>CM051630.1:15082958-16362958 GCA_028020825.1 Podargus strigoides
TGAAGGTATGTACTTCTATTGAATTGTAGCAATTCTTAGTTTGCTATTAAGATAAACTTATCATCTTAGAGGTTGCAGATTTTTAAAAGCAGAGATAGAAGGGACATTGTGTTTGTGCTGCACTTGTTTGTATTAGTTTGAGTCCATCCTTCAAAAACAAGCAACCAGCCCTCTTACAAGAATTAGTCCAACTATTGTTCTGCAATGACTTTGAGATGCTTAGCAATTCCTACAGGAGACTCTTCCAAAGGAGTGTTGGTCTATTCTAGTAGGTAATGATTTGGTTAGTCCTCTGAAGGTTGATTTGTTGTTGTGTTCTTCTTTGTTGTGGTTTTGGTTTGGTTTGGTTTTCCTGGTTGTTGACATAGTCTCTGATTTCAGTCACATCTGATGCCAAGCCTGTATAGCTGTTGAATCAGCCTGATAGACATTCTCTCAAAATATGAATAGCCTTAGGATTACGCAGTACTACAGTGGATCTTAGTTATTTGATTACCATTTTCTTAGGAAGTGTAACTGTATTTCATTTTATTAACTCTATATTTTGAGATTTAATGTTTAATGTATTATTATTATTTATTAGTTTTGATTTATTATTAACATATATTCAACCTTATATCTTGATTATACAGTTGAAGATAATGTTTCCAAAGCATTCTATTTTATTTTAGGAACATGTTGAGTTTCAGCTTCACTAGCATTTAGTTAAAGATTTGTTTGTGCTAAGCGATGGCTCAAGGCTGAAGTTGTCACAGTCCAGAGGAATGTGGAGTTGACAGTAAAAACACAGATAGTCAGCATTCAGTAACCAAGGTGTTTTGGCCTAATCACTTCCCTACCTGCTTTAACTTGAGATAGATGATGATCTTGAAGGAGGGTAATATAGGCATTTGAATTGAGCCTGTGTTAATAGCTATCTGGAAGTCTTCCAACTCTCTTTAAAAGTAGTTTATTCTCATCAGCTGTGGTAGGTTAAGTATCTTTCATTGTTCATGGTATGTTTTTTTTATATCTTCACTGTATCTGACATACACTTGTAAAAGGTGAGCGAGTGGTTGTGCGTCTGCTTAACAAAGCAGTCTTCTGACTTAAGTTTTCTCTAATGTATTTTTTAATTTTCCTTTCTGCAACTTGTCTCTGAAATATGCATATGGCATTTACTTCAAGTGTTATTTATTTTATACTGTAAGCTGGCTGGCTGTGTTTGTCATGTGAACTTTACAATATTTTTCTTGTTCTTTTTCTGCAATCAAGAAGGAGCTTAAGCCACTGCACCTGTGAGCGTCCCTTTAAGTCACAGACTCTTGGAAAATTCTAGCTGGTTAGCTACTTGGTGATGCTGGAAGTGTAAATAGTAGATTTAGTTTTTGAGCTGAGCAAACTGTCACCTCAGGCACACTGTCTAGAAATCTGTGGAATTTAAATTTTCTTTCTTCAAAGGCTCTGTCCATCTCTGGTTGTGAAGGTATTAATCGGTTGCCTTTGCAGATCTTGTAGCCTCCCCAAGTTCACAGGAGAGCTTGTGAATATTCTTTCCCATTGTGTGCATTAGTGGCCCAACCTGCTTAAAATCAAGTGTACTATTAATTTATTTTAGACTTCCCTCATCACACTTGCTTTTCTTTTCTTTTTTTTGGTACAACTGAGTTTCCTGGGTACCTCTATTTTCTCATGTTCTAGACATGTCCATGTCTAGCATGCAATAAATATCTAAATGTTAAATATTCATAAAAAAAAATAAATATTATTTTAGAGCTGCTTTTTGCTGAGAGGTTTCATTTCCATCTCCTGCCCTTCCACCTAGACAGACATTAAGCTTTTTGGAATTTACTGGTTTTGTTTTTCTCTGCATCCAGGAGGTGAATACTTTAAAACTCCTGGAACAATTTACAGTTTGGGCCTGTGTGACAGAAGGCACTGCAGCAATTCTGAAATGTCTCAATCTTGTAAAAATTTTCAGTGCCCCAATTACAATACTTAGTTCATAGACTGCATTAATTCTGTATTACTTGGCTTTGTCTTAAGCCATTTGCTATGTCAGTATGCAAATGTTAAAAGTAATTATTATGCATTGGACAGCATCTTCTAAGCCTATGCCCTGAAGTGATTTGCTGTGGGTGACCATTTGCCATGCATGAGCTAAAATGAGGTCTAGTAGAAATGGATTTTAATTTGCTTAACTTATTGCTTGTGTATAAGGCTAGGACTATACGTAAGGTTAGTTTTTGTGTTCTACAAAACAATAAGTAAAGCTGTTTTATCGCATAGAAATAGGGGGTTTTGAGGCTCTGGTCATCTAAGATACAGTAATACAACAAGCTGTTTGTACTCTTTTAAGTATTGAACTCCAACTCGAAATCTGTTATTAGCTCTCAGTATTATCCAGAGACTCGTACCTAACTCAGAATCAAGCACGGGACATTTATTCTGATGGCAGGAATCTTCGTAGTAGCAGTATGCAGATCACAGTGAAAGTTTCTGGGGAAATAAAGGATGCTCCGAATTTTAACCCTAGGTTTGGACATAAACATACCCAAAGACCCTCTGCAAAATTTAGTATTAACCATAGAGTGTTTGTGTGCTTTGGTCCCAGTCCTGATCTGTAATCAAAATCATAGTAATGATAAAATAGGTGTCTTCCACCTTTAATTTATGTTATTAATTTTTTTCATGATGAGTACCTCTGAATGCCATAGAGAAGAACACTGAGATTAAAATATACTTAAATTAAAAATAAATAAAAATATTAGATTTTTAGCTCTTTTAATGTAAAAGAGATGAAAAGTGCACAGAAATGCTAAGTAAATTACATGGATGTTTTTATATTAATCCTTCATACAAAATAAGTATAACTTGTAGACAGGAATTGTTTTTCTTGAGCTGTTAATGATCTGCCATTTTATTCCCTAGATTAGTTCTCAAAGGTCAAAATGCGATCAATTCTCCAGTAATTTGATCCCTTAATTGGCTTGGTTGTGCTTGAAAAGCAAAGCTTCTATTTTATTTCTATTATATAGTCTGAAAAAAAGCACCGGGTAACAAAATTCAGATGATGTTTAGCAGGACATTATGGATTGATATGAAAATGAAAATATGTACAGATACATTGTTGGACTCTTTCCATTAGCCAGTTAGAATTCAGGAATACTAATACAGTCCTTCCTAAGTCACTTTCTGAAGGAAAAAAAGAATTGAAATAGATTGCCTGCATTTTTTGGGACTGTGAAGGAAAGGAGTAGGTAGAGAGAAGAAGAGGAATAGGAATAAATGGGGGGGGGGTGGTTGGGTTCATACAGTAATCTAATGTCTATGAAAGATTTCTGTTGACACTTGAACAGGAATTGGGTCAGACTATAATAGCTGTTTATAGCACCCCTATGTCTCAAAAGTGGTGGGTGATTTCAGTAATTAGAAAAAAAAAAACAAGAGTTAGTGTTTCTCTATACATTCCCTACTCTCAGAGGTTTAGTTAAAATTTGAATCAAATGCACAGATTTATTGATTATTTTCTGATTAAAAATGGCAATAATACAATTTACTGAAGTCACAGAAATATAGGAAGGCTTATTTAATAACAAATATAGGAAGGCTTATTTAATAACAAATATAGGAAGGCTTATTTAATAATATATTAATATATTTTCAGTGAAATTTTTATTAGTAATCTCATAATTTCAAATTATATTTCCTTAAATATTAAGGAGAGGCATAATTTTATTCACAGTTTAAATTCACATAGCTAATTACGTTCTTATTCTATTCTTTATTTTCAAGATAAAGAACGCAGAACAATTTTAATATCAAAACTATTTTGTACTCATAATTAGTCCTCTCCTAATAATTATGTTAAAAATTTAAATGTCTGCATTTCATGTTAAAAACATAATCAGCATTTACTATTGGACAAGTATATATAGCAGCAGAACTGTCACTGTATCTGTTATGTTTAGAGATGGTCACGATATTGTTCATATTTTCTAGTAGTATTCAGATTTCTTTCTTTGGCATTTTAGTGGATAACAAGCCTTTGTAAGTGACAGAGAAACTGGAGCAATTTCTTCCTTAGATGGCTAAGTCTGCTGACTTTGATTTCATAAGTAGGATCACGGTGCTGCTGTTAATGTGGTGCTAGTGAAAGTCAAGTCTTTAACATGTCTGTGCCAAAATATGCTTGTACTTCTAAACTGACCTTTTTAATCCTTGTAGTTTTATGAAATTGTTTGGTTCCTTTTTTTTAAAGCCTACAACTTTTTATTTTATTCTTAGTCTGCCTCATGTTACAGACATGTTCATGGTTGTCCTCATAAAGCGGGTATTTCTGCCTCATTACCCACAAGCTCTCTGATTTTGTTGCCGTATCAAAGAAAACATGTTCTTTTCTGCATATCAAGGTGTTTAGAGGCAGATGTTACTTAAACGTTGGTATATGGAAAAGATGATTTCTTCATTGTTTTCAAGCTTTTACAGTTGTTACACTATGTAACGAAACTTTCATTCTGTTATATTTGATTACTGAATAGACTGATCCAGTGGTGGCAGTGTAAAGGTTATATTCCTGTTCTCTTACCCACTTATTACATTGGGAGATTATTCAGATGCACTAAAGACAGAAATCTTAGTTTTCAAATGTTTGGTTTTTTTGAAGAACTTCAGGGTATTTTCATCATAAAATTGTACTGATTCAGAAAATTATTACAGAGAGTTTGAAGTTGTACTTTAAACAGTAGTTAGACTGATCTTATAGTTGATGGCAAAGATTTTTTAAAAGAATAATTAGAAACACATAAGATTACAGTATTAAAAATGAACACTGGAATAACTTTTTATCCCAAATATATTTCACATTCTTTATATGTTTCCAGAAGAATTACCAGTGATGCATATATTGCTGTTAAAGAACAGCTACGGGGGATTACTTTCAGTACTTAAAAAAACTAATTGATCTCTAATCCAACATTTAAATTTTTCTGGCTTTTGATTTAATCTTTTATAGTTATAAGAGAAAACATTTTGTTTAATTAAAGTGACGTGCTTGTTTGATACATTTTTCCCTTGAGAGTGGTTTAAAATGACTGAAGTACTGAAACTCCTTGACCTACATTGACATTCTATAAGCACCTTTTGATTGCTTGTTGACAAAGATGATACTCAACAGTCTGTATTCCTTTAAGTATTATTTGTGTTAAAATATTTTTGAGTGAATATACCTATTTTTAAGATGAAAATTATTGTTGGAAAATGAGAATTAATGTTATAGTCATAGTCTGCAAGTTGATACATTTACCAAATGTTTTCAAAACTGGAGCAGCATGTTAAAATTTCTAAGAATCATAACGGGCATCCATTTAGCACTTATTCACAAAATCATACCAAAAAAAATCATGCACTATTGCACAGAAAAAGAATACAGCAATCTTGTGTTTTCTCTACATTGAATTGCTTTTTGTATTAATGGATTTTGCTCAATTATAAATTAAGTGCTATATTTTAAATATTAACTTTTAAAGTATATTTGTGGTTTTTTGCTAGCCTTGTATTTGCCCTGGGGAAATTTTGACCATTGTTGTGTGTGAAATTTAATATTCTTTGTTTTGGATTCAAGATATCCTGTGGTACTGCATCTGACCACCATCTCTCAGCAGGTTCAGGAATATCAGTTGGATTGCAAATATTCTACTTTGTGTAGGACAAGTTTTATTCCCCCTCTGCCATATTATTTTGCCCTAGGATGTCTTTTAACCTCAGAAGATATACACGCTTTTCTGAACTGCAGGTCCGTTTAAGGTTAGATTAATTATAACTTGTGCAAAGTTACATGAATGTTTGACTTACACTGGAAATATATATATGCAGTGGAGAGGATTTTAATATTAATCCTTTTATTAGTCTCAATGTTAGTCTTTTTTTTAATACACTGTTAATGAAAATAGTTCTTTGTTGGTAGTTTCTGGGTAGTTTCATGGATAAGATGAATATATGCACAATAATGACTTTTGTATACGTTTCCAGAAACACACCAAAGTTGGTGGTGTTTTACATATATTTCCTCTCAGATATACTTATGCACAGGTATATTTGCCTGACAAAAATATTCTTTCACAGAGCAGGAGGAGGTGAGCCGAATGTTTAGAATGCAGAATGTATAGCAGTGACCTTAATACTACATACTGTCTGATAGGACTATCAGTCCTTAGAGGAAGGTAAATATAACTGAAAAACTGTACGTTCACATTGGGCTGCTGATACTGTAAATGAAGTGCAGGTCTGATTTTTTCACTGATGGAGCTTCTGGGGAATCAAATGCAAATTAATCTTCTTTACATGCACATAGCAACTTTTATCCTTGGTGGCCATTTCCTGAGAGGCAAGAACATCTGTCAGTGTTGATAGAATCATGTCTTATCTACTAAGGCCATAATCAAGGGCTCTCTGACAACTTTCTTCATGGCCTGAATAATCTACCTTTGTGGAAAATCTTGCAAGTTTAGGAACAAGAGCAAAGTTAATCTCAGTTATTAGAGAGGTTACAAAGATGTTGGAATTTGTCTAGGGGGGAAATAAATGGAACCTTTAAACTTGAGGTGTGTAGCCAAAACTATTTCAATACAAAAGTATATTGAAATTTGTGTCTTAGTTATGACATGAATATTGTAGCTATTTAAATATTATATTTTTTTGAAACCGATGTGCTGAAAAAAATAAGGTTTTATTTTTAGGCTTAGAATTTCAAATTTACATAATTGCTGGTTTTAAATATTTCCTTTAACACTTCCTCTCATACATTCTGGACATTGTATCCAAAATGAAGCATACAGAATCTAAATTTTATACTCTCTATATGTCCATATGCATCCATATACAGTGTATGACTTAGTATTAACAGGGTTAATAGATAAATAATACAATGAATATATAATAAAGTAAATAAACATGATAAAATACTGAAGTAAATAATTAAAATTAAAATTATAAATAAATAGGTAAATAGATTAATAGATCATGGAAAAAGAATAAAAGCCCTGTGGAATATGAAATGACAGCTTGTTTGAAAATTTTTGAAGCCTTGAACACTTGAAAATATGATGTTGTAATTGTGACAGTGTAATTACTAACAGTCTTAACTATATCATTGATAAAATGGGAATATATGAAACTAAATAGCTGCAAGATTTAAGATACAAAGTTTTGAAGTGTACAATGGGTATAACAGCAGATAGTATCCAGTGGAAGGCCTTAGCTAAATGGAAGAAAAATACCTAAAAATAATCTTTAACTCTCACTTTTCCTTCCAATGCCATGCTAGAAGTTGAAATGAGGTTGACTGTCTCTTTCCCTCCATCCCCTATTTTAAGACAATAACACAAGTTTAGTAAAAACAGAAAATTAAGCAGTAATAAACAGAACTTCAGAGACCTGAAGTGGTTCTACCTTAATGCTGCTGTATATTCCTTGAGACAGCTTAACTCAGGAGTAGTCAGAGTGTAAAATAACTTACACTTGGTTTTGATGCCTTATCTTGGACATTGTTCTTAAAATGGCTTTTTTGACATCCAGAGACAAGCTGTCTGTCAGTCTTCCAAAGTATTGGTTAAAAAACTTAATGTATTTACTGAAGTCCACATTTGTCAAAATTTGGAAATAAAATTGGTGTAACACACTACCATTGAAGCAGGTGTCATCTCCAGTTTTAATTGGAAGGGAAATGACTAAATGCCAGCTGCTTTCAACTGGCTTGCAGCTATCTTCTTTCCTATTTAAACTGCTATAAAAACTTGACAAAAATGTATAAAAAGTGTCTGATAATCAATTTTCTGAGCTTGCTTCTAAATGTTTCCTTGAGTTGTCAATTGGCTATGTAATCAATTGATCCAGTATCTGTAATTTATAAAACAAAGTATTTTTTTAATAGCTTTTCAGATTACCAGTTGTGTGTAGCATCATGTTTGGTATACTTGTTGAGAGGTGTCAAGATGAGCCACTTGTGACATTTTGGTAAAGAGCTGTGTCGTCTCAGTCACCAGCCTATTCTAGTATTTCTGGAATACCTACTGCAAGCTATATTAGTTGTCTGCATGTGTATAAATTGCTATCAATATGTTATGAATTTTAAAAAATGACACATCTATGAGGAAAACTAGCATTTTATTTTTTTTTCCTAATTAGCAGGTTTTAAACCAAGGCTTTAAATAGAATTCTAACCAGTTAAGAATTTCATTCAATATGTAGATTTGATTTGTAACAGATGTGAGATGCCTTGTGCTGTAAATAAAAAAAATACTAATCAAAGATGGAGAGCTTTTGTCCAGGAGAATCCCCTTCCAAACCTCAGTTTCTAAAAACTAATTGTCAAATGAATGTTGCCATTGCTCCTTTCTGAAAGTATTGTCAAGAGGAAGCCATAGTTCTTGTTACATCTTGTGAATTAGGTACATCTTTTATTTAACATACAATTATAATTTTTCCAGTACTTGCTGTTCCTAAAGAGATTGAACATTTCTGTCATTTTGTTATTAGAATAGGCTGTTCATAGTTAGTGATATCACATGTGATCTGATGTTATTTGGAGGATATGGTTGTAGCTTTTGTGGTTCGAATGTGAAGGTTGACTGTTTACAACATACTATACATTAGTTCAGAAATGTTCAGTCTTAACTAGAAAGATGAAGAGACTCATGATGGATACATTTGCAGTCTTCCATACATATTATTGCATTTAAAATTACTCATGTTTTATGCTATAAATGCTTCCACATCATTCAAAATCTTCACCTATGGAATCTTTGTGGTGATGCCCAGTGGACTATTTAACACTTAACATTAACTTTCAGAGTAACTTTTGTGATCCTGAAATACTGTTACTCTGTACTAGTGCTACTCTATATAAACCTGGACTTTTTTTAATAAAGAAACTGACAGATTGAAATGTTGAAGTGTCATCTTTCCAAAGGAATATGTTGTTTGTAGATGGCAAAGTTCTCCAGAAGCTTTGCAATGTGATGTCTGCTCTTTTCCAGAGCTATTTTCAGTACCTAGGCTAGTAGTACAAGGCATGCAAAGATAATGCTTGCAGTTGCGCTATTGAACAGTGCTCAAGAATTTGCTAAAATTTTGTCCTCAAAAAATAATTAAAATGCCAGTTTTCTGGAATCCCATCACAGACTTTTTCATAATTATCAGCACTTGAGATTTTAGCTAAAGTTGTACAAAGATTGCATTAGCATAAAATGTTGTGTTCTTTTGAATATATTATTTGAGAGAAAATATTCAGCAGTACTAAAGGTAGGAATAAGAAATTATTACCTGCCAGGTGATAAATAGTACTCTGTTGATGAGAAATATTTTTTTTAAATGCTAATTGCTCCGTTGAAGTTGACACTTAATCCAGTTAAAAACATGCCACAAATCCTGCTTTGAAAATTCAGTATATAAGTAATGGGGCTGTTTGAATTGTAGCAATTGCTGATGCCAAATTAGTGGGTTCTCCTTTAAAATTTACTTGTCACATCATGTAGTTCCACTTCATTACACATTGGCATATAATCCTGATTGGTAAACTGCAGTGAGATGATCAGAGTCCCGCTTTGACTTTGGTGCTTGTGATTGAAAAGAAACCCAAACACTGCAATGCAAATAAAACGTTTTACTGATTACACAGCTACATTTTGTAGCTTTTATTCCAGGACCTCTCTGCACAGAATTTCTTTCACCTTCTTAACCCCTCGTATGCTCCTCATGAATTATTCTACTTTATTTTAAAAGTCTACTGTAGTTATTGCATATTTAGAGTACCATGGTGCCTGTTTGGATGTGACTCTAACTTACTACCGGTTGGATTAAAAACAAATGGGTTTATCAGGTTTCCCCAAAGATGAAAGTCCCAAACATCTAACAATATTGTAACTCAGTGATGCCTTTTAGTGTTTAGCTGCTGCTGAAGTTAATGATGCAGTGGCTGTAGGATTGGACCTTTGAGAAATTTTCTGGTTATCTATAAACCTGAGAAATATCTTCCTACACAAATCAAACAGAAATCCTTTTATCTGAGGCAGTTTCCTCTGCTGATCTAGAGTAGAGAAAATTTTACTGTATGCAAAGCAGAGAACAGTCCTTTAAGGAGTTCAGCTGTAAGATAGTATGTCTTTTCTTGTTCCTAGAAAGAGCCCAGACAGGGAAACATTGATGAGACGTTCATTTCCTCCTTTTTTTTTCAGAACAATCAAAACTTCTTTCCTTAGATGGAAGTGAGTGAAGCACAGAAAGCTTCACAGGATATATTTGTGTATGGCTAATTGGTTAAAAGTGTTTTTATTTTTCACTGCTCCGTATTTTCTCAGTGAATTTGCTTTATGGAGATTCTTTGGAGAAGAGTTACTCTACAGGAATTTAATAATAAGCAAAATAAATCCCTGTTGCTTTTCAGTCACAGATTTTAGGGCTGGAATGCAAAAATGTAATGCTTTTGTTAAGAAATGGTTTGTGACTTTTGGATGCAGAGAATTTGTAGAATGAAAAAGGGGTCTTGTGGGTAATTGAAAAAAAATATTTTTGGTGTTGATTTTTTCCTGTCATTTTGTCTCTCTTGAATTTCTCCACAAGTTTTCTTCCACACGTAGAGAAACTGATATGAATGCTTTTGGCCCCTGTCTCTCACTGGTTTGTTTTGTGAAGATTGCAATCAGCATTCATCTGCCTGCTTTGCTCTCCTTGATACAGTAAGAGACCTTCTGATGTTAGGGAATGTTAACATAGCTAGGAGCATTTGACGGCTACACAGAGCTGGATAACTTGCAAATCCTGGTTTATTTCAGTACCTTTGTTTCCTTAAAGCTCCACATGAACTAACAAGTTGAGCCACATACTCTCTCTTTGTTGAGTCCTTTTGTGTGACTGTAAATATACAAGAAAAAAAGCTGCTAATACTTCAGTTGTGTTGTGCAAGATGGAAGAACTAAGACTTTTCACTTGAGGACCCATGACTGGCATTTACTGGCAAATGAGTATCTTTTCCATGTGACTTACACTGAGGTTCTCCTTTATAAATAACTGGATGCCTAAGAGTTCACCAGTCTGTTTTGGAATTTCTTGTTTGTTTAATAACAGTAACAGTCATGTTCTGAAAAAGGGACCCCTTTCTTCTGCAGAATGGCTTTTATACATATATGTATGTCTGTAATTGCTTTCTGAGCACAAAATTTTCAGTAGCTGACAACTGTCTTCAAAACTGTTTTGTGCGTTCTTTTTTTTCGTACCTAGAATAACAGCTGGCAACGTTTTGGGGGGATTTTTTTGTATTTTGGTTTGGTTTTTTAAGCTTTCCCTCATTATTTCAATTTTTTTTTCTTTTAGCTGAATGAGAATATTTGAGAATCTGATTATTTTTGCTGTAGAAATTATATTGTAAAAATATATATATATGCTATATTGTAAAAATTATTTCCATCAGCAGTAAAACTACTTTCAAGGCAACAATACAGATACACTTAGTTTCAACTTGGTGCAGTTGCATTACTAGTTTACTAGTGGTAACACAAAGCTCTGAAGCAAGTTAAATGTAAAGCAAGTTAAATTAGTAGGTCCATAAACTTAAATGGCTGTCTAGGCTGCCAGTACCTGAGCTTGTTGCTACAACTCTTTCAAGTACTTCTGCATCTGCTGTGGTTTTCAATGCAGACATATCCCGAGAGAGCGCAGAAGAAACTCCAGCGCTTACAGGTGGATTCCCTGGGTTGTATCACTGCTGAACCCCAAGCTGTTCTGGGACTTTTAGTGGGCTTTTCATATTTTGTATGCTTAATTTGGAGTTCCAGTAAGGGAAGAGCTTGGCAGAAAGAAAAAGTATTTTTTTTTCTCTGAACTTGTGTGGCTTGGGGTAGCTTTGTTGTTGTTTGGTTTTTGTTTTGTTGTTTGGTTTTGATGTCTGTTTTGTTTTAACTGCAAAACCCTATCTGATTGCCTCATTGAGATAATTTAGCTTCTTTCATCAATGTTTATGGAGCACATGATACAATGATTATAGAGAAATAAGAAATTATAATAGATTGTTCCATAAACATGGCTAGTGATTTATGCTGTGTACAATTGCAGTAGTCTTGAATGGGCACTGTCTCTCTACCCTCCCTTTCTCTCTCTCCCTGCTTTTTGGGTTTTGTTTTTGGCTGGTTCTTTTGTTGTTTTTTTCTGGGGGGGAGTAGGGTGTTGTTTTGGTGGGGTTTTTTTAAAATAAATGTGTGCCTGAACTGAATGAAGCCTCTTTATGCTATAATTTAAGTACAGGCATTTTTGGTGATGAAGTTTCAAATAAGAATATTTACTTGGGGGTGGGGGGAGATGAACAGGAAACAAAGGTTTCCCCCATGTGTACTGTATAATGAGTTACTGTCCTCATTTTTCACTTGAAACCAATCATTATGGTACTGAACAGTGCCTCATCTATACATATATATCATTTTTCCAAAGGATGCTCTAGAGAGGATGAAGATCAATATGAATTCATTTTTTCTGGTAATGGAAAATATTTGAACTGCTCAGTTATCAGGTGCAAAGATAACTTCTGGGGGTGTCATGCTTGTGTTTCTACCCACTGCCCTGACAATTCCAGACGTGTGTAAACTTACAGCTTTCTGTATGCCTGGACAAGTATTCTCAAGAGACCAGAGTTACTTACACTGTTGAGAAGGTAGAATAATTTATGATTAGCAGAAAAAAATATTTTCCTTAAATAGACCCTATCCTCAACATATCTGCTAAAATTCAGCTGTTTTGTTTAGCATTTATTTTAGAGCTAATAATATTTGGAAAAATGAAAGCAATTTAAAAAACCACCTACGCAGTTCAAAATACTTTCTCTCTCTCTCTCTCTTTCTCTCTCTCACACACACACACACACACACACACACACTATAAAACAGATAAATACTATGATGGTCACAGAATAAAATTATATTTCAGTAGTTGAAGGAGGATACAGATGTGCTAAGCTATTCAGTTTAGAAGTAACATACATAAGCCCTAAAAGAATTGTTTTTAATTACAAGATATGTTCTCTGCTAGTTGCCTACAGTATTATCTTGTTAATCATAAACATTCAGAAATAGACGTAGTTATGCAAAGATATTTCTATTGGGAAGACACTTTCAAGCTACTTAAAAGCCTCAAGGTAGGGCATGAAAGAATAATACAGTGTTTAAGTAGAAATGCTAACAAAATCTGAAGTACACTGTAGTGGGGATAGAACAAGTAATTGCTGTGTTATCATTATGAGATTTGGACAATGTGGAAAAGGGAGACAAAGAATAGAGAATGGTATTTGAATCCTCTATTAAGCGAAGTGCCTTGTAGATGAAGTAAGTATTGTATGACTGTTACAGACAGTATAAGTGTAAAACTGCATTTTAACTTTTAAAGCTAGTCAAATAATTTCTAATAAAGTTCTTTGCAAATTAATAGACATTTAAAAAAAAAAAAAAAAAAATCTTTCCATGATCTGCTATGGAAAAATATGGGCATAAAGACAAAATGATTGTCAGCAGAGATCAACCATAATGACTGTTTCATATGTCAGTATGTATGGGATGGATTCTTTATACTTTTTTTTATATCCTTGGCATATGTGATTTCTGTACCACATAGCTCATGGGAGATGCTAATTTTATCAAAAATGTTCCATTTTGAAATTGCACCTCCCTTAAACCTTAACTCTATTTCAAGCCTGTGTTTGTTAGTGAAGATAGGAAATAATTTATTTATTTCTCTGCTGTGTGTTGACAACTTCAGGTAGGGAATTTCATATCCTATTGTAGTGAGTTTAACCCAGTATCACTTGATTATTTTTTTATATGTGTATTTTGTAACTACACCTCAACATTCAAGAAGTTTCTTTTACAGATTAGTGATTATTATGTGGGATTTCCAAGTCTAATTTATATATTATTTATATCCCCTCTCTACTTCTCAGTAGAAGTTTAAAATAAAAAAATATTGTGAAATTACAATTTATCAGCTCTAGGTTACTGAAGATGAAATTTACTTGTGCCTACTTCAGAAGATCATCATACAGCAGAGTGGGGTTACTGGCAAAATGTTAAAGTTTCAGTTTAGGTTTCAGAAATCTGCTTTTTTTTTAATCAACTACTAGCTAGGTAATAAGAATTTCCTAAACTAAACTGCAAATAACTGCCTGGGAAAAGTACTATTCAAATCTACAGTGGAGGAAAAAAGCTGAATACTGTACAAAACTATTTTTAAAATCTAAGGAATGTTTTCAATCCAGTGGTTTCTTTTGTTTGCTTTGATTTTTTAGTGGTTTAGTATTTCTTTTTTTTTTTTTTTGCCTTTTGAGTTCAACTGAGGAAAATCTGTAGAGCCCAGAAAGTAAAGTACTCCATTGATTACACTCCTTTTTTCTTTTTTCGTTATCTTCTTTTTTTTTTTTTTTTTTTTTTTTTTCCCCTAGTTCAGAACGCTTTGAGTCAAGTTAGCATTCTATATTAAACCCCTGAGAGACTGAAAGAACCCAAACCCAAATCTCATGTTGAACTCTCATGTTGAACAAAGGAAACCTTAAAAATTGGTTAAAGAAACAAAACCAGTAAGGCTTTGTTTCACTTCCCTCCATTCAACAAGATGGAGTTTGGCCTTAGGGCACTCAGGTCTTGATCCAAACCATTGTGGAAAGAATCCCTTAAGGTCTAATTATCAGCAACTCTAAGCATTGAAAGTGCTTATTGAATGCTCTTGAATGAGAGGAAATCAGGAGGATTATTACAGGAATGGCCGTAAAACATATGCATTTTCTTTGAAAATGAAGTCCTTTTTCTGGAAATTTAGTGCATCTATTTTTTCTGAGATTGTTCTATAATAGGAATGTAAATTTTTATCAGCATTTGATGTATTTCTACAAAAAGTCTGAAAGGCTTTTTCAGGCATTTAAAAGAAATATTTAGTTTGGGAGGAGGTCTTGATACAGACACAGGAAAATAGGTAGTCAAAGTGTAATTCCTTAAAAAAAAATATATTGGATATTGACTTGCTCTGTTTTCTGGAGATGTACATATGAATTTTCCTCAATGACTCAGAGGGGATAAACCACCTTTATGAGGACTTTCTGCAGCATTTACTAAGAAACAATATCTTTTCTGACATGATAGGGTGGTTTTCATGGGATTCAGTAAGATTCACTGCCTGGTGAAACCAGGGAATGTAAGCTACAGGAGATGAGAATATTGATGTTCTCACTTGAGTTACAACCTGACTGATCTAGAGGGAAAGAGATGCCTCCAGTGTGCAATATGCTTCACTATTGTAAAGTGAGCGCTTAGCTCAAGTAGCAAACTGTTGTCTGATGGTCTTAGCTTGGGCAGCTAAGGATTTGCACAGGTTCTGAATTTAAGAGAAAGCAGGCTGTAATTGATCAACTTGTATCTTTAAAAAGCTTTAGTCTCAATAGTCAGGTATAGGGAAAGAATGGAAAGATCAGAAGCTACTATCCACAACACTCACCTACCTGTGAAAACTGTTTTTTAAGGTACTAAGTTGATCATCAAGTGGTTTTTTTCAATTCTGTCTTGTGCTTCATAAAGTTCTAGCTAATGAGGGACAAAAGATTTGAACTGATCTTGGGAAAGCATAATGACCTATTCCAAATAAAAAATGATCGTTAGGTCATTCACTGTTGACTCGGTTTTGTCAGAACAGCAGTGCTTCTCTGGAAATGTGGGCTTGTTCCCTGTGCCTTTTATTCAGACATATAGTAGATTGTATATACCTCTGCTCTGAATTCTGCAACCTGGTAGTTTGTAGTCAAAAATTTTCCAGGCTATGATAGCTATTGATAGGTGACTGTCACCAGAGTGGAGGCTGCATAGCATGCTCCTTCATCACAGAGCCAGAAATGGAGATGCGTAATGTTTACATAGTTCAAAATAGTTGTGTATTTGCTC
Organism: Podargus strigoides; assembly: GCA_028020825.1. NCBI lineage: Eukaryota > Metazoa > Chordata > Aves > Caprimulgiformes > Podargidae > Podargus > Podargus strigoides. The sequence continues at coordinate 15,098,897 of CM051630.1, forward strand.
TTCTTTCAAACCCAGGTCCTGTTTATCAACATGGATCTCTAAGTGCAGTCTGCTGAGGTATCTTTGAGGAGACTTTAGTATCAAAAGAGGATATCCTGCAAACAACAGTACATCATATTGCCTCTGAAAAACCATTGATGCTTATGTGTCTATAAACAGATGGAAAAGCTAAGAGTTTTCATTATTTTATCAGATTATTCACAATTAAACTCCATAAGCAATTAGAAAACTCTGATTTATATAAACCTTTTATTTCATTAATTTCTACCAAAATATATAGACTTTCTACCCCTTTTCCTATGAGTTTAAATAAATGATGTTTCAAGGAAAAATCTGTCAGATTTTGTATCTGTAGCATTCATTTAAAGCTATCAAATGAGTTCAAAGGAAACAAATTTATGAAAATTAATTAGAGGTTAAAGGATTTAATTGAAGGTTTATTGAAAGTAATGGAAATTAACAAAGGCTATTGATAGCAATCAGAAGTAATCAAATTAATGGGAAGAATTCAGGTTTAATTGAGATTTAGCTGAGAATTACTAAAATTGAATGAAATTCAGTGAGAAAATTGATAAGCTGTCTACTGATTTTTAAGATTGATATTAATGATTGTCTATAATGAAAAGCTGTTATCTAGGAAAGTATGTAATGAAGGTATATGCATATGACCATTAATTTCTTAATGGGAATATTGATACTGTAATGATGTCACAAATGCTATTAAAAATAACCAAACTATCTGAATACAAAATATAATATTGATAAAAATACATTAATGAACTGTATGCAGAGAATAAGAAAATACTCCATGCTTTTTCAATTTCTTTTATAGTTCATTCTGAAAGAAATGAATTATTGCTAGATATAGAACTACCAGACTAGTAATAATTCTCAATATCATCTTTTAAACAAAATAATCTATCGTGATTATGATATGACATTTTCCAGTGGTATTGTTTGCAAGGGCTATAAATCCTTCTTTCAAAGTGACCCTAGTTTTATATGGCAAATAGGGATACAAATAAGTAATTTTGGTTATTTTAGAATACAAATATATAGATTCTGACAAATACAGGGTCTTCGTACTTTTGATAACTGAGGTTCTGAAAGGGGAAGAGAGCTTATTACTACCTTCTTTGTAGGAACATGTATGAAAAAAAGAGGGGATTTGTGAAAGCAAGAGTAGGGATGTGAGCATAAAGTTAATTAGTATTATTAACATTTGTGTAGAAAGTGGCTGGAAAAGTTGTAGGAACTGAACTGCAGTAACTTTTGCAAGTCTTGTATATGCCTGACCCCAGTGATTTGGGTGACAATGCCATAAAATGCATGGGGAAAAATAGTATTTCCTCCCTACTACTCTTCTTTTCACCATTAGGATCTATCAGTGCATGACTTAGCTTACTGTCCAAAAGAAACCTTATCCAAGTATCCTCATATGTTGCTGATGTGTTTTGTGTGGAGTGGATAGGCTTACTACTGTGTATGCATTTTCAAGTGTCTACTGTTTGAGATTCATCTACAGTGTTTATGTAGTGTGGGAGCCAAATGGAAGAGGTGATGTGAAAAGTGTTGCACTAACACTGGAGGGCTGATGACAGCACCTATCAGTTACACCACTTATTCAAATTAATTCATGCTGATTTCTGGTTTAGCATGTTTTCTCTAGTCACTCTGTAAGAGGGTGGTAGTCTTTGGAATGATTTAATATATTAAAAAAAAATCAATATCTGAAACTCGAATCTCAGCCTCAGGCATGTCTTATGCAGGAAAGGTGTACAGGTATTTAGAGTTAGATTGTCTGTTTCTGGTTTCATAGGAACTCATGTTTTGAAAAGCAGCAACTACATCCATGGAGTACTTCTTCATTCAAAAGCTGCCCTAATGCTGGTATTGAAGAAGGCATTTAGCATCTCACTTCATTTTGTGTCAATAAATTTCATTTCATTTAAAATAATGTTTTTACTTTCTATGCGTTTGATAATATTCTCCCTGTCAAATATTTTCAGAAAACAGTAATTGGTAATGCTTCTAGCAAAAGAGACAGACGTCAAAAAAAACCTTACAGGAGGCAATTCCATAAAATGATTCTAAATCTGCTTATATAAATTGGATTTTCATAAGTTAATTCTCAAAATTAAGGTAACCATGAATTCTTCAGAATGACATACAGTCCCAGCTTTGAAAACTACACTTCTATTCCCCTTTCAGATATTTTAATATATAATACATATATGTGTGTAGGTAAAGTATATATAACATAAATAAAAGCTGGAGCTTAAGGATTGCATTTTACTAAGCAAGATTTTAATTTCAAGTCATATGTTGAAAAGAATGCATAAAAGAAGAGCGTGTGGGAAAAGGGAAGTGTTACCATATATGCCATTCACGTGCCTTAAAATAACAAGGAAAAAACATAGAAAATATTGGGGGGTTTCCTGTTAAATATAAATCAGTGAATTTGAAAATCTTTTTCTAAATCTGATGTTCATAAAAATGTAGTAATTTCTTTTATAGACAGGTTTTCCCAGTCTAGCTGGTGCATTGATTCACTGGCTGGGTTGGTTTACCTAGAAGTGAGACATTGTGAAAGGAGCATTAATCTTACCTAGAAAGGCCTATCTGATGTCAGTCAGTTAATCAGAAACATTCTGTGGAAGTTACTGGCTCACAGTTTCTCTCGCATTTTATGGTATTTAAGTATAATTTTCAGTGGGTTACACCAAGGTGTGGGTTATTCTATGCAAATAACTGATAATTAGTTGTCATAGCTAAGCTCTATACTTGCTGTAATTTAGATTCCTTTTGCTTATGTAAGGTAAACCAAGAATCTCAACCCTTTTTATTAGTAGAGCCCATAGTTTCCTGTACCCATCTCACTTAGAATCACAGAATAGCCTTGGTTGGAAAAGACCTCTAAGATCATCAAGTCCAACCATTAATCCAGCACTACCAAGTCACCACTAAACCATGTCTCTCAGCATGACATCTACACATCTCTTAAATACTTCTAGGGATGGAGACTCCATCACTAGCCTGGGCAGCCTGTGCCAGTGCTTGACAACCTGTTTGGTGTAGAAGTTTTTGCTAATTTCCAATCTGAACCTCGCTGGCACAAATTGTGGCCATTACCCCTCATCCTATCACTGTTACCTGGGAGAAGAGTCTGACCCCCGCCTCACTACTCCCTCCTTTCAGGGAGTTGTAGAAAGCAACAAGGTCTACTACCCTCAGCGTCCTCTTTTCCAGACTAAACCCCAGTTCTCTCAGCTGCTCTTTGTAAGACTTATGCTTCAGACCCTTCACTAGCTTGGTTGCCCTTCTTTCAAATGAAAGTTGTAATTCTTTTAGCAGTGCAATTTGTCTCTTTCTTTCCTTAAAGGTTTTGCTCTGTGTAAGTTTGTTTTTGCATGTCTTTGCTAGGAAGTTTGCCCATGTGAGGTATTGAATCCTCTCATACTCCAAAATGCGGAATGTTATCTTAAGCAGCTGAGAACTGTTAGTAACTTTCAGCTCTGGTATGGAAAGGCATGCTTTCCCTCCATCTTTTAGTTCATCAAAAGAATCCACTATCTTCTCCAGACATGTTTTTGGTTATCAGTAATAAATGTATTGCTGTTTGGTTTTTTTAACCTCTGGCATGCTGAACCAGCGAAGTCACTCCTCATCTTGCAGCAGGCTCTGTACTAACAGAACTAACAGCTTGAACAGATACAGTAAAGATTTGTTATTCTTGTATGCTTTAGTGCTCCATCGTTATTTACTGTCAGGAGGGTTTGTTAACATTTCTTAATGTCACTCTCTCTAGTCTGTGGCCCCCTATCAGCACAAATATGTTTCATATTTTAAGAATTCCATGAAGAGCAATGCATGCTTTTTGATACAGCTGGTGTTACAGAGAAGGAGAATATCTGTCTGCCTTAGGTAAAATTGGGAATCCATTTTAGCTTTTACATTTAGTAAAATATGAAAAAACTTTTCTGTATTAAGTGGGGTTTTTTTAAACCAATATCCTCTTAAAAAAGTGTTGTCAGAAAGTAGTAGCCGATGGCATGTTCACAGGTTCATAATAAGATGAGTAATTTCTCAACTGTGGGACATCAGCTGAAATCCAATATTGCGATAGGCAGTGATAAAATTGTATCTGGACGGCCGTTTGATGGTCTTAAGGACATATAATGTTCTTACTTTGTTTCCTATAGATAAATAATTACTGTGCAAAAATTCTTTCCATCACACTTCACACTAATGTATGCGTTTATGTGGCAGCTGGAAAACATGAAAGTGGAACCATCTTTCTACCTCCTAAGCTGCTTTTGTGTGCCTTACATCATCAGAGGTAAAGGGACGCTTGAGCTACCATTAAGTAGTTGAAGACCTACAGAAAATTTGAGAATGTTATTGGCAGTTGGAAACTCCAGGTTGATTTGGAGTAATTCAAACCAACAAAACCTGCCATTCCAATTTTATTAAGTCTGTAGAAAAATAATTGTGATGTATTTACTCTTGTTTCATAATTCTGTTACATCTGCTTGATTAAACATTTAAGGAAATGAAAAAGAGATAAATAATTATTGAGCCTAACAAATGTACACAGGAAAAATTAGCTGACCTTCAGTTCCAACACTTGAATTTCTCTTGACATTTCCTTTATTTTGTGCTATTACATCTGCCCTAGCAAACACACTTATAAGTAGTTTCACATGCAAAGTCAACATTTAGTCAGACAAAATGAAGCTAACAATGGAATAATTGCTTGTAAAATGAACATTATTTGGGTTAGAAGAGACCGAACACATTGTATGAACAGTAAGTATTGCAAAGCTTAAGTTAGCACATGCCCAGTGTATTTCATCTTTCATGAAAACTTATGAATAGATATTCTATTTAGTGTGGAATCCTGTACTGAAAGGTATAGAATACCCAAGAAATAAATGGTTTATAGGGGGATGGTGGAGGAAAGATTATACATTGCCTTCTGGAGTAGTTCAGCAGGATGTATAGAGAAGGAATCTTTAAGAATTGCAGTACTGTATAGAGGTATGTTTCATGCTTGTGGAATTAACTTAACTCCAAGGCAATGGGTAATTACCTAGTCTTTAAGTCAGATCAGTCCATGTCTAGCTAACTAATAAAGCATTCTTAGGTATTTTTCAGAAATGTTACACAGTCCATATTTTGTCCTGCAAAAGAGGATAGATGGGGTCTTTTTGTTAAAGAAATACTGTTGTTGCTTTTGCTTTTAAAAATAAGGGATTCAGTTGAAATTTGTTGGCCTGCACCTGATTCTCTAGATTTTCTTGATTTTTTTTTTTTTTATTTTTTTTTATTTTTTAAAATTTTGTTTTGAAGAATAGTGAAATAGTCTGTGAGCTTTCTGTCTTTTAAAAGCAAGATAAATAACAGGATTGGTGCAGAACACTTCTGGAAAGGACTTTTGTGATAAGTGATGTGTAACCTTAAGTACTTGATCTTATTGAATTTTACACTAATGTTTACTCTCTTTCCTGTTACACTTAGCTTTGAGTTGAGCAGCTGATAGTAGAAATATTGGATTTTAGTTAGCCTAAAGATAATGTTCTGAGTAAAGTTATAGAATTTGAACTTCAGGAGTTCAAAATCTTTAAGTTTGTCCAGCCACATACCAAAAACTGCACTACCGAAGACTGGATGCATTGAACAATTAGTAGGTTAATTTAATATCTAGAATCACAATCTACATGCTAGCATTAAGAATTATGTAGCTCAGATAATTTAGACAGTGAGTTTATCACAAAGGACATTCTTCATAGATACAAATTTGGTTTCATTGATAACTTTGCATTACCCAAAAAAAAAAAAAAAAAAAAAAAAAAAGATACAAAACAAACCATGAATTAAAACTGTGACACAAGACATGAACTTAAGCTATTACTGTTTTCCTGGATATATCAAAAGTTATCACAGGTCACTGAAACACAGAATAGAACAAAATTATCCATAATGCACACTTGGAAGACCTAATGCCATTGACTTCAATGTCAAAAAAGTTTGGCATCTCATGCTTGTTATCTTCCACAGGATAGCAGGTGTTCAATCAAAGTTGTTAATGCATTTTCTGTGGATCTCACATACTTTAAAAGCAGGTAATTAGAATTATCCGCAGATACTTTGTAACTATGAATAATTCATTTCCTGTGCATCAATAAAATAATTATTGCATATTATCATTCTTAGCTTTCTACTTCAATAAAATTGCTCACATCATGTCACTGTCATAGTAATGCATCTTTTTATTTTTCATATTAATGAAAATTACCAGTAGAATGAGGGAAATTGTAATAAGATTTAATGTCACCTGTAAGCCTTTTCTGTTGTATTGCACTGAAATGATACCGTATCTGGATTCTGGTTGATCAGAGATGGGTATTCTTGCCCACCTTGGCCACTTTTGAATACTTTCTTTCTAAAATAATTGTTTTAGAGCTCTTGCTTTAGCTTAACTAACTCAATTCTGAACTTATTTTGTAAAATTTCTTTAGAATTGTAAAGCGCTCTTTTCTAATCTTATTTTTAGAAATTCACCACAGTCTTGATCCAGAATGATTTCCCACATGAGTAGTGTAGTATCCTCATTAAAAAATTATCTATATTTTATATTAAGAAAATGTTCGAATCCTTGCTGGATTAAGATCAACTTTTATTTGAATTTATTTTTGATGATTTAACTTTCAGCAAACTTTTAATGCTCATTAGAAATGTTTATTTTATCTGAAATTTATTTTTTTTTTCAACAGTGCTAAAACCCCCTGAAACAACAGAGCAAACATTTTGGAAAAAAGCACCACCCAAACCAACAATCCTAAATCGATTTCTTTGTTGCAATACTCAAAACCACATTGGCTATAAAATGCTTAGATTTTTAAGAAACTACTTTGTTTTAAGATTTTTTTGTTTTGTTTTGTTTTGTTACTTTCACTAGCAAAATGCTTACATCCTTGTGACTTCACTGCTTTTACAAGACTTAAGAGTCCTTTTCAAGTCTGTGTAGTACTAGTCAGGGAAGTTGCAATGGATTTTTAATGTGACTTGGAAGCTTTGGAGAGACTGGAATTTGGGACTTGTATTAGCAAACCAAGTGCTGTAGCCATTGTTATATTGGCTAAAAAAATCTAGCAAGACTTTTGTGTCTATGTCCTGTTTGAAAAAGAACTGCTGTGTTTCATGTGTCTAATTCTAGATAAAATGATTATGGAGAGAAACCTCTGAGTTTCTGCATGAATTGAAAGCGTCAGTGAAGAGTGAGCTCTGGGTATTCAAATGTTTGAGTATCCTAAATCATCTTATCTTCATCATCCAATTTCAGTGGTTGTGACATTCTGTGAAGTTAGGTGAGGAGTTTGCTGCCACATTTATGGATGAATTAGGTGGGTTGAGAGCTGGTGTGGGGGCCTTAGCAAGCGAGGGATATTGACAGACTTTGCCGTCTTTCCACACTGGGTGGTGAGAAAACTTACAGAAACAGTCCTACAGTACCTCAAGTGTTTCCTCGTATTAACGAATCTCTTTGTTTGTCTGTTGCAATATGCTGAACAAAAGACTCCCACCATGGGTTCTGTATGATGTTGAGAAAAACACGTGTGATCTGAGACTTTGCAATTGGCAGTGCTGTGCATGTGGAGCAGGTTCTGCCTGAGTGATTTGGAGCTGTTTGTGTTGTGTCTGATGGGAATAAACAGAGCAAAAGCATTTCTAGTGAAAGGTGGAACAAGTCCAACCCAATCTAAGGTCATCATCCCAGGGACTCAGACTCTCTCAAGAAAGCAGTTCAGCATATTGATCTTTTTTTACTTATCCTGTTATTCATCTGGATTGCTAATTGTTCTTTGATACTCTCTGAGCATTTAAACAAGGGGTCTGATATTTATTCTTCTAGAAACCTTAGGGCTTTTCCAATTAGTATTAAATTGCATAGAATCATTACTTGCAGGATCAGGTATGAAGGTAAAGGAATACTTTACAATTTCAGGCCAGGCCAGCATCTTAAGCTTACACTTAAGATTGATTTGCTACTTTCTTTGTCATTTTCAAAATAACAACAAGATTATGAAGCCTCAAAGCTAGTTTCATATTAAGTTTGGTCTTGAACTTTGACAGAATGATCTGAAGTGAAAAATAAAAAATTATCTTTCATGAAAATTATTTAGGTTTAACAAACTATGGATGAAAATAAATCAAAATATACTGTATTTTCTAGGAAAAAAATATCCAGAACTTTCTCATTACCCTTCTTCTTTTAAGTCTATCCTGGTTTTGTTTTCCAGACTGCATAGGTAGATAAAGTATGTATTTATCAAGTGTTTGCTGGCCAGGTTTTTTTTTCTAAATGGGAGTGCTATGTCAGTGAGATCTGCATTATCATCTTCAGGGAAAGACGAGAGAGAGGGGGCAATAATGTCCATTTGAATAAAACTAACTTGAAGCTCCAGTTATCTGTATCAGCAGTGAGCTGATGTTCTTGTATTTTCTGGATTACAATATTTGTCCTTTGTTGCCTTCAACACTGCTTTAATGTGTGTTGTAAAACAAGCAAAAAACATATTCTGCTTAGAAAAGGGAAAATTTGTTCTAAGTTTTATAAAATGCTCTCAAAATATCTATTTCGACAATTTACAAGCTCAAGTTTTCACTAAACTTCTACCCTCAATCTGAATGTTAACCTTTTTTATTCCCAACCTTTGCTTAAAGGGTAAGTACAATGAAATATCTTATCTCTCTATCTGCTGCTTGTAACACAGTGAAAGTACTTTGTTGCATGTAAATAATTTCCTTAGAACGTGGAACAGAACTTAAATTAATTAATAAAGTAACAAAAATACCGACTGTAAGTAAAAATCTGAGAACTTTAACTTGCCAGAATTATGCAGACATCCTTAAGAAGTAAAAAAAAAAAAACAACCCATATGAAAAAGCCTCCTCTGTGGCAAGATCAAGGATTTAGACTTAGCAAAATAAGTAAAATATTTTATTTTTTCCATTACTGAAAGATGAAGGAACTCTTTATTTGCAAACTAAAATTTAAAATTATTTTTATATTATGAAATGCTAGTATTCAACTCAAAGTAGTTATTTGGTGTGCACAGAATGCTTTGTGTCTTATCTGTAATGCCATGGCTTGGCATTTATGTGCTACCTGCTGTTATTTACTGTTCTCTTAATTTCAAATTTGTTGTCAAAAAAATATCATCTTTTTCCATCCTTCAGTTTACTGTAACCTGAAACTCAGTTTGTAGTTAGTGCTTGTTTAAAGCAGAAAGATATGATCATACTATGTGTAAACATCCAATTTAATGTGAAAATAATCTTAAAATACTATGGACAATGTTAGGGGTGAGACAGCAAAGGTTGTATACTTTATCTTCTATATTTTTTCCCAGTTTTGTGCTAAGGATCCATGTATTTTGCACTTGAACATGTGTCAAAATTGATTAATTCTGAATTCTACTGCTACTTAAACATTTTTTCAGGCATGTCCACATCAGCGTAATCAGTGACAGTGATGTCAGTGTAAGTGAATCCTTTTGAAATATATTTTCATTTAGCTTTGATACAGTCATCCTGTCAGATTATTAAATAGTCCATGAAATAGTGTGTGTATTGATCTCCTCAAATTGTGCATTCCAGTGTAGCAAGATTTGCCAAGTCATTTAACTTCGGCATAAGATTCACTCCTTTGGGGTCCTCTTGCTTGCCATAGTACCTGCTATGCCTCTGAAACTCAACCCAGCTCAGATGTTTCCTGCTCCAGGGACCCACACACCCTGTTTTGCTGATCAGATTCCTTGAGAGCATGACAGTTCAGTCAGCCCAGGAAAAACAGCACATAGCATGGAGTGAGTCAGTGTTCTGGTTTTTCTGGATAATTGCATGGCTTATCCTGATTTGTATGATTTGCCTTAGGAAAGGAATGTTTTCTTACATTAGACTGGGATGAATTTAGGGGGATTTTTTAACCTTTTGCTCTTGGAAGCCTTTAATGTATTTGCTTCACCCTTGCAGAGGCTTCAGATGTTAGCAGCCTCTTAGTCTTCAATTTCGCCTGGTTTAGTTTCAAAAATATAGTAGAGGGCTGTTTTTTTTTCTTAAATAATTTTGTAGATTTGGTGACAGAAGTTTCCAGATGAAGTAGTATGGCTGGCAGTCAGGTGCTCTGAGTCTGCTCTGATGTTAAAGTCTATGAAATGATGAAACTAAGTGAAGAAATTGTGTATGCCGCAATGTTCATTCAAACAGAAATAAATTGAAAAACAATTGCACCTGGGGAAAAAGATTTGGAAAGACACCTGGAGATGTTCCAAATGTGTGCTTTCTTAATAATTAGCACATCATACACCTAGTTAGCATCTCATAAATAACCATAAAGTAGTCATTTAATGAATCATTTTACTTTGTGCTGTCAGAGGTTACAGAAAAAGCAAAATACTTCGTTTATTTTAAGAACAAGATGTGGCTTTTCTTTCAGTATACTTAAAAAAAATTGCAGTAGGAAAACTGACGTACTATAGATCCTTTTTTTTTCTTTAATACTACACAGTATGTTAGGCTCAGTGGCACAAAGTACTCTGCTTTTTTGTACATATGTTACCTTTCTGGCATATTAGAGAGGATGGCATTGGTTAAGCTGTGGGGCATTTTCTGACTCTAGGCTTCACTAGATTTGTATGCTTGAGATCCTGTATGACAATCTCTTTAGCCACAGAAACTTTTTAGTCTTCTTGGTTCTGTTTTGCTCAGGGAGACTCAGTTAGCTTATTTAGCCCTAGCAAAAGAATTAGTGCACTAACATTCTGGGCTTTGTAGATGTATATTTAGTCTTGAGAGCTGCAAGGTTGTGTTATAGTTCTGCTGCCCTCTGTGGGGGCTAATAGAACTAAGTTTAGCTATGAAAGAAGACTCTTCCTGTTGTTAAGGTGCCAGTCTGGTCTTCAGGTGGGGGAGTGGGGAGGGAGGATGCAGAACTGTCCTCTTAAGGAGACATGTCTGAGCCCTCTGTCTGGGTTTTAGCAATGATTTCAACATATCTGGTTAAGAGTCACTTTCATTTGCTGTCTGAACTGAAGGAATTCTTACATGGTGAGAGCAAAATAAGTCTATCCTGTCTTTAACAGTAGGCAATATAAGGTGCTTAGAGAAGTATATAGGTAGTAGGAGTTCTGTGTAACCATAGAATCATAGAACTATTTAGGTTTTAAAAAACCCTTGAGTCCAACCATTAGTGTAATGCTACCAAGTTAACTACTGTTCCTTCATTCTACTGCATTCCTTCATCTTGCTTGGCCACCCAAATTGTGTGACTTACCAATATTTTTGTATTTCTAAGACAGAAATTGCACTTTAATTTTATGTAGTAGCAGCTAGTGGTCTACCTGCATGTAGATTCTAGGTTTTCATGTCTTAAATTCTTACAAGTAAAGGTAGGCATGAAGTCTGACATCAGAAGTGACTGAAAGGACAACCATTGATGTAGTTGGTATGCTAATTTTAACCCTTATTCCAAAGATGGTTTTGTTTCATTCTAAAGTCTGAGAAAAGCAAGTCTCAGATACTTGTGTAGGTATCAAGAGACCTCCATGGAACAAGAATGAATGTTGGTCTTATCAAAGTTTCTGGTAAGCCTGGCTTCAATGAGAAAGTAGTTATATTTTAGGTGGTTCAAATCTTATTTTGAAACACTATTGTTGTAACATTATTTGTTCCACATATAGTCTTTGGACGTTAAGCATGGGGAGGAGGGGATGTGATGGGGAATCCCACACTTACAGAATCACCTCCTTGCTGAAGATAAGAAACCCCCAAGCCCTGTTTGGGAGACCAGACTTTGTCCTCTTCAGGAATCTGCTCCCAGGGTACATGGATAGGGCCACAGTGGCAAGGGATAGGGCCCTAGTGGCAAGAGGGTTGCAGGAAAGCTGGCTGATGTTGAAGATCACGTCCTCCAAGCTAAAAAGCAGCTTCCTCCAATGAACAGAAAGCCTAGACAGGAGGCCTGCATGGATGAACAAGTTGCTCATGGCAAAGCACAAATATACAGAAAGTAGAAGCAAAGACAGGTATTCCTGGGAGAAACATAAAGAAGTTCTCTGAGTATGCAGAGATGGGATTGGGAAAGCCAAAGCCCACCTGAAGTCAAATCTCGTGAGAGTTGTCAAAGGCACAAGAAGGGCTTCTATAAATATATAAGCAACAAAAGGAAGACTATGGAAAATGTGGGCCTGTTGCTGAATTGGGGCAGAGACCCTGGTGGCACAGGGTGTGGAAAAGGCTGAGATACTTAATGCCTTCATCTCAGTCTTTCCTAGCAAGACTGGTCTTCAGAAAACCAAGGCCCTGGAGACCAGGGGAAAATCTGGAGCAAGAAAGTCTTTTCTGTGGTGGAAGGGGGTCAGATTAGGGAATACTTAAGCAACTAGACCTACAAAAGTCCATGGGCCCCAATGGGGTGTGTGCACAAGTGCTGAGGGAAGCTGCTGACTGATGTCTTTGTGAGGCTGCTCTTGATAACCTTGGAACAATCATGGAGATTGACAGAGGTGCCTAAGGACTGGCAGAAAGCAAATGCCTTTTCTCTGTTCAGAAAGGACAGTAAGGAGGACCCAGGGAGCAACAAGCCAGTCAACCTGTTTATTGTAAACATCCACAGTGAATTACCTGAAGTGCCCTTCGTGAAGAACTCTCGTGTTTACTCTTCTTACTGTATTTTTAATGTGTAAAATCATGCACTTCTGGAGGAATTTTCTCTATGGGAAAAAGTGTTTGGAGTCTGGCTTCTACATATGCTTTTTTTTGAGAACTATAAGTAGCCTGAATTGTAAGTGCTTAGCCCTGTCATTGTTTACTTGGACATACTGTGAACAAATGGAAACTCAACCTTCATAGAAATTGGGCATCTCTTTTGAAATCCAGGACAAAGTAAAGTTTAAAACTTTTAGTCAGTAACTGTTTTGTTCTGTTGCTGTGCTGTATTTGTACAGACTAAAATACTAAATTATGTATAACTTAAAGCAAAGTTCTCATTGGAATTAATGAGCCTTCCAAGAGAAATAACAAATGTTGGTAGTTGGATTTGCAATTTTTCTGGTTTTTCCTTTTTTTTTGTTAAGGAGGGGAAACTGACCAGTGATGCTGCAGACCAGAAGGAAAAAATTGATGTAGAAATCTAGATCAAATATTATTTTTCTTCTATTAAGAATTAATTCTAATGTTTGTGATTACTCTGTCAGGCAAAATAGGAATAATTAAATGCAACAAAAGCCTCTGTATTTAAAAATAAATAAAAAATAGATAGAGCACATAAGTAAGGAACTTTTCTTGTTTGCTTAAAGTATATATGCTCAATGTTGTAGGACCAAGACACAAATATTGGTAAGGGAAGCAAAAAAGATAAGATTTGGAAGCTGGGCTCTGTATCCCTAGTTTGGGAAGGCTGCAAGTCTGCAATGTGACTATCAGAGTTGTGAGGGGTGACTATGTAGATCAGGTTTTGAGTCTAATGTATGTATACTGAGTTCTCTTACTTGAGGTTGACTCCATTTTTCTCTTACATTTTTGGCCTCTTCAGTATCTCTGTAGACGTTTTTTCTGTATCACAAACAAGTGAAGATACTTTTTCATGTACTAACAGTTTATCGTAATTCAAGACTTGAGTTTAAATGCTGTATGTAGCAATTCTGTTTCTTAGAGAGAGAGATAAAAATTAATGAAATTCTGAAGTAATTTGGCTGGCATCTTGAAGCTTGCTGATTGTGTTTGTTGAAGCTACCAACACCTAAAAATCTTTTGAAGCAACTTTTGAATAAATGATCTGAAAAGAGTCCTTAGAGAGCCTTTGACATTTATCAGCCTTCAAGTGGTAAGTACCCATAAAATGTCTGTGGAGATGTAAAAAACTTAGAATTATCAAATGTGGTAAGCACAGAGAAGGTACTTTTGGATTTCTTAATATAGCTTTCCATCCTGTAATATATCATCAGGTGTTATCAACAGCAAGGAAAACTGCCAGTTATCTTTACTTTTAAAAAGCCATCCGGTGACTTTAATTATGATTAAGTATTTATGAAATTAAGTAACATCAAATACACAAATTCCTTCTGGTAATGATTAAGGTGTTTATTTTCTCCACATTGTTAGACTTTGGTATTGCAGAGCACTTTGAGCATGTGCGTACTTTTGTAGTTAGTAGGAATTTCTTAGATAACCAATGTATTTTAATAACCTTGAAAAATAAACCCCAGAAGACTTCCAAGCGCCCTTTGTTTCTCCAGCAAGCAGCTGTACTCTTTACCCTCTGCTTTTATTCAGTGTTCTTTCTGCAATTTACCTCTTCTTGAACTTCACTTCTGTGCTCTTCAGCTTGTTTTGTCTTTGTTCAATTGAAACCATTCATTTCAAGCTGTTTAACAATATTCTATCTGATCTTTATTCCTTGGTCTTTAAAAGCAGTAGAGTTTGCCAGTCTGGTAGATCTACCTGGCCCCTGGCCTAACTTTTGAAGTACATCCTCTTTCCAAAGCATCTAGTAACAGTCTGAAGTCCTGCCTTCTGTCACTGGAGACAGAAAAGTAGATGTGGTGTCTATGGTACTTTCAGTTCCTAATGTCTTGAGGGATGAGTGTAACTGGTAGCCTACTTAATGCAGAAGATTAGAAGACACTGTGTTTGAGTCAAAGGATACATCTCCAAACTCTTGCAACTTAAGGTCTCCTAAGTCCTTCATACTTAAATTTCTGTTGGTACTGGTGCCAACTTATCAAGCATACTTGAAATTAATTACCTACAGTATTGATTTGACTCGTTTTGTATGCTGCAGACAGGTGTTCTTTCCTTTTGGCAATTGTATAGTACCTCACCACTATAGGATATCTCTTCTGGGTATTTTGCTTAGGAACTAGTTTATTATTTTACAGTCTGAAATAACTGAAATGGGAAAATGTTGAATGAGAACAGCTCTACAATGTTCCATAACTTGGGAGTTAGGGCTTGGGATAATATATTCAACATCCCCCTCTAAATAAGTTGGAGCAGGGATTTGCTTTCCCACCCTACCTCATCTCACGTAAGTGCTTTACCCCAATATTTTAAGTAATTATTCCTCTCATTTTCTTCTTTTCATTAACAGAAAACAAAAATAATTCTCTGATGATACCAAGCTGGGAGGGGTGGCTGACATGTCAGAGGGCTGTGCTGCCATCCAGCGTGACCTGGATAGGCTGGAGAGCTGGGCAGAGAAGAACCTCATGAGGTTCAATAAGGGCAAGTGTAGGGTGCTTCACCTGGGGAAGAATGCCACACATCAGTATAAGTTATAGGGGGATCTCCTGGAAAGCAGTTCCGAGGAGAAGTATCTGGGAGTCCTGACAGACAGTAAATTATCCATGAGTCGGCAATGTGCCCTTGCTGCCAAGAAGGCCAATGCCACCCTGGGCTGTGTAGGGAAGTGTGTGGCCAGTAGGTCGAGGAAGGTCATTCTCCCCCTCTACTCTGCCCTACTCTGTGAGGCTTCAGCTGGAATACTGTGTCCAGTTCTGGGCTCCCCAGTTGAAGAGAGACAGGGACCTACTGGAGAGAGTCCAGCAGAGGGCAAGGAGGATGACTGGGGGATGGGAGCATCTCCCCTGTGAGGGAAGGCTGAGCGAGCTGGGACTCTTTAGCCTGGAGAAGAGAAGGCTGAGGGGTGATTTAATTAATGTTTATAAATACCTAAAGGGTGGGTTGAGGGAGGATGGAGCCAGACTCTTTTCAGTGGTTCCCGGTGACAGGACGAGGGGTAATGGGTACAAGCTGGAACATAGGAGGTTCCATTTAAATATGAGAAAGAACTTTTCCATGAGGGTGCCAGAGCACTGGAACAGGCTGCCCAGAGACGTAGTGGAGTCTCCTTCTCTGCAGATTTTCAAGACTCGCCTGGATGCAGTCCTGAGTGATGTGCTCTAGGGGATCCTGCTTTTAAGCAAGGGAGTTGGACTAGATGATCTCTGGAGGTCCCTTCCACGTCTGAAAATTCCGTGATAATAAACTCAAATGTAGAGACAAAAATTTTTCCACCAATGTTATCTGAGGTTTTTAATATTTTACACACTGTTAAAATACCTTCTGAGTAGGCATTCGTAAACTTAAATATCACAACATTTAGGAAAATTTGAGGGTCTGGTCAGTACTTGATGGATACATCCAAAACTTGTAGATACTAAATACAGTTAGGTGGAAAATAGCTGAAAAATGTGTACAACTGAAAATAGCTCAAGTCCCTGAGGAATTTAGTCACTTAACTGCTGTATAGCTTTAATCAATGAGAGTAATCAACTCTTAACATGTCTTGCAGCTAAGCTCAGTAACATTTGTTGGGTACTGAAGTACCTTTGAAAATCTGGCTCTATATCCTTCTGGCATATGGAATCCTCCTCCTCCTCCTTGATTGTGCTGTTGCTTTTGGCAGCACTGGTAGTACTGCCCTTTTTACTATTATTCCTTTTCCCCTTGCAGAAACTTCTGGTTTATATACTTTAACCTTCTGCTTTTCGACCACCTCGAATCCAGAACAATATGGGGTTAAAGTGCATCCATCTTTTGTTTGGGCCTATGGCTTCTCACTGTATTTCTTTTTTTCTTTTCCCCTGCCACACTCCCATTTTCAGTGTGTCAGTCGGTTTTTTGCTTTCCTTGCTTGGCTCTGAGGATATTTTGCTGGCATACAATAGTCGAAAATTTGCCTATATAACTCTGGGAGGATGGGAGCAATGATCTAAATCAATGGTACTTCCTATTGTTGCCTGTACTTTTTTTTGGTTTCACTGTACATTTACACAGGAGGAAAAAAAACCCCAAAACTAGTCTTTTCCATTCTGTTCTAAGAAATTAATTTAACTGATTTAGGTATCAGATTTTTATATGTTAAGGTATTATAAAGCCGGTGAGTGATCTAACATAATACAAATTTCTTTAGGTCTCAGCTCTACAGACTGAATTAGAAAACTAAAAAAAGAACTCAGACTTTGTATTTTGGTTTAATATTCTGAATTACTTAGAAGATTCCACTCTTAGGCAAGCAGGCATTGGTGCAGTTATATGTGTTTAATTTGCAAAAGATCCTTCACTACATGTTTATAAGGAACTAAGATTTATGTTAACACATTTTCTGTGCTTGCGCTCTTTTGCTCATGTGCTCTTTCTCACACCCTTGCTCCTTTTTTTATTTTTTTAAGATGGACTGTAATCTTTAAGTTACCTGTGCTTTACACTAAAGATTACCCTAATATTTAACCCTTTTATTGAATGGGAAGTTCTCCCAAAAGAGATCATATGCCCAATTGTGTTTCAAGTAATTAAAAATATACATTTACATAATTCAGTAATCAGACAATACTACTATGCTCATTTCCTTGCACTTTCTAGGCAAGAGAATCTGTATTATCTTGTTATAATATCCATCTTCAGTGGCAGTAGCAAACTAAACCCAAAATAAAACTGTCTGCTGCTTCTCTGCAATGAATAACAGTTAAAGAACTCAGTAATGTACATGCATTTTCTTCAATTAAATAACCTAAGATGCAGAGTGTAATAGAATGATTTTTACGAGTCTTGGCTCTGAAACTAATGGCTAAGAGAAATAGAAGGGAGATTTTAAATGTTATTTGTCTCTGTGTAAATTATGTATTTGTATTTTAAATGATTTGTCTCTTTAAAGAATTACATAAACAGAGTAAAGCCACTCATGTCATAAGACTGTACAGTGTTAAATGGGATTAAACAAGCCTTTCATTTTTGGTTAATGGTTGAATTATTAATTGTACTTGCATGCATCTATAGGGATTATTTGAAGAACAGAATTTCAACTACGTTATTCTAAGGTATACAGAGTGTTTGTTTTTAATTCACTACTGAATTAACTATACTCAAAGTCTGAGGAGAAGGCTGCTGGCCATCAGCCAACAGCAATTGCCACAAGTCAAAAGAGCTGCAAGAAGCAGGTCAAATTTAAGAAGTACAGAATGCTAAAGCTCAATTATTTAAATCAAAAAAACCTAGTGCGGATGATCAAATAAGCAGTTGAAAGTATTTGGTTGGGAGCACATGGAAACCATCTGTTCCTCTATAAGCTAGGCTATAGCAGTAAATACAGGCAATCATGTGTAGTTAACTGGCTACCTTTTAGTTAGTACACTACAATGCCATTCTTCCACTGAATTTATAAAAAATATTTCCGATCACTTCTGTGGAAAAAAATATATGTATAAGAAATGCCCCACAGATGTGAAGAGTTTCACTTGGTTACTCTTCTGTACAAGTGAATACTGTATAAGTATAAACAGTTTCTGCCTTTTAAAAAATAACAAACCCAAAACCCAAACCACAAAAAACCCCCAAACAAATCATCTCAGGATGCAAACATTGTACAAAGAGGCTTCTTGATGGTCTTTCCATCTCAAATGACATTTCCAATGGAGAGTTCTGAACAGTGTTATTTTACATGTACTGCGTTTGAACGGTAGAGAAAAGGCTTAAGTTTGGGTTTTTTTCTTTTTAAAAACAGATTTTGGAGCTGAAAATTATTAAAATTGAAGTCTAAATTTTTCAGTTTTGATAGCAAAGGTTTTTAACTGTGGTCATAATTAATCAGTATGAATGATTTTGCAATTCTGCACGAAGTCTGTATTTTCATCACTGTTTCTTATAGGAGAGGTTTCTGATAGTTGAATTCTTTACCCCTAACTGGGATAATTAAATAAAAGCAAGTGCATATAGGGATTGTCCTGCAGTCATCTTTCCAGGCTGTAGTGTGTGTTTACTGCATTTCAACCCCATGTCAACCACTCTCCAGAAATATGAGTATGTATGGTGCACACATGCTGTGCCATTCTGAAATTTTATGGAAAGTTTCTTGCAAATAGATTGGACTTACCTTCTGTTTGTCTAATGATTGCACTGAACAAATGCAGTGATCAAGTGCATGAAACTACACAGGAGGTGTTCTAGAGTGGCCAATTTTTAAGTGTGGATTTCTAGTATTACCTGAGGCAATATCAAATCTTGTTGGTATTTGTACTGTACAAACTAAAGGAATGTGTTCCTTGCTTCCAAAATTCTTCAGTCTGCATGATTACTTTTAAAATATTAAATTGCATTGATAAAAGATGTTAGTAGATGCTCTGCTAATATTCAGGCTTAATTGCCATAGGGGAACAATCCATTGGAAGTATGAATTTATTTGTTAAATTCTTCTTTTCTTTGTATCCTTCTGTACATGCAAAATTTGGTCTTTTGTTCAGTAATTCCAGATGCCAGAGAGCTGTTTTGGGTCTCTGCTCAGCTTCCTGATGTCCAAGAACCTGGGATAAATAGCTGTTGCATATACAGTTTACACACATGCAGTAAGTCTACAGTAAATCCCTAAAGTCAAATTTGATAGCAGTGTGCTGTCTGGTGCATGTGCCTAAACTTATGTCCAGTATTTCTGTTGTGCATTGAGTGTAATTGCTACCATTCAGTTCAGAATACGAAGAGTATTTCAGATGTGTTGCAGAAGCAGAGAGTTGAAACCGCAGCAAGTCTTTAGGTCAGGAAAAGGCCCAAGAATGTCAGCACCTTTAGAAATTGTCTGTTTAATTTGAAGATTTTCATGCTTGAGAAAGCAAGGTACAAGAGATCAGGAATCCTTAGAGAAGGAGGCTGGTATGAAACCTCAGCCTGCACCTAAAGAGTCTCATAAAGTGTGCTCTCAAATAAAGCTTAGAAGGAGAGTTTTAGCATCCTTCTCTATGAAGGGAATATAGTTTTAAAAGTTAACTTGTGTGTGTCCAAGAAGTAACAAACTCCTTCAAATTGTCCTTGTAACAGCAACAACTGGCAGTCTTCAAACTGGCTAAGTGACTAAATCATGATTTGATACCTGCGCAAGTGAGAGATGGAAAGATATAATGTCTTCCAGTTTTGACTGGTAAAGGTTAAAATTTTGAGAAATACTGATGCATAAAGCAATAAACTACTTTGTCATCATGGGTACATTTCTGAAGCAGAAAAAAAGGTGTATATTTCTTGCTTTTTTGTGTGTGTGCATGCATGTTTCCTCTGTGCCTATTTTGATTTCAATGGGCAAGAGAAAGGCTAGACTGAAGTCTAAGTCAAGTAGTGTATACAAAATGTAAGTAAAAAGTAAAAAAGTATATTCATAGCCTTTTTTTTTTTTTTTTTTTTAAGAGTTTTGTATGAAAACATGTTTTGTTTTTCTTTGGTAGTCGCTCATTTTTCTCTACTTTTGCAGCTGTGAAGTTGCACTGAGAGGGAGACCTCTTGAAAACCTCAGTTCTTTGAAGTAAAAAATGTTCACTAAATGAGAATGGCTCTAAAATAGCTTAAGGGAAGCAACTTCATGTACTTGATAGGAAGTAAAATTACTTCTGAAGATTTCTTTAGGTAGTGCTTCAGAGTGGTTTTTTACAAGTCAAAATAACTGAAAACCTGAAACTTCAAATGATGGTGCTGTTGTAGATTTTGAATGGTGATCTTTCAGTAAGTGTTTTACATTTCAGATATCTCTGTTCAGTTACATAAAGTTATGAATCAATTAATTACAAGTATAGATGGGCAAAGTGAAGCACTTAATTTTGATGACTCTAGAAGTAATGTACAACATAAGCACTTTGGAATTTATGTAGAAATGGCAGTACACTGCACATTATTTTTTTTTTTTTGGAACAACAGTTAGCTAACTAATTACAGTGTGCTGTATTTGTGCTGTCACTAAATGGTTTCACAGTGTGTTGCCACATCAGTTCTGGTCTTGAATTTGGCAACTTCAATTATTGCTGATAAAAGCTGACTTGTTCAGAAACTCTAAACTATGGGAAGTATGCTATTAAATTCTCCAGGGATCCTGTTTTAATTCAGAACTCAGTTCCTTTAAATCTAAAACTTGAGTTTTCAACGAATAGAAAACAACTGAATAGAAAATGTCAATTATTAAGCAGAGCTCAAAACTTAGAATGTAGAGTGCCCTTCTGGTTTATGTAGGAACTGTTTTATTTCACAAGAAAATTGCTGTAAGATTCCCTGAAGGCAGTTAAACAATCAAAGATAAAATTTCTTCTTTAGAGGTATGAGTTGAAGGTATAAATTTTAGTTTTTGTGAGGTGCATGAATATAATGTGTTCTTACAAACAATGTCCATTAAAATAAGGTAGATAAGATTGTATAGTTATGTTACTGACAAGCTTTCAAAAATGAACTGTACATTTGTGGTAGATGGGGAAAAATAGTTCTATGTACTAGAATGAATCACAAGTAAGGAATTTGACATGTGAGTCAGACTGAAATTCAATGGAACTTCTTATTGTTACCTGCAAGTTACGTGCTAAGTTAATGCCAAGGAAACAGCTATTAGTGGACACCCATTAAAGAACTGTGGTACAGGGATCAACAGATAATCTTTTTATCAGAGTTTGAAAAGAAATAATGTATCTAGGAGTGAATAAGATGGTAAGATACTATATTTTTTTTCTAGAACTCTTTTGGTTTTTTAGGGAAGAGGAAGAGAAATTGTTGTGTGAAGGACAATGTTTTAACTTGTGAGAAATGAGAGTAGAATGAAGTGGCTAAGGGATGGCAAGAGTAGAAGAGTGAAATAAAGGCCAAGGGTTTTTGAAGGCAATGGCAGAAAAATTTGGGGCTAATGGCCAATCATGTGGATGTGTCAGAATCCAGACAAAGTGTATGCCAGTACTTGGGCTACTTCAACTGCTGTTTTGACCTTTCTTACTATTTCTTTCTGGTGTGCTGTGCATGGTTTCAAGTCTAGGGACAAATGTGTTAAGAGTAATGAAATAAATGAACAAGCCTTGCTTTTTCTCTTTTGCCATTTGTATTGACATTTTTGACAAATGATAGCAATCAGAAATTACAGGGAACAACCATTTTGATTTGATTGGTAAATGCTTTGTGCATTCTGTTCAGTAGAGGATGACAGCTTGGTTTTGGTGGCATTGCACCATGGCATGCCCTTCCATGGAAATTCTTGTTTTTTTCATTGTCAGTTTCTACTGATAAAATTCTGTTAATTAGGTTTTACAGAAGTGAAGACCACAGAAAAATCTTAAGATTGCTAAAATGCCTTTGAGGAGGAGGATGGAGCAGAGGACGTCCAGAGGATCACATCAGTGTTGGTTATTCTGTGATTCTAAACATCTGCCCTAGGTCTGAACAGATTCTTCAAATTACAGTAATTAGTGGTGTACTGAACTGCCAGCAAGTACCTTAAACAATGAGTGGTCTGTCATGGGTTGGTTGATCTTTTATACTAACTGGTGAAAGAGAAATATATATAGTAGAATGACTTATTTTGTTTGGCATGAGATATTTCATTCTTATTTTTATTGGTTTTTTATTTGTCTCTTATTGAAGTTAGAGTGTTTTCATTTGCACTTGGTACAAATGAAAGTGAGGTTTGGTGTTGTGCCTATTTCCTGGGAGAGTTACTTAGAAAGTTTTGTCCCACATGTAGTTGAACTTGTTACAGAGATCTTAACTGTGCCAGAAGTTGTTGACTGTGGTCTTTATCCTGGACATCAGTGGGTTCTTTAGATGCCTTTGGACTAGATGAGAGCACTTTAAAAAAAAAAAGACTTGCTTGTAGGTTGAGAATAATACAGCTGCTGATACACAAGAATTTCAGGGTACCATATGAAAATGTACTTTAATATCATTTGATTAAAAAGAAGCTGAGTTGTTGGATGGGATTTCTTATTGGCCAATTCATAAGTCTCTTGAAGTAGCAGGTCTACAATGTTACAACAGTAGCTTTTCTTACTAAACTATAAAAACCAGGGTTGTGTATTGATTGCTTTTTCTTCATACATTCATTTATGCATGTTGTGATTCTCAGTCTTGAAAAATATTGTCTCCACATTATTTTGTCTAATTTATGCATACTTAGAGATTTTGCTCTCAAAAAGTTTAAATTTCAATTATACTTACGTGAACAAGCATGAAAGTCATGGGTTAAGTGTGAAAAAGACAGAAACAAAAGTTGAAAATGCAATGCAAAAATTGCTTTAAATTGTAAGCACACATACCCACTACTTGAAATGATCTGGTGTCATCAATACTAGCTTTTCTTAGGTTACCAAGGAAGAGAAATTATCTTGGTTGCTGAAAGTTTAATGAAGTAGGAATGATGATTAGTTTTAGAATTATGTAAGTAAACAGAGGTATTTTTCTGTATCATTATGTGGTTAACATGGTGCCTACAAGTCCAGTGTTGATGTGAAATCCAAAATTCTACATTCTGGGCAGAAAATAAGGGAAAGAAAGAAATACTTTGTCTTGCCACTGTGCTTTTTGCAGCTTACAGCAATGGGCTGTTAGAAAAGGAGCTACAAATTCGTCTCATGGGTTCACACTGTCTTGTGAGCTCTTGTGCTCTTGCTCTCTTCAGTCTGATTTTGCACAGTTACCCTGTACCTTCCAATATTTTGTGGAATTCTTGCAGAAAGGAAAGTAGTAGTCCAGACTAGGATCATTCATCACTGAGGAAAGGGAAATCTATAGCTAGTGTTATAGTAGTACAGTCCCTAGGAGGAAGACAGAATTACACAGGGGAGGGAGATAGAGAGCTGGCTGATACACTTTGAGAGGCAGCTTCTTTATTAAGAAGCAGCAGCACAGATTCAGGATAGGTTAAGGAATATGTAGGAAATGGAAACAACAAACAAAATTTTCCCCTTTCTCCTTGCACATACTTGATCGGTGTTGATGCATCTTACTAAGCATCTTACAAGATGTAGGAATGTATTGTGTTTCAGGCCATTTCACCAGCTTAATCTCCTGATAAGCTTTCTAACATCTGTTCTGAACTTGACATATATTTTCTTTTCTGTGCTGTCCTTGAGGCAAAATTCTTTTCTCCAGTCCTCACTGCAGCTCTCTTACTTACACTGCAGATCTTTTTTATGAATTTATGTTCATATTGCTGACTGAATGTCCATTGACATGAAGTTTTGCATACCAGCCAAGCACAGAATTAATATATCTAGCAATTCTTCACTTTCCCTCTTCAAATCTTAGAGAAAAGAGAATGCAGGAACTTCTTGCTGGTATTTTTTTTTTGTGTGGATTTTCTCCTTCACAACCTCTTCAACAACTTGCATGTTTGGTCTTGGAGAAACAAATGACCAAACACTGACAAGTAACATACATTACAAGTATCATTTGTGATATCCTGCATTTGATAAGGTGCAGCCAATAGCAAGCATTTAATTAGAAAGTAAAATACTGTGAATTTAATTTTTTCTGTTGCTTGTGGGGAGCTGGCTTGTTACATTTCCTTGTGAAGTGTGCCACTCTTAGGCAGAGGACTGTAGATTTGTGTTATCAATCAATATAAAAGTTCATTCATAAATTTTGCGATGACTGAACTATTCTACACATTGATTTTTTTGTCAGTACACTTTAGTCTCCCAGGTGTTGACAGGATATGCGTGTTCTTCACTGTGTTCTTCACTATGATCCTGATAAAGCTGAGTTTTTTGTACAGAGTAAGGTACTTGATTTTATTTTTTTTTTTTCCCAAAATCCCTCCAAAGAAGCATCCAGTTTCCTACTTGAAACTTGAAGAACTTGATGTTCTTGCACATTTTAGAGACGTTTGTTGTAGGTTTGATCTCAGACCTAATTAATTCAGTTGTGTCCAACCCCAAATTGAGATGTCCTTAAGATTTTATTAAGATAATGCTTTATGGTTTTAAGACCATATTAAAATCTTAAAAATTGTGGTATTTACTGAAGGCTTCTGCAATAACTTCAATGTTTTTAATCTAATAGCTAAACTTTTGATATGTACTAAGTTCATTTGTATTGTAAGGGTGGGTGAAAAAACCCGTGGACATTCTTTGTGCAATACAGTGTAACAGCCCAGCAGACATTTTTTCTGTTATGACACATACTCATTCTGGAGCAGTGTTAGATTGCTAACGACCAGAACTTCACGTGGAAATGGCTGTTATGACTATGTTAGCTAAGAGTTGCTGCTGCTGTAGATTGAATTAGTTTGTGGTTGTCAGTTTTCTTTAAAGCAACACTTCAGTTACAGAGGTATTTGCAACTTACAAAGTATCTGAAAGTGTTTTCAGGGAGCTTGTGATCCTAGGATCAAAAGGACTACATCAGTACTTCACTTCTTTAGGCATTCAGGACTTTTTTTTTTTTTTTTTTTGGCACTCTAGTAATTTAAATATAGCTCAAATGATTATATTTTATTTCAAATGTTGTAAATGAGAAATAATTCATGGCAGAAATCTTCTATGTTTGGATTTCCACAGCCAAATGCCTTTTGAACGCTGAACTCTTCCTAGAATCTTAATTGATTCCAACCCTTCAGCTGTCATAAAAGTGTAACTGATAGGATTATAACATGAGTAACTGTAGATCTTTGCATTCTATATAGTAGCAGGATAGCATTCTCCTATGCATTATTCCACAGTGTGATCATTGCTCATAAGATGAATGTATACATGGTAAATTAGCATAGGAATTTGTGAGTATTTGGAGAATACTGTGTAAAACCATGATGTTCCTAGGTAGTCCTGCACTATTTCCTTTTAGTTTCAACATAGCATGAAGAAAGCATGTAATTTTTACACGTCTGGAGTTTTTGTTGTTTTGGCTTGGTTGGGGGTCTTTTAGGAATTATACAGGGTTTTTTTACAATAGCTGTAGCATGATCGTAAATGGAAGTGAACCTCTGCCTTTGTTTTAGCTCCTATAGTTCCTCAGGAAAAAAAAAAGAAAATACTCTAATATATCAATTCCTGTTAACTGTAATCAGAAGGGTATTCACCAAGCTTACCAGTGCATCAGTGAAGAGAAAGAAAAAATAAATCTCAACATGCTATAACTGGGTACTTTGGGGTTTGGGGTTTTTTATGGTTTCATATGTCTTGGCTGTCATTTATTGCAGTATTAAAAGATTAGGAATGTATGGCATGAACTTTTATTGTCCAGGATACAAAATAGGTAGCTCATTGTTTAAGCAGGATTTTGAGAAGTTTAGTTCATCCGTGAGCTTAGTTAGTTTGAGACTTCAGTGCTGTTTTGAGAACTGACTTCATAAAAATGTCTGCATCTTATCAATTAGTCATATTTGCCTGTTCCTGTTAGAAACTGTTATACACAATTCTGAAAACACAGCAATCATTGAAAGGGGTAGATTCTGTTAATCTTTCAGTCTTCAGCATTTCTGCTTTTAAGCATGAATTGATTAGCTAATTAATTCACCTATGTAAAGAAAAACCCCTTAATATAGTGCACTCTAATTGTTATTTCCTTCAGGATTTTTAAGGAGATCATATGAATTTGAGAGTTGTCATACACAGTGTCTTGTTTCTAACACCTGGAGCTGAAGATTTTTCGCTACATGTCTGTGGAAAAAAATATTAGAAATGGTGGAGGTGCGGAGTGATCTTTCCCCTGTTTATTCTTTGAGCTTCTGGCAGACAACGACAGGGGTTTATTGAGTTGGAAACTGCATCAAAAAGCATTCATTGCATTTGATTGTAACTAGTGGAGAATCTTCTATGAACTGTATCTTGTACTTTTTTGAAATATTATGTTCCGCCATGTCTTGTGGCAATGAATTTCACAATTTAATTCTCTATTGTGTTAAAAATTACTTTAAGCATTACTTGCTTTGTGACTTTCAATATACTACCTAATAATTGCATTGAAGGTTTCTCAATTCCTATGCTGTGAGAAACAGTGAGCATTTATTCCACATTTATTTTCCTCACTATTGTTCATGATTTTATACATCTTTGTAGTATTTTAATGCCTCTTTCACACTGAAGAGTCCTAGTAAATTCTTTTTATGCTGTTCTCTTCCCTAATCTCCTTATTCGCTTTCTCTGTGCTTTTTCTAATTCTCTCATTTGTTTTTTTGAGATGAGGGACCAGAATGGCTGCAATATGAGATGTCATTCTTCCATTAATTTAAATCCAGGAGAATCCCTGGGCATAATAATAATTATATGGGTTATATTTATTTTTTCAGAGAGCTAGCCACAGTGACTTAAAGATCTCTTTTCTGACTGGTTAATTTGTTTCAGTGATCATCTCTGAATGTATGGTCTAACTTGCTTTCTTTAGTGGGAGTTGCTTTGAACCTAACTGGCATGGGACTTCAGTTGCTTAGAATCAAAAGCTCTTTCTGCAAGTCTTAATCTAGTTAATACAAAAAAAAATAAGTTGAATCTGTAACACGAGAAGAATCTCAGTGGCAGCAGTTATTCTTGCTGTATTATTTTACTCTCTCAAACTCATCTGTATGAAGTAAGCATAGTGTTGGAAACTCGAGAACTTTTAACATGCCTGCCAGTGCAGTGAATGATCTACCTGTCAGTGCGTAGCCTGTTCATGAAGATGAACATGTGCTTTCCTGGAATGATTTACATGGTTTGGTATGTCTGGAACATTATTTGCCTCAGCAAAGATGTCGTTTTCCCTGCTTCTCCTAGATTTGTGTAGATAGATGACTTCATGGTTAGAACTCTTTGTCTTTGTGGTGAGTTGCTGCAATAGCTTACTGTCTCCATGGCTTGTTACGGAGTTCCTGCTGTGCCAACACATCATCAATAATACTGTCCATATTGCAATTCGCATGCAAACTACTGCAAAAAGCTGTAGAAGAGCAATTGTCTGATGGATTTAGGGAGAGACTCTTTTGCTGTTGTGTTTATTTAAAATGGGCAACATCTGAAAAAAAACGGCATAAGTCTTTGCTCTAAAGAGCATGCAAGTGTGTATACTTACTGTAAGCAAGTGCCTGAAACAGTCCTTGAAATACTGGATTACCAAAATTCAAACATTTTGTTAATGGTTAATCTAATAGTGTTCATTTTGTGCCACTTGTTTCTCTCAATCTTTACTTGATGTTTTTGGAACTTCTTACTTCAATAGATAAATCTTATGAAGAACATAAATTATCTAGAGTTGTTTATTTAGTATTTGCTTTTTCCTGAAGAGAAGACGTAGTTGTGTGGCAAACCAAATGTGTTTGTACTTGTAGTTGAATGTAATAGCAAATACTGAACTTGAGAAAAAGGGCTTTTTGCTTTAAAATCCAACTATACCTTTATTTCTTTGATACTACCTTATGAACTATTTTCTGACTGGTAAAATGGAAGTGGCCATTAGAAATCTGCACTGAGAGCCTCCCAACCCCATCATGGAATGGCAACTGCTTGGAAAAGAGAAGGTGTGCTATGATTTAAAATACAGTTTCTGATCATTTTGATTGGACTTGTCAATAGCTTCCCCTTTTTTTCCCTAGAATATTACTGTCACAAGCTAGCATGAAAAAATAAACAAGTAGATTTTGAATAGCAGTGATACGATTATTGGAGCTTCCAATATACAAATTTGTACTTGAAAACAATCTTCCCTACAATGGGTTTGAAAAGCATGCTTTGCTTAGATGTATCTGTATCCAAAAATGTTCCTAAACAAGTGAATAATGACACTGTGGTCAGCTAAAACATGCAGTTTGTCCTTTTTTTTTTTGTTTTCTTGAAGTCACTAGGGTTGTACAGGTTCTGAAAATTGAACTAAGTCTTACATGCTGTGTTTGACTGAGACCACAGTAAATGCCCAGAATACTCCTGAGCTATTGTTCTGGTTACTTTACAAAGACAGATGATGAAGTATTGCAATTTATAAACAAAATGGATAATACTTATTTGTCATTATAAAGGTTATGCATCATGTCTTCTTTCTTGTTACCAACATTAACATTTATTTTTCTTTTAATTCTCATCCTTCTTGTCTACTTGATACTTACAAATGTAAATTATTAAAAAAAAAAAAAAAAAAAAAGGACCCTGTAATTAATTCCTTGGGCAGCATATGCATCAAAAGAATGAAGACATTTTGAGCTTACTAATGTTCTGCAGTGGATACTGTTTGTGTCCCAGAGGGAAATGTGCACAAAAGATGAAATAATTGGCAGTTGGCAGTTGTACATCTTCCTTCCAAAGTCAGGGCCACCTGAGAAGTACTGTTCGCTATTTGCTGTCTTCCTTGTGAGAATTAATGGTATGTATTATTATGAACACAATGACATGGGTCAGATGGCTCACCAAGCCAGAGCTCTGCACTCAGGTGTAAGCAAAACATACAGTGAAGACAAATTATAAAAAAACTTAGGATCCTGATGGACTGACACAGGTTTCCTGTGTGTAAGCTATTTGTAAATGTTCACCCAGCAACTTAGAGGTTGGTTGTTTTTTTTTATTTTTCAGATCCTGGATAAACTTCTACCTCTCCTCAGTCTTTCAGGGAGTTTAGCCACCACAAAACCTGGAGAAAGTGAGGTAAGGCATTCTTACAATTACTAATTTATAGGGATTCTTTTTCATTACTCGCCTTGAGGGATCAGTCAATCCTCTCTTACCATTCCTGATCTTTGAGTCTGATCCAATTTACAGTGAGGACATTGGAATA
This sequence comes from Podargus strigoides, assembly GCA_028020825.1. Lineage (NCBI taxonomy): Eukaryota > Metazoa > Chordata > Aves > Caprimulgiformes > Podargidae > Podargus > Podargus strigoides. The sequence goes on from CM051630.1 coordinate 15,128,414, forward strand.
ATCTAGAAGCATTTTACAGGCCTTCAGCTAGTGCTTAGATTTTTGCATGAGAGAACCATAATGACAAATAGACTAGTATTTCACAAAACATTTGTGAAAGGGTTTTTTTCTGTACAGTTTACAGCCTGTAATCTGTTGTCAGTAGAAGGTTGTTATAAATGCAATAGCAAGCACTGCACAAGATATAATTTGATATATATTATGAGGTAGTAGGTCCATCAGTGGGCCTCTCCTGGCTAACTTGCTGATCACTTGTGTCTCATTGACTCTCTCCAGAAATCTTGTGGATTTGTTGTGTCCTACATGTTGCCCTTTCAGCAAATGTTCAATCATTAATGTTATCAGTGTGAGGCAGGGCTGTGATGAAGAGACAGCCTCCAGTTCATTGAGGGTTAAGCTTTAATCAAGTGATCTGTACCAGACACCCGCCATGGTGTTGACATGGCTTTCTGTTCACTGGTCCTTACCCATAAGCTCTAAACCAGCTTTTCACCAGTTCTGCAGCAAAGCTGCATGTGTCTAAGCTGGGTTTTGGCCCTCTTCCTTACCTTCCCCTCCTGTTCTTCCTCAAGAGCCTGCATTCCTTGTACCACTCTGGTCTGAGCTGTGCCAATGAGATAATACCTGTGCAACTGCTTGTGGAGCCACACATCAGAGACCATTTACATATAAATAGATGTAACGCATCACAAAGCATCCTTAGTCAATGTTACAATCCCTTTATCATTGATAGGTAGCACATTTGTGGTAGATAATCTTTAACCGCCCTCCTCTGCATTGTCCTGAAACAGTTCATTTGGTGGTTGTCACTGTTTGGCTAGACATCATCTTGAAGATACTTTTGCTTTGAGTCTTCCATTAGATGATTTTGTATCACTTTTAAACTTCAAAGTATATAAAGACTGATGGGGGGGAGGGGGAGAGGAAAAAAAAAATTGTGGGTTCTTTCAGACTATTTGTTAATGCTTGTGGTCTTGGATTCTCTTTGACGTCTTCCACATTTCTTTTTATTTTGTCACTTGGCTGTAAATAACATACTTTCCTGGCCACTTAGAAAGGTAATGTTCTCCTCGCCTGTCTTGTACAATAGACTTATCATTGAGCAGAGCATTCCTGGCAGCCTATTGAAGAGCTTTAAATTGAAACATCCTTTTAGTGTAGAGTGGTAATCAAAATGCTTGTGTGTTATATGGGAAAGGAGAAGTAAGCATTTTTCAAGTTTATGGCACAGAGCTTTTCCCATTGTTGTAGGACTTCCATCATTAAAGAAGCTACCTTAAATTGCCACATAGATCCCAAAGCAGTTCTAAAAAATGTTTGCTTTTGGAGAGCAGTCTTTGGATCAGTTGTAATTGTAATTTTATTCTCATGTCATTAGTTGTCTGTGTGGCTTTGCTCTGTGTGTTCTTCATCACCAGAAAGTGCATTCTATTTGAAAGATTTACTCCGAAGTCCCAGAGTGAAATATATTACATTTTTTTTCTATATCATCCCCCAAAACTATGCATTGTTGTTAGAGGTTCAGATTTGCTTCTCAATAAATATCCACTTTTTGTATGATTTTAAAAAACAGGTAATGCTGCTACTATACCACGTCACTGTAATGTATGTATGTACTTTGTGTAGCATGGTAGCAAACTATAAATAGTAGTAAGTGCTGCCTTTACAATACAGAGTGTTTTCCCGTAGAAGGGAAGTGATGTTTGCATTCTCTTGATAGAGTTTTCAGGAATTTATGAAGAGAGCATAGCAAAGGAGAACAACATGAAAATGAGACTTTTTCTTGCATTTATTTACCAGATGGTTGTACTAGCCATGGGTCTTATGTTTGGGGACTTTTTCAATTGTTGAATTTGCCAAATTGTCTGATTGGAAGTATTTCACATAAGTGGTTTCAATTTTTATGAGCTCATAATGAAACTTCATTTTCTCGTAAATAGCTCATCTGGCTCTAGATGAATGCAGATGGATTGCCAAGCCCCCAAGGCTTCTTGGGGTCATGTATTTGGGATCACTTGCCATGTGCTTTCATAAGCCATGGCTTCTAGACTAGATCTCTAGGCTAGCCAACTTGCTTGGCATCTGGTCTCCAGATTTCCTGACTGTGGGAGATCCCTAATGAGCTGTGATAGAAATTGTGGCAGGTGCAGACTGAAATTAAGATCCATAGTCAGAATAAAAATCTACTGTGCTAGTCAGAGGTGAATGGCCATGGAACTGACAGGTATTTTATCCATATCCATCTAGAACTGCCAAAGCTGCTTGAATGTCCTGCTCTAGTGTGACCACTGCTCAGTTTAGCAAGTAGATTGGTACCTTGGAGTGGATATTTCATTCTAGAAATGCTATAGTTTGTCAATAAGTGCACACTTTCGAGTTTTAATTTACTATCCTGATTCAGTCTTATTTTTCTTGAAAATAAAAATTTCTCGGAAACTGAAATTTCATTTCTGCACGTGCTCTCACCATGTATATGTTCCACCAAACATATACAAAATAAGTGAAACTAAAATATACATATCTTTAAAGGTAAGAAATACCAGATTGCTGGCATTTATCCTCTTCTTGCATGTACATTATGATTACGTGCTGTTCCCCAGCAAGAACTACTGACTATGAAACGTAAGCTTCCTTAATCACCTCCTCATTGGTTCTGCCCTCCCAAGCTTCAGCTCTTTATCCTTCATAAATACTAACTAATCCTGTTTTCTTCCTGGCCATCAGCTTCCTCTTTTGACAAGTTAGCTTTTTGTCACTTTCTCTGCAGTTTCAGACTTCTCCTTTGCTTTCTTTCTTCAGCTTGTGATTCAGTGGTGCTAGAATGCCAGCAGAGTGCAAGAAGACAAAAGATCTCTGCTTTTAATATGAGTACCTTATTGCATCTTGTAGCAGCAATTATCATTTAAACTCTTCTCCACCATTACTACTGAAGAACAGGATGTGTTTATTCAGTTATGGAACATGCACTGTGTAGTTACAAACAGAATTTAATACCTACTTTCCTACAGAGATACAATGCTTATAAAGTTTCATCAGCAAAATCCAACAGTTTGAGCTGTGAGTGACTCCAGTCACTGAGAACAGATTTTTTTTTTTTTGCTTGTTAATCTTTGAGTGCCTGCTTACATGTGTGGGAAGTGTGGAAATGCTAGCAGGCTGCAAAACAACAACAAAAAAAGACTGGGAACTATTTTACATGTGCAAAATTCTTTTCTCCCACTGCCAGTGTCAGAAATGGCTGAGCTGATCAGGATGAAAGTATCAAAAATAAAAAAGAAAAGCTCAAGCGCAGAGAGAGAGACCCAGTGTAGGAAATGTCAACACAATTGGCTGAAGTTTGAGCCAGAAAAAGCAGGATGTTGAAGAAAGAACAGTAATACAGTGTTAGTATTCAGTGCTACCTGAAGTTCCCTGAATATCAGCACCAAATAATCCTTGCTTTTATTTTGTATACTTAAGCAGTAGTGAGAATAAAGCTTTCTGCTATAAGTTCACATCCCTTAATTTCCTCCAGCTTTTGGAACTCAGCAACAGGAATAAGTGAAGTGGAATTCCTTAACTCTTTTTCCTTCATCATGCACTGGTTTGTATTGCTAGGGTTCAGAGGAAGTTTAAGAGTTATATTATCTGAAAAATGACTTATTTTATTGGTTGATTTATTTATTTTGCTTTTATACTTTGTTTCAGGAAGCAATTATGTCTACTGCATAATTTCATATTTTTAAGCCAGCATGTAAATTAAGTATAGTGATATGTAGATTCGTTTTGGAATAGATCCAAACTTACTCATTTGTCAGATATGATTATAATGTATCTTAACAAGTTAAATAAAGTGTGCTGAAGTGGTGTCACTATAAAAGTATTCCCAGAGATGTCTGCATTGATGTGAAACAGTTCCCTGACTATTCTGATTTGATCAGAGCTATGCAGCTAGCTTCACATCAGGCGTTTCCAGGCTTGATCACTCAGATTCCCATTAATTTTTCAAGCCTTTCCCTAAAATCTGCTTTATTATTTATTTAGCTGTTTCTTTGCTACAAAGAAATCCAGTAGAGAAAATGAATGTCTTAGCTGCTTAACCATTTGGCTAGGTCAAGTTCTTTACTATGTCTCACTGTCTTCTGTGTAAGTGGAGGCTGAAGTGCTGCTTTGCTTTTTGGCTGTATGCCATATGCCAGTCCACACAAGTGAATCCATAGTTAACCCATGGATGAAACTGGGCCTGTGAACATCAAATACCTCTATGATCATTCGTGTGGACAAGTCTGGGGTTGCCTACTCATTTCTCAGGCCTGAAAAATTGACAGAAAAACCCAACTAGCCAGAGTGGTTCATTAGTAGCTGCTGCTTGGAGGTGTAGATGTACAAGTGCGCATATGTTATTAGCTGTCAGGCTTTCAGATTAGCTCTTAAGAAAAGGAAGATATGTTAGTTATTTCTTTTTATGACACAGAAGTGTTCATCAAAGTCAAGTTTCTACATCAGAAAGCATATCATACTGCAGCACAGTACATTGCTTGGATCGTAGAGAGAAATCAGTTTTGGCAGTTTCTCACCACTTTGGGTACAGAAAGTCCTTGTGACAGTGATTGGCAGAGTTGAGCTCCACAGAGCACAGTGTGGAAAAGTTTTCAGCCTTGCATGTTGAAATCTACATCCAAATCTTACCGCCTTGTTCTCCCCATTCCCTTGGTATTCTTCCACTGATGTGAAGAGAGAACAGAGAGTCTAGAGTGGAAGAGACAATAAACCCCTTGTCTAGAGGAGTACATTGTGGACCTCCACATATGTGGGTGAGCCTAGGGCTAGCTGGTTGGGTTTGAATTTAAATGAGGTGGCTCCAAAAAACTCCATTAGGCACAAGAAGTAAAACGCTACAAACAGCAAGAGAATATGACTGTTGGCACACAGAGATAGTAAAACTTTGACAGTGGTTTTGTTTTAATTTTCCTATTATGTAGAAAGCTCACGCTCACCTACAGAAGAAAGAAATAGTCTCTCCTGAATGGAGTGACTGCAGAAATCTCTGATAATTGCAAATCCACTGAACTCCTTCTTCAATGGGCTTCTCATGACCTGAGGTCTCTGTTTTTCCTGTACACTTGTGTTCTACAGTTGTGAATCACTGTATTTCAGATTCATTTAAATTCAATAGTGGGATTAGCAACTAACTCTCCAAAAGGCAGTCTCTGCATTGTGGTATTATATTTTATTTATGTCCCTCAGTGCAAAAATTATCATAGACTTAACTTGTTTTCCTATATTTGAACTCCTGTTGTGGAATATGTATACACTGCATCTTGAGGCATGCAATGTTTCTAGTGTACTTCATATAGTGTTACAGATTTTAGGAAATTTATGTCATCCTGATAGTCTTTGAAGGAATTATAATTTCAGATTTACTCATCTACTTGCAGTTAGGAACTGCAGACTGTGGCAACCAGTGCCAGATGGGATATGTATTCATAAATCTTACAACTCTGATGCTTTGTATTGTAGCATTTGAATATTTTAATCAAAAGAAAAATGATAAAGAGGATGTGTGGATATTATTTGGAATACTTTTTATACACAGAGTGTGAAGTGGAGAACCTGACTGGAAAGACCTAGCAATATCCCAAAGTAGGTTTTGCAATAATAGGATGGTTTCATTTTGAATAAGAAGTATTTGAAATCCATCTACATTCCCTTCCTCACTTAAAGAGCTAGTTAAAGGCTAGTAGGGAAAAGTTACAGTTGAGGATACATTCTTTTGTACCAGTCTAGCAATGGTTTGTCTTCAGTGTAAATTAGAGTAATGTGAGGACTTAGCATTCCTGCATATGATATATTAACGTATTGGTGCTTATGTAAGGTGAAATGTATTTGTTTTAACATTTATTAAAAGTACCATTAACTGCACGTGTGGATACAGACACACGACTTCTGCCTGTGATCTGAGCTTGTAGAATAGGAGCTAGGTCTTGTCCTCAACTGTTGCCACCACCCTCATAAGGCTTTTTTCCCGTCAGTCTCAGTACAAGTGTGTTAACGTAACCAGGTGAAACAAAGGGAAATAATCTCACCACTTTTTGTATTTGTTTGTGTATACATATAGGCAGATACTGCGGTATATCCTTTGCCCTGCTTCTGTGGCTGTGGTGGTTTAACCTTGGTCAATGGCCCAGTGCTTACCCAGCTGCCCCTTCAGGGCAGGGGGAGGAAATGGGATGAGAAAACTTTTGGATTGAGATGAAGAAAGGGAAATTCCTTACCAATTACTGTTGCAGGCAACAAAAATAAATAGGCAGGAATGGCCACCATACAGTGCTTTCTCTTGGCCTCTCCTTCCATCCCTCACATTGTCCCCAGTCCCATGGGCTGCAGGGGAACCTCTTCTCCAGTGCCTGGAGCACTCCTCACCCTCCTCCTTCCCTCACCCTGATTTTCACACTGCTGGTTTTCAGCATTTTATTTTTTTCTCCTTCCTCCTCTGTCCTTAAGCATGTCTCTCTGCGGCTCCACCAGCATGCCTGATGGACTCAGCTGTGCCCTGTGGTGTGGCTGTGGCAGAACCAGCTGGAAGCAGCTGTGTCCAGCACAGGGCAGCTCCAGTCTCTCCTCACAGAGCCCACCTTGCAGCTCTTCCAGCCGATAGCACCTTGCCAGGTAAATTCCACACAGGGCTAGAAGGAAAGCCAGCACAGATAGGAGTGATTAGGGAGTGAAGTGCTGGGGTCTGAACTCCGAGCCCTGAATTAAGGTTGACACATGGGTGGTTCCCATGGTCCTTCAAAAGGAGGTGATGAGTTTGCCTTTTGACTTTCCTCCAAGGTGCAGCTGGCCTTGGAGGGAAAGCCATTGGGTAAATGAGCACTAGGTGTCCTGCATTGGGTAAATGAGTGCCAGGTGTCCTGCTTTGGGCATAAAAGCTGGGACCACTTGCAGGAAGGGTGCAGTGTCTGTCTGTGAGGTGGATGCACTTTGCAGAGTTTCCTGTTGGGAAAGGACCTCCTGACTCTTCCTGCAACTGGACCCCAGTGAGGTTTGGTACTCGTAAATGGGGGCTCTGTGGAAACAGCAAGAGTTTGCCTCTATCCTATGTTATCAGCCTATTGACTTGGTTGTCTCCCATCTCTTCTATGGGAGACTCTGTTGCTTTGTTTGTTCCACGGGTTGTTGGCCCTGCTGTATCGTTTCTGGGGTCGTTGGGGTTGATGTCTGTTATGTGTAACCTAATTGACTTGTTTGTACCCCCAGCAATCGCCCATCTACTGACCCTTTTATGTGCAATAGAATCTGGTTACTGGTTTGTTCTTCTGCTGGCTGCGTCCTTTGTACTAGGCCTAGTGGTTGGCAAAACAGGGAGCAGGAAAAAAAAAAGATGAGTTTGTGTGTTTTAAATTGATGGGCATGTTGGACGAGCTCCTAGGATGAGACTGGCTTGCAAACTTACCCATGAAATTATATTGACAAATTGTATGATAAAATGATCCTGTTAGAAAATACCTACAAGCCCAAAGAGACTGCATCAGACAGCCTGGAGGAGGAAAAGGCTGCAAAACTGAATTTATAGGAGAGGATGAGTTGTAAAGGAGGAAGTTATTTTCCTTCCTGTATTTTGTATTTCTGCCATGGGCCTGATGCAGGCTTATCTTCTGCTTACTCTGTACAGGGAGTTTTATGTGCAGTTAATTCTGTAGACTAGCAGCTGGGATATTTTTGCAATGTGCCTGTATTTCCCAGAAGTGCTGGTATATGAAGATCTGGGAATAAGCCATTAAGATCTGTGAGAGCCTTGTTCTTTCCTACGGGGTGTTGTAAATAACTTACAATAATTTGGATTTAAGCAAAAAGGAATTAAGAAGTTGACTGCTGCTAATGAATACTAATGATTGCTGGAAACATGATCAATGTGAGGCACATATTATTAGTGAAGGTGCCCTTCTTAAACTTCGTTAATCACCAAGATACCTGGGAAGCAACAAATAATACCTTGTTATTCGACAACAGCTAAAGGAAGAGCCAGTTTGTAATAGGTGTTAAATTCTGCATTCCTGTCTCATGCTGATGTGAAACAAGATTTCTGTAAGAGTTTGTGCTGGCATAAGTAAAAGAGATTTAGTGCTCTGCTGGTGCTTCAGCCTGCAAGTGTGTCTGAATAAATGACTAATCCTGTTCAAGGCAACTGGGTAACATGTGAGTTCATGGTTAATTGTGTATTTAAATACAAGTCTGTAAGGGCTTCCATATGGGCAGAGTGAGGCCATGATAGTAAGATAGAGATTGTCAATGAGGTACTGTTTCCTGAAATCCCATATCGTACAAAGATACATCCTTCTACTTTTCTCCAGTAAAACACAATCACCCTAACAAAAAAATTCTCTGGAGTTAAGTGTTTGTTAAACATATCTTCTAGTTTTTGTCATAATAATAACTACAGTGGCGCTGCTTGTTTTCATATGCCTATTTCACTGTCTTAATACCTACAAACAGCTTGCATGTAATAGCTTTGTTAGTTCCTTTTTTCCCCCTCAGAAATCTCTGAACAAATCCATTAGGAAGGAGTTTATTTATCATTCAACTTCTGCTGCTGTGGCATTGTCCTTAAATTTTTCCTTCTCAATAGCAAAATATTTTAAATGGAGTCTTTTAAATTCAAACTTTTTGTGGAATGACTTCCCCAAAAATACATGTTTTATAGAGAAGGTTTTAAAGCTGTTACAAATGACAGGTGGAGGAAAGTATTTCAGACCCAAAGAAGGACTTTTTGCAGCTAATAACTTGTCCACTTTTTCTGTCTATTTGTCAAATAAAATATGCACCCTCTCCCTACAAGCCTTCAAACACATTAAAATCACTACTTTATTTGCAGTGTCAGTGAAAGTGATCTTGTTAAAAACGGAAATAACATGAAACTTTTTGCACTTCATCATTGAGCCTTATGTTTACCTTCTCTCCAGGCATGTAGTGCATTTGTGAGAATGAGATTGGGGTTAATAGATTAAAGAAACCCAGCTAAACAAAACCACCCCAACGTCCCTGAAAATAAATGCAAAAAACCCCAGTTTACTGATAATTTGGGGCCATCATACAGGTGGGTATATATAATGAATAATTAAAAACCTGTAGATCCTGGACTTTGATTTCGTGCCACCAGAGATAGTAATAAATGTGTACAGACCTTATGGGGTTTTTTTGTTTCCTGACATTTCCTTACACATACCACAATAGCATTAAAGCTCTGAGGAAATAAATTAAGATTTCTGATTGAGAAGCACACCCTTTTAACAAAATGCTGTACATGATTAGCTACTGAATGGGGGCCTGGTTTTTATTTTTATCCATCTGTTATTTTTCAGACTGCAAAGTTTTTATAGTTTCCTTGCTCTCCCTCAGGTATTTCTTCCTTAGCTCAACTAATTTTTTAAATGACTAAGCAGAGATTGTGCCAGGGAAGTTTTAGTTACTTTTGAAACTGAAGTTATTTCAAATGTATGTTTGCAATCTGTTCCTTAATTTGTTTTGTCACTTACTAATGATATTAATGATGAGGTATGGATTTGGAGTGGAGGAGTTATCTGTTAAGCTTATTTCTGTCCAGCAATGTTTAAACTTAACTAAGTTACAGATGTTTCGTTTCTTTCTAAGAATCTCCACAGAAATATTTTGTGTAGTTTAATTATTTCAGAGTTTTATTCACATTAAACTTTTCCATATCCATGTGTGGAGGAACCCCTTCTAGCACAGTCAAATCAGTTGATCCCTTTGGCAGTGTCTATGATATGCAGTTAGCCCAGACTTGATTTTCATTTCCTAATTTACGTTGTTCTCTTCCATTTTGTTTCAAGAAAATGCTTTTTCACTTCTTTGTCCTCCCTATTGGCTTGAAGTTTCTTGTCTACTTCATTCATTTAAGTAACAAGCAGGTGAACTGTATCGAGAACTTCAGACCTCTTCATCACTATGTTCTGTATTTTTACTGTACAATAATTAGTTCCTGCAGCAATTCACTTAGAAACTGATCATCTTAAGAAGTTGCATTAGGTCTTCTGGATAAAAACCTGCTGTGGAGAAGTCTTTGAAGAAGTTTACCTTTCCCAAGTGTGATTTTTTTTCTTTCTCCTGAGCTTTCTTGTGCTCATTTACACTCTTCACAGTAAAATATCTTCTAGAAATGTAAAAATTCTCAATTGGAAAACTTAAATGCTCTAAGAGAATTAGCTTTTTGCCATTCTGTAGGGATGAAATCAGAGCTATTTTGATCATTTTCCACAATTTCTCAAGTAAATCAGATTTGCTGCTGGTAAAAGGAAGGGGTGAACAGGCAAAACCAAGGTATGCGTGACTCTACTACATCTAATGGTGAGCTTCACAGCAGAAAGTCACTGGGAATACCTGCCTTTGCCACTAGGTTTCAGTGTACGCAGAGAATAAACCAGACTAGTAACATCTTTTCTCCTCTGTGCCACCACCAGTGCTATCTTTCCTCGCAGAAAAAAGAACCCAGTCATCTTCAGACATAGAATAAGCTGTGAGGTGTGTAGCAGTGGCAGTAGATTCTTTGAGCTTTATCCCTCGGACCATGTATTAGACCTATGGTAAATTTAGCATTTTTTTTCTCAAGTATTTTTGTTTTCCTACCATACATAGAGTGAGGATACTGTTAATGGTTAACATTTGGATGTCATACTCTAAGGATCATCGCTTTAGGTGACCACAGAGTGAAAGTTTCAAGGGAAGCTGTTTTTATCAGTGAAGTTAACATGTTTTCTCACTGCCTTTGCCTCCGTTTCCAAAAGAAGTAGCTTCTGGGAGAAAACTTCCTTGTGAAAACTTTGATGTCCATTCTCATGTGATACAGAGTGTTCCAACACTCCTGATCCTTGAGCCCAGATTTTTAGGTCAAAAGTATTCTGCATATGGAAATGTTTGTACCTGAGGCTGGTATCTGTGGCTAAGGGAGAGAGAATGAGTCTGTCAGTGCAGCTACAAGTATTTCTGTGGTGCTGTTTTTCAGAGTAAACTTGGAATATAAAAAGTGGGTCAGGCTTGAACACAAGGGTTTTTAGGTGAGGTATTACTTGAATGTGGAGTTCTTGTCTCACTCCCTTAAATGCCTCAGAAATTTTCAGGCCTCTATAAAAAGTAACTAAATTACTCCTATTGGGTGAATAATACAATTTTGTGGTAATTATTGTGTATTTACTGACATGGGATAATATATCTGAGGAAAAAATCCTCAGCTACTCTTACAAAAGGGTGATAAAACCTGACATATTAATATGAGTATAAAGGATAAAAAAACAGAATGTCTGTGGTGCATAGCAGTTTGCTATGGACAAAATTCTTCTCAGCACATTATGGTCACAAATTGTCACTCATATGTTTCAATGATAAATATTTAATTATCCTATAATAATTCTGTAATTTGTTTTTACCCTTTATATTGCACGGTGATTATTTTAGAATTAAATATTAATTTAATAACATGATTATGTTTGTGTTGTAGCACAGAATTAACACTGAGTTAATTATGAAATATTTCAGATGAAGCAGTTTGAAGTAGTAACCTCTCCCTTTTCCCAGAAGATATGTAACAAGAATTGTATTCAGAACATATTCCAGAGTAGTAAAATGGAATAATCTCATGCATGAATTATAACAGACCTGTGGGACTAAGGTAGTTTATTGGCATTTATAAATGTATAAAGGAATAATTCTAGTTTTAACACATTTAATACTTTAGCAGGGACTGATGGTTCTTATACTAGTGGTAACTCTTGCTAGAAATTAGTATTCAGGTACTATTGTGTGTTTAAGATGCTTCATATGCAGAGAAATTGCGGCTTCACAGGAAACATTTTGTGATTGAATTATGGGGCTAAAAGTTGTGCACCCCAAGGCTTGCAGTGAATGTTTAGTGTACAGTACATAGATCTGGCATTTTTGGTTACTAAATGAGTCTTGTCAGTGTCTAATGAATTCTGGAAAGGAAAGCATAGGTGACTAGGTAAATATTTAAAAAAAGGTGCTTATTGTTTAATTTTGAGGTATTAGTTTTTGGGGCAGTATTATGAATACTAAAGTGCTGTGGAAGGGCTTAACCTAGCTAACAGTACTATTTATCTGTGTTTATAGTATGCTTTTTGCATAATTTTTACACCCAACAGAGAAAATAGTTGCCTTTAGCAAATAAAACCCTTCTCTGTACTAAACTTGATGTGGAATTATGAATTATTTGGGATTTTTCCAAGCAGTAGAAGTAAATTCATTCTGAAGATGGATTTACTATGCAACAGATTGCTTCATAGCAATATGGAATAGTGTGTTTTGACAGAGTGCAATTCTTCTTAAAACATTATTCCACCCTATCTTCTTTTTTTATTGTATTTCTCCTTGCCAAATGGCCTTGTCTCCAGTTAGGCTAAGAGTTATATTACTTATGATACTGGCTAAAAACACGTAACACAGAGTCTTGGGTTATTTAGGGAATTATTAAAATAAACAGGTTGTTTCAAAACAAATGGAACTTGCTCTTACAGAAAAAGAGTCATTTTTCCTCCTTATTTTTCCCGGAACATTTCGGATTTCTTTTTCAGTAGTTCATCACATGACTGAATTCAATGACATAACTTTGGTGTTCATAGTGTATTAACAGGAATGTTTTACATCGTTGTATCTGAAATAGTGGATAGCATTTCATAATCTGTTTTTCTCCCTTAGCATTGCCATTGTTCCTTATCAATCTGTTGCAGTTGCAGAGTGTAAGTCACTGTATTGAGGAAGCTATTTATAGTGAGCTTTGTGAAAGGTCAAATACCTTAGGCTGTTTAGATGTTTTCATTAACAATATTATTTCCCGTTTTCATACTGTTCGATGACATGCCAAATCAATGGTTTTTTAGAGAATAATATTTAGACTTTCTAAAAACAAGAGGACTGCTTTTGATCTTAGCTTGATAAGTTCTTTCCTCACAGAAAAACAGATAACAAAATGAATTATTGTTCCTCTTTATATCTTATATCTGATTTTGTGTTGAAGAGTCCATACATTATAAATATAGTCAGCACTATTCATAAATGCTGAATTGATGACTTGGGTTTAGAACTAGAATATCCACAGGCTACTCAGATAAAGATGACACCTGTAAAGCTGGTATCAAAAGCTTAAGGAATGAATAGAAAAGAACTTAATATTGCATCTTTGATATCATCATTAACAGAAATATCCAAATACTCCTCTTCAGGTTATGTCATAACTCTCTTAAGGCATTTATTGCTTGCCTTTGGGGCAGAAGGCACCTGTCTTCATACTGAGTTTCACATCCCCAAAACCCTGTTTGTGATAGGTCCCAAACACTTCCTTCAAAAACTGCTCTCTCCTTTCTGTAACACTGCATCTTCCGAAAGAAGAGATAGTGGTGTAGCCCTCACTTTCATAGAGCGACTCTGTTTCCAACTGCGTGGTTGCTTGTGCCAGTCTGGAGTCTGGTGTTTTGCAGACCACTCCACAGCAGCATGTAAACTCTTGATGTATTTAGGTCCCATATAGTTGGACCCAAAGAAGAGTATGAGGCCAATTGACTGGCCCAGGAGAGAGAGAATCCCCTTTCTCTAGTTCCACGGTGAAGACATGCTGCTGAGGTAGAGACCAAACAGAACGGCATGCTTATTCTAGCTTAGGTCTGGTCTCACCAGTTCATGGATAAATGTGGAACACTGCCTCTTTCCACTACAAGCTGTGTTTTTGAATGAAAGTAGCATCTGGTGCTGTGTTTTATGCTGTCGTACCTTCCCAAATGTTCCCTTTGGGGAACATAGCAGGAGAGCATCTACGCTGAAGATTCTGCAGGGAGTCTGTGTGAGATGATACCAACCTGCTCAGCTCTGATAAGACTGTGATCCTTCTGGGCATGTGCAGAAAAGCATATCTGTAACACCTGAAGTATTACTGGTGAAGATGTATGTGCTTGTAGGAAGTAGATGAGAATTTTGAGCGTTGCTCTTGTGGATTAAAGCACATAAATTCCAGTTAAATCTTACTTCTGGTGAATATATCTAATTTTGAATCTGCACGGTCTCTTGTCTACTGGGATGAGATTTGGAAAGGCACATTTGATATTTCCAATTCAGGTTTTGCACATTCGAAAATTCAGAGTGTGTTCCCAGTAAGATTTAAAGAAGCAGTGGTATGGATCTTAGGAAGATGAGGCACTAAATTGTAAATAACAATGGACAAGCCCCTTAAAACTGGTTGACATAGCAGGAAATACTGACTGCAGATGCACATCCTCTCTGGACTCTTAAGTCACCTTACTCAAACAGGAACATGAGGCTCTCAATTTTCTAAGAAATTGTCTTTCCAAGAGCTCTCTTTCTTCACTACATTTTAGTAGTTCTGTGTGTTCCCCTATAAATATATTTAGAAGAATAGACTCTCCTATTATCTTTTGAGTAATTTTCCAAAGGCCTTAGTCAAGTACCAGTTTTCACCCTGAGGAAGTGTGGTTGCCAGCCTCAATTGTAGCTGATGGAGAGCTCCTCCTCAAAAGCAAACAGAATTATGTTCTATTTGGGCATTGATCGTATGGTTTTGACCTGTTGCTCATCTCTTTGTTTAACAGCTGGAAAACAGATCCCACTTCAACTAATTCATTGAAGTAAATATCAAAAGAGAACAGAAAATTCAAACACAGAAATGAACCAACTAGTCTGAATTTTGTATAGGCTTCCTGTAGGTTTTATGCAGTTCTTCCAGTTATGAGCGTGGTAGTCCTGAATCTTGAAGCAATGGATTGGAGTTGACTTAAAAAATGTTATGATCAAAGCATTTTTCAAAAGGAGGAAATAGCAAAGCAAGTTGCTGTGTTTTAATATGGAGTTGAATATTTGCATGCATGTTTTATTGAGTCTCTGAATATGCTGAATGTGAATTTGAATAGATAATACGAATGTGCACTTGTGAAAGACTCTGAGGCTTCTTCTGTCCAGCCTAACTCCAGAGGTCTTATTTAATACTGCAACCATATTCTGCCACTTTCATGTGGGTTAAGCTCTGATCATCATGCCCATTTAAGAACTGTTTATTTTTCCCTTAACCTTTTCCTTTGCATTTGTTTAATTAAAAGATCTCTCAGGAAAGCACATTGCTAAGTGCCACATTCCACTGCTTTTGTCAAGATTATATTTAAGTGCTTCTCTAATAATTGTCTTGGGATTTAGGAGAATTCTGCAAACAGGTCACCTCCCTGACTTAGAATCTGTTTCCCATATTAATTAGATTGCCCTGCAGCCTTTAATACATTAGAAGTGTGGTTTATAATACCATAAACAGTAACATAACTGAAGTAAATCTCAGTAATGTTACAATTTACATCAATTGTTAGTGTTAATTTGTGATCAGACTTTATTAAATCCATTTAGTTTTATAAAAGGACTAAATTAATTCTGTGATTTGGGAACACACTGAAGTTATTACTGCACAGCACCTTATTAAAACATTTGAACACTTCTTGCCTGTACAAATACACTGGGATACTCTGGTAGTCTCAATCGTTTTTAACTGTACTACTGCAATAGTATAATGATTTTCTTTAGGATAAGAAAAATTCAGGTGATGATTATACATTTTCTGTTTAATTATATGCTATAATTGATTGCACTGGTACACTGAGCCCGTTTTAGTTTATTATTCATAGTGCTTAAGGGAATCCTTTCTTGACAGTCTCAAAGCATTTATGTGTTATGTCCATTACTGTTTGCCATTGCTATTCAAAAAAATAGCAGTGTCTATAGACACTTTTTTAGGCAGTAAGAAAAAAACTTATGTCTAATCACAGGGGACAAGAAAAAACCCAAATTTGACATTGCTTTTGCTCTAAAATTGTTTCTTTGAATCTGCTCTGGGAGAAAAAAAAATAGCCTGTGAAACCATTAAATATAAATTTGGAAAAAAAAGTTAGTATATTCAAAAAGGCAGCAGTTCTATGCCATTGTATGTTGAAATGTCATAATTGGTGTAAAACATTGGATGTTAGTGAAGTAGGAGTGTGTATCTTGCACAGCAGAGATGTGGAAAGGTATATTTAACACCTAACAGATGTTAAAAACCATAAATAAGAAATAGCTCAGCAGTAATTTAATCCTTTGTCAATCAAAGTATTCACTATTGACTACACATCTTGCTGAGAATGCTATGTTTAATGGAAAAGCTTGTTAGTTTGAGAGGCAAAGTGTAATTTTACTAGCATAACACTGAGCATGGTGTGTATTCAAACAGTCTGTGAACCCTCAAATATCAAAAAAGATGAGTTTTATCGCTGGTACTCATTTTCCTTGTTATTCAAGAATTTTGCACAAGTAACACAATGGCAAATAGACAAAACACGTTTTGCATTCAGTATCTACATAATATTTATTGGTGGTCTAGGCTGGCCTTATTGTATGATAGATAAATAATTCAAAGGATTCTCAGAAAAGTATTCTAAAATTATATAGGAAGTAAAAGCATTAAAATGTGTGAAAAGATCAGTAAAATATTTAACAATTCTTTGGCTTGGGTTTATTTCAGTCTGTTTTCCTCATGGACAGACTCAGTGAAAAATAAACTGAGGTTTAGGTTAGTGTGGGGGAGGAAAGGACATGTGTGTCACACTCTTGTGTAGCTGTGTTAGGTGCATTGAGGGATTGTGGTAATTGCAGTCTGCAGTCAGCTGTGTATGTGCTTAACTAGGAGCTCATAAACAGTCACAGGCTAGCGACAGATGTCCTGTTCTGCATCTAGTTTTGCCTATGGAAGCAATTATCATCTGTAAGTGATGCCCTCCTCCCTGCTGTTCTCCCCTGTAGGGTCTTCTCCCCTACTAGCACAATTGCTCTTTTGAAAGCTCCCTGACCCATTTCAGTCAGAAAGCTGGATTCAGAGAGTTACTTGCTCTAGAAATTGGCTAAAGCCATCCTGCTCACTCTGACTGAAAGCAAGTGAGAATGGCATTCACAAAAGTAGCTTTGGGAGAAGAAAGTAGGAACAGTTGCAAGAAACTTGGCAACAGCTTTTTGTCTGGCACATCTGGGTCTGGAAGAAAACTTATGTCCTCATCTGTTTGACAGGACAGTCTCTATTGTGGCTGATGGGGAGCTCTGTCTCTGCCCGTCTCCTGCAGAAGCAGTCCCTTAGTTGTGTGGTTTCACTGACCTATCTAGAATTTGCTCAGGCCACACCGGCATTCTCACACAGGTGAGGTGTGAATCCGATCTTGAGAACAGCCTTTGAACTGTCATTTTCTTCCAATGGGTATGATAAGTATGGTTCAATACATTAGTTTCCATTTCAGTATTCATGTTGAAGATTAGGGTGAAATATATGCAGACACAAAGTTTTGCCATAATTGACTGCAATGAGGTGAGGTATATAGATGACTGCAGTAATCATGAGCGTATTTAAAGTAGAAATTATGCTTCAGAAACCTCCAAGCAAGGTGAGGTCTTCTCTTTTGATAAGGTCAATAACTTGTTTTTATTTACTAAAATACTCAATATCTCAAAAGGAAACAAAATAAGAAAAGAGAACAGTATAGTTAATTCTTGTTTAAAGTTGAGGAATAAAGAGTTAAAAATTGACAGAATGGATGTCCACACTGCAGTATAAAGATACAAAGACAGGATTTTGTCAATCATTTAGTATTCCAGAGAACAGAATAAATACAAATTGTGTACTATCTATATTTTTCTTTAAGCTTTTTAAAAGCATGTTACGTTTTTGGGTCATAATTTTGCTAGGGAAGATCTATTTATTGTCTAAGTATGATGTCACTCAGTAGATGTCCTACTGGCTTCATTTACGGTAAGCAGTTCTGCAAAAGCATAGACAACTCCTTTCCTTTCCATCTGCTGTTCAGTTAAATTCCTATTACATTCGATTGATATTTATATAAATTGCTGGTAAGTTCTTTATCACTGCTTCAGATAGTAACTGTTCGGTTTTCAAGATCCTTTTCCCCAAATTAACAGTGAGCGCTCACGCTGTTTTCAATTATTACAAATTATTCCATTTGCTTTGTAAGGAATGCTTTTCTGCGTTTGAGCGAGACACCAAAAATAAGTTATCCTTAAAATCAGTGGAATCCCACCGGAAGAGTATTTGTCTGCTACTGCCTGTGCTCTGGGTACCTTTGGGCTTACTCCTCTTTTCTTTGAAAGCAAGCCCCTACTGAGTACAAAGTGAGTGGGGTCAGAGCCTCAGTGAAACAGAGAATAGCCTTCACAGAACAGCCTTGACTGTTATGCCAAGCTCTGCCGCTGAGTTATTACTGCAATCTCAGCACAGGCTGAACAAGTGGATTTGAGTACATCTGGCACCATATAGCGAAAGATACGCAAAAGAGTGACTGGTGAGAGTTCTGGTGGCTTGTTTTGTTGATTGCCCGAGCTGCTCACTTTGCATATATCAACTAAGGGAATAGGTATTCTGCAGTGACACATTGCGAACATGGTAGAATCTAAGAGGAAGGTGGTTTGAGAACTTGCTTATGGTATTTAATATCCTAATGTATGCAACAGATTTTGAGTCCCAGGGATAGGAATGTGTATTTTTGTGTGTTTATGTTGTTTGTGATTTTCTTGACTGTAGAGGCTGGTTTGGCCCACTTCTGTTGCTTGCATGAAATTGAAATACTATTCGAAGTGGTGGGCAACAGTACAACACCCTCAGTCAGAAAATAGAAATGGGTCTATAGCTGCAATCACTGTTTATGTCTGCGTGGGAAGCGTGTGCAATCCTAGTACAGACTGCATTGTGGTCAATAACTTGCACTTATTGTAGTTCAAATTATACACATGCAGGCTGTCAAGGGTGACACATTTATCTAACGCCTTCTGACAGATTCAGCGCAGTTCTTAGCTGGCAGACGCGCTGTTTGGACCAAATGTTCCAACACCAACGCGTTAGGCAAAGAGCCAGTAACTGTTTGTCATGCAAATATAAATAACTGATACCACAGCAGTGGTGTCTTGCTGCACAAAAGTCTACTTTGTGGTAGAAGTACAGTTCAGTGGTTGTATTTGAAGCACAGGGGATGAAGTAACGTGTGTATTTTTAAATTACATGTTCAAGTGTCAGGGAACAATCAGTAATATTGTTATAAATTCTGTAATATTTGAAAACTCATGCTATGTATTCTTGGAATCTCAGAAGCTGCCTTTCTTTGTCTATTTGAACAGTGTGTGGCAGAGTTTGAATCCTTGTCAGTGCAAGTGTGTAGCTTCTGCTGCAGTTTTAATTTTCCTGCTTGTCTAGACAGAGAGTGCCTGTGATCGTACAGGCTGGGAGAAGGCTGACTCTTGAAAGTGAAGCCTAGAGTCATGGTTGAGTCCTTTCCCACTTTATTTCACCTCGACCATATGTACCTGCCCACTGCTGGCCCGATGCTGGTACAGAAGAGCAAAGCTTCTCATCTCTGTAGTCCCCTCTTTGCATATGTGTGGAAACAGGGCAGTCAAGCCACTCTGTCTTCATACCAGCCTGGATGTTCAGAGCCAACCTACTGGGGAGTAGGAAGATGTAAATTTCTTTGTTTCAGTTAACACAGGTAGACTACTTCCAGTGTAATACAGAAGATTAAGGAGATAATGAGCAATTTTGGTTTATTAAAATAGTTTTAAAAGGTATTTAAAATCCTCTCTGATTAAGATAGCTCTTTTGTACTTGTATTCTTCCTTTTTTAGTGAAAGACCTAACTATCAATGCCTAGGCTGTATGAAGTTTATTTGGCTTGGAACAGTTAGCAGCATACCAAACCAAGTAAAAACATTTTGGTGTAATATCTCCGCTTGTGATAAAATTTAATAAAGTTACAACCTCACACTTTAAATCAACTCTTCTATTCTTAATTAATTTGTGCTTGTGTCCTAATCAATAGAGGCACTTCTGCAGTGAAATTCAGCAGCTTGTTAGAAAGCAAACCTGCTACAATAAAGGCTTAGGACAAAACTGCAGATGCAAAATGAGGTCTTTCTGGGAAGACAAATTGTCGCGACTGCCTGAAATTCAATTTGGATTGGTGAATTGTAATGGGACCTTCAATTATAATATAGAGTCAGTTTCTTGGCTTTCACAGAATCATCAAGTAGCAAATTAACTTCCCTTTTCCTCATGATCTATTCGGAATACAAAGGGTGCAACTACTGATTCAAGTACTTCTTAAACAACTTGTGTCCCCTCCATATGTGTGTGCAATAACTAGTGTTACTGTTACACTTTCGCTCTTTTGGGTCTGACTAATTGTGTATCTGCTGTCTTAGTATCTTACCCAATGTTGGTTTGGTTTGTTATGGGTTTTTTTTGTTTCTGAAATACACATGCTTCGGTTTCTAGGAAAACTGTGTTTGATAATGAAAGCTCTGCCTCTGCTATCACAGAACAGTTCCTTATCCTTCTCTTTTGCTGTAAACAAGGATAAATGATTATGCTCTTTTAACGCTTAAGTCTTATGTCAGTCACATCATATAAACATCTTCTCTTTTTCTCTTGCATTAGTGACAGGGACAAAAAATGACAGCACTGGTGTTTTCCTTCATCCTTTTACTGTATTCAAGTCTTGGATCATGATACATAAACATAACCAGGACTTTGTAATCCAGTCACAAAGCTGATGTGCAAAATGTAATTAACTTGGACAGTGACATCTCTCTGTAACCTATCTAGTCAATACTTCAGCTCTTTGTTCTCTGGAAGCATTAAAGCTGTTTTCTTATTTTGCTTTATCACTTTGGTATTGTTCTGTATCATTCAATCCACCTCCAGTGTTTGTTTCTGCTATGTATTGCACAAAAAATGGAAAAGCTGCCCCATAAGAAGTAAAAGCGTGAGAAGCTTGTAGGAAGTATATAAACAAATTGCTATTTGGCATCCCTCTTAAAAGTTATGATCTCCCTGTCTTGGCTGTGCATTAAGACAGATGCATAAAACATCTGTACTAGTCATCATTCACTGCCAGAATCCTGGCTACTCCAAACATAACTGAAAAACCCATTTTACTAATTGAAGAGGGAGTTACCAGCAATCAGTTTGACAATAGCAGTTTCATGGACTTCAGTCACTGGAGAGGGGCAAAAAAAAATAAATGGGTTATCTATGTATTCTAAATAATATCACCTAGGATTTCACATCATCCAAGCAGACATTTAGAAACCCTAGACTTTTTTTAAAGGTAATTCTGCATGGGAATCTAGTTCAATATTCAGTACTGTTACTGATGTAAAGGCTGTAAGTTTAATTTCAGGACAGCTTTGAAAAATGTAGTCTTGCTAGGTACCTCCCCAGGTACATATTTTGTTACTGTGAGCAGTAAACTTGTTGTGCTTGCAAAATATGTACATATTTATCCAAAAGATCTCATAATGCATTGTGTAGAAGAGGATGTAGACATACATACTTCAAACTGCCTCAGTGGGGTTACACTCCTGCTTTGTTATGAAAGGACTGTGGTCAGGTTACTGCAGGTTTTCAGATTCCCATTGTGGTATCTCTCTTTTGCTTTACAGGTATGTTAAGAAACACAATTGCCGTGGAGTTTGTTCTTTAGCAGAGAAGCCTGTTGAGGCAAATTTCTTTGTTTTGAATTGTTGTTTCATATGGGATGTGTTTGTGGAAAAACAAATATACACAAACTTACTGGTAAAACAATAATCAGCATAATTCCATAGACACAGTTCTGCTTTACAAGAGGGTTTACAAGAAGCACATATGTTTACATAGTCCCATATTTGCTGCTTGTGGCCGATGTTTCATCATCAGCAGGTGTTTCTTGAACAACTAAGTGGAATGTGCAAAGATTTATGATAGTCCTTAGTTAGTTGGAAAACTTATTCTGCAGTCTTCAGCTGTCCCAGGAAATTTCCATCTCGAGTAAAATATTTTCAGTGTTTCAATGTTGATTTCTAATATGCTTATTGATTAGAGAAGAAATATTTACAGTAAATAAGTTATTTGTGAATTCAAGTAGGGTTTTTGTCTTTAAACAGCTTGTGATTTTAAAGCAAAAAGCTTCTCAAGCCACAATGGTCCAGTAAGTCAGTTTATGATTCTTGTTCTCAAGACAAACAGAACACTATGAAATTTCACGTTCAAGGAGTCAATATACTTGTTATTCCTATTTGGGCTCTCATTGTTGTGTGGTCATAAGGAGGTAACTCTCTACACTTGAGTGATTAACATGACTGTGATAGGCAACTGAAACTCTAGGAATGTCTTTGTCCTTTTGAAACAAAGTGGAGCTGATGCTCTATGGGCCACTCCTCATCCCCATTTATCAGTTTGAGAAGAGGTCAGAGAATGGTGAAATTCTGTAACAATTATAAGTAGTACTTTCTGCCTTTGGGGAAAGTAAACTCGTTTTGTATTCAATATCCTTGTACACTGAAACAGACTAGAAAATTGGAAGTGCCTTCCAAGGAAAGCCATTCTTAGTCTTGCTGTTCTACACTAAGGAAAAATTTGCATGGGGAATAAAACCTAAACATATTGTAAAGCTAGGTGTAATCCAATAAAATGTACCTTTGAGGCGTAATATGCATCATTTGGGATTTAAATTTGAGAGAGAGAAAATCAGGAAATGGTTATGTAAAGAAAATAATTTCCCCAGTCTAAACGACACATTAAAAAGTGGAATCAACTACGTTTTTAATATTCGCATGTCAATACAAAGTTTAAAAGTAAACAAGCGAATACAAGTATAATCTTGCACTTTCACATAAGGTAGTTTCTGTGCAGAAGAACCCATTCTTATTCGTTTAATTGAGGAAGAATTTCTCTTAAGAATTAAAAGCATCACAGCTATATGCAACCAAACGTACAGCAATGGCAGACAGAAGAGACACATGCACTTTTCAAAAATCTCTGTATTGAAATTCATTATTATTAGTAAGAAGGGAGAAAAATATTTTGTGGAAGCCCAGAAACAGCTAAAAATATTTTATTGCAGATTCCTTTTCCAATTCTTTTTTCTTTTAGTCATAAGCTTTCTTTGATTGACTCCCTGACTGAGCTCAGATTCTGTTTGATGCATTTTCATCTGCCTTTAATACAAGTACATGTGATAGTTATGAAATATTTGCTGTAGCTGATGTTCTGTACACTTGTGTAGTAATTCAAAAAAGTGACTGTACCACTTTCTGACTCAATCTTATTGAAGTCCAGTCTGTTCAAAATAAAAGAACATATATTGGCATGGTAATAACTAAAGGTAGAGAGATTCACTTGTAATAATTGAAAGAGATTTTTCTGTACACTTCTTGCAGAGAACTGAAGTTAAATACAGTAGGGTTTTTTAATGTGTTGTGCTAGATTTAGAGTCTTCTGATCTCAGTGGAGAAATTCTTATTCTGTTTAGTGGATTATAGATGTAGCCTCTTAAAGTCTCTTGTAAATTTTCCTCCTCTATATTATTGTGTTTGGGCATGTATTAGTTTGGGAAAATGCATGAAGAAGTGTCTCTTGCTTTTGTCATACAGGTGGAAGACAGACTTTCTTAACCTCTTGGTCTTCTTAGCAAATCATTTACTTGACATTTTTCAGAGTGGAAAAAATAATTTTTAGTATTTCTGGCAAATAATATTGTTCAGTTCAGATACATTAAATGTATCCAGTGGGGCTTGTTTAGAGTTAAATCCAAAATATCTCTATCTCAATTTCAAGTGATAATCCTATTTTACATTACAAGTTGTTCTTTATGTGTACAAATTGCAATTCTACTTTCAGTAAATGGAATATAATAAAGTTTTTTACTCAGTAGGATTAAAGCATAAAGATAACTATAGAAGACATGTGGTGATGTTTTATCATTTTCCAGTTGTTTGGGTTTTTTCAAATTCCCTCTGTCTGACAAATATATCAACTTTCTCATATTTTGACATAATTATACCTGTAGATCAAATGGTTGTGTGGCTATGATGTTGCAGAGACTTGAGGAGTGTGCCCAGTCGATAACAATGGTGCTTGTACATAAAAAGACAATAAAACAGGTGATAAAATGCAATCTGTTTGCTCAGTGTTGTTGATACCTTAATCAGGATGTGAAGGTAAACATTTCATATTGGTTTAGTTTCCTGTTCAATAGAATTTAGAACAAATCTTTCCTCAAAAAGGAAAAGCTTATCTTTCTCATTCAATCATGTTTGATGTGTTCTAAGGCAATTAAACAAGGAAGAACCATGCAGTCTGAAAGTATATGACTACAAATGTTCTCATTTGAACTGTTGAGAAAGTGATGCACGTTTGATGTTCAGAGCACCTGAACACCCATGTGCAACAAAGAGGTTTTGTTTTCCTTCAAATTCTGCTTAGTTTTTCAGAATCCTGTAGGAATTTTGTATCAGTAATAGGACAGTTGTGGCTTTTCAAGGAACAAAAATTGAAAATAGGCTCAATGTACTTTAAAGACTTGTATTTTGTCATAGTTGATGACTCTTTATATTAGACTTCATATAATTTGATTATCTTTGTAAATTTTGTGCTATGTACTAGAGACTCTGTTCTACTTGATGACACTCAGTACAAGATAGTGTGGATTGCTTTACGATAAATCTTTAAACAGTACATAGGATTTAAAGTGACTTATTGGCTCTGGTTGCATCTTATGTGCTAGCATATGTTGACATAAGGTGACTGAATTTTATGGATATGGTGTCTCAACAGAATACTACTTTATCTCAGTTCTGTTTGCAACTGAATCTAAGTCATGTGTAAATACTAATTGTCATCAATAAGTGACACTGAATATTGGTTGGAATGTGCACAATGTGTTGTAAACTAATGCAGTGTAAGGAGTTCAAAGATGAGCTGTGGCTTAAGAAGTGTATTAAAGTTCCTCAGTACAGAGGTCAGCCTTATGACACAAGCTCTCAAGCACTAAGTTACAGTGGTCATATTTTAATGGAAAAGCATATAACCTTTTTTTGTGTGTGTGTGTGCGTTCATGCTCTTCACACAAAGGAAGGTACTTTTGAACAGGAATGTTCCCACAAGAACTACTCCCCTCTGATGAAGACAGGTTATTGAAGAGAGTAGTGTTTTTTTTCCTCCAAGACAAAGAAGAGGGAAATTTTAATATTAGTCCATGTACGTGACTGTACAATATTGCCTATATTCATGCAAGAGATGAAAGGGAGGTCTGGGAAGAGAAATCAAGTACCCAAATCATTAGAGAAAAGTGTGGCCTCGGAATCAGACAGGAAAATGACATTGTTCGTATATTTAAAAAATAAAGAAAGAAATTAAACAGCAGTGAAAATAATTAATCATCTATGAGAGACAGTGCTTGGAATTAAAAATAAACATATCTAATTAAATATAAAGGGGCATATTTAAAATCAACTTCTGGTTGAAGTTTTATTTCATGAGAAAGGGAATGAGGATCTTGCATGTGGATTACATGCTAGCGCTGTATGTAAATGTGCTATCCATGGCAATTGATGCCTATTGATTGGATATTAATATTAATTTACTAAATTATTTAGTGTATTCATTTTATAGAGAAGAGAGTAAAACTGGTAGTTTATTTACAATTCTCTTGTGTTTGAACAAGCTACTGATCAAGTTTTAAAATGCGAGTGACTGAATGTGAATGATAGCAGATACCAAATACTGTGATTGCTCCTGAAATCTAGACAGTCCTGCTGTAGAAATGAAACTGCAACAGTAACACAGAAGTCAAGTTGTTAAATGACATGGTAATGTCTCAAGACAGCTAGACAGTGAAACACTGAGACATTTGATTAACAATCCTGCTTTGGCTCTCAATTTTCAATTTTACCTCTTTTTTTACAAATAGTAACACTTTCTCATCTTTTCCAAAGAAGACCTAAATATATGCATGAGTTAAAAATTTGCATAGAATGTATACTTTTGAACTTAATCATTAATTACTACTTTTGTGCTTTTAATTGCAAATCTGAGATCTTTCAAAGAATCATTGATTAAAATATAGTATGTTATAGTATGTTCTAGAAGCAGAGCTGTCTATGTTCTTGCTTTTAGTGGAAGTGAATTTTAGGAATAGCTTACTTGCTGGCTAACATGATGTAAAAATCTTCAGTGTTTGTAATATATACATTACTTGAAATCTTCATTATAAGGAAGTGGATAAAATCTGAACTAATTATTAGTGAAATATAGAATAAAGTCAGTTTCCCTGTTTAATGTTAGTGCAATGAACTTTTCCAATAATTATTACATAAATTAAGAGTAGTTCTTGGGGGGTTTTTGTTTTGGTTTTGGAGGGGTTTTGTTGTTGTTTGTTTCTTTTTTGGTTTGTGAGGAGTTAGTTTGTTCTCATTTTTGTTGTTTTTTTTTTTCTTTTAAATCTGTTTCAGGTTTCATAAAAATAAAAGGACCCCTGGTTTTGGTATTTTGGAAGAGGAGGGGAGAGAAAATGGGATTTGTGTATACCAGAAGGGGTGGGGGTGGGAGTGGAGTGTGGGAGGGGAAAGAAAAGCAGTAGGAGACCTTTCTTTTGCTACTTTGAGTGGGATTATAGGTTCACAGAGTACAGCTTGCAAACACAGGAGAATACGTGAGCTTCCTGCTTAATTTCAGAAGTGAAATCTCATGAGAAATTTTCTTCTTTGATTAAAACATGCCTTTTTTCAGTGACTTGGCATCTAATTATTATCTACGGAAGGCCATCTTTGACCTAGCTGAAAGCTGCTGCACTCAGTCCATTTTATTCTGGTGAATATCTGCAGGCTTGAGACAAAAAGCACTAGATCAATTTTTGTAGGTCATTATTCTTGGCCAGATTGGCATTATTCTTAACAGTATATCTTGTTTATGTATTTGATGTAGGCTTTATTCATTTTTGGACACAAAAAAGAGTTTAGACGTATGTGTGTGTATGTATATGTCTGTGGCATGCTGTATTATGAAAGTTTGGAACTACTTTCTGTACTTACTTAATTCTACTACAAAACTATTTCGTACCAACCCACAAAAGTGAAAGCATCTCTTCAGTCTTACTGAGACATTCCATTTAGACTTTCCATTTATTAGATAAAATGTATTTGGGTGTTTTATGTGTTCCTACATCTTCTTTTACTTAAAGTTCTGCAGTTTCTTCAGCACAGTGCAAACTGAACTCTAACACTGTTCACAATCTTTCTTTTGCAAATGCTGCGCTGTTACTCTTGTGTTACACCTTTTTCAAAAAAGAGACTACCACCTGTGTTGAGTTTGTTTGCTGACTTGGTGATAACAAATATTCAAGAGTCTGCCAGACTCATTTGTCTTTTAAGAGCCTAAGTAACAAATATAAAAAACCTAAATACTGTAACTCAATAATCCATCTCTCTGGAATAGTGACACTATTATTGTATATCTCAGTGAACAAGGCCTTGAGCAGCTTCTTCATATTTCATGTCAGTTTGTCTGCCTCCTTGTAGCCTCACATCACCTTATGTGAAACGCATTTGTTTTCTGTGAACTTCACTGCATATTCAATGAAACTGTTTTGTCTTCTCATCTGAACTTAGATCCCATTTACGAAAATTATTATTCTTCCATTTTGCAAATAGACTGTATGCATGTAATTTACTATATATATTTTTTTTCTTAGCGTACACGTCCAAACTTACATGTGTGAGTAAACTCTAGTAAACTGGGAAATACCTTGCTTTTTTTTCTTAATGAAGAAAAAAAGTTGAATGAAGAGAAACTAACATGATCCTCAGATGGGAAGGCCACAGGAGAAGGCTCATTGTGCACCTAGGAAATTAGGTCAGAACAAACCCACATTTTTTCCATTTTTACTCTAGATTTGAGTGGCCTTAAATGATAATGGACAGATGGAAGAATCTCATGCAAGAGGCCACCTAGTAATTTATTTTTTTTTGGCCAGGTTGACTGCAAATCCATCAAAATCTACAGTTGTTAGAACCACTAATGGGTTCCTAATTAGAAATTAGCCAACCATATTAATAATATATAATGTTTCCCAGGTCTTTCAACCAAGAGGATGAAACTGTTAACAGCCTGACTGCTAGGGTGATTCATGGTTATTTAAGTATATGATTTTACATACTATTTAGCCTTTTCTCTCATCACAACCAAGTAGTTTTGAGGAGAGTTGTAGCATTTTTTCCATTAATTCTACACCAACCATTTTTAATGAACCAGTTTGACTATTTTGAAACCTCAAAGTAATAGTGGTGGTACTGTTTGTTGTATAGCAGTGCTGTATAGATCTAATTATCATAGTGCAAAAAGGCGTTTGTTTCTTTGGCATTAATGCAGTAGAGAAAATAAGTTGCATTCATCAGAAGGTGTAAAAACATTAGACCTACATATTTAGGTTGGTTGGTTGTGTTTGGTCAATGCAACGTAATGTTTTGTTGGGAAAAGTCTGAATTAATGCAAGGTCATTATAATTAAATTATTACCAGATCTACAAAAAAAAAAAAGATAGCTTTTTCTTCATTTTACTTCTTGAAAACTCCTTAGATTAATTGTATTCTATATCCTATTTGAGACAGCAGAAATGGGCACAGCCAAAATTAAGAGATTGTCTTAGGCTGGAAAGTTACTTAATTATTCAGTTATATTTACTTCTTTCGAGTAGTGTATTTTTATCACTGATATAAGTGAAAGTGGAACTTTGGAATGTTAATATAACCCAAAGTAAAAAAGGTCTTAGCATCAGCCAGAATGGATTCAACTTTAGAGGTAGGGGATCCAGAGAAATTTCAATGACTTGTTTGGTTCTGCGGATGTTAAACTGCAGAAGATTTAAACTTGTTTTGAGCTCACTAATTAGGAGTGACTCTGAAAATGAAAAATGGACCATCTATAGAGGTCCCATGACACACATGAATCCAAAACCATGCTATTAAATAATTCTGGGTTTTCTCATTAGTTCTAGCAGATTCATTTTGTACAGTTCAAGTAGCTACCACTGATCCCGTTGAAAATGTAGGGTGGTCAGTTTTGGGAAGCCAGGACATGTCAAAATACAGAGTTGGAACCAATTAATGGGTTTGCTAATGAGCAGCATGTATAAAAGTGTTGAAGTTGCATTTTAATGTGTTCCATGTATGACATGCAGAATACTTATGCAAGTACTTGAGAAATGTCACTGAATTTCACATCATTAGAACCTCATATAAAAAATAAATTTTACAAAATAGTGAGGTGTTAAACCTATGCATGCTGCACAGAACTTTAACTGGTAAGGATGTTTTGGGGATGCTTTTTCTGCTTTTTCCTCTTTAAAAATATGTTATGAATCAAGAAAGGGCACAAAAGGGAAGTAGGGATTGATGCTCATAGTTTCTTTGTATCCTGCTATTTTCAAAAAGCCACTTGCTTCAAAGTATCAGACAATTGAGGAATTGATTTAGACTTGTAAGCGAGCTCAGAAGAAGAAATGTGCATGCTGTGGTCAATATTTTAGTTTTAATGTGAAATTGAGTATTCCAAAGCTCACTCAGACCTTTAATGAGCATTTTTAGACTTCAGTAAGGCCAGAAGTAATGTTCTTTAATTCTTGCAAATAAATATTTTACTGTTTCTCTTTTCTAATGTGAGTCTTCAGATAATTGAGGCAAAGTGTTAGTGTTTAATCATTGCAATTAATTTTAATTGTAAATGTACATTTCCAGAGGAAAAATTATCCAGAGGACCTTTGTGTTTTTTTCAAATGTGAACAGTAAATCCTGATAGTGCCTAGAGCATTGAAAGCAAACAACAACACACATCACATAATTGTTGATTTAGGCTACATTAAAGATGAATAAGCTGTTAATGAGTAAAAAATAAACGGACGTGAGTACATCATTAATCTTATTTTAAGTAACTAAC
The DNA here is from genome assembly GCA_028020825.1 of Podargus strigoides. Taxonomy (NCBI): domain Eukaryota; kingdom Metazoa; phylum Chordata; class Aves; order Caprimulgiformes; family Podargidae; genus Podargus; species Podargus strigoides. Next base: position 15,158,241 of record CM051630.1, read on the forward strand.
CCTAACAGTATGCTGAGTTGTGGCAGAGGTGAAGGTAAGTTGGCACGGGCATTGTGAGAAATGTGTGTTTTGTGATGGAATGTTGCCTGAAAACTGAAGGATTTTTTCATACAGTGGTGCCAATTCATATAGTACAGGAAGATTATTAAGAGTTAAGAGTGGTTGGAGTGTCCTAATTAGTGTTCTCTGTTTTGTACTTGTTGCCTGTGATGGCACTTGAAGGTCAAAACAGAAAGGAAAACAAATTAAATGAAATTAAATTAAACAAGTGAAGACATTTCTGTGTATTTTTTTTCTACAAGTTGATCCTTTTGTGAAGCTGTTTTTATGACCCAAAATGGGGACACAGTGGTTTTTCTCTTTCTAATATGGGTTTGTACAACTTCACGATTTATGAATTGGTGAGACGCTAATAAATTGAGCTTTTTTTCTGTAGTATTCACTGGGGAAAATTGCTACCCTTTGGGTTATGTGGGTATGAACCGAAGTTCTCCAGCCTTGCTGAAACTAACTGGACTTTGTCTGAAGAGTATAAGTAGGAAATAGCTGTTGCTGTTGCTTATGGGTAGTCTCAAATTAAAATTGGAGGGCTAGGGGAGGAGGAATAATTTCTGTACTTCAAAATATAAAACTGTGTATGTGGGTAGTTGTGCTAAAGCGTTTCTCAGCAAAATTCAAGAAAAACACATCATTAATTTTTCAATTTGCTTTTAAGGATACTAATGAGCTTATAATAAAGCTTAAAGAAAAACCCAGTATAACTGTTCTCTTTGCTTTTTTTCTAGCATTTATTTATTTATGATTATATTGGTCATTCTTAAAAGCTCTAAAGTGTTTTTTGTGGGGAAAGGCTGAAATGTTCAACAGAAATATTGTCCCTGAATTTGTAATGGATTTGAATAAAATTTAGACTGCTGTAGGGTAAACCCAATCTTGTTTACTAAGGCAACCAGTAGAATTTCTGTGGCTTTTTTCAGTGCCTGGCGATAGGTGGAACTTCTGTTGGATGACTTCTTCTTGGCTTATGCCACAGTTAATTCAATGGAATTTCCAGAAATTTTTCCAATAATCATTGTTGTAGTATCAAGCAGCATTAGGCATTAAAAAAACCCACAAACAAACAAACAAAAAACATCTAGGGAAAAAAAAAAAAAGCTGTAGGTGCTACATGATATTCTTGAATTGCTCAAGAAACTGTCTTTCTGTTTCCAGGATACAGCTATCACTGTGCAAACACAGACTCTGGAGCATTGTTAACCCAACCTTGCAGAAAGCTCTCTCTAGCCAAAAGATGCTATTAGAAAAGGTGTGAATGTATCAGTTAAAATGAGAGGAGTTGGTACTTCCCATGATCTGTTTGTTTTCAAAATTGTACAGTGTTAAAGAAAACTGTGTTAATTCTTAGTTTGCAAACTGACTAGGCCTTAATCTGCAGTAGATCCATGGTAAAGCTCGCATGTTATTTCATAAGAAGTGGAGCTAAATCTTACAAGTACAACTCAGTTCAATATGCATACAACTAAAAGCAGAAACAACTGCTATCTGAAATGTCGTCTTCCTTTCACATCTCTGTGTAATCTAACTGAATTCTGAAAACTGCTAAAAAATCTGGAAGGAATAGATGAACAGGTTTGTGTATGGCATTTTTTGGCTGGTAGCACTGAATATAACTTAAGCCCAGCAAATCGGTTTTAATTTTAGAAAAAATAATATTTACTGTAATTTGCCTGAATTTCCCAGAGCCAAATTTGATCCCTACCAATGACATTGGAGAGCTCTAAGAAGCTTTGTTGAAGTTCTTTGTTGGCCTAACAATTAATACAATTCACTGGCAGGGGACAGATTCTTACTACAGCAGAAAATAACAAGCTAAAGGTAGAATGTAATGGAAATGAAAGAAATGATGTAATATTACTTTGCTCTTACATAACCTGAGCTTTTTTTTCTCTGATAGCCAGCCATTTCAGGAATATTCAACAAATACTTCAGACATTACAAAGTCATTTTAATGTATTATGTTGGTATGCGTTCTGCCGTTTGCCAAATCCACACAGAGGTTGCTGATCATGGAACAGTGGTCAAGAAGTACATCTGGAGGAAATTATATAGTTTCTTTTGGGTAACAATACCATTTCAGAAGCTGTGGAGGTTTGAACCTAAGCTTTGAATTGCAGTTGCAATTATAGCCACTGCTGATTATATGTTGAGCCACACTGTGCCGTGAAATATATGCCTACAGGCTTATCTGCTCTTCTTAGGTGACAGAGTAACAGAAGTTCTTCATGGGCAATGTAATGCCAAAAGAAATTATGGGCACTGGGATAGGTATTCACTGCGCAGAATTCTGTGTTTCTCAGCTTCTCCAGGAAAGGGCAAGAGCTAAGATGAAAGGATGCGGGATGACCAGATCGAACCCCTGAACAGTAACCTTTTAGATCAAGAATCACTTGGTCTGCAGATTTCAATTTGGGTATAGTAGAAGCTGCATTTCAGTTTGATTCCTGTGATCTTTATTAGCAGAATTATATATGCCTTGATCCATTCTTAAACTTCTCCAACATTTGCAAAAAATTCTTCAGTCTTCTATTTTGTTCTTGCTCAGCAGCACTGTGGGTTTCTGAGATGTGCTTGCAGGATTTAACTGCCTTTTTTACCTTCCTCTTACAACAGAAATTCTCTCCATCTTGCCCTTTACATCACCTTGCAGTGGTGTTTTTTTCCTCCCCAGTGTTCTAGAAGAAATGCCATTAGAAGCATGCAAAGGTACTTTGTATTTTTTGAATCTTTCAGATCTTTCACCTTTCTCTTGACCTAATAACTTGTCAGCTGCACCTCACCTCCCTTTTCTTTTATAGAATCTTTAGTATCATTCATTTTGAAAGAATAAGTAAGTTCATGGGGATACAAATCTGTTTGAACTGCAAGAAATCTGCCTCCACTTATATAAAGTCATGTTAGTTTGCCAGTGCCAAAACACATTCAGCTTGATTGCTCACCAAATGCCTTCAAAGGAGATGGAACAATGGGAAATAAAGGAAAAAACATACTTTTGCACAGAGATCTGTTACAGTAGAAGGGAGAATTTTGTGTATTTGCTTGTATATTATTCTGTGTCTAAGGGACTCAAGGAAAGGGTTCTTTGACCTTCAGGCTTGACATAAATAGGCTCAAAAAGTGTGAGGCCATGTTTCACAAGTGTGAGAAGGTGCTTGTGAACCAGAGGGAGATAGGCAGGAGTAAAAGACCTTCAGGAATGTATTACTTAATTCTTGTCACTGCAGAACTATTGAGCTATATATTATTCCCAGAAAATGTCTGTCTTCATTCAACATTCTTTATCAGGTCTGTATATAAGACATAGCCTAGCCATAGCTCTTTAGGGAGGCTGTCAGCTCCTTCTAAGGCAGGTTCAGGTACATACTGAAGTTTTTGCCTTGCTTCCAGCCTACTGAGAGTACTGGCAGCATGACTGTGTGTGGGAAGGCTGTGTAGACCCTGTGAAACTCTAGTTCTAAGTAGGTAGGAAACCTCAAAAAGCTGAAATGAGTAATGGAGTAAGGAATGTTTGCAATATGTGATCATGAGTAAGGGAGCTCAAAAGCATGTCTGAAATACAGACAAAATATTTCAATGATGCATAAATTATGGATATGTTTAAAAGATGTATGGTATGGTATTTTAAACTAGGAATATGAATTTGAACTGCATTAAAGGTCTAAGGTCCTGAGTACCCCATCTAAGTAAAATTTCTTGGGAGCAAGAGGATTCATGTCTCTGTTAAAGGTGAGTCAATAGCATCCCAGATTTATACGTGTTGTGGGGACCTTGAGGTGTTCCGTACTGGAAAAGTTCATACAATATCTCGTCTTCAAGTAAACTTGAGTCAAAGATACCTATCATCTTAAACAGATTCTCTTCAGCACTAATCAGCTGTGTAGTGGCTAATCCTCACCAGAAACTCAATTGTGCACATTATCATTTGTTCTGGCAAATGCATGAAATCTCTGGTCAGCATGAGCTCCAAAGGTAATTGCCTCATTGCATGCAAGTGTATGTACAAAAAGGTTCCAGTGAGTGCCCTTCCTAATCTCCTCTTCTTGCGGTGAAGGTTCAAATACTTCTCAATTCATGAGGTCTAGCAGTGTTTTCACAATTGTTGCCCTTCCCTGAATCTCCCTGCATGCCACTGTACCTCTGGTACAGCTGTGAGCAGCATGAGTCCTTTGAGAAATGTCTGCACAGACTAAAATTTGCAGCATCTTGGCAGATTTCATGTTTTCAGTTTTAGGTTAATTCAGATCACTGGAGAGACTATTAAAGCAGTTAAAAGCATTATTTTTTTGATTCAAATTACATAGAAAGTGTGCCTGGTGGTTAGGCACAATACGAAGCTTTTGTCACATGAGTTTACAGTGGTGTGGCTAGTCAGAAGTGAGGAAGCAAGAGAGAGTAGTGCTGTTATTTCACAGTTAAGGGTTAAAAAACTTATGTGCTATCTCATCCTAGTGGTTGCATAGTATATTGCAAATATGTTACCCTTAAGGCCTCCTTAAAAAGTTAGTCTCTTAAAAAGAACTGGTATGTTTCAGGATACTGAAAAAATAACCTAGAAGAGGTAGAATTAAAGAATAAAGAATTAAAGACCTAGGTACTCTGTGGCTGTCAAAGCATCACACTTTTTACAGGTATAATATTTCTTGCATCTATAGCTCTTTTATGATGTGTTGTTTAGGAACCAGACTTGTGTTTTTTTAGCACAAAACCCTATTTTTTTCATTATTCCTGTTGTTCATTATTAGTAGCACTGCTATGAAATATTACAAGTGTGATATGTTTAACTTGCAGATCCTGAAAGCTTTTACCCTGTACTGTTCACTTCTGATATTCATCAGTCAGCATTGGTGTTGTGCAGTCAGGCACACATATGCATGATCTCCTGATAAGCAGTCAAATGAACCTGTCTCATTTTTACTAAGTTAACTTAAAAAAAAAAAAATAAATCACAGGAACAAACACTATTTTTCCAAATTTTATATGAAAAGTTACAAGTGTGGAACAGGGGGTGCAAATTTAAGCTACGTATCACTTACAAAGATGTGAGGAATTTAGGTTTGAATTTTGTTGCTATTATTGCTGTTTTTAAAAATAGTAATAATTGAGTTATTCTAATGAGAGTAAGCCTTGAGATATGGTGATGATGTTAAAATAGAATAGATTATCTACAATAGATCTATTTGAATAGGTGAATCTAACCCTAATGAAGTTACATAGATGTAACTGGAAGAAAATTAAAGCCAAAAGGCACCTGAAGTACCAAGGTATGATATGGCAGATTAGTTGTCACAATGTATATTTGTATGTTTAATCAATACCAGGAGAGTTGTATTATTTTAATGGGTATATATGCTTAATGCATACTATAGAAGTCCACCTTGTAGCTGTAAGGCAGGTTGGTTGTGTTCTGTGTGACACTGTAGACGTATCATAAGCAAATGCGTAAGAATTTCAACCAAATAAGTATCTGAATATTTTTCTAAACTCCTCTGCTACATATCTAGTAGTAGAGCTCTGTTTTGTTCATCTGTGAGCTCCTAACAACATTGACAGGCTCTTATTTTTGAATCTGCAGGCAAACTGAAATCCTGTTTATAAGGTTAGTTGTAAGCTGTCCATTAGCATGTGTGTAGACTGTGTTATAATAATGCATCAAAACCCACAAAGGGAAGCATGTGCTGCTCTCTCCACCTTTGGCCAAAGCCACATTATACATTAAAGCCTTTTAAGTGGGGAACTGATCCATTCAGTGGGCTTTATGTTTTGGAAAGCCAGGATGTTGATATCCCAGGTTCAGCATTATGACTTAATTTCAAAGTCAGAAAGGAAGAAAGAAGAGATAGAGGAGGAGGAGGCAGTGATAAAGAAAAGGACTGATTGAAAAGGCCTGCCAAATAAATTATTGGAAATTGATGTGAGTTCTCATTAGGATGCACTGTGAATCATAGAATAGCCTTGATTGGAGAAGACCTCTAAGTTCATCAAGTCCAACTATTAACCTAGCATTAAGGATTTTATCTTTACTAGGACTTACGTCTTTGCTATTTAAGTATGAGGCATGTGACTAAAATAGTAACTGTTCTCGTTTCCCCCTCCGTACTAAAACTGTAATAGGTGAACCGAAGCAGAAGCCATTCACTAGTTTCTCTTTGTGAATAGCAACTCGGATCTTCCATTACCTAAGCAGAAACATTGCTTAGTCATGACAGAGCATCTGTCCTCTTCCCTCTGAGTCAGAACTGGAAGCAAAATCTTTTCAGGAGAATACTGAAGTCTCAGAGGTGGTTCCCTATCTTGTTCTAATAAGCTCCTATGCTAGTGGAATAGAATACAAGAGTATTTTGTTTGAAGCAAGCTGCACTAGAAGCATGCCTCCCCAAAAGGTTCTGGGGACTTCTACAGTAAGATGTGAACAATCTTACATCTTCTTCAAAGAAGTCTAGCTGGATCCATGTCAGGATGCAAACTCCTTTTGCCTTCTTGGTCCAGAGTCTTGAGCTAGACTAGAACCCCCATTTGGGTTCCGTGAAGCATCTTGTGGTACAAGCAAACTCTGGAAGTGCAGAGCTTTGGACGTGTATGAGGGAGTGTCAGTGTGAGATTTTTTTCCACCTAAATGTAGGTCTACAGATCCAACATGGTAAATAGTTGGCCTTTGGAAAGTAAAGTAAAAAGTAGTGTTGGAAAACAGTAAAACAGCTATAGAGACAGCTGAGAGCTAGAATAAAAAGAAAAAAACCCTCAGTTCTTAGAGAGCTTTCTTCATCATTCTTTCTTCATTGTGTGTACTGTTAGAATGATAATGAAGTCAATTAGTTATAAGAAACAGCATAAATACTACATCTTTCTGGCTCTACAAGCTCCAATTTAAAATGCTGCATCTTACGTTTTGTTCTTGTAATAACCTTAAATAGAATTCATCTATTGTCTGGAAGGAGCTAGAATTATTCAGATTTTTTTGTTAGAAGTATCACATACTTGGTTTAAGAAAAACACTTGAATGTTAGCAGTCTGGTTAAAGTGAAATTTCTTGTTTAAAAATGTGACAAGAATGTAACCTGGTTTATTTAGCTTATTTCAAGAAAATAGGATGGGGAAAGTAAAGATAAGAGGGAGAGAAGTTTTACTGCTAACACTGAATTACTTTTTATATAAAGCATTATCTGTAGTCTCCTGTAGAAAAGAGGAAGAAAAAGCTCTTAAATTCTGATCTTTGCTGTTGCTACTTGCTCTGTAGAAGTTAAACTTAGTTTCGTTGTGGCCTCTTCTCTTCCTGCCAGCCCAGAAGCTCCTATCTCATATTTTCCAGTGCTTATTCCTACCACTCCTTTGCAGTCTTGGAACAGGCCACCCACTCCACCTAAGTCAATGGACCAGTCCTTAGTATTTTTAATGGACTCTGCATCAGGAGCTTTGTTTCTTCAGTATATAGATTCTACGTTTTTACCTTTTTCACACCAAAAAAAAATCTTTGTGGAAAATTCCCCACAGCTTTACGCTTTTAAAAAACCATAAAGTTAGTTTTGCAGAATCAAATTATAATTTAAGATTTATAAAACCTTGAATTCTGTCGAACCCCTTGTTGAAAGGCTGTGAAATCAGTCATTGCAACTCTTTGCAGAACTTAAGATAAGACAGTAGACTGAAGTGATTAGGTTAGGGGTTTATTTGTAGATGAAGTTTCATGACAAAGAAAAATGTGAACACAAAATGTGAGAGGTCATGGTGTCTCTAGCAGTTATTCCTGCAACTTGGTGCTGTCTGAGGCAGATTCTAGATTTTGATGTGACATAGAGACACCTGGGGGAGATGACTTGGATGGTAGAAGCAGCCTTGTTAAGCCAAATATGTCTTGTTTTATTGACCTCCACAACAGAAAATGTGTTGTTGTAGCTGCAGTTAGAAAAAAATCCAGTACCTAAAATTCCATTATATATAAAACAACTTGGATATATCTCTGTCATACTTTAGTCTGCAGACTTGCCTTAAGCAGCTGAAATTCTACAGAAGCTCTCCAACGTGTAACTGTTGACGTAGAGCTCAGGGGTATGGTGTAATTGAAGACTGTCTGTGTTAGGTTGGTGGTTGGACTCTATAATCTTCAAGGTCTTCTCCAACTCAGATGATTCTATGATTCTGTGATTTCATAAAAATACTTAAATTGTGATGTTGTTATGTTAATTTTTTCTGAAGTAAGTATTGGTGAGTGTCTGTTTTTAGGTAAATGCCCTGTATTTGGCTGTACTATACTCTGTGAATGCAGATTTCGTACTTGTCAAGCTGTACCATAGTATGAAATTTTTCTTTGGATTCTGTCTCTGGTGAGAGTGATGTCTTGAGACAGAATTGCTCGTGTTGGTGTGTGATTTCTGTGTTTGGCTGTAATAACAACCAGCATGTTATTTGGCAACTTACGTTCTAGTGCTAGTTAGAGATCCGTAAATAAACCAAGTTTTGCTGATGGTTTCTTGGGCATTTAGATTGGGGCTCTGGCTGGAATGCACTTGAGCTCTCCCCTGACTAAATGCTTGACTTTCTTCCTTGGAGGGAGAGAGAAAGTGCCTCTGGTCCTGACAAATGCCATCTTTCTCCCACAGCCTACGAATTAAACATAGTCTTGTCAGGCTTCCTGGAGTAGTTACTGTGGAGAGATGAGTTTCTCCAGAAAGTGATTAAGAGCTTACTTATTTTCTGAAAGTTCGTCTCCATTCGTTTTGTTGCAGATGGACAGAGGTGACTGAAACTGTAATACAAATACATTCAGCTCTACAGTGGTATGCTAGATGTTGGTGTTACTGAAATCTTGTAGGTGTGGAGGAAAAAAGAGCAGAATGGGTTATTGGCTGTTTAATTTCTTGGTCTGTTTTCAAATGTTTTCAGTATTTCTGTAAAAAATTACATCTTGGAAAAATGTCTGAAGTGTTTTAGTTGACAACATTTGGTATCTCAGTAGGATAAATTTCATTTCTACAAAATAAAACCTATCCAGGATCTTTCTTTAAGCAGTGCTGGTAGGAAAACACCTGTTTTAATGTACGCGTGGTAAGTAGTCAAAAGTAAATATTTCTTTAAGTGACCTAGTAATTATCTACAAAACATCTGCTAAATTTCATCTGTTCTGAAATCTTTCATACAACTATGTTTTAATAAAAGCTCTGCCTTTTTGTGCTGTCTTCAACATAATCTGATGTGATGTCTTGAAATTCAGTACAGCTATGGGAAAGAAAAACGGTTTAATAGAAAATAGGTTATAAAAATGTTTTTAAAGGATTTAATTTGTAATCGTTACAAAGACTTAGCTGAAATGTTTCATGCTGTGATTGATCATTTAAATATTGTGATATTAAAGGCAGTTGAGTGATGTACTGAGAGCACAAATTTATTAGCTATTGCCTAGTATTATGTTGTTATCTAGTCTGTATGAGTGTGGGTGAGCCTGTAAGTTCAACGAAAGAAAAGGGAAGACTAAATAAAGTCTGAGGTCTCCGCTTTTTGCTGGTCTATATTCCAACAATTTAAGCATACTACAATAAAATTGCTTAACCTTTTTTTCTTTAAATGTAACTTCATTGAGACAATCAAATGCACACGTGTTTAAGAATATACTTAACTTGTCTGTCAGATGGGGCGTGACCTTCGGAAGCAATGAATTTTTTTCTTAACTTGGAACTGGTGACTACTAAATGTCAGAAATCTTTCCTCCTAATTTGTTTTTTGGAATATTTTGTTTGCTCCTAATATGCTTCAGTACTAGCATAAAGGCAATGAAGTACAGCACTAGGTCATTTTAAAATGATTCAACAATTTTTACAACAAGGGAGGAATTCAGATTTTTATTTTCTTTTTTAAGATAAAGTATTTGTGTCTGAAGCTAGATTAATTAATTTTTAACATAAATGGATATCTTTTCTTTCTGGCTAATCCAGTTGTGTTGAATGCTTTTATGTTCAGAGGGTTGCTGTCCCCCCTACCCAGCTAGTAATACCCTGGTGGCTTCAGTGAAACAGAACTCAAATTGCCTGCATAAATAGCAGCAGGAAAAATCACTCATGCAACTAATCATAGTATCAGGACTCCATCTTATTAGAGGATCTTTCACTTCTTTGTTTGGTGCTTGTATTTTTCCTTGTTTTCATTTTGTTTTCATTCTTTCATATCTCGGTTCAACAAATTAATACAAACGCAGCATATGAAAACAAAGTAAATGTGGACGTTCAACTCCCTAAACTCACAAGTCAATTTACCACAACTCCACAGCATTAGCTGTAGTGACTGCTAGCCCAGATAAGTATTGTGTTGTTGTTTCATATGAGTTTTCTGTGCTATATAAAATCCTGCCATGGCTTTCTGAAGGGCCTGACAGGCTATGCTATCAATGCTTCTAGTGGTATTCTATCCAAGAAGTTCTTACATAGTCATCCATTTTACTTCCTTTCTCTCTATACAGTCATATTCTGAATGAATGAAAGGGTATAGCCCCTTGCAAGGTGTTAACCATGCTACAGTCTGATAGATGTCCAAGGACTGAAGTGGAAAAGTGGGAAGTCTCAGGGGACTATTACTGTGATAGTCTTCAAGTGAAGCAAATTCTATGCTGTTCGTAGTCTGAGGGTTTATTGAGCACTGTGGCTGTTTAAATATAAGTCAAGCAATAGCAAAGGAAGCTTATTGAAAAAGTTTTCATTTTGAAAAGAAAACAATGAGGAACAGCAATTAGCATTAATAATTAAGGAGGAAAGGTATTTGACAGGATTACCTTATGTTTAAAGGGTCTGTTTTGAAAGAATTAAAACACTGATGCAAATCGAATTTTCTTAAAGCTTTAATCATCTTGTTAATTCCCTTTCATTAGAAAGTCCCTAGTCAAAATTTCCTTTCATAGCCCAGCTAGAGAGAGCTTTAAAATTTGCCTTTACTGCATGTTTATTTCCCTCTTGTGTGGATTTTCCAGTAGGCAGACTTAGAGAATTCCCAAATGCACAGAAATGATTGGAATAATTCCCATTAGCATTGTGCAGTTTTAGATTGGGTACAAAATTCATGGACTATTCAGGGATATCGGGATTCCATCAGCCTCCAAATGAAGTGGGACCTCTAGTTGGTAGAGAAAGGTGGGAACAGGAAGAAGGGGTGGAAGGAGTACTGTTATGTTGAAATAGAGCTTGGCATTTTCATTATCTCTCTTGGAAAAAAAATAATTCTAGAAAAGCCTGCAACTTGTTTGGAGGAACTAGTTATATTGGCCCGTAAATCATAAGTGTTACTCAGATTAACAGCAAAGGCTGAAGGAAAACATTATGGTGTAATTTGTAGGGAACATCCTGTGGATGTTGTAAAAGCATAAAGAAAAGCAATTTAATATCTTTCATGCTGAATTAGTAATGTAGAAAAGCATTATAAATCAGGAAGGAATGTTAAAGAATTACAATGGATGAAAATGTGCCAGAAGAAAAATATTTCTTCCTGAAAACCAAAACAGAATTTGAATTTCTTGAATTTTACCTAAAATGATGATTACAATATTTACAATGAAAAAATACAGGGGAAAAAAAACCCCTTCAAGCAGTGAGTTGGTAATTATGTACTTGCTGAAAACATGCACTCTGCATTTTTTAAATTCCCTAATTAAATCCTAATTAGCATGTGCACTAGAGTGTTAATTCTTGCTTTTATTCCTCTAGGGCATTCCTACACCTTCAGGAACATAAGCTTACTCAGATATGTGAAAGATAATTATCAATAAATAGGACTACCACATAGTATGTTCATTACATTACTTATTTGTTATGTGCCTGCTAGTCTTATTGGCCAGAAAAGCAATACAATTTGTTTTGGTTCTGTTTTTGTATGAATGCATTCAGCTTTATCAACAGGATATCACAGCAGCACAAAAATTGGTCAGCATATTGTTAGGTAATAACACTGGAGCAGTTTTTGACTGCAAAATCCAAGTTTAACTGCTTGTGTGTTTGAAAACATTTCCTAAAGCCTAGAAATTTCTGTTGACACACTGCAAAAGAGAAAAGAAAGAAGGGCCAGTTTTAAATACACGGCCAATTCTCTGTCGCGCAGATCTTCAGGTTATTTCTATTCTCATGCTAATAGTCCACCTTTCACACTACTTGAACTTCACTTTGACTACTCGGTGGTTTGTTCATATTTACAGAAGTACTAATGCTCTTTAATAAGCAAAAGGTATTAATTAAACACCCATACTAAAACCCAACAGGTAAAAAAAAAAACCCACCCCAAACTGAAAATAAACGAGCAATGTGATTTCTTGGCAACCACTAATAAATCAGCCAGTGAAGCTGTATTAGGGAAACAGATGGGTTTACTATATGAGATATGTTCTAAGCATCCTCTCCATAGGGCTGAAAATCTCGCTCCTGAGGCCATGCCTAATCCAACTCATTAGTGTTTAGAGAAAGACAAGATTTGGATTGAACAAGAAGTCATTTGTACAGAACAGTCACTAGTTATATTTCTTTATTGATCAAAACAGGTGTAAATGGTCAACTGTACTCATAAGGTGAAATTTTTTATTTCTTTGGCCGGCGCTTCAGTTGCATTCAGATTTTTAATTAGAGTAATTTGATGAAGTGGCTGAGAATAGGTGGTTTTCTTACATCCTTTTTTCTGTCCTTCTCTTCCTACAGCAGGGATGCTGTCACCATATGTGATGGTTTACAGTTCATTAAGTTCTTGTCCTGAATGTCAAAGGGGCTCATCTTTTCCATCTGAAGGAGCTGGTTTAGAAGTATTTTGCCAAAAGTACTAAGTTCTCACATTTTTCTTGATTGCCATTAGTCTTTGAATGCAAGGTTTGAACTCCAGTGAGCAACGTAAGCTCAGCTGTCCTTGCCATTAAGTAACCTCATCTATAGTAACAAATCATTACTGGGAAAAAAAGTTTTCTCTAAATAAAGTAAAATCAATAAAAATATACAACATATTGCTATTTGCCACATCTAATGAGTTTCAACTACATTTAGAATTGAATATCTATTTTATTGTTCCTATTTTAGTGACTTTCACTAAAAATTAAGATTAGTTTTCCCTAAGCAATTAGAAATAATTTAAGTTTGCTTAGACTTTTGTTGGTCAAGAGTTGTTCAGCTGTAACAAGATAATCCATTAACTATAGGAATTTAACCTAGAAGGTCTGTAAGAAATCATCTTGTGCATCCCTTTGCACCAAAATAGCTGTTAGTCTAATGTGTTTATAGCACCAACAAATCAAAAGGGTTTCTACAGCCTTTCTAGAAATCTCTGAAGGCTTAGTACCTCTTTTAGTCAGCAAACTTATCCTAATATCTGAAGTAAATCTTTGAAATAAATTATAATGCCTGTCTTTTATTTTTCCTGCCCTGCATAGGATGACTGTCACTTTGCAGATTTTTGCATTGTAAGCCTCTCATGAATCTCACTTTCATGTTTTCTTTTGTAAATCAAATACATCAAGTGCCTTCAGCTCTTGTTTATATGTCTCGTTCTAAAATCTATTGTCTTTATTGTTTTTCTCATGTAGAGTCTGTAATTTGACAGCATCTATTTTGGGGTCTCAGAACCTGGCTCATACTATCAATATCAAGAATAATTGTCGTTCTGTATTTTGCAGTCCTGCTAGTACCCCAAGAGTGAGTTTGTCCTTTTTTTCAATACTGTTATATTCCAGGCCCTCTATTCTACAGTTCTGGTGTCTGTCCCCTTTCTCCTTATTTTGTCTTGGTGCATTTCATGACTTATTCCCACACGCAATGTTTTGAATCTACCTTTACCAAATTTCATCCTAGGTGTGTTTATTGACGTTGTTTCCAATTTGTAGAGATAATTTTGGATCACAAAGATCCAGAGTGCCTATATGTCCTCCTGCCTTCTTTTACTTGTGCTTTTTCCCCGACCCCCTTCAATGAAGGATAATTTAGATATTGCCTTGGTGGACCCCTGCGAATTTCCATCTTAATGCCTTTTTTCAGTTCAAAATCAGAATATTGGTAGTTGCTCCTTGAACATATTTTTTAAATTAATTAAAGATTTATCTCAAGGTTTTTTTTTTTCATTCAGGTAATATTTCCCTAACTTGCCTGTGGAGATTCCTTGTCTAGCAGTGTTTAAAGCTTTATTAAAGTGAGGCTGTATTATGTCTATTATTTCTACCTTATCAATTAAACCAGTTACCCGTAAAGGAAGGAAATATAATTGGTGTGGCACAGATTGCCCTTGACAAATCTGTGTTGGCTATTTTCATCAGTTTATTATACTGCAGGTGATTATTATTGATTGTTTAATCATTTTTTTTCTAGACTTTTGAACAATTGAAGTTGGGCTGGCTAATAATTCTCTCCTTTTTACTTTTTGGATGGGAAGTGAATCTGTACATGGTTTGTACTCCTTTTTGGCTTCCATATTCTTTGTTAGTTGTACATAGTAGTGCACCAAAATTTGCTTGCACTATTTCTTTAAATACCTCCTCAGTCATATTATTACTATTGTAAATTCATTTTGTTTTTTAATTCTCTAAAGAATACCTACGCCAATTCTCCTTTGTATGACTATATCTTCTGTCACCAGTGTTTCTACAGCTCTTCATTCACCTTTCCCATTCATCCATCTGCCTAGACTCTCGAGATCAAGTTTAAAATAAGGGTCTAGCTTCTTAAGAACAACTGTTTCATTTTCAAACTAAAGTGATACTTCTTATTAAGCTTTTTAATCTTGGCTTTATCTGTATGCTTCATGGTGACTTCACCATAATGTACAGTCAAATCTCATGGCCAAGCAAAATCTTTCTGTAGATTCTAGATTCCCTACTTCTTCAGTAGCACTTAGTACCTGGCTGACTTGCTTCTTTAGTGTTTGTGAAGGTTTAGACTGGAGGGTCTAAATGACGTACTTGCTTAGGCAAGTGTATCATAAGCACACCCTTACATGAGAGTTACCAGCAGTTTTGGCAACATGAAGTTTTCTACACTTAACAGCTCAAAAATCTCCTCTTCCTCTTCTCCTTTGTTGGCACACTGAACTAGCTCGTGTGCTGCTTTCATTTATAGAATGATTTCTTCGTCTTTTTTTTCAGTTCTGAATAGTGAATGTTTAAGAAAGAGCTTATCTAGATAAGGCCTCTCATTTGAAATAATAGATATTAGCTCTCATGTAAGTGTATAGTGCACTTTCTGAAATGGTTTAGAGATTAAGAGATGTTGGGGTCAAGTTTGAGGCTGTCTAGAATTAAATCGCATGACACTGGATCACTGCTTTGTTTTATTTCACACTTCTTGGCTAATTTTTTTGCTTTTCATGGTAAAGGGAAACTAAAAGTGAGTTCTTCCATGAACTATGGACTAGCTGGGCTTGATGTTCCTGTTTAGGTAATTGTATTCATATTTACCTTTATGGATTTAACCTTTCCTTCTTAATATATGGCCCTTAGTCAGACAAACATTGTGATTTAGCTTTGGATAATAGCTTAAATGCTTCCTTGTAAAGAGATCTTTCTAATGAGAGTTCTGTCTGATGGTTTCTATATCCTCACCTTGGCATGCTCTGTTTATTTCTGAAGCCTTATTTTTCATTTACGCTTGCCTGAGTGTTAATAACGTGGTCCCTCACCAGGTAATTTCTACTGAAAAACTTGGGAAAAAAACACTGCAAAGCAAAGGCTGACTTACATGTGTCACACGCCCACAGTTAATAGATATATAGCTATGCCACAGCTAGGGATCATCTCACTATATCACCTGTGAGAAGCTATTTACAAATGAGCCTTGGTCAATTCAAGACTGTTTCACTTCTTCCATGGTAATGTGACTGAGCCTCAAAACCAAATTTAAATAGAGCAAATGCTGTATTTTAAGTGTTGTAATATTTTAAAATTGTTCACTCTTTCCAAGAGATAAACACTTCCCTAGAATTTATTAATTTTGTATTAATGTTTCTTATCATTGCTGAAAAACACAACAACATAGAAATTGTCCAGCTGAACTGTTTAAAGCACTATAAAGTGAACACCATCATGCCATTGTGGTCCTTTTCACCTTGGAGGCCTTCAGAAAGCAGTTGGCCTAGAACAGCATGGAATAATAGGTATGTCTGAGTTCTGTATCCCAGTTGTCTTAGAAATACAATTTTAATGCTTACTTTGTGCTCAACACGCAGTAGGGGCTTTGAGGAGGGAATATGTGGATCGCCTACCAATTGTGAAAATACTAGTATAGAAAAAATAATGATGTGATCATTCCCCAAAGTATTTTTGTCAGAAGTTTCATATATTTAATACATTGACACTGAGTTGTGGGTGTTGTCATGGCCTTATTTTGGAAGGTGCAGTCTTCAGAGATACTTTCCTGGCAGTTTAATTGGAGAATGAGAAGCTGCTAAATGTTAAATAATGTAAACATACATTGGGATACATGTAATGGTGCATTTCATAATACATATGCAGTTTACATACGTGTAATGTGTGCCAGATCAATAGCATTGCCTAATACTACTGTCCTTCTATCTGTTTTGCCAATTACTAAGCCTAGTACAAAGGATGCAGCCAGCTGCAGAATGAACCAGTAACCGGATTCTGTTGTATACAACAGGGTCAGTAGATGGGTGATCGCTGGGGGTATAAACAAGTCAATCAGGTTACACATAATAGACATCAACCCCAACAACCCCAGGAACAACGCAGATGTGCACATCATGGAATATGGTGAACATAAACAGTGAAAAAATCCACTGCTATTAGTCACTGAACCTTTGAAAGGTTCACAGTGGAGAGCCATGTGGTTCTTGGACATTTAGCGAATAGGCCTGACGTGTTAGAAGATGCAGACAGAATGAAGCAAGAGGACAAACCTGTGTGAATATATATTAGACTATGCTGAGAGCAGTTGGCTCAATTCTCTGCTCCTCATAGAATTCTGGTTGGAGTTCTACAAATTCTTTGGCTTCTCAATTCCCTTCTGGAAATGACAATGAAAACATTACAGTGAGTACTGATGGTGAATTTTTGAATGAATGCCTTCCATAAGAAAAGAAGAAAAAGTATTTCAGTACTTTATAGCACCCAATTTAAAAAGATTCTGAATGAAGCACTGGATTTTTCATTTGAGATTACTTTTTATAATGAGTGTGCAAGATTGCACATTAAATGTATATTTAAACTTTGAAATATAAATGAGATAGAATTATTTTTTTTTTAAAAAGGTAGGTTGATGGAAAGGTGTCTTCAGGCCTTCTGGAGAACTAGACTGTACACAAAGATGGCCACGCTGAAATGCTAAAAATGCAGTTGCAGGGTGATTTTGTCCTTTACAGTGTCTACCCCATGAGCATATGATTTTTTACAGTTTAAAAAAACAGTAAATTGCAAGCTGTACTGTAATAACTTACAATTTAGACTGTTCTTGCAGAAAATGAATAGATGACATTGTAATCATTGCAGTAGGATGCATGCTTTATTACAGTATGTTTTTAAAGTATCTCGAGGAAGGTTATTCATGCTACACTAGTCGGGGATCATTTTTGTTAAACAAGAAAAATAAAACTGTTAAGTGCTAGATCATTTACCTGGCTGTAGAGTTTAAGCCCATCTGTGTATTCTGCAGTCTCTCCTGAAGAACACGATAGCTTTGCATGGCTTAAAGCTGCAAGCTGACTTGTAGGCTTGTCAGACGGGCTCATGTCGACATCAACAAATCAAATAATGGCTGTGAGAAAAAACATGTATTGGTGGGTAGGAAGCTGTAAGGGTCAACAATTGGCATTTACAGAGATCTTTACTTTGAAAATGGTATTAGCAGCTTTTTTGCTGCTTCCTTTTTAGCAGCAGAGTGTGAGGACTTAGTTGTGTGAAAAAAAATGATCCAGTGATGCAAGTCAAATTGTTGTGGTTTCACTTAAAACCTAACA
This sequence comes from Podargus strigoides, assembly GCA_028020825.1. Lineage (NCBI taxonomy): Eukaryota > Metazoa > Chordata > Aves > Caprimulgiformes > Podargidae > Podargus > Podargus strigoides. The sequence continues at coordinate 15,176,199 of CM051630.1, forward strand.
TTCTGGGTTCCTTTCAGCTGTTTTTTTAAAAAAAAAAATGAGAGACGGAATCCACAGATAGAAATTTATCCCTTTAACATGGGATTTTCCAGGTGAAAGTGGTAGAGCTACCACATCGAAAGAAAAGTCCTTTTCTTACCCAGGGCATAGGAATTTATAATCATTATTAAAACTTTGGTGTTTAACCTGAAATCATACTTGCACAGCTTTTTGGAAGATATATTAATACTTTCTGTTTTAAATTCAGAAATAAATCAGTCGTTTCTATACTTAAATTTATCTTTTTGTTTGAAGAAGCATTACACAATATAATTTTCAGATTTCTCTAGGAGGGAATATTATCTTCTGGAGTAAATGCACTTTACACAATTGCTATCTTATGGGGTTTTGAAATTTTAGTAAGTGAAAGGAAATTGAATATTAGTATTTATCAAAACAGCTCTATTTATGAAATGTTCATATGGGCAAAATAGGATGATATGTTGATTTTTATTTTTTTTCCATGCATTAGATATGTTGTTTTATATTAGATATATATCTTCAGCTCTGAGCATCTTTGTTTTGCATATAATTAATGCTTTCTAAAAAAATAATCACTCTCTTTTATGCTTTGAAACATTCATCTGATTTCAAATTATTTTTTTTTCTAATGGGAGGCTACTAGTAGTCTTGGTGCTATGCGAGATGAGTTATATTTATACAGTTTTATTAATGTAAATTATGAAATTAGAGTAGAATGTGAAAAGAGGTCATTTTTTATTGCTGTTTTCTTATTTGGATTAAAAGAAAACATGTTGCAAACAAAACCACACATAATGACAAGCAGTCTAGTACTGATAGTAAAAGCACACATATATAACTGCATGAACAAAGCTGATAAAACTACTGGAAAATTGTATTAATTCTTAGAATTCATGTTGTGTAAAATTCATGTGCCATTTGAACCAAAAGATACATATTGACTATGTTGTGGGACTATCTTGGTAGGATGAGCTTAGGGCTGAATGACATCCAGTGAATTTCTGATGCAGACACCAATGTTCATGTCTTTTGAAGTACTTAGAATTTTCCATGAACCATTTAACTGTTTGCTTTCATCAGGGTGTGTTTCCTGCAGTTGTGGGACCATATGGTAAAGAATTACCCTGTCTTCCTTGAAAGCTGCACTTTTTATTAAGGTGCAGAAAACTTGCATTCAACAAGTAAACTTACTTTTATTGAAATGTTAGATAACAAAGAAATAAGAGCCTGTTAGCAACAGTCTGTCTGTTCTCTGCACGCTGGAAAACAGTCTTCAAACAGCAGGAGAAGCAATAATGTCTCCATTGCACTGCTAGTGTGATCACAGCAGGTACAGACATATGCGTGTCGGCTTTGATATAGATGGTCTGAGCCACTAATGCAAGTGAAGTCCAGAGCCACATAGGTTTTGAGACAGCTGCTCTAGCTGAAGCCCATGTCTCCAGTTGCACTGTTGCTGGTATATGCGTTCACCAGATGAAAGCTAGGTTTAATATACCTGTCTGTGCTCCAGTCTTACTTCACATTTCCAAATAGATGACCTTATGCATAGGTGCTGTGCCACACCTGCATATTGACATAAGCTGCGTGAATCTCTGCCAGGAATTTGCATACTCCTATTGGAAGTATTTTGCTGTTCTATTCTTAGCTACTAAGCTATAGCTATACATAGCCATCTAAGTTTACAGGATTGGAGGTGACTTGAGCACATGTTTTCATGCTGCAGCTAAGCCGCCAGTTGCATTGGAGAGGCAGACAGTCTTCCTACAAGAACAGTGTCTATTCAATTTACAAAGTCAATGCACATTAGAAGGCACAAAACTGCAGTTAGTTTCTAAGAGTCCAGTCTCATATCACTGGGCAGAGGAAAAAATCATTGAAGTTCCTTTATTATTTCTTGTTACTCAAAGTCAAAATAGTAGTAATAGTGTATTTATTATTTTTATATATAACTTGTGTTTGAGTAAGAGAAACTATTTTAGATTTTTTTTTTCATTTATATTTACGTTTTGGTTTAGAAATCAATGTGGTAATGGTAGACCACATTGCTGACTGTGTATATTCATTATGTAAAGCCGCTGTATTATTCAGTGTTTTTTCTCCTTCCTGACTGTTTCTCCTCCACTCATTGCACTTCCTGGTCTGCATCCAAAGAGTAATTTCCTAGTTGGAAGGATGGTGGAGATATATACATCATAGACCAAGGTTTGAGGGAGAAGCTGGTGTCAACCATTTCTTGAATATTTTGACTTTGGGTTCTTCAATGCCTTCCTTCTCTGCTGCTTGTTACACAGTAGCTACTTGATTTAATTATGCTTTTTCTTTCAATGCTCTTCTCAAAAACCTTCCTGTTAAATCATTCTGCTTTTATTTCTTCATAAATACTCACTTAACAGTAGTATTATGACATTCTGGTATTTCTTGAGTAAATTTCTCATAATTCCTTCAGATCACTTTTGAGGCACTTAACAAATAGAGTAATCTGTTCTCTTTCAGATACCTTTCCTATTAGGTACTGATTCCCATCTACAAGCTGAATGTAATCTTATTGACATCAGTACTTTTAGGATGAGCCGCATGAATATGTGTCTTTCATACAAACATACTATTCATGATCTGTTAATCTACAGAGTGATATCTCTGCCTCTGATTGCTTTTCTCTTAAGTAACTCTGCTCTGGCTCTTAAAATAAGTTCTAAAGAAAAACTAAAACAGAGCAAACAAGTGACAAGAAAGTAAACACGCTGGAAACAGTGGAGGATTGCTATTTCTATGCTTTGCAAACCTTGTATGGAAAAAAATACAACTAAAGCTGTGGCCCAGAATACTAATCTGGAGCATTTTTTCTTGGAATACTTTGTGGCAAACACATCCCCTCAATCCACAAAGCAGGTTAGAACAACCCTCTAAACGACAAGGCTAAACAAGAGCAATAGAAATTGAGTTAACATAAAACATGATCAGCAAGCAGAAATGTTAACTTAAAAAATGGCTCCTGCAGTTAGCAGCAAGGATTTTCTGAGTTGGACAGTTGGACTGGGTAAAAGAAGGTTTGAACTCCATAGAAACTAGAAAAAATTTTACTTGGACAAAAGAAAAATTTAACTTTATAATACACTTTTGTTGAAGATCTGGCAAGTTCTACCTATATTGTATTTTTCATGGTTGAGTTAGTGTCAGTAATATTACCCTGTGCTTCCATGTACTGGATTTACTGTAGATAGTGTGTCCTGTACTAAATGCTCATTCTGTGTGGTCACTGCTCTGAGGGGAGGACACAAGGAATGCAGTTACTGTTACCAAAATTCCTGGAGAAAAGACATTGAAAAGTACAATTGCAGAGGCACAAGAGGGGATGGGCTGTCAGATTTTCTTGCCCGTTGAATGTTAGAGTTCAAGCACAGTCATTCTTACAAACAACATGCAAGCAGTTGAAGTAAAAGCTGATCTTGCTTTCTGTGTGACTCAGGTGTAATTGCTCTTAAGTAATGGTATAGCTCTACTTCCTTTAGTTACACTCTTTCAGCATAGGACTAAGCCTGGCAGCAGATCTTGAAATACCTTCTCCCTTTACATGTCTTTAAATACTTTACTTACTAGACACCAGTGTTCCACTGAAAGCTCTCAAAACTTAATCAGAACATTCAGAATCCCTTTTAACTGCCTTATTAGTTATCTTAGTGCCATTATCAGCTTCTAATCTTTGATTTAGTGAAGATTCAGAAGAAACTTGGCCTGCTAATGTGATGACATGCAAAGAGAAGATGAGTGCTTAATGATTGCATCTGCCTCAGTATCACCCTATTAACATATGACATCTGTGCTGATAATAGATTAAGGTGACTGGCTTGCCAGTGGGGAGTCTGTTTTCACTAAATCTAGTTTTTAAAAGTTTTGTATCTTTCTAGATCCCTTTCTTAAAATCCCTGCGCCTAAGAAAGAAATTGCCTTAAGTGTTTTCAGGAATTTATTAGTATGGCAGAGAGGATTAGTATTGTGTAGATTCTCATATGATTAGAAAGAACCTCAAAAAGCCATCATTTCTGTCCCTTGAGGAAATCAAGATGAACTTTCTTGTCATTTCTGACAGTTGCATGTCTGGCTTCTAAAGATCTCTGCTGGCAGAAACTAAACTGTTTCAGTTAACTTCTTCGGTACTTCAGTAGTTTGGACATTTTTCTTCATGACTGACCCAAATCCTCCTTGCTGCGACTTAATCCTGTTGCTGTCATATCGACCAGAGATATAAATAATCACTGTTCTTCTATGCAGCAGCATACTATATTTTGAAGACTGTTATGTCCATCCCATCTCCCCTGCCCCAGGCATTTCCTTCTCTAGCTTGAACTCTGATTAAGCCTTCTCCCTTTCTCCCCCCCCCTTCTTTGTTTGAGTATCTAACGATTTGCATTATTCTCTTTGAAGCTCTGCCTTATTAGTGTTTTCCCATCAGTATTTTGTGAAGAGAAGTGCTGAAACTGAAGATATATTTTCAGCTGAACACCTTGGTAGCATGGAAGGATGACTGCAAGTATTTTACAAACTGCTTCTGTTAGCATATCCTATTATAGTGTTTGCTTTTGTCTAATTATGCCGTTGGTGACTTAAGTCCTGCCATAGGTGATCTTCATCCAGTTCCTTTCCCGTGACTTACTATTTCCTCTATCATGTTCATGAGGAACTCAAGTTGTGAGCATCTGGCCATGTTAGAGACTTGACTTCAAGTGTAAATCTAACTGCCCAGGCAGCTAATGTCCAAACACTTAGTGAATAAGTAGAGATCAATTGACTGCAAAATTGAATAGGTCACATAGTAGAAACACCTTAATCCCTGTATAATTTGCAATCTAATTGAAATTAAGTAAATGAAAACAATGCAGATGAGGTAAGAAAAGTGTATCTACGTGTCTTGACTGTGTTATTAGGAAGTCTGTATCACAGCTTCTGCTTTCTTCCATTTTTTCCAAGCAAAGTAAATTGCACTTTTCAATTATCTGACCTTTCAGGAAAAATGAGTAGCTGAATAGGCAGCTCACCATCAAGCTTTTATTTGTTTTTATTTCAATTCCTATGTGGATGATTGGTCTATTTAAAAGACTGATACCAATCATATTTCTAAATAGATTCATCTTCTTCTCATGATTTGAACCATCAGGTCAGACCAATAGAGCAGGACTGAACAATGATTACAAACCAGTGCATATGGCTTTTCACAAGACACAAGCAGGGTTCAGATGCTTAAATCTGAAATTGCATTTTAAAGGTTAGTTTTTACTTTAAAAGTTGTCTATTGCTGACAGCCTTCATTTTTAACATAAAGTTTAAGTGCCTGCCATTCTGCTTTCTCCACACAGCCAGAACTGTCATGGCCTGAGCAGCTATAATCCTGTGCCTAACTGGGACCCTAAAGCTAGAGAAAGCATTATGCAAGTCCCTGAAAGGTTCTGTTGAGCAGGTGGACTTTTGGACTGTAGCTGTGGGATCATTATCAAGCACCTCTCTAGTATAGTTTATGTAGTTCATTTTTAAAGCACCGTTCTTGCAGCTATGGAGCTTAACAGTTCTGAAATGTCATTTTTTTCTGTGCTTAGCTGGTAGGATTTATCTACTGCACAGTTTGTAATAGCAGCAGCTTGGCATTCAGGGTGGACTAGAGAGCCTGCATTGTGTTCTGAAAAACTTGAAGGAAGTCAAGCTAGGCTACTGTGACCGCATCGCCATTTGTTCTGTCTAGGCTGTTGTAACTGCACTGCTATCCACATCCAAGTCATTTGGCTTAAAATAGCTCAGGTCTAATTTCAGGATATATTCAATTGACAGATATGGGACTATCCCAAGGATTTTATGCAGTAATGTGTCTGTGCGTTAAAAGCATTTCAGGTTTCCCAGGAAGCACACCAGGGATACTCAAATATGAGACAAATTCTGTATGTGGAAATTAAATCGAATAGGATTTTTCAGCCTGGACAAAAAGATGACTTTAGGGGGTATAGCAGAGATCTGTTCAATTGTGAGTGGCATGCAGAAGGTGAATTTCGAATGTTTATTTTCTGTCTTTTCCAGTACAGAGCTGAATTAAATCAGTTGAGGAGGGGACAAAACAAAAAAAACTACCAACCAACCAAAATCCAAAAAACCCCCTCAACACATACACACCTCCAACAACAAAAAGAACCCCAACCCCCCAAAATGAACAAAATCCAATCTTCAAAACCATGTAATGAAGCACCTGCTTAACTCTTGCCAGAATAAATGTTCAACAGATTGTTGTGGGAATTTAGAGTATTTGATCCTCATACAGTTGGCCTCAGCCTGTTGATCCAACCTGTCCAGGTCCCTCTGCAGAGCCTTTCTACCCTCAATCAAATCAATGCTCCCACCCAATTTGGTGTCATCTGCAAACTTACTGAGGGTTCACTCAATCCCAGATATTAATAAAGACTTTAAACAAGACTGGCCCCAAAACTGAGCCCTGGGGAACACCACTTGTGATGACGGGTTTTGAAATGCAGAGGAACCTCTCAGGTTTGTGGAGTACTAGACCTATAGATTGTTAGGGGAGGGGAGAGCATTCTGAGGAGGTATCGTTGTACACTTGTCTTTCTGTTATATTCTTCTAGATAGTGCTTGCTGTCAAAAACAAATGCAGGAATCGGGCTGGAGGAACCTTTGGTTTGACCTGAAACTTTTGCTAGGTTTTTTTCCTGGCACATCAATTTATTATTCTGCATTCTCCATTTCTGGCATGTTTTTAACTTCACTTCTCTATTTCTCTAAAGTGCTTGCAAACAATTAGTCTTAAATCTGACCTTTTCTTTACTTTGCCCAGTAACATGCCTTTTCTTTTTTTAAAAAAAAGAAAATAAACTGCTTACACTTTGTTCCTATTTTATTTGTCCTAGCTATGCCTTTTTTCCTCCCCCATTTCTGCCCCTAGGAAATCCCAACATGCCACTGTTCTTTCATTTCTTATTCACCCACTGTGATTTATTCTATAAAGAGGCTCTAAACTACAATGTTCAGTCGATAAACAAAATACTAGAGTGGCAGCTTGATGGACCTATTACAGAAAGGTAATTGTAAAAATGTGCTTTATTTGCTTTAGACGTTGTGTGCAGAAGTCATAAAGTGGACTGCACATTACTGAAGTCAAATTATGATGAATGAGAATGCATGCAAACATTTTGGTGTGGTTTTGGCAACGTAGATTTATTAGCTGGTTAGAAATAAAAGATGAAGACACACTGCCCATTGGTTCATTGAAAAGCTGTTCAAATGCTAATATAATGGAACTATTATTTCTAAGAACTTTGATTAAATGTGTTATTATACTTCTACAGCATTACTTTTCTGTCTGCAGTCTCACTGGAAAAGATAATCTGTTGCAATAATATCAATCTTGGTAGATAATACCATCAAACTTTAAACCAATAGAATATTTCACTTAATAAAGTGATATGATTATGTGCATTTTAAATAATTTCTCTGTTTTCATTGATTTGTGCTTGAATCAAGATGTCTTGTAATAAAATCATAGTCTTTCTAGTTTCCAGTAGTTTTCCAAGCATGAAACTGAAGTAACTAGATTGTTATCTGTTCCTTGTTTACTTAGGGTTCATAAAGTTGTTCTTATGTGAGGACCTCCTTCCTTTGCCAACATTAAATTCCCTAGGTTAGAGTCAATTTCTCCTAAGGATTTTAGGCTTGTAAATTTTGTACAGTTTTGTCAGTATAGTTTATACTTGTACAAACCTGATGTTATGAGGACATTTTTGCAAAATAATAATGTGCTGTGACGAGGTGGATATTTGTAGGATTTTGTGTAATTATATTTATTGAGTTTATTGTAATTGATTTGCAAATAAGAAGTCATGTGATGATATATGTGCTCTGATATAACGTCAGTCCTTCCTAAGCCTGCATTTATCTTGGGGGGCTGGTGTGAGGCCAGGGCTGGCAGTAGCAGAATTGAATCTTGATGATAAAGCTTTCTAGTTGCATACAGAATATAATAACGTATATAATCAAATGTGAAAGTGACCTTACTGCCACTTTTTCCTGAATCATCTTTTCTTATCCTTACGTATAACTTTATCCTTATGTATAACTGTGTGTTATATTTTCTACAGGATCTCAAATCCAGTGTTTTATTTAACTTCCAGGGAGGTATTCAGCATTTAGTAAAGGTCCGAGTAGGATGGAATAGAGAGAATTAATTGCAGAAAAATAATGGCCTGTGAAGTAGTTCTTCTTTGTTGGTTTTATTAGTGGTCTGAGACAAATTCAGCTTAATACAAGTGTTTGCCTTATACAAGGGGAGAGACAGTCATGTTACAACTTAAAGTTTGTAGTAGTACCTAAATGGGTGTAATTGAAAAAGCTCTTATTGAAGGTGAGCTCTATGCCTGGTGTTATTTTAAATCTTATCAATCTGTTTGTTTCAACAGATTTTGAGGCTTGAAAAAATAATTGTAGGTATTTTTTAAAACTGCCTTTGAATTTCTTGCCTTTTGGTCACATTGAAATTTCTGTTGTTCTGTTAATTTAGGTCAGAATAAATGAGTTCCCAACTGCCTTTAACTGTACTATTATTTTTTATATATCTATCAATAGGCCAGATGGGGTAGATCATTATCACTCAGCAACATCAGCAGGAACAGGATCAAAAGGCAAGACAGTATTTAACCAAGAAAATATACACACATTACACATAGGAAAGAGAGCTGAGGAGCTCTTCTAGTAATTAGAGTCCCAGTGAGGGTCCTGCTGTTGTTACTCTGCAGCCAAGACATTACTGAGTCTGGCCTATGCACTGCATGTAGTTTTAAAATGCATAAATATGAATATAATAACCCACATAGGTTTGCCTGTAAATAAGTTGGCTTTTTTTTTCTGAGATAAGATATAATAACTACAGTGTGTTTTCATGGGAAGCTATTTGTGCATGAAGAGAAGAGCAATATAAAATACTGTCAAAACTATTCTCCGTAGCCTGTGATTTGGTAGTTTTTGGGGAAGAATGTGTTTCTGTTGGAAAGCTCCTTTGCATATTTTAGCAGTCTATTCAAAGTGAATGAAATTGCTTGCATGCTTAAGTGTGTTGCTTTATCCCCCTGAAATACGGGACAGAAGAAAAGGAGAACTACAGGCTGGTATGATACCCAGTAGGGTGGATGATAGTCATGTCCTTTACTTTGATCCTTATTCTCCACCAACAGTCCTAAAGAAGAATTAACCCAGGGTGTAGCCACAGTGCAGGCACGTGTCTGCTTTTCAGCAGCATAATACACTCTGTGCTGAACTCTGTGCTGCAAGAAGTTGGCTGTGAAGAGCAACAGTGCCCGCTGTCTTTAAACTGTCACATATGCTGTGGATATTATTTATCATGCCGTTCTCTTCTATTTTCTAGTAGACTCCTTGTCATGTATCTGCTCCTCAAGAGGTTTTATACCTGCACTTCTTTAATCCTACTACTAATAGGAGAAGCCAATTCTGCATTACTGGTGATTTCTTACCATCCCTAGGGAGTGTGGTTAACATATGTATTTTTCTATTATTAGAAAAAAAAGCTTTTACTTTTTGTGGTAATAGAAATGACTATTGTTACTTGCTATCCTGGGTTCATTTTTGCTGTGCACAGTAGATTATTCATGTTGTCTCTACATTTGATTTTAAAGTATTTCATGTTGATCTGAGTCTTCTGTGTGGTTTGTGTGAAGAGAAGAGGTTAATTTTTAAAGAGATTTGTCACTTGCTCAAGAGGAGAGGCTGCCTTTGTCTTGGTGCTTTTTTTTATGCCAGGAATATATTTTATAAACATAGTGACTGCTGCTTACTCTATTTAATGGCTGCTAAGGTAAAGTTTCAAATGTCATCAAAACAGCAAGAGAATTGAACTCAGAACAATAATTACTATAGTTATTCAGAATTACAGTGGCAACCAAACCCCTATCTTTTACAGTAGAAATTCTTGTGAAAGAATGCATATGTGATGATGGACATTTCAGATGCAGTGAGGCAAGACTAGGGTAGGGAGAATATCTTATCAGTGGATGGTGCAGGTGTGCATAACTGCACATGATGGAGATAAAAAGGATATAGAAGAATATTTTATGGTGTTGATGAAACTACCTCAGTATGGCCCATGCTTTCATCAACATCCACCACAGTAACATAGTTTCAACGAAGTAATATGACTTCTTAAATGCACTATGTAACTTTAAGAATGTTTTGTGTCCACTTCTAATATAATCACAAGCAAAATATTGACAAATCCTGGTAAGGGCCTGAAGTGCTGGGGTCCTGAATTAAAGTTGACATAGGGGTGGTTCCCACAGTCCTTCAAAAGGAGGGGATGAGTTTGCCTTTTGGCTTTCCTCCAAGGTGCAGCCGGCCTTGTAGGTAAAGCCCTTGGGTAAACAAGCCCCAGGTGCCCTGCATTGGGTAAATGAGTGCCAGGTGTCCTGCTTTGGGCATAAAAGCTGGGACCACTTGCAGGAAGGGTGCAGTGTCTGTCTATGAGGTGGGTGCACTTTGCAGAGTTTCCCTGTTGGGGAAGGACCTCCTGACTCTCCCTGCAACTGGGACCCAGTCAGGTTTGGTATTTGCAAACGCGGGCTTTGTGGGGGGACAATATGGGGCTACTTCTATCCTATATGATCAGCCTATTGACTTGGTTGTCTCCCATCTCTTCTATGGGAGACTTTGTTTCTTTGTTTATTCCACCTATTATTGGTTGTGCTATATTGTTCCTGGGGTCACTGGGGTTGATGTCTATTATGTGTGATCTGTTTGACTTGTTTGTACCCCCAGCGATCACCCATATACTGACCTTCTTGTACACAATAGAAACTAATTACTGGCTCGTTCTGCTGCTGGCTGCATCCTTTGTGCTAGGCCTAGTGATTGGCAAAACAGGGCCAAAGCAGCTGAATGTGGAGTCCAGGAGTTCAATCTAGTGTCCAGATTCATAAACCTGAGTGGCAGATATGAGAATTTGGTTCAGAGAAATACCATTACTGTTTTCAGGTTTTATATCTCTTGTTCTGCCTGAAACTGTTTTCTGTTCTTTTACTTTCTTTTTCTCCATCAGGGACTACTTGTTTCATAAATCATCTATTTCAAAACTGTTCATGAAATGTAAAATTGTACATCTAGGAAGCAAATAATTAGAGAGAAAGAAAATAATAACTAATATGCTATTTATTTAAATAATAAAGATATTTAATAAATAGAACAATGTTTATTAACTAAAATAATGTAGGGGTTTTTTTTTTCTCCTGCTGCTGTAGTTGTGCTGTGCAGTACTTGTACATATGTAGCATCGACTGCATAGTCAATGTTTCTTTGTCTCTAATGTAGGCATCATCTTTCTCTCAAGAAATTGGGGATCTAACAACAGGTGTTATCTTTGCTTTACCTGCAGCTAAATCAGGTTTTATTTCTGTTCCTTAGAACACAAAAGGCTGAAGTTTATAATTTTAAAAATACAGGCTAAAAATGCTTCTCTTCACAAAAATGCTTCATGATGACATTTTATTATGTCATTTAGTATTTACACTTTACTATGTAGTTATAACAGAGATTTGATGTTTGTATGTACAGTGGTATATCAGAGATTTACTGAGATTTGCTTTGAAAATCAGAGATTCTCAAATCTGTTGTAGGATTTGGACTACTTCATCCTGGATGATTCAAGGTAAATAAACAACTTTAGACTTCACTATCTGTCTTCACTCTTCTTGCACTTTCTGCAGTAACACACCCCACCCCACCTCCCCCTCCTGAAACAGTGTCATCCATTCAGTCCATTGCTACGATGGCTGTCAGTCCATGGCTGTCGGTCCTGCATTTCCATCTCCCAGTGACAGTGGCCTGAACAGAAGCAGAGCCAGCACAGGCATTTTATCAAGGCCTCCGAAACCAGTGCTTTACTGAATTTGTTTTGAGAAAGTAGGATTTTTCCAGCTTCATGACAGTTGGGAAATATCAGGAGGAGCTAAGGTCTATCTTTTTCCTTTTTTCTTTTTTTTTTTTTTTTTTTTTTTTTTGTAAAAAAAAAATAAAAATCTGGCAAAGATAGGAGAGACCTGTACTTACCAAGGAGATTAGTTCTATGGTGATGAAAGAAAGAACAGCAGAACCTCCTCCAGAGCTTTGTGACCTCACTGCCGCGCTTATTCTTGATGTCCTTTGATTTCCCATGAAGTTTTCTCAAAAGTCCTTTTCACAGAGGTGAGGTAGAGACTGTGTCTGTAGTGGTAAATTGAAGAGTGTTGTGCAACACTCCCAGGCACTGGCACTTGATCTCTACCTGTTAAATTGTTATGATGGTCACAGTCACTATGTAACAGAAACGGAAACATCACAGTGTGGGATAACCCAGGGGCCATCGAATAGAGCATCTGGTCACTGAATTTCCCATATTTAGAGTCTGATTATTTGAAGATGTGAATTTGAAGTTCTGTGTCTAATAATGCTTTGTTTAGTATTAAATATTCTGGTTCTAGACAGCCTTGTTCTTACAAATGCCCATCACCTAGAATTCTTGGCCTTAGCAAGATACTGTGCATTGAAACGTTAGAATTAGCAAGACATCTAAATATTTTAAGACATAGATTTTTGGATTAAAAACCAAATGTATAGAGTGCATTTTGCACTTTGTACGAACACCCTAAATAGCATCTTGCATATTCATGTAAGCAAAGACATAATATGCATGCATGTTTATTTTAATTTGAAAAATATCTTGTCTTGAAATGAAATAAGGAAAATTTGCCTTTTCGTATAACAGAACTAGTTTTGGCATGTACCAGTCATTTTCCATGTCAAATCAGGAGATAAAAAAAAAAAAATCTTTGACAATACTCCTAGAAGGCAGAAAGATTAATATTAAGATACTTTGTTCTTAGCTCTTCAGCATATTACTATTAGTCTGAAATGGTTATAATAAATAGCTTTGAATAGGAAAGCTCAAACTCAAAGAACAAAGAAATGTATAGGAGATCTATGAAATATATGTTCTACCAGAGCCATGTTAACAGGAATGTAAGTCAGGAAGATACTACAGCTTTTTTTTTAATTGATGTCATTATTAATAAGACAATGCAAGAAGTATGAAGGTTACTGTTGGTTTTTTGTGGTTCATTATTTCCAAGGCAGAAGATTAAACAAAAGGCTGGAACACGTAGAATACTGGAGAGATAGTAGAAGAGGGCACAACAACTAGTAGATAAAAAATAAGGGCAAAACTATTTTAGTCATTTCTCTTTCTACTGCTTGTTGTAATGAACTTCAGAATTGCACAACTGTATTTGTGCCACAGTCTCTTTTCCCTGAATCAGACCAATCGGTACATTTAGCAAAAGAGTATTCCTGATAAATATAACAACCTGGAAAATTGGTGGCTATCCGTTAGTGTCGATGCAACAGTAAGTAGTTTCTGTAACAAGGGAGGAAAGGTGGAAAAGAATGACTGCTGAAAAGTAGACTAGATTCTTGTATGACTGAGATGATTCTTCTGTATTTTTGTAGCACAATAGTGTAAATATAAAGGAAAGGAGCGTATTCTTGATGATCTGTAGCCTACAATACAGTTTAACTTGCTTTCACTAAGGAAACAGGTGTTTAAGTTGTTAACAGCCTCTGGCTATATCTCGTATTTCTGCAAGAGGTTCCTATCCGTATGAGAGGGTCAGTAGAACAGAGCAGACCCCCATTACTCCAGTTCTTCTGTGCTGGGGGGGCTTAAGCTAATCTGTCTGATTGTAAACTGAGTTAAGTCAAAGGCAATGTAGTTTTCTCTTAACTGTGGTGAAGGGGTGACAACCTGTGGCACGAAGGCAGGTGACAGCTGAAGGGTAGTAGCAGTTAATTCAGTTTTTCTGGCTCTACAGAAAGCAAGGGGTGACCTGTTTCATACAGGTTCACTAGGTGTGGCTTCTAGTTCAGATTGATTCTGACTTTTGGCGAGTTGCTAAACATCTCTGTACCTTAATATTTCTGCAAAAATACAGGCATGACCACAATAGAAATGCAGTCTCTTTTAACTATATACTGAAGAATTTTGAAGTCCTCCAAAGAAAGCAGAAAGGACAGTGTTTTTATTATACATTATTATTATAAAAACATCAGTGCAAAACCCATTCACTACAGTGATTTTTATATGTGTTTGAAGCTTAATGGAATCTGTGTGGATTTCATATTTCAGGGACTTCAGGTGATATTACCTGCCTATATGACATACTATAAATTGCTTAATTAGGCAGTGGATGAGAATTACCAAGTGGTCTCTCTGACTTGCCACACTAAAGCTGTGCTGTTATAACTTGCTGTACAGTTGCCTTATTGGGAATTCATTCTTAGTTGTAGTCGGTGCTAGCAACATGAATGGAACTGAAAAAAGTACACTTCTGGATGGGACAGCTGTCATTAATCTTCCTAATTGATCATTGATATCAAGTATATCTTTAAAAAATAAAATAAAATATGCATTCTTGGGAACTAGGCCTGCACTTCGCGCTAGACAAATGCTTCAACTAATTTTAATTTCGAGTTCTTCTTTTTCTCTTGGTATTATTTTGTTCTTTCAATCTAAATATTTTAACTTCTTTCTCAAGGCTGTATGAGGTCCACAGGAGGAAGTCTATAGCTTTCATCTTGATTTATAGAGACGATGATAAAAGTTTAGTCTCACAGCTTGTTGCCCATTTCTCTGCTAGATTGCTGCCTACAGCATATGTTCAAAGACAGGTTGCCCATAGTTGAATGTAGCTTTATTTCAGTAAACATAGCCTACAGTAGAAACATATTGAATTTAGGCTAAACTTGCAGAGATTGGAAGAAAACACTATGTATAGTGTTGGGTTGCAATTAACTCTGTTCTAACATTTATAAGCCTGTGTGGCTATGCCAGAGGGTTAGAAGTGGATGGGGTTCCATCCCCATTTCGGATGCCTCCAGTTGTCATGGTTTGTGGCTCAGGGTGTACAGAAACAAGTTATTGTCACTTGTGTTGTGTGACTGTATCTTCTTGTGAATCAATTTTCTGTGTGTCAGGAATCTGTATGTTTCAGATATCACAAATAATGATTTCTGTGCCAGTTTTTCATGCTATAGAAAATAAACAATATGAAACTGCAGATGAATAAGAGGAGAATCATTCTTCCCCAGGTGAGGAAGAAGACTGTTTCTTCATGCTTCCTCAGAAGCCCAGGAAACAATATAATAGTCATCACTTTGAAATACCCTTCATTGTTACGTGTTTTTATATATTAAAAACATTTTTATATATAATATATTAATACACACACATATACACATATTTTTAATATATGGGCTACACACACGTTATATTAATAACAGCAAAGGAACTGCTTACTTTTATTGACCAGTGCCTTCAGTGTTAATTAGTTTAACATTAATTTAATAGTGAAATTAATATAATTTATATGTTAGTGATTGCGTACTACAGGAGGGTGTTGTCAGTTTAACCAAAAGACGATGTGTGCTTATTTTTTCCCTGAAGTAAGCATTCACTGACACTAAAATACAGCACTGCCTCACCAAACAAGGACATGTTTAAGTAAATGCATAAGCTTTAGGGTCACTCATTCTTAGTATTCCCTGAATTTATTGTCGGGAGTTACTGTAATAAGACTGCTATGGCAGAAAGGCAATTCTTTGCACAGCCCTGTCCATGAGTTGGAGCCCACTCCCGTCAAAATTATTGCAATGCAGAAATCCAAAGTTACTGATCTCTTTCAGCATTAAATATTTTGTAATGAAGGGTTAGTATTTGTTTTTTTTCTTTCTGTTATT
The DNA here is from genome assembly GCA_028020825.1 of Podargus strigoides. NCBI lineage: Eukaryota > Metazoa > Chordata > Aves > Caprimulgiformes > Podargidae > Podargus > Podargus strigoides. The sequence continues at coordinate 15,192,039 of CM051630.1, forward strand.
GAGATAGGGCTGTACAAAGTACCATACAAAGCTGCATTTCTACTGCTAATGGTGGAAGTATCACTGGTTTATGTGACGGACAGCAAACAGATTTGCACTAAAAGAGAAGAAATATTCATCCTAAATGGATCAGATTGAATAGAAATTTGTACTTATGTTAGCTGAAACAGAATCTAGTGAAGGGTGTTACTAGAACTACATGGTGAAGTAGTGGTTCATTAAGATCATCATCCATAACCTGCCTGTCACACACCCCTTGTTGAGACCAGATTGTCTGCTGTAGGAAAGCTGAGATTAATCTATCCCTTATGTTGTCATACTTGCTGGAGTGGCAGATTAAGATTCTATTTTTGGTGCCTAATTTGTAAATTAGCAGTTTTCATCAAACCATGTTTACTGCTGTCACACAAGAACAAGCTGGGATGTGCACAGTCTCACTGAGTGACGTGTAATTATAAAAAGCTGAGGATGTGCCCTTGTGCTTGCTAAATGAGATGGTAGCAGTTCTTTTCCTCTCTGAATATACTGATGAGCTATTTTGTGTGTATTTAGTTGGCACATTCTTTAATAGCTAAAGTACTGGGAGGTTTTTTTCCTATCACCAACTGGTAATTGGTCAAATTTAAAGGTGTTTTTTTCCTTATTTTAATCATTTTTCTGAAAGTGATTCATAAGTTTAAAACATATCCATGACTGGCTTGCACTGTCCAGCCATGCCAAAGGGCTGAAGGTTCAGGAATGCTAGGGAAATTCCAGGAAAAGTTCTAACAACTGCATCAGAGTGGAGCTGAATGATACATTTTCCTTCCTGAAGTTATGTTTATTGTAGGTATACACTCTCAGTTCTCTAGGAAGTGAATTTAGGTTTACTTCCTTTCCTAAATTAACTTTTGATAAATTTGAAACAATCCACCAAACTTTTAAAGGTCTTCAAAGATGTAAAGCTTCTTGGGAAAAGTCTCTCATGGGCTGGGAAGTAACCATGATAGGGAATGAAAGGTAAAAATGGGGCCACCAAAACATGCAAACTATTAGATTTTGGCAATGAGGAAGTGTTTCTGAAAACAAAATATTTTCAGAAAGGAGGATATGCTGAATGTGGAAGGAGAAGTCAGGATATTGGCCAAGATCAGTAGGCTTTTGTTCACTTTCTGGTGTAGTAACTGCCCAGTGGAGCAGAGTAGTTGTCATTCAGCACATAGTCAGGATTCACAGCACATAGCCTGTTGATGTGCAGTGGTAACTCAATTTCAGTTTTAGAGTAGAAAGCATCAAAAAAATATCAGGTGATAAGACTCAGTATAAAAAGGAAAATTATTTTGATGTATCTCCATGTTCTGCTAACTAATACTAGTTAAGCTAAATCAATTCAAGTGCTACTTAACATAAGGCAAAATCAGACAGTTGTTTAATACGCAATCTATATCTCTTAGAGATATTCAGATTAATGATGGTTTAGAAAGTCCATAAAATTAGATTAATTTAAAAGCATTCAGATTTATCTTAGTAGAGAAGAATCAAGGTATTAATTTGATTTACGCTTCACTACTACACGTATGCCTGGGTGATGAGGAGTGTTTATATTTCTTAAATATATAGGAAATAGTTAAGTATCTTAACAAACTGCTACATATTTAAACACTAATTACACATGGAAATATTACCAGAGATTGGACAGAATTCTTTTTTACTTCAACGTTGTTTATTCCTTATTCCTCTTTTTTGCCTTATCAGGAAAGTCATTCAGGATAAGCAACTTACTCTTTATTCAGACTGCAGTTTTTTAAAGAAGGGCCTAGCAGCCTTGAAAAGGACTCATAATCACTCCTTTGGATTTCTTTAGATATGTTTGCTGAACTCCTCAGGGAGTCTTTGATATCCTGACACTTCACGTTAGTGCAATGCGTTTCCCGAAAATATTCTTTGTCAAAAAGGTTGCAGAGCATTTCTCTGTTTGCCTCTTAAAGCTGCATGGTAACACGGGTGCCTACAGTGAGAAAACAGGATAAAGAAGATGGTGTAAATGTAATTACTGTCAGCTATTAGGTGCAATATCTTGAATAGATTTTTCATCAAATAGTGGAAGAGCAGTGGTTCATTCGGAGTAAAATGATAAGCGTTAGATTTTGATTACAAGCAGCTAGAATCTATACTATGGAGTTCCTTAAAGAGCCTCCAACTAGAGGTGTTTCAAGTACTTCTGTGAAGATGAAGGTGTTTGAGAATGGGGTTACTGACTGAGCCCTGAGTAGGGAATCTGTGCCAACATAGGTAAACACTAGGGTATTCCAGGGTGTGACACAAATGCAGATGCAGCTGAATAATTGCCAAATTGCTCTGCTAGGAATTGTGATTTTGCCTGTTTTATATAGCCTTCAATTTAGATTCTCTTCTCTTCCTCCACTACATAAAACCTAGGTGAATTACTTTGTTTTGAATATATTTCAACATCTGCAATTATTTTTTTCAGCAGAAAAAAAATATTGTTAGGTTGACTTAGAAGTCTCCCATTTTTTTCCTGTTGTCTTCTGAGAAAGGTGAGAACATGTTTTTGTATCCTAGTATATTACACTGACATCTATATAGCACTTTCTCTTCTGTGTCTGATATGATGTCCAGCAAGATACACATGGTATTGAAATTGTTTTCATCTTTTAAGCCTAGCTCTTTAATCATGGCGTAGTGACATCAGGACAAACATTATCTGCTTATTTTTTTGCAGATCTCCATCTCTGTCTATATCCATCTGTTGTCACATTTTCTCTTTAGGCAGCTGCCCAAACAAGTAGTCTGGGGAGCAAATATAACAGAGTTAGGGTCAAATACCATTTTATGTTATATGCTAACTGCATTGCAATATTTAGCAAAGTCTTTGCTCTCCAATAGCTGTACAAGTCTATATATAATAATTTTAAAGATGCAGGTCTGAATAAGAGTTGTGGTTGTGTGTTAGGCACAAAAGCTACACTGTCCGATGTCACCTTTCTTAAAGGTAGGACAGCCTCCACTGGATCCTTTCAGTGGCTTTTAGATTGGTTTCTCTTGACAAAAGAAAAAAGAACAGATGGTCCAAGTTTTCTCTGGTTCTATAATAGTCGAAGGATAACAGAGTAGAAGATCCTTGACCACAGATTAGACAGAGTGAGTGGGGTTTGGGGAGGTGACAGGGGAAGAAGAGTGGGGAATAAGGATACTGCATTAGTATGGGATCTCTGGATAACAGAGTATCTGAGGGAGCTCGAAGTCCTACAGCCTATCTCGACTGCAGGCACTTAAAACATGAGCTTAATGGAAGCATCATAGGAAGTGACAGCAATGTAAAAGAAAACCATGTGTTATCATGCAGCATAAGTTAGACTTAGTTTGTTTTCATTACAAGTATGTCTTTGACCTGTATGGATTTTCATCCCATTACTGTTTCAGTATCTTAAAATCAGATAATTTTCTGCTACATTACTGTTTTGAAACTTTCAGCTTTCAAACATCAATGTTCAGGGCCATCATTTGCATAGCACTTCATTAGGAAAGAGTCTGAAAGTTGGCGAGACTCCTAATATAAATCAATTAAAACAAAAGTTGTCAGTTGCATTTTCAGTGCTCACCTGCACCTTTGCACTATGTGAGAGGAAGAGGATTTCTGTCTTATTCAATCCAGCCACTCCTCAGACCTAAACTGGTCCTCAAAATTCAGCAAGTAAAGCTGGGACTGAGGAACAGGTAATTCAGCAAAGCACTGATAGGAAAGCTGCAGTGTAAATGTGGGTGGCTAGCTGAGATCATTGCCTGATAAGCTCTTCTGCAATATCAAATAAAAAAAAATATATTTACATCTAGTGGATGTAAACAGTTAAGTATCTTTCAATTACCTTGGAAACCCTCCCTTTGCCACCCGTTGGTTTTGCCAGCGCAGTGTGGTTATTTTTTTTTTGTGATAATATTTTGTTTTGATTTGAGCAGGTTGGTAAACAACTGAGCTGTGATAATTACCACAGTAGTTTGTTTGGTTTTATTTCCTCCTTGGGATACTCCGTGTAACTGAGTTTGTACTGCCTGTTCCTTAGGCAAATGCTTCAATAGTGGAAATACTATCTTCTAGACAGAGTTATATTAATATTTTGTATATTTTATTCTTTACTTTTTCTGTATTTTTTCTGCTGCTTCTACCACTCCTTTGTCTGTCAATAGAAATTATTTACAGTTATGTTTTGATATTAAGAGAAAGCATATGGCACTAAAATGCAGCATTACAGGAATTTTATGGTATGTGTATGAACTTTAGAACAGACATCTCTGCTCAGATAAACCTTAATGTCTTTCTCAGCCCCCTTTCTGTCCCAAGTGCATACTATACTTTCAGTAAGATACAGTGCAGTTATGTTGAATCCTGTGTTAGTATTTTGAGTCTTGTGTTACCTCTCTCAGTATTATCCAAGGGGAGAGTCAGTTTATTCAAAAATGTATTGTTTCTGCTTTTGCCCAGTTCTACTGAACACATGAAAATGTTTTCAACACAATGGTAGCATTTCACACAAACAGGGAGGGTTGTCTAAAAAGGAATAAAGGTAAATGCTCAGTTTTATCATTAGTTCTTCAGGGAGACCGGCATAGATGAACAATAGTTGGTACAAACATCAATGCCTGTGTCCCCATTTTATTGTTTACTGAGGGTGTAAATGCAAAATAAGACTTTCCTGGACAAATTCTTGCTGTTGCCATTTGTCTGTCTATGTTCAGTTTGGAATGAAGTTTAGAGAAAAACAGGCTATATTCTATTCTAGCTTGTTCTACTTTTCATAATTGTTACTCTTCCAAATTTTAACACATTCCTTTGTCATCCCAGATCTGTATGATAATGATGAGATGCACTGCCTTCAATGTTAGTCTGTTCTTTTAACAATCCATGTGAGTGACACAGATTAATAAAATGTGGCATTTCAGGATCCAGTGTAAAATGTAAAATAAAAAATGACTGTTTGAGGAAAAATTAGTCATATGCAGAGGGACCTATTAAAGTTGCTTCACATATCAGGCCTTTGTTCTGAGCATGTGTGACTGGAAGTGCAAAGCTAGGCTGTCAGAATTTGTTTAGCTAATGATTTTAACTTGTTAAAATTTTAACCATGGCTCCTTTTGTTGTGCTTCAAAGGGTTCATAATGCTCTTTATATTAATTTGTCTTATATTCTTGAAAATACATTTTTTTTTTAGTTATTGTTTGGATATTGATTTGAATGCTTGGCAAATACTGTTCAGATGTAATTTTGATTTTGAAAATGCAGTTCCATGTAAAAAGAATCTGCATAAAATTCATAGCTCATATACAAGTGCTTTTTTGTTTTCCACTAAGGCACAAGACACCAATCAAGTGTGAGAAAAGCTTGAAGCTAGACTGTAAGAGGTGAATGCTAAAATCTATCACAATTCATACTGTCAAATAAATAAGCATTTAAAAATCCTTGGTCATGTATAATAATAGACTGAAACACAAATAGCACACTCAAACACAAAACTTTAAGAACACTTTCATCTGAGAACTTGCAAACAATGTACAATGTGTGAAGAAACTCATACTGATGTTTTCAGTGTGGCACTACCAGGCCTATTATGTTTATTCTGTCTGTGTGGCAATCAGTAATAAGGAAGGATTTTGCTTTCTGTGATAAGCTTCTGGGTAACCATCTGGTTACAAAAATGTAGATGTGGTGCCTTACCATAGGGTACAGGTGATGGACAATAGTTTTGGTTTATGATTATGTTTGGCACTGTGCTGTTCTGTTGTCAGTCTGTGCCCAGCAGAATGAATGGAGGCTATCAAGTGGTTTTCAACAGGCTTTGGAATAAGCACAGTTTTTCTTAACCTGTTCCTTACACAAACATTCAAAACACAGAACTTCTCCCAGTGTGCACAGGGAGGCAGGCTGATGAGTTCCAGGATAAAGAGAAATGGTTTTAATCAGATACATCCAAATGCAGTTGTTGGCATGTGTGTGCCCTCTTGGTCATCAGAAAAGGGGCCTTCTGAAACATCTGTGGGAAAAGACAGCCAGCTTTAGAAATGCTTTGAAAAGATGAGTTCAAACCAAAAGCAGACATAGTGAACAGTCATATAAGATGGGTCTTGGTAAAGCAAAGAACTGAACTTTTTGCTTCTCACCTAGAAAAATCTGACTGATCGTCAGTGCCTGATTTCACAGGGAATATGGATTTCATCTTCATCTATTTCTGATGGAGTTCAGCTCTTGAAAACATTGAACAGGGAAAGAAGCAGTCTTACTCTCATGTTAATCTCCATGGCTCTTGATTCTGCTGGTCTCTGTTAGGACAGTTTCATACCCACCTGTCCATTACTTCCTTTGTAGTACAATGATCCTGTTAAAAGTACAACTTGATTGAATTTCTCGTGTCATAAAATGTCAGAGGGATCATAATTAAATTATTTACCTGGTTTGTGGTGTAAAAGACCCGCAATAATACATGCCTGTAGTACCAGCAAGCAAGAAGTTATTGGTTGAATCTGCTGTCAAACTAAGGAGCACAAAAAGGAAGGTATAGTCAGGCATGAGTCAGGTCATAAAACCATGCAGGAGGCAGTATCGTTTACAATGCACTGTACTCACAACTATGCTATGTTAATAATTGTATTTTTATACCATATTGATTGGCTCAGATAGATTGCATTGGTGTTAACTGTAAGCATAGAAAAATGTGTATGTACAGACATCTATGCAATTAAATTGTTATTAGGTGTGTGAATCCTAAAACACATACATATACATTCAGTACACCCTCTGTAGCTTCTTTCTGATATAATGAATAAAGAAACTACAAGGAGAATTATGCTCTAAGCAATGCATAAGACTTCCAATATTTTTGGAAAGTGTTATATATAGATCAGCATTCTACTGAACATGTTCCAGTACATGTACTATTTGCCTTCTTGGAATTCCCATTGTATTTACCAGAGACAAAGATTGGTTGCCAGTGTCAAATAGTGACCATCTGAACCATTCTTTCCATCCTTTACTTAGTGACAACTTTGTTCTTCAAGTTGAAGCTTGAGATTGTGCTCCCTTTCTGTCTCTTTATAGCAGAGATTTTGTCATGGCAGTTATAAGTGACCATATGGAGGCAACAGCCTTTTGGGCATCAGAAGCTGCAGCATCAGAACAAGCCACCTTAGTAGACTAGATGAAGGATGCTTCCTTGTTGATAAATATCATGTAAAGTGTTTTATCTGCATGATAATGTGTGTAGCTTCCTGTGCAAAACCAAGGGGATTCCTAACGCTCTGCCCAGATTGGAAATGGGCACTCAAGTATGTGGATGGCCTAAGTTGCCAATCTATTTGGATTTCTTTTTGATTAATATCATGCTTCAGTGCATCCATCTGTCTGTGTACTAAGTGCAAATTTCAAAGGAGGAAAAGTGATGTACATCAATTAAAAATGCAGGCAAAGTTTAAGACTTAAGCAGATTTCAATAACTTTTTAATAGTAAGGTATTGCCAGAGTAAAATGATAAGTTTATACAGTTTTCAATATAAATGAAATCCATTTCATAAATGTAATTAATAAAAACCTGTGACACTGAATAATGCTTCTAGCCCTCCTTGTTCCAAGAGATCAGGAAAACGAGATAGGCAAAAGGTATTTTGTTGTCATAATAGTCTAGGATGGACTTGGTTAGATAACTGCAGTAATTTCCCAGAGACTAAGCAAGTAATTTCAGAGTAGTTTGGCAGGTCTGCAGTTCACAAAGCAAAAGCTATGTCTGTATTTTACTACAGACGCATTTTAACCTACCCTGCAAACACTGCTTCAGAAGTCAAGCTTCCAGCTTTCCTAAAGCTGTGCCTTCAAATCCATTTTGAACAGTGGTTGCATTGCTTGGAAATGCAAGCTATTAGCCGAGAAGTTACTGAGTGAAATAAAAAAAGCAAAAAGCCTGTAAGAAACTTAACCCATACTGTTTAGCAATCACTAAACCAGCTAACAAATAGAGATGATTTAAATTGCCTCACGATGCCAGTTGCTTGCAGAATACCTGCCATCCTCTTGATAGGTTAAAAAATAATCTATTTGCAGCTCTAAGGTTGAAGAATGCAATGAATTTAGCAAGCTCAAGCCTCACTGCACTTGTCTTTCATGCTACCAAATGTGTCCTTTTAAGATATTATACTGTTTCACACCTGATTGAATAAAGAATTTAAGAAGATATCTTCTCACAGTATATCTGTTCTTAAGTCTCTTATCATTTCTTAATGTTGGAACACATACGTGCCAGTATCCATGGGGCAGTTGGAAAATATTTATAAAAAATATCATGGCCAGTGCTTTTAAAGCTTTGTTTGAATATCTAAGGAAGACTTTCATACTTTACAGAAAAAATTAGACCACTTATCTGCAGACAAGTACTCTATACCATAGCATACTCTTTTGAAAATAGTGGTTAATGAAATAAAAGGGGTCAGTAAATTGCAACCTTAGGGCAATAGACTAACAATGACCAAATTTGTCACTAGTGTTACTCCATTACAGTTAATCAAATTACAGCTGAAATTATATGGCCCAATGAATCTGCAAGTAATGTCTTCTGAGAGACTGAAGGACATATGGTTACTGTGTATTTTAACAGTGATGTTCTGTGACAAGTTCCTGAGTTCTAATCTGTATTGTGTGAAATGAAATGGACCTTGCACAGCGGAAATTTATGATGCGCTTACATATCCGTATCTTCCTTAAAGATCGCACATTGCTAAATATCTAAATTATCTCAGTTTTTCTGCATTCTTATGTAGTTAATTTTATCTTCAATTTATTAAAGTGATGTGGTGTTGGTGGTGCGTTCAGCCAAATGTCAGTCCATATGTATGTTTACAAAAGCGTTGATAGATATTTGTACCTGTATACATAGGTATAGATATTGCAGATATACTAAGCATTTGTAACGTTTTCGCGCTCTAAATAATTCAGTGTGTTTGGAGGTATTTGAAACAATAACCGCCTTGGGATATCAGTAGGTCATACATTCAGCGAGAATCGGCTTCTCCATTAACTAGCACTGGCATTGAATCAATATAGTGTGAGTTATGCTGGCAGCATGTTTATTTCAGCTTCATAAAAAAGTGAAATAAATATCTAAATTTCACAACGGTTTATCAGAAGCAGAGAGAATCTCAGTGACTAATTTTGTATATGAAATTGGTGAAAGGCTGAGAACAACAGAGCTCAGGACCTTGGACAATTCTACACAAACACAAGGGTTTGTGTAGATAAGTTAATAAGCATTATAGTTTTCCTTGCTTCTCATCACAGTACTTTTCTGTTTGGGTGTTGTGGGTTTTTTTAGAATCAAGTTCTGTATGTTAAGAGCCCATGTACATGCTTGAAAAATTCACTGAAAATCTGTAAATCACTGACTGAGGAAAGTATATAAGAACGTACACATTACAGAGTGGAAATTTGGGTTTTAAAAGACTGAAAGTTTTTGTTCAGGTGTCATGAAGAGAAGGCTAAATTAAATTATTTTAATAATATGTGTCTGAGGTTGGAAAATCTCACACAACATGAAGTCAGCTTTCATGTACTTCATGTGTTTCAGTTAGTTCATGTGCGTGCAAAATATTCAATACCCTGGTCACATCAAAAGCATTTAGCATCAGTATATGTTAGGATTTTTTGCGCTTATAAACCATCTTCTACAGCAAACTGACCTTTCTCTGAATAGGTCAACATCTTACAGAGCCCAGGGACCACCATCTGACCTACGTTACAATGATGAATTTCTAGAGTATGTTCACTGATGTCAGTACAGCTACTCCATTATGTACTGGTGTTAAGAGCAGAAATTTCACTGGGAGCTGCCTTCAAGTATCTATATAAATAGTTTAAAAACTTTAAATCAGTTTCTTGGCAATGGTAATTAATTAAACAAAGACTTTAAATGTAGCCCTTGCACTCTGCCAGAAAAAGTGAAGGACCAGGTCAGAGGAGGTGGACTTGTAGTTGAAGAAATCTTCTAACCTTTAACCTTAGAGATTGTAATTTGTGTTCATATTGGAGACAGCTCTCCACAGAGACACTTACCAGAATGATTTTCCAAGGCAATGTGATTTCCTATAGATAAGCAGAGTCTACCCGTTTTCTTTGCTAGTTATTTTTATAGTCCCTGTAAGCAGTAAAATTGAGATGGATATTCTGTTTTAGAAAAAGGAAAATAAAATTAGTTTACTTTGAATTAAGAATGAGTGTTACTGACAGACTCCAGCAAGATATCAGTGCAAAAGTGATGTTACATATTACTCGACAATTTTCCTCTCATTGAAATTAAAGAAATGTAGAATGCTTTCAACAAAGCTGTGTCTAATTTTCTAGAAGTGCACTTGTCTGCCTTGAGGGACCTTCAGAAATGTCTATTTGTGATAAACCACTTCAAGCATAAAGTTTTCAGATATGTAGACTGTTAGCAACTATAAAGAAATAAACCATATCTGTTTAATTCAGATCATCTTCCAATTTGTGTAAATGAAAGGCTTGCATTTTATTTTTTTTCTTTTGCCCAATATTCCAGTTTTCAGTGCTTTATCGCATCAAAACAGGTAAAAAAAAAATGGGTGCATTTAATGAGATTTGTGTTTAACACCAAGCTCAGGGCAACAGGTACAGTCTTGCAAAATATCGATGGGCTGGACTTGGCATGATACTGCCATCAGTAAGTGGTTAAATTCAGTCCAGATTCAGTGTTGGATCTCGGGTGTCACATATTATTTCACATCCATTCAGGATGATTTTGTTGTGTTGATTTAGACCTTCTGCCAGGCTGATTTCTGATTTGAGAAGACTGAGTAGTGGGTGAGTGGGAGCTAATAGCAGAGCGATGGTGCCACTGTGTTCAGCAAGCCAAATAATGGTTCCACCATGTGTCTCATTACTTGGAATCATAGAATCACAGAATAGCCTCGGTTGGAAGAGACCTCTAAGAATCATCAAGTCCAACCATTAACTTAGCACTGCCAATTCTCCACTAAACCATGTCCCTCAGCACCATATCTACACGTCTCTTAAATACTTCCAGGGATAGAGACTCCATGACTGCCCTGGGCAGCCTGTTCCAGTGCTTGAGAACCCTTTCAGTGAAGAAATTCTTCCTAAAATCCAATTTAAACCTCCCCTGGCACAACTTCAGGCCATTGCCCCTCGTCCTATCACGATATATGTTACACGTCTTCTGTGATGAGTGAAACATGTTAGCACCTTCAAAGTTTCTCCATTTATTTTGTGCATTCTCAGTACAACAGAAATATGTGATCTAAGAAAAAAAAATCACAGTAGGGTCATTGTGCAATTATTTTTCCTTCCAAAACTGTATTTTTTAATTCCCTACCTGTTATCCTTCATTGTTCCATAGATGATGAACCTAAAACTTGCAACATACCACTTAGCTTTCTCTCTTGTGCTCTGTATGTATTGTGTGTATGTGTATACATATGCAAATATATGTAAAACTATAGTGAGAAAGAAGCAATTACTTAGGCTGTGTAACTGTCCTGTTTACAGATGAGAGTGGTCAGGTTAAAAGTGTGTGGGATGGGTAGAAGCTTAAACCAGGTTATATAAGTAAGTAATATTTTTTGTGGGGATGTTGTAGAATATTATTGGATAATACTGCAGACAGTGGACTAATGAAGCTCCTTTATGTACTTAGGAAATTGATTTTTTTTTTTTAAGGTGAAGGTCAGTCTGTGAATGAAAACATCTGAAGCAATGGTCACAATAGTAATAAACCAGTTACAGTGACATCCTTTCGCTCCTTGGGTTATGTTTGCTTGCATCGAATACTTTGCAATGGATTTTTGTCAGAGATCCAATACGGTCTATGACAAAGCAGGTAGTTTAGTGAAGGTCCTGGTTCTTGATCTGTAATCCTAGAGTCCCTGAGAAACTCATTTAGTATCAGACAGCTCTGATGCCACCTGGGTGTGTGTATTTAGTGGACTTTATATAAAAAAGAATAACTATATTAGGATGGTATTCTGCCACGTTGTGTGCTTAATTGATCACACCCATGAGCTGAAGTATGAAGGCAAGGAAGTGCAAGGCTGGAATGCTTGCGCCAATAGGGCTCACATTCATTTCAATAAAAACCTCTGTGGGATATTTTTAGATAGAATATTCTTTGTGATTCCCACATAGGGTGTAGTTTCATATATATGCTTCCTATAGTGTTTTGGTCATTCAAATTCAGAATTCAGCATTGAATCCAGCATGGGTATAATTCATTGCCTAAGGTTTCCTAGCTACACATAATGCACTAATAATGTGGAATAAAATAGAGAACGCTCCCAGACCTTGTGCAACACTGGTTTTAGCTGTGCAGTTGACAAGTGAGCATGTAGAGCCTCAGACAGAGAATATGTGTTAACAAATGTCCTTACATGAAAATAGAGTAAATACTGAAATGAAGAATATCAGTGAGACTGTTGGCAGGGGGCGTTTTGGTGGGTTGTTTTTTTTTCACTGTGCTTGAACATTCTTGAACTCACTTGAAAGCTCAGGCAAAGGTGTGGCTTCCCTAAGGCAGAGGCAAATGACAGAATTAAGAGCTATTTGTTGTTCAGGGGATAAAAAGTGGTTTACACAGTGGAATGGCAGATAAATACTGAAGAAATATGTTCTGTACATGAAACAGATTTGAAGAGTTCTCTGTGTTAGTGCAATGTTTTATGTGTGAATCTTGTGATCAGTTACTGTGTTAGAGTAGTTTACAGCTCTGGTAGCCATAAAAATGGGTGCAAAAGATCCTAGTGCCATGCTCTTTTTTCAATGCAGTGTATGTAAGATAGCTGTAAGGAAGAAACTTTCTGCCTGGTTTGATGTAGTGGTCTGCCCAACAACTGCGCCTTGTTTTTCAACTACCTAGTGCATATTTGGGCTTATTTATTTGGCACAAGGCTGTTTTGTGTTGTGTTTCATCATCTTGTAGTACAGGACAAGGACTTTGGATCTTGCTATGCATATTTATATTACCAGCCCTCCACTAAATAATGTGATTCCTAATTGCACACCCATTTAAAGCCTAGCAGTGCCTCTGAAATTATATTGATGTTCTCAGCAACTCATTGTGATCTAGACAGTAGTCCTTCTGTTTAAGTGTACAGCTATCCTTCATTTTTATGGATGTTGTACACGTGTGTACACTGGTTGGGGTTGTTTTCCTTTATTTAGACAAGGATGTATAGATATTTATCATTAAACAGAAGCACTTTCTACCTTCTGCACTGTTACAAGAATAAATTTTTAACTTTCTCTAGAGAGCAACCAACCAGGGAAACATATTGTTATCAGTTTTTTAATACTGGCAATCTGGAAAGGTAGATATTGTGCTCTGTTACTGCACTCTGTCAGCACAAATATGGTATAGGCTTTATTAATATTTATATTAGAAGCCCTAATTAACTTATGTGCAATTACTGTAGCAGTTTCTGAAGGCAGCTGACTGAAATACTGGGTTTGCGTTGTTGCTTCAGATATAGAATCACAGAATAGCCTTGATTGGAAAAGTCCAACCATTAACCCAGCAGTGCTAAGTCACCACTAAACCATGTCCCTCAGCACTAATTTCTCGTTGAAGAAATAAAAAAGGATTAGTTTTAAGCTTCTTTGGTATTTTAGTTGTACATTGTCAAACATGCAGTGGTCAGTCCAGTTTCGAACTGTATACTGGATTCAAAGAACACTTAAGAGATGATGTTTATTAGATACAAGATAAATTCATATAATGCAGTATTTAAAAAGATTTCTGATGAAGGCTGTCCCATAGCAATGACCTGTGAGCAGCGAGGGAGCAGTGTGTGTGTTTGTGTATGTATGTGTGTATTTCTAGCACATATATTTGCTACAGATAAATATAGTGCCTTATAAAGTAACTTCTAGCAAAGAGGAAAGTTTCCTCAGTATTGTGGATCAAAAACCAAGGCCATAGTTACGGTAAACATTTTGAATTTGTTTGACTTTAGGGCGTGAACTTGAACCAAAATCTGAACTTTTTACCTGTGCTGTTTCTTACTGTCAGTGACAACTATGAACTTGTTTCTGTTTGTTTTCCTCTGACAAGAAGCCTGTGTATCTTAACTCCTCCAGAAGGAGGGCATACATTAGAGGATAACTAAGTGATGGAATCCAGGTCTTACTCCTTACCATAAAATGACCTTTTTAATAGGCATTTGGAACTGTAGTATCCATTGATTTGTACTAATGTCTTTTTAACCTTTAGTGTGCTGTGAAAACTCTGTGGAATTTAATCTTGTAACTCTCACAGGTGTAGTAATAATTCCTGCTTAATAAGGGAAAAACTTACAGTCTTTCCTTACTCAGAAATCATGCTGGTTGTTGCGGAAATAATGAAAATGCAGAGGGGGGGGTGTGGTAGATTTTGTTAATTATGTCAACTCTTTGATTAAAATATGATAAATTTAATAAAATGTTGTTTTGTAATTAATTAGTGTTTCCTACAGATAAGCTGCAGCTAGTGTCTGAAAAGTGTTGCAGGTTAAGAAACCCCACAAAAAATAAACTCAAGGAAAAGCAAAAAAGAACCAAAGGCTGAGCATTGAAAAGATGAGACTGGCAAGTAAATGTGTTCACATATTCTGCTGTTACAATGGTGTTTTATCACTTAGCTTATGAAAGGCAACTTCTCTTAGGCTACCTTCATTCAATGAAAGAATTGTTTCTGTCTCCAGTTTGTAGCCTCCAGGCTGATAAATTCAGCAACTCAATGAGTGGGTGACAGAAAGGTCATCTTCCTGACAAACTATCCTATGTATCTTTACAGATATGTAACACATTGATTGACTGCTTGAATACATATTATTCGTGATAGAAACCGTATGTCTTCTTACTTCAGGCTATGGATTCATCAGGTACAGGTGACATGCATGGTTATCTGTATTGTCATGAGCCTAGAGACAAAATGACTGAGTGAACTAAGGCTTTGAAATGCTCGGAACATATCAAAAGGTTCAGTAGCTCCTTGAGTTAAGCATACAGAAATGTATAGCCTACTTGAAACTCATACAAATGAGAGAAACTTCCTAGGCTTGAAAAATAGGGCTGTATTAATCTTGAAAAATGTCCTCCTTTGATATTTCTGGTATGTTGTTGTCCTGGATTCCCAGGCACAGCCCCATGGGCCAGCCATGCAGGCAGCCATGAGTAGCCCCGAGTCAGCTGGGAGATCCAGTCAAGGCAGCTGACTCACAGGTGTATCCCATACCACTTCATCATGCTCATTATTCAGTAAGGGTGGAGTTCCTCTTCCTGGGGCTCCTCCCTCTTGGCCTTCTGCTCCTGCTGCTGATCCCTGGGACCAGACTTAGTAGAACCTTGTGTGTTTTATGTTGGTGGTTTTATTAGTTTTGTTATTTCATTAAATCTATTTCTCCTTTAACCCACAGGGCTTCTCCCTTTTTTTCCCTGATTCCCCTTCTCAGATGGGGAGGGGTCATCAAGGGCTAGAACTTCTGATGCAGCTTCACCCTGGGTACAAGCTAAACATAGACAGTTGTTTTCTAAATAGGCCAGTAATAATAGGGAAAAAAAAGATTACCGTAAAGTTCTGCATGGTTGTTTTGAGTGGTTGTACCAGCATTGCAAGGAAAAATATTTTGAGACTGCCTGTCCCAATGAGCTTTGAAGAAAATAAAGAGGTTGGTAGTTCTTTCCCCTTCTGTCTTATAACTTCCAATGAAATTACTGGCAGACACTTGTCAACAGTTAGGAATCTTGTTGGTAAAAATAAATAAAAAATTAACACGCTTTCCATCCATAATCACTACTTTTACTGAAGGTATCACTCTGTGGAAGTACTTTTACTCCTCAGGCATTCTGGTTAGATGCTTGCTGTGCCCAAGCTGCTTGAAAGTCAGATGTTACATTTGGGTTTCCCACTGCTATATGCAAAGAGTTTCTATTGTTTCAGTACAGCATCATTTCAGTAGAGCGCTACAATGTACACTTGTGCTGTCTTTTCCTTCTCTCTCCATGTACAGCTGGTTCTTTTTAAAAAGACTGAGAATCAGAACACTGAAAACTTAGCATGTGCCTTCTATTTAGACAAACATGAGTGATATTAAGCACGGTCTTCCAAGCCATTCATCATTACTAGTGTCATTTGGAGCTGGACTGCTCCCTCTTTTGTTTTTAGTGCATTTCCATCTCGTGGAAAATGCCAGATTGACAGCCTTGAACACTGAAATCCCTCTGTTTGTCTTCAGGCTGCAATAGTATAGTCAATGACAGCACAGACATCCCCTCTGCCTCAT
Source organism: Podargus strigoides (assembly GCA_028020825.1). Lineage (NCBI taxonomy): Eukaryota > Metazoa > Chordata > Aves > Caprimulgiformes > Podargidae > Podargus > Podargus strigoides. Next base: position 15,208,359 of record CM051630.1, read on the forward strand.
CAATATGCCTGCAGTGTGAGCAAAGGTAGTTCAGTTTCCATGACCATTAAATCCTGTTGATTCCATCAATAAGGATGCCAGTTACTGAAAGATGTTATAGTGACTTTGTGATCCGAATGACTGCTCAAAAGACACTAGATTGAGACACCAAATTCATCTCACATACCTCAGTGCATATACGATGGTAATGGTTTTCATTCATAGTGAATCTGGGATGGCTTCAAATGGTGTCTTAGATTTAAAGCTTTCTAAAATTCAATAACCATTCCCTTGAGCCTCACAGTCCCTTCACTTACCTGAGAAACTTGTTCATGTTTTTTAAGAGGTTCCTTTTCATGTATGAGGTCTTTATTGTTTTCAGTAGCTTTCTATCAGTAGGAAATTGGTTCTAGGATCTCTGGAGCATTTGAATAAGAATACTTAAAGATTTACTTGAATGTAAAAAACTGCATACCATCTGGTACTGCATGTATTTGTTTTATGCTGTTAAATGAGCTGCACATAACGGTCTTTAATCCGAGTTCTGACCCTGCTTATGTCACCAGTGGGGGTTGCAAAAGCATAAAGGACTGTAAGGAGAGCAAAGTGGAGCTGGGTAGCCCTCAGCAAAGTTATCTTGCTTCCTGCCTCAGTTTCCCTAACTAGAAATTGGAGAAAGCAATGCTCAGAGATATGATTTCAAAAACTGATTAGTTTATATTTAAGTATTTTATCTGATTTGTAAAATGTTAAGTACTATTGCCACCTAGTTAAGTTATCCATTAGTAGATTAAAAATAAAAGGGATAGCTTTAAGATTTTTGGTTGTAATAACAATTTCAGGCCACTGAAATGTGGTGTAGATAATTCGCTGTCATCTTTTTTGTTTGTGAATGCTTCCCTGGAAGAGAAATACTCTTACAAAATTCAAATATAAGTAACAGCAAAGTTTGCTTCAAAAAAAACCCTGTAGAAACCATATGAGCTTCATTAGTTATCAGGCAACATTTAACTGAACTAGTATGCTGAACAGATGCTACTGACCAAAGGGTTCTTTTGCCTAAAAATCATTTTGAGCATAAAGAAAAGAAAATGAAGAAAAAATTGTAGAAAATTTACCTGTGAAAAAGTAATCCTTATTTGGCCAAAAAAAAAAACAAAAACAAAAGGCTTTTTTCCTAGCATCCAAGAAGTTCCATCTCTAAGATGAGTGTTAACAGTATGCACAGTCTTTTCACTGGAAAGGCTTTATGTAATCAATAGAATGAGAAAATTCTTAACCAAGACCCCATATTGCATGACTAAAAAGGCTGTAGAAGAAATACTTTGGAGCTTCATTTACTTTAGAAGGTAGCTCCACACACATCATAGTATCAAGTCGCATGCAGAGGGCATGGGAAGGATTTAATATCTGGTTCTACAGTTGATAAAAATAATGCTGATGGCATTTTGGTGCTAGTTGCGTCATCTTTCTCCAAATTGCTGTAACAAACACAAAAGTTTTTTCAGAAATGACAGGTCTACAGAATTCAAACTTATTTTATGTCAGCATCCTATTACATATGGACAATCTGTTTCATAGGTAGAAGATGAGATTTCAATTTCCTGTCTGCTGACTGTTGGAATTACTGGGTAGATGGTAGGTCTGAGTGCTTCCTTTCCTGCTCAGGTAGCCATGCAGCGGATGAGTCTGACACACTGTGCCCCTCAGTGCAGGTGACTTGGTAAGAAAAGTTAGAATTGGCAGTGTGCTGCAAGTAAAGTGCTTAGATTATTTCTTCCATACCAGGAGTACAGGGAAACTATGAGGCAACTCTTACCAGGTTTCTGATTTGATTCTGCAGTAGCAGAAATACAACTTTCATCTTATAGCATGCAGGTAAATCACAGGTGAACCAATGTCCCTGTCATTCCTCAGATAAGCTCTGCATTTTGCCTGTCATTAAAGATGGTCCAAAACCATTCTGGATATCTTGAAAATTGCAGCATGTATAATCTCTCTCTAAATCCTATTGACATTCCTGACATTTATATCTTGGCTAACATATTTTATTCCTGCGTATATCTTCAGCAAGAAGGGAGCAGACTTTTCTACACTGAATATAGTTTCAGATGTATCAAATGACCCAATCAACTGTGGCTTAAGTAATTTGAAACTTTTTTCCATTGACTTTAGTGGGATCTGTAGTTTGCAGATGAGTAAACTATAGGAGAAAAATAAAACTTGACCTCTAATGTTGCACACTGCAATATAACATGTAGATCTTTAGCAGCACTTTTTTAGTATATGTCATTATCACAAGGTTCTCCCACATTCTTAACCTTAAACTATATATAAATTTTGTTAAACATATAAATATATAGAATCGAAATTAAGTTCATCATGTCTGTGCCTTAAGGAGCACATTTTTATTGTAAAAATTACGCTTTTAATTTATGGCCACTTATAAATAATATATTGGTAATCGGTAAATGATTAATACATATTTCCCCCCTTAGCTATTTAGGGCAGTGTTGAGTAGGACAGTAAGAACTAATGCACCTTATAATGTCTAAGTGCTATGAAATAATGGATAGCTTCCTGTAGTAACTTAATATTATTTATACATGTCTCTCTCATATGTTATACAGTGGAGCTACTTGTAATAATTTAACTTAAGAAAGCAATGCCTGGATTTGTTATCCATTTGTCCAGAATTGTCATCTTGGTTTATAGTGATACTGATATTTGCTATTTACCTTTTTAAAACATTAATGCTGTTTACTGCATCACTGTCTGGAGCAGATAGAAAAAAGAGACTTAAATTCTAAGCGACTCTGACCTAATCCTGCAGTGCAGTCAGCAGGAAGGACTCCCTGCACCCGTGTGGACTCCCACCAAGTTCAGTGGGAGCGCAAAGATGTGAGAGACACTCAGGGGCTGAATGCGCTGCTGGAGGTTGGCCTGTAGAGAACTGAAAAGATGTAGTGTAACTAATCCAATAGAGACTTAAATATAAAGCTTAACTTTTAGCATTTCACAGTGAACACAGCCGAACAGATAACTCTTTTTCATGAACCTGATTGCCATGCTCCTTTCTGGTTTTGGTCACAAAATACATGGCTCTAAGTGCATTAAAAGAAGTAAAATCTCAGAATTCAGAGGTTTCTCAGAGTATTTGCTTATTTGTTACACTTCTGTAACACTTTGAGTATACCAAATTACTTAAGCTCTACCCTTGTAGTAAATATTAATTCTGGTTCTGTTAAGTATCGAAATAACACAGAAGCATTTGGCTTCCTTTTTAAAATGTGTTCAAAAGCCACTGGTAGAGTATTCATATCAATTATTCATTAGTATCAATGTGACAGATTCCTAGTGAGGAAAGATAAATAATTTTAATGAAAATTCAGTGACAGGAAAATAAGCAAACAGAATTGAACAATTGGTATTTTAATGGCTGACTTTTCTCCTGGAAGTTAAAGGGCACTTCTAAACTGACTTCACATGGAATATGGTCAGTCCAATAACTGCTTTCTACTGATGTACTCAGTAGAATTGCAAATAACTTAGGTAGTACCGTGACTGATACCAAGTAGTATTCTAGGCTTGCAGTACTGGATTCAGTGATGATGCATAAAGATGCTTCTCTGTACTCTTTTCAGATCTGGGCTGTAGTTTGTAGCAAGTATAATACATAAAGATTCACTTTTAAATACTTTCATACGTGTCTCCAAATGATGCAATCCTAAAATGATACTTTTAAACTAAGCATGAGTGGCAAGGTGGCGCAGTGGGACTCAGGAGTTTGTACTTATAAAGGTTTATCTGTACTGTGCCACATGGGCGTTATTAACTTCACTACGCACTAACAAACCTACATGACATTTTGAGTGGAAATGATCTGAATTCATACAACTGGCAGAGAGAACTCATTTTTGTCTGTACCCATCCATGTAGACATACTTTAGATTTTCAGCTTAGATCTTAGGAAAGAAAAAAAGGAAGGATCCAACTGTTCATGGGTTCCTGTGAAATCCTTTCTGAGCTCTGTTTAATTTCCCATGGATAGGTGCCCATCAGTGCCAGAACAATCAAGTCTTGCACCCAAACGGATACAGCAGTAAAATGAAGCAAATATGATGTATATCATTTTTTAAAAAATATATATCTCTCTGCCATATATAAATCTCATCTGGCATTTCAGACTATATAAAGAAAACTAATCTGAAAAAAAAAATTAAAATTGTGGTTTCCATAATGTTTTCAGAAGAGAACATTCTCCTCCATTAAAGACAAAAAGATACGTATCTTTGTTAGTTCTTATTATGGTTCTGATTAATAACTGTTCTAAAAATATAGCTTAAAATGCTGTTTTGCAGTTCTGTTTTTGAGGATTGCTTCAGATTTTAAGTTGAAAAAGATGGTTTGAGATTTTGCTGGCTTTCATTCCATACTTTAGGGAAGAAAAATGCAGGCCTTGAGATTCAATAGTCAGTTTTTGTCTTATCATGGCTTCCAATTTTTGTGTGTTTAGATTTCATTATCATCTGTCTTCCACTGTCTCTCTTTCAATGAACTGGCTGATTTATAAACACCTGTTTATTGTATGCTGGAGGGTTTTTTACAGCACATTTTCTCTAGTTTTATAATGCATATGAAGTTTCATCTGTTCATTTTTACTCTGTTAAATTTCTGGAAGTGAAACATTTTCCTAGGATGACAGTAGGAATCCTCCTCTGGCTCTGGGTAAACAGTAAGATACAAGCATATAAAATCACAGCACTAAAATACAAAGTTGTGTGTATCTTTTTTGTAATTATGTGTATCTGAATAAACTGAAGAATGAATATGATTAGAATCCTGCATTCTTGTGAGGCCCGTCTACTGTATGAAATTTGGACATTTGAGATTTGCAAGGCATTAGAAGATTTGAAGATTAGAAGACTTAAAGAAAGCAGATAGCTTCAACCTATTTAATTTAATGAAATTTATTTAGTATGTAAAAGGGAGAAAGCTAACTGTCTCCAGCATAAAAGCTCTTTAAATACATTAGTTCCTGAGAGGCTTGCAATCTGAAAATTGCCACTGTGCTTTTTAGATGAATTAGACATTGTCTTCCTTCATTCCTTATAAATTGTGAGTCAGAATAGCTTCTGAAGTTCTTTCAATACAGGAGGATGCTCAGGCATCCAGTCTTGAATTGTAAGTACATTACTATGTAACAGTGAAAGTGTAATTTGGAACTATTTTTCACTCATGTTATCTATTAAGGTCATAGACCACCCCAAAGGTCTACTTAGCAAGTAAAAAAAAAATATGTATCTTCAACAAAGATCTACTTAATGGTAGTAACACTTCCTTCATTTCACATGCATTATGGAAAGTATTACACAGTCTTGGACTGTGAGTTGGCTGAGCTCAGGATATGCAGAATTGGGAGAGGGCATCTACTCATCACTATGAAAGTCAACAACTGCATGTTGACTTACATCTTTAGGTAACACCCCAGGGAAAGTCCTTTCCTGGAGAACTGTGCAGCTCAAAGAGAAGGGGTGACACAGCACAGAATTGCAGATTTCTGTTCCTTATAATTCTTGTTTCCTGATCTGCCTGAGAAATTTCACACTGTTCTTAGTAATGCGATGTGCACTCCACAGTACAAGATTCTGTGCTGTAGATTTTTTGTATCAGTTTTTATTCATTTATTGTATCATATTTTATTCAATATGACTGTATGGATACATAGATCCTGGTTTTTAGAAATGTTTTCTCATGCTTATTCCTAGATTCACGGATGTTACTGAGATTAAAAGAATGCATATGACCTTCAACTCTAAATTCCTGTGTGTGTGAACCATCAGCAGGTAATAACAAAGCATAAATTTTAAAAGATACTATGTTATAAAGCTCTTTAAGCAATGGTGAGCTTCACACCTTCTGTGGTAGTCTGTTGCAGTGTTTAATTATTCAGAACAATTTTGAACAAAAATCAGTACACTTGGCCTCATTAATGTAAGCCAAAGAAGAGCTTTTTTAAAGCAACCTCCAGACAAGATTTGTAAACATCAACTTCATTTTTATTTGGTACAAAGCACATTAACAGCAGCAGCAGAGAGCGCGCTAAAATTTTACAAGTAGAGAATTAATCACAGCGGGTGATGACAGGCTGGTAAAGTGTCTCATTAGTAAAAGAATAACAAGGAGTTTAATAGAGAGTCAGTGTTTTGTAAGTATAATGGCCTGGGTTTTCAAAAGGGATTGGTGATTTGGGAATGCCTATAGTTTTGATACCAATTCAAAACACCCAATTTTCAAAAGGTGTTTAAAACCTTTTCCTGCAACAGCTTTAAAGCATTTTGAGGGTGAACATCCTGAAGTCAGTAGATTGTTTTATCCTGCTTTGACAAAATTCTTGACTAAAACAAGCCTAGATTCACAGTATTTTAGGAGGCCACAGCATGGTTTAAGATGCAGATTTGCAGCTGATTTAAAACATCAGACTCAGGCAATGCAGACAAAGCAGTGCCAGTTTACAGTAGTTGTGATACTGCCCCTACCATGACCTCCTTGCAGTAGGAGAAGGATATATCATTCTAAGGGAGAGCTCTATGTTATGTGGAATGCTAACCCCCACTCCTGCACTCCCCAATCATGCAACCACTACACTTTCCACAGTACAGCGCATTCTGCTTGCAACAAACATAACCACCATAAGATCCAATCTAGAAAAGGACATAATGAAACGTAGCTGGCAGAAGCAGGAAACATAACCATAAAAGACAAGAACAAGCTATAACTTGGATAGATTGGAAAATGGAAGATGCGAGGAAGAAATTCCAATATTATTTTGCTGTTTTGAGGATGAGCCAGGAGTTTTAAAGCAAGCGTGTTGAGTAGTTTATTCTTGTGAAGTGTAACTTATCTCTTCAAACAGATTATCTGTAAAAGTACTTTTTTTTTTCTTTTTAAGCTTTTGTGGCTGCATTTAAATATGTTATGTTGATTGGTTTTTACTCTCAGGAGTGCTTTTTTCCTCAACTACTGAGTATATAATTTATATAACCTTGTAACACAAGCTATTGCAGGCAGGCATTTTATGGCATGTTTCATTTATATTTTACTGTTGTTGTGTGCCATAACAATGTTTCTGCTGCTTCAAATTTCACTCAGAGCAGGCAGGACAATGGGCAAAGCATCTTGTAATAACTAGGGGCTAAAGCACAGCAGAGATTTCAGCAGTGCCTAATTCTTAGAGGCCCTCACCTGGTGTAACACATAGGACATGTTAGTAGACTTTGTAAATGATATAGGAAGAAGTATGCACCAAAACCCAATTAATTAAATTCAATGTGTGATGCAACAAGACCAAAAGACTTAGAAAAGATGGGCTTGTTCTGTAAAACCCATTGGAGCTAATTTGTTTAATGCCTCCCACTGAAGGAATGCCTCCCATTCCTCCCTATGCACTGAGGAACTCTAGAGCTTTTTGAAGTCAGGTAGCTTCTGTGTGGGGGTTCTGAAGAGTTAGCTTTTGAACCTTTACATACAAGAGGAATCAGACAATGTCTTTGGTGATGTTTGCCATAAAGATCAGATCTGCCTTCTGTGCCCAGAGATAGCACCTTTATCTGCTAGAGCTGCCATCTGAATAAAAGCAGTGCTGCTGTGCAAAGCGGGGGCAGAATCAGTACCCATACTTCTGTAACTCATGTACTGAAGTGAAGGTTTGTCAGTGCAAGAAGAGCAAATTTTTCTTTAGATGCTTCCCCCTTGCTAAATATATTGAAATTACATGGAGAATTTTTGTGCCCCCCTCCAATCTATTGAAGTTCACATTGAGAAGATTTTTAGTGTTAGTTATGTAGCCAAATTATTTCTAGATATTCAGTTCACAATAAATCTACTTAGGGTGCTTTGTTCTGATGAACTCATTTAAATGTATTATATTAAAAAATTACATTTTCAGAAGCTTCTCTAGACATTTCTTAATCGGTTGTCATGGTGATGTCACTGATTACGCTTTTTAATGTCCCATTTGAAGATTATGCACTACTTAATGATCCAAAAAGTGGGTCTAATTTCTTTAAAGAAAAAAATCTTTTCATGGAATGAATTACACAGGTTACTCACAGTAAAAAGTAATGAAAAAATGCAAATGACACAATGTAAAGGAAGATTTCTATAAGATTATAGGCCTAGAAGATGTTCTACATAAAGCACCTCTTTAATAAACATAGCAATTGAATAAAAGAGTTGGAATCACTAAAAAATGTGGATATGGGTAAGAGTTAAGAACACCTGAAATATCCTTGTGCAATCTTCATCTCTCTTTACAATTGCAAAATGGTAATGGTCTGGAGAGCATGTGAAATTATTTTATATTTTAAAGGAATTTGTTGTGACATATTTCTCAGTTCCTGGTTGGACTGTCACTTTGATTTAGGTAGCTTTGCAAGCTGCAGCAGAGTTCTAGCTGGGAATTCAGTTTCAGCTTCACCTGAGTGTGCTTCACATTTGGAGGGAAAAAAACCAATCTTGTTGTTTTTAAGTTTCAGACTATTTTCCTCATCCTTAAAGGATAAAATGTCACTAGTGGTTGCTCTAAAAAGTTTAAAAACATTCCTTTCATAAACAATATTTTAAATTTCAAGAGGTATTTTTGTAAGCTTTTTAACCTTTACATTTATAGATATCCTGGAGCGTAACATCTCTTCCATGTGTGTTCTTCCTGTCCATCCAGACAGTCTGGAACAAGACACACGTTTCTTATTACAGTGCAAATTGCTATTTTCTCTGATCAGGACAATATCACTTCCTATTTAAAAGTCAATTTCCATTTAGGTCCTTTTCCCCAAAATTGATTGGGAAAATTACATACAATCATTGTGAAATCAAGAGAATTTTAAGAGATGTAGGATGCACTTATGTCAGTGTTCAGGTTTGGAGCAGGAGGGCACTTTAAAGCTCATCTGATTATTTTCAGTTGCTGTGCTTTATTTTGCATTGTGTAATCTCAGAGCACATGAACTGGATTCCTTTCTGTTTAACTTAAACCAGCAGATCTCTTCCAAACCCCAATGAACCTGCCTAAAGTTAGTCCATAATAAATCCTCCTAAATGTGTGCAGCGTGGGCATCATGTCCTCAGTAACAGCTAGTTCTGTCACGCCATCCTCTAGTCTCATAATGTAGGTACAGCAACAGCGTGTCACTACTCTGCATTGTTCATCTGTGTCTTTTGAGTTGCCTTGTGCAGAGGCAACTTCCTGAACACATGAACTAGTCAGGAGATATATGCTCTGTCTTTTTTAATCCACCTGTTCACTATTCATTGTTACAGTTGTAAAATGATATAGTACTTAGGGTGATTTGGAGCACGCTAAAGTCAAGGAATTAGAAGAGTGAACTGTCAGTTTGCTAGTGAAGGGATTGTAAAAATAGGGGAGGGAATGGGGGAAGGAGGGAATAAGGAATAATGCAGGAAAAAAATTATAAGGGAAAAAAATACACTGCAGATCACACTATGTGATAATTCATTTCTGTCCAAGGCTTTGGTTTGCAGAAATATCTAGACACGTGTATCTCATTGCTTCAGAAGAGAGATACCCGTATGCCTTGACTTTTGGTTAATAAAATATGCATCTTCCTGAAACAACAAATTTTTTTTAACTAAATCCATTGAAAAAAGTCTTTCTATCAAGATTTCAGGTTCCTGCTTTTCATTTTTTGGCAGATCCCAAATTTCTGTACCTATAAAAACTTCCAAATGGATTAAGGGTGAGAACACAAATAATAATGAAGACTTGCTTTGTGGCAGATTCGAAAGCCATCAAAAGGAGACCAGTACATTTTGAGCATAAGGAGAGGTGGAGCTTTTCATAGTCATGAAGAAAGTTATGTGAGTCAAGTACTTCATTCACAGTGCAATGAGTAATTTATTAGGTTTTTTTGGAGAGAAAATAACAATCTTCTAATTATCTTTTCTAGACAATAAGGGTCACAGAAAATATGGAAAGAATGAAAATAAATCATTCAAAAGTAATATGCTTTATTTATTGATGGAGGGGAAGGTTTTGAGGGAAAAAGTACTTGGAAAACAAACATAAAACCTCCCAAACCAACCAAATAAACTCGAAACAAAGAAGTCCCAAAATAATAATCTGTTTTGGACAATTTTTCTATATTTCAGCTAGGTCTATCTCATCCTGCTGTAACACACCAAGAGAAGCAATTCCTCTGTCTTGCTTACAAAATGTTATCCATTAGCATAATACTGATTCAGATTTAATGTTTTTATTCTCAGAAGATTCAAGTATAAGCCCCTTTGAACAAGTGAAGAACATTAGGTATAGTGGAAACAAAAAAAAAAAAAGCTGGATTTTGAGAAGCTCAGTGCCGTTTCAGAGGTCAAACTCAGGCACTGGAAGCATGGACTTTCCCCATTAGGATATAGTGCTCTGCCACAGCTCTGTTTTTTCTTCTGACTCGTACAATTCTCCTTTTCCCATGAGAGGAACAGAATTAATATCAAGTTTTCTGACTTCTACTGAAAAAAAGTACCGTTAAGCCTTATGCAAACACTCCTCATCTGCCTCATCAGTACTGTGTCCTTGTTACCTGGCTTGGGACCACAGGTCCTTAGACACATTGCAGTGGTCTCTTCATTTGTTCAGGGCTGCTCATGTGAGGCAATTTGATTCCTCTACTAATCACACAACTTCATAGCTGATTATTATTCATTAACACATGCAGTGTGCATGTATTCAACGCTGTGTTCACAGGATGTACCCCAGGCTAGTTTACTTCAGGTATCCTAGAGAGCCATTTGTTAACAGGGAATACAGGGCAATTTTCACTTCTTTTTCTCCTTTTGAGAGCATGGTCTTTGTGGTTTGCAAATTTTTTCCTTTTTTTTTTTTTTTTTTTTTTTTTTTTTTTCAGAAGTTGCATGTAAATTCACAGCTTGATCAAATAGTTTCTTTAAAAAAAGGCATTCATTGCTCAGGCCTATTTTTACCTCATCAGCGCTCCATGACTTTAATGTTGGGCAGCATGTGAATCGTGTATGTTATTGAACGCTAACCAAATCTCCATACAGATAACTATTCTGATAACCACTAAAGGTTTCATTCATCCACAACTAGTGCAAGCACTATGTAAAAGAAATACAGAATAATATCACAAATGCCTTTAAAGATATGTTAGAAGGGAGTCAGCAGGGGAAAACTTATGAAGGTTGCATGAGCTCTAGATTATTATGTATATGCTATGACAGCCAGAACATTAAATATCTGGTGCTCCATCGCAGCCACAAATGCAGTGTTTGGCATGTAATGAAGTCTGGACTATAGAAATAAAGTGGTTTTATTCAGCAAGAGGCTTAAAGATAAAACCCCTCAGAGCTGAACCTAATTGTCCTTTGAGGTATGTGTTAAGGTCAGAGCTGTACTTGATAGTAATTATAGTTACCTTCCCATGAAATCTTTGCAATTGTGCTAAAAAAAGCACCAAATCCTCCTGAGCTCTTACTGGTTTTACTGCAGAGAGAAATAATGCTTTCTCTTTAGTAAATAATGCTAATTTAAAAGATCATTGTATTTTACTTTTCTTGTGGTAGTTATTACTGCAATTAAACTGATATCAGTCAAAATAAACTTTATAAAAAAGGTTAAAAGGAAATAGTAAGAAACAGTGTAAAAAACAAATGGCTGTTCTGATCAGGAGACCAACTTACTTAGAAACCCAGGAAAGAAATGAACCACCTCTTCCCTTACAAAAGGCAGCCATCCTTTATTAGCATTTATCTCCCTCATATAGCATTTTCTTCACTCCTTAGCAGTGAGCATAAGCACCATATAGCTTTGCATGTTCTTGAAAAAACTTTGCATGTTTTTTGTAATGTAGGGTCTGCTTGAACAGTGGTACTTTTTAATAAACAAAATAAATGTAACACAGCAAAATAATTGTCACTGTCCACCCTCCCCAGATTTCAGTATCTAGAAAGCAAACAAGAAAGGAAAAGGAAGAAAACCAAACCCCAGACCTCCCATTTTACATTCCTCTTGCTGGTTGTTTAGGCCTGGCTCTGACAAATAATCTACCTTATTTTTTCAGACCTCAGCTCTGCTGCTTTGCTTTCAGCTTAAAGTTTGCATAAATTCACACGCTATTTCCAACCTTTTTTACCTTCTCAGTCTTGTTCTCCGAAATCACGTTGCTATGGAACATTGTGCCTTTTCAGTTTCTGTTGACATGAGTGAGTCTTGATGGCTGTCAGCACTTAGTGGCAGAGTGCCAGCATTTGTCCTCTCAACAGCTAATGCGCTCCCTACCATGTCTTGTCTAGAAATCCCTCCTGCCCTTCTTCATTTAATCAATTAGCTTCCTATCTCCTTTGGCACATCATCATGGTCCCCTAGGTTTCTGCAGGATGATCACTTCTATTTTGTGGTCCGTGTCCCTCTAATTATTATGTAGAAGCATGCAAATGAAGTTATTTCTATTTCAGTTAGCTTGAGGAGGAGGACGTTTTTAAATGAGTAGATTTCTGTATACACCTCATCATAATTAAATAAAGGAATATTTGTAAGATTCATAGATAACTAAGTTTTAAGTCATATCACTTTTTCAGCCTTCTTTGACTTAATACTTTTCCTTTTTTTAGAAAACCTATTTTATCTGTATTTGTGCTGAATCTGAGAAATTGCAGTGTTCTAATTGGCCTTGCTGTGAACTATTCACAAATTCTTCCTTCAAATTCTTCCTTTTTTTTTTTTTTTTTGCCGAACTTAGAGATAAACATTCCTTCTGTGCAGTTTGTATCTGTGCATAGTGATACACATCAAATTCATAGAAAGACTGATTTAGCATCACTTCTTTCAGTGGCTGTGATTTTTTGAGGAAAGACAAGTCCTGTAAGAACAAGAGAAATTTCAAAGGGTGAATAACATAGAGAATGATATTACAGGGCACAGCAGCTCTGTAATTTAAATGCTTTCTCTGTTCGTGGCAATGGATTGTATTTTATGTATTTATTACCGTTTACATACTATAACTGCAATCCTCATTTGTTCACAGTAATGGTACATTTGTGGTCATACATATTTAGGCCAAATATAGGTCATTACATTTCTGTGAAATATTCATCACTTTGTGGCATTATATGCTGACCTTTTTTTTCTCAGATTAAATAATTTCATACTAGTTTACGCATTTTTCCCCCCCTCTCTTATTTTTATTCCTTCATCCAATTGGTGGAAATTCAATTCTAATTCTCCACTGTAGCCTGACATGCATTCACACTAATGGTAAAGTGATTAGCTCTTCAAGGTGGCATAAAAGATGCTAAACCAAATGTATTTATTTGACATTGAATATTCAGAAAAGATCATGGTCTTAGTTAATTACAGTTCAACAGTAAGATACATGGTAGAAACATGATTTTCCCTCTAAACTTGAGACTTCTCCATACTGCCATTCAATTTGATTAATGTTTACATTAATAGCAATTTATTGGTCACTTGCTCAGCAGAAGCTTTCCAAAGAGAGATTATATATGCTAATGTGTTACTACTTACACCCCCATAAAACATAGACAGATTACAAATTGGAAAATATAGGACTAATTAACACTGATCAGCAGATGTGTATGCTGATGTGATATATTGAGAAAATGTGATTTTCAGCTTCATTTAGTCAGAATCAACACGTTGACCATCATTTTGAGGAATGTGTGAGTGGGCATTTAAACACATCAGTAAGGTGGCCTCATTCATATATTCAGCCTTGGTTTTCTATAAATCTAAAATAGATAATAATACAATTTATATATATATATATATATTTTGCATTGGATTTGACAATTGAATAACAATTACTTAACTGTGTAAATAAAGATATACTGGTTAAACAGTTCAAGGGTGATATTGACAAGACTGATCACACAGCCCCCCAAGTACATTTCTGTATAGATGAAAATTTAAATCTCTCTTTGTTATGGATTGTTCTTAGGTTTTTTTAATGGGATGAGAGCAGTAGATATGATAAGAAAAAAATCACAGCATAGTGAAAATCAAGAAGGAAAAACTTTAATGCAACTAGTGTGTTTAGAGATCATTAAATGTCTAGTAAAATATGAAAGAAATAACTTCCACTTCTGGGGAAAGAAATGTGTCAAATAAAACCCCACTTTATTCTCATTTTGTGCAAGTACATTCACACACAAGTGCACCATATGCTAGCGGGCAGCAAGGCTAAGGCAGATGTGAAGGTTTATGAAAAGAACAGAGAAATCAGCATGAAGGAGCTGGCTGATCTTACTCACAGCCCATAATCAGAAAGAAACGTGTCATTCCTGTTTACTCTTAGGCAGTGTTGGGAACTGAAAAGCATTAAATATTCAGCAACATTATTCCTTTTCTGTGTCTGCATAAATTTTTAACAGTTTCAGTGTCAAAAATAATTTGTATATGTTTTAAAGCTAGGAAATATATTCAATCACAATATGGCCTTACCAGCCAGTCCAATAAATTTAATTTCTGAGTACTGCCCTTGAAGTCTGAACTGGACTATTTTTGAATCCATTTGAAATTAAATTTTAACTTGATGCCAACTTCCTTCACGTTACAAGAGGCTAAGTTTTAGCCTACTAGAAGATACCCCGGAAAACTTGCGCCTGTTTTGTCAGATACAGCTTTGCCAGCATGCATATGCTGACATGCAGAAGTACCTACTTTTTCTGTCATCGTTGGTAATATGAGATACATATGTGTACTTTATATATATACACACACATATGTTTACTATAAAACATATATCTCAGTTTAAGTTGCTGCTTTTATGGAATGCCATTTCAAGTAAGTCTGTACTACTGTACAGTCCTGCTCTTAGAGCTTTTATGATCTCATAGACCTACCTGCAGCCCAGCCTTCAATCGCCCCAGTTTCACTGATATTTTCTCTCCACCAGCTTTAAAGATCTGTCAGAGATTTGAACAATATGTCATATTTTCTCATCTATTGTGAACAAGGTTCAGGTCATCTATGCAGTCTGTTCAGCTACCATAATTGCTCTGCCGGAATGTAACAGTAATGTAAGGAGATTCATGAACTTGAAGAGCTTTTCTCTGCCTAGTCAAATCTCTAAGCATTTCAAATTGTATTAACCTCTGCTATTATCAGATTCAGTATTTCACTGCATTATGGCTTGCAAGCAATATGGGCAGACCATCAATGAGTGGCTTTGCTATTAGAAAAAAGACTGATTAAGAAAAGAGGGATCTGGCTTTCTTCTCTGGTCAGGAGGACAAACAAAGCAAACTGCTGTGTGTTCTTAGCAACTTTGCTACCAGAATTTCCTTCTAAACATTGCTGACTGCACCTCCCTGATTTTTACCAATACTTTACCTTCAAAAAAGCCTTTAGCTTCAAACTGATGTCTCTGCTTGAAAATAAACAAGAAACATACAGAACATGTAAACACATGCTTTATGGAATAAAGATTTTAGGGCTAAAATGCTTTTGATTTTCCAACTTCTGGTGAGAACTCTGTAGCACTAACTTAGTGTGAAAGTTGATATTTCTGTATAGGTTGGCATTTCCTTCAATCTAACCTTCTTATAGAGAAAATTTCTGTAGGTATTTCAGTAATTCAGTTTAAATTCTGCTTTTGATCCACAGTGTGGGAATTCTGCTCTAACCACACATACTTGTCTGGAACCCAGTGTAGTGATAGAATCTGCTGATTTTTGTCTTCTGAGTTCAGCACTTTTCAGAAGTGAAATAATCATTCTGAAAGACTATGCAGTATGGATACCAGATTAATAACGTATTTGTTAAGAAAAAAAACCCCGAACGCGTAAAGGAATTTATGCACGGTACAGTTGTACATTTAATGAATAAATTATGGAAATTATTACATTTGTTCACAGAAGATAAAATCTTACTCAAGTTTTTACCAGTACTGCTTTCAACCATCCTGTAGATATAACACTCTCTTCCCCTTCTGTTGTAGTTGACCAACAACAAAACTGAAAGGTTTTCTTCATGGGTTCATTTTTTTGTCTCAGACAGCAAAAAGAGAGGCGGTTTGTGGGTATTTTTTAGGAAGAATAAAATAATCCATTGTCTTAATTGAAAGAATAAATAGGTTTTCCAAATTATCTAGTGTAGGTTTTGAGAGACAATAAATTGAATTTTGAGGCATGTCAATATTTGCGTATTTGGAAGCAATGAAAGTACATGGCATTAATCACAATTTAACAAGCATTAAAATTTGTCTTTTTTTTTTTACTACTTAGATGGGAATTGGATACTGGGAAAACTACTGTGCATTATTTAATGTAGTATCAAAAGTGCATTAACGTAACTTATTTAGGTACATTTGAACATAGTTTTCAGTTTAATTGTTTTGAAAGATCTGTATAATCACAGAGTCTGTACAGTCTATTTGTAATGTTGGGTAGGATGTCTCTCCTGAGCCTTGTGAGAGTATGGAATGGTTAGTATGTCTGAGGAAGCCATCAATGGCCATCCAAGTATGGTACATGCTACTGATTTCATCCTGTCCACAATATATTTTTGTATTAAAAGTTGAAGAATTTTCTTAGCCGAGTCCAAGCAGTGTCTCAAATTCCTGCCAACATCCTGCTTCAAACTTGGTAACCTTCTTCCATGGTATCTTTTTTCAGTTTTAAAAAGTATCATTATTCAAACATTTGTGCATTTCCCAGTCTCCTTTCTACTTAGTCACTGCTAATTGAATGTGTAAAGAAAACCTAGGCTGCTTTTTCCAGTTGCATTTTGTGAGTGTGCGTCCTATTGTGGTCGGTCGTTGTTTGAAGGATGCAGAAATAGATGTATAATTTAAACTTGGACGAAATCTAACGCTGTATGTTTATGTTTGTGTGCATATGCACATACATGTATATATATGTGTCTCTATATACACACTATCCTGTCCTCATGCACTGGCAGCCTACTAAGTCTTTTATACCTTCTTCCTTCAGAACAAGATAGCTGTTTGCACTTCTGGTACCAAATCAATTTGCAAGTGGTAGCAATTTAAAAAAAAAAAGTCATTAAATCTTAGGCAAGTAAGTGAAAGGTGATATGTTGGAAACAAAGAGAAAGAATATCAATTGTATGCAGCAAATACTGTTTATCTACTTCATTCATCTGCCAATTTTGAAAAATCATGTTATCGGAGTTAGAAGAATGCTAACATTTTACAGAAATGCTTGGTCTAGATCTTAAATTCCAATTATTGTCTATAGTACATTGATAACTTAATTTAGCACAACTTTTATAAGCAGAAACCTACAGCTGCCTGCTGTACCTTAGATGGTTTCAATACTTGTTATAATCTGATGTGTAAGTTAGTGTACCGTGTGGAATAGGGAGTCTTCCAATTTGTTAGCTGAAGTATCTTACATCTTTCGATGCTAGAAAAAATTTTATATTGACATATCCGGAGTTTTTATTGAAGTTATATTAGTGCTATCTATCAGGGATATGCTAGAAAATCTATAAGTTCCACCAAAATGTTGCCCATGTGAGCAATTCAGTTTATGAAGTACAATCTTTCCAGGCTGGCTTAGTGCATCCTGGTTCATTTTTCAAGCTATGTGATGTTTAATGAATTTGTCAAAATAAAAACTAATACACAGTTTCACGTCTATCATCAAATTATGCTTTCCAATATATGGCTAAAAGTATGAAAAAAGACACCTATATGAAGGTCTGCAAATGGAAAACATCTCAGGTCTGTGCAATTCTATTTCTTGTTTTGACACTTCTTTGCAGTCTCAGAGATGTTTTACTTTGATTGCAATTACACTGGGACTTTGTCCACATAGAGGAATGGCACTGTTTCATTATGTGAAGCATGTAGATATTTGTTTGTGGTGCACCACCAAGCTAGTCAATATATTTGCAAAAAAATAAATAAAAGGAAAGGTTGAGAGGTCTTTATGACCTTGTTTAAAGCAATCTCAGATCCCATTTTCTAAACTACTAAACATAGATTTTCAGACTCATTCGTTTTCTCTTACATATTAAGTCAGAACCTTACATCAGCTAGCAGACTGACATTTTAAAAATAGCTTGACATAATGTTTGCCCCCTTTATATATGCTGCATCATTTTCCTGGGGCCTTAAGTTTCTTTGAATAAAGCTAAGAACAGTAAACCTTTAGGAATACTAAAAAGGAAAATGATTTCTCTGTGCCCTGTTCTGCAGACATGAGTAATATATGCTATACTGGCTACCAATTTTCATAATCATAGGCAGTTGTCAATCATCATAAATCAGTCTCTGCTGTGACCTCTGTGGGATTACGCAGGTCGCTGCCGAGTGCTTCACGTTTTATTTTTCGGTTTTGATGAAGTAATGACAAGGTGGCGAGAGGAGAGTTACAAGACCTGTAACTTCTCAGGCCCCTTAGCCCAGTCAGATGCCATGTGTGCACTTCCTCATACAGTCAGGGCTTCAGAGCTGCGCTCACTGCAGCTGGATCCAGGACTGACAATCCCTTGGTTTTACTATGCCCAAGTGCAATGTTCAGGCATATTAAGCTAATAAAGCATGTTAAAAACCCACTGGTGGGGCACTGCTGATTATGGAATGTAAACTAGCCTAACCTTACAGCACATGGAGGCTTATTGTGGAGAACGTATAATATCAAAAGAAAAATTTCCTGTATTTCATCATTAGAAAAGTATATCATAAATGTGTCTTTTTAAATCTTGTAGTCCCAGCTGCTGATCTGAAATGATCTTGACTTTACTGGAGAGATGTTGTTCTATATCCGCTGATACAAATTTTGCACATTTAGGTGTTGTTAATACCAACACATGGGTGGAGTAATATTTAAATGCCTCAAATGCATCTGGCCAAACAGTTTGCTGCCCTTTAAAAACTTGGTTTTTGTGCATGATACTGGGTGTGCCTTAACACACTGGAGAATAAGCATAACCTTTAGAAATGCATGTAATCATGTTGGATAAGGAATGTGAAACAGGACCAAAGTGATAGAAAACACTAAGTACCACCTGTAGCAGGTACTTCTTTAACTACAGAATGCAGCATATATACTGCCAGGATAGTGCCAGTCTGAGACTAGTCCCTGGCCAGTCACACTGCTTCAGTCATGTGCAGGCAGACTCTGACAACTTTTCTGCTGTTTTAGTGTTTTCCCATTCTTGTTCAGGAGATGATACCGCTGGGATAGTCTGCAGAACCAACACCACCAGATACTAGGTCTTGCAAAGAAATACAGAGGGCTTCAGAAATAAAACAAATTATAGGGCTTTTCTGTGGGTGGTTGGTTTTGGTTTTTCTTTTGTTGGGTTTTTGTTTTTCTCCAGGCAGGATTGAATTCCCTGTCAGAAAGAAAATTAGGAATTTGAAAAAGGCAGAGAACTCCCAGTGAAATGGTGACCATAGACAGGTGCAAGTCTGGGAACAAATAGGAGAGGTAGTATTGAAAGCCAATCAGTTGAGGTCTGTGATTGCCCCAAAGGGGTTAATTGAGTTTTTCAAAACATTTTCCATTGGTTTCAGATGAAAATATTGAACTAATGAATCAAGAATGAAGATTCCTTGAAGGAATGTTCATTAGCATAATTATTCTCATTAACATAATATGCTTATCACTTAATATGGATCTGATTGACTTACTGAGGATTAAAAGCCTGAAGCTGCAAAACTGAAGATGACCTTTGCTATGAGCTGGCAGATCACAAAAGGTTTGTGATCATAGGGTCCAGGAGTTTTTACTGTGTATTCACCAGTGCTTCCAGTATGTTTTTATTCACAATTATGGCCTCAGAATAATAAAGTCTTTCAGAGCTTCTTTTCACTGCTAGAACATCTAATCTTTCTCAGTCAGACAAAGCCCTATGAGACAGTATTGTACATCAGAGTATATCCTGGAAACAGTTAATATAGAACCTCTGTGTAAGTTGAGTTCATTTATTCTTGATAATAATGGAATGCTAGGTTGCCATCCTAATGTCCTATTTTTCTGCTTAGTTGGAACCTGTCATGTGCATGTTGATGTTAACAGGAAAGCTGAATATGAAACTTGACTTCACTACCTAGAACATTAAGATTTCAGTAAGTTAAAAAAACAAAAATGCAAACATTTGAGAGGTCATTTTGCTTGTTCATTTTTTACAGTAAATTACATGCAGCTCTCTTTATATCATTTATCTCTCATAATAGGTTAATTTGGATTCCTTCCAAATTAAAATGGAGACAAAGTCATTGTTTTGCTGTTTTCAAAGAGTTGCTGAATTTCATATGAATAAGGCAATAGAGCAATGTCTTGAATACTAAAAGGAATACACAATTTCCTTCTGGTTGCTGTGCTGGCAATTGAGTTAGTATGTTTCCCTTGCTTGAATGGCTAAAGAAAATAATGTTTTTGTCCCTTCAAATGGCACTGTTGAATCCAAGAGTTGATTTCAGCAATGTGACTCATACATCATGCTGTCGCAGTCCGCTTATGGTCTCTTCTTCCAGAAGAGTTTCTTGATGGCTTCCTGTGATATAAAACACATCTCTCTGCAGCTTATATTGCTTCCATTGCATCCCCTGCACTGCAAAGGCAAAATAAGTAGGTAAATCCTGCTTATCTCTGAGCATTCCCTTTTAAAAGCAGTATATGATGTTATTACTAAGACCATAGTTTTCACAGATGATCAGATGGTACTTATTCTTTTAAGAAGAATCATTACATAGTGCTATCCACGCAAGTACTGCCTATGTCAATGGCAATGTAAGCTAAGCTGTCAGCATGCTGCATGCCACTTTAAGAAGGCTGGTTCTTAGGCTGTAGGAGGGCTGCTCCAGTACTTAACTACAAGTGTCTGTTAGCCAGTCACAATTGGCCAGAAGAAAAAGTGTACCTCTGTGGCGGCTCCATAACTAGCATCATGACCTATGTTGTAAACTCATAGGAAGTTGTATGCTAGATGTATGACTGTTGATATAAATCTAAGGCTACTGTATGGACACTTGGTGAATTTCTGCTTTAAGCTCTGTCTGTCCACAGCTGAGTCCAGTACCAGCTTGTGATAAAGGCCCAGCTGAAGTTTTCAGAAGCATTTCAGTTTTGCAGTGTTGCTGTAGAGGCATGTCAAAGGAGCCTCGTGGTAACGGCTTAGCCTTCAGTACATGCTATTGGTCACTCTTCAAGACTGTGCTTCCTTCCCCCTTTTATACTATTTTTTCATCTGGGAAGATCAAGTTCCGAGTTCAATTTCAATTTAACAAATTGTGACTTTGATTACAACCAGGAAACTCCACTGATTTTCCTGTGCTTGCATGACGTTCCTGGGTTTGCATGGGCACTGAGAGCAGAATTTGACCATACACCACTATCAAATGTAAATAATAGATATTAAGAATAGCAGTTGTAGGCGTTTTTTAAAAACATCCCACAATAATACGGAACAGGTACTGAATAATAACATACACAATTTGCTGAATTTTAAGTAAGAAAAATGCAAGTGTTTATACTGGAAAATGGCCAAGACAAAACTATTATCTGCCACATTGTATTTGAAATATTCTTCTCCATAACAAGTGATGAGAGGAGTTCAGAGACACCTTTTAACTCAAGCCCTGGAAATAAACACAATTCATACTACCTTTTAAAGATTAACTAGTAGCTATTCTCAGTTTTCCTAAGACGTAGTAACCATTATCAGGAAACTCTGCAAAAATAGAAGTGTCTTTATTTCCCAGTTTTGCAAAGAAGGAGAGTGATGTGGTCTGGATTAGCGATTTGCCTAAAAGTACACATTGAAATGATGCATTTCTATGAACAGCACTTAGAACTTTTTGGCTCTCAGCCAAAGGATCACTTCACTAAACCACTTTGCTTCTGATACCTGTGTTAAGATGTGTAATCCTGATTTAGATATAAATGAAAAGGAAGAGCACCATTTCGTGTATCAGCAACATTATGCTTTTCAGAACCTCAGATTGTGATATCAGAGATTTCCCATCTAAGCACAAACACACATAACCTGTTGCTTATTTGACAGGTCGGGTCATAGTCCTTAGTTCTTGGATGATTTTATACAGGAATACTCTTGATAGGTTTTAGCATGCTTTTCCTGTGACCACTCTTCACAGAGATTTTTATTGAATTGATAATAAGTACTGATGGGGCATCAAAACTTGAATAAAAGTCTTACCTCAAAGTGGTATAGAATTAAATTCAGTGTGAATGGTGAAATACACAGCAGTGGTGGGATAAACTTACATGCAGTGGTTTCTGTTCTTATTTTGCTTAAATAGTAAGTGTGGCGTCACTAGTCTCATCAGGGATGTGCCAGCATCTCAGTCTGCACCATCACTGCTTCACAGAAACTTTGTCACTACCTACAGCTATAATAGTTAAAAAAAACCCTGTAAATTTAATGAAAGGTAGAAAGCCACTGGTAACTTTTTACCTCAGATACAGAAGAGAGACAAATTCTAACAGATCTATTCTTAAAATAGCGGAGAAAGAGAAAATAAGTATTTCCACAGAGCATCTGTGCTTACAGTTTGCTTTGAGATGTACCCAAGCACCTTACAGTCTTTCACTGTTTCTTTTTGCACATGTCTGGTAGCTGGTGTTACATGTGGTGGAATGTGGCACTGAGACTCACATTACTTAAGTTCCTGGGTTTTGATAGACTTCATTCACCACTGACTAGTCCAAGGTCTGAATCTTTAGAGGCCTTTTTTGCTACTTATTTTTTATTTTGTGGGCATTATGAACATTATTGACCATATGCCAAACCACCTGAGGATTGCATGAATCTGGTGAAAGGCCCCGCAACTTATGCACCATAAGGCTTATGTTTTAGGCATCAATGATCTGACGAAAAAAGACTTCACTGTGATGCACAGGTTAGGTTGCTTCTAATTTAGGAATAGAATTCGTAGATCAATTCAAGTGATTTAATTCTGTATCAGGAGATGAAGGTTTGATACCTGGGAATGCATTTCATACATGCTGCACACCGAGACAAGGGAAAGCTCTGAAAATTAGCTGAAACAGTTGAGGAGAGGGGTGTTACTCTCATCCTGCTTCTCTTGTGCACTCGTTCTAACCCTTGCTTCTGCTCTTTGAAGATCTAGCTCTAAGGTCCTGAGACTCAGTTGTGCGCTTAGGAGCACTGGGGAAAGGTTGCGATCAGGAGATGGGGAAGGAGGGAGTGAAAGAATAAAGGAAGTAACAAATACCTAGGAGGGACTAACTACCAGAATCTCAAATATTCTTTTTGAAACTAGACCACTGTGCAGCCAGAAAGTCCAAGGATATTAAGCTAGTTAGTAGTATGGAGTATTTGAATCTATTACAATGAATAAAACAGTCTGAAAAACAGAACACCAGCATTTTTCAGTACCTTGGCTAATGTATGGTATAGTAATGCTTTTAATGAGCCTTTGTGGTTTTTCAGTTCTGGCTGATCAGTGGTTCCCTTCTTCAGGAAGCACAATCTCTGCATGCTAAGTGTACATACTTAATTAATGGAGGTTTCCAAAAACACAGGCTGAAATGAATGTCTGACTCACAAAGTTGCTTAGGCTGAGTTAGGCACTCTCTTTCCCAAATCAGGACACTTGTTCCAGCTTGCAGGTTTTGGGCCAGGGAGCTATCTACCGTATTTTAGATACCATCTAGGTTCAGGTGGCTGTTGCTAATCCTGCTGATTCTTTTTTAACATAGATGCCTAAAATCTGCTTATCTCCCATTGTAGGAGTCTGAACCTCAAACGCAGCACCTAAAAAGGCTGATGCTGTCTTTCAGGAGAGAGTAATTTCATTACTGTCCAGGGAGGAAAGAGGAAGGGATCAATCCTCTGCTTTCCTGAGACATGCATTTTGTTTTCAAGATTTATTGGAGGGGGGAAGGTGTATGAAGGTGTAGTCACGGCAATATTTATTTTCCCCAAATATGCCCTCAGAAAGAGTTGTGAGGTTTTTGGTTTATTTGAATAAGAAATCAACCCAAAGTAGAGAATTAGAATTTTTATGAAGAGGCTAAAACTTGGTCTAAATTGCAGGCAAGGAGAAACTCTGCTTTAAGCGGAAAGTAGCTTGAAAATGCCTTTTAAGTGTAAATTACAAGTGCTGATGTTACTGTTTTTATAGGCCAGAATGGGAAATGTCTCCTTTTTACCCTTCTATTCTGCATTTATCATTAGCTGCTAAACTGCATTTTCCAAAGTTTTAAGATGATATTTTATTTTTTTTTTTTTTAGTTGGGGCATTTTTCAAATATTTGTGCTGTTTCCCATCTCTAACCAAATCCTGCCATTCACTTCTGTTAGTTTGGTAGACTTTTAAAATTCATTTCACTTCCCGAAGTTTTTTGGTATGTTTATTGCATTGTCATTGGGACACATTTTCTAAGAACTACATTGATTTCACTTGTCAACTTAAGAGTCCAAATTGGATACAATTCTTTTATTGAATCCCTGTGGTTAAACATTAGATCTAGTGCCAAGTCCTGGCAATGTTATTAGCACTGGGTAAATAATAAAAATGAAGTGTCCAATAATTTATTTGCAAGTATCATGATACTGAACAGTCTATGAAGATTGTTCACTAGTGCAAAGGGATCCTGTGGTAATTCAGGGAGTTGCTACTAATATGAGCATTGCTAAACTGCCATTGAAGTCATAAGTTCACTGAAGTTGACTAACAAGATGACATCCCACCACACTTGTCTGAGTACTGGTGTAGAGCTCCATTCATTAGTTCAGCCACTAATCATTTCTGCCAGTGTGTACAGGAAGAATTAACTGCCATTCGTTAATGATTATGGATCTCTGCTTGCATATGAAGTGTAGCTGGCAAATTGCAAAATGCATTTTTCATTGCCTAGGGTAAAAATTTGGTAATCGGCCATATTCTCAGTTGGTGTAAATGGCAGAACTCCAGTGGGGTTCTGCCAGCTGAGGAGCTATCCAGGAATTTTATCATGTTATATTGTCTAGGAGCACTTTGTCAAATACAGTCTTACTCGTGTATTGCTTTATTTCACCAGAGCACTGTTAATACCAGCACAAGAGTAAATATCTGGTAAGTATGGTGTCTTACCCAGAATAAATCAGGACACTTACATCTACTATTCCTTCTCTTTAGAGCCTCGTTTTCTCTGATAAATGTTTGCGGTAAATAGCCATGGTATCAAGCATTGGTTTTATTCATTTTGATTCATGATACAGTAAATGTCATAATTAGGGAGGAAGGGTCAGTGTTTGGTCCCATTTCTGATTCCTCTGAATGCACACATCCCAAATTCTGAGTCATGGAGAGAAATCATGTGATTCTTTGACTTAACAATATGACTGTGTCCAGACTGGCGTGTAGAACCTCATATTTCATGACAGTCTGTTTGCCCTGTGGTTTTGACTGTATTTTTTCTGAAAGAGGTTGATAAACCATGTTCTTAAAATGAAGTACTTTTAATTAACAATTTGAAAAGCAAAAAAAGATTTGGAATGACTGTTTTAGAAATTTATTACTATCATCTGGCACTTGACTGAGTTCTCAAGCAAGCTGCATAGCCTGTGTGGCTAAATTACAGTCCGAGAGCAGAGTTATGTTACATTCCATCTTTTACTATACTATCTTGCAACCTACAGCAGCTACAGTTTACCCTGCCAATTCTCATTTTCTCTTCCTGTCTATCTCTGTTAAGAAGCTGAGTTTAAGACAGCCCTGACTGTCACTGCCTAGGATCTGAGGCTAGAAAGCAGCCTGATGGATGGTTTCTTTGCTTTCCAAGGACCAAGATGCAAATCTTCCAGTGCTTTTTTGGGATTGTCTGTCTTCCAGACAAGAGAATGCTTTGTGTGTGGTGCTCCATTGTTTAGGAAGGAAAAGCTAGGTTAATTTCTACATGTGGTAGTGTCTGGTCTCCTACCTGTCTCTCCCTCTTGGATATCAAAAATTAATTTTTGTCTACTTGCACTATTTTCTGCAGGAGAATGTCTCTTCCCTGTTTAACTGGTAACTTTCACTGCAAGACCTTAAATTAGTGTGACTCACTTATATAATGTAATAATATAATTTTTCATTTAATATGTTTTTAGTTATACCACTGTGAAGGTGCCTCAGACCAGCTGAGCATATTAAACATTTGAGAGTATATTATAGCAGCAAAGAAACATTTTTACTGTTTCTGATATAATTAAAGAAACTGAACGCTTGCATGTAAACTTAGTAGCACTTGGTTAATTTTCAGTCCTTTTAGCTAGTCCTTATAGCAATGCTGCTATATATATTGGTAGAGCTGTAGAGAGGAGCAATAAATCAGTGTTCTTATCATGTCCCCTGTCAGTACCTGGTCTTTACTGGGAAAATTGATGATTAAACCAGCAGATGGAATTCACTGAATCCCAGTCATTCAGGCATTCACCAAAAAGACAGGCTACTCTACTTGAAAATCCTCCTCGTCTGGGTGCCACTTATAACAGTAAAAGAGTGCTTTTGTCAGAATTGCTTATGCCACTTCCCTGAATGTTTTTTAATCAGTATGACTATGTCTACCCCAGGGCTTTTGCTACTACAAAAATACTCCTAGCTGACACTGTACAATGAAAAACATGTATATCTAGCTTTAGTATAACTGTGGTCTTAGGAATGTGAGATCACTCTTTAGATACAGATTGAAGCAGGAAATGAGCACTGCTGTATGTGGTCACCAGTGTCACAATAGCATTATGTATGGTGCATTTGATGATCTTTTCCTGTAA
Source organism: Podargus strigoides (assembly GCA_028020825.1). Classification (NCBI taxonomy): domain Eukaryota; kingdom Metazoa; phylum Chordata; class Aves; order Caprimulgiformes; family Podargidae; genus Podargus; species Podargus strigoides. Next base: position 15,235,087 of record CM051630.1, read on the forward strand.
CAGTCTGGTAATCTAAACATGAAGAATTTGTCACGCACTCACCTAGTATCATTTATCATACATTTATTTAATTGTGGGTGCCTAGTGTGAGTCAAAATTTAAGCTAGGTGCAACGGTAGTAATTGCAAGGAGATGTACTTGATTCTGCATTTTCTTGACTTATTGATGGCATGTAATAAAATGCAAATGCCTGCCTTGTATCTGTGAAATAATAATTAATGATAAATACTAGTAGTTATGTATTTCTTAATTGGATAAATATACATTTCAGAAAGGAACTGGTCACATTTTACAACCTAATTAAAAGAATGTATAAAAGGATTATTGCATGCAGTGGTCTATGATAATTGAGAAAGACAAATAAAACCAAGCTTTACTGCAGGCTATTTGAAGCAAGAAATTCTATAGCAGAAAAGGAAAGTATGCACTGAATGGGCATTGCTCTGCATGTCGACATAGCTGATCTGCACATGGAAGGAAGGCTTCATGGAGCTATTACCACTGTTCCAACAGTTCTAGGATAATACTCTATCACACGGCATGAAAGGAACAGCATGTACTATCAAATTCCATTACCCAGAAGCTATTCTTCAGAGTCCTTGGTTCAGGTAATTATGATGGTCCCTAATTTGGCAGCTTCCACAAACCTTTCTGTCATAATGCTGCAGTCAGATGATACTCAGAAATGCTGTTGCGAAACTAGCCCAGGGTTCTTTCCCTTGGTACTGGGAGCTGCAGAGAAAAAAGATTTAGTTAAGAAAGCATATTTACCTAGGAGACCTATGCTATGTACTCTGCTACCCATTTTATTTTGCTTCTGCTAGCAATTTCTTCTCTCTTTTATTGTTTCTTTTTTGAAAGAGGAAGTAAGTATCTCCAAGATAAAAAAAAAAAAAAAAAAGAAGAAAAACAAAAAACCAAAGCAATGGCAAAAAGAGAAAACAAATAAAACTACTTGCAAACTGTGGAGATGTTTTAAAGCCTTAATGCATTGCTCTGTATAGCAATCTTCCTGTGCTTCATATTGGGCCTTTTGTGTATTGTATGTATCTTATCTATTAGTGATGTGTCATTAGTCATAAGGCATTTATAGGCAAAAATATTCAGTAATATCAGTGACATGCCATGAGTCTAGGGTTTAAAAATGAGTGGCTTGAACCAGGCTTTAAGAACAGGCTGAACAATTTCCAACTGAAGGTTTTATGTAGGAAGATACTAAATAAAAATGTTGCATGGGACATACTACTTTCATCGGAGTTTTCAGTGAGAAGGTATTGAAATATTTAGTAAGATCAATATATCATGTTCTGCAAGAGTACAATGCAGCATATTTTGTTAGTCTGAAGCATTTTGATGATCAAAATGAAATATTTCATAACTTTGTTTTTATTCTGATTTGAGATGATGAAAAAACCCAAACATTATGAGCATCTGGAGTAGAATCAGCATATTGGGTTTCCTGACATTATAGGAGAGTCTCTTTTCCTCATAATTACAAAATCACAGAATAATTGAAATTGGAAGGGAGCTCTGGAGATTGTTTGCCCAACTCTGCTCAAAGCAGGTTGCTCAGGCCATGTCCAGTTGGATTGTGAACAGCTCCAAGACACTGCAACCTCCCTGGACAACCCATTCCAGTGTTTGACCGTCCTTACAGGAAAGGTTTTCTGTACCTTTAAATGGCATTTCCTGTGTTTCAGCTTGTGCCCATTGCCTCTTGTCCTGTCACTGGATACTGCTAAGAGTCTGGTTCCATCTTCCTTACTCCCTCCCATCAGGTATCGATGTGCATCAATAAGATCCCTCTGAATTCCCTCTTCTCTTGGCTAAGCAATCCCAGCCCTCCCAGCCTCTCCTGTATGTCAGATGCTCCAAGATGATTTTGTGGACCTTTGCTGGGCTCATTCCAGTATGCCTGTGTCTGTCTTTTATTAGGGAGCCCAGCATGGGACACAGCACTCCAGATATGGTCTCACTAGTGCCAAACAGAAGCACTGTAATTCATTACAGAGACCTGTAATTCATCATCATCAAACTATGGCAAATACTAACTGGCAGAACTTCAGTTATGAGCCTTGCCTCCAACCAAGACTGAGTCCTATTTTTAAATGTATTTGTTTGATGTTTAGGATCCTATTCTTACCTTTGCTCTTGTGTAACTCCGTTAAAGGTTAACTAATAAAAGCTAAAATTTCCATTAAGTGAATGCATTGTAAAGCATTAGAGAGATCCTCTGCCTGTCTCTGTGTTCACTGACAAAAACCTTTTCTGAGCTCTAAGTTTCATCACCAGTGTCAGCCAGGTAAGAGGGCAGCATTTTCTGGTAAAATTTTTCCTTTGCAAGTGTGTCAGTAGCTGCTGAATATCAATAGGACAAGGTGGACTACTGTTTTAATTTTGGGTCTGTTCTTTTTATTTGGGGGGCAATTGAAAGAGGCTACAGTATAAATCATGAAAAAGGAGAAAGCAGTTTTTGCATATGTGCTTTATTTTGCTGTGATACAAACCACAATGCACAGAAGTTTATAGTAAAAACTAGAGATGTGGGAACTTGTTAGGGCAGATTCCCTAGGAGAATGGCCATCAGAGGAGCTTTCAACTTCTACCAAAAATCCATAATTCGTGCTGTCAGGTGAAGTCAGGTAGTAGCTGGATAAAGAACCTTTCCTTGCTGCTGAGGCAGAAGATCTAATAACAGTGGTAGCATCCTACGTACTGGCTTTGACAGCTGAAGTAGGGCTTTGTACCATGTTGTATTGGCTGTACCAGAAATATTAAAATCAGTTTTGCTCCAGCCTTGTTTTATCTTCCTCACTATCTCCTGAACTGATGGAAAAGCAGAAGAGCATACGTTGATCCTGTCACAGAAGCAACAACTTCAGAATGCCATTCTTTCTTTTCTGCTCTGAAATGAAATAGTTGACCTCTTGTGGTTTTGACTGACAGAGAATTTTCTGAACCCAGAATATCCCAAACACTGAATTAATCTCGTATCATCTCTGGCTTTAGCAGTCTTTCACACAGGTGTCAGAGCATCCTGCCCAGCTGATTGCCAGTGAGTACTGTAATCTTATGCTATCTCCAGGTCTGTTTCCAGTGCCTCTTGCATCTGGGATAATACTTAAGATCTGATAAATGGGCATGCATTCACTTCTGTCAGGTTTTTTTCTTTGGTAAGAAATGCAGGATTTGTCCCATTTTTAATAGTAGTATCGTAAGTTGTACCAACGCACATCCAATTTTTGGCAATACCTTTTGCATCAGAAAATGCCACCTTTTCTGAAAAGAAAGAGAAGTACCTGACAGTTCTTTGAAACATTTACTGTGTGTAAACAGATTATTAGTATTCTGCAATAAATATTTACTTCCCATTTTAAAACCCTTAGCAGAAGTGACTAGAACTCTGATATTGCATTTCTAAAATCCTCAGGAGGCAGAAGAGTCTCCTTTAATTTGTATATGTGAATTTTAGTATAAAACAGCTCTATTTTTAGTCACATTAAATATTGATGATACATGTTTCAAAATTTCATGAAAAAATTGACTGCAATAATAATCTCCTCCTGGTCATGTAAAAAATCTCCTCTGAGCCTCCAGCTAAAGTTTGACAATTGGCTAATTCTATATGAAAATGGTCTTTTGTTCCAGTACAAAACCACACAGGCTATGATTTGCTTTCCGGATGTCACAGGGAAAACTCAGCTGCAGCCTTCAAATAGGAAAATGAGCATATAGGATTGGTGCTGGTGTCCTGCCACAGCACTGCAAAGAGTCCCTGCAGCCCTCCAGTGAAACTTAGAAAATGGTTTGGACTGCCTGGACAAGTTTTTTGGGCAGGCTCTTCAGTGAGTCCAAACTCTGCCAAAAGTAGCGTATCCTCTGCACATGTGAAACTATGAGTTGTTATTGTGAATACTGTTGTTTTTGTCTGGGCTAAAGTAATTCTGAGAGGAGCAGTCTGAGTTTATAAAATTGCATTGAATACGTAGCAGAGTTCTGTAGCTTAATGGTAATGTTACTTGTGTCTTTCAAGTTCTCTGCTGGGAGACCCGTGCAATTCAGTTGTACTCCTACATATTTAAGTATGACTTTGCTTGCTTTAGAGATGTAGTCTAAATTTGCTCAAGAATTATGCAAAAGCTGTAGGTTTGTGAAGCCTTCAGCATCATTCTTAAACCATTAAGATGGAATTTAAACCACAGAGGAACACAAAAATGTTGTAATTAAGTTCAAAAGTTTTTGTAGCATAGATGAGATATATTGTTTGAGGCAGTTCCTTGCCATTAATGTCTTTTGCTTAAGAGGCTGCTGTGTGTCAAAAACCCAACCAACCACACAAAAAAAAACCCTACCCATAAAGAAAACATCTAGACTTGTCCATAAGCTGCAAAGCTGCATTCCTATAATCCCCTGCCTCGAGCTGAACTGGTATTTCTATATGGCAGTGGGCTTCATCATGTCTAGGTGGTACCACTCATGCCCTGGAGAACTACAGCAGCATGCATTGGACACCATACCTGTGTTGTTCAACGTATCTGATGCTTAATTCTTAATCAGTCTGGGAGAGCTCTGCACTAACACAGCTGAGTGGTTTCCAAGGCTCAAGATGGACTCAATGCCCTGTTGTACAGTGGAGGCAAAACAGTAGATGGACCAGTACAGGCTGATGCTTGCTTATGATTCTCTCTACTGGCTATCTTTGCACCCATGCTGTGTTATAGTTAAGCCTCTTGCTGTTGTTTTACCCCTAGGAATGATGCTTGTTCCGTGGAGATCCTGTGCATGCTCTGCTCCCCTTGTTTCCTTATCCCACAACTTTTCTGCTCTTCCTTTTTTTTTTTCTTTTTTTTTTTTTTTGACTCCTTTCTGTAGAACCATTATTTTATATTGAAATTCTGTTACTGTGTTTTGTGTACTACAAAGCATTTAACACCTGACATTTGCAGAACTCCTCTAATGGAGTGTTTCTGGGTTGTTGGGTATTGTGGGTTTTTTCCCCATCTGATACACAGAACAGAGTTATTTGTAGTTTGCGTCTCCTGGTGAGAAAAGCTGCTCTCACTGTTCAGACAGGCTGCTCTGTTGCTCTGGTGTCCATGTTTTGCTAATAAATAACATGCAGTGGGAAAGACTAAAGTTCAAGATATGGCAGTGACATTAGCAGTGGCTCTTTTCTCCCTAAGATTCCCCCAAACCATCTGCCATCAACTGATAAGACAGTGTAAGTGGTAAAATGTAAGCAACGGAATTTCTAGTGTATTGTCTGCATGACCGCAGGAGAGATGAAAAAAATGACAGTACATTTCTGCCAGAAGGGATGAGCATCAAGGGAGTATCCTTAATAAACTAACACACTATATGCAGTGTGCAGAAGAGTCACTTTAAGAACGGCTTGAATGAACGAGAGCAAATTCTTTATAAAGGTACATAGACATTATATCCTATGAGACTGGAGACAAGAAACAGTTCTGTAAAATCCACACCTGTGGCCTTTAGGTCTAATATTTATGACAGACAGGCTGAGCTTTGATTGACCACCCAGTGTATAATCATTCTGTAAATATCCAGAGCATGCTATGCAATGGCACTGACCCAGTGGGTGCAGTTTTATTGGAGGCTTCATGCCTGCCTTCACATTATTATGCTGCTGTGGCCTTTTGAGCATAACATTTAAAATGAATGGACTTCACACTGGGTAGGATTTACCTATAAACTGTCATTTCTGTTTATGCAAACAGTCATGACTCTTAACGAGAATTGACTCAATTGCTGGTAGAATACTGAGGCCTCTCCAGCCAGAAATCACAGGCTTCCAAGTCTAATTTTACAAATCCAACCTTTTTTTTAAAAAAAGGTAGATTAAAAGAGATTGAATTTCAACACATGAAAGTAGGTTTTCAAAAGGCCTACATACTTGGCACATCACTCTGATATACCTAGACCCTATTACATGTGTTTCTTATGCATTTCATTCATTGCACAGGCCCCTGAGACTCTGCCACCTAGGGCTTTGATTTTCATAATACAAGCATTTTCCCATGCAGGCGCATGCATGAAAATCATGTCATGCAGTCTGTGCCTGTGGGTCTAACACAAAACAGTTTTGTGCATGAATTTTGTGAACATGGAAACTGAAAAGTCAGTGGAGTCAATTTCCATCATATATTCTGAAATTCTCAGTTTAAGTCATACTGTGCTGTGAGAAGTGAGGTTTGTGCCAGGGACAATGTGGAGCAGTAGCAGGCAGAGGGACACTCTGAAAGAGGCAGGAGGTCTCCTCTTACCTGGGGAGGTGATGGGGGAAAAGTGGGCATTACAGTTCCCCACTGAGGATGACATAGCTGGGCTCTTGTTTTCTGTGACTGGAAAGATCCTTCTCTCTTTCTCTTTGGAAAATGGCACATCAAACAAAATTGGCAGTAAAGCATTCTGAAATCCATTGGATTTGGAAGATGTAGGGAACAAAAAGGATGAAACATCTTTGTGCCTTTTCCTGACCCTGTGTATAGGCACCAGCTCATATATGCTAATTTGGCTATCCTCTTTCATTTTATTATGTTTTGCTTTGTTCAATCTGTGAGCTGTAGCTTAGATTGTACAGTCGTGTAGCATCCTCCAGCTGCCTTTATTCAGTGTCTTGAACACTGCTTACCAGGCATGCAATTTTCCATTTTAAAAAGCCCTCATTATTCCGTAAATCCTGCTATTCTTGAGGTATTGGCCTCTAGGAAGACAATAACAATTCCCCATTGGTCAACTGATGGCTGTTTTTTTTTCCTTTCTTTATGCTTTAATAATTCTATGAATATGAGTAATGAATGAGCCACAGCTGGTTTTTGCTTGCCTTTCTCCCAGTGTTGGTTTTAATCTAAATACGAGTTGGACCTACTCTCAGAATTATTAGGAGTTACTCCTTTCACAGGTCTTTAAGCCTTCCGAGTTTGGCAAGCCAAAATTACAGGCTTTGGTTGCTGTGCAGCCAACTCAATTTACTTTGCATGTGATAATTCAAATCTAAAGTTCTTTGTGCAGAGCAGGAGGTCTTCTGTTTGTTTTGCAAACTCTGGATTATATCACTCTTTTGTTTTTGCTCATGTAGGCTTATACATTCCAGGCCTAGTTTTCACCTGGTGTAAATTAGTATCATTTCACCAAGCTCAGTGAAGCTATACAGCTTTCTGCAACCTGACAGTCTAATACATGGAATTACGAAACACAAAGCCCCCAAAATCACCACAATAATTGTTCCTGATTTTATTTATTTTCCATGCAAAGCTGAAAATTGATCTAAGCTTCACTGACAGGTCTGCCCCAAGTGTCAGACTTGTGATTGAATTAGAAACCAGATAGTTTGCACCAGATACTGACTTAGCTCCTACTTACTTCAGGCATTCTCCATGTTTTAAAGTATGAGGAGGCTAATTGTCTCCTTGGCAAAATGAACTTTGCCCAAAGGCAGACCCCCAGGGACAGAACGCCTGTTATTTTGTGATGCTCTGCAGGCTGGGGGGTGCAGCTTTGACTGGCATTTCAGGAAGGGAGGGAGAATAGTTTTCTTTCCCCACTTTGTAAATTACTTTGTGCTTTTTGCCAAGAAAAAATACCATTATTGCTGCCTAGATGGCATGCAGTGACAGTCTGTACTAAAGGAATTTCTTTTAGAAGTGGTGGTCACAGCAAGAATGGGTTAATAAGTTACTAGCTGAAAACATTTCCATGCCATAATTTAAAAGTGGCACTCAAGAGATGCTAACTGCTTAATTAGTCAAGATTTCTAGGTCTTCTCATTCACGTATATTCTAATCATAGCCCTCATCCTTTAGGCCCTCTCTCCCCCTCTCCCTTCCTGCCCACCCCACCCCGCCTTTTTTTTGCTTGGAGACCACTCACAGCACAGGAATATTCTGCCTGGAGGCTGTGAACCTCTGCCCTTGCACATCAGCAGAATTGCAATGATTCCCTTCCTATATGGGTTTTGTTAGATTGGAACAAGCAGCTCGGCAGCGATTGCTGAACTCCTATCATCCATGCTTTAATTTTGCAAACCTGCTTTTTCACTGTGCTAACAGATCGGTGATGTTCCGAGTTAGGGAGCATCTCTGCTCCTTTTTTGCCAGTAGTCAGTTTTCAGTGTAGGGTACTACATTAGGACTTCCAGTCCCTTTTTGGTCATTAAATGACTTGACCCAAAGCCTACTGAAAACAACAGAAGTCATTTCATTAACTCCAGTGGCCTCTGGATCAAGCTGTGTCAGTCTGCAGAGGACAGCTCTGAAACAGACCTTTTGAGAATTTTTTCTCTCCCTTGGAAAATGTTAACACTTAGGAAAAAACATCATTTGTGAACTTCTTGCTTCAGGAAAAATACTAAAAAAAATGGTTCCAAGCTGCTGAAGTATCAGCTTTTTCTAATGAAAACAAAATGCACTTTGTTTTGAAATAAAAATACCATACAGGTGAAATTTATAAAAGACACAGCAACCAAAATATTCTTGAAATAACTGAAGCAATGTTTCAGTTCTCTGGCTTTTTTTTTTTTTTTTCAGATTTTCAGGAACCCAATTTTGCCCTTTAATCCCAATTTTGAGTAAGAATATTTTATACATCAAAAGTGCCTGTGAATGTGTGGTGAGTGTTTAGTATACAATTTTACTGTGAAATATCACCCTCCAGAACTGCTGCCACTGTGCCATTTGCCCAGAGTGGCATTATTTAGTGTGATAATAAGAGGAACGAGAAAAGCAGAGTAGGAAAAAATGACAAAGAGACCTAATTCTTAATTCCTAAATCTCTTGCAGTCTGAAGAGAAATTTATCATCTTTATTTTTATCAGGCTGGCTATGCATTAACTTTTCTCAATCCTACTTCACATTTTAAATCTTTGAAGTTTGGCATCATTTAAGTTACTCAGTTCTACATTCCTTCAAGAGAAATTTTATCTTATCTAAGAAAGAATGACAAATGCTAGATATACTACTCTACGTGAAGTCTAACCACTGCCTTCCAAAGCAATAACACCGCCTGCTTTGATTCACATTGTATTCCCTCAGCTCACTTCCCACCAGCCTGTTTATCTTATTCACTAGCAGCCAAATATAAGGCTGAAAAAGCTTTGAGGTTTATTTCTGTAACAAGTGCCAAATTTTCTCTTCTGCTCAGACTGTTGACTGCCTTTTGTTTGTTTGCACTTCCACGTGCACTCTTTCTTTTGCTCTCTGGGGCTCATTGTTTTAAATGTTCTCTGATTGTACCACATTTCTCTGTCCGTTTATCTGGGCCCAGGTACACTAATAATGTAATGAAAAAGGATTTCTTCTCTATAGGAGCTGTTAAAAACTGATGTAAAGAGCTGCACAGAGGAAACCATTTGCAGTTCACAGTAACAACAAGTTTTATTGGTCAATAAATCCCAGGAACTATACTGCTTTGTTTTCTTGTAGCATCTGCTGGTCCCTTATTCATTAACTAGCAATTTCAAAAATATAAAGCACTTTTAATACAAGCACCTGATCCAAAGCCTCTGGTAATTAATTGGTTTTTGTAGTGACCACTAATACACGAGTGCTGCTGCTGAGCCTATGGATGCCAAGAAAGGCAAAGATAGCTCTTCCTTGCCTTACCATCATTTAACACCCACTAATAAATATGACATAAAGTCAGGGTTTTGAGGTAGCTGCTCAAAGGAATGTCTGCTTAATGCCATGTTCAGCATGGATCTTAGAAATGTGTCTTTAGAAAAACAGTGCCCTGGCTCCCATTTAAGCATTATAATGGCTTCCTCTGATGTTGCAGTGCTCTTCACTGTATGCTGTATGCTTCAACACTGAGAAAATGGGCATTAGAGGCAGCAGGCATTGGTCTATCTCTGACTGGGAATTTCTCAGTAAAATTTATTCAACTAGAAAAAGAGAGAAACAAAAGGAAGAAATCAAAATCAAAGCATTACCTGAGGAGCAGTGGCTCTTAACAAATTTCTTGTTTAAACAACAAACTTGAAGTTTTCAGATCTCCCATTTCAAAAGGCTGATGCTATCACGCAGTATTTTGATTGATGGGATGAAAAATTGGTGAGGCAAGTAGCTTCAGCATTTCTTATCCAGCATTTAAATTTGTAGATTTAGATTGCCACACACATGGTAAGTCTGATGCAATTTCACTGAGACCCCAGGCAGAATGTAGATATAAATCCACACTGCATCACTGCAGTAGAGCTCCTAGAATATTTTAATTAAATTAGTGTTTCAGTAATAAACTATTAAACCAATCTCTGAGCTATTCTTCAGATAAAATATCAAATGGGAGAAAGACGTCAGGATGTTATGACTTGTGTAGCTTATAATGATTTACTGGGCAACAGGAATAATCATTCAGTTCTGCTGTTTGGGGTTTATTTAATGTTGTTGCCCATGCAACTGCACTGGAAGCTTTGTATTAATAGGTAATTCTGTCAGTATCCTGCTTAACTCCTCACCTGTGAACTGTCATTCATGCCTTTGCTTTAACCTGTTGCATGACTGATACATGACTAATGAGATAAATTATCCTTGCCACATTATGAGCTCCTCATCATCTTCAGGTGAGTTTATCTTTTCCAGAAAGGAGATAAATTCTTAATTGATTTAGGCTGGCATTTACTGTTTCTGAAGAGGATGGAGCGTATGGAATGACAGCATATGAAGGCAGGGGAAAAGATAGAGGAGTATCACCTTGGGCTTTTTAATTCCTCCAGCTCAGACAGGATCACTGCAGGATACCAGCAGTTACTTATGGGAACCAATTTGTTGTTGTTGTCCCGTATGCCCCTTTTACCATCTGAGTGTCTATTAGGGAATAAAAAAGACATTCCTTAGTGCAGGGAAGGTTTAAAGTGCAGACCAAAGAGGCTGTGGCAGATCCATGTCGCTATGAGAAAAGTGGAAGGAAGTGTAGAAAATAGCATGTCAGAAGGAACAGATGTTGTGAATGAAACATTCACTCCAAAGAGCGTGTCCTGGCAGAGCTTCACAGGGGCTGAGTGATCTCAAAAATGCCTTTACTTTTTTGCACTTGTGTTCTGTATTGTGTTATGAGCATGATGATACTTAACTCCCATTGACAAGCACTTCTAGCTGAAGTGTTACAGTAACATTAAATATTAGGTGGATGAGGGCTGTTAGCAAACTGGTTTACTTTATTGGCCCACAGCTGCTCAGAGCACATGCTGACTTCTGAGTGGTTGAAATGTTTCCTGGAGAACTCCTGGTTGCCTTCAAATTTCTGTGGAAGAATAGTTTGTGTTGGAACAGAGATCCATTGTCTAGGTAGGCAGATCACCAGCTCAGTTATCTGTCTGGATTTGTAACGACTGAGATGAAAAGCCCCTTCCTCTCTGACAGAATAACCGTTTAAACTTGTGTCAAATGCCATGGGGTCCCAGTCTGGCTGCTAAGACTTCATCTGTCCATGGTGAGACCTCCTGCCTTCTCCAGATTTTTCTTCAGTATGGAACTGTAAAATGATTGTGTTTTTTGAAAATGAACGCACTCAAATATAAACAAGCTTCAGAAACTTAGAGGCTGGCACAAAATGGAGTTACAGTCATCTGATCAGCCTTCCCCACAACTGTTTCCTACTACCTGTTATCTAGATACTTTGGAACAGATTACTCAGAGAGGAGGAGAGATTTAATTGCTATTTTGCAATTTTAATGAATTAATGCCATTTCTGTTCATCTTCTATTTACTTTCACAATGTAAGGCAGAGTTCTAATGCCAAGAATGAATTTCATTACTAGCAGAAAAAAAGACACTTCATTAATACTGAACTGCTATTGCTGGCATATGTGCTGGTTGGCTAATGTCTGTGATTATCAGTAGAAATACAGCTTTTCAGACACAAGAGGAAGGCTGCCATTTCAAAAGTAACTAATTCTTATGGATGCTTCAGTTTCTGTAATTTTGACGTAGGCACTTGAATAAAAGTTAATTTTTGGAGCACTGAGGTTTGGAATTTCTCATAAGTCAGGTGTTCATTGATCTAGGTAAGGGAGTAAAGCTAAGACCATGGCTTCTTATAATAACTGGTGATTTTCCAGATGAGAAGGGGTGAAGGATCAAGATACTTGCAGCTTATCTGCATTAAGTACATTGTGTCCATAATTCAATATAACCAAAACAATGAGATTGGAATGAAATCAGATTCTGAATCACAAGACTGAAAGGTGGTCATGTTCCTGTCTGAGACATTTGGCATAGTGATTCTCTCAAATGTGACTTACCTTGGCCTGGAAAACCAGGAGCTAAGTTCTGCTTGAAAGAAACAAAATAAGGAAAAGTCTAAGGAATATTTTAATGTTTCTTTTTCTAATTTAGAAATGTGATGAAATGACCGCAGATCAAAATTATTTGGTAGTTAACAGAAAACCACAACAAATTTTTGACAAAAAACTTTGTCTCTTTTTTTAGCTATTTTTATCAAACAAAAAAATTCTAAACACTGAAAAACTATGACAGGGATTATCTCATAGTTAAATAATAACTACCACTATGAAGTGTCTCATACAGTAAGGTCACTACACATTTTTATATATATATGCACATACATTGATAAATACACATACAAGTACTTAAGCATACACTGGCTTAGCTGCATTAACTGAATCACTGTAATCTCTCTGTGAATGCTCCTAGATCCATTTATACCAACTTAGCAAAACCTGGCAGTAATCTGATATGATGAGCAATTAAATCTGAGGGTGTTCTTATAGGGATTTGCACAGAAGTACATCTTTATATGCTGTTTTTAATTAAAACTGTGCAATTAAATGGGTAGCTGGGTTTGTGATTTTGAAAATACAAGTATGTATAAATTGACTGGCATACACCAACCCCTTTTCCATTACTAACTTACCAGTTAATAAATGCAGTAGCATTTGGACCTCAGCTTTGAACAAAACCTCTTGGATCATTACACCTCCTATTTTTGTTTTCTTGCAAAATTCAGAATGAGATCCGAGCTGGCATGTAATTTATTTAGCCTTCTGTATTCAGTAAAAGAAGAAAAGCATCATTGCTGTGCTCATGTGTGTTTGTAATGACGATCCCTGTCCCAAAAATCTGAGCAACCATCTTTGCTTTAAAGTTCAGGTAACAATGTAATCTAGGTTTCAGTTTCAAGACCATCTCTTACATTAAAACTCAGTCTTTTGTATTAGAGAATCATAACTAATTTTCCTTGACTTTTTCCCCATAGTATTGTCCTACTCTGTGCATATGTTTTGTACCACTCTTTGGCTATGGATGTATGACACAGCTTGGCTATCTGATGCTATTCTTCCTCATGACTTTTTCTTCATGATTTAACTTACAAAAAGTCACATAGCCACCAATCTATCTTTCCAGTTGTTCGTATACCTGTTTCTTATTTTTCTGGTTATTAATAATCACACTAGTTTCAGGTTTATTGCTGGAATTCAGATTTCACTTTAGTGATATTTCTTTACCACCTGCCCTCTAAATATCATTTACTTCTCCACAATATTTTTCCTGCAGAATAGCTGATTCCAGTCAATTGTCTGTAAGTTCTAATTCCTTGAATGTCTGGCTTTTTAAGAATCTAATGTGCTTGTGCTGTGTCATTTGAAAATACTTCAGATATATCTCTGATCTGATTGTAGCAGACTAACTGCACTCATACACATGGCCGTTATCCTTATCCTCCCTTTGGTTAGCATGCAGGTAAGTACAGAGAGCTGTTAGTACCTGCCTTCAGTTATCCATGGGGCATCCTGTTTCCACATACAGCTAACCAAAGCATTCACATCTCTCTCCCTGTTCCCCCACAGCCTTCTGGGGGGTTTCCTGTGATTGGTCTTTCATGTAGGTGCAGAGGATATTGTATTCCTCAGTATTAATATTTTTTTCCTTATATCGTGACCTCTAACTGGTTCAATTTTACCCTTAAACTCTAAGGGTTTACTTTAAACCCTTTTAAGCTAATGAGTCATTTTTTTTTTATGGAATAGGGCTTCTAGGAAGTATATATCCTCAGGCAGTGAGGATGCAAATGAGAGGAGAGCATGACTCTTTATGCTCCTAGACTTTCAGGAAAACCACCTCAACAAATAAAAAATATTGAAAAGAGGAAGTCCAGAGGTCAGTAACAGAAAAAGTACTTACAACTAGTAGGCAGTCAATTGACAGAGGAAATGGAAAAAAGAATACGCACCTTTAGTAACTACCTGGCCCAGCTCAGCCATTTTATGATTTAACAGCATTACACTTCTACAGAAGTGCAGGGACTGAAGAACATCAGTTACTCTTTTTCTTACACTGGCAGATTCCTCAGACAGCTTCAGCTTGAGTTTTTCCTCTGGTCACATATACGCTGAAGCACATTAGGTGTAACAGGATGAAAGAAAAGTCTCTAAGTCTTAAGTAATGCCATTGATGTCTAATGACAGCAAAATCTAGTCTGCTTTCATCTAAAAGCATAAAAATAAGTTTGGCACAACAGAGAAATACAGCAGTCAACATATTAGAAAAGTATGTTAATTTTACCAATGTTTATCAGAAATTAAAAGGGTTTCACATATAGGAGGAATCAGATTCTCTATACCACCAGCAGTTCCTTGGTTCTTTCAGAAGCCAAGATACTGAGCTGGATACAACAGTGACCTTGTATGACACCAAACCCCACAGTGCTGTTGGGGAGCAGGGAGGGGGAATAAAGGGCAGAGGTATTTTGTTTCCAGCACTGACAAAAGACACTGGCATTTTATGCAGCATTTAATTTTAACATGTAACAGCATGAAGCAGGTATATCTTCACCCCTTTCTATTGTTCCACATTAATATTTCAAGAAAAATCTATTATTTTCTCACGTAACCATCAACAAAGCAATAAACAAGTATTTTATGTAGGCTGTGTAATTCCAGATCATTGAAAATGATTATACTTGACTGACTTCTCCATGTAAATCTTTCATAACAGGGTCACACCTTCAACTAGAACAGATCCATACTGAACCCATAAAGGATTTATATCACTTGTGGTCTGTAGATCAATTTTCGGCCATATTTTCCCATATGTAGTTTGCTCAGGACTTGAAAAACATGGGCAGATATTGCTATACATGGGGAGGATGAGAACAAATTATTAAAATAAGCCAGATAACATGACATTACTTACTGTTCTTAATGTGGGGTACAGTTACAGTCTCTGATTCAGCAAGGCATGGGAGTGCTGCCTTTGGCTGCAGGACTTCTTTGAGCTCACATGCTCAGGAAATTCTTGGCTGAATCAGGGCTTAGTGCTAAACGCCTTTGTAAACTGTTATTAGTGCAGCCTTTCTATTAAAACTTCTACTAGAGGTTAATGGGCAAAACTCACTACAGTATTAGCTTCCTATGCAGCATAGCTTATTTTTAATTGAAAAACGTAAGTTGCATTTTCTAATCACATTTGTCTGTTTACCTGCGTTTTCCTATGAATAAAGTGTATTTAATTATAATCTGAAGTCCACAGCAGGCTGCAGCTCACCTCGTCGGATTGCACCAGTCCTCCTCCTTTGAGCAATCACAGCACCCAGGTGCCAAGCTGTTAAAATAGTTTTCTAGCTATAGCATCTGCCTCCAGATTGATCAAGCAGTTGTGTCTGAGTCAGTTATGTGGTTAAAGGGATAATGGACTGTCTGTGCTGTCTGGCCTTCCTGAATACCAATTTCTTTTGACTTGCATTTCACAGTAATTTATGCATCTTTACCAATTGTTCCAAAGGCTTTGCTGCAGTCCCCCTCGCCTCATTTCAGTTTGCAGTAATAAAGAAAAGCTCCAAACCCATCATGTTCCTGTCTGGACAGTGTCTATACCTAAGAATGTGGATTACTTTATTTTTTGCTAGATTCCCTGTTTAAATGTTAGTAGCACCAATTGTCTGCTGCAGAGTCACAACAGATCCTTTGTAATCATGCTGTCAGACATTGTCTCATGATTTTAGGCCATAGCAATTTAGTAACCTTTCCAATATGAATATTTCAGTGTTTGTAGCTCTGAATAACATACAGACTAGAAAAAAAAAAAATATATGCATTCCCTCTTCCCCTAGCTCCTTTTAATAGTTTTAAAGAAGAATATGAATTAAATGTTAGGTACCAGAATCTGAGATTTTTTTTCCTCTAACTCACCAGTACTGGGCACAAATAAATATGATGAATTTATTGCATGTGAGGTAAGGGTTCTGATTTTTATCTTCTCTCTGCATGAAACCAATCTTCTCTGAAAGGACATTTGAATTGAAGAAATAGAGGACAAATAT
The DNA here is from genome assembly GCA_028020825.1 of Podargus strigoides. NCBI lineage: Eukaryota > Metazoa > Chordata > Aves > Caprimulgiformes > Podargidae > Podargus > Podargus strigoides. The sequence continues at coordinate 15,251,380 of CM051630.1, forward strand.
AAATATGGATGGAGGTTAAAACTCTCAGTATAGGTGTGAAGTCATAAACCATTTGACCAAAAAAAATCATTATGTTGTTCCTGCTGCCAGCTTGCTGAGCTGACAGACCAACATTTCCTGAAAGAGAAAGGAAACAGTATGTGAAATAGTGAAAAACTCAGAAAAATGACATTCATGTAGTGCTAATTTGATTGCGTTCTTTTGTAGTGAAGTCACTCGTCAGTGCTTTCATTTTTCCCTCCCAGATTTATGGATAAAAGGACTATTCTCAGATAAAGAAAAATGCTGTGAGAGTACACGTTGTACTTCTGATTCCACAAGATGTACGCATGTACGTGTGCTCAGGGATCACATGGGCTTAACAGTAACAAAGCCTTAGGGGCTTACAGAATGCACATCCTATTTATTCTGATGTTAAACATTTTCCTATCAAGCTGCAGATAATGGTTAATATACTGCAGTAAGTGCAATCTCATTAGACATTCCCATGACTTCAATTATTAACATGCTAATATTTTCTATTAATTTTTTAAATATTCAGGGTTTGAATGTAAATCATTGTATGCTTCTGAATAGCTTTTTATATTAATTATTGAATCTTTGTTACTGTACCAGTATTTTATTATATGTAGTTCAGTCTTTTTTTGCTAAAAAAAAAACAACCCACAGATAAGGAAGCTCTGAATTTATGCCACCTCTGGATATAACTTGCATCCATCTGTTCATATGCACAGACTCTTCTATGCATATTGCTGATTTTATAAATAATAACAAAAAATCTAATTTATATTTATTACTGCTGTACAAGAAATGATAGCAAAATTTGGATGATTAGTGTGTGACAGTGTGAGTGTGAGAAAGAGACTAATGTTTAGAAACACTTAATATCTCACTGACTAAAGGATCAAGAAAGAGATCAAAATGTGTACATCTAGAGAATGACATCAGATCAAGAGGAAAAAAATGCCTGATGTGTGATATCCCAGACTGTGCTCTTGAAACATGGAGTGAGCTGAGAGCAGGAAAAGGGCATAGGAGCCTGTGCATACTCTAATTCTGCCAGAGTATTCAGGTTTGATTTTGCGTGTGGAACTGATTCTAAATGTGTTTTTGGAATACTAATTAACAGAATTTATACTGACTATCATAAACTGTAGTAGCCTCTTAAATCAATGGGAAGAAAAGATGCCTTCATCTATTGCTGAGATAAATAGAGCATAGACCACAGAATGATCATTCTCTTCTCTTCTAAGATAAATGCCTGAAGCAGATGGGCTACAGAAAGGTTAGGCATTTGGGTAAGAACAGAGCCATAATTTTTTAAGGGTCAAATTAGAAACAGCCAGAATAAATTCCATATGACGTGAAAAAGGGCACAGGTATGTGCAAATGTGTGTGGGATGAGCACCTTCAGGTGTGGCAGGTTCCAAGTATCATGGACAGGGTTCTTATAATTTGTGATTTGCATGATGTTGCTATAGTAGAGGTCAAACTTTTTTTAATCCTCTTTGGTGCCTGAGCATGCCCTTTCTGCCTGACTCGTGTCACATTGTCTGCCCCACTGACCATGCCATTCAGTTCCCCCTTATATGCTTTTTTTTGCCTTCCCTGGAATCCTGTTTCCTTTTGTTCTCCTTGGAATCTTAGCCATTTCTTCTCTGACTATTAATGACTGGGTAAGAATTAGTATTTATATAGTTTTGCTCTGTGGATCTACTCCAAAAATCTGACTAAAGCCAATGAAATTACTTACATGCCTGAAACACAACATATACCTAACAGCTTTTATGAGTGACAGTCTGTCTCTCTTTGCCACCCTTTCCTTTCATTATATGCTTGTCTTCTTTTACACAGCTAGCTCTTCAGGAGACATACTTGTGGCATTGCATATGCTTATAGTAATAGCAGAGCTAGTAAGAATAGGAGTAATAATGCGGTATTCTAGGTTGTTCGTTTTATGCTCATTTAAATTGGCATTTCTATTTGATAAATCTCTGTAAATGAACCTCTGAAAAGCAGTAGTGTGGGTCCTTAAACAAGAAAGTTACCTGTCACAAACCCCAAGCAATCAGTGCCAGCACAGCATATTAAGTGAAGGCAGTGCCAATCCTCAAAAGTCTTCAGCTTATTGTTGATGCAACTGATGTTTGGATAAACCCCTGTATTGAGCCTCTTTAATTATGCCATAGATGAATTACAATTAATATGTAAATAGAGACATAAACTAGGCTTATCACATGCAGCTATCTGTACTAGCAATCAGGCTTTACAAATCCCTCCCCTTTGAAAGTCCCTCAAGCTACTTGCTTCACATTTCATTTTCTCTTTCACTTTAGCTACTGAACTGCCAGCAGAATTCCAAGCATGCTGTGGCCTCTTTGTAATTCAAACCATTCAAAGGTATGGCAAGTTATGATCCACCTGGCTAACTAGCATGACAACTTATTGTGGGTTTACTCTTACAAGTATCTCTTCCTTCCACCGTGTTTTATATATGTATGCATATAAGTTTATAGATTTGTGTAACCAAATTATTGCAGCATTAGTAAGAAACCAAGACTCATAATAGAGGAAACTTTCTTTAGTCACCTGCCAGAGAAACACCTGCCCAGAGCGTGTGGAATGTGCCGGGTCAACTGATCTCATTTTTGCTAGACTTACCTGCACATCTCTGTACCTGTGTGTTAGAACTGGTCAGCAGGAAGATTTTCAAAGAACAAATAAGCAATGCCAAAACAACCCCCCTGAAAGCCACAATGTTTGTTGAGCAATTACAACTGACATAAATCTTAAAACTGTAAATCTGTTCTTCACCCATCCATAAATTGCACTATTTGTATGCCACAGAGATCATGGTGGGCATGGTTGGAACCAGTGAAGAGTGTAAATGTCACACTTAATTAATAATGGTGACAGGCACTTTCTGGCATTGAAAGGCAAACTGCATCCAAAACCTTGCACATTTCCAGCCCTACTGAGAACTGAGTCCTAAAATAAAATGAGCAACTTTATCTGATTGTTGTTGCCATTAGGGGTGCAGTCAAAGCAATGAACAGTATGAGTTGAAGTAAGAATTTAAATATATGTCTCTATGGAAGCTTTTTGCATCCACAGATGGAAAACTCCTAAAAGAGTAAGCACGGGGGTAGTTGGGATATCCAGGAGCTTTAAACATCCTTTATTTAGCTGTTGTAGTGATACGCTCAGCTGAGTTGGTTTGTCTCTGCTTGGAGCTGGTCTAAACCAGCCTGTCTCAGTCTCGTTATGAAAGGGTTTTCCCCATTCACAGTCCCTGGAATGGAGTGCTGGATTTGCAGACCACAGTCAGGGTTTGCTGACAACCTTCCCTCTTCACACGAAGATGCACGTCTTGCAACACGTTTAAGAATAACCAGGGTTTATCTCTCACATTTACATGTGTGAACAATGTTATCAATAAGAAGAAAAAAATGTTTAATAATTTGAAGTACAGTATAGAGAAAGGTTTGGAGATTCAGATTTTTCAAACATTTTTGAACGTGTACATTTCCACCTATCTTTAAACACTTAAGTAATCTCTTGGACTATGCAGTCTTCCTTTGAATGACCAGTTTCCTTCAGCTTAACTATGAATGTAGAAAGGAAAAGAAGAGTTAGTCTTGAAAAATCCATGGTTCTATATACCTGTGCCATAGTATATGTCTGCATTTTCTCAGAGCCTGATTCCAGACTGAAAGTTCAATGAATGTCCCTAAACAATCTAAACAGAACAGGCTTTCCCATCCAACATTACTGTAAGGTTGCTCCCCTCCCATCCACCATCACCAGGGAGTTTGCTGTTATTCTCACATTTTCTAAGAAAAAAAAAACAGGTATGAAACAGTACCCAGTTCACCTGGAGGTCCTGCCCTGCATTCATTGGTTGCTTACAGTTCTCTGTAATGAGACACTCAGGTGTAAGTCTGTGATGCCCAGGCCCTTTTCCAGCTCTGAAATGTGATTTGCACAAAACCTTACTGAAATTCTGTGGGAATGGGTCAGGAGCAGGTAAAGCAGCGGCAGCAAGAGCCAGTCTTTTTCAGGCTGCCTCTAAAAGGGTTGAGGATTCTCTCATGCTGTTCTCACAACTGTGCTAATGTTGCCTGTGATGTCCCTGTCACTCCAGCTTGACTAGTGGACCTGAGTAGTTGCAGACTGACTGCAGCTTCCCCTTGAAAATGTCCTTGTACATTCATGTCACATCGAGCAGCACAAAAGGAAGCCCTGGCAGAGCAGAGGCTGTGCCAAACTATGTAGCTTCTTGTTTCTACTGGTCAGACAGCAAGCAGTGCTGTGCAAAGGGGTATGTTAGGTAGGTGCCTGGATAGCTATAGTGTCAAAGATAGAGTTTGACCTTTTTGTTTTAAACTTGGAGAATTATTCCAATAATGATTACATTAATTAAGCTTTTACGGCTTAAGCTCTTAAGTTATGAACTTGTTTCCAACCCTTAGCCCCATAGATCAGAAGGGTTGAAGTATTCTAGTAACTATGCAGATCCTATCAGTACTTTTCAAAATTTATTACATTTGGAAAGAATCTATTAAAAATACAGATAAAATCATTCTTATCAATGCCTTTTTATACCAGCACCCTACCGTCCTTCTGCTGCATTAGAGAAATGGATCGTTTTTGTGACAAACTGCAAAGCTGAACTATTGTGCTTCTCACTGGAAAGATGCTGGCAGGTCTGATGTGTGCTGGATCTGAAATACTTATTGTACTGCCAGAGCAATCCAAAACCAAACAGTTTTACAGATAATTATGCCCACTAATTATATGCAAAAGGCATCCATTTCTCCTTCAGTGATACTATACGCATATGGATCTTCTGCTAAGAATAATCAAGTTTACACACATACATTAAGGAGCGACAGAGCAACAAGCTCCTCTCATCTCCTCCTTTAAAAACTGGACAACTTCTTTTGCAGATCAAGCTGTTATAAAATGAAAGCACTTCTCTGAAATCATAGCACTTTCTGTAACATATGTGAGAATGCAGAAAACAGTTTGGAAAGAGAGAGAAACCTAGAGGGGCTGGAATAGAGCCAGAACGATAAAGAACAATGAGTGGGCTTGCTGGTCTGTTGATCTTGGATTCTCCCCAAGTATCATTTTTTTTCTATAAGCTGCCATTTTTTGGTCGTGTTTTAGTTTGTGGTGTGTTTTTGCTTTTTTTTTCTTCCCCCTCCAAGTCTCTTTTTCCTTCTTACAAGACAAGGATAAGAGAAAGAGAACAAGGCAGTGCAGTAATTTTAAAGGGAGGATGAATAGGAATGAAAAAAGAGGTGTTTATTAGAACAGGAAATTGGTTTACAGCTTCATAAATTTAAAACAGGCATATCTTATTGCACAGATTATGAAGTGTTAGACTGCTCTATTCAAGAACCTGGACAATCTGCTTTGCAATGCAAAATGTACTTATACAAGCACAATGTAGATTTAATAGAAAGTTAGGGACTACTTAAATAAACCAAGTCCAAGTACCAGCCTGTTGTGATGTATGCTGGAGGTTGATACTGGGGCTGATACTATTTGTATGAACAACCTGGGCAATGGCATGGAATACATTCTCAGCAAGTTGACACAAAATTGGATGGAAAGTTTATGTGCTACCCTGGAGGGCAGAGCAGTCATTCAGAGAAATGTTACCAGGCTGGAGAACTGACATAAAAAACCCCCCAACAAACCAACACAACCGAAAAAAAAAAAACCAAACAAGTAAGCAAAAGCTTAATTCTGAGCTTAAAACAGAACAACCAATGGTAGAGGCAAGGGGTTAAGTACGTAGAAAGCAGCTCTGCAGAAAAGAAATTGCAGTCCTGGTGGACAAAAGGGTGACCAAGAGTGAGCACTGCATTGTTGTGGCAACAACAGCTGACTGTGTATGGGGCTGCAATTGGGAGCACGGTGCTGCTGCTAAAAACGTGGCCAGGGAAGTGGTTATGCTTCTCTACTCGGTACTGATGAAACATCATCAGGAGAACTGTGTCCACTCTTGCACCGCATGGACAAGAGAGAGAACACTGCAGCAAGTCTAGGAGAAAGCTATAAGATAGTTTGGGAACTGAGGCACCTGACATTTAAGGACAGGCTGAGGGCAAGTAGTTTGTTCACTGTGGAGAAGAGATGGCTAAGGGTGGATCGAACTTCTGTCTCCAACTACCTAAAGGGGAACTACGGAGAAGATGGATCCATATTCTCAAAATGTACAGCAAAAGGGCGAGAAGCAACAGGTACCAGATGGAGCAAGAGAAATTCCATGGATACGAGGCCAGTTTCCTCACAATGCAGGTGGTTAAAGCAGTAGACCAGACTCTCCAGAGAGTTTGTGGATCCTGGCTCTGAGTGGACAACGCTCTGATCTAACATTCAAGTTGACCCTGCTCTGATGTATCCTATGGAGTTTTACTCTCTGGTGTGCTGGTTGTCTCCCTTTGCATTTTGAAGACATGAAAAATTTGCCAGCTAAATTCTTCCCCTGCAGTTTTGCTACATGATATCTCTCTAATTTTCATGTATCTAACTTTTGAACTTTATTATTTCTATCCTTCCAAAATATGGAAGTTATATTAAAGTGTCTCTAAAGCCCCCTGGATTTAACAAAAGTTATACTGATTAATGGAGACAATTACTTCTCTATTAAAGAGTTACAGATAGGAACTAAAAATAGATTATTTTACTTTAATTTTTCAGTTCTCCTTTCACTCAATACATGTTCTGCTTCTATGGCAGGAACTAAAACAATGAACAAGGCAAAAGAAAGACATATTGCAGAGCACTTCATCAGGGAATTATATTTCAAGTACCCTCATTGCTTAGGCTTTACATTCAGTTTATGCATGTGAGTACCTTTGCCTTTTCAAACATGAAGACTTACATGTGACATCTAATGATACTAAATCTAAACAAGTACTCCTGTATTTTTTGGTTTTTGTAAACCAGTTAGCTGACTAAATCTGAAAGGGAAAACTACTTTGCTGTGTGTGCAGGGTAAGGTTGGAGAAACTGTTTGGAAATGATAATCAGACTGGACTTCTCCACAAAAGCAATGTCTGCTAATCTCAGGTACATATTTAGTCTCCTACTGTATCTTTGAGTAATTCACTAACAGCAGCATATTGATCTTCACTTCACTCTTGTGAAACAGGGAACTACTATTATCTCCATTTTACAAGTAGAAACCAAGGCAGGGGAAATACAAAAAAACCCAATGTGGCAAGAACAAAAAACCTGAAAAGCAGCCTCATCAATTGCAGATGACTTTCTCATGCTTTAGTAACTTTTCATAAATTTTTAGCTGGACCACAGTCTCAACCAGGAAGGTAATCCCTATGTTTCTAGTGAATTAACAGTATGCCTTTTAATAACATTATAAAAGTATTAGTGCAGCTTTAATCTTATTCCCATTTCAATCATAACTGGTTTTTGGCATGGTAAAACACTCCCCCAGAACACGGTCACAGAAGCTTAACTTTGCAGTACAGTTCAAAAGAGGCAATTAGCTACTTATTATTTGATGGATGACTATCAATGACCTGTGAGAATTACAACCCCGATCAGTATCAGCAGTAAGCATAGGAAGTTTGTAACTTCCAGCCAGTGAAAAGGGAGATGCTGCCATTTTCCATGATGAAGCATCCTCCACTTCATGGCTGCAATCAGGTATAAAAATACGACATCACTGGGTTTTACAATGCAAATTTAGTCATCTCTATGTAGGGTGTTCAGTGTAAATGTCCTCAAATGCATAAAATGAAGCACAGTGAACAACAAATATGCACAATTTGTTACACAGAGCATGGAAGGGGTGTTTGCTCAGACAGACTCTGAGCACCATCTGGGAGACAAGTGTTTAGTTTTGCAACAGATTGCATAATTTTTATGTAGAATCTGGAGAAAAGCTCTAAATGCTTTAATAGATAGTTGATTTAACACGCATTTAATCTTTGTTTTGTGTTGTCTTAAAGGCTATGCATATGTTTTGAATGACAGAAGTAGTCATTAACTTATTACAGTGCTCATCTTTTCTTCTCATTGTGTGTGTCTCTGTGCATGCAATACTTCACCTTACAGAGTTCGTATTCACAGAATGTGGTAATTAATCTTAGTAAAAGCCAAGCATCTACTGCATATGCATGCCATTTGATTGATTAGATTAAAAATTTAATGTTACAGTTCATACATTAGCAATATTTCAATATAACATATACCAAGGACTCTACTATCAATAATAAGAATATTTCAAGAACAACACAAATTAACACCTGAAGCATAAAGAATGACCTTGAGAGAATGAAATGCTTTACCTAAAACACACTGCTTCAAATGTATTTAAACTGAGCACCATATTTATGTGCTAAAAAAGCTGTAGAAAGCACTGCCCTTCAGAATACAAACATTTCAGATAAGGAATTTCTCACTTGGAGCAGTTTAGAAGTGGCATAATATTTAGAAACACTGCATGCTGGTTTAGTTTTTTTAGTGGTATGCAACTGAATATATCTGCCACACAATGGTAAAAAGCTAGAACTTTTTTCAGTTTTCTTCTTGCACAACTTAATAAAAACATTGGAAGGCATAAAGTGAGGATTCACTTTATTAGGACCAGAAACATAGAGAAAGGAATATAATAAAAGTGAGACTCTACATATTGTATAAAAAAGGCATGCTGTATTATGTGGCACTGTTACAACAAAATGAAATACTATCCTTCATTTGGATAACTGTTCTTCTGTATCTAAAAGCAAAATTACATCAAAATACTTCTGCACTGATTGACTTGTAATGCAATACACTGCAGCATCTTTGAACCTTAAGCAATGATAATGCTTTCAAACCTGCTATAAACTGGGTCAACTGCATGAAGAAATTGTAAAAAATGATGCAGTAATTCAATTTAGCACTGTGTGAAAACTGCACAATAGCAGGATTAAAGGATCTGTAAATGAAGACAAGTTGTTCATTATTAACTCCTTAAATGTTGTTCCTTCTGCTTTTTCTGGAATGTCGTTTATTTCTAGCTTAGAACTGTAATTTCTGTGGCATGATACAGTGGAAACGTTCTATATTGCCTCTCCATATGAGCACATTGAAGTTTCCTCAAAGGCTTCATAAAGTTCATGAAATAAGTCAGCATTCACTATTAATTTTACCCACATAGGTAACAAAACAAATTAGAAAGAGAAGGCATTATACAATCATATAAAAGCTGTGCCATGTATAAAACCTAGTCAACTTAAAAAAAAAAAAAAAAAAAAAAAAGGGAAAAAAAGCAGCTGTTTAAGCAGCCAAAGAAGCATGAAAACCCAAAAAAAAGCTAAAGCTGCAAATGAAAAGTGCTCGTGTGCAGAAGAGATACTCCTGTTTGTTCCTTGTATAGTGCAGTCATTTAAACAGCTGGCCTTTTGTAACATGGTGATTATATAGACATCGCTTCTTTATGTGCCTAAAGAGGTTTTTTTTTTCCCTTGGGCTATTGTGTGTTGTATGTGCATGTGAAACTGTTTTGGATCAGCATGTGTAACTGCCATGGCCATTCTTCCAGCAGGAAGTCCAGTCTCTGTCCCAGTGTATAACAATAGCACTCCACACTGATGATCACCAGAATCCAGTGTTCAATTCAGAGGCAACATCAAAATGAGTAACAATCGAAAAGACATCAGCCTGGAATGATTTAAAGAGCTGGGTAAGCCTAAAGATACTTTAAAAAAAAAGAAAATCCTGCTCCAGAGGAGTAATTGTACTTTTGTGTATGAACCTATAAAAAAATCTCCTCTGAATTCTTTACTTTGAGAGCTTAGATAGCTTCAATTAAATTCACTCTGGACATCTAAAAGTGAAGTTGATAATGCAACAGAAGCGTAGTCTTCTGCTACTGAAAGTTGTCTTGTTTCTGAAGTGTAATATGTTTGCTCAGACTCAATTTTGAACTTAATCTGATACTTAATTGGCAGAGGATTGATGCAAAATTCTATTTGGCACGTAGTATTTGTGCCTAAATGGTAGGACAGCGTGCTCCAAAACGCATGTTATGGCTCTGGGTACCAGTCATCCAACCCAAGGGATCTGCTGGAGCTCCTCCTCATCTGCCTCAGGTTTTTTGACTTCAACACAGTCAGGATGCAGCCAGGGCTGGTTAACTTTGTTGTGGAAAGCAGTAGTAGGTCACCCAGTTTAAGTGTATGCATGGCACTTCCTACAACTAGAACTGTAGTTGATTGGCCATCACAACACATAAATTAAAAACTGACGATCATAGCAATCCAAAACAAAAGAGCAACTTGAGTGGTGATCAGCACTGATATTATTACTAACCAAGGAGTCTCCAGCCTAAATTTAGTGACTCAACTGCAACTTGCTCTATGTATTTTAAAGAATTTGCAGTTTCTTTTCCTCTGCTTTCCTGTCTTCAAATAGTAGTAGTAATTATATGAGTTCACTTTTGAACTCACTGTTACATGATCCCAGAGCACAGAAGCTACATGATACCTCATATATTTCTACATCATTTTATTGTGCAGTTCTAGTAGTACCTGGGATGCAGCCTGCATCATCTACTTGTTTCAACTTATGTCATAACTCATAGTAAAATCACTGGTCAGTGAGCTCAACTGTAATATCAGTGCTGGGGCAGTCATTAAGTCAGCATGAGATTAAAGAGAGTAGCTGAGCATATGGAACAACATTCATACAAAAAGGCTTTACTCAATGGCACAAATAGATATCATAATCACAAAGTATTTCAAATAAACGTGACTAAACTGTTTGTTTTGAGAGAGAGAAGGGATACAATCTTCAAACTGTGTAAATTATCATTAAGCAATTAATGCTTTCTCCATCTGCAGTCCAAATCACAAGTGCTTCTCCTTCAGAAGTGGCCATGCATCACAATTGTAGATTTACTTCTATCTCTAGGAACAAGGAAGGATGTGCAACTTACGAGGTTTTTTTGTGGGGTTTTTTTTTTTTTAATTATAAATGTTTAATTATATAACAGAAAATAGATTGAAGGAGTAAGGAAAACTTAGAGTGGGAACAAATATTTTTTTTACCCTATAAGCATAATAATAATGTAGATTTTATTTGTGAGATAAATTTATAAACCCCTCGTACTGTTTGTTTTCTCAGTTTTTGCTGTTTTCTCAGCTTGGATGATAACAGTGATTCAACCTGTATGTTTGTTTATAGTCAATCCCATGTTTAAGTTACTGGAATTTACAACTAGAGGTTTCATACTCTGGAAGAGTGCTCTATTTATGGAGGACAAAAATCAATGATCCTGTTGCTCTCAGATTTTTTCAGAAGGGTTTTTTTGGTGTGTTTGTTTTTTTTCTTGATACACAACTGCAGTTCTGGAACGCCCATCATTTCATTGTGTTGTTGTGGTAAGTTTAAGGCATCCTTTAACTCAGTTTCACACTAACAGAATTTAACAGAATTTCTACTTACCAAAATCAGTATACATGGTTAGCTTCATGAAGCTGAGATTAGCTATAGCTTGAGATACAATGTCTACCAGAGCATCAGATTTCTATCATGACCACGCAACGGGAAAAACTTCCAGATTTCAGGTTCATAGTGTGAAAAGGATGTTTATGTTAAATACTGTTGCAGGGAGCAGTTCTGCATCAATTGGACCGTGTGAGCAAATCCCCATGAGGTACATGGGGATTCATTTGGAGAGATAATCCATGGTCTGATCGCCAAAAGTTTAAAATATTTGGAGTAAAATTCAACTGGGGCACAGCAAGATGAGGAATAGAAATCACTGCAGTATACTCCAACTTTTTATAGTTTCCTAAATTTACTCATTTACTCATCTTGACTGCTGTGCTTCTGAAAGCAAAATGTAGTTTGCTTTAATGCATACCTTGCTGTATATAAATGCTTGTTTCTCAGCAGTAATAATATGCATTTTAGGGATATGATCCAATATCTGCTGAAATCAAAAGAGAAGTTTGTATTGCTCTCCAGCTTATTTGAAACAGGTCCAGATCAGGAAACTAAGTGATACGTTCAGTGTTTCTGAGTGAAATAACATGCGTCACTTAACTGTGCCACAGTTAGTTCTTGGCAGCATCTTTGCAAAGTGATTGCTGGTTGCTTTTGATAGGTATGAATGAAATTAAGACCTTCAGGGTGGAAAAACATGTACAATCCTTAGCTGTTCTATATGAAAAAACTTCTTTTTCATATGGGGCACAATAGCAAAGAAGCAGGGTTTTAGAAGTGTCATTTCTGTGCTAGAGCTCCCGACAAAGTACCTGTGTACAGGTGGTAAGGTAGTCATTTAGGCCCACAAGTGTCACTACAGTAATTAGAATATACTGAGGAATCTGATTGGAATTTTTGCATGATGAGAGCATTGCCAACTGCTTCTGATATTGGCTGATAGCAACCGTAACAGGCTGACAACACCTGTTCAGAAATCTCTACCAGCAAGAGGGGAAGATGCATTTCAGTGGGTTTATCCTTTAGCATCTCCCCTTTCTTTTCCAGCCTCGTAAGTCCTTTGTAAACAAATAAACAGCGATGATATTTTAAAGGGTTAGTTGTGCCAGGCATTGCTCAAGCTCACTTAGGAAGAGGTGCCGTATATAAATTGCACGTTTCGTGTGTGAGCTTCTCCTCCGTGTTACATTTGCCATCAGTTTTTGGATTCACTTTGCAAGTTTTCAGAGCAGTATTATTCTGTTCTGATGTTTTTCGTAAGCACTGGCAAACAGTTTTGCTGTCCTGTCTCTCTCCTCTGGAGTTTCATCTTGAAACAAAAAAAGATTATTTGCAGTAGATCAATATTCCCTTAAGATGTAAACGAATCAGCTCTTATAAGTGAAGCAAGATTTGGCCTGGCCAGTACTCTAATGTTAGATCTCAAAGGTATCTCAGGGGCTGCAGAAATCTAAATGAGGACTCAATAACTAGAACAAATCTCTCACAGGCCTGATGCAGAGTATGTTTGTGTCTTTGTATAACTGGAGGTAGCTTTCTGCAAATGAGATGAAAATGGAGGAATTCAGGAAATTCATGTGGCAGTTTCAGTGCTGGGCAGGACTGTAAGTTTGATCCCAAGGGTGAGATTGTGCCTGTCAGTAATAATATTCTTCCTGCCTAAATGGTCACTGGAGGAAATACTCTCCTTTACTCATCCCTTTTAGCTGGTACATGTTGTTTCCTTTTACTGTTTAAGCACAGGCTGTGTGTCACCCTAGGTATGCCTGAATTATAGTTTGGATTAAAGTCAATCACTTTTATACAGTTTTGGGGTGAAATGAGGAGTTTCAAGTCCTACAAATGTACGCAGAGTATTTTTCTCTCTCCCACACTGTTCTTGGATGAGAAGCTTTGTGTCCATTTTATAGCTTTATAAGAAAATGACTCAGGATTAAGCTGCTAGACCATCACAGACACCTTTATGTCTCTCAGGGTATGAGGGACTATGTAAACTTATACACATCTCTCTCTCTCTCTCTCTCTCTCTCTCTCTCTCTCTCTCTCTCTCTCTCTGGTTATATTTTGTGCTGCCTTAAATTGAACTGTTTTGCCAGGTTGGAGATCGAGGGCAAGTTGAATGCCTCTGCAGTCGAAATGCTGAGTGTGTGTATTTATAAGGCAAGCAGGAATCCTGTTGTATTTAATAATAATCTGAGATGCACAGAAAGTCTGCAAATGCCTTAATATTCATAAAACCTAAGAAAAGTTCAGATGCTGCATACTGAGATGTTATAATTCAGTTACAGTAAGGACCTTTTGCCTTTGTGTTGTGAATGACCTTCTCATTTATGGAGTCCCTCTTTGTTCTTCTCTCCAAGCTATTGTTCTTGTGTGTTAATTAAAACCCAGACGATTAAGTATACAAAAGTGCACGCAAGCTTCTGTGAGCACCCAGCTGCAAACAGGCCCAAATGACCAGAAACATGTTAGCAGAGATGCGAGCTTTGTCATTGGAGTAGAATTACTGAATATGAAATTCATTATTGGGAAGCAAAGTGACATTTAAATTATGCTGCTGTTTCTCCTACAGGCTTCTGACAGGGTATTTTCAGAAAAAAAATTAAATGAGTTACAAGGCACTTAAATGCAATGTGTGAAAATGGTATCTTAATGTGTTTGATTCTTAAATGAAATGTTAGCCCTGTGTATCTCTATGATTTTACCATGAATGTGACACGTAAAACTGACACTACATCTCCTCAAACCTTTAATGCACTAACTTGCATCCTTTAAGTGCTGGCCTTGTGCCATTTCTGTTGAACCCACACAGCAGAATTAGTCATGTGGAGAGGGGAACAGCTGCCAATAAAACCCCACAACGCAACCCAAAAGGCATAAGCAGCCACCTTAACATTGTCACAGGTAAAAGACAGCAATGAATCACAGGAAAGTGCAAAACTATCAGGGCAAAAAAAGCCAGTAATAAAGGTGATTCAACTGTAATGTCAGGCTCTCTCGAGGAGGTGATCTGCAGATGGATAGAAAAGTGAAGAAATGGCTTCAGACAGGTGAAGGCTCATTTTTGATGCTGAAAAGAAAGCTTTATCCTTCTTGTCTGAGGCTCCAGTTTAAAAAGGGTATTTATCTATGAGGTTAACTTCATCAGCTCCACTAACTGCACTCCAGTGAGAGATAAGAAGATAATTAAAACTACCACCATGCTTAATCAACTTGCCAGCATAGGGATACTCTCTTGAATTGGGGCACAATTAAATTAAGCTTAACTTCTTCCAAATATATGCAAGAAGTACACACCTGGCAAAGTCCAGCTGAGAATGCACAGCGCTGCATTATGACAACATCCAAGGACTAAGGAAATGGAAAGTGAAAGGGTATGAGAGAGCAGGACTTTTGCCAGGTACTTTAATCTTTGTTTTGCAATGCAGGCTACCAATCACAAAAAAATACTAGTGATTTTACTCATTTATTGCTAAATCACTAAACTAGTGATTTCATTCATTTACCCATAGATACATATACATATATATATATGAAAACATATGCATGTATGCTAATGTATGTTATTTTAACGTGTTCCAGTGAGCATCTCTAACTGTTGTGTTTCACAACAATTTACAACTGCAATCAGAAGGTCTGAAAATGATATAAAAGGAAGCAGACTAATTGAGTTAATCAGAGACAAGATCAAGGCCCTTCTGATCTTGAAATCTATAGCTCCATGAAAGGGAGTCTTTGAATATTTGCTGACTCTAAGGATATTAATAATCAGCGGCTGCACTTTGTCCATCTACAAGGGGCATCAAAGAATTAATTTTTACAGTATGCCTGGAAGGTAAATAGCAGAATCCCTATTAATTTTACTGAATCAGAAAGCCACAAAGACCTGCTAAAGCCACAGCTGGAACTAGTCACAGCCAGATTATATGTTGCAAATTCCTGATTCCTAATCTCTGGGCATCTGCTAAAAGCTCATTGAAGATGAAAAGGCTTCCATTCAGATCAGGTCTGACAAAAATAGTGTGAGTGGCAGTTGTGCTGTCACACTCTGAGAAGTCAGAATGCTTTAAAAATAATTCAGAGTGGAAGTAAATAATTATCT
The DNA here is from genome assembly GCA_028020825.1 of Podargus strigoides. NCBI lineage: Eukaryota > Metazoa > Chordata > Aves > Caprimulgiformes > Podargidae > Podargus > Podargus strigoides. The sequence goes on from CM051630.1 coordinate 15,266,954, forward strand.
TTTCTTATTTTTCTCTACAGTAGGAACCTTGAAGAACCTTTTCAAATGTGAAATCCACATTTCGGAAGTGCTTTAAAGAATACAGCCACTCACCAAGAGCTGAAAGGTAGGACCCATCAAGTGCTTTCTTTTTTAAATGATCTTGCAAAGGCATCAGCCCATTCATTTTACTTAACTATGTGAAGAAAGATAATAATTCCCTTTTTCTTCCCCCCCAAACTGTAGAACTAGTAAGGTAATGAGATATGGTTTTTGCTTTCCTGTGCTTGTTTATGTAAGTTGCTGTTTCATACATCGGGGGAAGGTTGTAAAACTACTTGTGGAGGTTGAAGAAATGACTTGTTAATTTATTCCTTAGTGAGATATCATTTGAATGCTTTGGAATTGTACTAAGTCTCCTGAGTTCCCAAGTCTTCCTCTATGGTTTGTTCTAGCCTGGCCACAATGCCTGTAATGTACCATGTAATTAGAGAGCTCTACTTTCAGGAGATCATCTTCCTTTTTCCATAGGTCATTCCTCTTGCTGAGATTTGATTGTTGATCTTGCCCATGTTTTCCATTTTATATATTAAATACAAGATTTTACAAAATAGTTCAGTGTATCAGATGTTAGTTTTCAACCCAAATGTGTGATACCTTCAAATATGCCAGCAGTCAGTCTCTTCTCAAGTCATTCATTTAATACTCAGGTCCAAAGGCAAATTGAAAGAATTTATACCTAAACTCTTGTGTCAGAAATGTGTCAGAATCCACTTGAGTTAACTAGACTCCCGTGCCATGCTTAATCCAATAGTTCACACTATATTCTTTCTGTGAATTGGCAGTGTTAGGTTAATAGTTGGACTTGATGCTCTTAAAGGTCTCTTCCAACCAAGACTATTCTATGATTTCCATGGTAGCCAAGCGTCAGTTCAGCAGGTGCTGAATCTTGCTCTGCTCTTTGTTGGTCTCCCTGGGTCGGCAGCTCTATAGCAGGCTGACAGAAGCAGGATGGCTTCTGCCAGAGCCCACTTCAGGTAACTGCTGCAGTTTCCATATCTCAGGCCTTGCACACAACCTCTGAAGGCACTTACCCAGACCCGAACACATGGAATGCAGACAGATCTCACCAGCTGGGATGGAAAATTTGGAACCAATGAGGAATATAAAATGAGACTCTTGATATATATGCTTGATGAAGTTTGTATATGGATGCAAACCCAGAAGCATTTAACATGCAGGGTCTCTACAGATCTGACACCGTCCCTGGAGGTATTTAAAAGATGTGTAGATGTGGTGCTTAGGGACATGTTTTAGTGGTGGACTTGGTAGTGTTAGGTGACTGGACTTGATGATCTTAAAGGTCTTTTTCAACCTAAATAATTCTATGATTCTATGACACAACACACTTAGAAAGTGCAAGTTGATTTTAATTTAATTATATGTTGGAAAAGAAAGACTATTACTGAACACATTCATTTGAGTCTGGCAGTTATCTAAACAGAACAAAACACCAACACTGAAAAATCTTATACCATAAAAAAGCCACTGTTCATCCTGGCAAGTCTATCAAGTATCACTGGCAAATAAAACACTGAAACATTCTCCATGTTTCTGTAAGGGGAGACAGAACAATTCAGCTCCTGAAGCCCCTACTCAGGCAAGATCTGCCACAAATGCCAGTTCTTACACCAGATGTTATCAGGCTTGATTTGAAGGAAGTTGCTGAGGGACATGGTTTAGTGGTGAATTAGCAGTGTTAGGTTAATGGTTGGACTTACTTAATGATCTTAGAGGTCTTTTCCAGCCAAGGCTATTCTATGATTCTAAGTTGTAGGCTTAAAACCATGAAGTTCAGTATTAGAAAGGTAGCTCCAGTGGGGGGAAAAAAAAAAAAGCAAAAAATCAAATTATTGTCTGAAATTTTACTCTTTGAGTCATGAACATATTATTCTGTAAAGTTAAACAAGTGATGAGCAAGTTATCAAAACTGTCCATGCTGGACTACCTCCCCACCAAAAAAAATGGATGCTTTCATTAATAGTAATCCCTGTCATTAATAGTAATCCCTGAAAACCATTCTGACATGCTTACTTTAATTTTCTTCCATTGGCAATCAAAGAACTGCGCTTGTGAGGGAAAGAACATTCTAATATCTTCATCATCTTTTCTCCTTTCCTTTCAAACCAAAAAGAGTACATCTCTTCATTTCTCTGTTGTGTTTGGCTACTCTTTTGCAACAGTGGGTTGTGAAACCAGAACTCCCACTGACATGCGATCAGAGACACGCTTCAGATTTTAGAGGTGGTTCTGAAGTCCTGAGAAATCCTTCAAAAGCTGCATGCTTTTAGCCACACTGAATTGCTACTGTCTTCAAATCTTTCCAGCAGTTGATTTTCCCTTTATCCTGTGACCAGACTTCTCCCATAGGAGAAATTATGGTTCTGGCTTTCCTAAAACTCTGTAATTCTTATTCCCACAGTGGCACAAAAATGGGTCACACTTGAATCCTGTTTACACTAGCTTCACAAACTTATTCATTGCTTTTATCATGCAGATGGTTGTATGTAAGAAAACATATTTGTTAGATGTAAATTTTAGCTGCTTGGGGTCTCTGTCTCAATGTAGTATTTAGCCTAATGTCACTACAGGACATTTATGTTTTCATTTAAAAATAAAGTAAGCAGATGGGACTTCTCTCATCCATAGAGTAGTAAATTAAAAACAAAAGTAACAATTTTTTTAGTGTTGTACTCTGCTGGGATGAGAGTTTGGCATTATGACATCTGGTCTAATTTGGGTATTCCAGTAGTTGCTGTACAGCATTTACTGTAACACTGAAACAAAGCCTGCTGATATTATTGTTGTGTAATCCCTGTGAACATGCACACAGGAAGTCTGTGCTTACCCATTTCTCAGCAAAATAAAAATGCCCAGTACAGACTTAGTTACTTTCATCACATATGTCAACATTTCAAGTAGTTGAAATGTTATCATACAAAATCCATTTGAGATTATCTGTCCATAAAGAAAACGGGAAAGGGAAAAAAAAAAGAAGAGAGATACCAGTCTTCCAGTATGTATCTTTGAAAATTTCTTCCCAAGTAAACAGCTTTTTCTCAGTAATATTTAGAACTCAAATTTTCTGTGAATCTTCCAACCATTAGGGCAAGTTATTGAGATTCCACTGAATATTTGAAATGTTTCTTCAATAGGTAGCAACCTTACAGTGCCAAGAAACTGTCAATATTAACTTAATTTTTGTCCTTTAATTTAAACTATTAAAACTTGTAATCTTTAACCAGACATAAAGCGTGACTAGTAAATGATTAAATAACTTTTGAGAGTTGAACATAACATGCTGCAGATATGCCATAAAATTGACATGCCTCTTCTATTGAAATACAAAATCCAAGTAAACATACTAAATAAATAAATGGGCAGATTGCAGTTACAGGAAATAATGCCTTTTGCTCTACTATGAAATAGAAAAGTTCTAATTTGTAAGTCAGTCATTGACTCTAATCTGGTCAAAAAATTACCTGCTGGAAACTGTTGCACTTGCTAGTTGGTCTCAGACCAAATATCAGTAAGAAAATCAAGACAGGTAAAGCAGCCTAGGAGATACATGACTGGATAAACTTTGAAGAACTGAGCTCCAGTCTTTGCTTGACTGATGGCTGAACTGATGGCATGTCACAGCTCTGCTAGTCCCATAGAATGCCTCAGATTCTCTGTCTGTAAGAAAGGAAAAAGGTCAGTATTAGAAATATTTCTAAATGGTATTTATATGGTGCTTTGAAATAAACCCAAAAGTAGTGTGATTAGTTTGGGGTGGGGATGGTTTTTCCAGCAAGTAACCAGTTCAGTTGACAGTGAGAGAATGCACTGGTCTCATCCTTTAGGTTTCAGTTTGGAACTGAGAGTCACAAGTGCTGAGGCCAGTAGGGCAGTGACCTTCCAGACAGGATGGATGACTTCCAGCTTCAGCTCTGTACATCTCACTACCTTTCCTGACCACTAAGGGTACTTAGAAAGGAGACATTCCCTTAGATTTTTCAGGAAAACATTCACGGCAAATCCAGCCAGAATACAAGTTCTTTTTTAGATAGTTACATGACTATTTTTAGGAAAAATTAACATTGAACCAAGCTGAGAGGAAGTGGGTTTTTTTTTCTGTAGATTGTATTAGGGCTTCATAAGCATTTACCTTCTGCTTCTAGCTAAGGAGAATGAACAATTAGTAATGCTAAGTGATATGAGAAAACAGTAAGCCTTGTGTTTATTCAAAGGTTATGCAATTACTTTTGTTAATATTTTTCTTCTGTGACAACAATGATACAGTATTTTACACAAATATAATAATGAATATTGTGAATGCTGGTATTTCAAGGAATTGTATTGAGAGAAGGAAAAAAAAAATCTTACTTGGTCTCAAGTGTCATACTAATTTGCTGTGCAAGAGGAAATAGGATGAATAAGTACACTACATAGTTTTATGTGAGTAACCCCATATGCATAGTGACCCTGGAACTGGGGCTCTGTGCAGGTGCAGGGCAACATCACAATTTATGCAATTTTAGAATGTGGCTCTAATATGGAAAATTAACTCCTCCTGAGTCAGCCAGCATGGCTGTACTTTGATTGGCAGTAGCTAGTACATAATGTTCAAAGGACATTGAGACTTTGCAGACACCTAACCATACACCTGATTAGTACTGGTCAAAACCAGACCTTTTTCCTGAAGAATTCTGAACAAATAAATCTTAGAATTTTATTTTTTTCTTGCTTTTCAGTTAAGTTGAGCTTTTGTGGTGGGAATAAAGAACTGGAGTCCAAAACCAAGCATGGACAGAGGGCCATTTAAAGTACACACTTGGAAACCTGAAGGATCAGGTATGGCTTAAGTAACACCTCCTTCTGGGGACTGAGGGTAGGGGGAAATGCTAACCTTCGATCAGGGTTTCTTTTGAAAAAATAAGGAAAATGTCTTTCTTTTAGATAGATGGCTAAAAAAGTAGACATTTCCTCTTCTACCCTCATTTATCCCAGTAGATAACCTACTCACTGAAGAGGTAAGGTACTTCAGTTCACAGCTTCTCCTAAGCAGGGAAACTGAAATTCAAATTTAAATCCTTATCTGTCTTTCTGGAGAGTGCTTCATCAGCACTGTGTGTTGCACCATGTGTATGTTTGGAAGTATGTGACAGCACTTTTCTCAGGTTTTTTTTAGGGAAGCAGTTTATTTTGCATGACATGCTGATTAAGGAGCAGATGCACTCCCTTACAGTCTAATTTTATGGTTAGGACACTTTCCTGGGAAGGAGGAAAAATGTAGGTTCAGATTCCCTAAAACATGGGAAGTAATTCAAAACAGAACTCCTGCACTCTGCTGTGCTCTTAGAACTGGATATAAAGAGTTAGTACCGATTATCACTCTTGTGTTGTTCTAATACCACATTTTTAAAGTTCTCATGAAATTTTAAAGTTCTCGTGAAATTAAAAATGAGCATTTTGTGCTGGAACAGTTTTGTTCTTTAGTAGTAATGGAGAAAATAGAACCTAGTCTTTGCAAGTAGCATTCCCATGTGGGCTCCAGAAATATATTTTATTGTCTTTAGGGCAAGCACTACTTCAGAGAAAGGCTCTTTTATTTGCCATCTATGAATCTTGACCTTGACCTGGAAAGCCTATCCTCTCTGTTGCATGAGGGGCAATTAAATTTCTGTGAAGCAAAACCTCCCTATCACCATAGCAAAATATGTTGAGTGTATCACAGCTCAAACCTCCAGCCTCATTTTATTCCCTTTAAATGTGCCAAGCTGCCTTACATTAATTGGAATAGACTGAGAACAACAGCGTTTAATAGGTCTGAGGAGCCTAAAAGTTTCTTTAATCTGTTTTGGGATGTTAGGCTTTTTGTATTTGTTTTTTTTTTTGTTGAGGGGAGAGCAGATTTCCAAAATAAGTAAATCAGTCATAGATTTCCAAACTGAGACATGAGGCTCAGACAACTGAACTACACTGGTCTAAGATGTTACTGTGCACCCCCTGTATCTCATAGCTGTTAGTAACTGCTAACGTGTAACAGCTCGTGTGCTCACTAATTGCCTGCCCTGCTCATGAGCCCTACTTTGGGAAAAGCTTGTAGTAACAGACAGACTGCTGAATTTTACCTGGGCAGGGGGACAGGCTAGAGTACACCCATGAACTGTTTGTCTGTGTTTAGCCTATGTTTAAATATGCCTTGTTTTCTTATATACCCAAATGAAATGCATCCAGAAGCCCTTTTTATCTTACATCCTTGAAAATGAGGAAGTTTACAATGGGAAAGAGGATCCTTAATGCTGAAAATGACATGTAACTCAGCTTACAGTTTTCCTAGTAAAAATCAATGCTTCTAGAATGGCGGATCCCAGGGTTTTGGAATTTTGCACTGAGCTCATTCACCCCATTCCCCATGAGAGCCTTTCTGAAATACTGCTATTGAGTACCATGCTCACTAGTATGAAGGGAATAGAGAAGGAGTAACCTCTGCTGCCTAAGTGAAATGCAAAATGACATAAAACATCCAATTCAGCCTCCTTTAGGGTGTTTCAAGACACAGAACTCATTTTTCTGGATGAAAAGCAGACAGTGACACTGCCAGCAGCAACTGTGTCAGCTCAGGTTCTCCCAGCAGGAGGGACATAGAGGGTGGCTGGAGAGGGAACCACAACAGATGCCACAAAAGGAAGTGCTCATTTAGAGCCCACATTTAACTAGATAAAATGAAACGTGGGGCAAGTTAACAGTGACTCTTTAAAACATAGCAAATGCAACCGATCAATAATGAAACGTATAGAACAAGTAAGAGCTGTCTAAACTGGGGGTCCTAGCTTGCATCCCGAGCATTCATACCTAGATGTGGATGAATAATGAATGGCTTGGTTTGGTACCTTACCCACAAAATCATTAAAGAGAAAAATTAAAACATGGTTTGGGGAAGTACGAAAGTGAAATGTTTTGAGCACAAAAACCTTTCCCCTCCTCCCAGAACACCTTAATAAATTACATAATAATTACATAATATTACATATTGTCCAATCAAAATGGTTTATATCCCATTTTATATTTATCCCCACTAAAACAGTTTTTCTATTGTTTTACAGGAAAACTTACACTTAGAAGTTTTTAGGAACCCAAATATCAGAACGAACTCGTTATATTTTTAAAGAAGGGAAAAAAAAATAAAGGAATTTTGAAGAGACATGCACAATACAAAATACATTCTTTCTAAGTAGACTACATTAACATTTTATAATGCTTAGCACTAAGATTATCATTACAAGATAGGACTTATGTCATACCAGATACACTGATAAATTAGAAATTAATTTTAATGAAAGACAAAATATTTAAAAAGCAGAGGTGTTAAATATTTAGCACATGACTGCCTTATAGTGGTTAAGATCAACTAAACCAAATTAATCACATTTTTTTCCAAGTAACCTGGATATATTTGGATGCTCATCAAGCCACTAAAATAAGAGTGACAGCTATTGATAAGTTTAGCATTTTCCTAACACATATTTATTATTGGAATGGCTCTCTGAACAAAGCTGGGTTTGTTAACTTGGGACCAATTAATAAAGCAGTGCCTGCCATGATCTATAGATCATCAAAATACTGATTAGCAGTGCTATAGCAAATTTGTTCCTCTGTATAAAGAAGTGATCATTTCCACTGCCCACTAGAGAAACAAAAATTTACCTACTATTTAAAGGAAGGGAAAAGATATGAATTGTCAGCTATAGTTAGGGGAAAGTTCTGTTTTTCTTTTTTTTTTAATGATTACACTCTGTCCATCTACTGGTAAAGGTGGCAGATACTTTGTGGTTTTGTTACAGTCCATCATTACATATTATTCTAGAATGTGTTCTATCGTAATAGCTTTTAGTTGAAGTACAGTGTAATGTCTAGGTTGTGACTCAGCTGGAAATGTGACATGCCCACCTACCTGCACTGAAAAGTGCAGAAATCTATATACAGCAACAGGGCAAAAAGACAGGGCGAGGTCCACGGCCCTGCGTTACTGATGGGATACTTTGCAATACTAGGTGTCCACTGTTCAATACCAGCCAAAATAGGGAACATACAATTCAGTCCACTGCCAGATGAAGAACTACAGTTGAGCTCATGTTTTCTCATGACTGCTATTTCTCCACTCATAGCTCCTCTTTTACTTTGAACTCTTACACAAAATCAGTCTATCAAGTCCCTCAGATGTTCTTCCATAAAGCAGTTACCTGATTGCACTCCCACCAGCTTAGTGCGAGAGCCTTAGATGTGGCTTGAATAGTACACAGCTCTGCACAGAGTGAGTTTCACTTGGTTGAGTGCCAGAAGAGAGATGCAAATAGCTTGAGATGGCCCATGATGAAGACTACAATACTTAAATGTCATTGTTTACATGACCTGTTTCATTTCAGGAGTGCACCAGGGTTAAAAATACTGTTCTGTCTGCTGTACAGTGTGTTTGTGATTAGGGCAGGCTGTATCTGTCAGAGAACTATAGATAAATATAGCCAGATTAGATGTGCCAAGGCTGACTTCCACTGACACATGCTTTGTACAGCTGCTTCTGCATTGAGCTCACCTGGTAGTTTCCAGACCACCAGAGTCCCGGGCTGAGCCTCAGCTGTGGTAACGTTTAGGCTGCCTGCACAGCTATTCTGGGTCCTGCATGGGAAATTCTGCTAATTGGGTAAACCCACTCTAGTGTACAGGCACCAACTGGCAGACACAACTTTCACAATGCGAGAGATCCATAATTTTCAAATGTAACTAACAATTTGTGACAATAAAGCAGCAACAGGAGCCAAGATGCTGGCACTTCTTGTCACCTCTTTCAAGCACAGTAACTAGAATTTGCATGTTTCTTTTCCAAAGGCAGTTACTTATTCTATAGTGTTGGCATTAATGCACGCAGTTTCTTTGGCACAATTTTATTTTTAAGCCAAAGTCTAAAGAGTTTAGCGTTGTCTGTCTTAAGAAAAGAATCCAAATAGGATTTAATTAATACTGTATCAAACCAGAGAAATGTCATCATCCATACACTCAGCAGAGATCAGAACTGTCTCAAAAAAGATAAATGCCATAACTGTGATAAAGGGAAGTGAAGATGATGGAAGTATACAAAATTACAGGTGACATAGACATGGTAAAACAAACTTTCTAATGGTGACAAAGGCAGTACACTTCAAACCCACAAAAGCTAACAGTTTATCAAGGTACAGTATAAGTGTCCATTGCCATTCATGATACAGTGTCTTGGTTAAACAGCTGGCTACATCTGTCTCCCTTGTCCAGTTCATATCCCAGGCTCACAGGGCTCCTTCCAAGGGAATTTACAATTTTTTCATTTTCAGACCAAGCCCTGGGCTACAACACATAGGATATCAATCATTCGTACCCTGAGGGTTAAACTCCACACACAAGTCTATGCATGGAGGAGGGTCAGTGCCAGAATAACATTTTTGGAAGAAAAGTATTCTTTATTTGGCATTTGGCTGTGGGCATATGTCTTTCTTTAAAGACAAAAAGAAAAGAAAACAGAAAAAAAAAAGGACAGAAAATCGGAGGGGAGATTTTTAAATGCTGGCTGAAGTGCTGGTAGGGAATAGGTACACTAAGCAGGGGTAGTGTTTTGAGATACCCTAAATTCATTATCCTGGTTCCCCTGCGGCAGACTTCACAAGGAGAGCCAACAGGCAGATGAAGAAACATCAACGTGAGCTGGTCCTTTCATACAGCACTGTGTTGCACTGTGGGGCAGACTAGTTCAAACTCTGGGCAGCTTATTGCTGCGGCAGCACAGAGGCAGCTCGGAGCTCGGACCATCTGCCTCTCAGCAGCACACATGAGGCAGCCCAGCACCATGTTGGTGTAAACATACTGTGCTTTAAGTTCTGGAAGCAGCTCCTGCACAATGCTCACTGCTCCACAGGGCAGCAAAGACATGCCCTCTCTCTTCTTTAAAAAGTCTGACTTTAAATCTTGCCACTTTTGTTCATTTGTTGTTTCTTTTTAGGCAGGGAGTCCTTAATCATTTCCTGTCTGAACAAGTTTCCTGGGCTGTCTGGAAAAGGAGGTAGAGTCATTAAATCTAACAGTTCTGACATTGTTTCTTAACAGCTCCGAAGTGTCACTTGATGGATGGCTGTCTGGAATGATATCCTCCTTCCTGCTGATACTTCTGACCAAACCCAAGCAATACAAAATGTCTCAGAATCCCAGCGATCATCTATTACCAATAAATTATTAGACAGCACTCCAGACCTCTCGCAGTCATCTACAAGACACTAACATCATATAGCATTTGAAAAGGATTAGACATTGTATGGCTAACATGAGAGAAAGGGAAAGAGACCCTGAAAGCAAGATTCACTGCCAGGGGTTAGAATGGAATTTCCTCTCTCAGTGGATTATTGGGGCAGGGTGATGGTCTAGGTGACCTCTTTAAGGTCCTTTCAGGTTTACAGTTTTGCCCATGCCCTTCATGTCCTGTCCCAGTTGTCCCCACCCTGATTTCTGTAACAGGTTTTTAGAAATGTCTGTGAAGCATCTGTTAGTGTCCATTGCCAAAGGTACTATAACGCTGAAGCTGAACTACAGGTCTGACCAGCTAAGACAATTCCTGTGGTATTTTTGTCATTTTAATGAAACAAAGAAATGGAGAACTCATTTGGAAATTTCCTGTACACCAGGAAAACACTTAACTTTAAAAATACAACTTTAATTTTATGAGGATAATTCATATCAAATATTGTATAGGCAGAAGCTGCTCTACTTCATTCAGCTTCTGGAGAAAAATAATTATGCTCTTTACAATTTGAAGTGCATTTGTATTCCTTCCAAATAGTCCTATTACAACAAATGAAGCACCTACTATACATCTTTTTTCCTGCTGCTTTTCAACTTAAATTTAATTTTCACATAGATTTATTTAAAACAATTCTCAATGTGACTCAGCCAAATGATGAATTTATGGAAGGTTTAGTAAATGTGTAATCTAGTTGAAGTTAAAAACGGCTACTTTGTAATTCTGTGCCTAAATGAAATTACCCACTGTAGCCAGTTATTGTGCATCCATTTAAAGCCTATTTCTTGAGGCACACATTCAATCTTTAACTGAAAGAAGGCACAGTGCAAATGTCGCTAACAGAAGAAATGTGTATATACACATATAGCATTAGGATGAAGGAAATGTTTTAATTTCTTTTTTCTGTTCTCTGAGTCTGCTTGAGCAGTTAATACATATATGTGTGTATGTATACATTTGTATGTATGCAGAGAATACTGTATGTATTGATGATGTCTTTTTACTGCTCATAATACAGGACTGTCTCTGTCCAAATGTAAATAGTTTAAATTTAAGAAGAAAAGTTAAAAAATATTTGTACTGAGATCTCACTGCGGGACTTGTACTGACAGTAGAACAGACAGGGTGAGAACTTTGCCTTGAGCAAAGTGTGATTCTGTTTTCTGTTCCATTGTTGGAATCAAACAATCAGCAGTTGCACCAGAGTTCAGTCTAAAATCAGCCTATCTCTGATAAGGAATGCTTGAGTTCAGCATGAGATGTTCACAAGTTCACCATTTTTAAGAGCGGTCTCTAAAATTTTCTGAGAGGATGTGTCACCGAGGTTTCAAATGGCTCCCCAGCATGGAGGTCTGCTCAACACACTTCCTATTCAAGAGTTTTGACCAAGTTATCTACACTAAGTTTGGACAGGATAAGGTTAATTTCTCCCATGCAAACATATAAAAAAATGAGCAACTCAATTCTCTGTCCATATCACCACAACTGTGTACCAACTACAGACCTGGTGTCTAATCCAAAACCCACTGCATGCAGTTTGGGAAAAAACTTCCATCTTCCTCACAGTTCTGGGTAAGGCCTGTATCTCCTGCTGCAGCAGTAAATGTCCTGATTCATACAGAAGGATTTCCATTACCATTTTTGCAAGAATTAGTAGATACACTACTAGAAAGACATGATTCCATGTCCTCAGAAATACCTAGGCTCCTAAAGTCAGACTGTATCCCACAGGTTGCACTTTAGACCATCCAACATGCAAGTTAGACTTCAGTTGTATGAATTACCGAGAGTACTTTATTCTTTCTTTATACAAGAGCAAAAAAATCACCAACTATTTCATCTTCTTTTCCCACTATTTAATTTTTGATGTTAAACGGCTGACAGCTGCATGCTAAGGAGATAGGCTTACAGTGGAATTATGACAAGGTAAGTGACTGAACACACCAGCTCTCTGGAGTTAACTGTCTCTGAATATGCCTTTAACCCCCAGAACCTCAGGGGAAAGGCCCTAGAGCTTATCCAGCTTCCACTGAGGGGTTACCTAATGTGTTTTGGGGAATCACAGAATCACAGAATCACAGAATGTTAGGGATTGGAAGGGACCTCAAAAGATCATCTAGTCCAATCCCCCTGCCAGAGCAGGAACACCTAAATCAGGTCACACAGGAACATGTCCAGGCGGGTTTTGAATGTCTCCAGAGAAGGAGACATCTCCAGGGAAGATTCTGAACCCTGTCTGTTAGCACAGGCTCTTTAACTCAATATAAGATCATACCCTACAACAACTTCTTCATGACTGTGATGTTACTTTTTGATACAGGATTAATGGAGTGCAGCAAACAGATATTGATTATACGGACTCATTTTTCATTGTTAGTATCTCCTGCCTAGTGTTAAGCTAAACAGCACAGTCAAGTCTGGAGTTTAAAACAGTACCATGTTCAAAAAACAGAATTCAGAACTCTTTTGCTTCTTGTTGCTTTGCTTACTTTAAACCTAGAGAAAAAGCTAAAAGGTTTTAATTTGTGATTAAGACATGGGTTTTAAGAAGATCCTGTTTTATAATCTTTTAACCTGTGTATTGGAAGTTTCCAATATATATTTTATTGCAACAACAGTCCATCAAAAGAATGGCTTTGTGTCACATAACCAGCATTTCCTGAACAACAGTACAAAGGTATCTGGAGCTCCTAATAGTTTAACTACAAACTTTCTCAAATTTGGCTAGATTCTCCACATGGCAGCACAAGGGGTTGCTTTCTTTGGAGAATTTTATACTCACGATGTACAGTTCTGAAATAATACTGAAGCCTGGACTTACATGAGAGCCTCCAGAGCTCCTGGATTCTTCAAAAGCTCATAAAATCTTTGAAGTTGATAGCACATTCTGTTTTGTCTTCTGTAGTCAGCAAAATGGAAGGTAGAGAAGGCATTTGGGTTTTGTTATTTTGAAATAGGCCAGTGAAAAGGGCCAGTCATAAACAAAGCTTATGAATAAAGGAAAGCATCTGACAAAGAAGTTAATGACCACATGGACTGAACCCAAATTCTTGATCAATGAATCATGTAGGCTGCTTTGTTTAGGCTTTGGCAAATCAATATTCCATTTTGTTAAACAAGTAAAATAGATTTTTTTGTGGGGGTGCTCTGGATTAATTTTTAAATATAAAGTTTCAGACAAAGAAAATGTGCAAGGGTGCTTGAGAGTATTGCTTGGAGCTTTTCAAATTTCTTTGCTGCTTTGTATTTATTGCCTTGATACACTTCTTACCAGGTGACAATACACAGCAGCTAACCAGTTATGGGAAAGAAACAGTAAAATTTAGGAGACTATATTGTAGCTACAGAGCTGTGATAGAGCTCCTGACTTTGCAGACTTATCAGTGTGGTATAATTATGTCACTACATGAGATTGCTCTTAAGTGAAGTGCGATTGGTAAACAGTAGTCCTCTCCCTGGGCTTGTAACAGCCAGCACATGAACATTTTTTTCTTTTGCCCTTTATCACATCATGTTGAAGTTTTCGATGCAGGTGATTACATTGTCCCTCAGTAACCTGCCACACCTGTAGTAGGCAAAGCAACTCCAGTATGTAGTCTGTTGGTTTCTTACTGTAGAAAGCACAACTAGTCGAGATTCCTAAAGGGATTTAGGTACATAATGATGCAGACAGACCCAGCTAAAGTGCTAAGAAATAAATTTAGGCTGGATGGTAGAAAGTTTATATCCAGCAGCAACATTATGGCAATTCCACAGGAAGAAATTTATTTCAGTAACTAATGTGGGTTCCTCATAGTAGAGTAAGTAAAACTGGTACCCTGTTTTCAAGAGAACTTGATTGGTGTTTGAAAATCACTCCATCTGATTCTCTTCTGATTCTTGTCCCCACAGCATTTTCAAAATGAACAGAGCAGACTAAGCAATTCACTCCTGCTGAAAAGCAGTGGAATCCCACTCCCCAGTTTATGTTCTGCTCAAGTAACCCTGTAGATTAATCTCACATGAGACATGTACAAGCACTTGGAATGCCATCAGTGTTCCCCAATTCTGGTCCCAAAATATAGGGTCAGATCTCATGCCATGAACCATGCGGGTATTGCTGAGTTTGTACTTTTACCCTCTTGATACACCGAACTACTGAAATTCCTGGCTCTAGGGCTCAATGAGTGAAAAAACCCCTCTGACTTGGGAAGAGAACAGAAAGTCTCTAACCTCGTCAAGAAAATGAGAGTGTCCTGCACTTGATATTGCCTGAACAATATTCCTGAAACATCACTGCTAGATAGATCTAAGTAGAGACAAAATGCCAAATCTGATTAGGTAGATCAAAGTGGTCTGCTTCTACAAAGCTCTGAGTACTCACAGCTCACATTGTCAAAATTAGATTTGTGGCTAAGTGGAATTTTTCATCATCACAGCAATTTGTTTTGGGTACTTAACAATGAATTTAGGGGCCTAACTTTAAGTAGCCAACATTGAAACCTTTGGTTTTCTAAGAAAAGCTACTGGTGCCCAGATTCTCAGAGTTATTACCTTCAGCAGCATATCTTGTTAAAGACAGTGTTCAGAACCAACTTCTAGCAGGAAAACCAACCACTTCTGAGGTACAGATAAGAAATGACCCCTTCCCCCAGCCCTGTTGGTTACTGGCCTTTCATCAAGCTTATATATGCAAATACTGCCCTGTCAGAAAATGACACTGTGACTTTAATAAGAAAGCTGAACAAGAAACTGCTGTCTGAACTATGAATTAAGCATTCTGTATGGTCACTGCATTGAGTCAGTGAAAGAAAAGAAACCAACTGTTCTGCAAAAGATAAATTATTATCCTCTAAAATGGTTTATGTTCCCTTGGTTATTTGTAGCGAGTGATTGAAAGTCAGGTAGAGGACACAAGCTATTGAACAGATCACTGGGGACTCTTCCAGGTTTGGTCTGTTAAATCTTCACAAGTA
Organism: Podargus strigoides; assembly: GCA_028020825.1. NCBI lineage: Eukaryota > Metazoa > Chordata > Aves > Caprimulgiformes > Podargidae > Podargus > Podargus strigoides. The sequence continues at coordinate 15,282,251 of CM051630.1, forward strand.
TATCAGAAAATTCTGTACAGAATAGGACAAAATGGAGCAAAATAGAACAAATCCAAATCAAGGATTATGCCTTACAAGAATGTGCAAGCTTAAAGATAGTTAAAGGAGCTAAAATCTGTTTGGTGGTTTGTTATTTTAAAGCCTGAGCTGGGTTATTGGAATGCTAACAACTACTCATTCATAGAAAACAAAACAAGAAACTGCCAGCAAGTAAAAAATAATCTTATTCACAAAAGTACAGTATGCATTTTGCAAAGCTGTTGGCTTGATATTCTCGGGCTGAGCCCACCCAGAGGCAAACACTCTGCGTTTAAATGGAAACCAAGGCCTCATAGCACTTCTTAAAATCAGGCATTTTTTCCTATGCTTACATTCTCCCTGATTGCAGATGCACACATTGCTGAAGGTCTTATTTGAATCCAACTACAGCTCAGTATTACAAGTACCACAGATACTGTCCTTTTCTTTATCAACTTGGGATCAAATGTTCTAATGAAAATCAATAGATTATTTCCCCATTGTGTCTCTGAAAGCAAGAACAAATATATACATCAGATAAAATGATTATGTTCTCACAAGGGATTAGTATGATTCAAGTGATACACTACTAAAATAACTTTATGCAGAATCAGTGCTTTTTAAACAGCATTTCTCTTTCATTTGTCTACAAATATTTCCATTTTCACATATCTTTTATGCAGCAGTATCAAATCACAACCCTGCTTCAGACTGATCCAGGCCATTAGCATCACCTCCATAATTAGGAGATGCAATCTTACTCATTCACTACAGTATTGCTTAGTAGACTCCAGCACAATGTCTTGTGGTAGCTGGAAGTTCAGAACACAAATGTCTCCATGCCTACATCAGTGATCAGTATTTCGGAAATGTTTTGTGTTTAAAATGACGTATCAGAGAGTTCCATAAATAAAACACTAAACCATACAGAAAACACAAGCAAATTAAAGTTAAATCTACAGAAAAATTATTAAACAATAAAAAGCCTGAATTTAGTAACAGTTTGGATAGCCGAGTTGGAATGTCTCACATATTTTGACTTGTTTGATGTAAGCTTAATACATTGGTGTGACTTGTTTTACTTACATATGCTTGCAAAAAATAGTATCAATGACCCTATTTTTTACCTGATTTTAAAGTTGGTGAAAATACTCTCCATAGTACAGCTCTCAACACAAGGTTGCACATATCCATGACCCGGACCTCTACAGTCTACCACAATATAAATAAAAAATTTTAATTATAACTTTTCTATTGCGTTAGAGAAAGGTAAAGAGGCAGCACTGGGTTTCACTGGATGTTTTACCAATACTTAAAGGTGATTGGGAACCAAGTGCAGTGTAAACTTATGCTGCCTTTCCAAAAATAGGGAGCAGCCATTCTTTCTGGTGCTGCCAGTGCACTGCTTACAATGCTGAGACCCAAAGACCTTCGTTTTACATTGATGTTCTTAATGTACTTGTTCTCATATAGACACAAAGACTGTCATGCACCATAGAATACTCAGTGATCTGGTAAATAAAGCTTTCAGCTGGGAACTGTGGGTTCAAGTCATCGCACACAAAGAAAGAAATAAATTGGGATTAGTCTCTTATTTCTTAGGTAATTGTATAAAAAAGTCATTGTGTGGACTGAGCCCCAAAGGCAATAAAAAAAGAGCATTGCATGCTGTGGGGTAGGTCTAGAGAAAGGTGACAAAGAACTGTAAGAGAAATAACGGTATACATAGTAATTTTTAAGGAAACAAAAATGGCTTTCAGATGAAATGTAATGATGCTTTGACTCATTCAAGTAGTCTTTGTGCCAATGTGGAGTAAGAGCAGTGGATGGCCTTAGCAAGAGAGACATGGAAATCTCCAGCTCCAAGAAAGCTCGAAGTGTAATAGAAAGCAAGCTGGCTGCCTCTATCCCCAAGACAGAGATTTCACTCATCATTGTTACAGAATGAAAAATTTAAGAAAGCCCCAAGAGAAGAATTTTCTTATTTTATTCAAACGAAGCTTCCATCTGAAGGCACATATGCCACCATATGGGATCCATTTCAGGCATTCATTAGGAGAATAATAATTAGTCTAGCATCATACCAGGAAGAAAGGAAGAGGCCCAGAGGATAATTACTTTAGAAACAGAAATAAAAGACCTTGAAACTAAATTTGCTAGGGACAAGTCTATGAAAAAAAAATAGAAAATAAAGACCTTCTTTATGAGAATTTTGAATTCAGTTATCAAGGAGAAGTGGAAAAGGGGCATGCCCACAACAGAATTATTTTTAGCTTGGGGAGAAGCTAGTACACTATTGTTTTAATGATTACGGAAAACACGTCGTCTCATATTTCAGCCTTTCACCACAAGCAAAAAGCCTCTTCTCCAGTACAAAAGAGAGGAAACACTTCCACATTATACTAGGCAGAACTGCACTGTATGTCCTCTCTTTGCAAATACACCATTATTAGTGCTACTGGTCACAGGCTTCAAATACAGCTGTGACCCTTTAAAGGTTGTCAAAAAGGATTATTCATTTGTAGAGCTTACTATGAGACGACTTGCAAGAAAGAGAAGTATCTGTATTATGTAAATAAAGCACAGACTAAATAACACAAAAATAGAGAAGACTCAAAAATATGTCAGATTTAGGGATTTCTATGAGCAATTAAACATAGTGAGATAGTGCTCTGTATACATCAACTTAATCCTAACCATGCATTTAGCCAACTTATCTCCACTTCACCTCCTGGAAAGTAACAGATACAACATATTGAATAAAAGACATACATTGTATAGTGCACCACAGTCTGCCTGCAAAACCTCAGGGTTTAAGTAACTAACCTCTAATTAACTGCTGAGTTTGGAGTTTCTGTGCTACTCAAAAGGCCCATGGGAAGTGAACAGTGACAAGATTTGGCCCTTAAAAAAAGCACTAGTGACTGGATTCCTCCTCCTCATACCAGGAAACACCTGATTTCTGCAGCACTGAAATCGTAATGGGAAGTAAAGATTTGTATAGGTAAAATCCTTTGATTGAGACAGTGGTCAAAGGGACAGCTCTTTGATGTCTGGTGCTCTTTGTAACAAAGAATAAAATGAGATCTCACATCGCTGCGTGTGAAATAGATGGTATGGGTTATGACAGTGGTTCATTCATATTGGGAACACTTGTTACAATGCATTACCTTTTAAAGATACAGAGAAAGCTATCTAGCATTTTGTGACTCACCTGCAGTATAAACAAGATAATTACCTGGTTCACCTGCTAGAGCACAGAGATCGATTATAGAAGCTAATTAGAGACCTGTTTTAAGCAGATATGAACTCAAGGGTTTTTGTTATGGGTTCTTCTCCTCTTAACACACCACAGAGAACTCCATAGAACAACAGTGATTAGCCTTATTTCATTTTTATTGCTTCTCTCATTCAGAGTAAAACTATAGAAAGTCAAAAATGTAGCTAATTTACTTTAGCAAGCCAGCAAATGTAAGTTAATTTCCTTGTTTCACTACTTAGAAAGCTCCACCAGAGCATTAATGTCACAGGAAAACAAAGAAAAAATATGTATCCATATGGAATATGAGTGCAACTCATGGTAGCTTGACAAACACTGGCAGAGAAAACTGTCGCGTTTGCAAGGAGGTAACAGACATTGGTAGAGATCATTTGAGCTCTTTGTTATTTGTACATGTCAGTAATGCAGCAGATAAATATACCAGGTTCTGATGTTTGTTGATTTTTTACTTTTCTGGCACTGGAGAACACTTGTGTTTCCCTTAAGTAGCAGCCTCCCTTACCATTGTTGTTCCCAAAAGCAGAACATCTACAGCAGTGTCCATGAATTTCTGATTGCTCATATTTAAATATGTTGTATGTCTATGATTTGCAGTTGGTTTCCAGCTGCATGTGACTTGTCATACTCCAAGAGGGACTACTTTAGAATCTGTTCAGTCTGAAAAATTTCACACTGCATCTCCACCCACATGTGGGATGAAAAAATGAATTACTTTAGCAAGTCAGAAAGACTTTAATAATTAGTACTTAATTCCCAAGTGATCTGTCGTGCAAACTACAGTTCTGAGTAGGGCACTTTGGCTTCCAGCCCACTGGAATGAAAAAGGTATGACATATCTAAGCCACCAGACTTGGGCATGAACTGGCACTGTGCCTTGGAAATCCCAGGAAGTGAAACGTGGCCTGAACTGTACCCTTGTTAAGCAGCTATAAAAAGACCTTTGTGTTTCAGCAACAGAATTGTAAACTGAAACCTGCATTCACCAGGAAGAATCAAAATCCTTCAAGTTTTCACCAAGCCCTTAACTGACTTTTTGAGAATGTTTGCCTCAATATTGCAAATATTGAATGATCAGGCACACAGCTCCCATCTCAGTGTGCTGGGTGAACAGCTTGGGTATGTTTTCTCTCACATGCAGGACCAAGGGAGGCATCATTCTAAGACCATGTCTGCTGTATCAGCTTTCCCTGCCTCCCTTCCTCTTCCCCTGTGCACTGACCAGAGCACCAAACTGCATCCCTGTGCTTCATGTTGAAGCTGTTTCATGATCATTGAATCAGTGGAAAGAGCACAAGCGAGTGACTGACTCTAATGAGTAGAGCACTAACATGAATAAGTGGAATGTTAGTTCACATTTGCTGCCCCAGTTCATTTTTAAACACTTTATATCTTACGTAAACATAGTAACATAAATACAGTAAATGTAATACAGCTTAAACAGCCCGGGCTGAAGAATTCCTGCCCCCAAATGCGCTATATCTGATGCTTCAGGCACTCTTGTAGGTGATACAAAGCTAACCTACCTCCCCTCTAATCCTAATCCTAGAAACTCAGTCTCCAAAACAACAAATGTTCCAGGCTGGGTGGCAACAGCTGCTTCTCCCACTGGTCAGCCAGCTCGCCTCTTGTGTGTCAGACCAATACACAGATGTTGAAGCTTCCTGTCCAGCAAAGCCCATACAAGTGAGGCAAATCAGGCAGTATAAACAGGATTAAACAAGAGCAAAGTACCCAGAAATTTAGCACGTCAAAAATGAAGTGTCTTTAGGCATGCCCAGAAGCAGAAATGGGTATCTGGCGAGTCTAACAGGTAGAGAGAGACTGTATTTATATCATTACTTCCTTGCAGAGATGAGCCTGCTCTGCCCTTACTGGAAGTCTACCAGATGTAATGTAGTCACCCTACTGCAGCATTGAACCTGAGCCAGAAAACCCTTTCTCAAGCCTGGTAGCTCACCTAACTGAAGCTACACAGGCTGTCCTGAATGAAGGCAGAGTAAGCTCCAATCAGCGCACAGAGGACTGGGTACAAACGTTTCAATAATTTTAGTGCCTACAGAGATGATCAGCAACTAAGAAACATCTTTACAGTCTCAAAGGCACTTAAATACTGGCCCTACCTGCCTGGCATGGTATTTGCCTGTACCTACGGCTTATTGCTCAGCTGCCAATCAGTGATATTAATACTCTTGCAAAGGCTGGACAGTAACAGATACTAAAGATATGTAGCTGCTGAGTTGTCTCAGTGATAGAGTCATATTTATACCATTTGTCTTCTACACCTATTTATTCCATGGAAACTAACACAACCTGGGTTACAGCAGCAGCTAATCCTGACTGAGTGCCAACCTCCAAGGCAAGGTTTAGCACTGACAATCCTAGGGCACAAGATGAACAAAGCTCTGACCAGAGAGCTGCAGTACTACCTGCCTGTCTCCTCATTACGCACTAGGCTAGTGTAGACTCTGCAAGCAGTCTTCTGAATAGGCCTTCCCTGGGCATTATGAGTCCGTACATTTTTCAGGAACATGGATAACCTATCTTGAGAGGTCAAAACTGTGCTCTCAGGCAAAGAACCAGGTTTAGGGATTGCTTAGAAGATGTTAGCATAGACATAACATTCATTATTGAAAATGACATTAAATATTTGACTAACTAAATGCTTGCACTTATGCTACCAGATTGGTGCAGTATAAGGAACTACTCTGCAGTCACAGAAGGCTATACTAGATATCCAATTTGAAAAAGGTTGCAGTGCATCTTCTCCACATGCTCCTACAGCAAAGTTAACACCTCTGATAAAAAGACTAAAAGTCACACAAAGCATGCCAAAACATGGGAATTGCATACACAGTGTCTTAGGCTCTGTGAGGACAGCGAGGCTGTTAAACTGGGGAGTAAGATTCTTCTTCCCATTGAATACAGCAATGATAAAAAATAATAAAAAATCTATCAGTAAAAATAATATTACACTTCAAAGCAGGCCTGGCACCAAGACCAAACTGTGCTTATTTTCTAATGTCATTCATCTCAGCTCAAAAAGAACTTATAGTTTTCTCTTTTCTTTTGACTTAGAGATCCAGTGAAAGTCTCCACAAGAGCTAGAAAAAGACTATCAGCTTACCAATGCAAGATGCCAATCCAAACTCTTATTAAAACCAAAGTGACTGGGGGGGGGAAAGAGAGCAGGGGGAGCTCCTCCAAAACCCTACCCAACCACAATACAGATTTAAAGAGTGGAATATTATTTTTAAGAGACCAGAGTTATAGTAAGATGAAGGTTTTATGTAGTGGTTCTTTATCAATCAAAGGCTGGCTTTTCAACTTAGCTCCTTAAATACCCTCTCCAATAATTAATTTAACTGATACAGGACAGCTATATCATCCCTAAATAAAGTGATTTGTATACATCTAAAAGCAAATGCCTCAGTGGAAAGACAGAGGTGATCATTATTTCAAAGCTCTTTTTTATTTTCCTCCTACTCTTAAAACTTGTGAAATTATTTATTTGACAATCTGAAAATAAAACTGGAGCTGTATTAGCATGTAGGCTGCTCAATAAAAGGGAAAAAAGGGAGCGAGAGGATTAATAAATTACATGCTAGAAATGGGAAACAAGATTAGAGGTGACACTTTGGCAATGTCTTCTTCACAGCGAAGGAAAAAATGAAACAAGATTAGTTGGAGGGGAAAGAGGGAGTTAATCAGTAGGAAAAATGAAATTTAGAAAATGTGAGAGACACTATGAAAAATGGAGGAGTTGATTAGGATAAAAGGAGCGATAAAAGTGGCTCCATAGCAAAGAGGTGCATCACTGCTACCAAAAGGTAAAAAACAACCAATGAGAGGGTTAGAAGGTGGGCTGGAGAATACAGGCTGGTAGCAGTGAGAACGCACAATGGAGATGTCTCCATTTAGCCTGTACCTGGGGCAAAACTGTAGCAGTTGTTCCACCATCTGATGACCCTTCCCCAACTGGGAAGGGGAATTGGGGAAAAAAGGGAGAAGCCCTGTGGGCTGAAGCAGAAACAGATTTAATGAAATAACAAAACTAATACAATCACCAACATAAAGCATACAAGGTTATCCCCAACCACATCCTTAGGATCAGCAGCAAGAGCAGAAGGCCAAGAGGGAGGAGCCCCAGGAAGAGGAACTCCACCCTCAGTGAGCTCCCTCCTTTTATAATGAGCAGATGAGGTGGTGTGGGATATACCTGTGAGTCCCTGCCTTGATTGGATCTCCCAGCTGACTAGGGGCTACTTGTGGCTGCCTGCATGGCTGGCACATGGGGCTGTGCCTGGGGAACGAGGACAAGCGAGGATGACACGGAACAAGATGAAAACGTTTGTTACTGGTGCTACAAAATCAAAAGGAGTGGCTTTCCCCAAGGCCCATGTTTGTGTCCCACCTACTTTCTTACTTCTTCTCCAGTAACATGGATACATGGTAAACTATACACAAAACATTAGCTCCCTGTGGATTCACAGAATTAGGCAAGACTGGATTTTCAGCTAGTTTGTTTGTTTTCATGGGTCACCACTGATAGATTGCACCCTACAGCAAACCTCAAATATGCATATCAGGTTGCTTCCTCCAGCACATTACTATAGCAACAACACTTGAATCACTGATATTTGACATCCCTGGGGATGTTGTTTCTTTCTGTTTTCAACGTTCAAAAGTGCTCCAGTGTTGTGCTACCTTCTCTGCAAGGCCAATGGACTTCTCTCCTTCAACTCCCCCACCTCCACCATGAACACCTGCTCTCCCAAGAACCTGCTCTCTTTATGTTCCTCAGCCTTCTCTGTCACTCTTAAGATCTCCGTTCTTTTTTCCCCTCTCCTCCTCTTTTTATACTCTGATTCTTGCAGTGGCTGTTTGAAATTAAGGACAAGCAGGGGCTCCCCATGCAGTAAATAACAAAGAGATCACTCTGGATTGGCTGTAGCGTGAGCAGGTATTTCTCCTTTGATTAACCAAATCCTCCTTTCCTGGCATATTTGATAATGAGCAAATGTACAGGGAGGGGGTCCGGTCCACTGCCATGAGGTAGGAAGATGGATTGCTGTTTGGCTCGTCTCCATTTGCTGGCACTCTGCCATCAGCACTTGGTCTCATAAGAAAGCCAAAGCCCCTGTTGCTTCTGAGTAGAATTAGAGTGAAGACAGCACACATAGATGGTTTGCTCTCACTCTGATACACACGACGTCCGCATGGGAATCACTCAAATGCACATCTCGTAAAGCAGCACACTGGAGGGAGCAGAACAAGACCATGGCTTTGACTGTGCATGAGCCTCATGAGACTCTGAGGATTTGTCCAAGCAAAGCCTGTCCTGAGGACGAACACACTGGCACTTTAAGAAGCTGCCACTCAAGTGCTAGACCCAGATTATAATCTGAAACTGATACCTGTTGGTAACTGTGTGCTCGTGACTTAACTAGTAATTGACTGTTGTACCTCACCAGTGTTGACTTTTTGAATCATAATTCCAGTAACAATGACTGCATTGAAGCGTCACATCAATTTGTCAATGAAATTGAGAGCAATTAATGTGTAAAGTGTGAATTTCGATGTTTTAAGTCAGTAGGAATATTATACTGCTAAAATATTTATTAAACTTGAGAATTTGAAATAAATGTATGCTTTGCTCATGGTCTTAATGGGACATCATTTCACCTAAACACAAAATGCAGACAGATGTATAGTATTTTCTTTTTAATTTATCAGCAGTCTATTAACATCATTTTACTTTTCAAGTATATTTTATTTTTAATGATAATTCTTTTCTAGATTGTTTCACAGCCTGCTTTTAATCAGGACAGACCAATTTAAATTTGCCTTTATTTTCCTTTCTCATAAAGTGTTCTTTACTCCCTATTAGGTTCCCACAGAGAATTTTTTAAATGAAGAGGTTTTATTTCAGAATCTGTAATCTCCTGAACAGACTTTATAATAATGAAATAGAAGTCTCTTTCACACCATAACCTGCTGTTTTTCTTAGCTGTGTTTGGAAAGCTTCACATAAGGCAAGATGTTAAATAAATCTCCAGTTCCCTAGGGGTCAACGTGTGGAACATGCAGATACATATCTACACCTTATATAATTTCTTAAAACTCTGCAAATGTTGCTTATCTTCTTGTCCTCCTTGTTTTTTTAAAGTTGTGACAAAATCATACTAGAAGAACAACAACAGAAGAGATGTCAGCCAGTCCCTTACTAAATGCAAAATGGTGCTTACTTAGAAGTGCTTGTTAGATCTTAACTTCCAGATTGCTGAGCTGCCATCAAAGACTCTCTGTTAACACACATACAAATTCACCATTTGTTAAAAACTTTTTTCAAAAGAATCCTTCCTAGATTTTTTAATCCATGTTGATCAAAGACTTTAAAGCAAGATTCAGCAGTCAGAGCTGCTAAAATATTTCTTATATACTGCCTAAGAAATCCAGTTTAATCTGGACATCAGCACTTGAAAGTTCTAAGTTACCAAACCGAATCCATACAGTTAACATTTGTGATTCCAGCCCTACATAACTGGACACTTAACCATGCCCTGAATGCAAATGCCTTAGTGGAATGACACTTAGACTCATATCAGTAAGTTTTCAAGATACCAGACAAAATTTTTTCAGCATTTTTTATTTTACTGACCTTAAGAAATCCTATTCCTTACTGTGACTCAGCCAAAAATGGACCTGATGTAGCATTCCCTTCATACCTGGAATAATGACACTGGTGCTATGTTCTGAAGACTGCAGTGTTGTACGAATCTTAAGATGCTAAATGGGAATGGTGTCAGATGCAAAGGAAAAGTTTTACACTTGAAATGTACACCAGGTAATGCCTAGCATTATGTGCATTATGGAGACACAAGTATAATATAGAATTAAAGGTTACGAAGGAAAAATTTCGCAGGAAGAAACGTCTGACCAAATGTTAATCGAAACCAAACAACATAGACGTGAAAGTACAATTAGTGATCACAGTTTTCAATCCATTTGATATAAATTCTGAAGAGGAAGGAATCACTCAAGTATAGCATAGTATTATAAGTAGAATTTGCACTCAATGTAATAAAAAAGAAAAACTAAAAAAGAATCAATGAAATTTGGCAGAAAGCCAGATGTGATGAAGTCACTAGTTCAAATATAGCCCCACATTTTCATTTTTTATCTTAAAAGTGGAAGAGTTCTAAGTGAGGACATTAAACTGGAGCTTTAGAAAAATCATGTAAGTATTGGGTAAAAGGAAACAGGATAAAGAAACAAAGGAAGAAGATACAGAAGAAAAATTGCTTCTGGACATTAACGTTGTGTCCTCGAGGGTAGTACATAGCATGACATCCAGTAGCAAATACCATAATAAAATATCTAACTGTGAGAAGTAATCAAATGTTAAGGAAAGAAAACATTCACAAACACAGTGGTACATAGGAGTAAATGAAGTTAAAAGACTGTAACAATAATAACAGAAAAAGGAATAGGCTGAAATGGTATATGAGATTGTTTTTATAATATGCATAAGAAAAGAAAAAAGGTTTGTAAGTGCTGAAAGGAGTACTACAGCGGGGAAAAGAGATACAGAACATAAAATATTTTTTTGCCAGGGAATGACACCAAAAGAAAATAAAACTATATAAAAAAATGCCAGACAGATATCAAAAGGAATCAGTTTCATATAAAAGAGGATCAGGAAATAACAGTACCTGAAGATTGACACAGCTTTAGAGTAAGCTGAGAGCTGTCCCAGAATTCCAAATAAAATGACAGTCGGTCAGGTAAGCCTCTCGAAGAGATGCCCAGATGAAACTGCTTTAGGAAATAATTATAAAGAACCCAACATCTATATTCTAAGAAAGAGCCTGTTGAAATTCACTCCTGTATGGAGGATCTTTGCAAGTTCCTTGCAGTATCTAAGATTTCAAGTTTAACAGACTTCCCATACTGCTGTAATAGAAATTAGAGCAACTGGTAAATAAGATGCATAGTGAGGAGAAAATTTGCAGAGATGACACCATTTCTTAGGATGTACAAGGCTATGAGACAATTACAGGGAGGGTTATTACACAAAACTGAATGAAGGCACATCACACCAAGACAAAGTTCAATGACGCAGTATTGGAAAGAATTATTTAAGCATCTGTTATTCATTGTTAAGTTCTAAATGAACCTCTTGCAATAAAGGGGGAAAAGAATGTCATGAATTTTTGAACTCTTTTACTCTTAGTAAAAAGGAAAGAGAAGAACAATTCTACAATCTCTCCAAACTGCTGCACATTGAGAACAAAGATATATAGTAAAGATATATACAGTCAGGTGTGTGCACGTATTTGTGATTATTGCTAGTCTTTCTTACAAAATTATTTTGTAATGAGACTAATATGACATGGTTGGATCAATTTTGTGTCCAGTTGCACTCTAGAAAGGAGGGAAAAGGGGAAGAGGAGAAGGTGCTGGAGAAAAAAATGAAAATCTGGGCAGACAATCCATCTCATTGGTTTCTTATTCTTCATTCTCTAAACATTACAAATAGTCTTCAGAGTTCCTCAAATGGGAGGAACTACATCACAAGAAGCATGAAAAGCAACGAGGACACAGTAAGTCAAGACAACTGCTAGAATGCTACACCATTAAACCAGATCTGTGATTACACAATAGACCTTCCAATTAAAACTCAAAACCTATTAGAAGGCTTGGAAGCCTTGGAAGCTGTTCATCAGCAGAATGTACTGAAAACATGATTATCCAAATGCAGCTTGGGTATAAACTTCTGTACCCTCACAGTTGCCAGAGTCGGGCTCTTGGAAGACCAAAGCTCTTGATTGAAGTTAACACAGTACTGCACACAAACAATACCTGTTGTTGCTGCTAATAAAATCTAAAAAGGGAGAGAAAACTGAAGATATCCATAATATTAAAATGAAAAGGAAGAATCAATGGTGAAAAAGCTGTAAACACTTATTACACTGATGGCTCCTTGGCTTGCGTCCATGCTATAGAAGCAATTGTCTTTACCTTCTGTGGTGTGTGAGGGCACTGGAGGGTACTGTGACTGCCCCATGAAACTCTTGCATCTGATTATTTAATTTACTGCACAAGAGAATGCTTTGGAAAACAAAATGAAGTCTTGGCTTCTCTTAATAATCCTCCCTCCCCCACAGCAGTCATTGTCTTTGTAGCATTTTATGATTTGTCATGTAACACTCTGGAATATTGTCCTACAGAGGATGTGATTATAAATATATTGCTGAAATGAAATACCTGTATGGTGTTCCTTACTCATAGTACAGCTTCAGCAGTGGCAGACTAGGCTATATGCATATCTTAGTATTTTATTTTAAGTTTTTCAATTTTTGTAATAAAGAGCAAAAAAGAAGCAAAGAAGAAAACAACCTTCAGATTGATTTAGGACTTCAGGGAGAAGAATAAAGCTATTCCATCTATTTTACAAATGTGAATATGCTTATAACATTGATCTTAACCGTGTAAATCAATAATAGCCAGAGCTTCCCTGTCCCCCACAGATTGTCTCCAAATTATAAATGGCAGTTACAAAAGTATAATCAGGGTGAAATATTATCAAATCTCATATTCTACACATGCAGTAATTCAAAAAAGAAGCAGATATCTTGGAACTTAGAGTTTTGATGTTTTAATGAGTGCACTATTTTTTCTAGGGAAGCACAACCAATTAAACTGAGCATCCAGTCTTTTGCTGAAGGAACAGTCTGCAGCTTCCAAATGATTGCCATTCTCTCTTTTGCCATTGTAGGAAAATCTTTTTATCCTGTCACCAAGCTCAGTGCACTCAGAAGGTATAAAGCAGCAGACAGCTAACATTAGTAGTATTCAATATAATCAGATTGGGTTGTGTATCTGACACAAGGAACCACTAAGAGACACAAAGAAACACTAGAACAGATTTAGAAATTACATCTTTCATTGTGGAGTAAGAAGTAGCATTTCACAGCTTTATCAGGATTTTGGTCTGTATCAAAATTAGCCTTTTGGAAGTGTTGCCAGATTGTTAACTGTGTTAAAAAAAAAAAAAAAAAAAAAGAAAAAGAGCAGGTTTCAACAGGTTCAATTCTTGCCTTTGTGTGAGCAGTGAAACCAGGAACGCACCCTCCGCCTTACCCATGCATTAGTATTTGATTAGGAATATGAAGTAGAGCAGCTTCAATAAAGAGAACCCAGAAGAACTTCTCCTAAGGTGAGCATAAGGGATAGAAGATGAGAAAGTCAAATCTACTGAAGCAGAGGAAAGATTTTTTCATATGTCAGTTGAATGTTTTAACCTCCAGCGCTAAATATAAGCCCTGTTGGGAAAAAAAAAAAAAAAAAGCGCCTTCTATTCCTCCTCCTGGTACATTTTGCCCGAGACCTAAGCTGGTAGGAAAGATCTGAGCTTTGGCTTTCATTTCACAAAGACTGGCTTGTTTGTGAATACCAAGAGAACACATGAACAATCTCCTGCCTACTAAGGATTTTAAAAATCTAAAGGTCCCTAGAGAACATCACTGCTAGAAACTCTGACACTTTGGATGTTAGGTGCTTCCAGACTTGGGCTTTAGCTAAAACTTTTGAGTATCTGAAGTTTGGACTTTGGTGAATTTAGCCCTGGCTGATTTGTCCAGATTCCTACAGAAAGGCTAGAACAGAGACTTTGAACTCACATCTCTCCAAGCTCCAGCTTCTTTTTCCAGCTATCAATTTCATTTTACCACCCAGTTTAAATTAATTTTTTGACCTAGCCAGTTAAAGCAACTCTAAAATTACGAGATTCTGGTTTTAGAGAAGGTAGCGCTTGATCCCCTTCCCCCCTGCCAAATTCCTCAGATTATGGAGAGAAAGAAAGATGAAGGTTACATTTTTCCTTTTTGCTCTTCAAGGAACTCTGTGTCTGGCTTCAGCAATGGTGCAGTAATATTTCCAGATAATTAATATTATGGGCAAGATGTTAGCAGTTAGGCTGCTGCAGACAGCCTCAGAGATAGTCATGCGTTAGGAACTGATAGGCTGATATCATAAAGATCACTGTAAAGAAAATAAGTCTTAGTGAGAAGCATAGATTAGTTAGCTAATGTGTTTATATCAGACCATAAGCACTAAGTCCTGGTGTCTGCTTACTTACAGGCAATAATACTGACAGCAACAAACATTTCTCCATTGTTAAATGCTTAGTTTCAGTCTCTGCCATTTAAAATAACAGTAGTGTTAAATCTTTCTTCTGCTATAGCAAATGGAGATACAGAAAGGCTATTGCTAGTGCTAACAAATAAGTAATTTTACCACTTGGTAGGATTAGAGCAGTATAATACAAGTTCCTTATTATTTGCTTTATAGTTATGCCACATACAAGCTTCACATTAAAAGGTACATTTTTTGTCCAGAATGACAACTAGCCATTTTTTTTCCTGACTCCTGAAGTCACCCAGAAAGATATAAAGCTTTGCTAGACATGAGCCTGATGACAGACTCCATCAATAACTCAGGGAACAGATGTTACAGTGTTTGTTTAGGCTTTCCAAACTGGTCTGGAAATTACTTTTCTGCCTATAAAGATCTTATTTTCCAAGTTCCTGTGTTTATTTTTGTTCAAAAGTTTCACATTCTTTTCCTAGGGAAAAACACCCAAACAAACCTACACCTAAAATGCTTGTGTGTTTGTTCTGCTGAGTCCAAAGGTGGCCTCAGCTTTGTCCTGCTGTTCTTATGTGCACCTATTGTGCTTGCGAGTTGCTTGCACCTTTTAATGAAGCTGTCCTCACGGTAATCCCATGGGTAGGTAAATGCTATTATATCCATTTTACAGATGGAGAGCTGAAGCACACAGGGACTATGTGATTTGTCAAAGTTCACACACAGTGTATAGCAGAACAAGGACTTGAAATCACCTTTCAAATTACAGGGCTTGAACTTCTGCCTGAGGTACTGCACAGTCCTTTCTCTTACTTGGCTGTCCCTGTGCCCCCTTTCCACAGCCACCTGCCAGCCACCACACACTCCGCTCCATCATATACCCCGACTAAAACATTTAAATCACCTGGGACTTCACAGAAAGTTCAGTGTAAGAAGGCACACTGTAGATACATCTATTCCTGACATACCAGCCCGCGAGACACTCAGCCTCTCAGAACGTCCATGAAAAGTGGATTAGAAAGAAAAAACTGAAATGCCAGAAATGGATTTCAGAAAAATTGTCACAGAGATGTTCTTCCTCTCTTTTTGGACTCTTCACAGAGCTAAACAATGTATTCCTGGGAATATGGTGGTTGTTTTCAGCTGTCTCCTGGAACCAGGAGACCTGACTCACTCTGCAAGCTAGAGAATTTTTTTTCAGTGTAAAGACACTTACTAATGTTCTACACTTGAGTAAATATAGCATTAACATAGTATTAAATTATATTATAAATAACATATCTTTTATAGCATTTATATAAATACATATTGTAAAATATAAATAGAACAGGATCTCAGCCCCTAAGGTTATGGATATGGCTTGCAATTAAACTGCCTATGAGGAAAATAATGGCTTTTTTTTTTTTTAAAGCATGACTTAATTGTAAGCTGGCTCTATATAATTCTTTATCAAACTAGGTCCTTGTTTCATAAACACACTGAAAACTTCTCTTGTGTTTCATTTAGAGAGCCAATAATTGGCCTTATTTAGTTTAGATGAAATAAATAATTTCACAGCCACTTCTCATTTAATAAGGTTGGCTACAGCCTGTCTTTTTTCTCCTCAGCTTGTATATTTTTGTTTGGAGTGAACATAAAAGCATATTTTCTTGCCTGCTGAGTGTTCATTAAAACCACTTCCAAATCTTTGCAGCCATTAGAGTCCTCACTATGTTCTGATCTTACTGGCATATTGATTTAACTGTAAAAACACTATTTTCTTCAAATAACAATAGTAAAGATATTAACTGAAAGTTATGAAGGACAGCTGTTCATCTAAAGGCCAAAACTACTTGCAAAGGTTTCACGAAAGGTAAAAAGTAACTAACCAAAACCCACAAGGTCTCTGAATAAAGAAGAGCAATCCAAGCATGAATTCTACACTTGTTGCTGAAAAGCAGTTACTGTTGCCCAGTAAGACCATGAAACTGGTGCTCTGCAAAGGACTTACAGGAAAATTTTATTTGAGCTAATTGTGTGCCCTGGCTGGAATCCACACAGGATATCTGGCTTTGCAAAACTTGCCAGTAGCAAAAACCAAGATAAAGAGGAGGAAATCCTCATCTGTGGAGTTCTGGACTGGCCCCCCCCAGAAATTCACCACATTAAATGTCTTCATCGACAGCCATCTCCTGAGACTGGAGCGAGAGGTACATGGTCAGAAGAAGCCTCCACAGCAGTTGTCTCCATCTGAGGCCCTGGAGTTGGCCTTTTCACACTGTACTTAGGCTGCTGCCTGCAAGCTTATGTGGATGATGTGTTCCTCTATGCTTATCTCAGCCTTAAGATAACTCGATGGAGTTTTGAGACTAGTTTTCTAACTTGGCACTTGTAAGCAACCATGTAAATCACATTCTGTCTCCTAGAAGTGTGCTTCAAATTGGATATTACCTACTTGGGTATTTCTTATCTCCTCCTTGTGCTATGCAACTCCTCCCTGAGTTGGGAAAATGGTATGAATGGTAAGAATAGCCCCTGATAATGGCATTGATAATGAGTATAATTATCTTGTAGACAAACAGGGAACTCCAGAGCTCTAAAGTCACCGAAGAGGCACTATCAGAAACAGGTAAGAAAAATACATAACTAAACATAAACAGAATTTCCAAGTTTCCACTGAAGCCTATGAAATTCTCCTTTTATGAAGTTATAATTTGATATTCTTTTGGGTTAGCAGTCTGAGCAAAATTACTGATCAGCTTTTCAGTACACACACTGTTTGAGAATGTCTTCCTCTGGTTAAGGTGACACTTTGCACGTAATGTAGTAGATAACACAGCTATATTAAAAGCCTGCTTAAGCTCTTCATTACACTAGAATTCTGTAAATAACTTTGCTTTTTAATTACTGAAGATTTTCTATGCAGAAAAGCCTCAAATTATATGGAAACAGAGCGACAAAGCTCTACAATAGCTACAGGGAACACAGATATTAGATCGTGTTATTTTAAAATTCCAATTTTCAGACAGTGTTATAATGACATTCAGCCAGCACACTGACAAAAGCACACAACTGATTAAAACTACCTAATAGGGAAATACTGTGGACAGGAGTGCACAGACTGCCTACTTATCTGTCTATCTGTCCTAGAGACTGCTGTACTACTAATTGCAGTTAGTTGCTGTAACCATGCTACTGAAAGGATATAAGCATGATAAAGTCATAGGGAAAAAAGTAATAGTTTATTATGGCTAGTAATCAGATAAGCTAATAGAAGTTCTCTCTCCCTACCTCACTTCTCCTCTAATTGGGTACTGCTGATTACTTCTCAGAGAAAGAGTTAAGAACAATTATGATAAAATTACGGAAGTCATAATTTTAATGCCAGATAGAAATACTGCAGTGCACACCACTGTAATAAATGTTAAGCTGTTGTCAAGAAAGAACTAGATAAATGATACGATCCATTCTCCAGACCTTACTGAACATACAGAGCTGTAACTATTATTCTATTAGGTCTGTCTAGGCTGACAAATTGTATGCTAATGGATAAAATCTTAATCACAGAAATAAGGGTATTAAAATAATTCAGTTTAGCTAAGATGCTTCATAATTATCAGTTGGTCTTTCATTTGCCCTAACTCATATTGGTAGTTCAGTCACACACCTCATCATTCCCTGAAAATTCAACAACCTCTTTGCAACTTGTATGTAAAATTTTCCTTTTAACTTCAGTTTACTGTTGATGCCTCTCTAAAGGGTTGTGTGTTACTGTACATTAAGGCCATCCTATAAAAACACAATTTATTTTACTCCATTATAACAGAATGCCAGTTATCCTGACACATCTGTGTTATCCACATGGTCCCATGGGAAGTATTTGTGCAATAGAAGGGAATATGTTACAATTTGTTTGGAAACATTTTTACAATCACCAGGTGAGCAAGTAATTGCTCACATGAAAATGGTTATCTGAACGCATTATCTCAAAGGTGGAGATTACTGTGTATGCACAGAATATTGTACCTGCTGTCGAATTTCTTTGGCAAATCTAGCTAAAGAACTAGCTAAATGAAATAGGTAAGGGAAACAGGAGTACTCATATTTGAGGTAAGCTGGTAAGTTTTCACTAGGAAATGACATTGTGAGCAGCTGATTCTGAGACAGTTAGTTCAATTACCCGATGCTGACCACAACTATGTACACAGGGAAGGCAGAAGCAATACATATTTAACCTTGGATCAGCTAAAGCCTGCCTGCACTAACTATAGAAACAGGACTCCTCAAATTTAACAAGATTTCTCAAAGTTGTAATCTAAATTACCATAATCTTCTGATGAAGACAGGGATTTAATGAGACTGAAGGAAGCCAAGTGTCCATTAAAGAAGGAAGGCAAGCATATGGGAACCTGGAGAGGAGTTTTTCCTGTCGAAAGCAAGGTATTATTCATGATTTTGGAAAAAGTGAACACTACAATACAGGCAAATACTTTTTAGACTTTGAGGAGCTTTCTCTACCCCCTGCTGATCTGCCTGGCAGGGTTTTGCACTCTCAGTCTCAGTCTCTGACCTGAAAAGTCTTCTTATGGCTCCTAGATATGAAGTAGGACAAGGACTTAACTTGCTCTTTTTGTACATGCCAACAAAACATGCTTACAGGGTACTGGCACTTGGCTTCAAGAGGTAGCATGCTCTGCCTAAGGTTTTACTGCCTGAGCTCATATGCATAGAGGATCACGGCCTTTTTTGTAGGACTGACTGAATTTTCCTAGCAAAAAAAATCTAATATAAAACTAAGAAATTCAAATAAAAATGGCTTTTTTGCTAAAACATTTTGTTTTGTTTTTTTTTCTTTTTCCTCCCAAGCCAAATACAAAAGCTATTTCAAAAGTAAAAATGCATCAGCCCAGACATCCTTCTGAAAAACAGGATCTGTTAGAAAATGCCGGTTATCTCTAGGTAGAATGAGCGGAGTTTAGTTCACTCTCTCTCCCTCACACACATATCCAATATTCTAAAAAACAACTTCCAAAATTATCTTCTGGTCATGCATTATTTTTATGGTGGGGTTTGGGTTTTTTGGTTGGTCAATTTAATTTCTTGTCTTAGGCAATTTTCAAGCAATCTTAAGCTTTCCTCCATTTTCCCAGGTCTAATTATTCTGCATACACTTGTGATATATCTAGAACCACATTTCTACAGCCCTCTGTTTCTAACTATATGTTGTTCACAACTGGTGACCACCCTAAGGTTTGTAATGCTATAAATAAAATTTGAGAAGCAAAGCACATCCTTATTGTTACGATGTGCTGAACAAACAAAATGCATTCTTTTGTATTCTGTAAATGGACTATTATCTTGTCCTTCAATACTCTGATGGTTTCCCTTAGTAAAAAAATTTAATAGATAATTTTACAGCTGAATAACATTTGACCTTGGAACTGCTCATTGAAATCAATGAGGCAAGTTGATTTTTATGCAGCATCTATGCACTAAAAAGGCACTTTAGACCATTCCAAACATGAGATAGCATAGCAATAGGAAACACTGTTTTCTTGAAACATGAAAGAGCTTGTACGCTCTACAGGGCTTGTAGTTACTTTTGTGTAAACTTCTAAATAAGTATTATACATTTTATCATAATGAGACTCATAAAAACCTTCCACAATTGCTGCACTAATAGGGAGATGTAGTGATCCTAAGAGTTGCATCACAGCTGAGTGTTTCTAGCAGTTTTGATATTTTTTTAATTGAAAAACCTCTCCAAGGGCTATCAGCATGGGTTTTTTTTGAAGCCAACAACTACTGCTAAATGGAGTTGTTTTTATAAAAAGCACAGCTGAAGCCTACTATGATAGGCTAATATTAGTAATCTTAAGTCTCAAAATTTAGAGCTTAGAAATTCAAACCCAGATCACACTATTAATATGTGGTCTGGAAGCACATCTTTTAAACATCATGTTTTTATCTGTAGGTTGATTCTTCTCTGTCCCTTGAAGTCACTCTTCACCAAAAAGCAAAATCACTGATACAGTTATTGAAATTGCATTAATTCTGATGATTATCTATTAATGGAATAAAACACCATATAAAAGTGTGTTACTATATTTAATAGACAGATGAAGGATTTCTGGACACTCTAATCTGCAGAGCAAATCTGGTCTGGTCTGAATGAATGTCTCATAAAGGTATAAAAGACAGCGTGAAACTAAATCCAAATCTACATGTAGGTTTGAAATCAACATGTAAATTGCTGTCTGGGGAAAAACAAATAGC
Source organism: Podargus strigoides (assembly GCA_028020825.1). Lineage (NCBI taxonomy): Eukaryota > Metazoa > Chordata > Aves > Caprimulgiformes > Podargidae > Podargus > Podargus strigoides. The sequence goes on from CM051630.1 coordinate 15,302,952, forward strand.
TGGTCCTAGACAACTGTTCATCCTCCTTTGCAGACACATATTTAGTACAATGAACTCCAGCAAACTCTTTTTTTTTCTTTCTTTTTCCCTTTCCTCAGACATTTACAGATCCCACCCACCCCTACCCCCCCCAGTCCATGGCAGGCTTCTCACATTTCCATTTATTATGTGTTGTGCAACCAAAGCCATATAATTATCATCAGTTCTGACACGAATGACTGTCCAGATAATAGCTACTGCACAGGTCATAGCAATATGCTCAAAGACAGAAGAAAATTTGGATGATCAGGGCTAAAAAGCCATATGTCCCTCCATCATGACATAAAAGAGGCAATGCAGAACACCCATGAATTTTCCTTATGCTAACTAAAGGACTGGAAAGCAAAGATCACAGTATTTTTCGAAAACTTGTAATAATACATATAAATGTTTTCTCCCAGAGAAAACAAACACACACTTGATCCCTGCTACCTGAGGTCTGTTGAGAGGTCAATAAAGGCTGTTTTTTCAGTTTGCAAAGTTCTAAAACATGGAGCAATTACCTCCTACATGATATAAATTACAAATTAATTTTTGCTGATTATTATACACTGAATTCATTTTAGAGAACAACTCACTAGAGCATAAATGTCAATTTCATTATTATTTTTTTAAAACTAGGATTCAATTTTGCATTTCTATCATATTCAAAAAAATAATTTTCTACGTAACTCAGTGGGATATTCATATGTGCTCAGAAACTAATGAGGTATGGGAAATAGATACACTATCATAAAAGGAAAATTACTAAATGAGAAAAAAGATTTTTAAAGGATCTCTTAGAGTAAAAAGAACAATTTCATCATCAAATGGGACTGCTTCTTCACTACATCTCTGTTTTTTGCCATCCCAAGAGGCCTGTTCATTTATGTAACTATTTTGGAACATTCTCCTGCTTTTACTGATTGAAAGACTCCTGCTCACTGAACATCTCTGTAAAGCAGTGTTTAAAAAAAAAAAAAAACAAGAAGTTTGTAAAGACTATTTTAAAAATAAAACTGCGGTCATTTTCTTTTGGTAATTCTCTTTTGACTGTAGTTAGTAAGTGGTTCTATAAACCATAAACAAAATAAGGGGAGCACACGGCCGTACTGCTAAGTAACATTCTCTCATTATTTTTAAGTAAATATCTTTCTTCCCTTGCAGCCTGAATGCCCCTTTTCATTCGGTGCACTTTAGATAAACTGGCTGGTCAGTGCTTTCACGCAGCTGCTTGCCATATTCCAGTTTTAATGAAATCTGTGTTTCACTTAGATTTGCCTGCTTTCAAACTTAATTTCAGCAATTACCTGAAGATCAAATGATTTGTATGAGCTGATTCAAAGGCGCAGGTATTCAAGGTTAACACAGGCCCTGGTGTAATGACAGCATGTGATGTCAGCCTGGGCAGGAATGTAAGGTGTGATCCTCCAACAAACTGGCAACAGTTGCTGGAAAAGTGCTGTTACAGATGGATTAAAAATTCTCTTTAATTAAGAGCTACATGTTCAGAGAAAGTTAGTGAAAGATGTCTCTAAGCAGAGTAAGAAATATACATATTCATATTCTGATAAGGCAATCAAGATGTTGATGTTAATATTAGAGCAATAACTTTAATTGTATTTCAGCAAACGAATGGCAATTAGAAAACAAATTATCTCAGAGAAGCATGTCTGCTGCACAGCCTAGCCCTGAAGGCAAGCCAAAAGCTAAACCTTTTTCTTGAATTTTAATGCAGAAGATAAATAGACACACCTCTGGAATTATTCTAAATAGAATACTATAAATGTTTTAAAGTTACTCTGAGACACAAATATAAAAATTGCCTTTCCTCTTGAAGTGGATTCTTTGCTGCTGTAACAAACATTAGCACACAAAATACTACTCTGTGCTTTAAAGATGGGGAAAATGTAACAGACGTTGGCCATGCTAATTAAAGAGCATATGTGTAGAGTAAATGATTTCCATTAGGGTAAGATTTAGTGCATAAATGCAGGATGAAAGATTCAAGGTGAATTTTTGTACAACTTCTCAGTGCTATGCTGTTACACAGTGACCAACCACAACTACAGCCATGCTGTTTTCTGACAGAAATAAACACTCCCCATAACTTGTATCTGATCGTACTGGCCCTAACAGAAGAGCTGGTAAGGTCACTTGAAGCACCTCTCACCCAGAATGACACTGGCCAGCCAGCATATGACTCAGTATGCCACAGGGTACCAAGAACTACACTGGATTTTCACCAACTCAATTGAGAGCTAAAATCCGGTGTAACATTTCCAGATGCTATCTTCTGTGATAAAAATGCCTCCTTCCAATAAAATTATCCTCATGTTTCTAGCCATAAGTGTTTTTCCTTCTCCCTGGTCCACTCCCCCAAGAGAACATGCCCCATCTGTCAAGATGAAAGTCTGTTCTTACGACCCATTCACCTCACTGCTGTAGACCTTTTTGGTCTGTATGATTTGTCATGGACTGTATTTTGCTGAAACACTGGTGGTACAAAATGCTTAGGCATTACTCAGCCTTCCATGGTTTCAGTCATACTATTTAGAAAATTTATAAGATCTTTTGATCAAGCTGGAATGCTTTTAATGATGCTGTAACTAAATCCACCCAGATTGCAACAGAACATTATAATTTTCAACCGCCAATTTAAGCATAAATGGTAAAAAGATGGACTGCAACTGAGATTTTCATCCTTAGAAATCTCCTCACTCAGAAAGGAAACCAGTGACAATTTTTCACTGTACCTGCAATGCAACAGTCCATCTTGGTTCTACAAAGCAATTAAGTACCTCATTAAATTTAAGCACCTGCTTAATTCCCATGGCTTTGAAATCAGTGGGAGTTAAATGCTTGTTCCTGAATTTGTGCAGGAAAAACATGCTTGTTAAAACTTGCAAAGAAAGAGGATTATGTCTGCTACACTTGTTACAGACTGGTTTAATAAACTTTATGGTATTTAACCTTCATCTTTGTTACACAAAGAATCAGACTAGGGCCCAAATGTGTGATGACATATAGGCCTTATCTTCAAACGATGCATCAGACATTAGGTGACCATAACAGTCTATTTAGAATTTGAAATGATACTAATCTACTCAACTGGTCACTACTAACAAATGGGACAAAAACCCCACCTCTTGGAATCTCCTTGATGAATCTTATGCTTTTAGGAGACTGACCATAACTTCTTTACTGAACATGATGTTCTTTCCTTTTAGTATGAGTTTTACACTAAGGGCTCCAAGATTCGCATGAAAAAACGCAGCTTTCTGTCAAGAATGTCAAGATGGTGGTGGCCAGGTGTTTTACAGCATTTAACATACACTCACATATGATATGTCAGCATCACAGTATCTGTGTTGTCACTGAAGAAACAGATGATGAAATACAGGTGCAGACTACAAAGATGTAGCAAAGACTCTTCCAAAATGTGTCATTTAAACCATGTGCTGAAATCGTGGAAGACAGGCCTGTTACACCTGGGTTTGAAACAACTTGATGGCATTCTCTACCAATGCTAACCAAGGAGAGATGGAGGGATTACAGTGAGGAAGGCCTAAGGGCATCGCTATGAATTTCCAGCAATGAGACACATACCTTTTTGGCAGGATGAGGCAGGGTAGAAGTTGTAAGAGCAGCCATGACCTGTGTACTCCTGCCTGCAGAAACAGAAAACAGCACTATGATGTACTTTGCAGAAAACAAAACATACAGTGCTAACTCCTAGGAAAATATTTTCCGATAAATTGACAAGGAACAGAATGGTAAGCTCACTAAACTACCCACAACCACCTTTACATTAACAAATATATCAAAGGTTTTTATTTTACACTGTGAGCTTCATTGTTTGCGATGCAGAGATATATAGATATAGATATATACACATAAATAGAAGATGTCCTCTGGACTGCTGAACACTTCAAAGTACATACCTAAAAGTTTTCTTCCTTGTTTCCTGAAATAAAAGTATTTTAGCCTGTCTTGGTTATCTGAACACGTATTTTTTGCACAACACACTGATCATAGTGCTTTTCTCATAGCAGCTATTTAACTTCACAGGTGATTAGAGGATATCTCGGTAATCCTTTTTGATCTAACAGTGAGATAAAAACTCAAATCTTAGACATTGTTGCTTTCAGTTGGTGAAATTAGTGGTAAAGCGTGTGACGTGTTGTTTGCTTGGCTACATAAGCAGTCACATAAGCCAGAGTATTTTACTCACAGCACTAAGCCCTTTCCTACTAGCCAGGACTTCAGCCATAGGCATAAAACATGTTGAAAATCTGATTTATTGTTAATTTTTACAAGCATTATTTTAATAGTTCCACTTAAATTAATCAGTGGTAGATCAGTAAGTCTTACCACCAGAAGTGAGACACTTTTATGTCACGTACAATTTACAACAATAATTTTTCAACTGTTCTTTGTTTAGCTTTGAAAATGTATATTAAATTTTCCAGCAAACTTTTCAAGTAGTACATTCTTTTAAAATGTATTGTGAAAACTACTTCTCAAATATGTCTGCATTGCTTTAATAACAAGAGACAGGAAAAAGCTGCTGAGGAGAATCCAAAAGGCTATTGGATTAAAATTCATGAAGGGCAGTTTCTCCCTTCAGTGTCAGATGTAATTGCATATACACTGAACATCAGAGCAGTTCCAGAAGTTGCAGGCATATTATAAGGAGCAATTCAAATGTGCTGCAATCCTTTGCATCTGCTAATATCTTTCTGCAACTTATCCAGTGATTTCCTATCCTCAAAATTGTGATTGAAGTAATCAAATGACTTAGGTAACAGTCTAGATAAAAAAAACCTTATTTCCAATGTCAGAGATGCTGTAAGAAACACATCTGATAAAAACAGTGGAGTATTGGACCTACTGATCTCATATGATCAACTGGAAAAAAGTCTTGTAGTGATTCCAAACCCACAAGTTGAATAGTAAGATGTATTAAATACACACATAATTCAGTTTTCTATCTTCATAGTTTTAGGGAATTTTAAAATTTGACTGTTTAGTGCAGATAACCTATACTACAGACATCAGTCTGCTGGCATAGAAACTTATTACATATACATCATAGTGTGTTAAAATTCACAGGGAAGCTTCCGTGAAGAGCACAGAACCTCTTGCTTATTTTTAAAAACATTTTGAAAACAAATCCATCATATTTAGCATTTGCACACTGTACTCAACCGACAGGCCTAAATGTTACTGAGTGACAGAATTGGTACAAAATATACTGCACCACTACCTACCACATCAATTTTAAAGTCAAGGGGACCATTTCTAGTGTGGGACGAAACAAGGTACTTTTTTCCTATAAGAGACAAGCCAATTTCTCTTGCTAGGTTTGCCAAAAAGCGTAACAGTACAGATCAAACACCATGGGTCTATTTTATATATAAGGGAAGGACCACATATGGTACAAATGATATGTACAATCCACACATATGTGCGTACATACACACGTATTTGTGTAAAGTATAACACATAAGCCCTGTCTACTCAGAAATATAAACGCAGGGATTACAACTTCCAGGTAGAAGCAATTTTTACATTTTTTTCTGAAACTGAAAGGTAGCAACTGACTGGTTTCACACGAGAGAAGACACCTCCAGCCTACCTATTTGAATTAGGTACTTTTTTCAACTTTAATTAAATTAAATGATCTTTCAGAAAGTTACTACAAAGAGAACAAAAGAGAGGGAAAAAGATAAATGAAGAAGTGGATTTTAACAGCATTTTATTGCACATATCATCATGTCCTTTGCCTTCATAATATCTACCAGTAAAATGCTTTCTGAAAGTGAAAATGAATTATTTTCTTCCAAGTTTATTAATTAATCATATCCTTTTTTATGAGAGACTGATTATTTAATTTTAGCCATCAATGGAACGTTGAGCTTCTTAATATCAAACTGAAGCCATGGAAGAAAAGAGCATTAATTAGTTTCTTTCCAAAAAGCAGGAGGAAAAGGCAATTTAATGATCTAACATAGGCAGGTATAGGCCCTGATCTCATGTGAAATCTCATTACTGTCTTTCTTTTGCATGACTGCTAGTTAAAATTCTACTATTCTGAAAGTTACTTTGTGGCCTACATGAAATAAGTTGATGGTCTCACTCTACTTCCCAGTGTTCAGGTGCCAACATCACAAGGATACTGTCAGAGCTGTCACTCTTTGACATATATGTTGACAGGTTTATCAGATAACAAAGATTTAATGGGCACAGAAACTGAATGCAACTCTTGACCCTATAGGGACTGCTCCCTGAGGCACACACGGGAAACGATATGTGAGAATTTTAATTTGCAATAACTTCTCGTAGATTTGTTCTGTGGAGAAACCAGATGATCTTAAGTCTTTCTTGTTATTTTCTCCCTATTTATTACACATGCATCCTGCAAAGTTTTCAGCAAAAAAGCCCCCTTGGTTCACTGGAAAGGTTAAAATGAGAATTAGAAGTGTGAGGGGGCGTGGTTGTCTGAGAGGAGAGGGATGTGCTGGCATGCATATGTGTGTGTACATAACATATAAACCAAAAGAGAATGTTGACAGAATGTAGCACAGGTTAGATAGTTGAACATGCAGAAAACTGCTGAAAGAAGTTAAATGTACAACAGAAAAAATTGTGTGCCCCAGGGCACAGGGCCCTGAGAAGTGTTTCCTCCAATGCCAATCGCTTTTTAAAAAAGGAAGTCCAGTAATGACATAGATCCATTATTACCACATATGATAGTATTTTGAAATAACCATGCAAAAGCTTCACTAAATGTATCTGAAGCATTTGAAGAGGAATGGAGCGATGTCCTTGAGTCACACAAAGCCCCCACATTATTTTCCTGAAAATGCATCTATAGTGACAAAACTCACCAATTAGTTATCATGAGAAGTGTACAGTACCTGCTCATGTCACTTAAAAATGAAGGTAGTGACTCTGGTGTACTATAATTAAGGAAGATAACACCATCAAAGGTTGAGATGTTGAAGGCAAAATACTGAGTCTTTTTTCAAGTAATTGAGTCTTATAAATCAGAAAATGTAGTTACTACAATAGGACAAATTTTAGCTTCTGGTCCTATTCCCTCACAGAACAACCCTGCCATTACACTTTCTGAAAAAAAAACGTATTAGCAGCCTCAAGCTGAAATGTTTTATACATTTCAAACTTAAATAAAGAATATGAAGATCAAAGAAAAGACAGGAAAAAGTTGTTGCCTGGACAACACAAAAGTAGGCAAAGTCCTGCAATGACTAATTCAGGAATCTCTCCAGATGACATTATCATACCCCACTCATGGAAGACAGCCATACACACAGATGTTGATGTTGACTAAGTACATTTATTCTAAAGAGTGACATCCGTCTTCTGCCAAGCACAAGAGATGTGTGACTACATCTGTTCACTCCACTAAGGGAGCATACAGGCATAGGACAGAAGAAAGGGCTGCCATAAAATAAAATGTTAATTAGTGCACAGAGTCCCATTTGAACCACTTCCTAAAGTCAGTATTTCACAAGCTTTTAGGATTAGCCTGTCACAGGTCCCTCCTGAAGGTAATGAGAGCTCAATGGGGGAAAAAACAGATCAAAGATTAGTACTTAAGTTTGACCATTATCCACAGACCCTTAATTAGCTGATGACAATAAACAACCACCATCTACACACACATATATTTATGCACACCTATCCACACACACACACAGAGGCTTACTACTATGTCTGTGTGCATACACCTTCTGCCTCCAACTCTTTCTCTTTCTAGAAAACAACTGGAAAACAGAATTCTTACATTAAATTTTCAACATTAGTTAAATGCAAAGATCAAAGGAATATGAAGGTAACCATCTGTGGTCCTGGAATGAATATATTCTCACGGTACATTTCACTTGAAATATGAAGTTGATTTCCAGTAGTATCATTAAATAATATGTCACTCGTAGAGTTCACTCAGAGGTCTGAGACATACAAAACTAATTTATGAATATATCCCTTGTTTTCAGAGAAGGAGGTGACTTCATGTTGTACTGTTGTCATCACTTAGGTTTCAAGGGTCTGCAGGGCACCTGGAACTGCCAACTGGAGTACTTGAGTAAAGGAAAATAACAACTGGCATGTTTGCATATTTATATGGTTAAATGTGTTCTTCTATGAAAGCACCTTCAGTGCTACTTTACTATTAAGTATATAACACACATATATAAATAAGTTTTCTGAATTCCCTGACTAGTTGGGTTAACAACTGTGAGTCCTTTCTAATGTGATTCTGTCTTATGTTCTCTTCTCCTTACTAAGTCCTGTTGCCCTGGGTGAAGGTGAAAAGGAAATTGTCAAAATCTCGAAGATCTTTAAAAACTAATTTAAAATATTTAATCCTCTCAAACATTGAACTGTGTCCTAAAACAAGGCAGTAAACCGTGTTTATATTGATTGCTAACTTCCTTTCATACTTTGGCTACAGATATTCTGCTCTTTCACCAGTTTTTGGAATCTATCCATAAACCACTTCTACTCTTCAAATAACCCAGCTGCCACAGATGCAAGTGTGGCTGATTTTTGACCACATATTTTGAGAATCTGAAGAGACAATCAATAAGATCATGCACTTGCTTTGATGTACCTACAGAACAAGTAAAACACCTGAAGTTTTCATGGTGTTCACTGACAACTTAGAAATTATGAAGTTAAATTGATCATTTGTATGTTTTATGGATAGGCAAATGCACAAATCTCTGTTTTGAAGGCAGAGATTTCCTGGCTAAGGTAAAGCATGCAAGAGATTTGCTTTCAGTAACTTAAAGCTGATGGGCTTGGTAGGACAGCCAACTCATACTGAATGCTATCTATCACCCATAGCTACTGGCAAAAGCATGCTATAAGATACCAGGTATGATCATCCACTGAATTCACAACAGGGATGCTGATGAACATGGCTCCAAGACACAATAAATTAGTAATAACTTCCCTTATTATATCCCCAAACTAAAAGTAAGAATAACTTTTCTGCCAGAAGGGGATATGCAGTAAATGTAGTACTCTAAGTTTGTTCTGATAAATTGATGTTCTAATGGCAGACTCTGTATATTTTGTCTTCATTGCATGAACTGCCAGTTACCTACAAAGTGTTTGCTTCAGTGTTTTGTGGCTTTTATGCAAATATTTGATGTTAACTGCTTCATTTTTTTCTCCTGGTTTGCTTTGTATAGTTTTGCTGAGTTGCATTATGCAGTCATTAAAAATGAATAGTCAAAATAAAAATATTTCATATTGGAAACCATACTTAAAAATTAATGGTGTTTTAGCAAAAGACTGTTTCCCATTATTTCACAAACACAGCAGAAACTTCATAAAGGAATGGTTAATCAGCTGAAGACAGCATTTATCTCTGTCCTTTCTATGTTTGGTAAAAATCCCTATAGCTTGCTTAAGCTATATAGGATTGCACACACAGACCAGACAGTGCAAAGGCAGCCTAAAGCTGCCTTGTTCTCTGTGTAGTCAGACAGAGGTACAGCACAGAATCCTCATCCACTCACAGTGCTGAAGAGTATAGGAAATAAATAACCTTCTACAAATTCTTGTGCTTTGGACAAATTACAGTTTCAGTTTTCTCTGTGGCTAACAACAGTAACTCCACTAAAGAAGCTATTCAGGACATCCACCAGAGAACAGAAGAATAATGAGTCCTGTTTCAAGAAAACTAAAGGAAAACCCCACAGTTTGTACTAACTGGATCTACATGAGGCACAAAGCCACAACAGTCTGATTCCTTACCACTTCTCTTTTATGGCTGGCCTGCAAATCCATCAGTCTCCTACAATCAGAGAATCCAGCAGTCACAACTGGACTTCCTTACTGATTAAGTTAAAATGTATTCAAGAGATTCATTATGTACCTTAACTGGTATATGTTAAAAAAAAAAAAAAAAAAAAAAAAAGGTAATGTATTTCTAAGGCCTACAGGTGCAGTTATTCAACATATTGGAAAATAAAGAGTGAAGTAATAAAGGGCAGTGATTATCCCATTGTTGATTTTATATTCTTAATTGCTCACAGGTTTTTGTAAGCCATTAAAGTCTTCATAGTGACAGGGAGAGGAAGGGAAAGAAAAAAGAAATAAAGAGAAATTAGCACGAAAATAAATGGATATGCAGATATGGAGAAAGCAACAGAAGATGGCAGTACTGAAGTCAGATTCCATACTTAAAATGGGAAAGGTTTTACTGATTTTTCTCTCCTGAATTCCCTGCCATCATCACAACTGCATTTTTTATCCCCTTAAATTATATTGAGCTCAGAAGAGAAAATGGCAGCTGAGATTCTTCTCATGAGTAGGTTTAGATTAGGCAAATTATGCATCATCTTATTTTTACAGAGGGTCAGCTTCAATTTCAATCCATTGTATGGTTTTCAGTGAGTTTAACATATGATTATGACAGTTCAGGTATTCCACTTTAGAAACAGCCCAATTCACACTCCTTGTACTTGCATGTAGTTCTACTTTTCAATCTTAAACATTTCATTGAGGTAGACTTCTTTGCAAGTCAGAATGCCAGTGATTGATTACTGGAATTCTCTCAGTACATAGTGAACATCAAACAGAAGTGCATACCCTGTTGGTATTGATTTAGAACTGATGATCTCATTAGAAAGCCCTAATTCTCAACATCGCTCTGGTTTACACAATCTTTAATTTATTTTAAAAAAGCTGATAGGCCAACTATTTCAGTCTCATGCCTGTCTTCTCATCTTACTAGACAACTGCTTTAGTCTTTGAGCATTTAAAAGGTCATTAATCCAAATGCTAATGCAATCAATACTATATTAAATAAACTATAAAAAGTAAATTAATATTAGGTAACCTGGTGCATTGTGTCATAAGGTTTTAAAATGTGCTTATTGTCAGCACATTTAAAATGATAAATTAAAACAGTGCACCTTTCAAAAAATAATCCCAAGGAGCTTTTAAAATTACTTTCTCCACTACTGACTCATGGTGAAAACAGTAAGGAAAATATGTATTATTTACTTTTTAGTTGAGTTAGCTTTTATACTGATGCTATTTTTTACAAAACCATATATGTATGCAAAATTGAATTTTAAACACAAGTGGGACTCTGTAAATTGAATTAATTTGGCCTTAGAAATAGAACACTTATGTCTAACGTGGTGTGGGTGGAGGTTAATGCCCTGTTAACTAAAGCTTTAGAAGGTGAAGGAGATCAGACTTAGCACATACCTCTATTTTAGACTTCAAAACCCCACAGATTATATACAAATATGTATTATTTTCTATTCTGGGAACATAAACCTCCTTCCAGCTATCTTATCTAAACTGGCCCAGCTAGCTCTCATATTCATATCTCTCACAGTTTTTCCATTTTCTTAAACACAAAGAGGTTCTGTAGTTTCTGTATTTGTAAACAATTCTGTTCAATAGGTCTCAGTTCTGAGCAGCCAATACACACCACTGTAATAATTTACATCTTGTAGAGATGGCAGCACAAAACTAGCATTTGCTGAAAGTTTTAGAAGAGTACCTGCAGTCTGCAATGCATTTATTTAACAGGCTTTCAAATAAAAAACGTAGTTGAGAAATCAATGTACATCCACCTTCTAGCATCTATCCATCTTGCATCCTGTGGATTTTAAGTCTGAGGCATGAGAAAAAGTTTATTCATTTTTGAGAATCTTGGATAATGAAAACTGAGCTCTTGCAGCTACACTGTTAAAAGCTTTTTCCCTTTTATCAACACTGGAAAATCCTGCATATCTTCAGTGCTTGCATTTGCAGTCTCTGTGCTATTTACCTTCCTTCTTGGATTTTCTTTCTGTATCCAGGTCCTTGTCCAAATAGCTCCTTTCTGCCCCTTTGTCTTGAATGTTAAAACAATAGATGTGGACTTTTGGTATATCACAATTCCTTTAAAATGCCTCCAGTAGCTGATACTGATCATTTTCAGTCTTTCTAAAAAACAGTTGCTACAAAAAATGCCTTTTTGGCAACGATGCTTATCTTATTATCACTGGCATTTGTTTCTCATTCACTGGCTGTACCAGCTTTTTAGGCTTTTTGTGCTCACCTTCCAGGCCCATCATCAGCCTGGCTTTCTCCTGTTCTGCCGTCTGCTAACAAATCTGTCAACTTCAACTGCCAGCTGAAGTGTTCAGCTGAGGAAGCTTTCGGGAGAAAAAAAGACAAACCAAAAAACAAAAAAGTCAGAATTTGTATCCACAAAATGCTCACACTTTTGCTCCTGTAAAAATGCACGGAGTGTGCAGCCTTCAGTATTTGGCTCTTCAACTACCAACTTCACACCAGATGGCCAAAGTTGTAGCAAAATACAGCTGCAAGCATATCATCTGGGATAAATTATTAAGGTAAGAAAATGGTGTCTGATAAGGGTGAAAGTGCCCTGTAGAAAACAATGCTGCACAGATTATTGCTCTGTAATGATCACAATCTTAAAAAAATCACAGCTTGGAATATAACAAAAGTGAATGACCCTGGTTCAGCCAAAGAAAGAACAAAATACAGATTGCTGAGAAAATCACTTGCTAGAGAAAAACAGTATTTGTTTACAGAATCTGCACCTTACATACTGTTCCAATTTGCTTGTAGTTGATCTTTCCCTTGTAATAATTGGAAAAACACCTTTTTAGCAGGTCAAAAGCATGGAAAAGAAGGGCTCTGGAATGAGTGGAAAGCCTGAGTCAAGGTTGGTTTCAGTTCATAAACTAATGGAAACAGCCTAACATAAGCTGTTCTAGCGTTAAGACAGTTTGGCTGAAGAAAGAATATTTTAATGGATCAAAGCTAGACTGCAGTAGATTAGCCTCTGACCAGCTGGCAGCTGATAAGACGACTGTGACCAGTATCGGTGCAGGTGAATATTTATGGCTTAGTGATGATTGCTTGTTCAACCTCATCATGTACAGGGTGTTTTGTGTTGTGGAGTATAAAGGTCTAGGAACTTTCTTAATTTAGAAAGGTATGAAGGCAAAAGGAATAATTGAACGGTCCTGTGTTCTTTCCACTAGGATAGAGAAGCGATTCACTGTAAGTACATTGTATAGCAACAAGACTCCAAGAAAAGCAAGACTACTGCTCATAGCAAGCCTCCAGGAGCAGGACTGCAGAGGCTCAGTAGACAGAGCTCACAGCATGAAGCGATGAAATGGTTCCTGCTGCTCAGAGGCAACATACCCACAGCAGTAACTCTTTACATGGTATAACTCAGCTTGGTAGTTTTTTTAACTCAACTGATAAATGATGATAAACAGGGGGCTTTAAAACTAATTTTCCTTGATAGAAAAAAAAAATATCAATAAAAAGCTAATCATACTTGGGTATGAAAATGTTTTCCTTCATGTTACTTTTTTCATTGAATTTTTATGTTCCCAAGTGTCTTGTTTAAAGTATCTTGGATATTTTGCAACACTATCCACAAGGGGTCACATAATGAGTACAAAGAGAGCATAACTAAGCAGATGTGTAACAAAGTAGTGCTCATTTGTAGGGTGAATCATAAAAAGAAATTTTTAGAAGAATATTGCACAGAGCACAGCGGATCTGAAGTGACAGTGCAGAGAAGAGTGGTAGTGATGAGAATATTAAGAGATTACAAGGTGTAAGTATCTCAATTTTGAAGAGGTTAATTTCGGAGTACTCAAGGATTGCTAGTCATACCAAGCTGAGCATTAGGGTAAACAGCAAATGCAAATCACCATGGAAACATCCTTATGTCACCAAGAAGCAAACGCTGGGGCTGAGGTACCACATGATTCAAAGGCTGCTCAAAGTTGTAAAGGGATATTATTTGATTCGCTTCAGAAACAAAATATTCAATTTGCTTTCCTAAGTAAGTATCATCTTGCACCATGCTTTTATCCAGAGTAACAACAAATAATAAGAAAATCCTTTCTGAAATGTTTGATCATTATTTTAAAAAACCGTTGCTACACAGTTGTGAGTTTTTCCTAACTGCAGGAAGTCTGGAATGGTGAAGAGTTCAAACAGTTACTGCATTTGCAGCATTTTTTCCATGGAGTCACTCACAATGCAGGAAGCACGCTTCTAAAATCAAGTGCGGATGCAGGGTAGTCTTTCATTATGCATGTGTTGCTGCCCAGTGAATACAAGTCTCCCTGAGAAAACAGTGCATCTATTTGCAGTGACACAGAAGGATATTTGCTAACAATTGTCACAACTTACTCACGAGAGCATCCTCACTTGTTGCAAGCTCCATGTGCTTCTTACTTTGGGCACAAGTCACTTACATGCTAAAAACTAAGATTACTCTGATTTGAATGAAATTATTCTTCTTTTTCCATCTATATTAAAACTACCACAATCTAATAGTAGATTTTTTAATCATTTTTTTTTTTTAAAGGATGTTGTTGGTAAAGGATGAAACCCCTTCCCAAGAGTGGCTCCAACACAGTGTTTTTCCTGGCTAATCAGCACCAGAACAACACATAAGTTGAAAGAATATATTCAATTTGCTTTTTCGTAAGAATCAACTGACATGTAAAAAAGTAAAAAAGCCTTAGCACTGAGATGATAAACATCAAAGAAATGTACGTAAAGCTCTGTTCTATTTTTTGTCCTTAAGAAGTGCCTCTTGTTCACACGGTATTTGGGTCAGCTACCCCATCTCACAAATGGAGGATCAGAGCAAAAGGAACACTTATGGTTGAACCCAATCACTCCCTAGTGTTAAGGAAACACTCCAAACATCTATCATTATCACCACCTTTCATGGAACACCAAGAGCTAAAAGACATCACGTGTAACTTCTGCTTATTGAGGACGAAGTTTGAATCTACAAGAGAGAAGAATGTCCCAACCTATTTGATGGCTGATTCTCTTCTAATATGGACAAAATTTTAGAAATACTGAGGTATCACAAAAAAAGGATAGATTTTAATTTTTAATACTAGTTTTAAACATTGCTTTTTAGTAAATTTTAGTAAGTTTACTAAATCCTTTCAATCCCAAGTATAATTGATTAATAATACAACTTGTATATAAAAAGAGAGCAATGAAACAGGGTAAGTGGAACTGGAGAAATAGTAACAGATGTCAGAATAGAGTGCTATGGGCATTGCCTGATACTAGACTTTAAGAATGTCTGGTATAGTTTTTCAAGTCTGTTTAATAAAGACATTTTTCTTTTTATTCTTTCAGTTTCACAGTAGTGTGATTATAGGGAAAACATTCCTCCTCAATCTCTTTTGAGTGTCACGTGTTCTTAGAAGAACATATCTTAGTATTTTGTTGATGTCAGGTATACGGGGTTCTCTCTGATTACAGCAGCATCACAAATGTCTGAGGGCATATTTGCATCCTTTGCATGTTCTACTATGCACAAATACAACAGCTAGGAAGAATATGGCCCTAAGTGATTTTTAACCCCATTCATCAAATGCCAGTTTAACATCAAAGTTTCACGCTATGTTAATATCCTAACTGACAAATTTAAGAGACAGCCTTTACTATGAGTTTGTCTTAAAAGCAATGCAACAAGGATTAACTTTGTCATTCTTCAGAAGAAAGCGAATATGATTTCTAATATGCTCTTGGTGAGACGAAGAGGAAAGCAAGCATACCACACATTACAATGACTTGAATGACTTGACAGCTGTTAGCTAAACAATACAACATTAATTTTCAACATTTTTGCACATGGCTGGGTGAGAGATCCCTTAATCCCAGTTCCTATTCTACTTCTGCCTCATTGTTGCTGTCTCCTTTTGTATCACTTATTATAATCAGTTTCTGCTGCATACTCCCTTTCACCTTATTATTGTTGCAAAACTAAGGTACTAGGTTAATTCAGACTTGCTTCCCTGGGGTACATTAAGATGGATTTAAGTACTTTACTGAGACAGTCTGACTTCAAAAGCTGCTTTATCGGTTACTACCAGAGAGAGAGACCCATCCATGACAGCAGTAAACTAACCATAAATTCTCATATTCTATATGCTGAGTGACTTTCAAAAGGAGAACTATTGATTTTGTCATTTATGAATGGATTTAGTCAAATTAGTCTTTTCATTGTGCACAATAAGACAGCATTGTGATTAGGAATTAGAGGATAAAACTGTGTGGAACAAATGGAACTGCCATTTTTGGGATCCTCAGCACAAATTCAATAAGCTTCAGTTATGCCACCCTGATCACTTTGTTCATGACCAGCTACTCTCCATATTTTGATTATCTTCAAAGGAAAGGAAAAGTGGCCTCTGCCTTCAAGAGGCACTTTGCTCTCCAGAAGACTTAACCTTTCAAAGAGCTCTCATGTCTTTACCTTTGAAAGAGCTAACAACTTGTTTGCCAAAACAGTATGAGTATTTACAGACATACTTGAAATCAGGCAAAGATTACACAGTAAAATAAACAGAGACACTGTCAACAATAAATTAAGTTTGTGCTAAAAACATAAAATATTGAGAGTGTAGCAGACATCACTAAGCATTATGCTACTCAAGCCTCTGAACTTTTCCAAACACAATAAGCACTGATAGGCCCTGGATACCTTTTCCTGAAGAGCCACTCCAGCTGGTTATTTCAGTAGCTGGGCTGTATTGCTAGAAACAATAAGGCTAACACTTGTATCCCGATTTCCATCCCTTTTGTGTGGTGTCTGGCACGAATATACCAGCTCACAGCTATATAGAGAATAGAGCATCAAATGAAAAGCCACTGGGGGCTGGAGGAGGGGTCGTGTGCCAATATTGTGTAGCCTGTGTATTTAGGCATTTGTGCATCCAAACGCACACATAAATCTGTATGCATAGGATGAAAAAATGAAATATGCTAACCAGCCCAGCATTTGGTACTTTGTAATTATTTGAAAGGTTTCTGCATCTAAGCTTGACTTTGCAATTTAGGAGTGCAGAAAAGCTTAGATTTTTAGTTTCCTTTACAATTGCAACGTTATTTTCTAACAACTCCTGTGTCTAATTTTATTTTCTATTTCACATGCTACAACAGAGATTACAAGGCACATGTTATGCCCGCACTCTGAGGAGGGCTCCTATGCATTCATATATTTGCTTGGAAATATGGACTGGTTACATTTTGAGTACCTTAATACTGTTTCCCAATTTATTATAGACCTAAAAGATTAATGTCTTTGACCTGCTGCGCTATGTCCACAGATACCAAAACCAAAGTGACAACAAGTGTGGGAGGTGTCCCTGCCCGTGGCAGGGGGGCTGGAACTAGATGATCTTTCAGGTCCCTTCCAATGCAGACCATTCAATGATTCTATGATTCTAAGCGAATTTCTAAATATAAAGTATTTCAGACTCTGATCCCCTTCAGTTTCAGGAGGAAATTGTGCATATCTTATATAGCTGATGTATACCTGTGAAGCAAGTCCAGTGCTTCTGGCTGGCTTCTATATGAACAGTTATGCCAATAATTCCAAGAAGCTGAAATGGCCACAGGAGCTATACCTTGTACCTCATGCAGTCTATAATGAATCCACTGTGTCCCAAAAACATCAGCCAGTGCAGGCAGAAAGCCACTGTACAATATGTACACAAAGTCACATACTTCTCAAAAGCTTTGGTCTTACTGCTTGTGTAATATATAACATCTTTCAGAGCAGAAAAACATCATCAGTGCCTTGTAGACATGCTGCAGTTTTAAAAAATATATTTGAAATAGTATTTTTTAGAAAACTCCAACACAAACCAAAACAAAATTCAGATATTAATGACGTCATGACTTTTGGTGGTTTTTTTTTCATTTTACAGCCAAGTGTTAGGTGCAGATATTGCCCCCATTCCAGAAACGGCAAAGGAGAAACTGAAGTTTGCAGCAACACATTCAGGCTTAACCACTGACTGTCAAATGGAATTAACTGATGGGGAGATAGAGAGGAAACACTTTATGGCTTGGTTAGCTGTGGCTGCTGAGTTCTTATACCCTCCACCACACCAAGACCATTTACTCAGGTTCCTGACTGCAGTTACTAAGTTTTAGTGCTGGATACGTAACTCGTGCAAGCTTATACAGCACATACATGGCAGAGCCATGTGTAGAAACCAGAAAGGTTCCTTGGCTTTTTAAAACAAATAACCACTATGTCTTAAGTACCTTGCATACTTGCCCTACAATTCAGCGAGTGTAACAAGCCTGATTAGAAGACTACACATTAGCTATTTCATGGTTAAGTAAGTAATACGTTGAGTACTAAATTTACGATCTGCTAAACACAGCAGATAATTTCTTATTAATATCTTTATATTCCTCAGATGAACCATGTTAAAATGAATGAAGTATAGCCATTCCCACCAAAGGATAATGTGATTAAGTTACTCAAATACCTCAAATAAATGGGTAGGGATGTGAAATGGAAAAAAACGGATATGGAGGTAGGAGCCTGTCTGAAGTCCCTACAAGTTTTGCCATTATTTATTACAGGACTGGAGTCAGGCCCACTCTCTCAACTTAGTCTAAAGATAAGCAATCTTTTGTAAGAAATGAATTTTCTTGGAGACAATACCAAACACAACATCAGATTAAAAAAACAAACAAACAAACCCAGAAAAAAAAAAGCAACAGGAAAACCACTGAGGCACAGCCATGCTTATGCAAAACAGGTACCTAGTACAGGCTTAATTATAATGATATTCTTGGGCACTGAGGCTGAAGCAGATGCAAAAAGTTAAACACATTGATGTGCTTCACTGAATAAGAATACAAGGGAATAGAGTAGCTACGGTATCAAGCAAAAGCAAGAAAACCTCAGTGATCTGAGATTTAAGTATAGCATAATACAAGTATTTGTTGGGCTCAGTGCTATTTTCAGTGTATTAATTGTGTAACATGAGCAGAAGGAAAACCATCCGGTCTTTGTCTTCTGTCTTCTAACATCACACACTATCCCTTAGAACAGGTGCTTTAAAATAGAGCATTAATGACTTTTGAGACAAAGTAATTATATAAAATAACAACAGCCACTATATCGAAGTTTGTGTAATTTAACAGAAATATATAAAACAATGACTTTAGATGGTTCATCAGAACAATTCTTAATTCATTTACATGAAAGAGTGCAACTGCTTCAGTTGCTACTGCAGCTTTCATTTATATCATGTTAGTTATGTCATTTGTGTAAGAAGGATGTGTATAATGTCCTTGAGCCCTACTGCAAGTTAGGACATACTAGAAACATACACTGAAGAGCATTTTCAGGAAGACATTTTGTCAGTCTCCTACTCAAAACTGTTACTGGAAGACACCACTTCTTTTGTTGCTGAAGAAAAGTAGCTTTTTAGCTACCCAACACAATGACAGTCTAGGTCTTCCTGTGCAAGTGCTTAAGCCAAAGGGATTTTAATCAACTTTAATGTGTTTAAGAACGGAGCCCTAAGTAATTCTGCTATTACTATGGCTGGTAAACTGTGTAAGCTCAACTGTTGTGTTACTCAAAAATGACCCTGCAAAAAAATAAATCATACAATCTCTAGCATCATCATTTGGAATACCAAAGGCATTTGTGTTACAGGTTTGTTTATGCAGCAGTAATTTTGCTTTCCATTTTCCCTTGCTATTAACTAATAATGCAAAGCAAAATGTTCTCACAGAGAAAAAGAGCCAGCTGTAAACAAATGTTACACCCTCAGAGGCTTATGTTTTCCCTTATGAAAAGCAGTGCACTGGATAATGTTATATATTTATAATAAGAGATACCTCAAAATATCACTGCATGCGACTTTATTTAGATGGAAGAGGAGATTTAGATGTTCTGACAAATGTGCATGCGTGACAAAAAAAGGCACCCTGAAAACGGATGATTTGCTGAATTTGAAAATCCATGAAGAGTTATGCAACTGAACGACAGATTTGAGGTACAGAATGTTATCCATATTATTATTTTAACACTGAAGTCTAAATTCTGGTTTCTTTATATTGCTAACTTAGTCTTTGTAAGACTCTATTTACAGCCTGACACATCTGAAAACCAATACCTTGAAAATGAAATCTTTTCTTCAACTTTTATGGTAATTTCCACATTTTTCTTATGTGCTGTCCTTCCCAAAATAATTCACTCACTGACAAAAAGCTGTCTGAATAATCTTTATATATACAAGTTTCTGCAGACTGGAAACTAAAGAATAAAGCAGCAAGCTGAATACCTAAGTACAGCCTGAAACATTAGGATGCATGAAGATTACGTTGTTCACTGCACAAGTTTTCACTGTTAGAAAGAATTCCTCATAAGGGAAAATTGATCCTGAGCCTGGAATGCTGTACATGGAGTACAAGACATTTATCATCAAAGGTCTATGAATATATTTGGCATTACTCTTGTTACGACCAAAGGAAACAAAAGCAATTATTGCACCTTAATTAAGGGTAAACACTGGTAGGCATATGTTATCTACAAGACTAGCTATGTGTCTGAATATGACTAGATCTAATCTAAAATGAGTGCTGAGATTAGCCAAAATCCTCTAGACATTATCTCTGTGTAGGACTGTTTTTATAATCTTGTTCTAAGGCTAAGATCAATGAAACCTTAAAGAAGGATTTAGAGATGCTGATAGGATTTTCTCTTTTTGATAGATTGTTAGGTGAAAAAAGCCATATTAATAGGAATACATTAAAAAGTTTCTTGATGGTGCACTCACAGTACATGTAATACTCATACTGTAGCAATGAGTTGTAAACCTGTCCTTTATTAATGTACGAAACACTTTTTCATAGTGGTAATGCTACTTCAGATGCTCATGAAACGTTAATATTTCTGAGTAAAAAATACCAAATTTAAATTACAAAGAAAGGAGATTTGGGCAAAGATTAAAGATAATGAAAATACTGAAATATGCCTCAGCTGAATGAATCTTATCTAAAGATAGTATCTTGCTTCATATGCTTTCAAACATTCCAATGTATTCATGACACTTCTATCTCTTGATGAGGTATTTTCTTTAGCAGCAAATGTGTTATATACAATTATTGTCCTCATACTATAACCCTCTGTTGAAATACACTCAGTTCAGTTATGTGAGAAAAAAGGTTCTTGGCATTTTTCAAGTAATAAATAATCGCAAATTATTTAATTATCCTAATAATACCAATATCCAGGAATAAAATAGAATCTGCAGATAATCTAACAGTCACTGAAAAAGGGGAACTGTTGGTATAAAATAAAATCCCAGGCTCCCCTTTTTTCCTGTTATATGTAAAAAACCTAGTTAACAGCAGTACTTTTACATGACAATCATGTCTGAACTACTATGAACTGTTTTTATTCTTAATTTCAGCAACACCAAATAATTATTATACATTAATCCTACAGCCAATTACTTCTGTCAAAACAAACTGTCCACCTGCATTTAGAATTAGATGCATTTCTTTTCCCAGATAGCAACTAGAGTGAGACAGAGTTGCCTTTCTAGGAGCTGCTGTATGGTTTCCAAATGCAGAGGAGGAGGGGGACTGGTTCAAGAACAGACAGACATACAGCCACAGATAAAGTGAATAAAACAAAGACGTGGATGGGAATAATAGATAAATAGAGCAGGTAAGAAAGGAACAAAGACCAGGCAGAGGAGGATAAGAGGGGAAGCTGGAAAAAGGTGAAAGCAGGTTAAGGACATCCATTAAGAGTACAGTAAGTAGGCTGTGGTTCATTAAAAAAAGAGATCTAGAAAAAGGGCAAGGTGGGGGAGTTTTAAATATGTCAGGACTGGAAATAATTTTTAGGACATTGAACACAGTGGAAGTGGGAAAAAGAATACGCAGGAACTAGATGTTATATAAAACTTTCATGCAGTCTATGTACCTTTAGCAGTGATTCTACTGGAAGGCAGTATTTTACAGTGAAACCGTGAGCTCTTGCCTTTGAAAACAAGCACTTCAGCCCTAGGGTTGCAGCCACCATCCCAGAATTGCTACGTCGGGACAAAGTGAGCTACCTAAAGGAAACCATCGTGGGTACCTCATGCAATAACTAAAAAGCTGGTTATTTTTAGTGAACAAATTGCCCAATTCAGCAGCTCAGTTGCAGTAGTGTCACCAGGCAAAGGAGAAGGAAAAGTCACTAGTTTGCAAGATAATGTAATACTCAGATGGGACACTTCTAAATTTGTGAATGCAGAACAGTAGCAAACTGAAAACTACATGGATGCAAACTGAAGAAATGCTGCACACAGGAAGATAATTAAGTCTTAATTAGTACAAATTGCCTGAAAGTAATTTGCTAGGATTTTAACTAGGAGATAGGAATAATTCCACAAGTCAAAGAGCTTGCTTCTTTTTTTTTTTTTTTAATCCCCATCCCAGGGCGTTTTCCTCTCACCAACCATGGTGAGCATTCTAAAAATCCCACAGAAGATTTGAGCCACATCCTCAGTTCAAATGAACTGTAATCTTTTATATCTGAGGCATCTCAGAGGGTGATTCAGCTGAAGAAACATTACTAGAAACAGATCTGATGGGAAAATATATTTTAGAATCCCACAGAGCACTGAGATTTCAAAATCCTCCCATTCTGCATTGAAACGGTAATCTTAAGAAACCAAGAGCAGGAAACCATTAAAAAGGAACAAAAATGGGAAACCTCATGAAAACTGCCCACTTGTAGCCTGCTTATCACAGCACTGCTCTGGAACGTGAAAGAGATGGGTTGAAATCCCTGCTCTGATTTTCACACAGCAATTCAAATCCAAAAAATGCTTTTCCAATCCAAAAAAGCTTCTTTCAAGTCTTGTGTGTTCCAGCAAGCTCTTGTTTTTGACAAACCAGTATTTTCTGATGAAAAAACATTTGTCAAAAATTTCCAATATAGAATATCACTGCATACATGACATATTCAGAAAAAGGCACTCACAGACAATATATAGTATTATAGTAATGGTTAACACTTCCTATCTCCTAAAAAATAGTCTCCAGTAGTTTTAAAAGAGAGGGTCTTAACTGGATGGAAAAGATTATCAAATTTCCTGCTTGTTACAGAAGGGCTGGGCTCAGCAATTCCTAGTGAGACAATGTGGTATACCAGCAGCCACATCAAAATGTGCAACACAAGTGTTGATCGTAAAATGCTGAGGTATATTAATGTCATGGAAGAATTTGCTTTCATATTTGGCTAGAAAATTAGGTCTTAGAAAAACAGTTTCATGGGTAACTTAAAACTGGTAATTTGTGAGCATTCAGTTGTTTTTTTTTTAATTGTATCTTTCATACGTGTTCATTCTATTTCAAAGAAAATACAGTGTAAATGCCACACTTCTATTTCAACACAGGAGCAAATCCAGATGAGAACCTGACTGTGGTTTAATTGCAGGAGTAAAATGGCTCAGGCTGAATTAAGTAATATTTTAGCAGTCCTTTTAAGGTAAGTGATACGTTTGTACTTTTCTCAGAGAGTGCAATATCTGCCCGAGAGACTGAAATTTGTACGAAGAAACAATTTCCTGTCTCCTTCTGGTAAATAAAGTATTTAAATAGGAGTTCTACAAATGTGTATTATAAGAGACTGTCTCTGAAGGAACTGTTCTAGTCTGATAGCTAAATACCTATTTATAAATGCTTTAAAATCTATATTATAGACCACTAAAGGGTAATGGTTCTTCCTGGAATGGTTCCAGGCTCTTGTGCAAGTACATATTTAAGATGTATACCATTTATATTAAACAAGCGTACAAAAAAAAAAAACCCATCCTTTGGGAAACAAGTAACATACCCTGTACTTGATCTGAAATGCGCCAGAGTTTTTCTCAAAATTATTACTTTTCATTCACTTTTATTTGAAAGCACTCAACATCTTGTAGCAAATACTCAGCACCCATCAGAACAGCAGGATAGAAAAAGACTATAAAGAGCCAAAAAAGATAGGCTGTACAAAAATACTCTTACTTAAGGACAGCAACCTGAACATATGTGCAGTTCTATTGGTAGATGAAAAGGCTATAGGTGGGCTTTTTGGCCTGTAATTAAAGGGAGAGTCAGGGTGGGGTCTATTAAATGCACACAGTCCCCCAGAGGCAACCTAATGCCCGTTTCCAGTTGGCTTTGCCATTATACACATGAAACCGTGAGGGTAAGTGATGCATTCCAACACATACTTGTGCTTTTAGTAAGCAGTAGGAAGTCTGATCCTTCATATTTACACAATTGCATATGCATGATACATAATAATTCTTCTTGTTTTTCAAATGGGAAATATGTACAGCACTCTGGACTAGGATCTGGCAGGCTGCTTTTTCACACAGAACAACTTAAGTTGTCTGACTTGTAAACCCCATAGAAAATGGATTTTATATTACTAAATCCTTTTTAACTTCAGCTATATGAGCACACAAGGCACCTCTGAAATATTATTTTATGCTAATTTAATGATGCAAAGCCAGTCTTTGAGGTGCATGTTTGCTTTTTACTGTCCTTCAGATGAGAATAATTCTGAATTCACCAGTCATGATTAGTGTCTGTCCTACACAGTTCCAGAGTGTCAGCATGGCTGAATGTAAGCAAAAGTTACTGTATATACATCTTCTCTCCTGATCTGCTGTCTTGCTGTTTAAGCTGAGACTCAGAGACAATAGTAGTTCACATACTTTGAACAACTGTTTGTGTTCAAAGAATCCAAGAAAGTACAATCTTTATCATTTTCTAAGGAACAAATGGGGCTTTAATACTTGTACTGATATAAAACTTATTACAAGTTTAATTATTAAAAAAAAAAAAATTAAAATCTTACTTCAGTTGAGCTTCCTTTAGTAATACGAAAACCAAAAATACCCAAACAGCTGCCACGTCTGCCTAGCTCTAAGCATCTCCCAGTCTTTGGAGCTGAGCCACACGCTTCAGGAGAATGAAATAAAATGTCTATCTACACTTTTGACCTTGTTTAAAAAGAAGTTTCCTTCTTAGCTCCATTCCCAATTTAATCTCACTGGACTTAACTCTCAAAGCAGCACAAACCCTACTTCAAAAGATGCCTTAAAGAAGGAATTCTGAATTAAAGGGACACAAGTCCTATTTATGTGTCCTAGAGTAGAGATATAATAGCATTTACGCGTGGCTTTAGTCTACTTATTCTCTGAATAGACCCATTTGATATTCTTCCAATTCTTATTCAGTCAAAAGCTGAGAGATGGTTAGTAACTGCTACTCTCAATGGTTTTCAACAGGATTTTCAAGTAATCTTGACTCTATTAAAGGGCAATGCCCTGTTTACTTTAATGGGCCAGACTTTGCTCTGATGCACATGAAATACCTAGGTAAAGATTAGAAAATTAGGTCATCAGCTTTTAAGTCTTTTGAGGGTAGGGAAAGAGGGGTACTCCTCAGTGCCACTAAATCTAGATACAAATAATTGCACTTAAGACAGCTGTGCTCTATGGGGAAATTTTCAAGCTGTAAATAGACTCAAATGTTTGCCTTTGTGTTTGAGTGAAGTGGTTGGTCCTGAAAGCAATTTGATGCATTTCATTCAGAGTTATCAGCTGCTGCTAACATAAAACATTTTGAAAATCTTAACTAAAATACATCTGTGATCATTTGGGCTGGATGAAACAGAACGATATGTGGCTATTTGGGAAAACAATGAGCAACGAGCATTCACTGGAGTTCAGCATTTAATATTATTCAGATGAATCAGTGAAAACATTGGGTGTACTGCTATTTCAGACAGATAAGCTGGAATGACTGCACATTCTTCCTTTCATCTCTATTAGGAAAGTGCAATTCTTTGTCCACATTGCGTGAGGCCTGCTGTTTTATCTTTTGCGTGTGTGTGTGTATTGTGTATTTTATAGTTTTACAGTTTGTATAAGAGGTCAAATCCTGAAAGATGAGCAGTGATTGCTATGCATTCTGGCTTAAACAGGCATTCCTCACAACCTGCCTCCTTTTAAGATTCAGTTCTCTTTACATATTGTTTACATAAACCTCATTTCAAAAAACTGACAATAAGGGGGAAGCAATTGCCTTGAATAACGTATTATTTCCTACTGTGTACATAAGTTGGAACACATTCTGCTTCCTTTATACTGCAAAAGAATTTGTCTACAGTCAGTTAATATATTTTTACCTACTAAGCCTTGTACATCTAGCACAGAAAACACACTCGAGGAGGTTGGTTCATTTTCAGACAGAAATGAAAACCCAGGACATTTGTTCTAAAAAATTACTAAGTGGAATAGAAGTTAGAGCCAAAAGCCAGGACCCACCCACAGTTATTCCTGGGTTTGGAATGAGATTCTAGAATCACCTGTAAGGTATTCATGAAACTTGGGATTCAGCAACCTGGTCTAGTGGGAGGTGTCCCTACCCATGGCAGGGTATTAGAACTAGATCTTTGAGGTCCCTTCCAACCCAAACCGTTCTATGATTCAGAAAATATAAAATGCAAAAATCCAACTTCCTTGACATTTCATATCCCTCAGTAAGGTTAGATGTTTGAATCTATGCAAGTGGACTCAGCAGTCTATGTTTTTATTCTGATTTATTTGATGTAGATAGTTGAACAGAGCAGCAAGCAAACTACATGAAAAGAGTGGACTCTACAAGGGTATGCATTAGTAACTTTATTTTTGAGAGTCAGCTTTCTTGATTAATCAGGCTCATTCCTCAGTGAGTACTTGTTTATGCTGCATGAGTACTGAGGGAGAACATTCTCTTGTTCGTAAGTTGCCCATAATTTCTCTATTATTTGCAGATAGGCTGTCTTTCATGGTTTAGCACAGATAATTCCATACCTGTGAATGCCTAGCTGTTATCCATCTATAATCTAAGTATTATTTGCATAGTATCTCCATACTTTTTAGCTGTCGTTAAAGTATTTTGCATGATACCTGCTCTTA
Organism: Podargus strigoides; assembly: GCA_028020825.1. Lineage (NCBI taxonomy): Eukaryota > Metazoa > Chordata > Aves > Caprimulgiformes > Podargidae > Podargus > Podargus strigoides. The sequence goes on from CM051630.1 coordinate 15,329,822, forward strand.
GAGATATATTATCATGTGCTCTTATCTTGATTCATAATATCTTTCTCCTTAGAAGTTGTGGTTTTGCCAACAGGCTTCCTGAGGCCTTAATCCTGCCTTGGTAAAGGAACTGACTCTTTCAGTGAAAACTGCACAATAGTGCATACTGAAAAGAATGATAGTTATAAATAATGCCACTAGCTATTCTTGAGATTTGCCATAGTTTATTTAAGAGATAGGATAATATTCTTCAAGAATTGTAGAAGTGTTAGCAACTGTTTCAGAATTTATTGTCATAAATTAAATTGAGTATTTAATTCAATGGCAACAACATTTTGATAAATAAGTGTTTTGAGTTTAATAGCATGGAAAATTCAGCATTAGATTCTTGAACTGGATGAGAAATACAGTTACTACTACAGTATCAGCACTGTGAGATGGTAAAAAAGGTTTTCAGTGGAAATTTTCATTTTTCACAGATTTCATACCATGCAAAGGAAAAACATCACTTTTTGTTAGCACGGTTGTACGAGTTTGTGTTATAGGCGTTAAAAATACGTTTTAACTTCAAGCTGTACCTGCTGTCAAGTTTCACAGGCAGTTAGTATGCTGGTCATTCACCCCCATTTTCTTCCCTGCCATCCTTGAACTCATTAGCCTTCTGCATACAGCCTACATCCAGCAAGACTTAAGTTAACAACTTTGTGGTTATTAGCTTAATGCCTAGCAGCAAACTTCTATGTTAAAGCTCATTCACAGAGCACTATAGCCAATACACTTTCTCACAAAGATGCATCATCTTATACGAGCTGCACAAACAAAAATTCCACATTTCTGTATGATAAAACAGGTAATCAGATCTGCAAAAACCTGCTTTTGATAATTCTGTGTGGATGTATCTATGATAATCATAATGCAGCCACAAGCCCATAAAAACGAATAAGAACAAGAAGAATATAGGAAGGCACAGATGTATTTTGCATTAAGTGTCAGGGGTCAGGTTAGAAGTTCAATACAAACAGAATGTTACTGTCGGTGATGTACATAGGTTCTGTTTTGTACATTTTTTCTAATCTGTCTTCAGAGAGAAGCTCAGTTGAGAGGTTTTGATTTGGGGCTCATGGCTACACTAAAAGTGTAGCCACCCAAGGTCATGCAGCAAGTCAGCAGTTTAATTAGGACTTGATCTCAGAATTTTCCTGGCTCTTGGCTATTTGCTCTAACAAGCAGCTGGTACAACCTTCTGAAGATATTTATTTAGATGGTCATTGGCCAAGAACGAAACCTGTTCCAGGCAGCTGTGTTCACCACTCTACTACTCTGTTATTCAGAAATCTAGATAAATCACCACATAATGAAGTGGCCGGATAGCAGTTTAATATGAAGGGATTTGGGAGTTACAGTTTATTGCAAGCTGAATATGAATCACCACTTAGGTGTTGCACAAAGGGAAACACCACACTGGGATTATAAGAAAACTATGACCTGCAGGATACAGAAAGAAATCTCACAGCTCAGCTCAGTACTCACAAGTCCTCAGTTAATTTAAGTCCACTTCTGAATAACATACTTGGAGAGACATGAACCAATTTGAGAGAATCCAGATGTGAGAAAAAAAAAATAAAAATCAGAGGCTAAGAAACACAGCTGACGAGGAAAAAAAAAAAAAAAAAAAGGCAAATGGAGAATTCAATCTGTTCCCCAGGCTGTGGGGAAGAGGGCAACAAGCAGAGTGATTACACTGCAACAAATCGGGTATTGCTTAGACAGCAAAGAAAACATACAGAAAGCATAACAGTAGAGGGTTGAAATTGGTTCATTTGTGATCAGTCCTGTTGTATTGGACACAGAAGACACTGCATATCTGGAATACCATAGTTGCACTTAATTTTGTGGTTCTTTCCAGAACTGCAACATGCTGAAGTTATTGGTATGATGAAGCCTCAATTGCCATTTCTGTATTTCAAAGATCAGCCTGTACTTAACACCACCTCTCGGTGGCTACTGATATTCACAAAGTCAGAAGCACTAGGAACTCAGTACTCATCTCCCTCTCTCACATACTATGTTATCAAAGCATCCATGCAGAGCTGTTCTCTAGCTAGACAACCCCGGTCCCATACCACATCTTAGGGTTGCTACATCCCAGGTGCAGAATGGTGCTTCTGTCTTTATTGAACCTCATGGGAGTTTTTGTCAGCCCATTTCTTCAACCTGATCATATCTTTTTGAGTGGCAGCTCTGTTCTGCTATGAAACAGATCAACTGTTCCACTCCATTTGGTGTCGTCCACAAACTTGCACAAGATTTCATCCCAACAAACAGGTCATTACTGAATACTTAAACAACAGTATCCCTTTATTAGTATCAGCTCCTGAGGAACAAAACTGGCAACCAGTGGGACTTTGAACCAGTTCTTGTTAGGTACTGGATGCCACAAGACCCATATTGCCTTAAGATGCCAACACGTGAGAGAGTGAAAGAGAACCTCATAGAAATGTGCGTATTCTATCACTTAGTGCATGTGCTCTCACGAGTATTTCCCCTAACCCCTGTCCCCATACACAGATACCCTTTGTGGGGGAAGAGGCCAAGCCATAGCTTTAGTAACACAAACATCTTTAGAGTGGGGAGAAAAAATATATACACCACCTTATTCAGAAACACCAAATTGGATACCCATAAATAAGAGGAATTAGGCCTGAAGTGATATTCTGCAAAGGTGTTGACACATAAATGCCTTGACAGCCCATCTGGTAAATGTGGATGTCATTCAACACTTTGAATTTCCCAGTGAATGGCATGCCAAAATCTCACTAGAATAAGAAATTGTACACCCAATGCCAATCATTCATTATTTTCTAATTCTCTACGGAGAATTTTTCATTCAGTTTGGCATTTCTAAAAGAAAAAAATGCTTTACCTCTATAAATGAAAATTTTGCACTTTTGTATTGAGCCAAGGGTTGACGTGATGCATGCAGCCAGCCTTCTCTGAGGGATGACCGTGTGCAAGATATGGAAATAGTGATGCTATGAAAAAAAACAAAGGCCTCATTAATGTGCTACTGAATTTAACAAAGAAATGAAAATGGAACAGGGATTATGCTCTTATTTTCCCCTGTTCATTTTAATTTTCTAGATTATCAGTCTAGGAGGAAGAAGAAAAAAAAAACAAGTGCAGGAACACCTCAAAATCAATAACTCAAACTGACTGGAATGAATAATGCAGTATCTTGCCTAGATTCTACATCTGTTATAGGCTGCTTAAAGTAATGTATTCCGGAGTAGAGAAGGACATTAACAATCTCTCTGTGTGTGTGTTAGTGAGTGTATGTTAGAAAACATAAATAAAAACACATAAGAGTTGCAGGGAAAATTTGTTTCCAAGAAATAGTAGGGTCTCCAATTTTCATAGTTTGAGATATATTGTTTAAAGTAATCAAAGTGACTTTTGGTATCAATTTATTTGATACCTTCAGTTCTTGTTGACCTGCTGTAACACATACATGCAGTCTTCCTTCCACTCACACCAAAGCCAGCCCACCCAAACAAACAGAGATTCAAACTAAAACTTTTCTTGAACTTATGTGAAATATGTTAAAGAAGATATATCTATTTCTGAAAATATTTTACATATTCTCAACAATTTTACTTATTTCAATGCTTTGTTTTAAATCAGGTTTTGTTTAAAACTGTACTTCAATTATTAACGTTGCTGACTGCAAAAAACAGCCAGTGACTTGCATTACTCTACAGATAAACATCAGTCATCTAAACTTTTTGCAAAGCACATTCTAGCTTACATGTTTGTGTTATGTTTTCTGCTTTTCACTTCTAGATGCAGTAAGATTTAAAATAATTCGAAGTGTGTAACACACAGATGGGAAACAAGAAAAGAAAATGTGCAGTCCAGGTCAAAAGAGAAGACTACCAACGTAAAAGGTATCTAAACTTATATGACCATTTGTTTTACTGAGCTTTCAGCCTCCTTTCAAACTGCAGTGCATGTCTCTGAATCGAGGAAGATAAGAGAGTTGTATATTGTCCTGAAGGATGTGCTAAGGACGTACAATGCTCCAGGCATTAACACTGAACACAAGGCATGCCTTGAAAAATGTCAGAAGATAAGGGATGAATGAAGGTGCATGTGACCTTCAGTGTGCAAGGGCTTGAAACAGGGAGAAACTCAGAAAAAGGCATTGATTTTTGTCCCCATTTGTATGTTACACTGTTGCTCCTCATAGGGGCAAGACGAAGAGTCATTTTCCTCAATAAATGTTCAATTCTGCCATGGACTTTCTTTTTTTTAAAAAAAAATCAATTTAAAAATATTATGGATATGATTCATTACACTTATACACTTTTTTTCATCCAAATCAGTGGTTATCTCAGCATAATAATACAATACCAAAATCAACTCCAGCCTATTCTGTTCTGATTCAGTGAGATACTTAAGCATGCAAATAATCCCAGTAAAGCCAGTGCCTGTACAGACAGGACTATTCACATTCTTGCATTTTAACAGCAACTGTTTGACTACTTTCAGCTTCACCATGCCCAGAAACTCATAGAACTATAAAAATATTTTCATTTTTTGCTTCATTTGCTGATCTGGAAAAAAAAAAAAAACAACAATATATTCAGTTGGATCAAACAGATTTTAAATAATTTTCTTTTTTCTCATGAAGATAGCAAAATAATTCAACAAATCATTTCCACCTTGCATGAAATACTCTGTTCCTAAAACAAAGTGGAGTAATCGCCCAAAAAAAGCTTAAAAAAAAGAAAGAGGAGGCTAAAATTCAGAATATTTCCAGGGAAGCTACTTATCCAATTATATATAATGGTACACAGCTAAAGCACACAGGAGCACAGGAAACCCATAGCTATCTCTACTGCTAGAAGAAAATGGTATTCATTTCTCATACCTCCTAATGCCCCCAACACAAAGATACACTTCAGCAAAGACATTAGAGTTCTTCCTAAATATCCATTAATACCAAAAACAAGACACTGAGAACCAGATAATCAGGAAGTTCACCTGGAGATGATTTCGTCTCTGCACTAGCAGAATATGCTGGTACCTGCTGTCCTTTCCCTGGAAGGCTAGAAACTTGAACTGAAATTCTTCCAGGCAGAAGGATCTATCTCACTTGCCACATTCCAGGTGAATTCTGTAACAGCTGAGCTCCTGGACACTAGGGAAAAGGCCATTCTCCCACGGCTCCATCCAGTACATCTAGCACTGACAACAATTTTTCCTTTCCTTTGAAATTATTTACTAAACATGACCAAATCTGTGAGGAGGCAACCTACGTAGTTCATTCTTTGCAAATAAATAATCTGGGGGGACTTCAAAAAAAAAAAAAAAGGCAAGTTTAGTTCACAGTTTTGTGACCTATTTTTGTACCGCTCATCTAAGACATAACTCCCTGTACCAACAAATCCAATTTTCTCTCATCAGCTAACCCACAGAATAAAGCAGATGGATTCACAGTCACGCATAAGAACTTGTCATTACAGAACATAAGATGCCCTTCACAGAATTAACTTGTGAAAAATATTGCAATGATCTGTTCCTAGATAGCTTTCTGGAAGCGGTCTTTCTTCCTTTCTGTTTCCAAGACCTGTAGTAAGTTAGCATGACTTACATGGTTCTGTTGGCTCCATCATTACGGTATCAGCATGACTCACCAACATTAATTCACAGAATTATGGACTGTAAGGCCAGAATGAACTATGGGGACAGGCTAGACTGACCTCCTTCGTGATGCAGACCAGTAATTTTTGCATCAAGTCTGTCACTTCTGCTGAGCTATAACATATCTTTCAGGAAATTGTTTAGCCTTCATTAAAAGATTACAGTTGATAGAAATTCTAATCTGTCCGTAACTATTACTTTTCAGCCTTCTAAAAGCGTTCCCTTTATTTCCACTCTGAATTGGATCATTTTTGGCTTTCACTCACTGTATCTCCTTACCCCTTTTTTACAAATTGAAGGGCAATCAGAAATATCTTGGACATCAAGACAAGGTAAAACTTGGTCTCCTTTTTTCAAAAGTTAAACAATTTGGCCTTTTCTTGCCTTCCCTGCTATGATCTTTTTTATCAGTTTTCTGAACAGCCTTCTCTTTCAACTGTTTGCTGAGCTTTTAAACTTTGATATATATATATAATTTTTTATTTCTTAAGATTGGCCAGTATTCAAAAATCATTGTCTCCCTAGTTCCACATACAGTGGAAATAAAATTGCTCCACTCCATAAATGTTCACTATAAAATTAGCGTAAAATATAACATTTGCTCTTGTGAGGAAAGGAACTGTTATGTCCAATTTTCTAATAAAAAAATAAAGATTAAAGCATTTTGATTAACACCATAAAGAAAGCATGTGGCAGAATCAGGACTCGAATACCTACTCAGTTCCAACCTAGCCATCAAGATTATCCTACTGTTAATTAAGCACAGAGCAACTCCCAGCATTTAGAAAGGGACATTAATGCAAGTTCTTAGATCTGTTTGTGTCTTTTATTATTAATTATGATCAGCAGCAATGGTATTTATGACTTTTAGTATATTATGTGCCATGTACACATATTTTCCCTACCAAAACAAGATGCCGCTCACTTTCTTAGATTTTCTATGAAACTAATTTCTTTAAAAGAAACTGCTTTAATTTCTATACTGTTATTCAGAGAAACAGAAACCTATAAATATGCCATTTACCCACACCTGTACTATCACCATAACACATTTTCTTTCACACATTCACCATCCAGGGTCTGTCACCTCCAGCCTGAGACAGCACACGATTTTTCAAGTGCAGTGATGTCTTCATGCTTACATCAACTGATGTGCCTGGGTTTTTCCTCATTGTTAGTTCCTGTTATTGCTATTTGAAACAATGTCACAGAAAACTTACCTTGTGATTTCATGAATAATAGACACCTAACTGGCTAAAGACATGATCTTGCATCACTCTTTTATTTTATTTTTTCAGGAATCATGTTTCCTGTGACAACACTTGGAAAGCACAACGTGTTCATGATCAGTATGACTCCCATAGTGACACTAAGACACTAGAAATTGTGTAGCAGAGCAATTTTGTTCTCATTGTTCTGGGGTCACACTATTCCCTCAAAAAAGGAAGATTTATTGTGGCAGAAATGATAGATGGATTATCTTCCCCCCCCTCCCCTTTACCCTTCTGTAGACTTTCTCCACCTTTTCAATTTCTGGTCCCTCTGTACATGTTATCTCTAGCAATGCAATACTTGCTCCCGTTACACCCTGGTAATGAGCATTTTAAAAAGTAGCTTTTCTTAGGAAAAGTTACTCCTACATTCCAATTATTCCAATACTTAAGACTGAACTTTTACTTATTTTCAAAGGTTTATCTACAATGAGTTGAAGTTATTTTAATTCTTCTATTTTATTATCATCCAGTATGCTCATACACTGTATTAATCCTTCTTATACTGCCATAAAGTCAAAGGAAAACTATCATAGTAATTTTGTTTTTATTCTAAATATACTAGCTAAGCCTTCAGCTTTAATAGAAATGCATTTTTATTATTTTTCTTTATAACTGTGATAGAAAAGGGATTGCTTCTGTGACAGTTCAGGGAATTTTCTTATGTACAAGCCATAAATTGCTCTATCACAAAATGTTCCACCATATGTAGGACTGGGTATATATCAGTCCCAGATCAAAGACAATGGAGGGCCATTAAACTTCGTGGCTCTCACTGATGATGATATTACAGGAAAAAAAATTGGCTGAAGACTAAGGAAACCAGTCCAGCCCAATTTGCCTGTAAGAAGAGCTTGTGAAGAAGTTTCAGCAGAGGCAGAATAATATTATTTAGTAAGAATTAATTTTATTAATGCTGTTTGATGATTATCTGTAAGTTAAATGTCACCCAAGATAACTTACAGGGATCTGAAGTCTCAAAAAAATGTTGGCAGGATACATAAAGAGAGAGGCATGCTTTAGGGCCAGAAAGAAACTGAACAGACAAAGAGGGAAAGCAAGACAGACTCCACGATGCAGAGAAGGAATAGGTAAATCAAGACTTCCTTTATAAACTCAGGTCCTTTATAAACTTCCTTTATAACTTTTTTGTTAAGTTCCCGTGATGAGCTCCTTCCAAAAATTCAAAGCCTTCACTTTTCAGGAGTTAAAACTTTAAGTTTTTTCTCATGCTGTCACTAAATATCTTTACATTTAGTCTGCACGATGTTTTCCTCCTACTTTCTCTTAAGACATGACTTAGCCTGCCAAGAACATTTAAATAGCTGCCCTGGAGAAAAGAAGATATTATATTACTCCCATTTCCAATCTTATAGGGAAGAAATTAGTAGCAATTCAAAATTCAGAGAATAAATTTATAGGAAAAATGTCTACATTCCCCATTATGTCCCTCTTTCTGTACACTGACGAAGTTTTTAATTTGCTTCACAAGACATACTTCTCAATTACAGAAACAGACTTTCATCCTTAAAAGGAAATGTTAAAATTAAAGCTTTTCTTTCTGGGATAATTAAATTCAGATAAAGACTGAAAGGGGCTTTTTTAATTGCAAGAAGATTATTTTTTTATAATCTTTAAAACAGAATCATAAATCTTCAAGAACTGAAAAAAGTTTTGTATTAAACTACAACCCTTTAAACACTGAATAAAACTAGAGGTATGATGAGGTAAATCCCACTTTCTGACCTATGTTTAGTCTGATAAACATGAAAAATTGATTTCTCAAAAAAACCCAACTATGACATCTTAATGAATAATTTGTACTCTGCTAGGAGAGAAAGCTTCACTGTCTAATACTGATTGTTCCATTGTGGTTAAGACAAAACCAAAACAAACCAAAACAAATAATAAAAAGATTAAATTTTGTTTGTAGTTCTATTTCTATTCTACCTTACAGAAGTAGATCTGGTTTGCAAGAAAACACTCATGTTCAAAACAATGTAATTCAAAGCTTAGATTAAACTTCCACAAGCTTGTGCATGACTGTTCATGGTGAAATGACTCATTAGGTCACAAAGTAAGTTCAAGCAACATTTTTAGGTTGATAAAAATGTTGAACATGAAATATAGCTAATATAAGCCATGAAACGTTTGATTTTGTTCAAAAAACATCACAATGAGTAGAAGTCAAACTATTTTACGGGTGCTTCAATTACTTTTATATAAAATACTGCAATATGTCAAAATAGAGGGGACATTAATATATTCATTGATTGTAACCATATGCTAATGAAAAGGATACTAGTACTGAATTAAGACTTCCATTGTATTTTGCATCTCAACATATATTTATACTATTCTACTACTAAACTATGCAAATCAGACTTCTCATTAGTAGTTACCCTCAATTAGCTTTGATTTTGCCAGTTTAGTGCTGAATAAGATGTACATTTATATGTAAATGAAATTACCTTCTTAAAATTTGCCTTAAAATAATTTTACTTTTAGGTAATTGTAGGGGATGAGACAGAGAGATCCTTCTTTGTTTTTCCTATGGTTAGCAGTGTATGGCACACATCCAAAAAATAGAGTTGTTTATTATTATTCTTATTTGAGAGTTTATTTCGTATTTCGCTGAATATTTTTCCTGGGTGTATGATATTTGTTCATCAGAGATTTCACCCTCTGAAGGTTATAGAAACAGCTTTCTTACACAATTTTAAATAGAAAGATAATTTCTTCTATGGCACACAATGTTTTTTCCATTTCTAAGCCATTTTCACACCATCTCACTTTAAACTCCTCAGTGTATTTTCACTGCAATGTTGTGAATGGAGGACACTCAGGCACTGTTGAAAACTGCTGAAGACCCCTTCACAGAAGAGGAAATGTAATGTTCTTTTCAGGTGAAGAACTGAAGGAAGAAAACTCAGAAGGAAATGTTCTGCCCTTCTGATAACAGTAATCCATAACTCCCTTACACAGTCCACAGTATCATTCTTTTCCAATGCACTAACTTTGGTTACATATAAATTGGAAATGGTTTCCTCAAGAAAACTTGGGTCTTGTTCTACACTGAGACAAATCAGACTTTTTCATCAGCATACGTGTGTGCTCGTGTGTGTCCATGGATATATACATATGCATATATATGTGTGTGTGTACATTTAAAATAAGCAGGGCCTTCTTGCAGGTGAAGTCAAGGGGTACTGTTCACACAGAAAGTATGAAAGCCTGTTTTAAATCATACCTAATTCAGACAAAATCTTCGAACTTTGATTTGCTACAGCCCACTTAAGTGACAACCTCATTATTATTCTCTGCTGGTCCCCTTACCTTGACTAGAAATTTTGTCCTTTTATTGAAAAGTTTTTCAAGACTGTCAAATCCAAATTTTTTAAAGGAGAGCTTATCAATCACCACGGTTTAAATGAGAAAACCTTCTTGATCAGACCTAGTCACAATTTCTTTCTCTGCCATCTGCCTGTATCCATCTGCTATCTGTTTTAAGATTAAAAGTGATTTAGGACCAGGAGCGTGCTGTTAAATTTTGTTTGTAAAATACCTAGCACAGGAGAGTCATGGTCCAAGCCAGAAAGATACTGCAGTTTCTTCTCAATTCAAAAGATAAATACAATAATCTACATCAACAAGTTCCCTGGCAGGGAGGTGCAGAATGAAGGCAGTGTGGTAGGGTTTCCTGCAGTCTCTTCCTGTAAATTCAGTATTCTATTCCCAAGCATTAAGTGAAATTTTGATAATGAATAGCTTGTTCCTCACTCTCAATGATCAGGTAAATTCTATTTATATTCTGTAAAAGTTTTTTTTATCCCTAAATTCTAATAACATATTCATTTGGGGCAAAAGATGTCGTGGAGATATCCAGGCCTGTGGTTGCATCTTTTATTCAGGAAAGCCTGGAATTTTGAGACAGGTCTTTTTGGAGGGCAACAGTCATTTTGTGCTTGCTTGCTTTGACACTTCCCTCAAGACGCTTCATCTTTTCTTTTACATATAGCAGCTAAATAAAGAATAAACCTTTTTCAGTAGGTACAGTGTTAGCTTTTACACAGCCTCCAGGGAGTGCAAGGAATCAGCTCTATACTGCATTGACATTCTACATTCCCCTACTCCCAGTGAGTATATTGCTTTTGTGACACTGGTGGCCCATTCAGCAACACTGGCTAATTCCAGCTCCACAGTCCTATATTAAGTGTTTTGTTTTGTTTGACCTCACATCACAGGATCATCTTGTCTACCTCCGACTTTTTTGTTACCTCTCATTACCTCTCATTTCAGCTTTCCCTACATTACATTGTCATCTTCAGAGACTTGCACTCATAACACTTGGAATAATTAAGTGATCTGCATAGCAGTAATACTGTTGCCCTCTGCAAAAATGCCATGCCACCAGCTTTTAACTAGGAATGACAGAAATCCAGCCCTGAAGGCAGCAGAGCTAACAGCTTAAACTCTAAAAAGTTTCCCCTGGAATCTCAAAATGTGTAAGCCAGAAATGAGAGACATAATAGTGATGGATGGTAAACTAGTATTTTCCATGAATAAGTACTTTCCCAGAAGATGGCTATTTAGTGTTGCAGCGTTGCACAAAGATGAAAGGAATTAGACCTCGTGTTTTCTTCACCTTTCCTATCTCTCTCGGCACGCAAGTCAAGATTTCATGTTATACTCTCATATTTGTTTTTCCTACTGTTCATGTGCTGCTCTTCCCAAAAGGGTCACTCATCACTGACATTTATTGGTTCAAAAGAAAAGGAAACTGAGGCAAAGAAGTTCTCATCCTGTTTGCAGACAGTAGCCACTGCTCTTTAGCCTTTCCTTTGAATCGTTCTCTAGGTGCACTTCAACTAGAGAGTGTCAGGAGAGCAGACCTTTCAGCTTACACATAAGGAACAGTGACCCACCTTCCATTCAGTCCTCAGATCCAGCGCCAGCCTACATCTCACCCACCAGTTCAGGGCCAGGCGACTGAAAGGACCAGCTGACCCTGTTTCCTGCTTGTCAGACAAAGTCACATGGGCTTCAGGCTTGCACCATACAGCAGGACACACACTGACACATTTGGGTGCATTTCAGGAGTCTGCTTTTCTGATGTGCACCAATGCAAAATATTTTGTTACCCATTTTTTTGAAAGACAATTAAATTGAAATACATGAAAAAAATGCTGAGAAAACAAATGACTTTTTACAGTTGCTTGTGAAGTAAAACTGAAAACCTTCACACTTTACAGAAGTTGCACTCTTCAGAATTGTTTTCTCAGGGGATTTTTGTTAACCTTTTTCTCCACCACAAGATACACTACCAATTTTACTGCAGTAGGCTGAAGTGTTCAAGAATATTTTTTGTTTTTACATACACTCTATTGCAATTCAACCTTTCCCCATATTCCTCATTCCTCCCAAACAATTCATGAGTATGCCAAGTTACTGTTGTGCTCTTCATCTAACACACACGCAGTTCAGGTGACAGTAGCTCATGTTAAACTCTCCTGATGTCATTACCAATTAAGGAGGTTGTAATTCAGACATTTACTTGCAGCTTCTCCATTTGTCACTGAAATACTTTCTACAGACCTGCATGTTGCTTGAGCTATTTAGAGTGGAACTTGTGACCGTTCTAAAAATAGTAGTTAAAATAAGAAAGCTTGAATCTCAGGTAAACTCAATTAACATGATTGCCTACACAAGGTCAGAAGAGCTATTTCCTCCTCTTAACGTGCATCATTCTCCTATCCTCTGATAAAGCCTTACTTGCAGCCCTGCTGTGTGAGTGCACCATACCTGCTTTTTCCTCCTCCTTGTTTTCCTGTGTATTGCAAACTTCTAATCACAACTTCTTAGTGTCTTTGAAGTTGTCCCTGTTTCTTTTCTGAACTTTACTGCTTCAGTTAAAGCACTTCAGGCTTATGAGTTCCACAAATTGTCCTCTCTGGGAACTTTGCTGCTATGCTTATTGCTTGTAGACTTTCAGGTCCCTGAGTGCTTAGCTTACAATACAGTCCACTTTACCATTGTTTGGCCTCTAATAAGACTATACTGATACAAAGTAAAAAGAAAACCAAACAAAAGAAAACAAAAAAAACCCCACAAACCAAAAACTGAAAAAGCAAGAAAACTTTCACTGACCAAATTCCTTAATCCAAATAATAAAAGTTTTTTCTCTAACACTTCCCAGGGCAATTGACGTTTTGTTTGTGTTTAGCTACAGATGAATCTTCAGGGATCATATCGTACGTATAAAATAAAGTCATAAAGTAGGGCAGAAAGGTCACTGTGCTAGTTAGTGACGTCTTCTGCTCAGTGGAATATACCAAAAATTGTTCCTTCTGGCTTGCTTTAGAATATATGACTATCTTCTGCTTGCCCTAACCTAATGTTAAGAAAAGGAAACTTTGGATTTTTTGGTTTGGGTTTTCTGAAGAGCTTTCAAGGGTGTGTTTCACCCTTATTTGCAGACTTTTCCCTCATGCAACTGGGAATTTCCTTATTAAAGAAACAGCACTAAAATTTTCACAAAATACCATGATTCCAGCAGCTGATATTCTGAGAAGGATAAACAAAAAAGAAAACAAAGTTGCAAGAATCCTAATAACATTCCAGGAAACAGCAACAATGCCAACACATGGAAATCACTCCAAGACAGCAGTATACAATTTATCTCAAAGTCAACAGAAGCTCCTCACAGTTCACAAAAATAAGTAAACAGCTGTATTAACACTGAACAGTAACATCCGCAACAGGAAATTGAATTCTGCAATAAATGAACACTTAAGAATTGCCATATTTTATAATGTATTTTCTTAGGAGTTTTCTTCCAGAATCAGGGATGGGAAAGGCATCCAATACAAATGTTTCTGGAAGGAATAATAACCAAATGGTTTCATTGTATGGCTTAGGAAAAACAAAACCAAACAAAAACCCCAAACCTACACATCTGTAAATAACTCTAAACCAAGCTGCGTTTTACTTTTTTTCACAGCTGGAATACTAGTTTTTATTACAGCTCAACTGGCATTGCAAATTAAAATCCATCTCTGTTTGTTAAACTGCTACTTAAAATGGCTTCCACCAACTGTTACAGTTAGATATTATGTTGTCATTTATGCATTAAGTGGGAATGGTTCAATAGCATGAATATTTAAAAACAAGTACATGGAAAGTATTTTAATTGGGTTTCCATTGCTAACTGCTGAGTTATGCTCCCAAGGTCTGGTCAAAGCTTGCTTAATTTTTCATTACCTATGAAGCCAGCTTCCACTGAATTAATGGAGTCAAGATCCTTTGTAGGTGCATCCAGGGTGTCTGATCATAGCAGAACAGCTTTGCACTTTTAATGGACATCAATTAAAATATTCAGCAGCCTTCTACCATGCTGGTTAGTCTATGCTGAACCAATTATTTGGTGAACTCTTCCTCAGAGATGTTAATTGGGAAAAAAAACACCACCTTATCACAAAGGTATTATAGGATGATTGTAAGCACATTGGAACTTCTGGCATAGGTTTTCAAAGGCTCGCATTGGAGGTAAGCACAAAAAACTGTATTTTCACGGCCCATGACATCTATAAAGGCTATACATTCATAGAAGCTGAGGTGAACTTTGCAAAACAGTAACTGTATGAGGATCCGCATCTTATTTCACTTAAAATATTTATCTGAGGATACAACAGACAATTGTCAGAGGTAACCAGATTATTTATATGGGAGTTAGGCAGTTCAGAAAAACTACAGTAAGTCTTCACCATCAGGTTTCTAAATAGCTTTTAATGACTGACTGCAACTTCCTCAGATGTCATTACAAAGTTTTTCTCTTTAACCTATAAATCACATCCTGCAAGTGACACAAGTATCAATCTTATCGGTTAGTCAGAGACAGTGACATCCAAGATACTTTTAAGGTTGCTCATGGACATTCCCTCAGACCATCAAACTTTACAGAAACCCCCATGATCCATAAACTGAAGTAACTACTTTTACGACAGCTGAGTTACGTCACAAGTTGTTAGGAACTTACCCAAACAGCTATCAATTACTCAACACTTATGAAAAAATCGGCACATTTACTTAGAAACTGATTCCTACATACCATTAAAGTTCAATAGGGCCTGAACACCTAAAATACGTTCAGTGATATTGCTGAAAATATTTCCCCTTATCTCTGTGCCTTTGACATGCTCAGCTTTAAGATTTTTTTAAGCCACTTGCACTTTTATTGGAAGCCTTCAAGGGAGAAGAACTACTCCTCACGTCAGTCACTGAATGACTGTGGAGACCAGGATAGTTCACAGCCTTCCCAGCTTTCTTGCCACATAAGGTCTCCCTGGCAAGTGTTTAACATGTATTTTTCCTAATTGGTTTTGTATATTAACTCCAAAACAGATACATCTAAGTGTCTTGTACTTTAAGCAAATGTCTAAGTCTATATCTCTTCAAAATTTAAATATTTTGTAGGTGTAAAGCTAAGTATTTTGAAAAACATTATATTAACTACTCATTTTCTTAAAGTGATGGAGATTATCTTTTACATTCTGAATCTTGAAAGTACTTAACATCAGTGCGGAAGTATCTTCCATCCATCACATTTCCCAAAAATGGGGCAGAGGAAAATTACTCTTTTCTCCCAAGTTAGAGAACTACTTCAAGAAAATTCTCCTGCTTCAAAGTGATAACGTACTTAAATTTTAATTTTATTTTTTTTTAAATAAAATCTTTAACACTTGCCTTAATCTGAGGTTTTACCTCCATTTGAACTTCCCAGGCAGACCAAACTCATGTGCCCATGGGTATTGATGAGTAGCCACTTGACACTCTTGAAGGTGTTTCAGAGCATTTACTGTCTCCAAAATAAAAAAAATCTGTCAGCTTAGTTTTAAGTAGATTTAAGGTCAGGCTTCCAAAATATCTACTAATTTTCAGGATATGTCACTGCCGATTCTAACACTGAAGCCTCAAACCATTTTGCCCATTTTTGTCATAAGTATTTTCTCTCTAAGTACAAGGTAAATGTCTCTCTGTACCCAACTCTTTCTAGTGTTTTCCTTCTATCTCTGTCTACCCTTCTCTGATGTGATTGTCCTTTCAACACTCCCACAGCACTCCAGAATTCTAAGAAATTCTTTCCTTTTTCTGGGAATACACTGTGTAAAGGGTTTCTCCACTCCCAGAAAATTCCAGAAGAGATTAAAGACTCATTGAAATCAGCTGTTTAGATTAACTCCATTTTTTCACTTCAGGACATCAGTATAATATTGAACCAATTTTTAAAAATCCAGGCTATTTCAGTTAAAATAAATTATTTCTACTTCAGTGATCTCCAAATGGTTGATTTTAAATAAAAGTGTCAAAATAACATTTATTACTTTATCTTTCCAAATATTTCTACCTCAGAAAATATCAATTTCTCTTTCCATTTCAGGGGAAAACCAAATGTTGGTAGCTTCCAAATTGCACTAAGATCTAATTCTTAACTATTTACATTTTAGGGAACTAGTATTAAGGGGTCCAAAATGGCAGTTCTGAGCTGTGTCTGTAAGAATATTAACAGAAGTGTTTCCATCCTTTATTACAGGAAAAGAAAATGGCTAATGGCAGGGAATATTTATGTCCAAACAACAAACTGATATCCATCTTTATTTTATAGCTAGTTATTTATTTTTTTTTAACTACTCACTATCCAGAATTGCAGCTAAGAAGCTTTCACCCCCCCATCAATATAGATATATATGCATATAAAGAGTAACCCCTACTGTTAAAGAACTGTTTCTCTTGGCACAGAGAACTGTCCATCTTAAACCTTTTCTGCACACGGTTAAATATCTCCAGAAGATCCCATATCTTTTTTCCTAGGGACAGTGAATGAATAGAGACATATTTTGATGCAGGTTGTACTCTCATTATTTTGAGAATATGTCAAAGATTGGAAATAGTTTGCAGGGATAAGCCTATTTTGAAGGACCTGATATTTATGGAAAAGAATAAGATATTGTATGAAGATATGATGGATCATGACTGATACAAGAGTTTTCTCACTGACACTGCACTATGCTTCAGGGCTTCTGTCTTCATAATGCTAATGACAAAATTCTCCATCCAGCTGGATGGAGGATTTTAGGGAGTTTTCTCTCTAAAAAGGAGAAAAAGTTGACTGCGTTTCAAGAAGAAAAATTACAGACTGAGTCTGTGAGTTTAATTTAAAAAAAAATAAAATAATTATGTTGTCAGTAGTCTATTACAAGCATTACGTAGGAGTTTTGGGGGGACTTTTTTCACAGGACCACAAAAAGAAGAGGGGAGTACATTTAAGAATTCAGAACTTCTCAAGTCTCCATGTCCAAGTATTACTCTTCCCTGCCCTCCTATTAGAGACAGCAGACTACTTCTATAATTATTACAGAGATACCAGGTTAAGTTTAAGCGTGGTCTATTCTCTGGTACTCAAGCATAAATAAGGATGACAAGGTAGACATTCTCGCATTTCATCATAAAACTACTTGTAGAAGGGAAA
Organism: Podargus strigoides; assembly: GCA_028020825.1. NCBI lineage: Eukaryota > Metazoa > Chordata > Aves > Caprimulgiformes > Podargidae > Podargus > Podargus strigoides. The sequence continues at coordinate 15,347,300 of CM051630.1, forward strand.
TGCCTGAAATATTCAGTAAGGGGAAGCAATCTGAACTGATTAGTTAGGAAGATCAGTTAAGTTAACTACAAATCTACATGATTTTCATTTCCTTTCCTGTCAGCCTTTTTCCAAACTAGCATGTCATAGAATCACAGAATGGTTTGGGTTAGAAAGGACCTTAAAGATCATCCAGTTCCACCAGCCCTTGCTATGGCAGGGACACCTCCCACTAGACCAGGCTGCCCAAAGCCCCATCCAACCTGTGTAAACACTGCCAGGTAGGGGGCAGCCACAACTTCCCTGGGCAACGTGTGCCAGTGTCTCATTACCCTCACAGTAAAGAATTTCTTCTTAATATCTAATCTAAATCTACCCTCTTTCAGTTCATAATCATAACCCCTCATTCTGTCCCTACATGCCCTTGTAAAAAGTCCCTCTCCAGCTTTCTTGTAGGTCCCTTCAGGTACTGGAAGTCATGTCATACAATGTATAATCATGGGACAGCAAATGGGGATGTGAGACAGCGTTTCCTTTGAATGACCAGCAGACTTTTGCTTTCATCATCTTCTGATGAACAGTTGAGTTATCTCACCCAGTGGGGAAGATGGGAATTACTTCATCTGCATCAGACAAGAGTAAGTGATAAAACATAAAAAAAGCAGGAATAAGATGCTGAGGAAGTCAAAAAAAAAAAAAGCTGGAGAGGTCTAATAATAAATCCACATCTATAAGTATGGGGAGATGAATCAAACATTTTGAATGCTATTCATCAAACTCATCTTAGAAGAGCAACAGGACAATTCAGAAAACTGATGCTACTACTTAACAAAACTTGGCAAAAGCAGAACCTGAATCAGTTTGTCTTTCTATTTCACATGCACTATGCCATATGTGGTAACATTAAACAGCAGTGTCATATATTATTATGTTTTATTGCTTAAATGGGCAATTTCCCAACTAAGTTAGGCCCTGGGAAGCTCTTCAAATGCAAACCTAATCAGGAAACTTGCAACTCTATAGATTGCACTTGATGAAATATACTGCTCTCCAGCTGACCTTCAGGAAATGCAGCATCAGTTGGAAGCATGCCTCACTCCAGGTCTATGACTCAGAGCTTAATTACATTAGAGAAGGGTATGATCTGAAATGCTGATGCTGGTTTTATTCCAACCACTGAGCCTGTTGCCAGCTTAGTTATCAACCTCCATTCAACTGAATGGTCGCTTGGGAATTTGTGGTGGCAGTGTTAATATGAAGTTTGTGGTGCTGTTTTTCCTGCGGTGGCTGCTTTCCTGGAAGAAGACATAACGGGGTGGGGTAAAGGAAGATGCCCAGTACTGCAATTCAGCTAGGCAGGAGCAAACTTGTAAACTGTTTTACAAATTCTAAAATGTTGCAAAGACAAAACTGCTTGATTTATACCTAAAAAACAAATCTGACCCTATACTTTTCACATACTGTGAAGCCTAATTATTGGTAAGTGACTGCAGAAAAGAAGCAGAATTATTACTGCCAACATTTCTGGCTAGTGGAAGAGATAACATTCAAAAAGAGAGCTGCATTCACTGGAAATTGTTTGGTTTGAATGTTAATTTTTGAATCTCATAAAATCGATTTACTAGAAATGAAATTAACAAAAAAAAAAAGAAAAATAACAGTCAGAAGACAGCACCAGTACAGAATGGAAGGCTGGTCAGTTCACATTTGAGAGTTGAAGTTACTTCCAAAATGCACTAGTATCTATTCAGCTACACCTGTGACATAGCTTACAGGAACAGTATTTGCCCAGTTATGCCCTAAACCAAAATAAAGATTTCCATTATTCCAGTCATTCCCAACAGCATGGAATCAACTACTGTATCACTGTTTTATAAATACTGTCTTAACTTGACCATTTCTTACACAAGCAACATCTTTTTCTAACAAGGAAAGGGTTACTATCAAAGCAAAATGGGCAGATATAAAAACAAAAAATAAATCATATAAAAGCAAGCCCTCTTTTAACAATGTTCCCTGACAGATGTGTTGGACAGAATGCTGCAAAGCTGAACTGAATGCTGTACTGCCATACTCAGACCAAAGTCCATCTGGTCCAGACTTCCACCTCCAACAGCAACCAATATAATGCTTTGGGGAGAACATTTTAATAAACAGCTACAAGTTAATTTACACCAACTTGATACTGACACTCTCTTAACACACACCAAGTTTCATCTCAATAGTATTAATTGTTACAAATACATACAGCTAAAACAACTTAATCCCAGGCTTTGAACTCCCTCCTAATTTATGTACCTACACACTTTAAAAGCCTGGGACCTTAAAACTCAGTTTTTCAGCCAGTAAAATGAATGGCACTTACAAATTTAGGAATGACAAAGCCCAGACATAATGTGGTAAAATCTGATTGACAGACCATAGGATTCCTTCAATTAATCCCTGTTTAAATGTGGAATTTCAAAATCCTTAAACCAAGTTCAATTTTAGCTAAAAAAACCCCAACAAAACGCCCAACTGATAGTGAATGCAATAAACCATTGGCAAATTGCTCTGTTAGTTACCTTCACTGAAAAAAAATCACTTTGTTTCTCAATTAAACTTATTGAGCTTCAGCATACAGCCATTGTATCTTGTATCTTTGTCTCCTAGACTAAGGAGCCAACTACCCCTTTTAGATACTTATAGACTCTAAGTGCCTTAATAGCGTGATTTAATTAAACGAAAAGAATTCAGACCTCAGAGAAGAGCGAGGTTTTCCAGTGATGTATAGTCAATGACAGAAATAATAGAGGGTAAAAATTTGAAAGGATTTAGCTGCTAAAGTGAGAATGAAATACCATTTAGGGACCTAAATACTGGAAACATCTTAATGGTAATACAGAAATCCTTTACTTCACGATAACTTTAACTATTTACTTTTACTGATGACCAGAGTGTGCCTTTGTGTACTTCTAGAATTAAACAATTTGATTCCTAGCTAACTCATAAGCCTGATCTAGCCACAAAAGTGAGGCACTCCTTCACCCAGATAGCCAGTGGGCCTTGCTTTGGAAGGGTTTGTAAATCATTCCTTACAAAAAAAACAGGATAAATCCCAGAGAGAATGCAGTGACAGCTGCCATTCTTTTAAAATAACAGGCAGAACAGAGAAAGGAGGGGAGAGTAGTGCTCCTGTTTCCCCTTATTTGTCTGAACACACATTCGACAAGCAGCAGATGTAAGTTCCCTTTGTCTGACTAAGTGATTTCAAAACAGCATTTCCACCTTCTACAAAATATATACACTAAGATTAAACTTAAATCTTACCAGCAAGGAAAAAGACATAAATCCGACTTCATCCTCATCATTTCCTAAGGACTAAATCAGACAGCTCTTCGCTTAGTGCTTGGATACTGTGAATCCCTCTGAAAGAGCAACCCACCTGAACGCTTAGAACAAAAGATTCAAGTAGAAAATGAGGTGCTAAGAAGCCAGGTTATAGCACAATTTGTATTTCAGTGTTGTCTGGTAGACCTAACATCATTACAGCATCATTTATCCTGATCAAGTATCCCCTGGTCATTGCATCTCCCTGTTCTGCACAGCATCACTGTGGGAGCACATGTTGCACTGATTTTGTAGCATGATCTTCAAGAATTTTCAGAGCCACACTTTCTAAGTCGGAAGTCTCTCCTACTGAAAACATATTGAAATGCTTCTGGTCAGAAGTGAAAAACAAACTGTTTTCACCTACTTTGCCAAGTGACCTGGGTTGTTTTGGAAACATGCTTGTCTTACTCATCTTTTTAACACGTCCAAACTTTTTCATTACAGATTTCATGCATTTCAAAATTGATAAGTTAAAAAAAAAAAAGTAGTAAAGTAGAAGTCAGAATCTGTACTTTCAAGGCTCCAGGAAGATTCAACTTAACAGCAATTCCCCAGTTGTAATTGCCTTACTAGACAGTTTAAATCAATTCAGAAAGCTCCATGTGAATTCTGTGGCTTCAAGAGTCTTGTCTCCAGAAATAGCTCCCATTTAAACTGCAGCTGTTGACACATGTTTTCAAGCCTGTGACTGTTTTTCACCTGGGGAGCTTCTGTATCGAGATAGGCATTTTAGGGACACATGACAGGAAAAGGATAGAGCAGATACGGATGCACATACACAAAGATGCAATGGCTCAGTGATAAGGTCAGGGGAGCTGCCTGAAGCCACCCCAATAGTTACTTTTAGTGTGCTGTGGTACACAGCAAGCTACACACAAACCTTGTATGTATTACAGCTTTAACCCCCATCACTAAAACTAGAATTATTTTTCCTGTGTAGCTAAAACACACATGAAACATTTTTAACTATCCTTTGATTTGAAACTGCAGGTAATTAAGTCATAGTACAGGTCTCATATTTCAGTGATCATAATTATCACATTTACAAAGAGCTACAGGGCCCAGGCTGTTTGAAAAAGAGAAGATTTTGTTTTCTATAACTTCATAAGACAATTGTTTGCAAATAAGCTTGGAAGCTGCAGCCAGTGAACAAGTTCATGCCCTATCAGAAAGTCAATAGGAGAAGCAACAGGACAGCTCATGTGTTGAGTGGTGCTGTGAATCACACAAAAGGAACATTCATATCACACTCAGGCTGGCCTTTACCATCACACTCCTAAAGCTTCAGTCATAGATCCCCAGTTGCATTTGTTTTCAAATGGTTTCATCATTTTGATGAGGAATATGTAAAAAGCATCTTCCATTCATGAACACTGAGAGCAAATCAAAACAATTTCAAAATAAATGTCTGTGGTGTGCAAGTACATTCAAGCTCTAGAGCCCTGTTCGTTTTCTTTGATCTTGTTAGCTAGTCATAAACTTGAGAATTCCTATTCAATTGTCAAGCTAATATATACACTCCAGCAATGGTCTGATATGGAAAATCACATAGTTTATAGTGATGCTTACTGCAGCACAGTAACTTTACTTGGAGAGATCCCATTTTAAATATGGCATGAACTACATCTGGAAAAGAGGGAGTGGGGCTCAGGGTCAACTCAACATTGAGGTGAATTAATTTCAAAACCACATTATAAAGTGATCTGTTGCAAGCTTTCAATTATTCTCATAAAAGCTGCAGAGCAGGCTATCTGGGCTTCTGCACAATGGAATTCAGTTAAATCACTCTTCCACAGTGCCTGTCCACAGCCCATTCAACTCTCAACAGTGCTTCCACTGATTACGAACACTATAATCAATGCCCAAAACAAATTAAAGAGAAGGATAAAGAGTCATCTGCCATCATTTGTGTGTTCTCTATCTTTCAAAGGCTTTTAGCAATTAATTTGTTGGAAGTTTTATTGTTATCAAGTGAACACTTTATTTCATAGTACACTATGGGTAAAAGATGCTACAATGCAAACAAACAATGGCAATCTGTTACTATGCCATAAATCTGCTTCCAAATCTGACTCATGAACTGAGGGTTTAGGATCTCTCTGAAGTAACATATTTGTTTACTTGTAAGGGGGAAAGGTCTTTCTGTATGTACTGCATAGATTAAAATTTAATCAGAATAAAAATGGCACTCTTTGCAAAGTATCCTTAGGAATGCAGTGATCTGAGGTTTCGTAATTAAGGGAGAATCATCTAAACCTCTATTGATGAATGTATATAGAAATGCTAGCAACTATCAGCATTTGCTTCACACTCACATAAGATTACATAAAAGTGCAATGAGATGCAGTAAGGCCAGTAAGGACCCTCTTCCACAGATCACATGCATCTATCACACAGTTAGAGATCACACCTTTAACTAGCCTGCTTTCACCTTTTTCTTTTGGTTAACTTATTTGAATGTTCTGCATCAGCCTTTACCCAGAACTGTCAGCAGTCACTGGTTATTTCAAACAGGTCAGGTGCCAACTCTGAGTCTCCTTACAATACTTCTAAGGGCAACCACACTTCTTGCTCATCTCCATACTTGCACATGTGAGTATACATGGATGTGAGTATTTGGCTGCAGGCATACACATAGCTAAATAAATATAACAACACTAAAAATTTGATGGGATACATTTAGATATGTATTACGGACATCTATTAATTCAAAAATGAGAGACAGGAAGAGAGATGATGCTGAAAGGGTGTTGCTAGCACTGCTACATCAAGCAATCATAAGATGGGAAAAAAGGGAGTGTAAAAAATTCTTCTCTCTTGGGATGTGACAATGAGAAATGAATGCTAATCAGCTGGCATAATCACACCTGCTTTAAACACTCTCATCCCTTTTAGGGGAAATTATTAACTTCACAGAGCAAGGCAAACCATTCAGAGTAAAGCATGAAATAGAGCAGCGTAGTTGCTCACAGCACCTGTAAGCAGGCTGGCATTGTGTAAGTAATTATGATTTGAATGGATATTGCATAGATGTTATCATCTTCGATTATGGCTGCCATTTCCATAATGCCATTTCCATGTGAATGAAGAGCAAAGTCTGTCATAAAAGTGTTGACCCTCCTAGGCAATAATACACTACTGATTGTGATAATAGTGGAAACTCCTGTGCTCTGTAAAAAAGCAGCTTGTGTATCAAGGACAATTTAATAAGAAAAAATGAAAAAAAACAACCTTACTGTAGTCAGTGATGGCTGTGTAAAGAAAATGCTAGTCACTTGCTGCAGTTTAGGCACAAGAATGATTGTCCACAGGGCATTATAGCCAATTTAGCTACTTTGCTTGGTACTTGAGCATTCTATCTGAAGCCCGTAAGAATGACTGTCATTTATACAATCTAAAATAAATAAAAAACTCAAAAGAAATAGGGCATCAATGTCCATGACTTAAGACAAATTACCAGTAATATGCTTTAAAGAGTAGATTAAAACCTTCCCAAACAAAAACGATCCAAGCATTTTGCTTCTAACTTTTGTTTCAATAGAAACAAAATAAAACCCAGTCTTTGCTTCAAGTACACTCTCAGTGCATATTAAAATGGGTTCTTTTTCAAAGATATTACAATATTGCAACTTCAGTCATTAGAGATGATTTACTAATCCACATACCCCATAATTATTACTCAAATGGTGCAATTGCTTTTCAGACCTAGCACGGAATTAATAACAAGGAGCTGATGCATACATTTTCTTATGAAAATAATAGATTTAGTCCTTTGTGGACTAAAGATTGTGGCAAAATTCCAGTAATAATGAGCAAACTCTTAATAATATTTAACTGTCATACGATTACTATGTAGCAGTTCCACTAGTAATTAAAACTAAATGGCACTTATCAAATCACGTATTAAGTTCTACCTTTCCTAACACCTGGACTGTCAAACTAAGAGTCAATTAATGTCAGTGTACATGAAAATTCTTAAAAGGGAGGGAAAATGTGTCATCTGTCTATTTATCCCTAAAAAAAGTCAGCCAAAGTCCTTCAGCTCCCTTAAACACCATGCATCATCAGGGCGAGAACCAGAATAACCTCTAGACTCAAGAAAATTGATTTAGTGAAAATGGAAATTCCCAATACTATTCTTTCTCTGCATCTGCTCTTATAGCTAAATTGCTAACCAGCAGGCATGTGCAAACTTTTCTGTAGTGTGTTATCTTGATATATCGACTCTTGGAAGTGCAGCTTAAGTAGAGTCACTCCTGCCTTCCATTCTACCCTTCAGCTCAGCCTGGCCTTCAGCACACCTCCTGGGTCTGAGTTCTAGTATGTAGATCCTCTGCATCACCCAGGATAATCCATAAGCAAAGCAGGGTATGTGCATTTCAGCCTGGTTATATTACATCTTCCTCAGTTTAAAAATATGCTGCTCTTTTGATTGGAATTTCTCTGAAGTGAGGCATTTGGAGTGCAATCGGGAAAATGTGAATGTCCAAAGAGTGATTCTGCTGTAGCTAATAAATCTTTACAGCATTTTGTTAATGAACTCCGCCTTACTGTACACCATTCTGAGGATGATACTTCTGTTTCCAAATCTTCCTTTTTTTTTCTGAAAAAATATGATTTTTTTTTTTAAAAAAACACAAATCAATAGATCTATCTCATTATTGTCCAATTAAAAGTAATCTAACCTTAACTATCAAACTTCAAATATGAGTGCAATAATACAGAGTTAAGTGACAAGCTGAATTTTAATACATGGTAAGCACTTAGCTACTAGTACCTAGCTAGTCAAGCCACTACTAGTAATTTACTACTGCACTACTTCAAAGTTATCAGAAGAAGCAACAGAAGCTTAAGTCTCTTATGAAATACGACTCTGTTGTTAATGCTAAACAATTTTTCTCCTTTTTTACAAAAAGGCTTGTAGGAAAACAGATAGTTTGCCAGAGTTTTTTGACAATGTTTTTTCAAGACACTTAACGAAAAAGATAGAAACCCAGGAAAAATTCTGACCTCACATGCACATAATGGTCCTTGCATAGGATCATCTGTTCTGTTGTTTCAACCATTCCCACAAGAAAATTCTAAGCTTTGGATATCAGTGCACCATTGCAACTGGTCCAGTTTAACTCTGCAACAATGTACTCCCTGAGTATGGATGATCAGAATCAAGGCATACTAAAAAAGTAAATAAATGCTAAGAATCATCACAAGGATTTGAGAGCACAGCTTGGCAATAATCAAGGGTTTAAACCCCTTAAAAAGTATTTATTACAGATCTTTTTGAATACACCAAGCTCATATGCAATACATGCTAGAAAAAAAATGCACATTGTGACGGAGAGCTTTGACTATATACCATGGTAAAAAAAGTGTATTATACACACACACACACAAATGAAAAAAAAATAAAAATTGAAGTTCAAATTCCATTCTGGTTAACAGTGAAACTGATTTGATCAGAGGCCAATGGTCCTACCAGGCAGAACATAATGTGTCGGCTGTACTTTCTTCTGTGACAAGAGCCCATTTAGCCAGCTAACGCTCGAGACGAATCCTTAACCACTCAGGGCAATGGAGTTTCAAAAATGTGCTCAGGGAAGTACACGATCAAGCGCGATCACAGATGTTATGTACTCGGCACACCTTCAGCTAGTATGAATCTCCATAGCTCCACAGATAAGCAAACAGGACCACAGCTGAATTAAATCAACTTAACTGTCATTTAAACTTTTGCCAATTAAAGACGACTGCAAAAGCAGAAGCTTTTGACTGACTTTTTAAAAAAGTAACTTAGGTGTAACAGTTTACTTAAGTATTTTGTATCTTTGTGTCTAGCCTTTCCTTTACATCTTATTCTTCCAGAAAACAAAGGAGAACTAATGATAAGCTCAGTGCTATGTCATTCCTCTCCTTTCTTCATTCTTTCCCACTTTTATCTAACATCCTGAAATTTGATACGGGACAAATAGTTACAAGAAAATGTAAAAACCCCACACTATACATAGAACAAGAAGGGTAACAGAGCTTGTATCATTTCTGTGGTTACTTCCAAACAAATGAGCAATAAATAAATAAACAGTCCTGCAAAGACAGCTCTACATCAAACCTGATAAAAGGCTTTCCACAGCGATTTGATGTTATTGCTCCATTCAAATTATTTTTAAAGTTTGACTGCAAGAAGAAGCAATTCCACTTCTGCCAGAAGTGGCCTCCTCCCACTTGGCCTCTACTGTTATTGCTGTGCTCCTGGTAGATTATAAATTATGAATTGTATTTAGAAATTTGCAAATGTGTATTTTCTTTGCAAAGAGGGAGCGAGCTCGTATTATTTGTAGCTTGATGTACGCCCATACAGTAAAATGAAACCACTGCTTTTATAATACCCTATACGTTCCAAGCACTTGACCCAAATGTATTTAAACAATGCAGTATTATTTTTGTATGTGAAAAATCTCTTCCTCCACCTCACACCTCTTTTCTTGGGGTCCTTTTATAGCTCAAAATAGCCAAGCTTATCTCGCTGCCAGCATCCTCAGCTCATCTCAGTGTTCGGGGAGATAAGATTACAGGCCTTGATCCTCCTGCTGTTAGAACAAGACCTCAATCTCTCACTGTCTCTATTTAATCAGGTTCCTATTTTAGCTGCCACAAAGCTGTCAACAAAAGAAAATAAGCTATACCCTATCAAGGGGTTAAATTGGATTTCACAATGTGCAAATGCTCATCTGAACGAAATTCCACCTGCACCCTCCATCAGGCAAATTACTTCTGACTTTTAATTTATTTCTCTAGGAAATGGAAAGGTATGGCATACCCAAAGTCAATAGGGAATAAAGAACGAGGTGTAATCAGCCTGCTCACCAATTCAGAGCCCTCTTCTCTGTCAGCTTTAATAGATTCTCAGACCACACAATTTATAGAATGTAAGATATATCTTTTCTGGTCTGTGTTTTATTTTGGACTTGTCTAGTTAATGGTCCTAACAAGTGACAACTGATGTTTGTTTGATGTAACAGTGCCTGTGAGACATATATGCTACTCGGGAAGATTTTGGACAGTCTGTTTGCCTACTCCAGGCTGTAACAGAACTGCATTTCAGCCGTGCTGATCTGCAGTACCAGAATTCTATGACAATTTTGCTCAGGAAGCAAGCTGATCAGTTTTTTATTCAGTTCTACTATATAAGGCTAAAAACCACCGATAATTAATCACTTGAAACTTAAAAGTATATTTGTACATTTTTGTTCAAAATTGTTGGTTAGCAGTATGTTACCAAAAAAAAGGTTTCCTATTCTTGGATACTGATTATTTTGTAGATATCAAATAATCACTTCACATTCTTTCAAAATATTTCTCCTGTTTTTCCTTCTCTTTAATATTTCAATTTTCTTAATTTCACCCAGCCAAATCCAAACCCTACTGGAACTGGTTACTCGTCTTGTTCCCTTCTCCTGGGGAAGGAACAACACCCATGAAGGTGAAGTATCTCTAGAGTAATGTAAGAAGGCTTAGTGCAATGACCATATGCTATGAAAAGCTTACTGGCATTGCTGCTCTTGTAGCCCTATTCACTTTTATTTGTTTGTCAGCCCTATAGCAACACAGAATTTCATCTCCAATGGAGGCACCATTAAAACACAATTTTAATCATAAAGCATAAAATAAAATCATAAAAATAACAAAATTCACATCTGAAGAAAATGCTTCAATCTCATTAATTTTCTAAATAGCATTAGAAAATCTGCACCATACGTGCTCCTCACACAAGGGATAAAGGTCATTTTTTTCACTAAACCAAAGAAGAGATCCAAAGATCTTTTGCATCTTCAACTTATTTTCTAATCCCATGTTATGAAATGTGTACTTGCCTCCAGTGTGTTTATTACTGTCTGGTAGGACATCTGCTACTTTGCTGCTAACATCTGTCTACCTATGATCACGTAGTGTTAGGCATAATTTTGTTCTTAATAGCCTTTCTCGGGTTTTGTCTCTTTACCTGTGATAACCTGTATTTTGTGATCTGAAGAATAAAACTGCTTCATTTTTGGTCTAATTAAGATGCACAGATCCTCATAATTGCACAAGTAATACAATTGGTTTCTGGATAAATCACGGTGATATTAAAGATCTTGGGCACAACATAAAATTGAAAGAAAGTAAAAGCAAATACTTTGAAGGAAAGAAACCTGTAGTGGGATTAAGAGGTAGACTACATCCTGCTAACAAATTGCCACTGAAGTTATTCTTTTTATCCTCTTATAATGACACAGGTTCATGTTTTTCAACAGAATGATTATCTGAAAATCAAATGCATGTGCCTGAAGTAAATAAGGACAAACAATCTCCATGTAGTAAGGACAAGAAGGATAAAACAAACAGGGAAAGATGTAAACCTGCACTATAAAGTTAGATTAAATACAGCTTCCAAGCATTCTAATAGACCCTTCTTCAAAGAGACCCTTCACTTAAGCAATTTAGAAACCTAAAACTGTGGTCTGAGTTGCCTTCTTCCTCCCTTAGAACAAAGGTGTAATCTTTCAGCCAAAAAAAGTGCATTATTGCTACACTGTGGAGCAACAGCACAATAATAACAAATACTTGAGTTCACTATTGTTTATTCATCAGCTAAAAGATTTGGGACATTCTATTGTAAAAGTCTACATTTCAAACAACAGTTTGAAAGTCACTTAACAACAGCTAAATACTGGGATATGTAAAATACTCCACATTGAAACCTCATCTGAAGGTTCCTAAGTCCATGCAAATGTTCTGAATGGGCACCTTTAGTTAGTTTCTATTTGAAAATATAGTGACACATTGAGGAGAACATCTCTCAGCTATCTCATTATAGTTTATTCTGGAGTGCTGAGAAAATGCAAAGTGTTTGGCCAGGAGCCAATCCATATAAAATCCCATAACTTTTCTTAATAAAAAATGCAGAAATAGCCTTTGGACACTGTATTTTATTTTACCTGAAATAAACTTCAGTTGTTTGAAATTTAGCCAATTCAGTTTAGGTTGCACACTTGTAATATAAGTTCAGCTAAATTTAATTCAGAACTTTTTTTTTTTAAAGAAGAATTTACAGATCAATTGAAACAATGTACAACATCAGTAAATAGGGGTTTTACTTTTCCAAATAACCATGTTTAATTTTAAAAAACTGTAAATGGATTCCCAGCTCTGATACAGACACTCCACGCTACTAATCTATTACTGATTTCAGGTAATGTGGGAAATATCTAAATTTACAGTAAGAATTACTGGAGGTTTATGGTATGGAAACAGAATACTAGGGCACAATTATTAGCATAGCCAGATGAAAGTGTTGGAGTTCTCAGACTCTGAGACCTGCTAATCACACTGGATCCCAGACCTTTTAGCAGTACGTTGTAGAGCTCAAGTATCCTCACAGATTCAGAAAAGAAGCTGTCTGACAGATACTGCCTAGTTAAATATGAGTTATTGTTACCATTATCACCAGATATTATTAGAAGCTCCATAAGCAGTCACGTATTTTGGAGAGGCACCGACTTCAGACACAGAATATATTCAGCAAATACAAATTAACAGATTGTCTGTTCTTTTATAAACTCAAAATATTTTTGAAAACAAAAAACCCATTCCACCTAGAATGGCTGAGACATACGCCTCTGAAAATATGAGAAATTTTTTTGCATTAAAAATACATACATATTCATCAGGACCACAAAGGACTCATCAGCACCCTAACTACTGATAATTAGTACAGTATTAAGGTACTGCCTATTCACTCTGAATCAGGTTTGGAACAATGTTATTAAAACTGCTAGGACTTCCCACCCACACTTCAGAAAGCTCTAGTATTCCACTGCAAAAGGAGAGAAACACAATCTGCCTGCATACGAGGATGACCCAGAAAGCTAAATCTTTTCCCCAGGAAAAATAGATAAACTTGTGCTTAAGTTCCTATAATGGCAGTGCATCCAACTGTTACCTAATAGAGAATGATGTTGGATCACTGAGTTTTTCCTGGAATTTAACATCTCTGCATGCAGTTCTTTCAATAAATAACCCAGCCCAGGTGGTAGAATAAAGAAGTCTGATGCAAAAATCAATCAAACAAACAAACAAACAAACCAACCCTTTGATCTCAGTAATGACTAGGAAGTCAATCAAACTTCCCTAATGCTTTGTCTCATACATCAAGGCTTCAAATCTGGAGTTCGAAGCCAAATACCAGTCACTGTGTTGAGCCAGCTGCAAACACATACCACTTATGACAATGCATCTGTTTACAGGACACTGGTATAAAGTGTCTGTGGTGCTTTGCTAATTACAAGCACAGCAGTCAAAGCATCAGCCTCAGCCCCTGTAAAAAAAACGACTGTTGTATAAAGGGAACTGCAGACTATTAGTACTTCACTCCCAAACCCCAAAGGATCCAGGAGAATGTAGGAACAATACATTTCCTTTTCCAAAAGCGCCAGTGGATGCCAGGGCAAAAATAAAACAAAAAATGTTAACCATCTTATTGTTCCAGCAGAAAAGGACGCTGAGATCAGACTCTTATCTCACCCCACCTCAAGGTAGCTCTCAAAAGAAATTTCCCAGCCTACACCACTGGCTAACCTGGCCCTAGATGCTGCATTTAATCAAATAGGATTTTTAGGGCTTAGTTATCCATACTCCCACACACGCATTTCATCACTCCTTCCAGGATACTCTTTCAGCTTCTTTGAATTTGGAATCAGCACCACCATGAAAAGGTATCTCCTGCACACTAGTAACTCTCCAGCACTACTTCCAAAGAGTACAAAACTTTCCTTTCCCTGATCTGACAGAAGGTGTCTCCCCCAAATTGAAGTCCTTGCACTGTCACATACAATACCAAGATTAATTCAGTATTTTCTTCCCTGCCATCCCTTTCAAAGCTTTTTCTGATTGTTTAGCACACTAACTTTTAGCAGTTTGACACCTCCCATGTGTAATCTCTGTGCTACTGTTCATTCAGTGGACTGGTATAATTTGTTCACAATTCTAAAGGGCAGCACAAAGAAAAGTAATTTTCCCTAGTAATAAGATATAGACACACAGAAGCCAGGAAGGTAAGGCACAAATAAAGCCAGATTATCTTGCAAAGTCTGTGGCTGCTCCTTAATGCTAATTTAAGTTTCCATCAACAGGCAGCTCCTACAACATGACACTTCAATACTGATCCACAGCAAATGTAGGAAGTGGTAAACTGAATCATCCAAATGAAATCCTCACTATCAGGGAGAGCCAAGACAAGGAATCAAGCTCTTTCTCTTTACCACACTTCTGTCTGCTTTGTATCTGACACATACAGTACGATTCCAGCAACAACACACAACATGCAAGGCCCAGCTACCTACACGTGCTGCTCTTCTGGCCTAGAGCAATAAAAACGCTAGCTAACTAATCAAGTTTTGGTTCCACAGAGAATAGTCAGGGACTTAACCTTTTGGTGCGTTTTCTATGGTTTTTGTGTGTTTTCAGAAGTTTCCATCACGTTTGCTCACTTGTCTGATTGTCCCAAAAGGTCTGTGTCTTCCCAGTTGGGTAACACTCACACGAAGTGCTGACTCAGGACCTGGCAACATGGAAGGGTGCGAGAACTACTCAAAGTGTGTCAGTGTTTTGCCAATTACTAGGCCCAGTACAAAGGACACAGCCAGCAGCAGAAAAATAATCCAGTAAATAGATTCTATTGCGCTTAAAGGAGTCAGTATATAGGGGATCGCTGGGAGTACAAACAAGTCAGATCACACATAATAGATATCAACCCCAGCAACCCCAGGAATGACATAGCATGACTCGTAATGGATGGAATAAACAAAGATACAAGGCAACCCATGGAAAAAATGGGAGACAACAAAGATAATAGGGTGATCACATACAATAGAGGTAATCCCATGTTGCCTCCCCACGAAGCCCACGTTTGCAAATGCCAAACCTGACTGGGGGCCAGTTGCACGAGGAGTCAGGAGGTCCTTCCCCAACAGGGAAACTCTGTGAAGTGCATCCAGCTCACAGACAGACACTGCACCCTTCCTGCAAGTGGTCCCAGCTTTTATCCCCAAAGCAGGACACCTGGCACTCATTTACCCAATGCAGGGCACCTGGGGCTTGTTTACCCAAGGGCTTTCCTTACAAGGCTGGCCACACCTTGGAGGGAAGCCAAAAGGCAAACTCATCCCCTCCTCTTAAAGGACCATGGGAACCAACCATATGTCAACCTTAATTCAGGGCTTGGGGTTCACACCCCAGCACTTCAGTCAGACACCCTGGAACAGAAATTTCCCCACCTCATTGCCAAGCCACAGAACACGCTTATTTCTACCCTTCAGCTGCTACAGAGACTGAAACTTCCAGAAGGCAGGCAGGTGTTATCAATTCCTGTTTTGCTCAAACCAGATACTCAGATGTGCTTATGTGGCAAAATTGACAACCTTCTTCTGCCTGGCTTCTGAGACAACTGAAGATACACAGTGGTCAGAATATCACCCACTTCTCATAAGCTTACAGGCATCTTACACCATGCCATATTTTTTTTTTTTTAATTTAATTATAGGAAAGGATGGAACAATGATATTCTTAGATAAAAGGAAATAATCCCACATAAAGCATAGATCTTTGTTTAGGTCCAGATATTTGAAAGTACTTAAGACCCAGAGAAATCAAAGCGAGACTTAGCAGATTTTGAGGAGTGTAAAGTCCCCAGCAGTGCTTGTTGTGACATGGCCAGTGTTTCAAAAGCTCTCAGCACACAAGGTTCTTCTGAACTCTTTTGAGAATCTAGATCTAAGTGCGGCATTAGGAGCTGCTGTGTGCTTAGCATACTTAAGTATCGGATCTCTATTGTGGGCTCTTCTGAGCCCTTTTCAAAATCTGGTCTGCACTTTAAACATCCAGCTTCACACATTGTTTCAGTCCTTGGAGGATTCAAGGGCTTTATAATGATTTTTTTAAATTGTAAAATTTGAATGAAAAGTGCCTTTTAACAGCTATATAAAGTAGGTTATCTCAGGCAACACATTTGTTATTGTTGCTACAGGAGGTATATGCCAACTATAAATACCATTTATTAGCAGTGAATGATAAAGCCTCAGTGTAACTGAAGGCTTAATAGCAGAATGAATTAACTCCTGCTCATACTGCTGCAACTTTAATTCTAACTTGAGGCACTATGGGGAAAAAAACTCTGTTTCTTAATGCATTTCACCAGTAAAGAGCCAAATGTAAACATCCAGCTAAAATAAAAAACAGCCAGTGGCTATTGGTCATTAGTATTTAGCAGCAAGTAGCTGCTCTAGCCCTTAGCCACAACTCCTCCTCCTCTGGAAGCCAGAAGAACATGTAGACAAGCTAATAAGGTGCTAGAAGAAAGCAGAATAGGTCTTTAGAAACCCAAATCTAAATATCAGAATCCAAACCAGTCTCCATCATGTACCAAAGAGTGACATCAGATATCTTTTTATTCTACAGACCAGGAAATATGTAAGAATGAGAATCTCAAACTCACCGAACAGGTGGACCTACCATTCAGATGGAGATATCATTATGTAAATGATATTAAAGAAATCAAATAATCTTTTGCATGCCACTGCAGCATTTAATTCTGCATTAGTTGTCTTCTAATTAAATTTAGATCTTCCAAAAACATTCTGAGGTTACCAAGTACCCCAGTTTGTGTTGCACGTTAACTCTGTGAAAAACTAAATGTTGGCAATTTTTCCAATAGTTATATGCAAACCCCTAAAAGTCACAGCCTATTTCTCATACCTGTTCACCAGCATACTCACTTCTCTTCAAGAGGGATCTTCTCTCCGTGTCCCTCAAAAGTGCTACTGCAAAGACTCAACAGTATGAAATAAACTTTGGCTGAAGGTACAGGAAAGATAACAGAAGGTATTTTGAATCATGCGATGCTTGGGTATTTTGCAATATAGAGGGTTCTATATAAAGTTATTCTGCTCACATTCTACTAGTGTCAAGTTTGGAATAAGTCTCCATGAGAAAAAAAGATGGACACCAGCTGGATAACAACAAAAACTATATCCATCAGATCACCTGCTCATCTCTCTCAAAAGCAGAATTTTGAGTTCAGCAGTTGCTCTCAGACTTTGTCCTCATTTAACCACCAAAACCACTTGGGCAATAGGCTTCGATTTTTCCGGTTTCCCTCCACGGAAGCCCATCCTGCAAAGGTGAGGAAATGCCACCCTACAAAGCCAAGAGTCCCTGAGCTTCCTTGCACTGCTTGTAGCATTTGCAAACACGAAGATGAACTGCATTTGTAAATCAGATCCCTTGCATTTCCTATGCTTCTGATTTATGGCTTGGTAATCTTCATAGCTCAAATTGCAGGGAAGGAAAAATGGATATTGGAAGAAGTCATAGCAGATGTGTTCACTGCTAAAAAAGAATGCACAACATGTGCTGCAAAATAAAAGCAGCACCATTTGGCAACATAAAATATCTTAGCATCTGTGTGAATTTGTAACTGCAGTAAAATATTGATATGGCTGATAAAGCTGAAGTTCCGTTTTCCTCTGTCTCTGCATGCGTATGCCTTCAGAGAAAGTTTCTTTTTCATATTGTAAGACTGTCTTTGTTTATTTTAGAATTTTTTTAAATCGCCTCATACAATTTTGCCTGGGGAAATGGCAAAAAGAAAAAAGTTCTAGTAACTGATCAAACGATTTTATTGTGGCCTATTTCCTCTGGGAAAATATTTGCCTATTTTTTCCTAAACCTAGTGAATTTTAATTCTTAATCTTAAAACCAGTATGAAATTAATGGATGAATTTCTCTTAAGTAACAGCCAACACACCTCCTTTTAGATGCATTAGGAATTTTCATACAGACTGTAAATGGTCAGAAATATCCAAACGTCCTTTACACAGATATGTTTTTATTTGGGAGTGAGATAAAAACAAAGCAAAAAGGAATAATATATTTACGTGCACAGGTCCAACTCTGTGTTTTAAGCAATTATTTACAGAAACCATTTATGAAGCTCACATCTGTTCCTGTTCCTTCCCTAGGTTGAGGCTAATCATTCACCCTTTGCAAGCAGCTCAAGATAATTGGTTACCGGAGGTTTGAAACTGACTACAAAGATCCATGACTCCGTGAATTTTTTTAATGCAGAGGGACTTTCTCTTCCGAGATAACTTAAGCACAAAAAAATAAAATCCTTCAGAATCTATGTCTCGGAGCATTTGACCTTTGATGTACCTGGCTAGAACAGAACAAGCACATAAAAATGAAAATGAATGAGCATTACTGCGTTAAATATTTCTTCTATTAAAGAAAACTGTCATTTCCTCCCCCACATGGCCCAGATCTCTATTTCAAAATCAGTTTTATCACTTCTGGATCTGTGACAAACCAATTTTACCTCCTCCACACAACCAGTCACTGTGCACCATTAAAATAACACTGGACCCAGGTTTTGAGAGAGCCTAAGAGATTATGAATATTGAGGGTACTTCAAATGTAATTTCCTTCTCATAAAAAACTTCGGTTTCGGTTCTGAGTGCTGATATAATATGTGGAGGCTGCATGCTTGTTCCTTTAATCCACAGCAATTAGTTTCTATCAGGATATACTCCCACTCTCTGGAGAAGATTTATAAATTGGGGAGGGTGATGTTTGTGGAAATTTTGGCTTCTTAAATCAGAATGGAAACAGTCATGAGACAGTCATGGGTCTGTAATGCACTGTAAAAAAAGTCTGCAATCATATTTGCTGCCACTCTCTTATCTACTCTGTGCAAAAAAGATGTTTTCCTATTCAAGGTCTTTTTTTCTATATGCTTACATTCCTGTTACGCCTATGAAAATCCTATGCATCACCCTTCCCATCACTGAAACCACAGAAGTGTGAGGAAGACTGGCAACATATACTCGTAGTACAAGCTTGCAGTCAATACTGGAAACAAGTCGAAAGTTAGAGGAACTAGTAACTAGTGTGGATGAAAAGAAGTTCACTTGCGACAGCAGCTTAATTCCTGTAATACATACCGTCCAATTTAGCATTTCCTATGTAGCTTTCAGATTATTTCAATGAGATCACTTACTTGCTGCTTTAGTTTTCAGTTTCATTATCCTAAATTAACACATGGGTTACTTTCAGACCTTTACAAGAGACCTTTAACAGCTGCACAAGTAGCTGTTCTTGGAAACCAGTAGCAAAATCCTACATAAAGAATGTTTCTCTAGTGCAGTACCAACTTCTGCTATCGAGATGTTGGTTGCAAATGAAATAAACATTTGCTACGAACCAGAGACATAGTAGAAATAGTCCAAATTCAAGAAAAAAAAAACACAAGTTTTAGTAAACAAGTTTGCTTTCTGCCCAGGAGACACTGTCATACACACTACCACAAGAAAATCCCTCCCATGAAATATTAAAAATATTTCATTTAAGAATCAATTTTCATGTTCAGAATTCATGCCCTTCTTGATATAAGGGTTGGATGCCTTCCTCAAATAACTGGCTAACAGCAAGCAAGCTACTGATACCTGTTCTGTTGTTTTTAATAAAAACTAAGTCAATAATAAATCTATCTGGCCATAAGCACTACATTACAAACATGAGCCCTCCAGCAAATTATTGAATTGGTTCAGTTAATGGATCCAAAAAAAATGTTTTAGCTGGGCAACTCTTTCATTATTACTGAGACTTTATTTAAATAACATCATCTATTGAAAAAAAAAAAATCAGTTGTTTGTACCTGAATGTACCTACATAATATTTAGAGTCCTGGACAGAATATACTTTTTACACACAAAGAAAGTAAACTTTTATGTTATGGATATGATTTAAAATACATGCAATCTCACTCCCATCCCCCCCCCTTTTTTTTTTCCCCTGAAAGAGAAAGCTAGTGAGTTGATAGGATCTTTTACTCCAAATAAAGCTGATAATGCTGTCTTGTCTTTCCACAGGACTGCAAGCTATCACAAAGTATGAATAATACTGATAACCACCATTACTGTACAACAAAAGCTAAAATCAAGAGGGAAACAGTTGAATAAATATGCCAAAAGAAGTAAGGCATATCTATACTGAAGAACACAGTGCAACGCAACACGACACTCCACTCAAACTGGCTTGAGTGTAACAAGCAGTACTGATGCATTTGCTCTACATCCTTTTCTCTCCCCTGGACAGGCAGGGCAATTCTGGGCACTTACGCAGATATATAGCCCAGGTCCTGAAAGCTAACTCACTGACCAACTTGGCTTTCCTTACTGCACACTGAATTGTGTCACACAGACAACATCAAAGGAGCAGGTCTAATGCAGTCCACAACTATGCAATTGGTTTGGTCCTTTCCACCCTTAAAGTCTGTGTATCTGATGAACAGAAACACAGTAAGCAAAAGCTTCCGAAAATATTCACGAGCAAATGACTCATCCTCTGGTTAAAGTCTAGATACATACTTACTCCACAACAAAAACATGTGGCTATTGCCTTAATAGACACTGAAGCAATAAAGGCTTGACAAGTGGAGTAGATGTAGGTTTAGAGGCAAAATAAAGCCCTCATCAAGCTTTTCAAGCCTTTGTTGCTGTGGGTTTTTTAGCTAAATTTTTGTTTACCTCCTGTATTTCAGCCTGTGGCTGAACAAAAGAGCAGCTGCTGAATCTGATAAAATTGTTCAGCTTAGGCATTGCATAGCAAATCAGAATAGTGCTAAATGGCTTTACTTTATTAGACTGCAGATTTGTATTGCTTAGTCCGTATTTCATTGCGTGTCTGTAGATGTCTATACAGTCCTTTTGTGATATACATGCACATATTGAAATACATACATATTTCAGAGCAAAGAATTATTGACTACTAGTACCAGAAGAAAGCAATGAGATCTATGGGCTAAAATAGGAGTTATGAAACCAGGATGTGTAGGTTTAGATTCCAGCTCTGCTACTGACTGAGTGTACAAAGTTTGTTACTTAATTATAATAGCCAGTAAGTGAGAATTTAAAAATATAGAACTACAGTGTAAAGGCCCTAGCATTCCACAGATGAGCCAAGTCTTATTAGGAATACCACCACTCTAAGGTACTAGCTACTTACTAACTGTATTTAAATACACTACAAGGACGTGTGTATTACACGGGGGATTAAAATCAGCTCACTTCAACTTCTAGATGTGTAGAATCTTGGTTAACTATTTTACATTTTTGTATCAGTCTCCATCTACAGAGCCAACAGGCTGCTTAGAATCTTCCCATATAAATCTATTCCCAGCACATCATGGAGTCCCCTAGAGAGTCTATCAGGAGTCAACCCTGACAACTCAGGTATTTTGAAAGAGCAGCTTGAAAAAAAGAGGTAACACCACCAAGGGAAAAAAACCATAAGCAGAGCCCTGAGAACAGATTGGTGTATCATGGACAAAATGATGGAAGAAACGACCAGAAGGTGTAAAAAACCCCATACATATGCCTTAAGTGAACAAATCTATTAACTCAGCTTTATACTCAACAGAAGAAAATAAGACAGAGTGAAGGAAAACATTTTCAAGTGTATTATTAGTAACATTAGTAGAGCTTTATCTTATTTTTGGTTGTTTTCCCTGAGTTCCTGTAGGAAACAGAGTAATCTTTATGGTTGCTTTCTCTCATTTCGCTAACAGTACACTAATGTTCCTAAATAAGTAAATACAAAAAAACCCCCAAACCTTTAGCAACTGAAAATACCATGTGTTTTCAAGTTAGGCTCTCCTGTCCATTTTTAAAGGTTGGGAGGCCAACAGAGGAGGTAGAAACTGGGGTGTTCTCCAGGTGTGAGCACATTTCAGAGTCCATAACGCTGCAGGCAGAACAGTAAGGCACAGAAACACCCAGTGTCTCTTGAACTCATCCAGCCCTAATCATTTGGTGGCTAAAGAGCAATATTACCTACTCAGTGGAATTGACTGTTAAACAATAACTTGGCCTGCAGCCAAAAATGGGTACTTAAACAGAAACCTAGTTCTTACAGATTAAAACTCTTCTGGAAACTCAGAGCAACAGCATGCAGCCTGGAGAGCTTTGAAAATGTTTGTATTCAAAGAGCAGTTACTGCCGAGAAGCACCTTGCAGGTCAGCAAGACAAAGCAGAGGAAATAAAGTGCGCTGATAGCAGATTGCCTCGGCATGCAGTGAAAATGGAGCATGTAGTCAAAAATCAGTGCTAACCTGTCATATGTATCTGACAAGGGAGGAAAAAAACAAAGCAACACAGTGCAACTCTTACCTACAGGGAAGCAGCTAAAGAATGTCTGGATTTACTGTAAAAGTGACAATGATGTGTCCCAAACTGGAGTCCCCCAGTGACTACGATTAGGAAAACTGGAACAACAAGTACAAATGAAGCTGTGAGCCTGCTGAATTGCTTTGATGCCTGGGCTTGGGTTCAATTCTCATCATCACACTGATAAAACAGCTCTGTCATTATAAGTGCCTTAATTTTCCTGTGAATTATCAGATATTTTTGGCATTTAAATGACATACACATTTTAAGCTATATTCCCCATGTCAGCCAAAAACGATGACATTTTTAGCTCGAGTAAGCCTGAGCATCTTTATTCACTGTCATTCCAAGTATATTTAAATGACTCAGAGGTACAGCATCACAGTCATATTTTAATTTTTGACCCTAATTAATTCATCAAGTTCATAACTATTTTTCTCATCTGAAATTTGTTCTTAGCATTCCAACCTCTGCCTTATAGCTTTAACTTTAAAGCCAAAATGAGAATCTCAGCTCCCTTTCCTCTTTCATTATGATTTAAATTATCTGGATTTTTTCCCACTCCCAGAAGCAGCTAGCTTGCTTTCACCTCTTTGTAACACACACAGAGTTGAGAGAAAGCTGGATTCTACCAGGAGCTAAACTGGAAGAAGGCTAATGCTGAACAAATTAACAGCACACTTTTTGTCTTGAACTAAATTAGTATCACTGCTAGCACAGTAACAGCTAGGCGACTAGTATTTCTCAGTGCAAAAGTATGTATTTTTAATTTTTAAAAGTAAGAAGTGCAGCATGAACACTTTGCTTGACAATACCTAAAAAGATTATCTGAAACCAGCTTATCAAAGGTCAGACACAGCAGAAATGCCCTCCAGGTCAGAGAGTTTCAGCTAAACTGAGTGGATGCTATGATGTTTCTCTCCTAGCGCTTGTAACTGTGTAGGCCTCCAAAGCACAACAAACAAACAACAAAAATGTGAGGAAATAGCACTGACTCTTCATGCTAGTGCTAGCGATGCTGTCACCTTTCTTTTACAGGGTACTTTTCTGGTCCTCTGCTTGTACTGTCATTGCAGATTCTCAGCAAGTGGGTCAGAGCACACAGAGAATCCACTGGATTGCTGACGTGAGGCAAATAATCCTCTACTTGCCAAGGGCAGAACTACTGGTGCAGAAGATAATTAAACACTGGCTATTGCTTTTTTCTCAAAACACTTGGAAAGGAGATTAAAAGAACAAGGCTTGGAACTAAATCCAAGGCTATATTATAGCCTTGATATAAGGTGTAA
The DNA here is from genome assembly GCA_028020825.1 of Podargus strigoides. Classification (NCBI taxonomy): domain Eukaryota; kingdom Metazoa; phylum Chordata; class Aves; order Caprimulgiformes; family Podargidae; genus Podargus; species Podargus strigoides. The sequence continues at coordinate 15,371,194 of CM051630.1, forward strand.
ATGGACAGAAAGGAATTTGAGTATCAGCGGAGACTGGGATTTTGCATATTTTGAGAGCAATAAGAATTTTTAGGTTTATATCAAAAATACTTGTCTGAAATTAACTGAGCAGGTAATGACACAAGAGCAGTTTCACTATAGCATCTGAGTGACTGAAATGCTAGATCAGTAGTTCCTGGTTTGTGTGTCACCACCACCAAGATTTTTCTAAATTAAGTATCTCCCAGAAGAGTATTTTCTTTATGAGGCAAGTATTTCACAAGATCTCTCATTTTGACACTTCCGTTTTGACAACATACCACAGATCAGAAAAAAAAATCAATTTTACGTTACAAACTTCACACTAGTAATTGTCTGTTTCTTCTCAGGCTCAAAGAAAAACCTAATTTTAAAATTTCAACAGGTTACTTGCCAATTTAGTTCTTTAGTACACTTTTAACTGGCTGTATTTCATTTTTAGACAGTATGCAAAAACATGTCAATATTTTATTTAATATTATCCATATGGCAGAAAATTTTATTCCATGTATATCAACTCGAGGATAATATAGTTACACATATGACTAGTAAATTATTAGCCAGGGAAAAAATAGTTTAATAACAGTATGCAACATGTCTACAATACCTAACCACACTAGGTTAGTCCCATATTTGCAGATTTGGATTTGTTTTGTTTTTCAAGTTGGATCAAGGAGGAAGAAAAATAAGAAGAACTACCTAGTACTCTAGAATCCTGAACCATATTCTTTGGACTACGGATGAGTAAATGAAGTCAGGAAGTCTTAAATCAAGACTGCTGAAAGATAAAAATCCTCTTCAGCTACAAATCACTGGGAGCTATTTAGGTAAAATAACAATGTAAAGTCTTGTAGAAAATAATAGCCCATTCTGCTGTTAACAAATGTGACTAGGTTTAAAGCCTAAAAAGAGACAACAAAGAACCCCAATAAGATGAAAGGTTAATGTGTTTCTTCTGTGAGAACCAGAGCTGGCTGGCTAACATATTTAAGTGTGCTTGTCCATTTCAAGTTCTAATTCTTAAAGCGGATAAGGTGTCTGCTTTGTCTTGTAAGGTACATGACCCTAAGACTATCTTCTTTAATTCTGATTCTAAAACCAATGGAAAACAGAAGACTGAGTGATAGAACTAAAGCTCCATGATAATTTGAGTGAAGAATAAAATAGAGGAATTCTGATGTCATCGTTGTCTCGTTTCCAATTACAAAATTGCAAAACGCAAAATCCATCTTCTTCCAGATTGGGTCAAACCTCTACCATTCTGAAAACAAACCTTAGTACAGTTAATACTCATTATGGATAACTTTTGTTCACTCCAATGTATTGTGCATCTCTGCTCTGACATTCTCCGACATCGCTGAGTAAGAAGCACAGAGACTTTTTGGCTTTCAGATAGAGCTACTGTGAAAGGCCACCTAATAAAATGATTTTGCTACATTGTCCCAGCAATGACCTCAATCCTGACTGAGGAGCTAATTCAATTCCAGGGACTCTCACTATCAGATGCTGTCAATTTGTCCTTTTTGGTTTTTTATAGTAATATCTAATACGGAATAGAGTTACTAGGAAGTGAGCTGAGAGCAGCAAAATTCACTTCAATTAGGGGACAAGATGGCACTGAAATTTCTCTCCCAGAGGAAAAGAGACCACGGCTTTTCATTCACATACCTCTAAAGGTTGTCAGTAAATAAAGTACCATCATATAAGCTAGATTTCTGCTTGCAGTTTTAATATTTTATGTACATCTACTACTTATGCTGGTTAAGGAAACTAAACAAAATGAAAATCTTAAATTCTGAATTCCTCCATTATGAAGTCAAACTACCTTCCAATTTTTAAATTTGTGTCCTGGGTTGCAATGTATTCTATTACCATGAGCCGTTGAGGCCTGGCGCCGGTGTTCCTTGCCTCGCCCCTCGGGACTATTCTTCTGTTAATGCGCCCATCAGGGCCTTGCCCCAGGACTCACCATCTCTTTGTGAGATGCCCCGGCCATGGGGGAGGGGTGGAGCCAAGCATTCCCGCCGGAGATAACTTTGGGGTTTGGAGCAGCGCGAGCAGCCTTACCCGCTGGGATCCCAGACGACAGGGACTGCACCGCGGCCGGACTTTCGGAGGAGGACCAGTTTTCTTTTCTACAAGATCACCGCTTCAACGGGATCATCTAAAAGAGAACTGCAGCTGCCACCGAAATCGGATTGCTCAGACTTTGTTTTCTTTTCCTGCGGACCACCGCTTTAACCGGACCATTTCGGAGAGAACTGCAGCTGCCACTGGATCGGACTGGTACCAGCACCCTGCCCGGCAGGGGGCCAGGTTGTATCCCTGACTCTGTCGGGCCTGTAACCAGTTTCTCTGTATTATAGTTTTGTTGTATACATTAGTAAAAACTGTTATTCCCATTTTCCTCATATCTTTGCCTGAAAGCCCCTTAATTTCAATTCTATAACAATTCGGAGGGGAGGGGGTTGTATTTCTCTGTTCCAAGGGGGGCTCCTGCCTTCCTTAGCAGACACCTGTCTTTCAAACCCGGACAATTTGTCTTGTAACATCAGTTCAAAATTTAAGCTGTTATTAGAAATTTTTTGGAAGGAAGGAAAATTGTTTCAGAACTTACATTATTCCCATATGAAAGAAGTTAAAGAAGCTTTTTTTTTAATATTTTTTTAATAGAAAGCTGCTTTCCACACCCAATAATCCATTGCTTTCTGAGTTGCAACAGTTTTGCGTGCACAGGCATTCAAAATTTCACTTTGCAAATAAGCCTCAAACCAAACAAATTAGAACTTCTACAATGTTCAGAAAGAAGTTTCACCTCAGTAGTTTCAGGTCTGTCACTATTCTCCATACCGTCAATACCTCTCCACAGAGGGAAGTATCCTGCTCTTGTAGGGAGTTTCACACATAGTGCAGTTTGATATCTCCAAGTTGCATCGTGCTCTCCGTTTCAGAAATCACTAGAAGTACACTATGTCATACACAACCTCACTGAACTCAGGGGGGTAGGATGCAGCCCAGCACTCAAAGCTTTTGAGTAGAAGCCTACACTTCAAAATAGTCCTCCTATCTAATTTGCACTATCAGACAAATTGTTATCAGAGACAGCACAAATTAAACACATTCAGACTGAGCCAAATTCATTTGTATATTTGGAAAAGTAGGATAAATGAAAAACACTTCGTAAAATCAGAGGCTGCAATGCAAAGGGGCTGAAAGATTTTCTAAACTGAGTGAGAGGATCATAAAAGCACCAAAATAAATTCTGATTGGTCAACTGTGGGAAAATTTCCAGCTTTTCGGAGGTATCATTTATCTGAAAAGCGCAATACACAACAGAAAGAAATACAAAAAGTTAACTTTGGCAAGCATTATAGCATGAAGCCCTGATACCATGGTCTTGTTTTCAAACCTCAATGTATTTTGAGCTCACCTGATGTTGCCAGCTTTGGTTATGCCTCAAATCTGAAATCCTGTAAGACTCTCCTTTATGTCCTTTCCCTTGATTCTTTCTTCTTTTTCCAGTCTACCTTGGTTTTCCTTCCACTTAGTAATGCCAGCTTACATGCAATGTTGCTTAGTTTTTACTGCAGATCGGGGACTAACAAAATGCCACCAATATTAACAACGGCAACACAAGTTTGTCTGGTCTCAGAATATAAGATGAGCCTGTGTTTTTCAGCTAATGCCAGAGACAGAAAGGGTAGCATTTGCCAAAATCATTTATCCTTGTTTATCTTGATTTGCCTTGGTGCCATCAAATTTACATGCCAAAATCTCAACACTGTTCTGCTTTTTCCAAGAGAATAGTTACAGCTTCTGAGAGACTGTCAAGCAGGGTATTCCCTTATAAAAACACAGTTTTGCTAAAAGAAATAGTAAAGCTGGCTAAAATAAATAAATTAAAAATCTTTTCAGAGCTTTATAAGGATTTTTGTGGCTGGTATGTACGCGGGCCAAACTCTGTTAAAAGACTCAAGAGGTGCAAGTGCTTCAGTGATGAAACAGGAGCGTGAGCTCCTCTGAACATTTGTACTTAATCCATCCACCCTAAACACAAACGAATCTCTGATACTGCAGATCTTGGCATCGGTGTTGCGATTCCAAAACAAGAGGGGAAAATATTGAAAACCTTGCCTTATTCTTTGCCAGAGACATCTTCAAAATGGAGGGGAGAGGATGAAGATATTTATTGTGTGTTTTGTATCAACAGTCTGTGTTACAGAGACAGTACATTTACTATTATGAGGCAGGAGTCTTTTGGCTCCCTGTGTATTACAGTAAATAGCGACATTAGTGCAGCATGCTGGAGATTGAAGGCTCCCAATCCCCAGGCGGAAGCTTTATAAACTCTGTGCCAAGACTGAGACTGCCAGACAAAGAAGATCTGTCTTTGTACATGTGAAGCAGTGAGGGATAATCTTCAAAGTTCCCAGCAGTACAAATAATAAATATCAGATGAGTATTCACACTTTGCACTACATAAACTGAAATATACCTAGTATCCTTCTACTGTTCCTTTACATCCAGACAGAGCAAAGGGCAACCTGTAACAAGCTAAATGCTGTTGCCTTGATTTTCTTTGTTTCCCCCCAATATTTAAGTACTCAGAAACCTAAATATAGGTAGAGCTTCACACTTCACATACTGATGCTATCAGAAAGCATCTCTTCAGGTCTTCTGGACTCCTCTGATACATCACACTAAATCAAGAGCTCCAGCCTGGTGCACAGATTGTTGCTCTGAAGGACTCATCCTCCATCTCAGCTGAGAACAACAAAGGACACTCCTACACACAAATAATAGCATAATGGTCCGCTCTAACAAGAGCACATTTCTGCTATGTAAACGGCATATGGACTTGAAACAAACACACATTATAAAACGCAAAAGTACATGTTAGTTCTGCCCTGGAGGTATCACGGACAGACATGTTTCTCTAGGGCAGAGGTCACACGTAGCCAAGACCACCATCAAATTATCACATGCACTGCAGATAGGATTTATCCAGTAGAGCCTAGGCTTGTACAATGTCTAAGCACATACCAGGAGACAATCCCCACTTTCAAGAATTTATAGCCCAAATACAGAAGATCAGAGAGGATCTGCTTTAGATCACAGCACTGGTCTGCAAGAATATGGACTCTACGACAGGCTGACTCATCCCTGGTCTTTCCGCCACTCCCCATCTTAGCAGCTCCCAAAATTGTCTTGCCAATGCATTGCCATCAACACCAAATGCTACAGTTTTCAGCACAACCTAGGATTTATCTGCTCATATTTACTTAGCACTTTGCTGTGGGCTACTTAACATACTGTTCTGTATTCATGTGTTGATACCTGATTTCCAGTGCTCCTTTATTATTCTCCAGCAAAATAGACTGGTGGAAACCTGAAGGATAATGGCCTATTCACAGTCTTGGTCCTAATTAGGAAACATGTTTATATTCTGCAGAGAAATCAGAATCACATAATAAGGGTTGTATCAGACATTGGAGATTCAGTTTAGTCTCACCGAAACACCTAGCTGGTGTAGCAAAGTTTAAAGTATTTATGACAAGGCTGTCTGTAATTCTAGTCTGGCACAAAGATATTACACATCATTTGCATGATGTGGGAAGGGAACATCCCTGACCTACAACACAAGCTCCTGCATATGTACACAAAAGGGCAAGGGAAGTGTGCGGATTGGAAGAAATGCGTGAAAAACCCTTAGCTAACCTAAGCAAACTGTAACAACAGCAGGCAGGAAAATAGTGAAGTATGGATTACAGTCTACTAATTTTAGAAACTAGCATTCCTAATCAGTTGATGAGTATTTTCCTGAAATTTTCAAGTTGGAGAGTTTACCACCTTTAGCAAAATTTTGGCCTTCAGAATAGCCTTGAATAGAAAAACAAATAAAATAATCTAAGCAACAGAAAAAGAAAAAATATTTTCCATTTTATTAATTTTAAAATCTGCTTTGACCTGCAGCAAACCTGTCAGTGTTCAAGAAAAGTCTGCAGGCACTGTAAGAGAAGGAAAACCAATTACAGGTTTGGTAAGAGTAGTTCTGAAGCTGCCACTCAGATAGGCTTGCATGCTCAGGAACAGACCAGATTGAGAAGACAGGACTTGGGTGTCTTTCTAAACTTCAACATTTATATCCCACTATCATTTGTGATTCCCTTTTTAAACCTGACAGTAATAAAGTCCCCTAAAATTTGTTGACACAGTATCATGTCTTGCTTTAAAGAGACACCAGAGCCTGTTCTTTTGCTTGCTCCATTTTTGCTTGGGCAAAAGACATTACCAGCACAGATATACTGGCTCTGTTGCCTCAACTCCTTTACATGGGAATGAGATAGCACGGGAATCTACACAACAGCCAATTGTGCCATAGAAACTAATTTTAAGCTTCTGCTGGTAAACAGTAAAATGTTTTTATTGATGGGCAAAGGCATAACAAGCTAAATTCTGGCATTGCACAGCTGCTCAGAACTTCCAACACTACATGTTCTGAGCCTTGTCATCCATGAGTTTCAATCAGTTGGTAAGCTGAGCGTATACCTAACCCCCAACTAAAGAAGGCTATTAGAGCCTAATAAAAGCAGTGGTACAGTAGTTAAATTGTTAGCTGCAAATGATCCATGGGGACATTCACCTGCTGAATGGGGGAACTGTTGGTTTGAAACCTCTCATAAAAATATTCTAGGTCTTGATGAAGTATGTGGGAGTTGGATTCTCCCCTGGTGCCAGTTTTCTTTGCTTTAAGTAACTATATCAGAGCAGATAAGTGGCTCTAATAACAACAGAGTTGCACTGTTTCAGTACACTAGCTCCCTGCTAAGCCTTGTTTGTGGCCAAAGTCTGTATATATTCATCTTAGATCCCCTTCCTCCCTGAATAATACAGCAAAAAGTCTCAAGGTTGCTCATTTTGCTAGCCACCAGAATTCCTAAATTATTAGTAATCAAAGAACCATTTCACAGTGCCTGTGCCTCCACTCCAAAACTGTTTCTGCAACAGTTGGAAGCAATCAATAAACTAATGAAAGTTGAAGCGTCTGTGAGGCAGCAAGGCTTCTGAGTACCTGGAGCTGAAGCTGTTCTTTTGGCACACAACTACACTTTGAACTAACAGGAATGATTTTGTCTTTTTCTACAGTTCTCTGTTTCACTACATCAAAAAACCACTGCCTTTGTGAATGACTTCATTACAGAACAGCTTTCAAGGAGAGCAACATAAGAACACAACAACTGTATCAGGTCAAATGAAAGATCTAGTTAGGCTGGACCCTCTCAAAAGAGGTTTTGAAGAGGGCAAGCATATGTGGTGCTTTCCCCAGACTTTCTCTCAGCCTGCAACTATTTGTGTGGTCCATGGGACTCCTGGAGACAGATGTGGCTTCCAGGTACTTAGCAATGTGCAATAGGAATTTCTCCATCATTAATCTGTCCAGCTTTGCCATGTATTATTTTCTGTAGGACACATTTAACACCAGCTAAGTTATGCATTTTAAGCACTTGGATTTGAAACTCTCTAGGCACAGCCCATCCATTTGTTCGTGATTGCTCATTGTTCAGCACATTGATCCATGACTAAGGTTACTAGGTACTACAGCAGTACAGCACAGCTTGCTAACAAATGAGACTAACCTCAACAGACAACACGGAAAAGAAATAGATGAGAAAACTCCAGTAAGTTCAATAACTTTGGAATCAACACAGTAATTGCTCAGTGGAATATTTCCAGTTCCTTCTAGTTTGGAAAAGTTAGGGTGGATCAGAAGGTAACAGCTGTTTTTACAGCAACAGTAGAACAGGGACATAAGTTGCATTCCAAGCCAAATGGTAGTTTGCTCATTCCAAACCATTTCCTAAAAAACCCCTCCTACCTTAATAGAAATTACAGTACTTTATTTGAAAATGAGAAGCAAAAGGAAATGAGTTTTATGTCATGATTCCGTTTCTGAAGTTGTTAATAGCCTGAAAAATTAATTTCAATCATTCTACAGAGTTTTCCCTCACTTTTTTCAGCAGGTGAAATGAATACTTCAGAATGTTAAATCTTTTGATCGCTGCAGAGGTGGAATAAGTCTCATTTTGTTTCTCTTGAACTACTTTTCAGTTATCAGTCTATTCTGTAATTGTTAAAAAAATTATCACTGTATTTGAAATATCTACTTTATTATCAGAAGCTGGCTCTGTTAAGAGTTCATATAACCACAACCCATTACTGTAATGGTTTTGATGCTCTACTGTATCATTTCAAAGTCCATGAAGCCTTTCTTCAAAGTAATATTCACTTTTGAGTTAATTTTGAACTAATAATAAAAGTATTTCTTCGAACAAAAAGTTAGTCTGGAAAGACATGCTGCAGTCTCCAGTTGCTTTCATCTTCCCCTTGAGATATTCTGATTTACATAATGTTTTAACTACTTTTACTAAATGTATATATACTTATATACATAAAATTCTTTTCAAAAGACAACCTTACATCTTAAGAGCTCTGAATATACAGCAATATGAGTCTGGATGAAAAAAGGCCACTGACTGTGAAGATTTAAGAAACAGACTGACATCTGCCACCTAAATATTTCCCTTGGAAATGAAGCAGAATATTGTACACTATGGAATTCACTCCTACTGGTAAAATACAGATTCATCAGGAGTCTGAAACTGAAAAATACCTCAGTACACTTTTTTATATGTACACACACAAACTCTTATGCAACAAATTTTCTAACACAGATTTGTTGGATTTTTGAGGGGTTTGGTTTTGTTTTTCTAAGACTTCCATTTGATTCCACAAAGCTAAAAATATTCACTATTTTAATTGTCAGGTTTAACACTTTCTCAGCAATTGGTCTGGGGCACAATTCATTTAAAGATACTTCCCTTAAGCATTCAAGCCCCCCATATGAAGTCTCAAATTCTAAGCACAAGAGGAAGACTCAGAAGACAACAATACACTATACTGGAAACTTGCTGCTGCTAATTCATTATTTTATAAAATAAGTCCACAACTGACCCAAAGGTATAATTTCTAATTCAGTTTTATGCTGTGCCCAAATGCAAGGTTATAAAGCAGCTGGTTACTGGTACTATTTATTTCTGCTGCTAAAGTAGAATTTAACCTCTTTGTGCTAGGCGATATGTATATTTGTACATGATTTAAAAGTTTTAAGAACTTACTGGAAGAGAATATGCACAGATACAGAATGTAATGATTGTTCTTAGTAATTCGTATTTTAGGAGCACTTAGAAGCTCCAAACAAAATCAATGAGTCAGTCAGATAGCAACAGCATGAACCTCTTACAGGACTACCTCTGCCATAAAGCCATCTTATACATGAGACACACAAATTGAAGACCAGGAAAAAAAAGGGGGGAAAAAAAAAAAAAAAAAAAAAAGAAAATCCCCTACCTCCATTCAAAGCAAAAAAGATTCAATTCTAAGCTAAAAATGGAACTTAGGTCTTCCAAAAGTGAATTAATTGCATACCAATACAAAAACCAGAGCATACAAATTTTTAAGCTTCCTTTAAAAGTAGCAATATTTTTTGATGTTTCATGGGTTTTGCCAAGCCTTAATATAAGCTTTTTGGCTTCTAACCCCTGCCCAAATATGAAGCTACAAGAATTATTTTGTCCATCTCCTCTTCCAGAATATGAATCTGTTTGACATACATGTATGGAGTTCCCACACAATGTACAGCTGCAGCCTGGTAGCAATTTCTGTCAGTAGTGAACTCTCAGTTGTACATGTCTGGAATTCGCTCTGGAATTCAACCGCTGTTCAACAGTTATAAATACGTTTCATCTACATACCTCTCTGCTCTCCCCAGTCTTGGTAAAGGAAAGGATAAGGGAAGAAAAAAAAAATCATAGTGATTAATTTAGACAATGCAGAGTAGGGTAGCTAACCACCTCCTCATTTTAAATTTATGAAATTCAGCCCCTTCAGCCACACATCTCCAATGATGCTATTCTGACTGCTTCTTTCATTAGGTTCCCATCTAACTCCTGCAAGGGGAGCATGGCATACTGAAATCAGGTGCGAGTCTTCAGCTGAGTATTTAACAACTAGTGCAGATTAAAAAAAAAAGATCAAAAAACTCCTCCCTTTGGAAACTACCAACCTTGGAATTTGTCTTTTTTGACAGCACTACTTTAGGTCAAAAATACTTTATGACATCAACTGTATCTGCACCTGAAAATCAACTTTTAAAAAAAACACCAAACCTCCAAGTGCTTGCATTTTGAATGCAAGATCAGTCTAAATGTTTAAATACTTCCATAAACCCTATGCAATAGCAATTTATGGATTACATAAAGCAATACTTAGAAAAGTCCTTAAGATCAAAGATTCCTTTAATAATTCCAGAACTAATTCATTCTTAATGGCATAAACACTTTGGCAATAGTCTTATTCTAAATATGTAGAGTTTGCCAAACCTCATTCCCTTTTAATGAGATGGCAGATATTTTACAGCATATAACATTTATATACATTTGGGATATAAAGGCTAATGACAGATTTGTGCTCCTTCCGTTCAGCAGAGAGTACACAAGCTTTCTTGTAGCAGCATATTTGGAAGACTATGATTATTTAGTACTACCTAATCCTCCAAAAAGCTAATTCCAAAACACAAAGTTATCCTCATTTAACTCTTTCACAAAACCAAGGCACTTATAACTTCTGTAGCAGCTTAATGAAATATTTGCTTCTGTGTTCAGCAGGACAAAGTGGGTAGGTGACAGCTTAGCTGTATCACTCCACAGGACAAAGTTTTGCCGGTGGATACCACGACATCCAAAGGACAGACCACCAGGGCATATAGCTCTACAATGTTACCAAATAAAGTGTCAAGCATTTCTTTATTGTTTCCCCTTTTTTTGTGTTTCAACAATTTTTATTGGAGTGGAATGGGTGGAGGAGAAACTGAGTAATTTGTTTTTCTCTCACATTTCTCAAGTGGAATCTCCATCAAAGAACTACAGGAATACAATGTAAACCTGAATGTCCAGAGCAAAATATTTAGGTGTTTGTTGAACTACTACACTTGCTTCTGGGAAAATATCCACCAGCAGGATATGAGCAAAATAAGACATTGCTTTTTCTATCACTTTTTTTTTTTTTTTTTTTAAAAAAAAAGTTCCTTTAATACCTGCCCCAAAAGGTTTAGCCTCAGACATCATGTGACTGAAAAGACCGGTGGTAACAAAAAATTGTCTAGAATGTTAATATAGAATCGCTGTCTCCTGACACCTTGTTTAGCTTTGTCCGGTTTTAGATCTCTAAAGCAAGGGATTCCATTCAAATTCCTTGGAGAATGGGATCTATTGCTTTCATCACCAGCATCAAAGACTTACTTCCAGCATCTGGTTGGGCATATATGCTGCTAGACTTCTTGAAGTGTTTATTTTTCCTTTAATAAGCTTCCATTCTCCACTCACAAAAGAGGTTCTGATTTTAGGGCCAGATAAGAATTTTTCCCATAATCATTAATAAATCTTTAGAATCACCCCAAATTATCACAAAATCAATGACTTAAATGTTATTTACTAACTCAGTATTTCCTTTTCACCAAGTCCAAGGAAATTATACTGTAATAGGACATTTGCCACAGTAACATTTTCATCATAACTAACACAGGCTAATATTCTGTGTAAAATTACTACCATGAATTAACTTTATGTCTGTAGAAAATGAGATTGTATGTAATTACTGATTTCCATTCACAATAAACTAAGCAAATTATCTTCACAAACATAAATGCACCATAAATTTGTTTTGAGGCATAATGAAGAAATAAATTTGTGAAAGAAATATGGACTGAATCTGCCAAATTATTGTAAATGATAGCTTCTTTAAAATTAAGGCATGTAATTGCAATTGGAAAATGTTATCCTCTTAATGGTTGTATTATTATTTAGGTAGACCAATAATCCTCTTTGCTGATGCCTCATTTCTAAACTATTGGCAGATTTTATGCATTTTAATATCAAAATGCCACACAATCTATAAATAGAATGATTTACCATTTGCAGGATTAGTTTTGTCCTAATGAATTTTAGAGGATTTTAAAAACGGAGATAAAAATGCTTAGTAGAAAGTCTCACATTTTTTCTACTTACATTATTTAACTGAGTGTACTCATTCAATAGACAATATTGTTTTAACATATAGTTGGCTGAGTTTAACGTTAATGAGTGAAAATCACCGTACTGAATATGACATTTCAAATCAAAGAAAGCAATCAGTTTGATGATGTTTTAACAACTGCACATTACATACTGCAATAAAATTGCAAAGTTACCTTCTTTAAAACGCCACAGAAATTAAAACGCTCCTATTGTTGTAAGGCATCAGCGTTATCTGACATTTCAAAAGCACTAAATCATGCCTGATATGCCCTCTATCTTGTTGATGACCATGCATTTTGAGACATTCTTAAAAAATTCAACTGCTATTAAGTGACCAAGCTTGTAAAAATCTTTCAGGTTTGAGGATATTCACTAACATTAGTAACCCTACAGAATTCACAAGTGTAGTGTACTAAAAATGTGAATTACTTCTCTCTTAGAATTCATAAAAATAGAACAAAAAACCCCACATCCAGGCCATAATTTGAAGTAATTGGAGGTCAAATTAGTAGAAATTACAAGATACGATTGTATGAGATGGCTTTTGCTGCTGCCACAATGCCTAGCAGCTTTCCAAAACAGCTAAACAAGTGTTCCTCATAGTGAGAATTCAAAAAGGTATCTGGAAATACAGTACAGTCTCAGTGTCACGCTACCAGATGTCAGACAAACAGAAATCACATTCCAATTTCACTCCTGGGCACCTACTTTTTTTAGAGAAGTAGGTATCATAGCTGGCCAAACAAATACTCTCCCTCACATGAAAATTCAGAGGGTTGCTCTGACCCTTGTGGCTACCTTGTCCCATCCTGTGCAGGGCCTCTTCATCCTCCTCTTTCCTTCTTTTGTACATGTTGCAGCTTTGCTTTTGTGAAAGGGAACCTAGCAAAGCTGAACTGCAGAAGAGACATAGAAAAAAGCCTCTGAAAGCTTGCTTCTCTCAGACAGATTCAGGTTGGAATTATCTTAAAATAAAATAGATCATATTACAGAATTCTATACTTTATCCAAATAAGTGAAGGAAGGATACAGTAAACTTTGTACTCCCCGCACCTGTAAACCAGCTTAGGCTGATGTAACTGCTTTGCTACTGAATTATGGGAATTTCATTTCTAACCAGGCATGTTAGCACCACATTTAGGAGACGGGGGAAGCTTTCCTCATTGCCTGCACTGGGAAAACAAAGGTACAGTCAAACGTCCAAGTTTGGATCTCAAATTAAGACTTGGGATAGTGAAAGTAAAGAATCAAAAACAGTGGCCTTGATTTTTTTTTACCTGAATAAAATTGAACATGCTACACAGCAACCTTTTTTCTTCTAAAAAGGTGGAACACTATTTCAATAATAGACTGTATGTTAAAAGTCAGTTGAAATTCCTAACGTTATAATAAATGCTAGTTAACCCTGAACTAAACAGAAATTTAATGCTACATATCAGGAATTTTAAAATAAGGTTTTTTCCAGGGATGGTTCATGAATGCAACAAAGTTCTGTATCCAGCTGTTTGTCCTTCCTCTCTTCCCTGCAGGATCTTCAGCAGACATCATCTGCATTACATCCAAACACACAGAAGATTCATCACAGCCCAACTCCTCATGTTTGGGCTGCAGTATCTCAGGGCACAGAGTTGGGCTCTGCTCCTAGCACTGAATTACTGCCTTTATCAATGAAGCAAACACTCCAAGTGGCAACAGCTGAGTTAACGCTCCTGCCAACTACTACATAAAGCAGTGGTAGTAAACCAGAGTATGTTGAGAATCCAGCACAGTAAATTAGTCTGTAATGAGAAAGCAATTCTCAGACATACAGATAATCCAGAAGGATCTTGTTCTTTGCTGACTGCTCTAGGCATAAAAAGAGAGACTGAATCCTAATATGAAATCATTAAGCCAGTTTGATTTTTGTCAGATAGTGCTGGGACAACACAATGGGCAACTACACATGATCTGTAATTAATATGAGTAATAACAAATAGTAACTGTAAATAACCTACAAAGGCTGGAAAAAAGACAAGTATGTACTACTGAGACGAATCCACACATTTTACATTTATTTCATTGTTCATTGAAAACAGACAGGAAGCTCACTAAACCTGAGGAAAGGTATGATTTAACCTACAAGTCCCTATTGTCTTCATTCCATATCAGCCAGGTGGTTTGACATTAAATACAGACCGCTAGGTGCATACTAGCATTCCCAGTTTGGCTTCTCCCATCGTATCCACTCAATCAGGCTTAGCATGTTCCTGCTAACCTAAGAGAGTTCCATGATTTGAGGATGTCATGGTATAACCTCAGCTGGCAACTATGCCCGACACGAATCAGAAGAGTAAAAGAGAGAAAACTCACAGGTCAAGATAAAGACAGTTTAACAGGTAAAGCAAAAGCTGCTCACACAAGCAAAGCAAAACAAGAATTCATTCATTACTTCCCACAGGCAGGTGTTCAGCCATCCCCAGGAATGCAGGGCTCCATCACACGTAATGGTTACTTGGGAAGACAGACACCATCACCCTGAATGTCTCCCCTTTCTGCCTTCTTCCCCCAGCTTTATATGCTAAGGATGACATCATATGGTATGGGACACCCCTTTGGTCAGTCGGGAATCAGCTGTTCCATACATTTCCCCTCCCACCTTCCTGTGCACCCCCAGAAGCAGAAAAGGGCTTGACTCTGTGCAAGCACTGCTCAGCAATAACAAAAACATCTCTGTTATCAACACAGTTTTCAGCACAAATCCAAACACAGCCCCATACAGCAACTATGAAGAAAATTACCCCAGACAAAACCAGAACAGAGGAATAGTCCTATTCTACCAAGAGAATGAAGCGGAAACTCTTTACAATTGGCATCTTGCTTTGTTTTTTGTGAATAAACCACTCCAATGACAATTTCTAACTCCTTTATACAAAGTAAATCCGTATGTTTTAAACACTGAAACTAATCTGTGATTCAGTATCAAAATCACTGAGTAGTGTGGTCTGAAGATCAAAAGGTAAGACTAATATCTGAAGTGTCATTAGAGAGGAAAAGGCACTTACTATTCAATTTCTTCCTGCCTTGTGCTCTGTTGAACATTCAAGTGCAAGGGATTTGGCCCAGTAAAGGTAGTTAAGGGCACATTCCACATAAAAAAGAAAACTTTTCATTAGCAAATGTTTTAGGAGGATTGTATTGTGTAATTAATATTTTCATGGGCTTTGGATTCTGGAATGAAAGGAAATACTTTAACATAGAGCTACTGCTCATAAATGTGGATGTCTCCCCGGGTAGTTCAGTGCCATGCCAGATATTTTCTATTCCATATGCAGGAAACACAATAGATGTCTTTGAGACCATGTAGATAATCTCAGCCCTAGAGGGCTTCATTGCAGACAACCATAAATTACCACAGTCCTGAAATTATGTTTTAAACCAGAGGCTGCACAGAACCATAAGTACCTTCATAATGTAGAAAGAAGTAAAGACAAATATTTACTTTCAATGAAGTATCTGTGAGAATAGCTTAGCTAGATTGATTTGAGTCAATTTCTCTTTTGTCTCCTTTTTCTCTATGTATAAAATATGGAAAATGTATTTTGTCTGATACTTAAGATTGTTGCAGGACAGATTAATTCATTAGTGTTTACAGCGAGCTGTATTCTGAGCACTGGAAGTACCCAAGAACTATCTATTGCTCTGCAGTTGTTCATTGTGTGTATGGGGGAGGGATGAAGGGAATATGCTGCTGGTTGAAATAGAGCATCTCGACCCAGGTAATTCTCATGCTGTTGCTCTTATTTCAGGCTATTATAAAACAGGACAGCAAGTGAGGAAGTGAAAAATTGTATTACTCAAAGAAATTTAGATGCTTTCTTAGAAGCTGAAGAGTTGGAGTTCTGTATGAAGCAATTCTGGAGAAAGGGCTAGAGGGGGGGGGGAAATAAAATACAAGAAACAGTTCCTAGACACAAAGTGCATCTCTTCCATGAAACAATGAACAATGTGACATGAGCTGAAGAACACCACTATAGGAACATGTCTGGCACTCAGGCACATTTGTTTTTCCAAAGAATACAAAAGAAGAAAAGTCGAAAATTTGTTGAGGTATTAATTTAAGAAAAAAAAAACCAAACAAAACAAAAAACCTTAGAAGATCTAAGCATTGTCAAAAAAAGCCACCACCAGCAACATCTGCCAACAATGAATACTTAAATATATTTCTGTTTATTATACAACAATCATTGTAGCTTAGAAATATAGCCAGAGACTGATAGTGAGGAACTGTGGTTGAAAAATGCTTGATATTAAGAACATTCCCAATGCAATACCATATAACATAAACTGAGGACTGCACAACAAATGTTTACAAAAGAGTCACCCCTACTTGTATTAACATCATTTTCCATACAAAAGCCAGTGCAAATAAGTGTGGTATAAAAGAGACATCTATCTGTGTTGTTTTAGAATGGAAAACTGGACTTTTATCTATAATAGCTTATAATTATGTTTCAGTCTTTTATCTGCCTGTCCTTCTCTACTGCATATATAAAATACATTTTTAAAAGAAAAAAAAAAAAAAGGTTGCAGAGAAATAGGTATCAAAATTAATCCTAGAACTTTATCTCATCTCTTGCTTATGATGCAGATTCTGATTACACGATCACATATTTATGTCCTCAGTATCTGAGGCTCACCATGCTGATCAAATAAGTTCCCAAATACCTCAAAGGCAGAGATAAAAAACCTTTCAACTTCACTGAAAGAACTGGTACCATCAAGTAAATGAGGCAGGAGTATTAATATGAAACCGGTTTCGCAGATCATCACCTCTGCTTCAAATGAATCTGGCAAAAAGCAACAGACAGATATGTATTGACTCATGTCCACAGGCATTCTGGCTTTAACAGGAATCCTGAAAAGTTGGTGTCTTTTGATTTCCAGGCTTGGGAATGACATCTGGAATAATACAGCTCTAACCGAAAGAACTTGCATGCAGGATACAAAATAGTTGAGGCATAGTCAAGGAACGAGGCATGGCTTTGAGTCATGCATCTGGCTCATTTCATGTTGGATTCTATTGAGTGAATGAAACAGGGTTACAGTAATAGAACTGGAGAATAAAAATAATGGAAAAAAATAATGAGCCAAGTTCTCAGATGGTCGGTAGAGCACAAAACTTTAGTAATTCTCACCCAGGCAAGCAACTAGACCAAATGCACACATTCACTCCAATCTCTTAAAATTCTACTTATCATCCAGGAAGGAGAAATACTTTTTCCTGGTGGGAATTATAAAATTCCCAATTTAATAGAGGGCAAAGAACTCATTTTAATGCAGAAGACCCTTCCAATCCCTAACATTCTGTGATTCTGTGACAGGCTAGGGAGATTTGACTACAATTGCAAAGATTATTTAAAAATTTAAAAATTATGTTCAGTCATTACAATGTTGAAAGAAAGCAGAGAGAAAGTGAACAATTCCTCCACTTAATGCCTATGTGGAATTATCTCCCTCAAGCTCCACATAGACACTAGAGTCACAAACAAAACAAGCTTTAAGAATAAGACAGTTTATACACACCAAAAAAGAAAAATCCCTTTGTGGTAAGTGCCAACAAAGAACACATTGTACATTAATTGCTGGTCTCTCAGTCCAGACCATCTGTCTCTGCGATGTAATGAAGGCTGGCAGCATCGCTGCTATTTGCTCAATAACTAAAATTGGGTCTGAACTAAACCCTCCTCACTGTCTTGTTTCACTATCAACTTGACTTTTGTGAACTGAGATACAAATGCAGCACACGGCCACCTTTTAGCAGCAATAGCTGAGCCTGCTGTAACATGCCTGAAGTTGAGAACAGAGGGTATTAGCAGGGATAATGAGAAAGAAGTGAAACCACCAACCACACCTGAAAGCAGAGTGCATTGTAACTGCTGTGCTTTCACATGGTGAGAATGTTCAGTACATATGGTGATTGCCTCCGAGTATTGCTGAGGCACTGTGGAGGTTCAGGCTCATTCCAATACTAGAACTCAGAAATGTATTTCTACTTGTGTAGATGGCATCTGTAAGAATTCTTATTTGACCGTTTGCCTAAGTAGTCTTAGCTTAAATACAAGGATAACGAAATATAGCAGAAACCTGGGTATCAGCATCTGATATTAAAATAGCTGTAAGTCATATGATCTGCTCTGCAGGAACAGAAATGTGAGCAAGAGAGAGACTGCATTTAACAATGTTGATAGGCAAAACACCGAAGGCAGCTCTGTGGAATTCATACTCCACTGTGGATGGAAGCGACATGCCATATTCAAAGAACTCAGGAAGATGTTTTCTTGCTTGGAGTTTTCGAGAAGACAGCCAAAAAACATGCAGTCCTCAGTGCACTGCAAGTTCTTCCTGCCTTGTGGTGCCCATCTAGCCCTGTAGGCTTGGTGTGTAAGCAATGACTTTAATGGCCAAGGTACATCCAAGCTAATGCTCAGCCAGTCGTGTGCTCAAGAGGAAGATGCGAGTTATCCTTGAATTCTCTCCAGAGAAAACATACACTGTTTAAAAGTCAAGAGGATATAGGGAGGATCTATGCAGCTGACTATTGAAGACAGATCTGACTACAATCCTGCGGCAGCAGGGCAGTTACCACTCCTGTCAACACCAGCAGTTTTACCTCCAGAATGTTATGAAGCGCTCAGGTATTCAGGATTCTCAATAACTCATTGACATGGGAAGCAAACATTTTTCACCATTAATTAAAATCCTGCAAAGAGATTCTGACAGCTGGAAGTGATTGAACCTATTGCTACAGGGAAAGGTCAATTCCATTACAATGATTTTCACTCCAAAAAATTAATTATTGGCTGTTGAAGATACCAATGGAGAGTCTGAAGAGTATTTTTTTTCCTCAAAGTTAGAACAACTGTTCAAAGAGTTCCTATCAGATGGAAAAGGTATTACTGTACTCAGACCAAAAAGGCAGAGGTTAAATAGTTCTGCTCAATCTGTAAGCCTAGAAAAATGCTAAAACTTTTTTCATTGATTCAAACTGACCTGTTATAACATCAAATGCTTATTGAATTGTCCAGAATTCCCTTTTAGAAGGGGTTTTGTAAAAATTGGGATGTTTGCCATTATATAAACTGGTCCTCATTTATAAGGATCCAGTGCTCAAGCTAGAATTAGTCTGGGCTTTTGTTTCTAAACCATCATAACAAAACCTGCCTGTTTTTCTTGGAAACTGTGGGCTTACTGACCATTTCCCATGGGGATATTTAGATTTTTTTTTTTCCTGAAAACAATCTCTGTGTATGTGCCTGAGGAAAAAAAAAAAAAACAAAACCATGTTCAAAATAAGAAAAAAACAAGTTTAAAGATGGGAATTAAACATGGGAATCCAGTATCCGGTACTGGGGTCCCCAGTAGAAGAGAGATGAAGAGCTACTGGAGAAAGTCCAGCAGAGAGCCACTAAGGTGATTAAGGGACCAGTGCATCTCTCAGATGAGAAAAGGCTAGGAGAGCTGGGACTGTTCAGCCTATAGAAGAGAGGGCTCAGGTTGGGATAGATAATGTATATAAACATCTAAAGGGATAGCATAAAGAAGATGGAGCCAGGCTCTTCCCAGTGGTGCTCAGTGACAGGACAAGAGGGACTGGGCACAAACTGAAACACAGGAGGTTCCACCTGAACATCAGTAACTGCTTTTTCCTACGAGGGTGACTGAGCACCGGCACAGATTGCCCAGGGAGGTTGTGGCATCTCCATCCTTGGAGATATTCAACAGTCATCTGGTCCTGGGAAGCCTGCTCTAGGCAGCTCTTCTTGAGCACGGGGTTGGACAAGATTACTCCCAGAGGTCCCTTCTTACCTCAACCATTCAATGATTCCATGATCCAGGGTCTTGTTTCTAAACTGCTCCCCTTCCAACACTGCAGCCGATGCAGACAGGGCCTCTGTCCATGCTTCTCTGTAGAAATACTCAGAGCACAAGCAGTGGACATAGGTTGTGTGTTTGTCTTCAGAGCAGAGATGAGCTTTGACCAAGTGATTCATCTCAGTAGCATGCACTGTCATGTTACAGACATCTTTTAGATTCTGTAGAACAGCCCATCCCTGACATGTTCTTTAATATACATAAACTGTGTTTTATCTAACTTCCAAGCATTTCGTACAGTTTAGTGGAAATGTGGACTCAGGAGAAAATCAGTACTGGACTTTGAGCATCTAAACACACTTTCCAAGTAGCCAATTCAGATGCTGAGGGTTAAATCTCACTCCAGCAAACATCCTTCTAGAAGCAGGCAAACTCACTCCTGTCACTGCAACAATATGAATGCTGTCCTGCCTCTTACAAGGAACTCTTGAGTTTGAAAACTCCAGTCTGAATCAACTGTATTCCAATGGGAAAGTAAGATTTACTTCTCCCCCATTTCTCTTGACTTCTGGTGTAATGGTCTAGAAAATGCCAACAGGAGAGAACTCATCCTCTTTTTGCAAGAGCAACAGTAACAGTAGGTCAAAAGTTCCCAGAGAAATTGACAAAACTGTAATTCACCAATGGACAAATCTATTTTTCTAGGCTGTCTGTTCTTCCATGGTGTGATTTAAATGAAATCCCACAAGAGCCAACATTTTTAGATGTCTGCATGAGCAAAAAAGATGTGGCTGCCTTCTACCAGCCCTGGGACTATAGCAGCTGATAATGGAGTCAACAGTATAATACCGACTCTAGATATATTTGAGCACTGTCTGAAACTCGATTGTGCATGACTTTCAGAGAGCATAAGCCATGAAAAGTATGTTTGATGCAGCTTAAAACTCCCAATCTTTTTCATTTTTATAGTTTCATAGTCTTGGAAGCTTGAAAATTCCTGAGAGAGCATGTGGTAAAACAAAAAATAAATGCAAGTAACATATTCTTGCAATTGGTGCCAGCCCAGAGGGACTGAAAATCTGTTGTGCAAAGATATAGGGAAGTGAACAATAGTACAAGAATATCCTTCTTTCAGAAAGTTATAAGCTCAACAACTCTGCACAAGACAATGAAAAAACCAAGATGAAAAATATGAAGCTATGTAATGTATCTAACTCAAATCTTCAGCTTGACTTCATTTACTTTATGACACTTTAAACTTTTCGTTAACAAAGGAGAAATAAACGGAGGACGTGAATTTGCACCCAAAGCTGCTCTGAAAAGTTCTGGCAGAATAAAGTGACATATTTCATTATTTCTTAATCTTCTAAAAATGTGGCCTGCTGCCAAAAGGACAGTCCCACTTTCCAGAACTATGATTCACACATCTGACAACTAGTCCGAAAACACCAGTTTTTCAGTTGCACACAATTCTTACCTGATTCCACAGACAGGGAATTCACATGATTACAACAATGTGGGTTAAAAATAAGGCTGGAGAATAGGCAACCACCCTTTTGGTGGCACCTTGCAGCTAGGTCAGTAATGCAAAGCTGCATGTAATCTAGAGTTTATGCTTTACAATGACAGCAGGAGAGAAGGCGCTTGATCCTACATAGAGTAAGTGTCTCATAGACAGAGGATTATTTACTGCGAAGAAACTTGTGAAAAGAGAACATATCAACATTTTTGGAACAAATCCAAGGTCCAAGTGAGCATATGCAGGTTTTTCATTTTGAGTTTTAGACTCGTGGCATTTTCAATCTAGCCTGAAAGTCCAAAACGCATTTTTACTGTATCTTAATTACTGTATCTAATTAACTTACGTAATTACAAGGTGGACCAAAAGTTTTCAAATGTTTTCCAAACTTTATAAAGGAATAAAGTTCACAACACTTCAAAAAAAGCCACTACCTACAAAAAACACTAACCAAAATTCACTATCTCATTCCCAGTAATGGGACAGAAGAAGCAGCCTTACAGAAGTCATATCAGCTTAGCTGTTTGATTATGTTGTTGAAATAAACCAAACTGACCTTGTTTCCCTAACAATCCATTCTACATACTACTTTTGACTAAGTCCTTGACATAAAAAGGCAGAATAATAGTCAAACATACCTCTGCAAAAGCAAAGATTCAAATCATTTTCCTATTATTATCTCCATTACAATCCAATTACTTAAGAGCAGTTATCTCTTAAAGATGATAGAAATGCATATTTTGATAGATTTCAAACCCTCTCTAGCAAGGTCACTTCTAAATGGAATGAAATACAACCATTTTAGTTTTCTGGTAGTCAGTGCATGATTTTTTTTTTTTTTTTTTACACAAGGCAAAAACGAGGCAATAAAGGCAAAGAAACATTTCACCCTAGCTTTTACTTTGTGCTCAGTGGGTTTTGGGAAGCACAGGATAGTTCCCTGAAAAGCCTCCCTCTGTAGCCTCTTTGGTGACTGTTTTCTAGGAGAAAAGTATGTGGTAGCTAAGCTAGTCTACTAATATGTATGACCAGCCAAAAAAAGTCACTAACTTACAGAAAGGAAGGCATTCTTCCTTGTCTTAAAGAAGGAAGCAATGGATGTACACCCACTGCATGCCAGATTGTTCGTTCAGGCAATGCCTTCAGAGCAGTGTCTCATGTGCTCAGCGGAGCAGTGAAGTCTGTGCTGTGGGGCAACAATTAACAATTACAATATGGCTCAAAGTAAAAACTCAGTGAAGCTGATGCGAGGAGGAGGGAATTAAACTGCTCACTTTCCTTCAGATTAATTTTCAGCTTTACTCTCTATTACACATACAAATTTTGTTCAGTGATTCTTCCACCATCCCCCAAAAGTATGCTGGCAACATTTTTATCTAAAGTCCCAAATCTCAACCAACCATACCTTGGGAAGGTAAAAAAACAAAACAAAAAAAAAAAAAAAAAAAAACAAAAAAAAACCCCCACAAAATCAAGATTTTACACAGCAATGTACCCAATGCTGTAAAAATACTTGTTCCACAGTACAAGGCACAGCTATAACTTCTTGAATAAAAACAACAAAGCGTAGCTATTTCTACAACTGTATGTAGTTGATTCCAATCTAACCAGAAGGATCTTAATCATATACACATAGTCTCTCATATATTCATGAAAACATCTGTGTGTTATGAAATTTTGGTATTATTTAACATTAATGTTAAATCATTAATATCAATGAGTACTTGAAATAAATCTATTTTGTTTCCAAAGTTATGGGTACTAGCAAAGATGGGACAAAAGTTCCATATAAACTCTAGTTTGCAAACATAGCTTTGACTAGTAAATATATCCACAAACACTGAAAGACATGAATAAATGTACTCACACACACAAATCAGGATCACTTCATTATGCTTGTTTATGAAACAAGGTTAAAAAAAAACGTTTACAGAAGTTCTTCTCTTTGGCTATATTATTTCCTACTTCATAATGAAGGAAAGCTTATGTATGTAAGTAGCTCCTTGGGTTATTTACATGATCATCATTATTGACATCCCTAAGAATTTACATAGACTAAAAGTTCACCCTTAACACCCTCTAGCTATCAGGTGCATCTGTGAAATGTAGACAGTTCAGTGCTAGCTCCACCTTTGCTTCTCATCAGCAGGATGTAAACCTGTTCCCCTAAAAAAAACCACAAAAACAACCAACCCAAAATCCACCAGCAAAACACATCAGCATATAACCATGACAATAAATGCTGCTTCACATATGTCATACTACTCTACTAACATGACTTTGGCACCAGAATTGTCCTGTGTTCTGCTCAGAGGAGAGGCAGGGCTAGAATATAACTATTGACAGTGGCCTGGGCAGAAAATGCACTCTAAAAGACTCCAGATGCTTCTTCAAATGAAGCTCAAGCTACATATATACTGCAGTTGCTTCATGTATACTTTTTTTTTTTTTTTTTTTTTTTTACATGTTTCACACAAGCTGCCCATCCATGTTGTCAAATAATCTTTATTACAAGCTTTTAGGAAAGCTGCTCACTAGCATGATGGATAATCTAGCATTTTTGTACTGTCTGTTAATGAATAAATACTGAACCTATGTGCTGGCATTTTCATGATGTGCTGCTTTCAGATTGGCTGAAACCAACACTAGCCTTTTGTTGCAGTTAATCTGAATGCAGCTGTTTAACAACGCTACAGTGAACAATTGACATACTAGTGCACTAAAAGAATGATTACACACAGCACACATCAATCACTTGGCAGAACAGAAATACAGAGTCATTGTAATAGAACAATATCACATGATAAATACTTTCCCCCTTGAAATCCTTGTGCCTCAGTGTTTAGAGATGATATATGGCCAGGCTTCACCTTGACATTTCTCCTCTAGCAGCAGACTATTGTCCTGTGACATTTTTCTTTGAAGACAGATCATACAAAGTTTTTTAAGAAGAATCTGAATGAACTTACACACTCATGAGAGGGAAGAAACAACTACTATTTCAATGAGGAAGTACAGTCTAGGAATAGCTTTATCTTCTAAGTATTTTAATAACAGGATAGGTTTGGCTCCCTTTTCTCACATAACATTTATCAGTATTTTCTCAAACTCTGCTTTAGTGTAATTTTTTTCCCCTCTTCTTCTCCTGGTCCCCAGGATCTGTTCTCCTAGTCCACTCAGAGGAGATGATAACTCCTAGGACAGGAAAACAGTGCTTTGTAGAACTCTGCAGCTGGTTGTTTCTTGTGGGGAAAACATGCTGCTTATTCTCTTATATCTTCTTTGGACTGTTTGCTACAGCAGAAGTGGTTGTGAGGGAAGGAAAAAACAAGCTCATTAACCTAGCTTCAGCACCTTACACAAGAGAGTCTCAAGGAACCTCAAGATTTATGCCTGTAGAAGCATCCTTTCCAAAATTATTACTCTAGTGCCTGCCTACCACATTCTGATCTATAGTACACAAAATGTCAGTGAAAACTATGATATTGTGACATAAGGCTAAGGCTGTGAATTTTGCTCTTTTTTATGAGGCATGGGAAAACTATGGTAAAGAAGCCCCACCACAGAGCATTGTTCTATGTTTATGGGCTGGACAGACATTACTGTGGTGATTTGACATAAAAGTTTTAAGCACTTATGCACAAGCAGTAAAGTGGAGACTAATGAGGTCCTCTCATAAGTATATTAATGAAACTTTCATATGGCTTGAGAACTTCATGAAGTTTTTGCGAGTTGCTTCCCAGAGAAACTAGAAAGAGGAATTATAAAAGAAATAGCATTAATGCTATTTTTCATTTCTCACCACCTGCAAAGCTACGCTGACTTACTGTTCAAGGTTCAAAAGCTTATGGATTGGTAAGGAGGCAAACAATAAACATCTTTTAGCAGCCCTGAAAAGAAAGCAGTATAGCTTAAAGCTTCTCTCACTGTATTGTCAGGCCACAGAGTTACTACTCTGAATTAAAATACAAACTCCAGATTTGAGCTGGAGTTTTGAGTTGAAGTGATCAAGTACGCATGGAAAAGCAGGTTATGGCAAGCCACTGTATTTTATGGCATGAACTTCATCACTAAATGAAAGGTAATCCTGAAATGTGTAGTATATGTTAATGTATTTTTAAATTCAGAAGGGCTTAAAATAGGAAGAAAGGCACTGAAGCATTTTAAAGACGTTAAAAAAAAAAACTATTACACAGTGAAGTTCATTATCACTGGTAATACAATTGTATTTCACAAAACCGGTTTGTAAATAATTGCATATGAACTGCACATGGTTGCTCACAGTTTACACATGATTACAGTTTGATTGCAGAGAAAACCATACAAACAATGAGCTCAATTTACCCAATAGTTGTAAATGTTTTTTAAATGGATTATGTATACTTAAATCCATTTGGTTAAATGTACTCAGTAAATATTTTTCAGTTGTGAACCCATGCAGGATATTCAGTGAGGGTTTTCTATAGTTCAGCACTCAGACCTTAGCAGAGACTCTTCTGCTACCCTTACTCGCTTGCTTTTCACATTTTGTTCTTTCATCTCTGTCTTCTTTCTTCATTTTGTTGGGTCTAATCAAAAATCCATTATAGTCAATGAAGAGATTCACATCAATAGGCTATGCATCAGGCTATTACATTATAAACTGGTAACATGGACGATTACATGTAATTCCCATCTATTTACAATGACAGCTAAGTGAACTTCATCATGTCCTACTGCAGTGGTACAAAGAGAAGAGAGTAGACTGGCCGTACAGTATGTTGAATACTGATGCTGGGAGAACTGCCAGGGGATTGAACAGAGTTAGGTTCAAGTAACCAGTCAGTCTGATAGTTCTCAGGCAGGTTTGTTCAAAACGCATCAGGCTTTTCATACCTCTTAAGCTTGTCACATTAGGCTGGAAACCACTCAATTGCAGCCTCTTCAGGGCTACTGAAGCTGCCATTTCTAGACTCAGCTGACACTATCACAGATAGAAGCTTTCCAGAATACTCAGTACTTTTCCATCTGTGATTGTAGCATGATGGAGACCAGACAGTGAACATATCCAAGTCATCCATGGGATTTCTGCTAGCTCAGTGTGCTGCCTGAACTTAAGACAGTCATTAGATCAGGTAACACCACCTGTAACACCTCAGCTATGTAGAACAGAAAACATTCAACCCCAAGGAATATGAGGAAAAACAACATTAGTTGTGAGTTTTGTTCTAGATGGGTATTGGAACAGGGCAAGACAAAGATTTTATTTCTCCTCCCAGAAATGTTGCAATTAACTCCCCCTTCACCCCTCCCTGCCCCCCCAAAAAACCCAACCACAAAACACATTTTAAAATATAAGTAAAGCCACATCAAGCAAGGATGACTTGGTAACCTGTTATTAATTCACACACAGACATGATAAATTTACACCCTTAGACACGTATGAGGTCCATTAAGGAAGACATCTTTCCCATCCTCCACAAGGTATTGTTTTTGTCTTATCTTGCTTTTCAAATCACCAATGAGAACAAGCAGTTCTTTCAAAAGCACTGAGAGAACTACAGTCCTAAAAGAACGTTTGTTCATGATAGATTTGAAAGAGAAATATTCTATTTTTTCCCCCACCACACTTTCTTTATTCATGTAATTAGCAAAATGAATCGCTATATTAGTTGCATCATGTCAGACAAAAGACACAGATGACTCCAGAGTTAGTTGCATAGCCTCAAAGATTCTTTGTGTTGGTCAATAACACACCTCTGTTGAAACGGTACCATTAGATCATTTTAAACTCACAATCTACCACACTCTTGTTTACAGTACATTCAAAAGGTATAAATGCTTTTTGAACGCAAGAAAGTCAGTGACTTACTGTGATGCTTAATATCTTGAATGATAATAAAGGCCATTTCAAGACTACAGCAGGCAAACATAATTCCTCTGAATTTAATGAAGTTGTTTATATCAGGTTAGAATTTCATTCAGAACTGTGTTTTTGAGATACAACTTCACAGTATGCTTAGCAGCTGCCTTCCAGTCATGCAAAGAATGTGGTCATTATTATATTTGATTTATTTTTTTTTTAAAATAAGACAGAATTATTAATTAGAAAAAATGCCCTCAATTTCAGAGGCACTTGAAAATACTCTTGTTAAAAATGAAAAACAACTTCACTATTAATTATGTCCACTGAGACCAATGCAGTAACAAACAAAATTTGTAATTTGTTAGTTCAAAAATAGCTAATCAGATTATTAAAGATCACTCTTACCATATTTTTTATGTATTCTGAAATTCACACCTTTTATCTGGTACAGTCATTACTTGTATGTTTTATACAAACAAAGAAATCTTGTTATTAAAACAGGACAATAAATTAGTAGTTTTCCTTAGTTTTGCCATATGACCATAATTGAATTAATTGAAAATGAGGTTTATTTTGAAAGACCTGAAGGAATTGGAAGTATTGAAAATAACATAGTGTACTTGGACTTCTTTTGAAAACAGTCACAGATTCTGGGTAGCACAGAATTTGGACACCCAACTTAACCTGGCTGATTGACCTTCTGAACTGGATACCTTTTCAAGGTTCTCTACATTGGGCACGCAGATACCACCTTGAATTTGAAAAGGACCCGAGTGCTTTTCTCAAATGATAATTTGGGGCATGGATTTTTCTCTTGATCAACTAATAACATATTAAGAGCATGTATGCTTTAAGCTTTTTTTTCTTCTTCATCATTCCTTAAAGGTAAAATTCAGCTGCCAATGTTGAAGGAACCTGGGTCCATGCCTGCATTTCCTACCACATATGATCACTGAAATCAAATATTCTCTGTATAGGTTTTAGGCAAGACAGCTATACTGCCTAATCCACCAACAAAATGCTTGTTTATTTCATGGATTTCTTTTGCCTTTTTTTTTTTTTTTTTTTAAAAACAGAAAATGAATTATGCATTATAGAAAAGGGAAGAAAACAAGAGGAAGAGCACTAAGAAAGCTGGTTCAACAAGTAACAAAGAGAATATAGAGAAGGGAAAGACAACAAGGCAGACAATGGAATATCTGACAAAAGTGAAACACTGAAGCAAATACTGGAGGACTGAGAGACTGAAGCCCTTCCTACAGTATCACCTGAGCAATATGAAAAGTTAAAAATAAAAGTCAGAAAACTAAAGAAAAGAGGCAGCAGAATCTGGTCATTGCAAGCTTTTTTTTTTTTTCCTTTGTACATCACACAAACCAATCCAACACACAAAAGCAAACAAACCTGTATGACTTGCAGTTGAGATTCTTAATGAGCCCACATATTTGGATAATTCTATCTAGACTTATTTGGTTACAAATGAAATAGCTAGCTCATACTGCGTGGATTCAACACGCATGGGTACAGGACTAGTATTTTCAAAAGCATTTGCGCTTAGATACTAAGTCAACCGAGCTGATCTTTGTCCTGCCTCGAGCTGATCCACAGATCCTGCTTACAGCGTGCTACATCATGCTGGTGCCATAGGTGTCCAGCGCTGTCTCCCAGGCTCATTCCCCAAATTATTCCAGAATACACAAATCTCTTAAACTTCATGCCTAACATCGTCAACCTTTCAAAATCAGCAGATGTTTTAAACCAGCCAGCTTCCACTTCAAAAAGGTGTGGCAATGGTATAAAATAGTGAGCAATAGCTTAGTGCTGTGCAGGTAGAAAATACAGCTTTAAATGAAGGTTACAGTCATTTGGGAGCAGTGTGAGTCAAAGAAATGAACACATTTTGCCCAAGAAGCGTGCCGGATACACGGTTTCATAACACACCAATTCATTACTTGAGGAGATAGTGTTCTTCCTCTCATCAAATATTAACGATCATTTCAGGAAGTTTAAAAAATTGTCTCAGAGCAACTTCTTGCAGCCATTAATTAAAATAATGAGCACTATAATATTAAAAGTGTAATTCTCTTAGAAGTCCTCAAGTGTTTGCCTAGAAGACTTTCTTTGCGAGAGGAAAAAAAAAAAAAATCTGAAACCACAGCAAATTAAGAAGTTGATACTTGTGTTACTCCTGGCCAAGCCTGTAATTCTCAGCTGGCAAATATGAAATTGGTTTATCTTCTTCTGTCAAATGCCACAAAACTACTGTTTTTCTCAGTGTGCCCCAAGAACCCTAACTCCCTGCCCCCAACACATACACTATATTTTCCATCAAGAAAGATGAGAGACAACCCACCTGTGGTGATTTAGAAGTGCTATGCTTAACGAGAGACTTTCAGCACTTAAAGATGACATTGAGCAGTGTGCAAAGGAAATGGAGAATGATTCTGCATCCCCTCACATTCAGATACCTCAACAAATTTGTCTCGGCTGCCATTTTATCACTCTGGTTTTTTGTTCCGACAAGCATTCAGATGTCAGAGAAGACTGAGGACAGCTGACAAAGGCATACAAGACTCTCCACATCGTAATTCAGTTTAAAGTCAGAAAGTACAAGGACTTAGAAAATCATCTAATCAAGGATGAAAAGATAGGAACATGCGTCTACTTGTAACATTCATAGGTTTTTTCATTTAATAAACACACCGAAACATATCTTTTCAGTCATCTCTACACTTAATAGGATTTTGAGTTTGCTATATAGTTTTGGTTTGTTTGAAAAGACACTTGAGAATGAATATAGGAGCCCTGGTCTCATTTCCTTCCTCTTTCAATGGATATCTTTCATCAAGATACTTGTGCAGAGCTCCCAGAAGCCTGTTCAAGGAAACCATTTAGCACAATTAGTGCTCACTGCAAGCCTCTCCCCCTATTCTGTTAGCACTGTTAAAACTGAGCCTGTGACAGCATCTGGGAGAGCTGTTGCTTCCTCACTGCCTACTCACACAGCTTTGGCAGAAATCAGATCCACACAGGTGCAGCATAGTGTTGCTTTTTGTGGTAATGGTAACCAAGATGAGAAGTAGTCCCATGTATCACAGAAGAGTCAAAATTTACAGTGGCTTGAAGCAGGGCAGAGGAAGACCTTTTAAACTCTTCCTCCTTAACAGAGGCCAACTTTCATCCCACATAGTTACTGCAACAACCCAGGTGAGTATCTAAACTAGACCCCATTTGCAATGTTAATTCAAATAAAAACATTCACAATGGAGAACATTCAAATTACAGACTGAGAGAAACTTCAGTTCTAATACTGTAAGCAATGGTGGCTAAAATACTCTTCTTGCAGATTTCCACAGGTATTTGGGTCCCCTTAGCTAAAAGATGAAGCCTTTCTTTTCCTTCTTTGTCTTTCTTGAGATGCTTCAGTCTTACCATTTGACTCCCATAGAACACAAACTAGGACACAGCATAGGTCAAAACGCAAAACTCCAGTCTTTAGATACAGAATCTGTTTGCTTCACACCCTGTTCTCTCCTCAGTCTGCTTACCCACACTATGTGGATGCTGTGTTGCATGGACATCAGTCCAGGACAGCACTACCTCAGCTCACAGCCTCTGCACAGTGCAGTCTTGGCTGTATTGAAAGCATTTCTTATAAAGCCAATTCACTGTACTGAAGATCCAGCTCTAGGATGATTAAATCCTTTCAAGTTAAGTGTTCTTACACTTCAAGCTGCAAGTACAGCTTACAATTGCAGCCGCATTTCTGCTGTCCACTGCTGATATGGCTAAGGAGAGGCACAAGTATTACATTTTTATGAAACTTCACCTTAAACCTTCATTTTCCAAAGTCTGTTCTCAAAGTGCTGTGCCACAATAAGGCTACTTAAAACTGTACACTACAGTTTTGTCACTGAATTCAGTTTCACTTGTTACAGCACAATGAGCTGCTCACTACAATTCCTAACTCTCAAAAGTATTACTTCATTGAAATTACATTTTAATTGTTTAACTTCAGGGTGGTTTTTTTCTGCCTCAATAATAATGCGTCATTTTTCAGGATAAAGATGAAAATAAAGCCAAGTGGCTGTCTCTATTAACATCATCTAGAGTGTCTGTAATTATCTGTATTATTCCAATCAGAAAATTAAAGAGAAGAGAAAATTCTTTGGGTTTTGGGGGGGCTTTTTGATTGGGTTTTTGGGTTTTTTTAAAACTCAATATGAAAATGACTGACTTATCATGATAAGCCATAACCCGATCGTGAACCAAAGATAATCTTTTCAGGAGGGCAATGACAGGCAGAGGTCCCAAGCCTCAGCTAAAAGATAATGTCCAAGAGCAAGTGAAAGAGAAAAGCCAAATCACAACATAATGATACATATGAGGGTATTTTAGGTAAAATTGATAGCAGTTATTAAAAAAAATTAAAAAGTGGATGGTTCAGCCCACAGCTAAATTGAACATGCTAGCTGTGAATGAAGCTTAGACTCAGGAGACAAATTAAGGTATGATGAAAAGATCTCTGCCATCAGATAAGAAAACAGAGTTCTATTTTCACTTCCAGTCATAATAGTGAAAAGCCACCAAATGGCTAAAGAAAAATAAATCATCATCATTCAAACATATGCAAAATCATCTGACTGTAGTGTTTGAATATATTGTGTACACTGACAAACCCAGCTGACCATAAAGCCTCCATCAAATAAAAAGACCTATGTGATCTGCCAGTGATTTCTTTGCTAAAATGTCAATGTACTCAGCTTCAAAATTCAAGTGGTTGAGATGATGGTTTCTGGGGGTTTTGTTTTGTTGTTGCCTTTTTTTATTTACATTTAACCTAGTCATACATTATTAGACTGTCTATGTCAATGTAATGTTGTTGTAGGACATACCGTTGAAATTCTGCCAAAAAATACAAAATAACTTGTTCCACATTTCGCTTGGGAATGTCTCAATCACTTCACACACTGATCTTGGAGCAAAAACAGAATGTAACGTGGCAGTTTAGTAACAGTACATGCACACACAGTGTTAACTTTATCTCTCCTTACTTGAGACTAAGAAGAGCCAACAGAGGCTTGTAACAAAATATAACAAAAGCAAGACTGAAAAGGGTAAAAAAAACAAAAAGAAAATCCACAAATCCTTCATCTACTGGTGGGTCGAAACAGAACTACAGCTATGAAGAGGAAAGTTTATGACTAACAAGTTGAGAAGCACAGAACACTCCCTGAAAAATTAATGACCTGCAACAGGCACAGAAAATTGAGTGTTTTGACACAAAGCAAATGGATGGAATTACTCACAAGACTGAAACTAAAACTTCTAAATATTAGGCTATATTATCCCAGCTGAGACCCTCCCCTCTTGCTACATAAGTCAAAATTTCTGCTTGTTGATCATATAAAGCTTGATACTATTAGCACATTAACAGAATGATTGATTTTTAAGATAAAAGGAGGGTTCCTGGGACCACAGTACAGTTGACAACAATGATCTTGATGTTTCTGATAAACAACGTGGGGTTCATGTTTATGCACTTGACACTGTTTACATCTAACCCATTATATCCCTTGCTACTGTATAATAGAGGAGCAGGTGCTAGAAATGAAGTCTGTGGTGGAGGGCTTTTGAACTCTGGTATCCTCAGTGTTCTGACTTCCTCTGTCTCAAGACACCTGCAACTGTGGTTTTTTCTCTTTACAATCATGAAGCTTCTGTAGAGGGGCTGAGAGCCCCTACCAGTAATGTGGTGATTGGCTACTATCTTGTTGTCTGCTAACTCAATTTTCCTTAAGTGCAAAGCACAGAGCTCAGGATGCATGTACTCATCAGCAGAGCCACCTGTATTCAAGCAGCTTTTTAAGAGGGTGTTCCTAGGCATCAGTCTTCAAAAGTGTATAATAGGTTGCAAACCCATAGTACAAGTATTTCTAGTCTTGATCATGGCATGAAAGTGTTAGAAATGGGTGAATTATGAGATACACTGGAGTTTACAGGATTTACTACTCATACTCCAATTATTCCCACTTCCTGTGAATTAGAATTCAGTTCTGATGCAGCTGATTCCAGAGAAAGGAAACATACTTACAAAGGCTTCTGGATTCCTATTTTATAGCCAGGTTCAAGTTCTTCAATAAATCCAGATCTTAAAGAGTTGAAGCTTACAGACTCTCAGAGAATAAAGGCAATTCTTGATCACAAAAGTATTCTGATTCCAAGGGACTGGAAGAATACTCCTGGAATCATACCTCACTCACAGCCCTAGCAAGTTAGATCTTTGTATTGTATCCCCCTACCTTCTCAGAGAATCAAATACATATCTCTGGAGTTACCAAGCAGAAAGTGAATAAATTGTATATTTACATGCACAACTGACAACTGCTGGGGAGAAGGAAGGATGGGGGAAATGGTTGCTGAAGAAGTTATAATGAAAGTACACATACTCTGCCCAACTCAGACACTGAAAACTTACTATACCAAATTCTGGTCACATTCTAGCTGCAGGTGGGTGCACTGCACATTTTACAGATTCATGCGCAACACAGTAGCATGGATCACTTCTGTATTTTTACAGAAAGACAATCTGCAGGGTAAAATTTCCTTTCTAGTTTTCACTAACTGTCTAATCTCTTGAGCCCACATGAACATTTTGCATCCACAACACTCAGTATTTCCAGACATCTGCTAGCTGTGGTGTGAAGAATCTGACTTCCTTTAACTTTCTGATAGCCCCTAGTTCTCATATTAAAAAAAAAGAGGCAAATGTGGGTCTTAATTCATGTTTTCCATTTCAGTCATGGCTTTGTAGACCCTCATGCCCCCTGAGTCATGGATTTTTTTTTTCTTTAGGGTGACGAGTCTGAACTTGCTCAGCAGTACCATGTATGGAAGCCATTCCATATCTTCAACCACAATCCTTTCTCTGAAGTCTCTTCAGTTTTAATAAAACCTTTCTGAAGAGAGGAAGTGTAGCTGCACACTCACTCAAGACACAGGTGACCCATGCATTTATCCAATCATGGTTTGCTCTGTTTTGTTCTTAGACTCAGAGCAAGCTTTAAGTAGTTCCTAACATTTGCTTCACTGTTTTGACTGCTGCCAAACATTAGGCTGATGTTTTCATTGTACTATTTAGCATAACCTCAATTTGTCATGAGAATGTTGTTTATTTCATCTGATTTGTTTTAACAGACAAGCATTTGGGAACTTTCCATGTGGGAAACTTCTGTAGTTTTCATTTGTCTTCCTTTTTAGTTTTCCTTTCACATTGATTCCATTGATTCATATTGTCCTTGAAATTAAAACCAGCTGAATTTTCTCTTACAAATAAAGTAAGAAGGGACACAAATGAAAGCAAGAAATTCTACACTTACTTTTGGCACCTCACATTTCTAAATGCATTTCAACACTGCTCACCAACCTGATACCTGTACCATTGTCACAGATTGAAGTACAAGTTTGAGGACCATTAAACAAAACATTTATACCAAATGTATCATAATTACAGGAACATCTGTGCTAAGCAGCTCTGAGAAGATACACTGTGGAGCTCAGCTGCTCTGACATTTCCATGGTGGGACAGGATAGAGGTGACTAGAGAATGATGGGAATCAAACTCAAGATTTTTCAAAGACTGAGCTTTCTTCGGCTGCTTTTCTACAGTGTGTTTATGTTCAGTCTTAAATCTAAACCTTGTTTCGCTTTACAAATTCTGAAGCTGACCAGTAGAACTGAAGTCAAATTTTCAACTACAAAAGTACACCCAGGAGAACTGAATCCATGCAGCATTACATTTAGAAGCTCTCTATGAAACAAATTTTTAAGATGATTATTCAGAGATTACAAAGTTATGCACCAGAAATCCTCAACTAAACCAGAAAAACTAGTTAGCATGGATTTCCTTTGAATATGCAATTCCATGGCAGCTAAAGCCAACACGATGTCTGATCGTCTCCTTCTCCAACTTGTGTCTGACCACTCCAGGTGTGAGCATTCCACACCTCTCTTTGAATCACACTGCTTACATCAAGTCCTCTCCAACATGAGAGATTTTTGGTGTTATTGCCCTTGTTTCAGATTGTGAGATACCACATACTTTAACAGGAACTTGAGAAAAGATAGATTTCAGTGAGAAAAGGATACCAGCTAAATTTTTAAAAAGTAAGGATCGATTAAAAAAAAAAAAAAAAAAAGAATTAATTTAGAAAACAAACAACAAAAAATACCCTTCTGCAATTAAAAGGAAAAACATGTAGATGTATTTGAGAAGCTTGTGAACTCCCACTGATGCTAAGGACAACTATATGCAGTTTCAATTAATAGCATTTAAAGATTCAGATCAGTTGATTTCAGGAGAATGGGCCCACTTTCCATAAGTGACTAATTGAGCTGACATTTGTAAACCATTATGGACCCCAAACTCTAATAACCATCTCTTCCACACAAAGCTTTTTCATCCAGCTAAACTAGGCTGACTCCACAAGTACATTTTAGAATGATAATTAATTCAATGCCAAATGTGCCTGCAGTAAAAATACCTTTAGGGAATGAACACATAACAGTGTGTGTAGCTTTTAAATAAGCTGTCCACGGGGCTATGCCAATTTAAACAAATTAAAATAATTGTCAGTATGCTAGGTATGGAAATATTCTTTTTGTAAAACTGCTGTGAAATGCCCTGGAGGCTTGGGGTGGCATAGCAAGACTGCCCAATAGATCCAAGCACTTACATTGTCTCTGTCCAACTCGATAGAAATATCCTGAGGTGTCATGGTACATTCACTAGTCTTGATGCAACAGAATAATCCTGTTTTTTCCAGGCAGATGTGTGTTGATTCAAACAAGACCCCTGAAAAGGGGGGGAGTCACAGAATCACAGAATAGCCTTTGTTGGAAGAGACCTCTAAGATCATTAAGTCCAACCATTAACCTAACACTATGAATTCCCCACTAAACCATGTCCCTTAGTACCTCATCTACACGTTTCTTAAAAACCTCCAGGAATGGAGTCCATAACAGAGTTCTCAAATACAGAAGACTTCTTCCACTGGTCTGTCTGGTTATCTGGCTCATATGTTTATGTTCAATATTTCCCCCAGAAAAGAAAGACTCAAAAAGGAAGAGGGAAAAATAACACTTCAAATGTTTGTCAGGGACAACAGATAGAGAACCTATGCTGCGTCTCAACTTCACTTGCTTGTGTAATTGGATCAATGTGTTTGAGGTGGCACTGATATACTTCGTTCACCCACCGCTGCTACGAGGCCCATCTGGGACCGTTCGGTTCCAGCAGTCTCACAGATGGTCAGTGCTCTTAAGAGCTCTTCTAATAAGCAGCAGTTTTTACGCCATTGAAACACCATGATCTTGTGCTGCTTTTCTAGCACCAGCATTCAGAATGCCTTTACTACCTTAGATCAATAGTCCACGACAGTACCCACATATTCTTGTGAGGGGGAAAATTGACTTCCTTGCAGCCTTTTGTATAGCAGAGAGAAAATCAGGATCCAGCCCAGCATGTACAGGATCAGCCTTTCAAACACTAAAACAACACATAGAATATGACTGCCCTCCCGTGAGCACTGTTAGTTTGATACCTGAACATACTTAGGTTAATGTGTAATCTTGTGCAGACCTTACATAGATTCATGTAAAAAAGACACCTCAACAAATAAGAAAAAAAAAATTCTGCAGTTTTTCAACACTACCACAGACCATCAGTGCCATCCTTAATTTGCTTCAACAGGTTGAGAGGGTATCAGCAGAATAATATGAGCATTTTTCCACCTGCTGCTGGTGGAAGCAATAACATTTAAATGATCTAGACTTCACAGGTAAAGCAACAGCTTTAAGAAATGAAACGCTTTGGGAAGGAGAGGAAAATACTATTCTAATCTAATACATTTTGCTGTATACCAGATTATGTAATGACCTCTAACCAAGCACAGACTCACATTTCATACCCTGGCTGGAATACCATTAGTCTTATTTTTCATTTCCAGTCTTACAGCAAGAAAATAGAGGGGTTTTTATTCTATTGTACATTAAGATTTCGTATATAATAGCTTATTAGAAAAAGAGAAACCAAAAAATTAATGACAACATTATTAAACAAGGGCACTGAATTGCTTTCCAGAGCCTGAGAAAAACAAAGAAAAAAATCTCTTAATCAAATCTTATTGGGAAGGAATATCGACAAAGTTAGTATTTCTATTTCAGACAGACTGAAGAAGCTACTGTATTTAGCAGGTCAAGGTAACCTGAAGGGGGAAAAAAAGATATAGTCTACAGGAACAGACCTGGCCATCAGCTCCCAAGCTCTCTAACATTCCTGTTTAACGTTTCCACTTCCAGATACAAACCCAGCCATCACTGCACTGATCCAAATTCTGGTCTTCTATATCTCAGACTGTTTCTAGTTACAGAATCCAGTTTAAATTAATTCCCATTTATATCAGAATACTTCTAAATGTTACCCTTGACTAAGTGGTACACTAATATTAAGTATTTCAATAAAGAGCATTTCACAGCCAGTATTCACAATGCATTACATATCCATGATTCTTTCCTTTCTGCTCATGCAGATCTGCTGCCTGATATAATAAAGCTATTTTCATGCCACCAGACACACATTTCTCTCAATGTCCCAGTGTTTTAAACCCTGTATGAAGTCCATAGGAAAAAAATGTGGCAAATATTTGGTTACTGAAAAAAATACATTATGCATTTATATACACTAGTCTCAGAACATGAAAAACACCTAGATATGTGAAAATCTTTAGATATATTCTGGAAGAGCTCTTGACAAAAATCTATTGGAGAATCAAAATTTTTGTAGCCAAAAGATACTGAAATTTTAGGTACTAGAATCTTCTTTCTTATGGAAAGAAAACATTGCGAAATTTTCAATAAAAACTCTAAAATTTAGTTTCCTCTCCCCTCCCCAAAAGACTTTCATTCACTGTCTCGTGATGGATTTCCCATGAGACCACCTTTATCAGATGTTAAAAATAAAGCTGAGAAAGAGCCTGAACACAACATTTCAACAGCCTTTGCATTTATCCAACCTGAAGTGGAGACTATAACCATCTTTACCTAGTGAAACAAAGACAAAGAACGAATGCTTTTTCTTGTGCTTATTCCTTATGCTCCTATGCAGGGGCGTGTGTCATCTAGTGTTATTTTCATTATTTCTGTCAGTATTACTTTTATTCTAGAAGTACAGACAATAGTATGCATTTACCAAATGGGAGCTTATTAGAAGGAATTTTTATATTTTTTTTTATTTAAAAATTTGTACCACTGCTTTTGGAGGGTATGGTGGATTAGACATTTAGTATTTCCTCTGAAGTAAAGCCTTCTAAAAAGGTATTAAATATGAGTCTTGGCAAAAAGAATAGACAGCAAGTAATGCAAAGGGGAATTATTTCCTAAGATAACATTAAAATTTGCCATGTGATACCTTTTTGTTTTACAAGCATATGCTTAAATGCAGAATTAAAGTGGAAAGATCAGAAGAGATACAAAACCAGATAGCTTTAATTCAAATTGCTTTTCTTTGAAAACTGGCAGGCAAATTGACTTCTGTGACAAAGTACTCTGCAGGTGTATTGCATCAGACTTCACAGAGCAATGCCCTGTCTCTCCCACTTACAATCAAATGGGACTGACAGAATGTCCTTCACAAAATCTCTCTTTCTTTTTGACCCCTGCCCCCAGGGAAGTGCATCATGAACACACTGACCATCTTACAATTCTGTCAGGAAGTGAATAAACCCTGTCCTTCACCAGCTGGTAAACAATTCCTAACAAAAGAAGAGTCATTTTTTGTCTTCTATCATGTCAAAGCACTTAGTGAGAAAGCCCACCTGAAGGAGATGGTGAAATCCCCATTTTGAATGGGATGGAATTGTCATCTCATTGATGACAATGGGAATTTTGCTTTTTCACTTCAGTAGGTTGAGGATTCCACATAACTCATTTCTTTAGAATGTGTTCTAACACTTTAAAATCTATTTATATTGCATTTGTTTTATTGCATTCAATTTTATGATCTCAGAGAATTTACACAGCCATATTCTAATGGAATGGTATCTTTTAATGCAAGTAAGCATATGAATTTTACGCAGATCATTAACGTCTGTCACTTTCAAAATGGTTAATAAATTCAACTAAAAAAACCCACAAAAAACAATCCTTAACTAAAAAGTGACAATAAATATTCTTTGAATTCCAGGAGACTGAGTTTCCACAGAAAACATTTTCTGCAACATTTTCTTCATTAATAGTATAAAAAAGAAATGCAAATGTTCAGGCTATTTGGTGCCGTGGAAACATCCTTTCTAGCCTTCTCCAAGTGTTACCCTTCATGCTGAAAAAGGTCAAAGCTAATCCTCTCCCATGGATTGTTCTCTTTACTATGGAGGTGGCCATCTGTGCAAAAAGCTCTAACTTCTGCTCTAGCTTTGTTTTTTCCTAGAGTTCTTCCTCAAGGACTATTCTGCCTAGCCCGTCTGTAACTGTGAATGAAACTACAGTGCCTGCAGGTTCAAAGGAGACTTCTGCAAGCCTTTTACCTTAACTTGTCATGAAGGGGTAGGGTTTCTTGGCCCTAGAGCTGTGCCACATTAGAACAGTTGTACGCACCTTTGCCCTCTAACCAACCTCCAGATTCAGGCAAGCTGATCTGCAGAATTAGCCTAATAGAGTGTAGCGTACTGAAAACCTGACACTTTCATCCCTATGCTGTCCACTTAATTTTGTGGTTGATTTGGAAGGATAGTAGGATCTCCCTTTCTCATCTATAGTAAACAGAAGTGATTTCCTCTGCCCGATTGCTGGGATGCAGTTTTTCCTCAGTATCATACATTTTAATCGTGCACTAAAAATAAGAATTTTCCTCGTATAGATATGGTTCTCCATTTGTCACCTCTGGTGATCCTCAAAAATGCATTAAAAATGGCTTAGAAAAACGGTTTCTTCTGGAGAATACACAAGTCTGAGTAAATGTCTATGTATACAAAGTATTTCTGGAAATGAAAGTGGATGAATAAAATACACTATAAAGAAAGAGAAATAGAAAGAGGATTAGCAGCAACCTTTTGGCTGTGAAGCTTTGGGATGCGGGAAAATTAAGGTTAGAGCAAAAATCCTGCTGAGTTAATATGTATGGAAAGATGAAAGAGAGAGGAGAAAGGGAGTGTGGCAAATGGGAGGGGGGAGAAAAGCTGCAAAAGGTCAAGTTGCATGGAGAAGAGGTGAGCACAGAATCAAAGGGTAGGAACCATATGAGACGAATCAAAGCAGAAAGGAACCAAGGCTTGAAATAAGAACACTGATCATTTTGGAGATAAGTTATTGGATTAAATTGGAACACTGTTATCACCTTGTCCAAGGAACAAGAAATGAATTAAAAACATATCGTACCAGAGACTGTCAAGCTGTATATTTCTTCTTACATTTTTTCATTAGTGAGGTGCCTGCTTCTTTTGACTAATTTCTCTACCTTTATTTGATAGAACAATAGGGCTCTTTCTCATTTATGTTGATTTTCAGGACTCTTCAGTTTATTCAGTGAATCATCATCTATATTATTAATCACAAAAGAAAGTCCCTTTACTTTGACTATCTGAATCTGACCAATATTGTGGCTAAGTTTTTCAGATGTGCTGAAGGAAGAAATTGATTAGTGCATGAACTAGTTCTCCAAGGAGAATTTGCAGCAGATGTCCTATTTTAAAAGTCTCCTCAGCATAGAGAGAGCAATGCTAAATTGACATCGGAATGATTAAAGGTTAACTAATCTCTTCACTTTTTTGCAGTGCAGCCATACTTGAGAATTATGTTGCTTATTCCTTCAAAATACTTATTACACTTTGAAAACCCTTCTGTATTCCACACAAACCGTTTCTAATTGCTTGCTTTTAAAGCCTGCTTCCTCATCCTCATTTTCACATTCACTACACATCTACTTTGGTGATGGAAAAGAAAAAGAATAACATTAAGAGTCCTCAGGTACTTTAAAAAAAAATTTGAAAATACCAATTGATCTAGGAGAAATCAATGCTCCAAAGAGGACTTACTTAGGTGGTCAGCGATTTTGAAGTCCTATCTCCACCTAAACTCAGACAGCAAGCAAAGGGCTTCAAAAGGAATTGGATCAGGCTATGGATACCTGATCTTCATTTTGTGCAAGTTATACCAGCTGTATTTATAAGGAGAACAAAAAATAGGACAAGTCTATAATACCTAGCCTTTATTGTCTGAAAAGCACTAACTATTGGCACTTTCATCTCTGCAGATTTATACAGAATCATAGAATAGTTTGAGTTGGAAGGGACCTTTAAAGGTCATCTAGTCCAACCCCTTTGCAGTGAGCAGGGACATCTTCAACTAGATCATGTTACTCGGAGCCCTATCCGACCTGACCTTGAATGTTTCCAGGGATGGGGCATCTACCACCTCTCTGGGCAACTTGGTCCAGTGTTTCACTATCCTCACTGTAAAAAAAATTCTTCCTTGTATCTAGTAAAAACCTACCCTCTTTTAGTTTAAAACCATTACTGCCTGTCTAGGGCAACAGGTAGAGCTATTCAGCAATACCTTTCTTTAAGCTATGCAAAAAAAGCAAATACATTATTAAATATTCATTTTTGACATTATCTTCACTGAAAGAGCCTAATATTTTATGTACTGTAACAGTTACAATCGCTCATTAGGGCTTCAGAAATGAGAGCAGATCTGCTCTCGACTCTACTTCTTTTAAAATTTTGATTAGACAGTGTCTGCCATGTTACGCAACAATAGATATTGGCTGCAAATGTGTTCCTCTGGTTACAGTTTAGGCATGTTGGTCTGCCTGAGAAAGTATGGCAGTATAATTCTCAGAAACACTAAGCTTTAATCTCCACTTGCAGATTCATTGATTAGAGCAATATATATGAAGCCTGTTAGTCAGCAGCCCTTCAAGCAATTGCTTTTGATTCCAGACTTAGAAAATTTTGTAAAATCCCCCTTTAAAGGCAGGCCCATCTGAATCAGAATACGTCCCTCATGTCTAAGAAAATGTCCTACTAGTTCCTTCCTTCTACATGAATCTTGAGAGCTTTAAAGTCAGAGTAACATTAAAAAAAAAGCAGGCGTACTATCTGTATTTTTAGTGCTTGCCAACAATGCATACTAAATCAGATTGTTATCCTTATTCCATATAAATACGCAGTAATTGGACCAAAACAAGAAGAGAAAAAAAAAAAAAAAGAAAAAAAAAAAAGGCTTTGACAGACTGTCAAATTAACAGAGGATTTATATAGCAGACCTAAGCCCTTAGGAATCACTGCCATCTATAAGGCCAGACATATGTTCATCTTCTGACTGCCTAAATCTCCTACTACACTGTTAACTTATGCCAGTAAAGAGTTA
Source organism: Podargus strigoides (assembly GCA_028020825.1). NCBI lineage: Eukaryota > Metazoa > Chordata > Aves > Caprimulgiformes > Podargidae > Podargus > Podargus strigoides. The sequence continues at coordinate 15,413,981 of CM051630.1, forward strand.
GTTCTTGGTTTTCCATTGACCACAGTGACAGTTCAAGATAAAGACTGCTAACTTCAACTTCTTGTGGCTCTCCATCCAACTGGGCTACCAAAAAAGGCTCCTCTTCCCCTAAACACCAGCCCTGGGCTCAGTGGATCAACACCACTGAAAGCAGGAGAGAAGAGGCCAAGTTCTCCAGTAACAGTTTTGGTGCTAACACGACACATCACAGCAAACGGCACTTGCCAGGGGGTTTGGTGTGACGCCAGGACACAAAGCCACCCTTCAACACCAACACCAGTAAGCAATGCACGATGCCACATTGCACCAAATAATGAAATAAATTCTCCTAATAATAGAATTGCTACGTTGCTCAATAGCGTTGCCTCAATCTTTTTCAAAAGATGAAATTACATTGCAAATAAAACCTGCATAGCTATCTACTTCTTTGCTCCTCAAAAAAAATCCAAACAATGTAGTTTTCATTAATTATGCTTATTTCAAGAAAAAACACAAAACCAAACCTTTTAGAGAACAAAATCAGGGCAGCAGCGCCTCAGGAGCTGCTCTCCTCACAGCTCGGACCCACAGCCAGCAGCAGGCCCGCTGTTCCATGCAGACCGGGCCCGCGCCGGCACAGACCGGGCCCGCGCCGGCACAGACCGGGCCCGCCTCGCGGCCCGCCCCAGTTCCCGAGAAGAGCCGCGTTCCACCGAACGAGCGGCTGCCCTCGCTGTGCCTTACCTGGGGCTGACAGCCGGCACGATGCACGATCCCCGACCCTGCCGCAGAGCCGCCGCCGCCGCCGCCGCCGCCGCCGCCGCCGCCGCCGCCCGCCCCGCGCTCCCTCACAACCCAGCACGCGCCGGGCCCTTCCCGACATGCCCCGCGCGGCACGTGCCCGCCCCTCCGCTTCCCGCCTTTTACTGCCAGCGAGGCGGCGCCGCGGGCCTAGCGCCCGTCCTCAGTGGGAGCTCCCCTCAAGGGCCTGCTGAAAGGCTGGCCTCAGCTTCACTCAGGATGAGCTGAAGGGGAATGGAGTTACCAGATGATTCATTTATTTTTTCATTATAATGAACTGCCCTGTCGTCATATTTTGAAACGTCACGCAGTCTAATGTAAGGTGGGGTGTTTTTTTCCCTTTTTCATACCAATTAAGTCTGGTAGCAATTTACAATAATGTACCCTACATATCCCGAGTGAGATCGCATCAGCCGTATCTATTTTTACATTTGACGTGTCAAAATAAACTAATACCTTCTGGTTAGCTGGTGGAGTGGGGAGGGGTTGTTGCTGAATTATCTTGAATAAGGTCAATTGATTTGGACGCTTCAGGAAATGTTCTTGTAAAGCTGATGCACTCTGGCATGTAGAGACCACGGAGTAATGTACATTAGCACTTCTCCTCTGGAAGACCCTGGCTTATTTTGCTTAAAAAATTGTGCACTCAGAATATATATATTCAAGCCATTAAGTTGTAAAAAAACCCCAATACTGAAGTTGTACTGTATGTTATAATAGATTACAGTGATAGAGATTCCTTTGATGGTTTTAGCCGAGTTCTAATGAATAATTTCTTTATTTAAAAAAAAATTCTACCCAAATAAAGAGGCATCAATGAATTTTAGATCTTGATTTTGATCTTTAGATCAAGAAAAGCCTCAGCTACCTGTAGGTCAGGGCAGGACTGCATCTGAAGCAAAAGAAACCTGTTTTGTAATGAAGCCCACCAAATGTATGTCCAGACTCCTTTGCACATTATCCTTCTGTTTTGTTTCTTTTTTTCCCAGCGATCACCTTGAATTATTGTTTCTGTTTAGTAAGAAACTTCAGAATTACAAAGCCTATCAAAATTTGGCATGATTTTGACCTTGTGTGACAAACATTTACAAATTCGAGTTATCTTTTCAATGTTTTTATGCTTAGCATTGCAAAAGAAAATTATAACCTTCAGTGTTAAGATTGTTCTTGTTGTTGAAGACTTGGTGCTTGTATAAGTCTAATTCTCTGAATTTACTACATGGCATCATGGTTTGTAGTCCATAGAGACAAATGGAAGGCAAATATATTCTTAAATTCTTTAATACTTTGTGATGCAAGGTAATATTTTTCCTTCGATAGTCAAAAACTGGCATCAATAGAATGTATTCTGTATTGTTTACTATAAATGAGAAAACTTATGTTTAGAAAAGGTTTTGAAATGCTATCTTTCTGAGTGTAAGCACACATGTAAAATCAATACAAATTCAACACCCTTTTTGCAATCCAATAATAATAATATTAAAACTGTCTTTAAATGTCAAGGATGTTCAAAAAATTAAAGGTAAAATTACAACACCACTTCCCCTGTGAAACAGTAATTCTTTTAGTAATCCTGTAAACAAAAGCACTTATATAATTGTGCTCATCTGTTCTAGAAGTACTTTATGTCAAAGATGTCTCTGTGATAAGAATTAATTAAAATAAACCATCTGCTTGAAAAAGGAACTTTTCAAAATAAAAATATATACATAGCAAACCCACAGGGTAAAAGGCTTTTCTCAGTAAAGCCATTAGAATTTCGTTTAAACAAGATCCTGGTTTAGTGATTCCTATAGCGTATGGGAGTATAATAATGTGTACTGAAAGGGTCATTGAAAGCACTGAAAGTGGTGGTAGCAATATACTTGTTTGTTTATTTTAGATTTTAGGCTAAAAATCACCTTCGTGGAAAATAAAAAGGCAAAACCACAAATGAACCCTAGGTCAGGAGGGGCTCTGTACACAGTCAGTGGAGGAGGAACATGGGCTCTTCTGAAGGACGCCTCAAGTCACCTATCAATTAGTTCTTCTAAAGTCTATTAGAAACAGAAGCAATTTAGCCCTCCTACCCCTGGCACTGAGACTGGTAGAGCTTGAATTTAGATGGGGTGAGCCCCAAGTATGTTTATGACTGAAGGAAAATATCCGTCTGGATAAAGGAAGTCAAAAGACTAAAATGAAAATGCAGAGCAGTTAAGAGTTATCAGCCCAACCTACAATTAACTTCAGAAAATGTATGCTCCTTTAGTTTCTTATTCATAAGTGAACGTCAGGTAGCCAGTTCTAACCAAAAGACCTGCTGTTGAAGCTTGCCTTAATCTAATGTTACTTATCTATGTACACATTGCATTTATATTTTGCGATAAAGGAAGTGCAGTCCCTGTTAGAATGAGATTGCAACATAAATACCATGTTAAGTAGTAAAACTGAAAGAATTCTCACTGGGACCTGCATAAAGGCTTTGAAAAAAATTTAGTATTTATTTTTACTTTACATCTTTGTTCTGAAACAGAGACTGCTGTTTTACGCTGCTTCCATATATATTAGGGGAAACCTGTTTCCCTTCCTCGTTTCTCTGCTAGGGGGCTTCCTTTTGCTGTTGCCACTTGCTCGTTTGCTCTTTGTTCCGCATTTCTGAGTTTCAGTCTGAAGGCAGATGAGCAACCCTTTTTCAGCTAACTATAATCTCTTAAAATTGCAGATGTCTTTTTGTTTTGACAGGTTTTTTTTAATCTGCTACTAGGGTAACTATTGCAAATAAAGGATAACAACAAGATTCTTATCACCCCCAATATGTATTATGGTACCAGCATATAGGTTAGATATGAAACACTTTTAATATTAAAACTAAATAATGCAGTTTTTTTCTGCATTTCTGGCAGTAACACTGCATTTTTAAAGCATTTTCAGCATCATGATCTGACCGAACTTTAAATATCAAAACAATATTTTAATTACAGGCTATGGATCACTACTGGCCCAACTATGCATAAACACTTAAGAGAATCTGAACTAACAGCTGTATGTTTTCCCTTGTATTAAAAAGAAGGAAATCTAACAGGATGGTGTTTATGAACTCTCTTTGATACAATGCCCCCTTTTCGTTGTTGTTCATACTCGGGTGTTTACTTTCCATCAGGCCATTGCTGATGGACTCGACATTTTTGTTTTTCAGGCAGAATTTTGACAGAAAACAATATTAGTTCTATACATGGAGTAACTGATTTGGGCCATAAGTGTATTGCTCACTAGGGGAAATTAATCATTACAAGAGAACACTCTACCATAATGTTCTCTCAGCTATAAAGCTGCTCTACTGGAGATATAGGTTGGCATTTTCCAAGTCCTCATTAATACTAGTCAGAATCCAAATGCTTTTCAGGTTCTCCTATTTCATATATATTTACTCTGGAATTATGAAAAGTACCTTTGAAGCGGCAGTTGTATGAAGTGAGTGACCAGAACAACTTAAATGGAGAAGTATCATCATTTTGATATATTACATTTCAAAACACCATAACTTGGGCAATACCTCACATGAGGATGTTACTGCACATTAATTTTAAGAGTTTTAGGATCTGCCCACCACTATTTCAGCAGTAAATGCCAGGGCAATAAAGAATAATCGCTGCAGTAGTCATACTATTACAGTTAGAGCTCTGTTGGAGTTTCCATTATAAGTTGTAAATGCTCTTTTTGAAGGATTTGCAACTTGGTGCTTTTGAATTCACATTGGGCTGCAACTTCACATTGGGAAGGATTAGTGTATATAATTGCTTAGATTTTGTTTGATGTTTGGGTATACTGGCTGACAGAAAAATAGCCCAGCTCATTGAAATACCAACCTTGTCTGCTCACTGCTTTTTGCCCTAACTTTTTGATTAGAGTGCAATTTTATACTAGGATGATTACACTGGAACAACCTCTCATATAGCTCCAGTGTAAAGGTGTTATACAAGTATAGCTCATTCCTTTAAATTTAGTAGAATGCACTATTTTTTATTTCATACCATTACATTCTTAAATCCTAATTATAGGTATTTTCCTACTGTATTTTAGCTGTGTTGGCTTCTAAATCAACAGGATTTGAGAAAAGCAAAACCTGTGGGGGGAAGCCCTAAGATGCTGTGTTTAATTGTTTAAAGTAAGTGAGCAAGCTGATACTCTTTCACAATTTGTTTCATCGGGAAAAAAGTCCATGCTTTTATATCTTCATGTTTTGATTGATTTATTTTAGAGAGTTATTTGGGAAAAGCAGCTTTTCCTGCTCTTAATTTTCTTAATTTTCTATTTGCAGCCCTGTAGTCCTAAAGCTTTATACCATTCTGCTAAGCATTACTTACTGCCTTAACATAGCTTCAACACTTTGAGTTATACATTACATTGTTGGCTATTTGCAAACACACAGGATCATGGGATGTGAAAGAACTCAATATAGGTACAAGTATTTGGCAACAAGGATTAGCATGCATTACAAACAATGAAAAAAACAGTAACTGGCCTGGGAGTACACATTTGACTTAATGTTTGAACTGTTAATATTTCCAAGTAAAGTAAAAAACATTAATAGGAGGTTTTGTTGCAGAATTGCTGTGGAAAGAAAATGATTCAGAAGTACACTATGATTACAAAAGAAAAGTCCAGACATACCTAACAAATAATGATGAAGATATTTGAAAACACTCTTTTTTTTGATAAGTTGCACCAAAAATAAGAGAAGAGCAGTTTCACTATTGTATGAACAAAACTCTAGCTTCAGTGCAGAGCTTGTCACATCTAATACAATCAGCTATAAAACTGGTGCAGGAAATTATGACCCTACATCTCAACTGCCACACTAGGCTTCTCCCACCCAAAAGAACATAATTAATTTCAGCTGGAGGATGTTCTTCAGTTTTATAATTAATAACATGTACATCCACCACATTAACCCACTGTAGCTGAAACAGTATGTAAAGTGATTAGTAAAGGCAAATAATAGCTGATTTCCTTCCAAGAGCTGTCTGATACCAGTTGCAGTCAACTTTTAAAAGATCAAGACCATGCCAAAACTTATTTACGGACACGGAAACACAAAGACCAGTGCATAGATTGCCAATATATACATGGCATTTGAAAGTAACTGGATAAAAAGTATTTAGAAAAGGAGAAAAACACAGTATTAATTGGTTATACTGCATTCTGTAACTAATATGGCTGAGGCAGATGGTGTGATTTTCTATAGAAGTTAGTGTACTAAGCTTTATACACTAAGGATTGCTGAACAAAACATAAAATCCCAGACCAACCAACACCAGTGAATTTTGCTGGTGACTTCAGGTAGGACAGAGTTTATTGGTTCATTACCTTTCTTATGTACAACAGTAGAGTGAACAGAAAGATGGACATTTCTCAGCAAGGTTATAATTGCTTTTGCAAGAGTACACTGTCTTTGCAGTATCGGAAGACAGTGACAATTTTGCTATTGAACCTTCTGGGAACGGGCATGGGGATCATCAGCCTTGAACTGGCAGAGGAGATGAGAGTCTTCTCTTCAACTGCCTTGCTTAAGATATCTGATTCACAAACCCCCATGAATCAATATCATTCCCATCTACCTCCTCACACACACCAGGTTATATTAGAATACAGGCACACTTTAAGAGGCAAGCCTTCATTAAACTGCTGGTTTAATTGTAAAGTCAAATAAAAAAAAAAAGGTTTAGGGACAAAAGTGTTGACAAAAAGCAAAGTCATTAGAAAACTGAAAGAGCTTCAAGATCCTGTTTTGTTAAATAAGTTACTAGAAGAGTCTCTTTGGTATATTACAGGATTGCAGAAGAAAAATTAGTGTATTAGCAGGAGGGACTAGAAAGAAGACACAAATAAGAAACAATCTTTTTTACCCAGAGGTAAGAAATTATAGGTTATATGAGCTAATTTTATTGAGTTCCATTATTCTGACTCAAATATTAATGTGGAGAGCTAGAGCATAGAGAAGTATTGTGTTGGAAAATGTCTGCCTATCTATTACTTTTCAAAGTTCATCCTCAAGGAGAAAACTGATTTTCTGTGCATCATTCTTAGAGAAATGAAGCTGCCTAAAGCATTTTAAGTTCCCACCACTAACAACCCATATGCTTATACAGGCATGTGTTCAAACTATAATTCTCTTTTGTGCATTCTGCTCACACAAGAAAAACTACTTAAAAGGCATTTAACGTATTTTAGCTTTTATTATAGTTTAACAGGTGTAATAAAATTCAGAGTAAGTTGCAGGTACCATAATGTTCCCAAAACTTAGCAAGTGCTGTGCTTAAGAACTGCTGCTCTACGATATTTCCAGGATAGCTCTGTTTTGAAAATCAACCTATAATATATGTAATATGTCACACTGTGTACACTGACTACCCGATAGTGGGTGTGGTTGTTCTGGTGCTCTTTTGGAAATACTGAAACATATCACAGGTGAAAATTATGGAAAGAGTAGACTTTCTACTGAGAAGTCAAACTGAAAACAAAGCGGATAAACTTTTTTTTTTTTAAATTAAGAAACAAAAATGTATATTTTTGGTTTGAGTCAAACTCATTTAAAAGTTATTCTATCCAAACACAAACTTCTAAAAATTTTATCAAAGCAGAAATTTTTCAACATTAAAAGTAATTTATAAAGCATTAAACCTTTTTATTTGTATACTTTCAAATTCTTCCCCTTATTACCATCAACATTATTATCTGAATCCAATCTACTGCCCATTTCTTTCCTCCCCAAAACCCCTGAATATTTCTGTCAATTTACCCATAGTTAGTCCTAGATTCATACCATGAAATCTTTGTTTTCTCATGCTGTTGCAGTTTACCACATAGCTGCACATTGTATAGGTACTGTATCTGTACATATAAGAAAATCTACAATACCTTAAATAAGGTTCGCATATGAGTCTGCTGTAATCAAAATCTAAAGCTGTGATATTTAACTAAATGTTATGGTATTGTGTTGAAGCCTTTCCTACCTGAAGAAAAAAAATGGAAAAACTTCTGCTTGCAAAGCTCCACATAAAAATTCCAAGGAGAGGAAAATTATAATGAAAGGTTCTTCCTTGAATTTCACTGAAAACACTGGGGTATTCCAAAATATCTGTTCCTTTCTTCAAAGAAGGTGGTGTTTTAACAGTTTTCATCTTCCCCACTGGTGTGTTGCCCACATATAGCACCCAATAATAAATTGCATTTCATTGGCCGAGTTATTTCACAAACCAAAGAATTAAAGGAAGATTCCTAAACAAGATGAGTACTTATAAACAGTCTGCTTTCATGGCATTCATGTGTAAACCTCTTCTCATCACTTTGTTTATACACATTCTGTACGTGGCAATCCATCAACGAATGTTAAATATGAAGACTTCCAAACAGAAACAGCAGTAGGCTGTTTATTACAGATTCAAACTTTGGCAAATGAGCCCCACCAGGCATCTCTTGGAAAAGCTATCAGAGTTACTTCTGTTTGCTTGCTTGAAATGAAAAGCCCCCTATTGGCTGCCAATATTTGTATATTTTTACATTTGGATTATCCATGCAGGATTCATGAGGCATAGTTGGTCCAAGAGAAATAACAGATTTGTGTGCCCAGAAACACACACATTTGGAGCACTGATAGCCTTTTTCTACCCTACTGTGGAAACTTTTCTGGGAAAGGAGGGCCTAAAAATACTGTAAAGGTTTCACAATGTAATGCTCCCTCTGGAAAGGTAAAAGCTATAAAGATTGGAAAGGTCTGCATATCTGTATGCCGTGGTTTGAAAGGATCCAGTCATATCCTACTGTGTCCAAGACTACATTCATTGTCTGCCTTTCAAGATGGCATTGCAGGGGCTTTGCAGCAAACATTCTCCACAGCTTACTAGTACTGCCATCTACCCTTAAATCAGCCCAGGGAGGAAAGATTCTGCTAGAGATACATCTGCTTCACAAGAGCATTAACTCCCAGCGTTGCTTTGCTAAGCCATGATCTGATAGACCTGGGGCAAACACAGTGTGAAACTGGGGCTTAGTAGGAGGACAGTTAGTTAATGCTCTCCTGATCTATGTTTGTTCCCCTGCTTCAGCTAAGTTTGCTTGTGTTTTCTTTTTTACTGGCAGGTTGGATCTTGCTGTATTCAGAGTCAGACAAGCTAGCTGTTCTATGCTGCTAGAAAGGCCCAAGAGGAAACTGAGGTGGGGGGGGGGGGGGACGACACGGGACCCCCACAATAAAAATCCAGCACAAAAGCTGAATTTTCATTATGATTTGACTTTAATTAATCTTGCAAGATTAGGCTAACTAGACAGATGCATGAGAAAAGTACCCTGTGCTCATTTGAAGGATCAGGCCCTGAGAGGGATGGTCTTCATTTATGTAAATTGTCACACTGGCTCTGAAAGGCCAGCTCATGTCAGTAAAAATTGATAGGTCTGGTCCGAAATTTATGTTCTCAGAATGCATTTACCATGATTAAGATTATCACATTATTATTTGATCAATTGATTGATGCATGCGACATATTTTCTTTCCCAAGAGAAAATGAGATAATAAAGAATTACTGATGAATGAGTGATTACACGGCTTTTTTACACCAGGAATTTTTATCAAGTACTTAGAGCTGAATAAAAGCCAATGTTAATAATAAAAAATCTTCATAAAAAATATGTTGCTGGAAATGCACTTAACTTATCAACACTACTGTATCTAATTTTAGCAGTGCTATTTAGATTATTATACATACTCTGGACAACATATTACATTAGATCAGATTCTCGGAGAGACTTTTATAATAAATGGATGGCAGTAGAATTTCCATCTTAACATAAAGACTTATTGCTTGGCATTCAGACGGATTCTGTAATCCCAAGCTAATTGTTATACATTGATTTACTGCATTTAATCATTAGTGCTGCAGGGAGGCAGACATAAACAGATCATTGAAACTGCAATATGGTTGTGGATTATTCATGCTAACATCCATTTTATTTTTCTTAAAGATGGGTCTCTCAGTGTTGGTACAGTGTATGCTATACAAATACAGTGTTTTCTTTCCATGCTGCTGGAGTACAATATATCATTTGTTACATCATAGTGTCAGAGCCTGACATAACTTTGCATTTGGAAGATGAATGGAAATGATTCTTTGGTTCTTTCAATTAAGATAAATAACCTGGTACCACTGTACTTTTACAGCATTTCAGTCACTTTCAAAATTCTAAGTATGAAAAAACCCTTCCTCTGAAATTACAAAAAAAACCCACTCACATACATGTCTTGTCTTTTCCTACTTCTTTTGTGGAGTAGGAAACCAAATGCTGTAGTGAATTGCAAGCTCTCACTGCATAGTTTGATAGTAAAACTGCTTTGATTTCAAAAAAAAAGTGTTAACAAAGTTTAGCCTGCAAAAATTAGTCTGGTTTCATGAGGGATGTCTGGGAGAACTGGGATTATGCGATTATACTACTTCTATATCAATTAGTAAGGACCACTGGCAGCAGAGTAACTAAGCAAGACCTTTTACTTTAATGCTGTACTGCATCACTTGTAACTAGGTCCTCATGCAGCCAACAAGGAAACCTTTCAGTAACATACACAGTAGTTGTGGGGGTTTTCTTTAGAAACTTAGCCCCGAGCTCTGCTCACTTACATAGTGCTGTGATCTGTATAGCAGTTATTCATTCCAGAGAAAATTTCACCTGCTAAGAGGGGTGGGTTTCTTCTGTACCGTAATGAAGTCATGTCTGAGAAGGAACACAAGTGAAGGGAACACGTTCAGATGGAAATGTATTCTCCATCTCTCTCTCTCACAAATCAAGGGCTATATTGCCCTCATTCCAGCAATAGTGCTTTGAAACATCATATGTAAAGCATCTCTTTCTTTTAAAGAATGAGCATATTTAATGAGCTGAATCAATAATATCAATTATCATTAGTAGCACAAGTTTGAAAGAAGCAGTCCAAGTTCTATTACATTAATTCTGGAAACATACAGCTGGTGAATGTTTTTCTACATTTTTAAAATAAATCGGGAATCTTTGTAGATCAGAAAAGGAAGGAAAACACAATGATCAATGCAGAAAAGGATGCCTCAAGACCATTTATGTTCTCAGAACATGGTGAGGTTATTTATGAATTACTGTTTAAGGATTTAATCCTATGTAACATTTCAGGGTAGATTTAGAAGAGTAATTAGGCATCAGAAAATGTAGGTAGGTTCAGTTCTCACTGAGCTCAGAAAAATAAATGAGTTATTAACACAATTCTCTGTTAAATCTGCAGATAAATTTTCCTTTTGCAAATCTATGGACTTAAAACACCTAATTCAGGTTTTCCTGAATTGAAACTGGTCTGCACCAGTTCTGTGGGTAGAAAGACAGAAGAGGCAATTGGCTCCGATAACAGACAGCAAAGCAGCTGTTGTCTTTCTGCCTACTTTACCTATACTTTCACCCCTGAAAGCTGGGCTTGTTACAGCCTGCTTGGGGCTGCACCAGTTGGTAACTAGTAAGAGGAGAGAGAGGAGATGTGATCCCTCTCGGGGAAAGTGCTTTTCTGTCATCTGTGCTGGTCACAGCAGAAACAGCAAGCCTGGAGGTCTGAGCTTGTGTCTCTGCTTCTCTGTCCCTTGCGTGATTCCTGTAACTTGGTTTCCTTTCTGTGGCAGGTGGGACCTAGACCTGGTCAGGCCCTGTCCCTTCATCTGTGGTAGCATCATAAACTGCTGAAACTTTTAAAACCTCCCACCTTGTAGCGAGTCTGTATCTCTTTGTGCCTAAATAACTATATACTATATACTATATAATAACTAAATAACAGCCGTAGGACTGCCCATTTTATTTGTTAAAGTTTTTAGATTATTCCCAGTTCTAGTTGATCCAAAGATTTTTTCCATTCATCTGTACACTAATAATTTTTTGTTAAGATAGGATACATTTACCTCATACCTGTTCACTGCATTCAGTAGTCTGTTCAATATATTTATCTCACTTAACTTCAGCAGATTTGAGACACTTCACTCTTTTTTGAGAAAGTACTTGGCTTTTCTTATAAATCTATAATTTTCAGCTTGAAGGAACACTTCTACCTTCAGGGAGCAATGTATTCTCTTCTCCCAGTGGCTTTTAATTTTGTTTACTTTCTCAAGTACCAACAAGAATATGCTCTAGTACTCTGACAGTCTCTTGTCAGATCCGAAGGATATGTTTTACCAAACAAGAGCTTTCAGTTTGCCATGAAAATGCAATATGGTATAATTGATCTAATCGATGCTTCAAATCTCAGTAGCATTATAGAAACAATCTCCCTTAATAAAAAAATAGAATATGTAGAATTGCAATAAACTGTTCTCCATACATTTGAACTCTGTGCAGCCTCGTTTAGATCACCTAATAAACCCAGGACCAACCATATCTTCATTTGCTCATTAGGTACTCAGTTTAAAAGAAAAAAAAAAATCAATACTTGTTCCTGTCTCATTTCTGAAGAATGGCACTGAGCCATTTGAGGTCTGGAATGCCTTCAAGTGAGTGACATGCTCAGATAAAGTTCAAAACCTCAATATCACCTCAGCTTATTTTGAACATCAGTCACAGGATTCTGATTTTTGATGGAATCAGAATTAAAGCAGAGGGAGAGAGGGAAGCACACACTGAGCCGACAGGAGAATTGGATACTATTTGGAGAAGGGGAAAAAATATTCTTGCCATTCTTTAGCAAAATTCTATCACAAAACAAAAATCTTTATTGTCCTGAGAGTTTCTTTTTACTCCTATCAATATTTGGAAGGTATTAAAGATATCAGGTAAATATTAAGTTTGTACTTCAGTGAAATAGATAAGATCCATTAAAGATGCAAATTAGATTAAAATATAGTAAAGTTTTAAGTATGGTTTCTTACAGAAATTTCTAAAGATTTATTTTTACTGCTTTCAACTGCACGTATTTTACTATGATAGTGCAGAGCAAGAAGGTAATAACTCTTTCACAGAATCACTGGAATTATTCCATGTTTGAAAAGCCCTATTATGGTGTCTCAGTAAAAAAATAAAAAAAAAAAAGATACTGACAAGCTGAAAGGGCATTCAGGACTGAGGCCTTGGAAAGGCTGATCAATGAGAAAAGGCTTAAATAAATAAATATGTATAGCTTATATTAAAGGTGACTTTTACAAACGTTTGAATTGCATCACTGTCCTGATTCTCTAGGATGATTCTGGGAGAAAATATAGCTGAACCAGACAAAGCTACTTAAATAAATAAAAATGGAATTACCTAAGTATATAGTTACATACATTACAGAAGAATCCTTCTTGTTCAAAGTGATCAGAGAAGTACAAAATTGTTGCAAACAAATAACGTAATAATATTATGTATACACTTACCAGTGGAAAAGATCGACTGAATGATTTAATAGGATTTCTGCTATCTGACTTTATGTAAGTACTTTTGATACAAGTATCAAACAAACAAACTTAGTCATTCAATAGATAGAGGGAGGGAATGCCAAACCTGTGTAAATTAGTACTCAATCAGGCCCAGTGCTTCTGTATTGTAGGGCCGTACTGTTTTCCAGATTTGACAGTTTTTATAAAGGACTTCAGAAGGGCACTTCCTAAAATTGAGCTGTCAACGTTATTGTGATAAGGAGGACATTCTTAATTTTTCTCTTCAATGCCTTGGAGCTTTTTTGGAGGAAAAGTGTGTGTATATACACATAACCTTAAATAAATGCATTGTATCATAAGAAATTGTGCCCTAGCATTCAGATCTTCAAATGTTCAAGATGGGCATTAATCAAAGGGTTATGAACTTCAAGCATCAGGACATCTTCAGAAACCTGTTCTTTCCCACTCATTTATAGCCACCATCCTCTGAGAAGGCGTCAGTCTAATTCCCTTAAGAAACATCATCCAGTGGGGGAGAATCAGGTCCCCAACCCAATAGTTTCCAAGCTTTGCTATTCCTTGGGTGTAAGTATGAGGAAGTGGTGCTCTGTGGACAGTGTCATCCTTTGCTATCACTACAAGCATAATTTCACATAACTGCAATTTCCTGTATTGACAAGAAGTACCAAGGGGCTGGCAGGTGACATGTTGCCTGTGAACTACTGGTTAGGTTAAACTGACTCAAATTATGCTCTCTGAACCCAGGCTTTTAAAAACCAGAGTTCAGATTTATGCTATCTGTGCTAACTGTTCGTCTTTTCTATAAATTTCTTTGTTGTCTGCAGGATTTGCTTTCTGTTGCAAACGAACACTGTGGGAAGAAACAACATTTTCTATACATACATCTTTGACTAATGTCACCTTTGGTCCCAAATTCTAACTTGTCACCACCCCATCTGCTAATGCAGGAGCAAGACACTGCTTCACCATACAGACATATGATGCCTCTTACAGAGGATTAAAATGCCTATCTCCAAGAGACAAAAAGGGAATACTTTAATGTTTAATATTAAATCATTCTCCTAACTGGAGCAAAGCTACAAAAACAACAATAACAACAGAATCCTAGAGGAGCTGAGATTCAGCCTTTATCTGACAGAGGAGAATATGCAATTATAAAGCTATCAAGGCTTTAAAACCATAAATATAATTAAGAGTAAAGACATGCAGAGGAAAATACGGATGTAAACTCTTCTCAGCTTTGAAATAACTGGATAGTGTTCTAATATGAAGGGAAACAGTCTGCCATAATAATAATATGAACCTGCAGCTCCCAGTTTGCATACAAGAGCATACAGAATCTCAAGTGTTTCACTCCAGCCGTGTACTGCTTTCTCCAGCCAACATCCATGTAGGAAGAGACTTCACTGAAATTCACACAGAATTTTAGGCACCCATGTTTGCAACAGGGACTCAAACTCAAGGGCCGAGAAAAGGAATATTTGCAAAGCTGATGTAAGGAAGTAAAGGTAGAAACAGTCTCAGCAGTCTGATGTACTATTAATAGCTCACAAGGTAAAGCATATTGGTAGGTGAAAAATGCTACTGTGATGATTCTAAAAGCAATTATATGCAAATAATGCATTCATTTAAAGGTGCACTCTTGTATCAGTCATAAGGACATAGGACATCAGGATGGGAGAAGGCCAGCATAAATTAACTAATGTTTTGTTTATTGGGGAGTGTTACCTTCTTTTTTCTCACTCTCTTTTTTCTTTTCGAGAAATTTCTGTTAATTCCTTTAGGGTACAGCCTTGCTTCAGTATAAATTCATGTTTTCTTTAGTGCTGTGACACTGAATCAAGTCACTTTTCTCCAACTATGCCTTTATTCTTTTCACAACTGTGTATCCTGTACTGCAATGCAGTAAAGTCTCAACCTCCTGCTTTGCAATCTTTCTGTATCTCTAATGACTGAGCCTTTGTTTTCTGTGTCATTTTCAGGGCGCTGTGCCTTCAGGACTAAATCAAGGAGTTCCTTTCCCTATCAAGTCTTTTATTTGTTCTCCTTTCCTCTCCCCTAATTTAGCAGAGGTATTGATACATGCTGTTTTACATTAAATAGTAACACTTTCAAATTTTCACTTCTCTGTGTTTATTACTTTTAGCATTTTCAGCATCTCTTTCCAGTCTGCTAGCTTCTGTCAGTATCCTACGCCATAACAAATGTTCTTGATCTACAAAAATGTCACCCTGCTTTCTTTATCCATCACTTTTACACTCCCTGTTGGTTCATCACATCCTTGTTCTTGATGCTCTAATTAGTTTGTTCCTTTTCCAACACAGTGATAATTACCTTCTAATTTTCTTTTGGCCATCTTATGAGTTTTTATATTTCTACTAAAGTTCACCTGCCCTCCCCTTTTTCAAAAGTTTGAAAAAGAATTCTTCTAAAATTTTTCTCTATACTTTGCGCACTGGACTTCAGATACGGACATTTAACAATAATAATTTCCTTTATAGGCTGCTACAACCTCATTTAATCTTACCCAGCATTCATACTTTGAAGATTTGCTTCACAGAAGTTCAGATCTTATACCTTTGGCCTTTACCATGCAAAACAGACAGATATATTTTCTTCTACTTCAAATGGGTCTGGATTTGAGCATATTAAAAATCATCAGCTGTGACTTGGAGTCTATATTTTGGAGTCCTTTTGAACCACTTAAAGTTTTTTTGGTTTTAAATATAGCAGTTACTTAGTTTCAAATAGCACTGCTATTTCTCAGGAGGGTAAGATATCTGTCCTTTTTTTTAAGGAACAAGTATTTACGACCAGTTGTGGCTTAATGGGTGGTATGAGAGTTTGCCATTCTTAAAAACTTTTTTGGGGGAAGAAAATACAATGGAGGGAGATAAAAAAGTCAAGATGATTTTATGGTAAAGACTTTCACTCTTGTTATTTGTAGGACAGAATAGCTAGTCTACCTCCCCTTCCTCCTTCAGTCCTCAAACAATACTTTTCAAGGAAAATGCTGGTTCAAAATGGTACCAAATGCACTTTTTTCAGTAAAATTCCAGCTGACAAGGTTTCGGAAGGGCAACAGCAAGCTGTCAGTAAAAGGATAGGACAATTAGGTGGAAATGCTACTTCATGTCAGCTTCTGGTACAACTAATGACATTTTGCACTTAAAAAAGATGCAACTGAATTCTGAGTGACATTGGCTGTGGATACAAGCTGGCATAATTCCACAGACTTCAGAAGAACTGCAGCACCTAAAACCAGCAGGCAATCAGGCAACTGGTCATAAATTGTCCATGAGGTTTTTCATAGCTTTTTTTTTTTTTAAAAAAAAAAAGGTTATACTGCTTGGACTAATATTTAGCCAAGCTCTGTATGAGGGCAGTATTAGAAATTCAGTTCAGATCTCAGTAGCACTCAAACTCAGGGGTTTGATCAGGCCTACGGTTAAGGTGCTTGCATATGGGTTGCGATTTTCCTAGGAAGAGCATTAAGTATAAAATACAAAACAATAGTTGGGTCTAAAATAGCTGTCTAGAAATCTCCTGTCAAACTACAGAAACCTAAACTTCAGGGGGATCTTACACTTTGACCTTGAAGCTTTATAGTCAGCCCTGAATAAGCCCCCAAACTGCACCACTCTTGACAAGGCTGATAGCTCAGCCCGGTTGAGATCCAGAGTCTAGATGTTACTCCATGTATCTTCCTTCCCCACGAGATTTTTTTTTAGCTTGCCTATGACTCCAGATAGAAAACTGCTTCTAACGAATGGCTATTTCCACTTCCCTTGAAAACTTGGCTGCTGTTGTTCAAGCAACTAGCTCATTTTCTTAGTATAGATAGGTATAAGCCCTGAGTGGCAGGCTGGGGAGTTCTTTCACCAGGGAGTTAAAATACTCATTTGGAAGTAGGTCTATATTTACCTTTCTCCTATACAGAAAATACAACTGAATTCTACATTCTACAGAAATCACATTAAAAAACAGAAAGGAGAAACAGGCCTTGGAGCAGGGACCAAATGTAATGAGCACCTTAAACACTGAACTGCCGAGTTATTCATACTTTCTGACCTAGTGAATTTTGAGCTTTTTTTTCTGCACAAAGGTACTGCTCTAAAAGAACAACATTCCCCACCTCCTGAGTAGCCTTGTGTCTTGCAAGCCTTGTGTTTTGGGCACTCATCTGGAAGATAAAAGGTTAGGTTTGAAGTTCAGACAAGAGGGAATTGAATCTGTGCTTGACTTTTACAGGGCAAGCATTCTTACCACTTGGCTAATGCACGGAAAAAGACGGACTCAGTATCTTCTTCTTCAGCTGTGTTTTAAAAGAAAAAAGTGAATACTACTCAAAGGGACTAGGTCCCTGCTTTCAACAAGGGGTACTTGCTAAAGATCTGAAGTTCTCAGAGGGGACTAAGACCCAGAAGAGATTACTATTTAGCAGTTTAACTTACTGTTGGGTGCCTGTTGATTGACTAAAAGAGGATCTCTGTTCAGCCTGTCAGCTATTTCAGTCCAAGCATGCAAGAGTTATCCCTCCCTTAGGCTGCACAGAGTACCCGTTGAGGGAGGTGGGAACCCTCTTCCATAAGATGAGATTCTGGATTCCACTTGGCAGACTAGGAGCTTGGAGGACAGCCACTGCAGCACCGAGCCCTTAGACCCCACATGGCATTCGGACCATCACTTCTCATATTCATGGGAGTATGTTTCAGAATTGGGGCTTTCTGCATTTTTTGTTTTGTTTTGGATCTGTGTTGTGTTTGGTTGTTTGTTTGGGGGTTTTTGTTAAAGTCCTCACAATATAATTGTAAATTCCTTCCTGTTTCCTAAAATAATATAATCCAAGTTTTCAAAAGAGCAGATGTCTTCATCTGCTGTAGTTCAGCACATACAAGACCTTCAAAAATTTTTTATAAAAAACCTCAATTTGTCCAGAGATGTAGAAAATGGTATATGCACCAATGAGACAGAACCAACAGTTATTCTTAGAAAATCTGACACGGTATGTTAACTGAAAAGCACCTTTACCTCATGAATATTCCAGGAAGCTTTGACCCTTTCAAAATTTCCTGTAGCGATGAAAAATGTGACTTTTCCGTGGGCTATTTTGTTTTGATTTATGTGATGCTTAGATGACAGTTAGAGAAGCATAGCAACGCATGCAGTTTTAACTACTCATGCCATTAAATACCGATGACATAAATAGGCAAATACCTGCCTTGTTCATGTAGTTTTCAACTTTTTTCTGTTCTAAGGTATCCAAACATATTTAGGTATTCTCAGCACATCTGAAATAGAGCACAGAGATAATATGAAATAAAGGCTACTGCCTAAAGAGCTGACAAACATGATACTTCTTTTAACTGCAGGAAAGGTTCACATTATGCTGTTAGACTGAAAAAGATCTTATTTGGACAATCATGTAGAATTGGCATTTAAAAAAAAAGTTTGGGTTAAGTGAAGAAACTTCATAGGTTAGTATGGCATGAAGGAGACATTATGCATTTGTGAATGGCCGAGATCCGTAGTCCCAGACAAAGGAGGAAAAATACTTGCTCAATTTCCCAAGAATCTTACAACGCAAATACAAATATACTGGCAAGATGGAACTTATCTTCTGCTTTAAGCCTTCAAAAAACCAAAAGTCTCTTCCTTGCAATAGGGATAAAAACATGCAAAAATACCTGAACACTCAGTTCAGACATAGACTCTTCATACTTTCTGTAAAATCCCAGCCAGACTTTGTAAGCATCAGTTCCAAAAGAACATCAGAAAAGTAAAAGCTTTATGTGCTCTTCTGGAATCCAGGAAAAAATGTGTAGCCTTAGGCATTGTATTTAAATGAGTCTTCCAAGATCCTCATGAATGTTAGCTCAGACACAGTTTATCTACCAGGGGGAAACCAGAGATTCAGTTTCGCTGCCAACTTCTGTAACAAACATGAGCCACTGGCATTGTCCAAAATAGAGTAGATAAGCAGAAGTTGCGCGTCCCACTCATTACTATGCTATATTAAAGCTTAGCACAGTTGAGAGAACATTTCAGAAGTTATTTACAGTGATGTGAACAATTTAGTCTGTAAACAAATGAGCAATAAATATCCTCATCCAGGAGATTAAAAAAAAAGTTTTTTTAAAAAAGTCAAAACACATATTTTTCAAGCTTTGATTACCAAAGAAATGTTCGTACTTTGGGTGTGTTTAGCAGGGTTATTTATTTGATTTATATTTAAATTGGCTAGGGCTTTGTGTGCATGCTAAGGAAAGACTCTGCTGCTCTTAGATGATATAATACCTGACTGATATTCCAGCTGATGTGGACTTCTAGAACTTGGATGCACTAAAAATGCTGAAATTTGCTTGGTTTTTACTCTTTTCATAGCACCAGTTAACATCATCCTCAGACTGTAGCCACCCAAAGTTAGCAGTATTAATTGCAATCTTTTCCTAATGCAGCATTTTTTACGTTAGATGCTCTGAACTCAAGAGTACTTATTTTTTATATAGACTCATAACCTAAAGGTTTTATTGGGTTCCCTAGCAAAGTATGTGGTCGAGATAACTTAGGCATTTAAACAAGGTATGAATCTTACTGGAGATCTGTGACCAGACTCACCACAGAGACCCACTTCCTCCCCACTTACACCAACAGGAGAAGCAGACCACTACCAGGTCCTCTTATAAAGGGTAAGCATTTTTATCAGTGAAGACTGCTATAAAATCAAAGGCTTAGGCGTGTCATTTGCAGATGGTCTTTTAACTCCCAGGCGTCTGTGCAACACCTATGCAGTTTGTGGACCTTGTCTTTAGGTCTGTTATAGCCTGAAGATCACTATCTTTCTGATTTTTACTGCTGCAGGGTCTCTTAATTTTTCATGTAAAATATAACTGGATTCTTTAAAGTCATCGAGTTATTTTCTTTTCTTTTCTTACAGGGAACTAACATGGGTCCTCTGATCACTGCAAATTCTTTTCTTTTTTTTTTTTTTTTTTTTTTCCCTAAATGAGAAAACAAATGACAAAGGGAAATGAGACAAATCTGAAATTTTGTGAAAATTCAATAGGCATTATTTTCCTATTTCTTAGATTCATTGGATAACTTTTTCGTCTACTCACTAATCTAACTTTCTTTACATTTTGTTTTTACTTAAATAAACATTAAACATACTTGCCTACAGTAAGCTCTCTTGTTTTATTCTCTTTGCTCTCCTTTCCTGTACAATAAGCCTATTAATTTTTCATATTTTATTTTCCGAGTTTCTCTTTTGTTATTTGATTCTTAATGAATTCTCTCTTAAGCTTACAATATCAATGCTTATTTATTATGGATGTATTGTACAGGAACATTTTTACTGTGATTTGATTTTTCATCAGAAGACCTTGAAGTTCACTTTATATAGAAGAAATGACAAAAAATTCCTTGGGAAATAATCCATGCAAAATAAATATAGATAATTCAGGAGAGGAGAAAAGGAACCCAAAACCAAAACCAAAGAACAACAACAGTAAACTAGGAAAATCTCTTTGGAAATCCATTATAGAAGGCAACCTATATTAAACCAGTCATTCTTGGGGTTTTTGTCCATTTGGATTCCAAGACAGGTTGCTTAATTCTTTTAAGCCAAAGTTTTAGACTAGTATTCATGGAGATTGTGTCAATCAAAAGAAACAAATTTTCTACAGTTACGCTAGTAAAACAGAAAAGATGTGTAGGTCAGAGAGACTACATAGCACCATAGTATTTGTTTAATTTCTGTTCAATTAAGAATGTAATTAATAAGAAATATAAGGAGTAGCAGACTTCTAGGCAATGATCTCTACCTGCTTAGGAAGCATTAATAAGAGTGCTACTACTGAGACACGGATAACTAAGTCAAAAGTCTATAGTGCTCATTTGGTATCTAGTCACTAGTCCCCTCTTTTCCCTGTGTTTTGCTGTCTGTGTGTGGTAAGGTGGGTATGAAAGAAGATGCAAAGGAGTAGTTTGCCTCCTGGTGACCAGCCAGGTATTTTGATACAAAGATTATATTTTGGGAAATTATAATGTTGATATACTTTTAAGTTTCTACAATTATTGCAGAATCATAAATACGACATACAACAGTAATTCCAGAACCTATCTGACAGAAAGAGTTTCTTAAATAACTATTTAGTCCTGTTTTTCAAATGACATTGCTTTGGTTTATCCTAGTAACAATTCCAGTCTAGGCAATGTAGGTTTGATTTTATATGATCTTGGACATGTTGCTTAACTATTCTTAGCTACCGTACTTTCCCAACTAACTGAGGGACTGTCAAGATGAATTCATTGATTAGGAACACTAAACAGACGGCTGTATAACCGGGCTGTAAGCAGATTTATAGACTGTAGCAGTTTTCAGAAGATGTGAGTAGTTAAAAGATGTCAGTAGTGTTTCATGGCATATTTCACGGACCATGAAATAAATAAACAGAATGAATGAATAAAGAGTTGGAAAACACTTGAAGAAGCTTGAAGTTTTAAACCAGAGACTTATCTGCTGTATTGTAGGGAGATACGATTAAATATTTTACAGCACTTGATAAATCAGCCAGGTTCCTCTCTGTTACACTGTCCTCCACTGCCCATCTTCCGTAACTGTGGGTGTAACTTGAAAATTAACTGTGTGTTTTCTGAATAATGGGACAGAACAAACCCATGCTGTAAGCAATTAATATAAGGATTTTTCAATTTTTGCCAGGATCACCATTTTTTTGATAGAAGTATAAATAGTCACTTGCCTGACTTTGTAAAATAGTATTTGGCATTTCAGGGATGCCCTGATGGAAATAAACCTTCTATTTCTTTCTTACAAGAAACTAGAAAAGCGTAGATGTTTCTATGAGGGGAGGCTGTTATTTTAACTGGAATGGATTCTTATTCTCCTGACTATCATTCTGAGTTCTGGATAAAATGGATGCAAGAAGCTCAGGAGACAGCTCCTGAGTGCTACAACCGCTTTGTAGCTCTAGCCAGAAATTCACCCTGGGTCACAGTCATACCTTGCTCAGAACACAAACCAAGCCCAGCCACGCTAGAGTGCATCTGTGCCGTTCATACCCCTTCCCCAGCCTGTCACTGAATTTTCTGTTTGCAACAAAATTCCACATGAGAAAAATTCCATTTGGTCTTGAGTTTTTGTAGGACAGCCTAGCTAAGCACTAGCCAATAATTAGTGTAGGCAATTTTAACAGTGAAGCAGGAGATAGCTGCGCGTCGTTTGAATCTTATTTATATCACACTATTTGTGTTCTCCCTACTCACTCTGAAGAGTCAGGATAAAAATTGGGTTATTTATACAAACTTGCCCTGAAGGAAGAATATTTGAAGAGACTGTTCCATTCCTGTCTCAGCAGTCATTCTTTGCCACTTCTCTTTAATTTTGGGGAGTTAATTGTAACCATTTCTGTCTAGCTGGGGGAGAGAGAGTAGAGTCTGAACTTAATAAATAGTTCTCTTCTTCTAAACTTGGTTTTCTCTTGCATATTTGGTTTTGCTTTCCCTTAAAAAGCCCCTCAAAGTGTACACTTATATCAAATTGAATATAAAGACTAAGATGGCTACTTCTGCATAAATACATCTGATTGTTCTGTCTGCACAAGCCTGAGTTTTCACACTTAATGCGGGTCTTGTTTGTTTCCTCATGAAGGCAACTGAGAGGGGAGAAAGGATGTCCTGGAAACTAAAGAATCTGTTTGAAACTGGAGAGAGCTGAGCAGTGATCTCAGTCTAGCTAAAACTTTCCCTATAACTGGAAGTCACATCAGGGCTTCTGTGCCACAACTGCAGGTTTGTCAGCCTGTTCTTACTCCCTTGTGACTCACAGGAATAGTTTTTAGCTGATGATTTCCAGCTGCCTTTGCAAACCCTTTGTGCCAGCTTGTGCTTTCAGTAAAAGTCTTCCTATGCCATACTTCTCATTCATACACATACACTCCCACTCTCATTTCAGATTTTTACAATCATAAAAGTCAATGCAGTCAGAAATTATCAAAATTATTCTTCATGCATTGTAAGCACTAATAAAGATGTGCTCCTTTCAGGATCTGCTTTTTGTTAATGCCAGAGAGTATGGAATTTAATGCCTGTGTAGGCTGAGATTTTACACAATTTTATACAATTTACAATTCAATTGCTGAAAATGTTTCTTACCTCTTGGGTAAACATTATCAGGAACATACCATGTTTTTCCTTCAGACAAGGTCATTGATGAGAAATGAACAGAAATACTGTCAGCCCCTGAATCAATGTAACAGTTTTGACTAGTTGTTTTATAACATGCTGCTTTGCCACAAAACAAGACAACTCCTTTGCCAAATAGGAGTGAGTGTAACAGTTGTTACCTTTCAACAACTCTTCATTTCTGATCAAAAGATAAGGAGGTAATTTTTTGAAATCTGTTAATCAAAAAAAGCTTAGCTGCTAATAGTTCCCAGAATCCTTTCTATGTGTCTGCCATGTTCAGTTTTTGCAATGATCAAAAGTAAGGGAACTCTGCTGATCAAAAATAAAGGAACATGTTATTTTGACACTTTGAGATAAACTTTGCTTTATGCACTGATGAGAATTCAGAAATTGTACATCACCCTACAGTAATTCAGTAAATATGTTAAAGCACGCAAATCTTCAACCTTGTGAAACATCCACAGGGACAGAGGACTTTGCCTTTCCCTTTAGGTGAAGATTTCAAATGCTGTAAATGACATATGGCCAGACAGTATGTAAGAAAAATATGTTCACACTTAATATGAAAAAAATAGAAATGGGACTCTTGCCTCAGGTAAATAGTAGCTCTTGACAGAATAAATTTACTAGGCATAGGCAGAGTTCATGTTTGCCTTTTAATTTTTGACAGGGAGTGAGGTAGATTGAAATACTCACTGGAGAATGACTACATGGTGGCACAAAAGAGGACTTCTCAGCCATTTTGAGAGGAGCAGTAGGTCTGTGTCGACTGTAGCTGGAATTTGTTCATTGTTATATAATAAGCCAAAGACATCCTCAGTAACCACCTCTACCCACATGTGACTTTGTAGTAAGTTTTTTCTGCATATATCTATAAAACTCTACCAAAAATGCTACCCTCTACTCATATGGTTACATTCATACACAACATAGCAAATATTAAATTCATTTTTTAAAATTCTCACAAAACCATTAGAACTATCTGACAGGAAATGCCTGCATGAAAGAAAGCCTGTGACATTCCAGGTATATGAGAAACCACTCCTGACCTTTCTCTGTGTATTGGTCGATCAAGGTGAATAGCAGCTCCATTTATATAAGATCACCAGGAGGATACTAACTGTGTATTATCTTATATAGCTTCTATGGTAGAAGACCAGTTAATTATTTGGTGAAATTTCTGAAACTAATCTGGCACCAGCAGATACTGGTTTCTGTTCACCTTCGGATATATTTAACTTTCTTGGGGGAGAGATCCCTTACAACATGACGATTACTACCACAGCTTCTAATCACTGGAGGGGTTTCTTCTCATTTGTTCTGATAGATAAATGGATCTGACAGAACACAGAAAGGCTTTTTTCCTTTTTTCCTATTTTTTTTCCCAGTTCAGCAAGTGGAACTGGCAAAATGTTTATGTCAGAGTTTTTATTTCTAGGAAACTGCATGTGTGGGCTTTCCAGAGCTGTTCATGAAATTACGTCTATTTCATACATCTATTTCTGCAAAATATTTTTTAAAAAAATCACTTAATGCCCTCTTCATGTCCAAATCATCTGTCACTTACCTCATTGTGGAAACTCTTCTAAATTAAACTGTCCTCATTCCTGCTCTTAGGAACTGCTGTTGTGGATGTTTTGCTAACATCCAGTAGAGCTACATATAGAAGTGACTGCAGAGCTGTGTGTAATTTTACCTCTAGTAGCTTGGCACTATCATGTTCCCTCCTGCCTCTTGTCCCTCTGCTCTTTCCAATCCTGTAATCACATTCTCTTGATTTTCAGCCGTCTGTGCCTAGAACAGTCCCTCTGATCTCATATGCAGGCACCCTCTATCTTCCTTTGAATTCCTTGCTGAAACATTTCTTCAGACAATTATTTCTACCCTTTATTTATAATTGGTGATCTCTCCTGAACTGTTGCATCTTGTCTTGTCTTGTTTTTATCTCGTATCAGATTATAAGATCTTTGAGTAAGTGAATATGTCTTGCTGTGTCTTTGTAAAATGCTGTATAAACTTACAGTGACAGCAATGATAATTCATGGTATATTTCCACCCAGATCAAAGAATTACTACTTACTTATTCTGGGCAGCACACACTCCTGTGGGCTAGTGAATTCAGGTTTATCAGGGCATTAGACTATCCTGATAATTAAAATTTGCTGTTGTGATCATCAGAGGTGGTGTGACTATTCCTTGCATTACTTCACCAAAGTTCCTCCTGACCTAAATACATCCATCAGTGGCACTGATTCAGCTGATGCAGAATACGCTCACTTGCTGCTCCGATAGTGTGGGGGGTGGCAAGTAGACAAGAGAAAAGAGAGGAGACTACTGCCTCTGCATGATTGTTAAACATGCCTTTACGTTTTTTTTTCTTTTATTCATTGTGCTTGAAAAATAATTTCTGTCAGATGTTAAGAAAGGCAAGGCTGGCTTTTGCCTTCCATCTCCAGCTCCGTGGCAAGAGAGCTGCATGAAAGCAACTAGAACTTCCTTCTAAGGCATCATTTTCTTTCCGAAAATGCAGAAAGGCCAATTGTTCTCTGGGAATGAAAAGCTGAAAAGATATCCTGCTGTGCAGTTTTAGTGGCTGTGTATGCTATTTGTTTTATACTATTTATCAGAAATTCAGAGCTCATGCCAAGACATCTCAGTGCCTCGCCAGAGTGCATTCAAGTCAGAGTTTCACTACAATTCCAAAGAGGAAGGCTAATAAATTACAATAAAACATTATATTGTACCTCCAAGTTGTCAGTGACTAAATGTTTAAATTGCAGTAACTAGCAAGTGATATTTTTCTTTGTGGAAAACAATGGAATTTTTCTGCCTGGTATTACAGTACAATGTTTATAGCAATTCATGGGATACATTCAGTACTATAAATACAATCTGCTAGTAATACATATTACAGTCATCATTAAACTTTTAAGAATAGCTACGATATTTGTCGTGGAAACAGCTCTCTCCCCTCTAACCTGTTTCATCTTTTATCCATCAGCAGAAAGGCAAGTTGAATCTCTTCATAAGACAAATAGACCCGTTCCCCTCTTCCCTCTCTTGTTACCATTCTTAGTTTGCTACATAGAAATGGAACTGGGTCCCTCATTTAAGAAACTCTGTATATACTACTGATTTCCAAAAGGCTTTGTAAAGTGTAAGAGAGACAAGGGTACCTTCTCAGCCACACTTTGTCCCAATAGAAACCCATATCAAGTATTTCATAGCAAACCCATTAGTAGTGATTTGCAATAGTCCAATTTAGAGGTCACTTAAGCATGAAAACAGTGTACAAGAAAATGTATAATGAAACAATATCAGTAATAGCATATTTAAATGAACAATATCAGTAATAGCATATTTTAAATGTTTCATTAAGTCTGAATTGTTATATTGTAGTTCTGCTGTGAAATAGCTACCGCTTCCTGTAACAAGATTTCTTTTATATATGTATTATTGAGACTATGCATTTGCACAGAAACCAAAGGATTATAAAAGTCAAAATATTTTTATTAATCATGTGTTTTAGCACATTTGTATACTGGATGACTTGCTTTATATATCTTTATATAGTCAATAATCCTAGATTAGATCCAATTAATATAAATTCAGTGCCTTTTTTTAATGGAGGTGGCGTGAAGTTGAACATTTTGTAGTCTCACATATTAAACTAAAACAATTAAAATACTTTTTTTACTGCTTTCAGAAAACTATTATCACAGCAACATAGATTATTAGTGTCCTGATTTGAAGGCATGAAACAAACAGAAAATATATTATGATGTGTCCATTAATTTTATTCTTGCTGAGCAAGGATGTCCAATTTACTGGCGCTGTGCTTTCAGTATTGCTGAATAGCACCAGGCGAGTGTCACTCCCTGGAGAAAGCTCATACATGGCATATGGTGAAAACACACTGTTTTACTTAATGCATACATTGTAGTGGAAGGTATTGATTTGAGACACTCCCTCCAAAATTGTTATGTAGAGGCCTTCCGTTCTTTCCAACTTTTCTTTAGCTGAAATGAGCTATTAAGACAGAACTAAGCCCATAGTTGAAACCCAAATTTTACAAATTGGCCTGGGTGGCACTCCCTCTATAGCAAAACCCAAGTTAATGGTATATTAGCTGGATTCAGTTGTTGAATATCATAACCTGGGCTAATTCCACTAACACAGTATAGCCATGTAAGATTCTACTAGCTGAGATTCTGGCCTAGTAAATCTTTCATTCTGCAAATACAATCATACTATTATTAAAAAGTATTGCAGTACTGAGACCTGGTTAAGAATTGTATGTCTTTTTTTTTTTTCCCCCTTTCTCCAGGAAAGTCCAGTGCAACAAAACCCTTGAAAAGAGAGTTGGCTTTTGGAAGCAGCAGTTTTTAATCTATGAGCTTCTGAAAACTGGAACAGTTTTGGCTGAAAACTGCTTCAAAAGAAAAAAAATGTCTGAAGGTCTGGACTACATATATTTCTATTTTTAGCTTCTATGCAATAAATCCGGGGTAGATGGGGAGACACGCACTTTCAGAACTAGCAGAGAGGCTGGAACTTGTTCTGGTTACCTATACTGTTTCTAGACCCAAAGTAATGTTTGTATGGCTCCTCACTCTCTTGACTTACTAACTTAGGTGTGTGGTGTTCAGGCAATTCTGTATTCACTCCACTGTCTAATGACATAGCTTTATAAAAGGACAGAAACTGAGAGAAAACCTACATGAAATGATGGAGATTTTACTATACCATCTAATAAAAATACTTGTTACTGTGTTGTCAGTTTACCCTTTGCTGCCTCCAAATTCCACATTATCAGACCAATTTTGCTTTCAGCTTCCAGGACAGAGCAATCTCATAAGCACTGCCTCAGCTGCCTGACAAGTGCATGCTGAGTTTTCTTGTCTTCTGATCACCTATTGCAGGCAATCAATCAATTCAGTCTGCTTGAATTGCTCTGATTTTATTTTGGTCTGGAGCACCACATTTCCTTCCCATAGAAACCACGGGGATGAAATGCCAAGACGTTTATGTGTGAAGTCAGAATGTTTCTGCCCAGCCTGTAGTCTCATCAGTTAAAGATACCTGTTGTTGCTCTGCTTCTTATATAGTCAATTAAGCTATAGAATACTAGCATGGTTCCCTCAAGAAAAATAAATAAATCAGCTGATGTCTATCAATAAACATTTCAACAGTCATTTCAGACTAAACTGTAGCAGTTGTTCTACCACCTAATGACCCCTCAGCTGAGAAGGGGAATCAGAAAAAAAAGGGAAAAGCCCCTTGGGTTGAAGTAGAAACAGATTTAATGAAATAACAAAACTAATACAATCACCAACATAAAGGATATAAGGTTCTACTCAGCCTCACTCTTAGGATCAGGAGCAGAAGGCCAAGAAGGAGGAGCCCCAGAAAGAGGAACTCCACCCTTACTGAACTCCCTCCTTTTCTAATGAGCATGATGAAGTGGTGTGGGATTACACCTGTGAGTCAGCTTGGGGCAGCTGCTGTGACTGGATCTCCCAGCTGACTTGGGACTGCTCATGGCCTGCCTGCATGGCTGGCACGTGGGTCTGTGCCTGGGGAACCAGGACAAGCATTTTGGAGTCGTTTGCTTTCTTGGATATGTCTTTTATCATGCATCTCTGACAAGCAAGGTTAAAAATAAGCAGTATTGAAACTGAAAAACATCTCTGCTCTTATTCACACCTAATTATACTATTTTTTCATTGTTCTAGGTATCCCGAAGGACCACGGATATTATTGGTGATTTATCATGACCCCATTGACAGTGCCATGACATTACTGAAAAAAACCAGCCAAATTCAACCTTCAGGTTATACCTCTTAAAATTTGCTTAGAGTCGATCTAATGGACCTGTTTATGATACAATAATTCCTCTCCATTTGGGCTGCATCTGCTGGACTTATCAAATATTCTTTGAGGGCTTCGTGCTTTATGTGTTTTAGTCCCCAGGAGCAGAAGCACATAACAGCACTGCCAACTGAAGATTACCATAGGCATCTACTCAAAAAATAGGATGTTTTTCTCTTCTGAGGGTGAAAGGAAATAACAACAGTGACAGGCTGGAAAAGGATGGATATATTTGTAAACTGTGACAATAAAAGTTAACACTGTAGCAGGAACAAATCAAGCATTCAAGCAGCAACTCTGGCAAATACACGCTCTAGCAATACTGCAACAGAAGAGTATGCTTTCCTATGGCAATAACCAGTGCCAAATTTGCAGGCACCTGCCTGTACAAGACTAAAATATAATATTTATTGCTTGTACTGAACTTCTCCACATCTCCAGTATGAAACTTCCAGATCCACTTTTGTAAATAACTGATTGTCCATATAGGAACAACAGAGGTAGAAGGCATGATATTAATATGTATACTTTAGAGATGGATAAATGACATTAACATTTTTAAGAAAGCTGGCACAAAATAACTGCCACAGACTGTAGCTAAAATAAACCGCTTTTTTTTTTTTTTTTTTTTTTTTCTGGAATAGCTGGTTTTTGTATCCAGAAATTTTGTATGAGTGTGAAGATTGTGCAAAATTTTCTAAGATTGCAGAGCGCCTGGCCTAGCTGCTAACAGTCCAGAAATCCTAGACATACTTCCAGTGTCTCAGTACAGCACAACTCTACAGCAGTTATGTAGCAAGTCTGAAACTTCTGAAAGCAAGCATCGTATTTTTGTATACATGCTGCACAGATGGCCTGCATGTTTCTGCTAAATGTGATGGGTTCTGAATGCATCAGACTGAGTGCGCATGCACAGGCCATCTGTGTGGTGCAACAGGAGTACATCTGACACTTTCCAGGAACATTGGACTCAGGATGCAATACACATGTATAGCACAAGGGTGTTTTTCTGTCAGGAAATCCTGTACAGAAAGGTGTTTTGAGTATCTAAGAGAGGTAGTGAGTTTTACTGGAAGTCAGAGGCAGAGAAATGAAAACTCAGTCCACTACAGTCACCACACAAACACACAATTTCTATCACAATTGCAGTATGATGGCCAAGGCCAGCATGGATTTAATCCTTTTCTCCCTTACCTCAGACCTTTCCCTCTTTGTTCATACACCTCCTGCTCTGCCACTGCATAGTTACAAAATCATATTTGTTTATTTGTTTCTTTTTCTTCGTCGCCTGCCATGCTTTTTTGGATCTGGTCCCTCTTGAACGATGCGTGGGTGTCCTTTCTAATCAGACCTTACAAAGCCTCTCGCAACTTGGCTGAGACTTCACACTATTGCTCAAGGCCCTTCACCTCAAAATACTTGAGCAGACTAAATAGCAATGAGGCAACACATGCTAGATATGTATGTCCTGCCACTAATGACGGTGGGTAGCTATTATATGGAGGGTATTCTTTCTGATGCCCTTGATACATATATGGTAGGAGTCATTTTCACTGCCAGCTTATCTTTACAGTGTCAGACTTTCAGCTTTAATAGGCTCATTAATCATCTGTGTCACTCACTTTCCATTCCTTCCCTGAAGCTGCTCAGTGAAAGTTCTGCTGCTGTATTTTGCCAATACCTTGGTGTTTTGACAAGGGAATGTAAATTCCACTATCTAGCAGTTGCTGAACCAGAGAAAGGTTTAATTGGGTTCAATAAGCATCAGAGTCTTTGGATGCTTATGAAGAGCAATAATGTGTTTGTCTCAAACACAGACCCAAGGGAAAGCAGGTTCTGTTTATCATCTCAGCTTACCCATTCTGAACATGCAGCATTGGATCAGGCCCTGTTGTGGCCTGTCTGCTTGGGATATTTCACCCTAAGCACCTTTCATTTCCTTCTGAGTTTGCCACCTGCACTATTTCATCACAGTTTGACTAGACTCATATACGGTAGGACCTGACTCTCTCAAGATTGATGTTCTTAGATTTCTACCTTTAATTTCCATTCCTGTCTTCACATTTGACCTAATAAAAATATATTTGCTGGTTCTCAGTTTTCCTTTCACATTTGTGATCAATCATACCTGATGTATTACTTAATCTTAAGTCTAGTATTACTCACTCACTTTGTGGTAGACCTATATACTGATAGTCTTATGTTAGAGCAGGAATCAAATCAGCAATGTTAGCATTTCCAGTATACCTCAATCAACATTTTCACAAGATTTTAAGAACACCAATACTTTTACCCCTTTATTGAACTATTTCCGTCTCATTTATCTTGTTTTCCATCCTAGTTGTATACAGTTCCACTGCTTGATTTTTTTGGTTAACATTCTGTTCCACCTTTATTTTTTAATATGTGTTTTAAATATCTGATGAACAAAAGCTAGTGGAGGAGGTTTACAACATCAGGTCTCTTAAATTAGTGTCCTCATATACTGAAATCTGGATGAGGACTGGAGGTACTTGAAGTCAGGCCTTGCAGTACCCACATTTTAATTACTGATCTCTGGAGTAGAGATTTAAATGCCTCCATTTACAGGCATATCCTTGCACAGCACATAGGATGACAGAAAACTTAGGGTACTATCCAAGACAGCCAGAACAAACTTCAGGTACCTGGAGAAATCTACAGGATAACCCTAAGTACAGAAAATTTATTAAAGGCTTTAGGGCATTGCCTTAATCTGTCTAGGATCCAGAGCCCAGAAATTGCTCCTGAATAAAGGTACCTGTATCTCTTTCCTTCCCTCTATTCCTTCTCCCTCCTCAGAGAGCTAATAGCAGGAGGAGCCTTCCCACACTCTTCCTTAATTGCAAAAGCAGCAAGATAAACATACTGCTTACCTGAGAGAGGTCATCCAAAGCTCTTGCTCTTAGGAGAGTGCCCTAGCTACCAACTCAGGCTATTCAAGGTGGTGACATACTGTCAAAAATATGTATCTGAACAGAAAATACCTCAAAATTCAGCATCTTAAGGACACATAAAAGGAACATTTGACTATGTATCACAGTTTTTAGAGCATTCTTTAGAAGCACAGAAAGCCTCATTAAATTGCTAGTTAAGGCTTAGCCTCAGCTGAACAGGTGAAGAGAACCAGAGCAGCCATAATCCATCCCAGTAGCTCTTAGACCCTTGTACTAAACAAAGATCTAGGTCTTGCAAGTTCCAGGGTTAAGCTTCAATTGCAGTAAGATAGGCAGAAAAAAAACAACCCTAACTTAGCTAGTTGATCTGTTCTAACTAGATACCTAGTGATTGAGCTTTTGGAAAACAGTATCAATCTACTCGGTCTTGAAAGAAAAGCTGACTTCTATGCTGCATGAGCTCATTCATCTTCCACAGGATTTTTAATTCATGGCTTATAAATATTTGGTTCTGTCAAAAACATCCTAAACTCACTACATTTTAAGTGAGTTGGAAGTTTCTGCTGAATCTGTACTGTCTGTACATGCATTCAAGTAAGCATTAGTAGCAGTGTAAAATAAGTGTCAAATACTTCTAAGCAGTGACTGCTTCATTTCAGCCATAAACATATGTTGTCAAAGGTCATTAACTTTCCTATTGTAATAGATTAAGCAGTTTTTCCTGCACTCTCTGAGCTAACAGCATCTTTTAAATTGATGCTGGACAGTGAAGTCCTCATGGGAAGATTTAGGGAACTACTGAAGGAACGAGGTGATCCACAGATCAATCTTTAGCCCAGGGTTTCCATACTTCATTTTAAATGAAGTTTTTCACCACCTTGAGGTGGAAGACCTGTGGACTGCTATTTCTTACTGTTTAAGTGTTTGAGAATTGAAGAAAACTCCCTTCCCATTCATCTTTTTATGCCGGCTGACAAGTTAAAGAACTATCACTTTTCCCAAAAGTTGAAAGATAAGTGACTGTGTTCAGTGCCCCAAAGTCATCTCATGGTGGGTAAGGGTTTGCTGAGGAAATGTATGACAACAGGCTCTGGGATAAGCAAGACCACTGAACAAGTATGATAAAGTTATACAGATCTGTTAAAGAAAATAGACTACATGCACAAGACATGATATTGACAGTAGGTATTTGTAGTAACCATGAGTTATAATGGCCTTGGTTCCATACACAAGAAAGCAAATATAAACTATAATTAAAAATAAATAAATAATTAAAACAAACCAGTCAGATCCAGCTTCTTGTTATCAGACCTCAGTCTTTTCCCAAACCAGCACTAATTCAAGGATTCCCTGGGGAGAACCAGGGGTTTCAGGTATTCAAGACAATTTCCCTCTTCTAATGCCTTCCACTATATTCAGGAAGAATTGGGACTCTCAAGAAGGACAGTTCACAGAATATGTTTTTCACTAGCAAGAGAAGCTAGAGGCACTAGAAAAAAAGACAGTGACTATTCCATGGATACTCAAGAAACAAAAAAAAAATTACTCTGGGAGGAAAAAAAAAAATCCAGATTGGGTCAGGTTTTGTATTATTGTTAACCAATCGTCAAAAGAGCAGCAGGAAGAATAAGATGAATATCTAGTCAAAAGTGTTCTAACAAATATTCTTTTGATTTATTTTTTAATTCAAACTAACTCTTTTATAGTTGCAGAAACTATTTTGTTTGACTGAGCTTGACATGGCCTGTGTGGTTAATGATGTATATTTTCATCAAAGGTGTATCTTAACATGTGCTCTCACTGAAGGAACTGAGAAAGCACCTGCCTGTGTTTTCGCAAAGTAAAAGGGATGTTAGCTCCCCCTAAATGACTCCTGATGCATTCTGTATGCTTTACAAGCCATCTACAGTAGCCAGTAAACACCTGCCTTGGTTGGAATGCAGCACTTGGCCAGTTTTTGATACTTTACACCAAAAGACCCCTTACTCCATAGATATCCTCAGTGAGAGGTAGTAAGACTGTGCAACATCAAGATGGAATAACTCACCTTTTTTTTTTAATTACATTGAAAGCATAAAGTTAAGTTGGAATGAAAGCTACTGTTTTAATTTTGTCAGGACAAACTGAAAAGATCTAGCAGATCTTGTGTCAGGGTAAGTTTCTGGTAAATTAAAACTAATCCTGAGAGCAGTGGGAACTTAGTTTAGCACACACCTCCTTCTTTTTTTTTAAATCATTTTAATTTCAAATGAAATGGCTAGTAAGGTAAGTGGCAGACCAGTTCCCTCCTATTCTGAAATGACAAATATTTAGACATTTCTGTTAAAGGTAGGATTGAAAAACAAAAAAAACCCAACAAACCAAAAAGAAGTATTCTTTCAAGTGCCCATTGCTGCTAGGTTCCTCCCCTGGAAAGCAGAGCTGTGGTGCTAATCAGATAATCTTTGGGAATAACTGGAGCAATGTGTCAGCCATGAGAGGAAATAAAATGAAGAGCTGCAATTGGATTATGCATTCTTCTCATTATCCAGATGAACACTGTACGTGCAATGAAAGGGATGCCAATGTTGCATATAAAGTAGCAACTCAAAGTGTCTGCAATTCAGATAAGACTAGACTGTGCCTTTAGGCACAGCCCCAAGCGAGGGGTGCTCAGGAAGCTGCCCCCTTCCTCAAGAACCCTGGGGAGACATTGTGTCACCAAGGCACACTCCTCCCAGGCCTGCACTGCTCCTCTCTCGCCCCAGGGAAGGAAATAAATGACTGCAGCTGACATTCCTCTTCATGCCTGGCCAGCTATTCTGATCATTAGTAAGCAGTGGTGTGGAGCCAATTCTATGCCCATTCTCTGCCAATTCCTTCACAGGGGGAAGTATCTGGAAAGCAGAGTCTGAATGTTACACTACTGCTGAATCCAAGATTGGGTAGGCATTAGCCAGTGGAGGAGAAACTCTGCTTGACTGAGTAAAGGACTAATATCTAGAGGAGCTGATAGAGGGCATGTCATTGCCATCTGAATTGCCATTTATATCTCAATGGAGTTGCATATCTCAGTGAAGTGACAATAACATGATAGCACTGTTGCCTAGGATGACTAGGAGAATATTATAATTTATCTACCGAGATGATCATCTTTGTATCAATGTGGGTAATCCAGACATCTGAGGAGGATTTTATTCAATCTGCCTTCCCTTAGGGTACAGCTGGGAACTTGAATCTGGTCGTACTTGACAGAGAGATATCATTATGACATTCTTGTCATTGAGAAGATTCTTGATGAGTATTTACTAGGACTGAAAAGCACTCCTGAGAAAAGAACAAATTCTGTTCTCACCTTAGGAGTAATTTATTTGTAAAGGCAACCAGCTGTTGTTGCAAAACTCAACTTCTTTTCTATTTAAAAAACAAAACCAAACAAAAACCCCCCAAACTCCAGCAACAGTAAGTGGACAAGGAATAAAACCTGTTTGGTCTGCTTTGTTAGTTTGACAAAAACAGCCTGGGACATGAAGCAAGTTTCTGCTACAGTAGCATGTAACTTTTAGCACTCTTTCTACCTAGCTGAATATGTCGACACACATAGAAACAAAGAGCTGTTTTCCCTCTTTTGTTCTGCAGGTAAGTGATGAAGCTTCAGGAGTGTTTTGTCCTGAAAATGGAAGTAACACACACAAACTTTCAACTTTATTATCTCATCAGCCATGAGAGAGATTGAACTCCAATATGCAAAATTGCACACAGAGGTACTCTCTCAATCGAGTTTAAAAATCACTGCGGCCAACAGAAGTCTTTTCTTTCATATTAGAAGACACAAGGTGAGAGACTAATAATGTGTGTGTAGAAAAAAACAAATGCCCTAACCGTTAGGACATAAAAATTAAGTACCATTAACTGGCGTTACCACAATAGCATCGGAGACTCTTGCACATGTGCACGGTGCACAAGTTCACTGGGTGATGTAAAAAAGGTCACCTAGTTACCAAAACACTGTCTCTCCAAAAAAAGTCAGGAATGTGACCTCACATTATGATCAAGAAATAAAACAGAAATTTCCTAATAAATGCATGAGCTTCCTATTGTTAGATAACATGATAATCTGGGGTAATTGCTAGCTCTTACTGACACATATTTGTAACACTGAAGGCTACACGCCCCTGTCAGTTTACTGGTTACTAATTGCTATTGTTCATCCTTTCAAGAAATAGTAAACTTATGTATTCCCTTTAACTCTCTATCTCTAATCCATGCAGTGGAGGAACTGCTAGGCTGTCTGTACTCTTGAGAGTTATGGAGTGGAACACGCTACACATGGAAGACAGCTGAAATGGAGCTCTTCTTAAGCATTGCAATTCTGCCCTACCTTGTTTACTGTTTTCTGGCAGTCTGTAAAAAAAAGGCAGCCAGGCTGAAAGTACTTATTTGTTCAGATCTTTTACACTCTTCTCAATATTCAGATCAATATGCAGGCAATGCTGTCTTCTTTGGTTTGGGCTGTTTCTTAAAGCCAAGATAAATAGCTTAAAACTTTGTTACCAAGTGACTGCAATACTGTACAGAAACAACATGCAAGAGCAAGAAGACACACTGTGAATTGTGTAGTTTGACTGATAAGTGAACTTATTTAGTGACAATACATCTCTTACAGCATTCATTTCTTGCTAAGACATACAGTATTTCTTTGCTTTCATTCTTTTCCTCAAAGGCTCACTGAATGATGTCTCAGGCACAAACCTTTCTGCTATATGCATTCATCACTGCAGGCAGTGGTATTCAGCTTGTCTTAAATTTTTGGGCCAATTTAATATTTGGTAACTTAAGTTAATAATGAAAAGCTGTTCTGAATTAGAGCTTAGTATCAAACATGTAGGCGCTCTGAGGGAGAAGTTTCTCCACAGAACGAAAGGAGAAGCAGCACTTTTCTGTCCTGGTGCCAGTTATAATCCTGATGTACTCAGAAACTGGCATAAGTGAATAAACTTTCAAAACTCGCAAAGACTTACACAGAAAAATATACACATGCAAGAAGCATTGTCTTTATGAGGCCCAAGAGACTTACCTTTATAGGCAAGCGTTCTCTAAGCAAATTGCCAGCTAGTTTATACAGGTGCACAGAGCAGTCACATAAAAGAAGAGAATTGTTTTATGGAACCAAAACAGAGATGTTGAAATCATGCCAAACAAGGAAGGGGCAGCCCCATCCAGCAGACTAAGCAAGTGATGCTATAGATTCATGAGCAAGTAACTAAGCCACCCACACTGCCTGCACAGTCTGCCAAGCAGACAGATGGTTCTACTTGTGAAATATCTTCAGATGTTCCTCATAGTTTACAGCATACATTTAATGGTAGAAATAAATGGAAAAAAGTAGTCTTTTATTCCTTACATTTTATTGGCTACAAATGTTAGGTTATGTCCTTCTAAATCAGCCTACAGAAAGATCTGTACTTAATTAAACCCTTTAAATAATTGGTAGATTTTAACTTGCCTGTGGAGATTTGATCTCCATACTTGCAATTTAATCTCAAAGGCTCAATACACATTTAGTTTAGTTAATCATTTTTATAGGCAAATGCCCAATTAGAAACTCTCCATACCTTTTGGGCCTGCTCAGGCTCAAAATACTTGTGCTCAATAAACACTCTTTAAAAAAAAAAAATTAAAAAATGGGGGATTCACCTATTTTAATGGTGTTTTCCATTCTGCCTCTAAAAGGTGATATTCTGGCAATTATATTCTTGATTTACCTGAAATAGCCACCTGTGCTTGCATTCACCATTTTGGGATGATAGTATCTAGTGCAGTGAGGCCTGCAGAACACTTCAACCTTGGAAGATTTAGAATATCATCTCAATTATAATGAACTGAGTTCCTCTACTTGAAATTGCTTATGCTGTACACTTTTCTTTAAAATAATTTAGTTTAAATATCAGGTCACTGGCATTCACATGAATAAGCTTTATAAGCACAAGAGAAAATAAATGACTTTTTTTATATCTTGGTGTTTTTTTCAAGAAAATATAGTACTTATCAAGTATACAATACAAAAAGAGGATTTTACACAGACAGGCTCTCAGCTTCAACGCAAGTGATAACTCTTCCTGGAAGAGAAGCAGTGGAAGCTTAATGGAATCCCACAACACAATGAGTATCAAAGGAATGGTAGAACAATGCTTACCTCCTGCCCCGTGGCCTCGATGCAAGGAATCTCCACATTTTCTGTCCTGAGAGAGGTAGCGGCTGAACAAGGATGCAGGATGTGACTACTGCCAGGAACTGCAGGTCAGGAGCTGGTGGACCAGTCCAACGGGGAATGCAGTGTGGGCCATAGCTCGATTACAGAACTGCTGGGTACTTAGGACTCCATTACCAGAACACAGAAAGGGCTGTGCTGTAGCTTTCACAGCACATACTGGCTTTTGTAGGTGGTGTGAAGGGCTGGTCAGATCTGACAATAAACCAGTATGGATCCAAAATGCTTTTAAAATTGTTTTCCCCGTTTTCATTCACATCTTTTCACATATAATCTCTTTCCATGCCTCCTTTTGTCAGCACTGAATTCAAGTTATTAGCAGCATTCAGTAGAGAAAAAAGACATGTGGCTCATCACTTAACTTCATCCTAGCATTATCATTATATACAAGTTATTTTATTTTAGAAACCCTTATGCATTCATCACAATCACACTCATTTTCCCACCAAAGATGAGGTATATAGGTAGCTACTATTTTTCAGCCTATGTTTAGTAATGGTTTTTAATCTCACAATCACTCATGAACAGTCGGCAAGCATTCTGTCAACAGACTTGGATGAAATATCTCCATATAGAGAAAGATACTGTTCTTTTACTTCAGGGATTTTCGTTTCTGTTACTTTTCAAAATCAGTTCAAGATCTCTTACATCCCCAATACTGGACAGTTATAGATATATTTAAGAGCTGAAAACTGAAATTTCAAAGCTCAGTTTAGTCAGCTTTTAAGCCCTTGAAAGAATATAATTTTCTCTGATTCCTATTTTGGGGAGGTTGGGTTTCTTTAAACAAAAAAAAGGCATTGTAATTTGAAAATCAGTAGTACATGAATATTATTCTACTCCCTGTGTTTATAGGAAGACTGACATGAAAGAGCTATGTGACACAATCTGCTTTTGTGTTTTCCTCCCACAGGAGCCCACTGAAGTCCCCTCCCTCAGAGTCTCCAGTGACCTACTACCACGCCTCTCACCATGCAGCACAAGGGCATCCTAGCCTTCCTCCTCAGACACTCTTTAGTTCCACTTCTGAGCAGAGTTCATAAATAAAAATAAAACAAACAAAAAAAAAGAATTAAAAATACAGTCATCCAGCAATTATTTTTAAAAGACTAGTCCCAAGGCCTGTTTTCTATTTAATGCTTCTTTAGCCCATCTCCCCAGAGCTCAGCCATCTGACAGGAAGCTTGTGTAACCATCCAGCTGTTTCCAGTCCCCAGCTACTATGGAGATTTTTTTTCTTTGTCCTCCTTTTCAGCAGGCAGCTGAGCTGAACTCTCACTAGGCTTGATGCCTGTGGCAAGGCAGGGTTAATTGGCCCTTGTTAACCTGCTCTGAGCCAATATGGCATTTGTAGGACCTCATCTCCATATGCGTTTATCTGTCTCACCACCAAAAAGTCTGTGCAAGATTCACCTTTTTAATGAAAGGCTTGGCACAAATCTCTTCACAGTGCTTGCACCTAACCTGTCACAATCAGCCAGCCATAAAAGTGCTAATCAGATGATACAAATAAGACTCATTAGAATATTGGGTGCTGGTTATATCTGCTTCAAAGGAGGGAAAGATTCAGGTTTCATATGGAGTCCCTGCTTAATAATTTATCTTCATGAGAGACAAGTATTAGGAAGCACTTCCTCTGCTAGGATATAAATCCACTGTCCTGAGCACTTATGGGCATCCACTATGCTACTTCACTTTTTGTAAGAGAAAATATTCAAACTGCAAGGCAGATATAGACACATTTCAACTGACTTTTACTCTCTCTCCTCTCATTGCAATTCAGTTAGCTATATCTTATACATCCTTGTGTATCTTCTAAATAGCATATGGAACCATATCCACCAGCCTGTGTATGATCTTGCTTGCTTGGTCATGTGCTTCAGTTTCAACTAGCCTTGAATAATCCCTTACTCTCTAGATGCAGTGATTATGACTGTGTATAAGCCCTGCCAAACAGTGTAATACAAAGGCAGAGTCCCTCTCTCCCTATGCAAGGTCACATATGTACATGCAGGGACTGACACAATTTGCCTCTGTGAATTCTTCAGTATGTTAACTACCGAAACATTTAAGCTAATTAATTCAGACGTAATAGCTTGGAAAAAATCAAACAGTCCTCATTGCAAACAGTGGCTCTATGGAGCTATAGATGTTGGCAAATCAAAATAATGCTATATCTTTAAATGCTACTGGAAAGCACAAATTGACGGAAATCTACAGAAAGAGATACAACAGTTCCCCTATTGTTTGACTTACACCAGAGCAAGCGTAAAAGGACACTTAGTCATTTTTCAAGGTAGGAACTAAATCAGTTGCATTCTGCTTACATTTATTATCTATCTACACATTTTCAAGCCTACTCAGAACTGTGCTTGCTTTTGCTCTCTATTGCCATGGCTGCTAATTAATTTGCTCACTTATGTTGCCCCTCCTATTTGAGGTTCTTTCTGCTACTTCTTTAGAAAAATTATTGGCTAATTACTGGGTAAATGACTGTATTGATTTCAGGAACTGTCTGAGTAAAAAACAAACAAGCAGCCTCAGGAACATGGAATTTCCTCGATGCTTTGATTCTCCAGACAGTATTTCCTCAGCCTTTTTCTCCTGACAGTCTTGATGAAACCTAACTGTTACCTCTGATTTATTTGGAGGTATGAGTAATCTCACCTGTTTTCAA
This sequence comes from Podargus strigoides, assembly GCA_028020825.1. Classification (NCBI taxonomy): domain Eukaryota; kingdom Metazoa; phylum Chordata; class Aves; order Caprimulgiformes; family Podargidae; genus Podargus; species Podargus strigoides. The sequence goes on from CM051630.1 coordinate 15,455,084, forward strand.
TGCAGCTCCTACAGGCCAAGATGCAGGAAGCTCCTTCCAGCAGTAATCACTCTGATGTCACATCAGTTTAGCTGAAATCAAAATGATAAATTCAGAGAAAGGAAACTGGCTATTAAATGTAAACTGTACCAAGGACTGCATTCTTGAGTCTACTGTGCCTTCATTAGACCATTGAAATAAGTGGCACACAGAATGGAAAGTGAGCTTTTTCCTTGGAGCAGTAAAAAACACTCAAAAACTTGCAAAAGAAATGAGGCTTTTTAAAGCTTTTAAGAAGTGAAAAAAACCCTCCGTATATTCTAAAAGGCCAAATGTTGTTTCCATGAAGAATCTTAGTTAATTTTCACATAAATGAGCTGCAAATATTTAGAAGTAGGGAAAGAATATCTGTTTCAGCAGATACATGCTTTTAGTAGATTAATTCTATCTGTCTCAAGAGTTATAACTTTTATTTTCCCAAAGCCTTGTTATGCCTGGTGATGAAAAATATTTTTTCCTTTCAATTTTAGTCACAGAGTATTATAACTGTGTCTTGTGATAATTTTGAAATATAATGTCTTTTTTGGCCTTTGGTAACAAAAGTAACAAAGATTTTTATTTGGAGTTTATTATATTTTGTAATAATGCAAATGAGTTTGTACATCAGCATTAATCATACTAAATGAAGCTATCTGTTTCAGTTTGAAATACTGAATAATTATTCATTAACAATGACTGGCAAAGAAGCTTAAATTAAATAAACTGGCATTTTAGAGGAGCAGCTTGCAAAAAACATTCTTTGGGTGGGTTGATTTTATTTATTTTGGGGAAGTGTGTAGGCACAAATACTTAAAACCAGATATTATTTGTGAGAAATGTTGTAATAATGTCTTTCAAACACATTCATATTTATAAATCCAATATCTGGAGTTATGAAGAGGAAGCTAAAGTGTAAATATCACTTATTTTCTTTATATTTCAAAAAAGAAGATGAATTGGCATCTGTCTCCTTTCCTAGTAAATAAGCTACTGCTAATTAATTAATCTGTGAAGGAAACTTCTCAACAAGCATTCTCAAAAGCAGACATGTTACAAAATGGGATTGCTTCCTGCCACTGAAGCTCTAAGTGTATTGCAGCCTCAGAGCTCCACTCTCGCAGAGTACAGCTCATCAGGTCACTCTGATCTGAGGCACTAGCTGTGCAAGCTTTGGTTTGTATGTCTTTCTCAAAATGAACTCTGTCGCTCAGTTCAAATGGTTCAGCAGCAAATTGATCTCTCCAAGTTCATACAAGCCCAAACTCCTAGAAGAATTTCCTCCTTTCCTTAGACCCTGTGCCTTCTTCATTAACTTTGATGTAGGCTCCCTGCCTCACTTCTGCTGTTTCTTGTGCTTATCTTTTCACAGGTTAGTCGGCAGCTTCACCCTTTTAGCAGGCTTATCCAAGCTTACACTGTGAAAGCTGTTCTCATCCCCAACTAGGAAGAATCACTCTGTATCAAAGGTGAGGCATGATGCAGTCAACTTCCACTGGCCAGTCAAGCACAGGGAGCTAGCAACTAGTGCTGTTAATGTGGAGCTTGTCTAGGCTAGAAAGAATTAATCTCTGCAAGTTTCTTCCAGTCAACATATATTTTGTGTGACAAATGAAAGTTTTTTGGCAATAACTTCTAAACACTGTCTGGTTTCCTGAATAAAACGTGTTGCATCATCAGTGAGATGAGGTTTCCCTGCCCTTTAAAGTTCATTTGCTTTAGGGAGGAATTCCCTGTTTTGCTCAGTTGTGTTAGTCACTTTGGCTAACAGTTACAGGTCCAACAGAAGGATTCTTTTGTAGTTAGTTACAGAAGAGAAGACCCTCCAAATTCTGGTTCATCTCATTCAAACACAGATGGCCAATGTTGGGGTGAGTGAATTCCACTCTGGAATGCCATTCCCTTTGCCCAGGCTGAAGGGCACAGATGTCTAACTTTGGTTAGACAGGTAAAGTTAGCTCAGGCAATTTGTACCCAATTATTTTGTCAGTATTGTGAGGGGCCTAACATAGCCATGCTCACACACTTCTGAGTGTACCATCCTCTCTGAATAAACTTCAAGTAGGCTGCTTCACGTGCCTCTCAGCATGGCAGCCAGCAGAGCTCAAATATGAGCCATGTTTAGATCTAGATCAAAACCACTCTCTGATTTAAGCTGGCTCCTTTGACTTTACACTGAAATGGAGCAGAGGAGGCGGGCTTAAACTGCTATGAATAGGAAAGCAGCAAGGAGCAGAACAGCCTTTGTGCTGCACACAGGAGTGAGCTCTTCTCTGGGACATTGTTCCACTATCGTTTTCCAGGCTCACTTAGGGCAGCTGTAGTAAACTTCCAAATCCCACTATTTCATACCTGCATTACAAATTGTGGGTCAGGGCCAAATTCTCCCGACTGCTGTGCAAACACCCAACAAAAAGTATCACTTAACAGCTCGGACCTTGATGGGTCTGTGGATCCTGCAGGGGAAACTAAGCAAGGGGAATGTCACTGTAGCCAAGAAACATAAGACAGACAAAAGTTGGAAGGAAAAGGAAGCTACAGAGCTGAAAAATGATCAGAGTCATAGGTAACAAGCATACTGTGAACTCTGTTTCTGTTCTAATCATCTGGCATCTGGCTGTCTCCGTTGGTTTTTTTTTGTCTTCTCCCTCTGCCCACATTAACCTTTTCTTGTGGACATGATTCTTTTTCTGCTTTATTTTGCTGGTTTTGGTTTGGTTTGTCTTTTTTATTATTATTTGACAGAACTGGGTTTTCTGTTAGTAGACTTTAGGGACCCTACACCATTTATCTATGCTAAATGGTTCAGGACACTACAGTTTGGTTATTTGACTTCTGTTTTTAATATCAGAAATAAATGTTATGAAATAATAAATTTGATTGTCTGCTAAGAATTGTGTGTCTCCTCAAGTCTAATGTTTATTTCTTGCTTTCTTAAATCTTTCTTGCTAATAATATGACATGTATCATGGGAAATGTCTCACTACACCAGAAGCAGATTTAATAAAAATCTCTCCACACACTCAACAGCAACTGCTTTAAAACTATGTAAGCAAAAATTAAGAGCTATCATTCAGACTTGTGTCTTCAAATACGTAAGGGAGTTTTCTTAAGAGAGTTTCCTGATTTTAAACATACACTGAATGTAGTTCTCTGTTTCACTACCTGGGTTTCAGAAATAATAGAATTTTTATGTAGCTAAGTTAGTACAAGGATTACAAAAACATTTTCAGTGATAAGACAAGGGGCTTACTTCTGGTATTTTGTGGAAAAAAAATGGATCTATGCCTTTACAATGCACTACTGTGAGGAAAAAATAATTTGTATAGAAGTTACTGTGGGCCTTAGACTAATGGCCATAACTGTAAATGATATTGAAAAACAGGTAAAATTAAATAAAGACTTGTGAAGTATAAATTTGCTGCTGGCAATCTAAAAAGGATTTTCTTGTTACTCACCCATGGGATTTGGGGTTCTATCAAGGAAGCTTTCCTACTTGTCATACATCATTTCAAAAAGACATATATAGCCTGGAAACTGCTTTAAGGCAGCTGCAAGCAAGTGTCACTTTGAGTTAAATGCATTATTAAACTGTTGGGAAATTTCACATCATGGGTCATTTATCTATGCATGGGTCAAAAGCCTCTACACATGCCTAGATAAATGAGAGAGAAGAGCAAAATTCTCCCTTGGGAAGTAATACGTTGACAACCTCTTAGAGTTCATGTTGTTATTTTTAGTAGATATGAGGAAAAATGACTTGCCAAGTATACTAATTCATAAAACCAGGTGCTAAATACCCACAAGGAAAGGTTAGCAAATATCCCCATATTTTCACGTTGCTTCATGCAAGGTGTCAGCAAAATGAAGTATAATATGCTTTGGTTCTCTGTCTTTAATGGCTGATTACCTAGTCCCAAAAGATGTACACTGAATAATGTGTATATTACTGGCTTAGTTGCTTTGGGAAGAAATAGTGCATGCACTTGAAACAAGGCATACAGGTAGTGAAAACAGCAATACAAAGTTTCTATAACTTTGACATATTGTTGATATGTGATTTAATTTTGTTGCAGAAAAGTCTTTGGTTTAGCAAATCCTGTAATGCCCCTGGCATGTTGCTGGGAGTTCCCAGGTACCATGACATGCATCATCAGACAAATCAGAAGCTAACCTGGTAGCCAATTTTAGGAAATCAGCAGCGACGTGAATCCACATGAGAGAAGTGATCTAGAAACAGTTCTTCACAGTACATTGGTATTCTTTCATGTTGAAAGATTAAGTTTTCCATCTCCTTGCACATTTGTCTATTGTGCAGACCAGTCAGAAAAATAGTTGAGCAAACAATTGCAAAGGGAGGGCTGCTCTTTTGATTAGAAGCAATTTTACATTCTTGGTAGCTCATAGAGGAGAAAAAATATTTGGTATTGGTATCAGTTCATAGCTCTGAGCCAGCTGAGTTTACGTGAAACTCAATGGTGTTTTGGGATGAGAGGCACTGAAAGCACAGACCTTTCTTCTGCCAGGTGACTTCTACAGATGGATGGTGTCAGAAAAGTCTCTTTATCTGCCAGAAGATTATGAGATATTTCATTAAATACATTCTAGATAATGATGAAGGATTCGCTCTTCAAGACAAGAAGCAGATTTACACAAGTGCTGATGTTAATGACCAGATCTATGGAAATAGCATAAAGGTGGTTTGGTTACTCCCACCCATGGCAGTGACATTTCTAACAGTACACTGGCCTCAGCCCCCAGTATATTCAATCCTTAGCTCTGGGCAGCTGATAAGTTTCATATCTTCTATTTTCTACCATTATGGCCAAATCAGAGCAACCTGAGAGCACCAGAAATCCAACAAATTCAAGGGGGATTTTCCTATCAGAAAATTTTCCTATCAAGAGAGCAGTGTGATGATGAAGTAATCAGTATTATTTATTTATTAGAAGACATTTCTATACAGCATGGGGAATAACGGAAGTTTTCAATATATTCCTAGCTCTAAAAATCTGAACACTTTGTTGGCAGTAGAGAATAACATTTCAAAACACGCTCAGTCCATGGTGTAAGAATTACTTTGTTGGCATTCATCAGCAAAAAGGTCTCTGACTGACTCTTATTTGCCATAGCCCAGCAGAATTCAGAATGAGCTGATCTGAGAACTGAATTTAGTTGTATTCTAGTTCTTTAGGACATATTCTCTAGCAGAAACTCCTGGAGGGGCAATGTTGAAATTTTGAGAGGAAATCAGATGGCAGTCTTGGAAAACACTTTTCCTGTCTTAATGCACAGATCTTATTCCATTTCAGTCTGAATGAACCCATAAAACACATTTTCAGATAGAACTCTGGCAATTTTGCAGAAAATGTTTCCATGCCTCATTCTGGTAGACTGAGTACAATGTTCATTGTCTGTGTCTTCTTGTGGGACCTTGACTGTCACAAGCATTCATAAAAGGCTGACCAAGATTCCAGCTCATTGTACTAACCTTCCTGTCAGATCTAACACGTGTAATACTTGCAATAGCAATGCAATAGAAGTTCTGGAAAAAAAAATATGTAAAAAAAAGAACAAAAAAGAACTTGAAAAACTTTAATAGCAGTATTATGAAATTATTAAAATATATTTTATATCTTTCGTATTATTATATGGCTCAACTCTTCATGAGCTTTGCTCTGAAAAGGCCAGTGGTATCCTGGGATGCATTAAGAGGAGTGTGGCCAGCAGGTCATCTGACTTCATTTCAGCAGGAAGCTATCTGCATTCATATGACTTTTTACCATCAAGCACAATTATTTAAACTACTAGGTGTAATACCAGTCATTTTGTTAACTTTCCCTAAATCATGGTTCATGGTGAGATCACCATGGAGTTCTACAGAGCTCAGAGGGCTGATTTTTAATCACGCTTGACAAATTTAGTACCCATCAGTGTAAATGGAGTTAGTCAAGAGATATATATAGGCACAAAGTCAAATCCTTACATAGGTAATTGTCTAGTTACAATTAGTCCCTTCATTTTGTGTATCATTCTAAGTGTCTGCTTAAAACAATGAATATTTCCCAGACTGTGACTCACTGGCCTCAACCCTCTAACCAGCTGGGTCAGAAATTCTCCAAAAGATGCCCTGAATCTCAAAATGGTCTTCAAATCTGAAACCACCTCTTGGAAAGTGTCAGTTCAGATGATTCCTGAAGTTTCAAGACCCCACTGCTAATCAGATTTAAGCATCCCAGAAATGCCTTTTCTGTAATTACGTTTTTACTTTTCAATGAAGAATGCTTTTCCTGTTTTGATGTTCAGTTGATTTACAGTTGAAAATCTTTGAAAATCTAAATTGTTTGAAAAATATAGAAGATCTGCATGTAGTCAAAATCACTACTTATTATAATTGTTGTAACATATAAAAAAGGATCTTAGCCTCACAAAAAGCACTGAGAATTTCACTGTTTACTAATCGAGCTTGATTCAGGACAAAGATGAACTACTTCATTGCACTACTCTCCTAGAAAACCTGCAGTCTATAGCATTTATCATAACTGTAAAATCAAATGCAAATTAACATTACATGAATGTAAGTTTTCTCTTTAACTATTTTTCTTATTTATTATTTTGTAGGTTGTTTTTATACAAGAAAGACTTCATAAAACTTCCGTACGTTAAAAAATTGATGAACCAAAAAAGCAAACTAGCAAGATGTTTGGCTGATGAACCCAGCAAAGCAAAGCTGATCTTCTTCAGCCAGCTGACACTGCTGGCAGTACACCAAAATTAAACCAAACATATAACCTGACCTATCAGTGCATTTTATTAAGATGTCACTGAGAACAAAATTAAAACATCTCATTAAAAATTTTCTCAGACATAAAATTAATGTATATATTAAAGCCATGACACAGGTTCTCAACTAATTAATTAACCTATTTTAAAGTACAAAATCTCTGTGCTCAGGTATTCTGTCTATTGAAAATTTCTGACAAGGTCCCCAGCTACCCTTGTAGTCTTTTAAGCTAACTTGTCTTAATAACGTAAGAATAACTTATATCACCATTAATTTCTTACTTTACTCTTTATAAATTTACAAGGATGCTATGAGGAGCAGATATTATAAAACAGCTTCATAGATTAGAAAATATTCTTGATGGTGTTCACTGTGCAATTTGAGTAAGATTTCTTTATAGAGATGATTTTAATGTTTTGGTCCTCTTTCACCCATAGTTAGTTTCTGTCTGTGTACAACGTTTGTTGTCATAACCTACATCAGGCTGTTTATAGCATAAACAATGACTCTAAATTAAATAATCTAGATTTACTTAATTTGCTCATTAATAACAATATTACATTATTTTAGCCAAACATCGATGTCAAACTGAACAGAAATAAGAGGAAAGCAGTAATTAGTCTAGGTTAAAATATATCCTCAAAGGATATTAAATATGCAAGAGCTCATCCATGAAAATTAGACTGCAAGAGGTTACACCATGTATTGGCTTATTTTGTTACATATCAAATTATCTCTCATGAATAAATATATCTAATAATGTTTAAATCTATAATTTAATAGTGCCTTATTAAAAATACTTTCTGAATCAACCAAGCTGTGTATTTGATTTTCTATGATTATCAGATTTTAAGTACACAATAATTAAATGTACAATTTGTACTGACTTCTACAAGCACAATTAAAAAGACTATGCTCTTTAATCCCTTTCGTAGATAACTTCAGTAAATATGAATGCTAGGCCTAACACTTAAGTTGGATAATAATGTAAGTTACAGAACACAACAAGATGTGAAGTTTCCTAATAGGAAAAAAAAAAAAAGTTTAGATCTCTTTGTTTATTTAAAGCAAAAGAAACAACTCCTAACTTTTAAATTTAAGTTTGGTGTGCTTTGCAACATGAGCACTGCTGTATTCCCTTTCCCACAGCTACCAAGACCACAGCTTCTTAAAGGACTTGAAAACACATCTCATCTAGTGTAAAATCCTCACCTTGCTTGTCATTATGCAGTGGCACAATTTCCCTGTCAAACATCTCTGAACTCGACTGACCCTCAAAACCTTCGAAGAGTTACCCACCACTGAAACCGAGCTCATCTGGGTAACCTCACTGCCATTTGCTGCCACAAAGCACCAAGGGATACTGTGAAAAATGAACTTGGTTAATAGGTGCTGAGGAAGTACAGGTGAGTTACAAGTCCCTGCGTGCAGCATTAACCCAGAATCATCACTGCTCTCTCATGACAAGAAATGATAGGAAGGACTGCTCTAGTTGCCATGGTGAACTCTACTCAAAGACTGTATCTCTCTCTCCCCGTTTCCCCAGAGAGGATGAAGATCTTCATGGTGGTTTTGTTCCCTTTTTCATTGGTCCCTGCCCCAGCATCAAGCCCCAGCCGTGAAGCCAGGCTGAGAAAAGATTTGGTGCTATTTGCTAATTCTAAAAATTCATGAAGATGAATTAGTCTCCTTCCTGCCATGTTCCCTCCACCTTAAGAAATGAAGATGAAGGATGGAGCAATCCACTAATTAACCCTCTTTTCCAGGCACAAAGAGCTGCATTACAATGTGACATTGCTCTGCCCTTTTCTTTTTGAGATGTTTTCATGGCCTATCAGAGTCCGCTCTATGAAAAGACCCTCTGCATCTGCTCTTGCAACCTGCTAATTACTATACTGTAATTAAACGCACACGGAAGCAATTACCTTCATATATCACCGTGTCTGACAAGCAGAGAGCCACTTTCAGTTAAGACACACTTAGCTCCACTCTCAGGAAGGTGGAAATTTGGTTTTGGCTCAGCTGGTTTGACAGTTGCATGAGGATACCGAAAATCCTTGTCGTTGTCTGAGCTGCAGTTCCATGAAAAACGTGTGCACACACCCACACACATGAATGGGCCAAAGTGTCTCTGAGCAGGGGATAAAGCCCCACTCCAGTTACTGGAACTGGGTATGGATCACAGAGGCCAAAGTATCCCCAGCATAGCAGTTGCCCCATCTTTCCCGTGAAACAATTGCTTGTTTCTCAACTGCTGTTTCTGGTCCCCGAGTCTCTGCAAAGTTACAAGGTCACAACAATATCCTGGGTTTTTCTTGATTGGATTCTTTATTCCTTTTGTGGTTTCAGCATTTCCAACCTCATTTTCTCTATGACAACAACAGTACTTAGGATTTTTTTCTAGTAGCTCTTCAGCCTCAAGGAGAGCAGAGCTTAAGATTTGATTTTACTTGGTAAATAACAAATAAATAATTCTTTTTTTTGTAATGAGTAGGTCCTTTGGTTTTGATTCAGACTTTGTTGTTTGCTCTACAGTACACTTTGAGCCTGCGGCTGAGCTAGACTTACTTGAGGTCCACACCTAGAGTGTTCAGACCTGTGCTCAGCTGTGAGATCCAGAGAAAGTTCTGCAAATCACAGGCTGGCACAGTAAGAAATCACACAGAAAAGTCCAGACAGTGAAGGGAACATTACCTTACTACTGGCAGCAGGTATGTGAAGGAGAACTAGGGGCACTGAAGAGAAATTAGAGGACATGATAGTCATCCCCAGACACTACCACATTCCACTTCTGTATTCTGCCTTGATGGTGTCACATCATTATCTGAAGGAAAGAAAAAGAAAAAAAAAGCTGCTGTAAAATGTCAGCACCTTTGAAGTATATAGAAAATGCAGACACATCAAAATGTGTATTCCTTTTCTATGCCTTTTCTTAAATGAAATATAATGGTCAGCTGTAGGCTAGGTGCTGCCATGCGTTGCCAACAGGATGTGAGAAACAACAGCAAGAAATTCATCTTTCTTCCGGACGTTCTGCTTGCAGCATGAGGCAGCACTAATCAAAGACAAATCACAAAGGTTTGGATTTCTTCTGTTCAGTACTAATACCTAGGGGCAAGGTGGAGAAGGGAACTGTTTGATATTGCGCAGTCATACTCCCTACATTCTTTACCAACCAATTTAATGAAAGCTCAATTGGTTTATTCAGTAACAGATTAGGAATGGTATTAAATCATTATTTGATGGTACTTCTGTAGAAGCTGGAAGAGTTTAATGCTAATACTACTGATATGCACAAAAGGTGATTTTTTTTCCACTGCTGAAACAAAGAGAGTTACGCCTATGAGTAAGTGTCTGCAGGACTGGGGCCTGATGCTAAGAACAAAATAAGAGGAGACAAACAGCAGGGATGCCATAAGAATGGAGCAGACTGCGCTCAGCATTTCTTTGAAGTATAATTACAGCCCCACTGAAGCATGAATGTAGCATAACATATTTGCAACCACTGTAATCAGTGTAATCATGCTGCCATTTCATTTACTTTCACACATTCTGTTAAGGCATTAGGACTGCTGTGTAGACTGCTGGAATGATACAGTTAATACTGTCCATTTATTTTGTTCATGCTGATAAATCATGTTGTTATTCTGCTGTATTCATACTTCTTTTCTATGACTTTAAGGCTAAAGCAGCCCATTTCATAGTCGTATAAGAATTCTGCTTGTAGAATAAGAATAGAAGGTAAACCCAGATTTTGTTAGATTTTTAACACCTTTACAAGACCTTTCATATTTGCTGTTAATTAGCAGTATTGGGACCAAATAAAAATAACAGATAACTCCCTCTTGTAAAATTATTCCTTTCAGTAGTTATTATTTAGTCACAGTGAAGGGAGAGGAAAAAAGGAAAAAGAAAAAGACATGACACCAAGAAGTCTAATCTTGCTGCCATTTTACCCTTTCCTGAGTGCCCCACTTACAGTTTTCTTTCTTTAAGCAAGTGCATTAGCAAAGTACAATAATATAATGGGAATTGCCTTGAAGGTATAGAAGGTAATTAAAATAATACACATAGCTAACTGAAGCAAGGTGAAAGTAAATGTGCAAGGTTTAACATCTGCTCTGCCATACAAAGCCTATGGAAACGAAGACAAAAACTGGTTTAGAATAGATCACATTGCTGATTTTTCATAATAATTATAAACCTCCTTTCTTTCAGATGGTTCTTCAATGCAGTTTGTATAAACAATAAAACGAAGTAAAATTACATTAGTGAAAGGGCAATGATTTTTCTGCTGGTAAGGGTCCTGGTGTCAATGTTGTTTTTCATTTATTTATCTTATCTATTTATGAAAGTTGTATTTGCTTATTTTTTAAGGCAATATTATCTGTGCTTCTTCCTAAATCAGGCCATTTAAGGAGGTAGTGGAAAATAGTAGAGTGAGTTTTTAATGAAAATTCTGCACCTTGATGTCTATCTAGGAATTTAAACAACTATTTAATAAGCAGACTCATAAGAGTGAAATCTATATAACAATTGAAATAATAATGCTCTTCTAATCACTTAAGCGCCAAGAGAGTGAGTGGAGGTAATCACATTCATTGTAAATTTATATGCTATGCATATCCTTGTAAGCATTTTGAAAGAAAGTGGTGCAGAAGACACAGGTGCCTAAATTAATAAACATTAGAAAATCAGCAAGAGATTTAACTACACTGGTTATTGTTTTCAATTATTAAATAATTAGTTTGAACATCTTTGTACACCTGGTCCCAGATCATGGGATTCAATTACCTTGAATGGCTCTGGGCTGCTATTTGATCACTTAATACTAAACCTGCAAATTATTGGGCATTAGGAAGAATATCTGGTGGAGGACATTGAGATTTCCCAGAAGTTTTGTGAAAAAGTTCACTAATCAGAACATTTTGGTTTGCAGAGTCATGACTATAATTAATAACAGAAAAGCTTTATTAAGAACTTAAAAAAAAAAAAAAAAGGCAACTAAGGGAACAGGTGGCAGGCAAAGGGCTGAATAGCATCATTTAAGTATTCTCACAAAGAAGTATTTATCTTTCCAGGATATGTACATTTTATACAATAATTTAAGAAAAGTCACATGCTTCTCCAGCTTTCCTACTTTTTTGCTTTACATACTGACCAGCTCAAATATCCTGTCTTGTTTGTCCTCAAGAGTACTGAATTTATCTTTCACTCCAGCTCTAATAGCTGCCTTCTGAGAATTTCTATACAATAGAAAATTCAGAAAAGCTTTATTTGAATTAAAGCCCTCCAACAAGCTCCTAAACAATACACCTCAGACTATTAGTGATCTGTCTTTGAATTTTCTTATTTAAGCAACAAACTGAAAGAGTTTGTTATAAAATGGCAGATTAAAAAGAAAAAAAGTACTTAATAAAATGTTTTAGGAAAGGCTTCACATTAAATGTCAATGTGTTTTGGATGATGCTTATGACATAATTATTTTCCTGTAGAACATGAAGAATGAAAAAATGCTCCCTTTTAACGGCTTCAGTAGGAGAAACAACAACTAAATACATTAAGACTTAGAAGAAGCAAGAGTCCAGTATTTCACTTTTTCAGAAAGACATTAAATAGCTAAGTGCCACTTCTACACGTACACCTAGATAATGTATATAATTCCATCAAAAATTTCAATAAGACATAGCATCCTTTTCCTTTCCAGTTTTTGAATGTTCATTGATTACAAACCCCTGTAATTTCACTGGCAAAATGCAGAACAAGATTTTTTTTCCCTCTGTCCAAAAACTCACTCAAAGCAAACCACTGTCACCTTTACTAAGTATGAAGGAAAACAACATGAGCGGAGAATGTTTACCAAATCTTGAAAAGGCCTAATTGATGTGTAGCTTGTTTTCCAGGATGAAACACAATAACATAGCCAAGACTGACAAAGGAGGGATTTCAGTCTTTGCCTGTGTCTCCCTGACTTTCTTTCTTGTGGCTGTTGGTGACATAAAAGCAAGGACAATATTGGTGACAATCACTGATATTCTTATATAATCTGATTAAGGTAAAGTTGAAGAACAACAATATACATTCTAGTGTATTTGTTGTGGCATCATTTTAAGAAGAGCTACAGCAGCTAAGGATATTTCAGATCTAAAATTTCTACAGTGTGTATTTCTGAATGTGACTGTTCACATTGACTGAGAAGAGTCATGTTGTTCATATTCATTAGATGTTAATTTTTGTGAAAGATATAATCTGTTTCCTGGTTAAGTATTACATGTATTGTGATTTCCAAATTGATTATCTGAATTATTTTAACAAAAATTTACATGAGGATTATTTTTCATAAACTTGCTTGACTGGTTATGAACAGTTCACTGTGACCAGTTGACACAATGCTTGAATTGGGATTGATAACATAAATCATATGGTAGTATTTTGAAAATGTGACTCAATTCAAAGACAGTGAAAACTTCCATGTACTGATTTAAAATGTGCTTTGCAGGTGCATTTGTATGACTGAAACCTAGAGCTGTGCCACGGAGCTGACAAAGAACCTAGGGATTTGGAAATTCATTCTCTCTGCTGTGCCACACAGTGCCTGTCAAGGGTGATGGTAATAATATAAGCAAATTAGAGCTAAAAGGCATTTATCAAACTTGTATTAGTTGCAAATTGATGAGCCTGCTGGAAAATTTCTAAACAATCTTAGGCCCACACTACCAGGACAGACTAAATAGCAGAGATCTGTGCCTCTACTTGGTTTTACAAACTGCAAACTTCTGTGAGATATTTAATACTTGAATGGATGTAAGTTAGGCAAGTGTAAAAATACCATTTCTGTTAAGAATAAACCTTTCCTGCTCTTATCTTTTGTGACAGATAAAAGGGTGCAGGGATATTTCAGGAATACTTATTTTTTTGGGGAAAAAAATATTTGCACATGTGAAAGCAACATAAATATTAAAGAAATTAATCTCATGTAAGTTTTACCATCCCAATCTATCCTTTTGGTGCTAGAAATCAGCTCCCTAAAGTGACCAGGAAGTCCCTGTGTCACAAAGGCTAAACCAGTGGAGTCTGTTTGTTCAAGTTCTTCAGGGACTATACAAAACATCGGAGGAATATGTCTTATTTTATTTTGGAGTGCATTTTAAAATCAGTGGATTCCCTGTTACATGCACGGTCCCACCACCTAATCAGTATACCTGGCAGGTGATGTGGCTTCATGGCCGTGAATCAGTGTATCTCAGCTGCAGGCCTTACTGCATTTTTCCTCCTTCATAGTGTCTGAGCCATCCCTGCTGCTGTCAGATCCTATGCTTTTCTTCAGGTGGAATCACTCTCCTACTCAAAATAAGACATAATACCTCACTCTTCCTGAAGGAAAAATGATATTTCCCTGGAGCTAAAATTTTAAACCAATAAACACTCTACAGAACTATATATTCTACCTGCAGCACTAAATGATTTTAGGTAAGCAAAGTCCACAAGTGCCTAGAAATAATCTGCATGGTTAAGTGTCTTAGTCACAATAAATATTGCACTGCAAAAATCATCAGAGATGGTGATTTGTCATGATGACCAAAGTCAGTCACCCAAGCACAGCCAACCTCTTCAGGACTCGCTGGTTTATAACATCCAAGTAATTACCAGGGTCATTTTATACCAAAACAATGTTAGTCCTACTTCCCAGCAGCACTGGCCATTTAACGCAGAATAATTGTACAGGTGAGCATCCTGAAACAGTCACACAGTAGGAATCACAGTACTGATAAAAGTGAGACTTTGTGGGTCTCTGTGAGCATTAATGAGGACGATGAAGGTGACTGTTTTCTGCAGTCAGTAGACACAGGTTTTCCTAGACTCCAGGCTGTCCGTTACAAGCAGAATTAAGATAGTTTCATTTTAAATGCATTTTTTTGAATCTATTTTGGGTCAAAATTTTTAATTGGAGGCTGTGCATGTGTGCAGAAACAGACCTTAGTCAGGAGGCATTTGACTGCTGCCAAACTGAGAAGCACAGGGTAGCATGACACTTCCAGTAAAATTAGGTCAGACTGAGGATGGTTCAAGTTGGGGGGTTTTTCCACTGAAGTTTATTCCAAGTTTTCAAAAGTAACTTGCTTGTTTGGGTAAGAATGGAAGAGAAAGGGGTAAGGACTGGTTAATCCTAACGTCTTCCATGGGGTTGATCCAAAACTGTACCAACCCCAGTCCTTCAAGGCTGACTGCAGAAACCCCAAGCTGACCTGATTTTACATAGAATCTTACATACATCTAATTAAAATGTGCATGAGGAGGTGCTAGAGAAATCCCAAGCCTTAATATTTTAGTGTAGAAAATGAAATATAAAGATTAAATGTTGTTAAGATTAAATACAACTATAATCTAGTGATAATCCTTTTTCATTCATGAAATTTTCATTTTGCAGGTTATTCCCTTTATTTCTGTTCTTTTTTTTTGTTTGTTCCTTTGCATTAGGATACAATATCATTTTATGCAACCTCCCATTTAAAGGGCTTCTCCTGTAGTTATAATCATCTCAAAGGTACTCTGATAAATGACTCCATTTCTTAAAATGCTTTTAGATACAGTAACTGCCTCAGAATAGGCAACTTTAACAAAACCATCAGTCAGATACACTGACTGCATGCCATAAATTTTGTCTGAAACATGGATCATCTGTGAAGAATTAATGGAACAGACTGGAATCCTTTTCATTTTCATGTGGAAAACCTATAAGGGAATCTGAATACCATCCAGACTGCGAGAGTCAAAAATCAAGATAAGGGTGTAAGAATTAAATTGATTCATTCTTAGAGGTTCCAGGTTTCATTAATGTAGTCCTCTCTCTTCTGGCATTAATAAACCAGGTAACTTCTTTTTTTTTTCCCCCCATCTTCTATCACAAATTGACTTGCTGTTTTGGTTTGCTACATCAGCAGAATCAAATACAAACCAATTTTCTCAGTGCAAGGGGGGTTGTACCAGCCAGAGCATGGGGTTGATATATTAGCATTCTCCCCTATCACCTGCCTCCAGTATTTTCCTGAATGAGATTTTTCCTTCTCCATTTCCACAGCATCCCTTCTTATGCCAGGTTAGCAATGAGAGCGAGGACAGAGAGGAGCTTTAGGGTTTCTCTGTGTTGATTTTGCTCCATGTGCCTCAAGCTGCACCTTAAGTGTAAGAAAGACAGATGTGACATGAGAGCTCTTATGGCAAATACTAGAAACTGCTGGAGTAATAGATGATACTGGTGTGTCACAATGTAGCCTAGAGGTAACAGGCTTGGGAAACTGCATCTAAAGCCAGTAGTGATTCCTTCAGTAGTAGGCTGCCGTCAGCATCTGCTGGAAGAAAGTACTGAAACTAAGATGCAGAAAGGAAACAGCAGTCTTGCTTCTTTATGTACAGTCCTGATGGATGTTCGAGGTTTCCAATAGATTAAGGGGAAGAATAAAAGTTTGGGAATCTGTGGTGCTTCCTAGGACTAAAATAAACTCTTCATGTGTCTCCGCACTTGCAAAAAGAGGCTAGTGGCTCTGCCACTTTGAACTTTCAAGTCAAAGAAGCAGTGACCATGGGTTAGAAAAGCAGGGAATCTACAAGTAACTGGAATAAAACAAAGGGATCAGGGACCACTTGTCATCCCATCATGGGGAAAGATACCTCACCAGGACAAAAATTCTTTTTGGTGAGCGTAGTAACAGCAGGCATTAACATCACTGGGAACTCTTGTGTAGCTACTGACAACAACTTCCTTGAAAAGATTTTCTCACTCTTTGAAGTGTCTGCCTTGCCAGTGCAGTAGACAGTTTGCTTTCTGACTACTGTCTTGCCTGTCTGCTCCCCTATGTGCTTCTCTGTTGAAACACCCTGTATTATTACAGTCACTCTCAGCACCTGGCTACAGGAGTGAATCAAAGTGTTGTGGAGGCAGCATATCAATTTGGGTTTGTGCCATGGTAATAGTTACTTGACGGTTAAGTGGGATCATTTCAAAGACACTTTTTCTTCCTTTTCCCTCTTTCTCTGTGCCCAGATCACTGCTTGAGCTGCCTTCCCCCTAAACACTACGTGCTCACCTTTTGTGACTGTCTAAAATAGAAAACCTCTGCTCTTGTCAAAAGGATAAACTGAAACAGTCACTTATCTGGCTGAGGAATTGCACACCAGAGTGCTCCATCACCACTTCCCAGATGCACACTGCTGACTGCAGCCCCTCGACCAGCTGGGACAGCCACAGCTAGCAGTGGCACTCTGCATACTCACCCAAGACCATCACAGTGCAGAGCTGTGCAAAGCTGACCTCCAAGCTGTGGAATCCCAAAGAAGGAGGTGAACACAAATAATCAAATAATCCATTTTGAACTCTTGGTACTTACAGAATCCACCCCCCCCGCAAAAAAAACAGAAGAAAAAATTGGATTATGTCAGTTGGCTTCATGCTGCTGTACAAAGAGCTATTTTCCTTTCTTCCTTTCTCTTTCCACTACTATTAGCTTGCTAGCTACTTACTGATCTGCACGCACACACGCACTGAGAAGTGAAATCTGCAGGTGCTCACAGCCTGTGATACCAACAAGGACAATATGCAGAACTCTCAAGTACAGCTGTGCAGGCTCTCCTGGAAGTTAACAAGATTTTAGTAAATTCGGCACATTGGAATTTCCCCAAATACAAGCCAAATTAATTCATATGTGAAAAGATTTCTGTCTACAATAACAGGAATAAATGCCACATGAAACTTAGTCCTTCTCCCATCAGAGACAATGGGAATTAAGCCACTAACTTCAAAGAGCAGCACTCTCCCTGTAGAGTATATTTCATGCTTCTGCAGTCTTGGCTAGATTAGTGCAAATTAAACATTGGGTTAAGTTGCCAGAGCCCATAAGCGCTCCATCAGGCTCTGGAGGATTTGGCTAATTTTAGTCAAATACTTACCTATTTTACAGAATACATGCAAAACTCATCCATGGGATAAGCCCACTGAACTCGATAGAATGCCACTAATGAATTTGGCCTTAGAGCTCCACGGTCTCTGCATTTATGCAGTACTTAAAATGCATTGCAGGTCTATGCATGTTATCAAATCTTAAGAAACAGATATTTTATACCAGAGCATACAAAATAATTTAATAAGAGTTGTAAACAAGTAGCTTTCACAAGTGCTAAAGGATCTAATCATCAAATCATATTCTGAGTACACAGAAGCTTTTCTTGCCTGCAGGGCCATCATGGATAGGGCTGCCTGCAACATCTCCTTCCAGTGCTGCTCACTGTCCTATA
The DNA here is from genome assembly GCA_028020825.1 of Podargus strigoides. NCBI lineage: Eukaryota > Metazoa > Chordata > Aves > Caprimulgiformes > Podargidae > Podargus > Podargus strigoides. Next base: position 15,473,172 of record CM051630.1, read on the forward strand.
TCTTGCGAATGGCAAACTGCCCCAGGGAGCTACAAGCTACATTTTTCAATCATCTCTGCTTTATGTTAAATACACTTACAAGCAGCCAAGTAGTATCCCCAGAGGGTCTTACTACGACAGAGGGATGTTAACAATATACTTCTGCCTTTTTTATTATTTTTTTTTTTAAATATGCTTCAGTTATAGCCATTCCTGAATAATCTCCTAATTAGTGAGGAGGTCTTGAGTTTAGATTCATGGACTGCAGAGATAGAGACCTGAAGTGTCTTTTCCAGGCTCCATGCTGTAGGATTCTGGGGCCAGCATGGACAAAGCATTGCCTGATTTTCAAGCCTCATTTCTTCCCTGGCTGACACCAGCCTCCTGGCTGACTACAGGGAATCACAGCACTGCGGTGTGCCTCAGTTCCCATACATACAAGATGGGCCAGTACTGACAGTAAAGCGTTTTGACATCTGATGAAAAGCACTAGAGGAGCTCATTACCAAGTGTTTGTACAATATCTGGAACCACAGACTTTGTAATCTCTGTCAGGGCTTTTCGATGTTAATACAGATACAAACATCATGCCAATTAGTCATATTTTTACTTGTGACTCGGACAGTTAAAAAAACCCACAGGTTCAGACATATGTAATACAGTGCAAAAAGTAATACAGCAACATCCTCTGGGAAGGCAGAAAAGGTCAAGTACAGTGCTTCTGTTCTCTGAAGAAGTAATACACAAAATTCTTATGTGGAAACTTGACCACTCAAGCAGCTAATTGACAGTAGGATGTCTTGCTGTACACATCTTCTGAGGTGCTTTAATTATTAAAACATACCTTGTTGTCACACATATGTTATAAATAATGTTTAATGCTCATGTTTGTTTGAAGTAAGTGCTATGGGATTTTTTTTTATTTTGCATTATGATTTCCCTGTGGGGAGAACTCCATGTTATAAACAGCACTGCACTTCAGCATAGGGTTTTGTTGCTGTTGGGTTTTCCCCTCCTCAAATTATTTTTAAAAAGCTTCTGGCTCTATTCCTGACTGTTCTTGCAGAATTGGGTACTTCAGCAAATTGCTTGGTTGACAAAAGGGAAAAAAAATGTTGCTTCAAAACAAACAATTATGATGACTTTGAAGCGTAACATAAAATGTCTCATTGATTTCATCCCAGAGGACTGGTGTAAAGAATGAATAACCAAAGATGCAATGAAGCATGTAATATTAGTGCATGCAACATTACTTGTGCAGTATTGTTTTAAATCTATTACTCACCTTTGCCCTCTGTGATCACCTGCTATCAATAGGGGAAACACATGCAAGTAATCTAAATACTTGATCACTTGTAAGGAAAATAATTTCTTCCTATTCAAAGATAAAGTGGCTGAGTAGTGGCAGGAAAATGTACCATTTCTTTTCCACAGTCTCTAAGAGGAGCATTAGAAAGAGAGATTATAATTTCAACCTGCGGTGCTTGAATTCCTGGGCACTAGAATTTGGCACTTGTTTTCTTCTGGAAAATAAATTTTACATTTAGACTCTGATTACACTGCAGAACTAGTACCAAGAATCATTTTTCCCTTTCCTACTCTCTATATTCATAATGCTAAGTGCACTCTGAAGGGGCACTGTGCAAAAGGTACTGGCAAAACCTAGTTCTGGAGACAACCATTCACTAGGGTGCATTTTGTTCATACAGCCCAGTGTTCAAGAAGTAGGACGTTAGAGTGTTACAGCCAGAAAAGGGAGCAGTAAATGATCAATTGTGGCAAATGTTCTGCAGTCATTTCTTCAAACACAAGTGATGCAGTATTTTGTCCCTGGGCTGAAATAGATTCAATTCCCTATTAGGCTAGAAAAACCTCAGTACAGCTGTTCTGCTACCTTTGAATATGGCTCTTCTCTAATAGATCATCTTATCTTTAGCCAAGGTATTTGCTCCTGCAATGAAGAATGTGTCCTGTAAGTTTCCATTCAGCAAAGAAAATTTAAATTGCTTTAAAAAAATTGCATTAATCAGATGGCAAAAAATAGTTCAAAACAATCAAACAGTGGCTGTCAGTCTGAAAGTTTGATTCCTAATAGACTTGAAACTGAAATTCTGTTAATCATATTTATCTCTCTAGATGTGCCTGAAATCAGTTTCCATCACTGAAGTGGAACAGATGATTTATTGTCATGGGTTTCTCAGCATCTTTTCAGTGCTCAAATAATTCCGCACATCTTTCCACTTAGCTTCACTGGGTTGGGATTATCATCCCTCGGTGAGTCAAGCCTCAGTCTCTTGGATGTAGTGATCAGATCCATTTTTTTACTAGAAGGATTCTGTTGAGAAACTGCAGGCATTCCTTTACTACAAAGATCTAGCAATGCTGTGCTATGACCTCTGCTAGACACAGTGAGAGATAGTATTTTGTATTACAACACATAGGAATGTAACACAGCCAAGATCATCCTGTTAGGGAATCCACCATCTATGGGATTTTGTTGCCTAAATACTCTGGAAGATTTCAGCCTCTGTGATTTTATGTTCCTGGATTCCTAGTTGTTCTATACAACGGCATTAGCTGTGCAGGGAAAATAACCATTTACTGTGGGAGTGACTTGACAATTTTGTTTTCAGAGCTGTAGACTGCCAGAAGATATATCTATTCAGCTCTGCTAGGTAGCAGTGCTCAGCAGTAAGCTAAATTAGCCCACCAACATGTTATTCTACCTAGACTTTCCGACAACCAAAGCAGTTTGCTTTAAGGCTAGCATACGCAGTGACATAGAGCATTCAAAGGAGAAAGGTAACATTTCAGCATGTTTTTCCTCCTGGACTGATTACTCCTCTAATACTTCCAGGTTCTGCTCTATGACAATTTAGAACATAGCATTTCATTCCAAGTTCAAATCCACCTGTCCTTGCCTCCACAGGTTTACTTTAGCTTCTATAATGAACAAGGATGAAAAAGAGATAATAAATAAGGCTGTGTAGCTAGGGAATATGCAAGACTGATATTTAAAATAACTCTAATAAGTATTTGTAAAAATGTAGTAAGTCAAGTGTAAAAATGGGGGGAATTAAATGCCATGGTAAATTTACATAGAACAATGTTTAAAGCAGAAATTGGAATAAATATAATGTAGATAAGTAGTAATCCTCTCTCTGCTTAACTAGGCCATTAATAACAATTTTCAAGGACAGACTGCAAAATATCTTTAAAAATGGAGGGTCATATTAGAGAACAGAAAAGACCGATCCACAAAAACAAAGAACTGAGCCTAGCTTTGCCTCCAGTTCTGCATCCTATGCACAATGGTTCCTGCTGGAAGCCTACCTATACTAGTAGTTACTATACACTAAGACATAATGGTGATACCCGTTTACTCTTTTTTTCATTTTCTCACAGCATTTTAAATTTATTTTTTTTAAAAACTATCACTCACTGTGGAACAGCGTAAGATATTCGGCCATTGGTTCTTTTAAGAGTGTGGCAGAAAAGGACTAAGAAATAGAAAGAAAATATGCTATTCAGTTTGGTCCTTTGAAATTAAGCCACTTGCACTTTATAAAGAAGCTATTGGAGATGACAAACCTGACATTTTTTGCCTTGTATAATGCTGCAGACAGAACTGCTTCACAAAGACACTTATACTCTTAGCAATGACTGTTATTAGGTTTTCTCTGCTGATCTTCAAGGTGTAAATGACAAGTAACTTTTAAATAGTCTGCCAAGTGCAAAATTTCTTTGCAAAACATCTCAAAAACCTTGATTTTCTATTTTACATAAGAACTTCACAATCCATATTATGTCTAATCCTCTAACACGTATTCTTCTGTTTTCTCTTTACCTGCAGGATTTCTTGTGAGCAGAGCATATGGTTTTAAGCATTAGAAAAGTAAATGGTGTCTTGAATAGCAGAATTAAATTCAGAAGCATCCTGCACTGATAGGAAATCACCTCTAAAATATATTCCTGCAGGCAGTTCTACTAATTCCTGGGTACAGACAAATATCGATCTAATCCCAAAAGTACCAACTGTCAGTATAGTGAGATTTCTGTGACCCATATCGTGTCCCTGTAACTCTGACAAGATAGAGAAAGAGTTATCCAGCTGGGAACAGAATTATGCTACTGTTTTCTGACATTCTCTTTGATTTTTTCCTGCCAGCCTAGTTGATCAGTAAGTGATGTATTAATATAAGCCACTCAGCTGAAACAGGTTCAGAATCCGAACACCGTGAAGTCAGGAGATGAGGGAAGAGAGAGAGAGTGGGTCAGATTGACTTAAATGTGCTTTTTTTTCTCATGGGAAATCTCTTCAGGCATAGATGATGACTTCATGTTCTCTCCTTGTATAACACTGGACACACTGGCAGATTTCAGGCAACACCAAAACACACATTTATCAAACAAACCCTTTGCCAGTGCACTAATCTGGGGTGGGATTAGAGTGGTCAACTAGAGGTAGGGCAGGTAGTAAGAACTAGCACATATCACTTCCATCTTGGCTAAGCAGTGTTTAGCTCAGCTTCCCAGAGCAAACAAGGCAGTCTGGAGAGTCCTAAGATGCTGTCACAGGGTTATAGTCTGAAAAGAAGACTGTTTGATCAGCCATCTGAGGTATCTCAAATCTGAAGGATAAGCCTCTCAGAGCCTCTGAAAGCATATCTGAATCTGTCTGAAAGGAAAAGTCTTCCTGGAGGAAAATGAGATGAGGAGAAGAGAGGTTCCGCACCATCCCACTTCATGCATCTCACACAGTTGTGAAGGTAGGACCTCAAGCTTCTTTTGAAGCCAGTGGAGACTCCAGCAGCTGCTGTCCTGAAAGCTCAGCTACACCTATCAAGCAGTCCCAGATGCTAACCTGGGCACCTGCGAGCCGAAACTGAACTGCATAAATATCCCTGTCTCCTCCAGTGTGCCTACATAATAACAGCACTAAGACATCCACTCTTGGATCAAATCTGTGAAAGTTGTCAGTGTTCTTTGAAGTTCACCAGCCAGATGGGAGTTCAAATGGAGTCAAACACTGAACAATATCATCTCATTTTGGATGTAAGTATGAGGTGAAATTGAATCTCTCACATGGTAACACTTTTAATCAAACCAGGAACCTTGTCTGTGGACTGTAGCACTGACGGGTCATTAGGTCAACAACTCTGGTCCCTGGCAAGGGGTCTAGTATCTTTTCAGAGAAACTGTTAGTTCTGGGCTTTCTTATTATTTTCCAGTGCTTCACTCAATGGGATGTACTGATTTACAAGGAGGTTTAGGACTTGAGGGAGAGAGATCAATAGCTTTTTAGCGAATACTAAGTGCTATTTGTGACAATTCAGAATATAAAAGAGCCCCATGCTGTCCAGCAAGCATAGCTAGAGTGAGAGGAGCAAGATTCATTGCCTTGAAGGATGAGAAACTGATGCCAGAATTTATATTTTTTTTTACCCAGTCCTTTGACTCACTGGTTGGATTGGGTTATTATGCACCACTGTACAAAATGCAGAGTATGGGGAGACTGGACTTTCTGCTGAACAAATCATAGCTTAATTTAGATCTGACATATATGTTCCTAGGATTACCTAAGCAGATTCAGTGAGTATTAGTTAAGATACACACAGTAAGTTAAGATACATACAATCAGACTGAAGCTTCTAGGAAGAAGCTTATTGGCTTATCACCCAAGCAAAAACTCATTGCCTTTGCACAGCACAGCCAGATTGTGTGTGCAAGTGAAATTTTTGAGATGCATCAGATTTAGTGTGTGCACATGAATAGGCTGTTCCAGCCTGGGTGCACAATTGCACAGTTTCTAGATAAAAATCAGGGTTTCTGCAGCCATACTGTATATTTCAATTATGCACTAAATCGGTCTGATGCTTTTCTGAAGTATATGACCTACTTTACAAGTACATAGCCAATGCATGGTAGTCCAACACACTTTGGGCTAAGTGAATCAGACCACAGATTTGATTTATGAATGAGTTGTAGAAATGCTGTACCAAATGCCTGTTATGAGCACGGTGTTATGAGTAGATCTGTTTAAGAATAATTCGGTTTGGTTCAAAAGGGCTAAATCCTCCTTACATATAAACATATTCCCCAAAGGAATAAAGGAAGGAAGAAAACTCAGTTTTTTACTTCCTGGGTACAGAGTTATTAATTAAAATGGATTAATTTAATTAACAAGAGCCACATCTTCCTTAGGAGAATTTGAGCAGCATTCCCAAGTAGCTTGCAATTCACTGAAAACATGTTTGGCAAATAAAAAACTGAATTGCAGTGATAGATATTAAAAAAATGAAAAAAGAGCTTGTTATAAAAAGGAGAATTATTTGCACTCTAGCCCATCTGTTTCTTGTGCTCATGTAGTTTAGATTAAAGCACTTTATTTCTGTCTACTAATTAGGACTATTTATTACTGACTTCTCAGATGTTTATACAAGAGCTTGAATTACAATTCTTTCAATGCTTACTTTAATATGGTATCAACACAAATACAGAATAACTCTTGAGAACCTCTGGAAAACACTGAAAAATGTCAAAAGCTAATGAAATTGATGGCAGTTATCATGCTTGGGAGAAACCCTCAGCAACTTGTAGAATCAGTCTGTGTCAGCTGAATTCTTGTCTCTCAGAAAACTGCTAAGCACAGTGCACTGGGGAGAGCTAATCAAGAAATCATAACTGGGAGATCAGCTGAAAAGGAAATCTGAAAATTCTTGTAAAGTTTGTTGCAAAAGTATTAACAGTGAGTGTAGAAATATTTAACCCTGAAATCTAATTAGAAATGAACAATTCAGCTAAAGACTAAGTAGAAGTGAAAAAAGATGATCCTAGATTCACCAAATTGCTATGCTGAATTCTGGGACACAACAATAATAGACAAGACATTGTGGTGCTTCTCATAATTGTGACATAGGCTGAAGTAGCTGGGTCTCTTTAGCCTGGAGGAGACTGAGGGGTGACCTTATTAATGTCTATAAATATGTAAAGGGTGAGTGTCATGAGGATGGAGCCAGGCTCTTCTCAGTGACATCCAATGATAGGACAAGGGGCAATGGGTACAAGCTGGAACATAGGAGGTTCCACATAAATGTGAGGAAGAACTTCTTCACAGTGAGGGTAACAGAACACTGGCACAGGCTGCCCAGAGAGGTTGTGGAGTCTCCTTCTCTGGAGACATTCAAAACCCACCTGGATGTGTTCCTGTGTGACCTGACCTAGGTGTTCCTGCTCTGGCAGGGGGATTGGACTAGATGATCTTTTGAGGTCCCTTCCAATCCCTCACATTCTGTGATTCTAATTGATCGGTAAGGACAATAATCTCAAGAGTCACACTATTATCAGGAGTCTAGATACAGTGAGATGGATGGAAATGACATCACCAGATGTAAGTATACAAACAGAAAAGTTACAAAATAGTATCAGGCTTTTTAAGGTATTTTCCCCAACTCTTTCTGACTCTTGACACACAATAAAAAGATATCTAGGGAGACACACCAAGGGAAGGCAAGAAATAAGACACAGTTTTCAAATTGCGAGCATGACTTAGAGAATGAACCCTGGCCTGAGAAAAATAGAGAGCTGCAGTTAAATAAACATTAATTGAGCTGAGATACAAGAAAAACATGCACAAAAAAAACATTAGAACAGAGATATTCATGAACTTAAGTGTTATTTATAATACTATGTATTACATCCTGTGACTAGCATTAATTGTGCGGTCTTCAGATGAGGACAGAATTTCCTAATACTTGTTAGGTTTTAGGTGAAGAAATATCTTTAAACTTTTAAAAATATGTAAAGGAGCAGTAAATAATCTAGATTAGGAGATGATAAATATTAATATTTTTGTCAATACTTGTGTTTTGCAAAAATTCTAGTTCTGTCCAGTTGGCCGATTTCCATATGGGACTTTAATGAGCCGTTTACTATTGGTAATAAATCATTAGCATCATCCTAATCATTCTCATCTAATTCTTTAAGGATTTTTTCCTCCGGAGTGATTGCAAGTCTCATTCCACCAAGTAGAAATACTTTAAAATGAATCAGCATAGACTGTTACCCTACAGCCCTCCAAATAACTCTTGCATCATTTCTTTCTTAATTAGGCTTAACTTGAACAAATATCACTGTTTACAGAAATGCTTGTCCACAACCTAACAGAACCCTCTACAAATTACTAAAAAAGATGCTTATTAGAGGCAAAATTATTAAACTGAATAGCTATTTTCTGTGGCACCCTTCAAAGAGAGAGCTGGGTGCATTTGCCACCAAACCTGTTATATCCTCAAAAGTATTTGTTTACCACTGGTTTTCATCTCAAATAGAACCAGCAATCTGCATGTATTAATGGCAATGTTCAAAAGCATCACTCTGCAATATAAGTATTACATGGATTGGCATAAAAATGCATTTTGGCCAGATGGCACATACCTGAAAGCACGGGGATTGCTGTTACCCAGCTTTTGTTACCACTGGAATGGTAAGGATTCATAACCACCCATGCAGAGTGGATGCCAGCATTTACAAACATAGGAAAATCCCACAGAATTTCAAGGAGAAAGGAGGCCTTGGGAGCAGAGTGGGTTAGATTAGAACCTGAAGGGAATCTCGGAGCAGCCCCAGGAAAACGTACATCTGAAAGCTGACGTGGTAAGAGTTCCTTCAGAAACTGTAACATCAGGCACAGGAAATATAGCAGAGTAGATCCTATTTTCACGTTTCACACATAAGTACTTCATACAGATCTATCTTACCTGGTGCTGAGAGTGGCTTCAGGATCCCTGAAGAAACCAAGGCATTTCAGACGTAAGGCTGTAGCAATCCTCAGAACAGGTGTCATGAAATATTTACCAAAATGAGCTTCCTAATACAAAACTTCTGCATGTGTTGTTTCAAACAGTAACAACAGATGTGCCCTCATTGAGCAGTGCAGGCTAGGTGGGGAGCTGGCAGCAGAGAGCTGCTATCTTCTGATGAAAAGCATTAGCCAGGTGCTCCCTGTTAGCAAAGTAGTAGGGGGAAAAGTGTGAGCTTTTATGGTAAAAACACTATTCCTAAAAATACGTTTTACCCAAGGACAGTCTAACATCAAAGGCATTCTTGTACAGTTTCCACACTGTACTGTCTAGGTTAACTGAAAACTGTGTTAGAATGATTTCAGTGTAACTTAAGACAACCAAAACCAACAGCATGACCTCCCAAGCATTCACTCAAGCATACTTCCAAATCAGACTGTACACAGTAGTGTTTTTCTGATTCAAGCAGTGAGCATGGTACTTTGTAGATGAGGCACAAGTGAAAAAAACCTCCCTTCAGTATGAGTCCCATATGCCTGTAAAGAGCTTCTCAATGCAGTGACTGGTTTCCCTCTCTTGAAGGTTGCTGAAGTTCTGATCATAAGCCAGCCTTTCCCCATTGTGACCCAGAGACTTCATTTGAACCTAGTGTGTGTCAATTGTGGAAATGAGGACCTGAGATTTCTGGCTTAAGGTTGGCATGGACTTCAAACTGAGTTTCTCCAAAGCACTTCCTAACTATAAAATTAGCAATTCCTTCTCTCCTGACAACCTGTTGAACATCTGTTTTCAAGTCTGGACAGAGGCTGTCAAATCTCAGTTCATTTTCTTTGGGGCTGTTCTTTGTCCAGACTCTCCACATAGGATGAATAACCTTCACTCAGCTACTTCAGCTATGAAACATATGTCAGAGACCCCTTTGATTTCACAGTATACCTGAAAATTTCCACTTAATGGATAAGAGGCCTTGAATTTATAGTATAATATTCTTACCTCAGGAAGATCTTTTTCTGCCATGGTTTTGACTATGATACAAGTCCTATTACCAGAGAAGATGGATTTCCCTGGCAGTTGCTGTGTAAGGAGCAGGGACGGCACCCTTGCGGTTAACTTGAGTGATTTGATACTTGTCACATGCCAAGAATGCAAGGCAGGATTAGTGCACACAATCCTTGGCAAGTCTGCACCCGATAGCACTTTTATCCAATGCTTTTCATATTTCTATGCATGTGAGCTGATGCAGCAAAGTGGAAGAAGTGCTTTAAAACAGATTTGTGTAAGTACAAATAGGGGCTTAAACTCCTCTCTCATTCAGGAACAAAACTTTCAGCTCACTCATGAAGCAACTTGCCAAAGACCATACACAGATTCAGCTGCAGAACCTGCTGGCCCAAGAGCAGAGCCAATCTTTATCCTCTGCTCAAATTGTAATGACTACAGAACTGTCTTGAAACCGAAGAACCAGTCCATCTGCATGCTAACTGCCAAAACTGATATGTCCAGAGGAGACATACTAGGAGCCTCCTTATAATTAAAATCCAAGATACATATGAATCACTCATTAGTCTTTAAAGCTATTGCCTCCTACTTCTTCAACATTTTTTTTTTATCCTAGTATATGACATTCAAGAGAAACAGTGCAAGAATATTGGCAGTGCTCAGCATAAACACTCAAGACATGTCTGAATCAATTTTTGACTGTAAATACTATAATGGGAAGGATGAAAAGATGTAAGAATCTGATGGCACAACAGTGATACGTTTTTTCATATGCAGGTAGGTGTGCTGGTAGTCCCACCTTTTAGTGGCCTGGAGTGGTTTTAACAACATCCTTGTCTCTGCTCCTTTTGGCAAAGGTGTTCAAGACAGGTTGCAAGCAGCACTTGATGTTCATTTGCTGCCCAGGAACATAACAGTGGCTGTACTGCATCAAAAGCACATCTAACTCAGGATTCCAGCTTTGATGGATATATAAGAAAAGCACACAGTGATATTCCTCCAGTACACTTTCCTAGCTGTTAGGAAATTATAACTTGCATTACTATTCCTAACAGATCTTTCATCAAGGAGTTTGTCTAGGTACTCTTTTAACCCACTTGCAATTCTGATCTCTACACTGTCTTGCAACAATGAGTTCCAGAGTTTAACTAACCTGCTTTTGTGACAAAATGCTTTATTTTTTTTTATTCGTACCATTGGATAATTCAATTTGATATTGCCTTATTCTTTCATCATGGGAAAGTGAATACCATATTCCTATTCCCTCCCAATATCACTCACAATTTTATCATAGTGTGTATCATATCATATATAAAATCCATAGTATTTTAATGTATTCTTGTGTCAGTATGTGTTTTCTGAGCTGAAAATACTAATTTATTTCATCTCTCCTCGAACAAAAGGCATTCAGTGCTTTGTCACTCATCTCTGTACCTCTAGCTGTAATTCAGCCTCTCTGAGATAGGTAAACAGTACTACAAAGTGTATTGAAGGTGGAAACATACCTTTCGCCTTAATCAACCAGAGGGTATTTTTTCCTTAACTGAAAACTTGTAAAGGTAGAATAGAAGTCAATCTGGCTGTTTCATTTAAATACCTTGAAAGGGATGGATTCGATCAACATTTTGAAAATGTGTTTCCTAAGCTTTAAGAAAACCGCTAAGAACCCTTGAACTGCACTACCTTGAGAAAATCCATCATCTCGCAGGATCAGGCTGCAAAATGTTATCTACATCCAGTTTCAATGACCCTTTTATTACACTGCCTATAGATTTAGTAGAAAACAAAATAGGACCCTGGAGGGTTAATATTTTCAAAACCAGCCCTAGTTGAAGACAATCAGTGCAGCTTTTGATAAAACTGATGAAAGGGCAATTCTTGACAGCTTGGAAACATGAAATGCTATTACTTGCCCTCTTTTAGTTTTGCTCTTTCTTCTCAGAAGACCAGTTTGTTTTTGCATAGTAGCACACATTATCTCTGTGTTGTTTAACTTTTGCACATGAGCCCTTATTACATTACACCAGAGGGAAAGTAGTGTGAGATTAGAAAGAGATTCTTTGTCTTCTGCTATACTAAAACCTTTTTTAGAATTAATCTTTCTTTTCTTTCTCACTCTTTTACCTCTTGGCCACAATTTACCCATCAGCATCTTCTGCTATTGTCTTTATATTGGATGAGAATCCCCTTGAAGTATTCCCACAGAGCTGCTATTTCTCCTCTTTTCATTACTTAAAACTGAAAGTGTTTAAGATAATATATTTGGCATCAGACTTACAAAGAAAAGGAAAAAAAAAAAAAAAGGAAAAAAACCGGCATGGGATGCATTGCTATGATTGTCTCAAGGACAGTTTGTTTTGGGGCACCAAGGCCGGGGGAAGAAGGCAAATTCACAACCCTTTTTAAATCATGATACTAATCAAGGGATATGCAGATCACCTATTGACAAATAGCTAGGAGCACCCTAAAACTGTTTTCCTTTAGGCTTAGTACAAAAGCTGCTGGGCATATATCTCAACTCCATGCCCTCCCATAGCAGAGGATATGTCATTTGGCCATTTAACCCTTTAGAAAGGTCCACAGGATTTTAATATCTCTTTCATAACCTTTAGTAAGTCACCTCTCTCAGCACCTTCACAGTTTTCTTTCATGCCATTTGAAATCAGGACACTTTGCAGATACTGGCATACAAATTAAACCAAGCATGTAGTCTGTAGCAGTCTGCAGCCAGTTTAAAAAGCTCTTTGGGCACAGCGTCTGTTCTCTTACACTGGTGGAAAACTACAGGAAATCTAAAGATCTCAGTGTCAAATCTTCCTCCAGATTCAGGAATACTGAGGCTGTAAAACACAATTCAGTCCTTGTAATTCCTTTGAACCAAACATTGACATAACTAATACAGAAATGCTTAACTGAGGGGCCAGCTAACAGAGATAATTTCTATGCGATCAGATCCTTATATTAGTTATCACCCTCATTTAAGTTTAGAATTGCTTTTTAAGCTTCTCTATTTAAGCTAGTAGCTTTAAAATGCAAATCTCTGCATTCCCAATTAATCACTGGTTATTGAGCATTTTGGGCATAAAGAAGCAGCATTGTCTCCCAATTTTAATTTAGAATAGGGAGTAAAAAAACCATAAAGATTCACCATAGATGTTCAGAATAAGGACATGAAAAGCCATTGAGACCTTTCTGCTCCTCAGTTTTCCTGTGCATACAATGGAGTTGAAAGTCTTACCTACCTGAGATACTGTGTATAAACCAGATGATGTTTTGTAGGGTGTTTCAAGAGGAAAAATAGTTTCCAAATGCAAAAAATAGTCATTCATGAATATTAATTCCCTGGGCAACACATCTGTGAATGCTCTTTAACTAACACCCTGCCTCTGAACACATTTACAGAGGATGCGAGTGGGCATATTTCCTATCCTATTTGTTTAGTTTTGGCAAGTAGATGTTTCTGCTTACACCTCAAAGGGATCACAGAATCACAGAATCACAGAATGTTAGGGATTGGAAGGGACCTTAAAAGATCATCTAGTCCAACCCCCCTGCCAGAGCAGGAATACCTAGATCAGGTCACACAGGAACATGTCCAGGCGGGTTTTGAATGTCTCCAGAGAAGGAGACTCCACAACCTCTCTGGGCAGCCTGTTCCAGTGTTCTGTCACCCTCACTGTGAAGAAATTCTTCCTCACATTTATGTGGAACCTCCTATGTTCCAGCTTACACCCATTGCCCCTTGTCCTATCATTGGATGTCACTGAGAAGAGCCTGGCTCCATCCTCATGACACGCACCCTTTACATATTTATAAGCATTAATAAGGTCACCCCTCAGTCTCCTCTTCTCCAAGCTAAAGAGACCCAGCTCCCTCAGCCTTTCCTCATAAGGGAGATGTTCCACTCCCTTGTCACAGTTCTGAGAGTGACTGGGGGAAAACCACCAATGTCAGTGGCATCCCTAAGAAAAATGTCTTCCTTTTCACAGGAAAAGGGCAAGTCTACCTAGGAGGCAGTATGCTCTACAGTGCCAAGGATGTGGATAACTGCAAGACTTTTTCATTTTTCATTTTCATTTTCCTTAAAAACTGAACCAAAAGAAAAAAATCTTCCAGTGTTTTTAAAGGATTGATTTTTTTTCTATTGGAACTGGCATTTTTCATTAAAAATGCTTTTTGGCAGCACTGTATCTTTCAATTGGAAAGCTTTCCACATGAAAAATCTCAGACAACTGTAACATAACAAATGCTGCAACAGTATCTTTCATGTGTGATACAGGGCAATTTAATGACTAACAATATAGGGAGCTTAGTTTTGTAACAACAGGGTATTCTGTGTTATATAATGTTCATGATTAAGCTGTGTGCTTGAGTACATCCGACTTTCAGCACATAAGGATGCGTGGGTTCAGTGTGCCCACTCACTGTACATAGTGCCCAAAGAAATAACATGCTTGGGAGGAAATAATGAACTAGCTCTTCTAGTTATCTGTCAGGAATAGCCAAAAAGGGCTATTACAAACTAGGACCAAGCTTGTAGTTGAGTTTAGCCCTACTGATATTAGACCTTTTGTATATTTGAAGCAGCTGAAAAATACGATCCAAGGAAGGTACTCTAGGTGCAAAAAGGACTTCAATTCAAATATATGAGAGTAGGTCCAGGTTCTGCACCCATATGCTGAAAATCCATGTAGTATACCAGGTCACTGAGCAACTTCTCTGACTGCAAGGTTTTTTCTAGAAAAAAAAAAGGCCGTTTCCACAACTTCCATCCCACAAGGTCTGTGGAGTCACTGAAGAGCTTCCCACTGACATCGGTGGGACCTGGATCAGACTCTGAGTGTCATTCCTTTTCAAAGAAGTTGTCATTTCAAGGCAATTAATTTTCAAACTGAATGGATTTAGATGTAATTTCCCTCTTTTCTGCCTCCTTCTTAAAATAGAGTAATCCTATGGACCTATGTGTTTTTATTTCCTACAAGAATTACCACAATGGATTAGACTCTATTTGCTGTCTACTGTACATGGCATTAGAACAAATCCCATCTAAATTCATTTCTTACTTTAATAGTGGCTTTGGCAATTAGATATATAGGCCATCTCCACTCTGGCATTTAAAGTCCCTTAGTATGAAAAAAAAACCCAACAAAATAAAACTCCTTAGAAATAAATCTTCCCTCCTTCCTTCTTTATCATTCAATAACCTTAATGACATAATGCACAAATGTTTATCCAAAAAGTAACACTTCATTCTGCAGAAACTAAATAAACCACAGATAGTGAGAAAGCAATTTAATTACATAAAAGTCATCACACTTCTAATGCCGTGCTTAAAAACTAGTGGTGTCTTCATTTTTCATGCATATATTTATACATCCTGTAGGCTATCGGTTATTCTAATTATTCTGTTTACTACAAATCCTGTCTATGCATCACATTGTAGTCTGTGATGACTAATCTTAGGAAGCAAGGACTTAAGTTTAACTGTTACAATTTTCAGGGAGGCTTGAGATAATTTCCAATTTGTCTTTATGACCAAAGAACAAATGGTTCTTTTAGTTCTTTACCCCCTCCAATGTCCTCCTAACATTGTCTCTGTCTTACCAGCTGTCAACCTCATTCCAAATTCTTTATGTGTAACAGTGTCTCTTGCTGGTATAAAAACCCAGGCCTCCTCCCCAACCCCCCTAGTGTTGTTGCCCTTTAGCACTAGCCTTCTTCATGCTTGCTCCTTATTGCCCTTCCTGCAACCTCCATGATTTAGAAGTCTATTTCTAAGTGGCAGTGCCATTTTAGTGTAATCATTGGTTTAATCCCTTTAAGAGTCTGCAGCCTCTTCACTGGATAGATATCGAACACCTCCTTGAAAAAGTAAGATTTTTAGATCCACTTTCACTCTCTAATCTATAGCTGTTAAAGAGATTCGCTGCTTTGCTTTTTAGCCTCACGCTCTTCTCAGAGCAGAAATTGATGGAGGTGGCCTATTCTATTTTTACTTCTTTTGAGCATTGACTTTTTCTGATAATGTCAGCTCTCCTCACTATACCAGGAGGTTGCACAGCCCTGTCACCCAGGTAAAGCCTAATCTTTCCCTTTTTGTGCACACCAGACCATTAGATTTTTAGCTGATGTAAACCCACATAGTTCCATTGAAGGGTGAGTTCATGCACTGGTGAGGTGACTGCTTCACTATTGTCAAGAGAGTGTGGGTGGACAAGGCTTGAGGAAAAAAAAAAGTGTACAGGCCCATCTTTTAGATATTTTAATAATCAGACAAAGAATTCACTTGCTGAAATGCTTGTGACGGGAAGTGAGAAAATACTTTAAAAAGGGTGTGCTGAGGCTGACTTTCAGAGGTCATTTTTGTTTCAGCTGTGTTTATTGGTTTGTCAGACTCACTTGTTCACCCCAAGTGCATGAGATTTACTTAATCCTGGTACTAATAAAATGTGATATTAAGTAAAAATTTACATTCCCACAAAGCAAAACCTAGGCTGCACATCTGATCACAGTATGTATAATAGTAGATGATTTTTTAAATCACCGGTCCAGCAGAAGAACTTGAACCCTGTGCTTAAAGTAATCCAACTTACATTGTCAGATTGTACTGACATCAAATTCTGTTCTAAACTACCAGGCCTATTTATTTTAGTGGAATTTTTGCATAATATGATATTATACACAGTAAATAACAGCAGCACCTCATAAGGCAGCACTAATTGCCTTTGCCAGAAAAAAATTCTTTGTTGAGAGATGTTGGTGCAGTCTCATGCCAATGTAGTGGACTGCAATGGCTCACTAAAATATTAGACAAATCCCAAACTTAGACTAATAGATTTAGTAACAGCCACTTGATATATTGGCCTAGTCATTTCATAAAAGTTCTTCAAGCCTAGGAAAGTTTGGGGTCTTTTCCCCGCCCACTCTCCCATCTTTAAATGACTTTGGTTCTCTTATCCCTCAAGTTCCTTCTCTGTTTAATGCTAGTGTGCACCTTGTGAATCACATGAGCCATCCAAAACCCCATAAAAACTTGCTTGCCAGTGTAACTCAGTGATGTCTTTGTTCACTGTTATAAATTTAAAGTCTTTGGTTAAGTTAATTCCAATATAGATCTGAGATCTTGAAACTAAAATCATGTTAGAATTATATAATTAATCAATCCTTTCTAGATCTAGTTTCAAATACTTACAACAAGCTATTTATAGACAGCAAAGCACAAAACATGATGAAAAATACACTGTCAGGTCTATGGGGTGCTCATAGGTATTTCAAGCAAAATAGGGGTAAAAAGGATTATGCCCAATGACTTACTTGATAGCTAAATTTGTTTCAATTCCTCTCATAAATCATAAGGACTTCTCTGGATAATTTTTCTAGGGAGAATGAATTACTGGCATGACATAGTCCTTCCATGACATTTGCTAATACACTTCTCTGTCAGACTGTGAAGTTAAGTGTTTTCATTGTTGAGCTAAAGAGGCTTAACGTTAAAAACTTATGGAAATGGCTTTAATACTGAGATTTGCTTCTAGAATACTTTTGAAATGCAATATCCCCAGGTACTTTACAAAAAAGCTAGACTCCTTTCTCAATAGCTTTTGCTGAGTTTTTATCTGTATTCATAATCCAGAATGTGCCATTATAAATAATTAATCAATCAGCATCTGCTATGCTCACACAACAGTTATATCTCAAAATTGACTGTTGGCCTCATTCTGCTCCTCTGAAGTGGCTGAGAACTTTACTTATAGCTTGTATCAGAAGAGGATAAAGCACATAGCATCAATTCCCATCATAGCATTTGGGTCTGCATGTATGGTTACATACATTAGTAGTCTGACCCAAGACAATGGAATCGCTTTGCTGTCTGGTACCTAAATGAAAACATCAATTTAAAAGGTGTATTTTTAAACTGTGTATACTACTTGCAGAAGTATAAATACAATTATCAGGGAAATGAGTCGAGGAGTATTTCAGATTAATCTCAGTTTGAGACCTCACATTACGACCTCAAGCAGTCCTTCCCCAGTCTTTGCCACCCAGGGGGCAATACAATGTTATCCATGTGGTACTGTTGGTGCTGTATTTGGCAGGGATAGTATCCATAAACTCAGCTCTTCATTGAGGGCCGTCATGCTCAGGGTGAACAATAATTACACATCTGCTTTGCCCTGACTCATTTGCCATCAATGGAATACAGCTGAATTTAGCAAAGCATAACTATCAATTTACTGTGAGCCAACAGACACTAATAAAATGTCCTGTATCCAGTCTTACCTCTTTCAAATCTGTCTTTGATGCCTACTCAGCCACGTGCATTCATTTAGACATTCTGTCTTTACACTCCAAGTGAAGTTAAACATCCTCTAAAACACAGATGGTTATTACAGTCTGCTGTAAAAAAAAAAAAAAAAAAAAAAAAAAAGAAAAAGGAAAATCTAGTGGAAACCCTGAATGCATCTGATTAGCTGATACACTAGAAAACAACACTGATTTTGGACACACCAGATACCCTGGACATGTAAAGGGCAGGAAGAAAGCCATGTTTACACTAATTTATCTTCAAAACTGCTGTACCTGTGTGTGCAACAGTGTATACAGTAGTACATACGAGAGACGGGCAAGGCCTCAGTTGTTGGCTCTGTGAAGAGCTCTCTCTTATCAAGCTTTAATGCCTAAACCCATCTTGAAGGAGTTTTCTATGAAGCAGACAGCAAAACCTAAAAAAACTGAGAGCAGCCAGCATCTAGTCTATTGCCATTTTACCCACATTTATACAGTTTTCTTAAATTAGGATTTGCCATCTTTCAATGGTCTTCCAACCCATACCAACCATACTGTCATCACTCTTATTCAAACTTTACCTGCTTTTGCAAAATTCATATTATTTCCCTTCAAGAAAACACTAGCATTGCATTGATCCCTTATATAATACAGATAAACTTGGGAAAAAGCCACAGCATACACTTCTCTCTCTCTCTGTGTCACCTACCAAAGCCTTGTTCTGGGGTAGATTAGCAACTAATACTTAGCTTTGATTCACATTTTCTTTTACCACTGTATAATCTTGCCATTCCTCTATTGTTCATAATTGTTCAAAAATCTTACTTTGACAGTGGACACAAGGAATCCTGTGTTTTAAATGGTTCCACTTTCAAAAAACCCTGCTGCTTTCATCACTTACTCAGCATCAGCTAACACACAAATGTGGAATTTATATAGGCAAGAGCATTGGAACTAAAACTACTGCAAAGGCACTGCACATTTCTTATAGTTATGCCCCTCATTTTGCTAGTTAGTCACATATTTAATGGCAGCAGGGATCTCTTCAGAATTGGCTTTGCTTATTTTGCTTTGTGCAAGATACTGCATGATCACTATTCAGGGTTGTAAATAATTCCTAATTACATCTCAAGGGGTCCATTTTGCCTACCTAATTCTTGAAGAAACTACTCTCTTCTGTTTATACAAGCTTGGACCATATATTTAAACTGTGATGGTACAAACGTTTACCTGTGCAAGAACATCTCATAGCAGGATTGCTCCCATTTTTGCATTACTCACCTGTGCAAGAATCCAGGGAATGAAGATATGGGTATGAAGGTTTTTATCCTTTACAAAAAAAGGAGTTTAAAAATTATTTTGCCTTGAGCACGTAATACAACCAAGAACATGTGGTTAATGAACAAAAGCCTTTTACTTTTTCCCTTTAACTCAGGCTGTCACTATTTTCATGTTTATTTGCCAGATGTATCCCAGCTGCTAATTAAGCTTGAACGAATTAAGGTGAATTGAATCTTGCCTGAGCATCTGCTGTTCTCCTATTAGCATGGCAGGCAATGAAAGGAAGATGATGCTACATCTTTAAAAAGGCCATTTATACTTAGAACTACTTCTTGCAATACATAAATATGTTTTTTTTTTTTATCATAACAAATACTGTGTAAGTAACAATAAAATGAGTTGTAGAATATGACTGAAGGTGTAGCTTCAATTCTTCTCTGTTTTTGGCAAATTTCCTAACAAATAAAGAAGGTAGTGCCAGGCAGTATTCCGTGGGGCCTTCTTTCCTAGAGAAAGGAAGTGGCTTTTGTGGCACTTGTGTCAAAACAGTCCACGGCATGGACCTTAAAGTAGGAAGCAGAACAAGATGTTTGACTAGGTCTACCTGTGCCGAATACATAGTTACTGCTTAAGGACCTTAAGAGTCTTGGTTCCTGTAAAACTGTAGTTCATATAGTAGTAAAAAAGAGAACACAATATTAAAAATTGTTATGAAAGGGAAGCAAAAAGTAAGTCATTTTGATCCTGGAGACACTTTTAGGTTATTTTAGATGCAAAGAAATTCTTTTCATAAAAGAAATATAAAAATGATTAAAACTGTGTGCCTTGAGAAGGTGCAGAGTTTGCTTTTACACAATTTGCAGTAAGTCTTTAAAGTGATAAAATCTTGAATATTAGATGTGCATCCCTTAGGGCTTTCATTTCATTTTTATACCAGAAAAAAGGCTAATACAAGTTCATAGTAATCAAAAATTGTGATAATTGCCACCACTAAAATTCCCTGTAAAAACTTTGTGCTGTCTTACAGAAAAGTAAGTGAAAATTAACCAAAGCTGGTCCAAGTTAATAAATTTACTTATTGCACAAGAGACAGTTGGAAAGTGAAGTTTATAACTGTAAATATCTAGAAGTTAGAAATGCAGTTCCTCAGTGGTAAGCATGATAAATTTAAGTTCTGTAAATGGTGCAAAGTGGCAATTAAAAACAAGGATGCACAACGGTAAAACTGCTGAAATAATGTTTCTTGCTACATACCTTCCCATAGGAATATACATGTTCAAGGAAAATCTAACAGACTTTACATCCAATAATGAATGTTCTTTTGCTTAAAGACAAATGAGAGTCATAGTACTATTTCCTGACTAAAGATGATTAAGTTAATGCCCATTGGGCCAAAGAACAAAATAAGAGGTATTGATCCAAAACTGGTCAAATATATTTGTTTTAGTAAGCCTACCTGAATTTTGCCAGTTCATAATGGTATACTCAGCACCATGAGAAGAGCAGTTAATGATAAGACTCTGGAGACCTTCATGATGCTTGGCTTGTCATGAGCATTACCTGAAACATATTTAAGTACTTGAATAAATTCATCTTCATCACTAAGTTCTGTCTTATCAAAATAAACCAAGGAAATGGCTCTAATATGTACAGTGAGGGGATCTTAAATATAGACTGCAGGACTTAAATATTTCACCTGTACTTGAATAAAATCTGAATATTTAATCAAATCTGAATACTTCATTTTTTCCCACCAGATAAAATATGGTAAAAAGCTGATTGTTTTTCCTCTGCACATGCATATCCTGAATTGAAATAAGTATGAAAAAGAGTATCAAGTGGAAAAGAATTCCCATTTTTTGTTGAATCAAGGTTCGTAAACTCTTTTTCATAATTTATTTTAAAAGTGTATCCAGAAAGAATCTGACCCTCTTCAAGCAAGCCATGCAGCATTCCTGAAGAAGACTTCAGGATCCTTTCTTGTGACTATTTGTGTTGAACCACACAAATGACAAAGCTAAGAGCAGCATGACATTAGTGTGACAATCAGGAGACAAACAACAGTACAGAATCCAGGGGACTAGCTGCAAATGAGCAACACAATGCATTTTGGATGTTAAATTTCAAATTTTAAGCTATTCATTAATTCATGAATAATTCATAATTCACACTTCATAACTATGATGAATAGTAATTACACATAAAATGGAAAGTGCTGGAAAAGAGATAACAATTGATAATGAAGAGATAACAATTGATATTGAGTTGATGATAGATGAGAAATATTCAACATCTCCTTCCTTATTGAGCAGCTAATCTCCAAATTATAACCTTTTATGGCTTTCTCAAAAACAAAGCACATTTCCTACTTACACTTCAATGCTTTAATAAAAAGGCATAGACTCTTCAGACCTGCCTTCTTTATGGACCAGTCCTGGCTAAGAGAAGAAGGTGTTTGTGTGTGAAATCAAAGCTAGAAAAGAAAGAATTTAAGTCCACAACAGAATAAAAGATATTGTTATTGTTAGAGGCTTTATTGTCAGATGAAAGAAAGAACACAGGATAGCGTAGGAGAGGAAAAACCTTGTGCAGTTGAATTTATATACGTATGGAATCATATCAGGGCAAAGATACCTAGAAGATCTGTAAAATGGAGTTCAAGAAAACAGAGACATTTCTTGAAGAATGAGTCAGAGCTGGGAAATCTACAGAGAGATATGTATGGGACTTCAATAAATAAAGAATAATCTGTCATACTCCTTTTTAGAGTAATAAAATATAGAAGAGGATGTCTTATCCCTCTACCAAGGTAAATCTAGATTGAAGCCATGTCTAACTTGTTCTAAAAATCTGCAGTAATGCAGATTTTACCACCTCAGTCCACCCCTGTGCTTAACTACCCTATCCTAAGTCTAACCAAAACTTTAAGTGGAAGTGTTCACAGATAATTTCATTTATCCTGAAGAGATATCTATATCACCTCAGAAAAAATATATAACATCTCAGGTATGACATCCAAAGACTACATATAAAGTTAAAAAGGGTAGCCAGTATGGATGACTAAGACATGCAGAAGGTAAACCTGGGGGAAAAGCATAAAAGATCCCTTGACGTATGCTACCCCTCATATTAATTATAATAGGCTCATGGCCCTTCTAGTGAGGTAAAGTTAAAACCAGCAGTAACTTGTAGGAACAAGAACTTACTTTATTCTACTATTTTTTCTAACACTGTGAAAACATATATTTCAGTAATTAGAGATGGATGAGATTCAGGATTTACGCATTCAGTGTCTGAGTCTGTCACTGATCCACTTGTGACTGTGGAGCAGCTACTTACAGTCACCTGAAAAACAGGAAAATGATCTTCCTTAGCATATTTTGAGGCCTAATAAAAGTTTGCAAAGCATTTTGATACCCTTCAATGATGGATGATATATTAAGATGATGAATGACGTTTAAATATCATCACCAATTCCAAGAGTCTAGGCAGCTCTCTATTCACATCAGTCATATTCAGCAATGGAATTTTCATGTGTCTCTTCTTGGTTAACTCCAAGGAAAAGTTTACTTGGCACTACCACTGCCATTATGTTGAAGTCCTTTGTCAGACCGCCTTCATCACTTGTGACAGCTGGACTGGCAAGGTTGTGACTCATTTGGCCAACCCTACTTATACTACTAACTGAAGCACCATCGTGAACCTCCCAGACTTTCTCCCAGTGGCATCAGAGGGAGCTCAGTTGTCAAATGTTGTCATTTCTGAGCTATCAATCTTTGCTGGACAAAAGACATAGAAGGCAACTAAAGAAGAAAGAGAATCACTTCATTGTCTCTCCTTCCAATTTATGTCCTGTCAGGTTGTACCTGGAGGTGGATAAAGACACTAAGAAGTAGACATGTCTTTCCTTCCACTTACACACCGGATTGCACAACTGCTACTTAATTCAGTTTACCTGGGAATTCTTTTTATTCCTTACCTTCCCTAAAGGCTGGGCCCTAAGTAAATGTTTTGTTTGTTTTTCCTTGAAACTGGCCTTAAGTGTAATCGAAGTTGTAGTTTAGTCTAAGAAATATGTACATGGTTTAGTGACGGGAAAACTAAAAATATTCATCACTACAATTGCCAAAGATGTCTTCATATTGGTTTATTTATGCCTAAAGGAATTCTTTTCAATACCCATTTATGTTGCACATATCCAAAGAGTTAATACCAATATGCTCCATCTCAGGAGTTTCGCAAACTGATGCTAGCTAGTGGTCTTCACTGAATATTAAACAGATTTTAAAATGGCTGCTCAGATAGAAGGAGAAAGGTATTAGTTTGAAACACCATTTCCCATAGGTATGCTACAATGATAGATATTCTATTGTTATCCTGTTTCTGCTTTTAAACATGTGGATTTTGTAGATGAGAAAAAAACCAAAGGAAGCATAGCATTCACAGAGCAAATTGCTATGTGGCTTTGCAGGTAAAATTGTTAATTGAGGGCTTTACAAATAAGTTAATCTTAAAATGAAGATCTATTACTGTTTTGTTATTTAACTAATAATATCACCTTGGAAAACAATTAAGTAGTCATGTCCAAATCACACAAGCAGTTACTTTTTTTTTTGTCTACCATTCAGTAAATAAAATGCTATTGATCTCTATATTAGCAAATAACTCGAAGAAAATAGCAATCAAAAAATACATATGACAATGAAGAGGCATTTTATTTAGACATGAGAAGTTTTTATTTCATTTTTTCTGGTTAAATTTTGATGTATCTGTGAATATGTCAAGATGACAGAATCTCATTTAAAAGCTGTGAAGACAGCTGACGAAGTGCATTAAAAATTAGATTTTGAATTCAAAGAATGAAAGCTTTAAATCACTACAGGCATGTCTGTAGGACAAGATTGATACCAGATGCTATTTAGTACGTGTTATTAACAAACCATTCAAGCCTTGAAGGGACCTTGTCACTACATAACTTCTGTCTATGTAAATAAGATTGAAGCAAGGATTTATATTGCTAGCGATATCGAGCATCCAGTACATCAAAGAAACAGGACAGAAAGTACTGCTCAAGTTAAAGAAAGTACTAGAGAATACTAAAATCTATGACTTTCTCCTGACTTTGCTTACACACATAAATCACTTTACAGTGCCACACAAAATCTGTCTCATGAAAGCACTGGCTTGCAGAACAAGAACAAACACCTACAATTGTCTCTGTGCTAAGAAAAAAGTATTGAATTAATCAAATATTGTTGCATTATTACAAAGTAGCCTACATGATTGCAGATTCAGTTTTAAACTGAAAATATATAAACACTACAGGACCCATCAAAAATCCTTTCAATTCTCTCTCTTTTTCAAAGATCTTCCTGTTCTTGTTATGCTATTCATAAACAAGCATCAACATTGTGGTTTCAAATCCTCAGTGCTTTGGGGAATATTGTGATAGCAGTCTCAGCAGCTAAATTCTGGTCTTACCTGAACTTCTGGGCCATAAGCTCCACTGACATATTCATTCAATGTTAATTTGACACTCCTGCCTTTTCCTGTGGTCTCTGTAATTTATCAAAACCAATTCTCCCTTGCCTTCTAGCTTAGTCATTACATACATACTTATACACGTCACTTCAAAGGGATTGCATCTGTTACTAAAGGACAATATGGTTTCATACCAATTCACCAAATATCTCCACAGAGTCATAATGTCTAAGATTGAAGGAACCACTAGCAGATCAGTCTGACCTTCTGTCTCAACACTTCTGGTTGAATAAAAAAGTTTTCAGAAACATCCAGTGTGGATCTTAAGACTTAGTGAAAAGAACTCACCTTATCTTTACGTATATCTGAATACATTTTTATCCACAGTATGGTTGATTTATCTGATATAAAATAAATATTTGCTATAAAAAAACTTGAGAAATCCTGGTCATCAGAAGACTTGAAAACAGAATTTTGATGGGTTGTGATTTGATATTTAAGGCCTTTTTCTGTCTGAGATATTGTTCTCCTTGTGCTGACCTACAGCCATGGTAACTACAGTAAAATACCTGAACTGCAGTCCCACTTTTACAAGATGAAAAGGCAGCTGGCAGGTCATTCTCTGTAAGAGAAAACTTTGGAACTTACTTGTCCAGAAAAATCCTGATATTTATCTTTGTTCGTTATCAGGATATCTTACTGGGGTTGTTTCCATTCCATAAGTAGACTTGTGCCAGGAAAATGAGGCATTTTGGAGCCCATGAAACTGATGGAAATCTCTGAATACAGATATTGTGACTTCAGGCTATACTGCCTTTTCCAGATAACTTTTCACCTTGGCAATTCTCTATCAGTAATCAAGATGAGATACACTGGAGTCATCCTGACCAAACAAGTAGGAGACTGTTCTGGCAAGAGCAGCAACAGAAAGACATGGATCATCCACAGGATTTTTTCCTTTCGTAGCTGGGCTTGAGGGTCCAATCTTGATCTCTGATGGAGGGATTAGAAGAGAGTCTGCAAATGGATCCTCACTGAGGTTTACTCTGCCAAGCTCCTCGTGCATTTTAATGAGGTTATCTGGTCTGTGTTAATTATTGCTGGAAATATTCAGCATTTATCTCTCTCTTCACATGACAAATAAGGATATTGTTCTTTCATTGAAATTCAAAACTGCCGTAAACTCTGTTTGCTATCTCTTTGACGAATCCAGCCCAGAGACTTTACCTTAACGTGATGCCTACCATCTGGATTCCATGCAATTCCTTAATGTCTCGCTTTAAAAATTATTATTACTTTATTTTAGCCTCCTACTGCTCTGTCAATTTGGAATTACAGTGTTACTGGATTTACACATATTACTGAAATACGGGGATTTATTCAGTGCTGTGTTAGAAAGGGTGTCAAAACACAGGAAACGAACTTTCCACTGTAGATGTGCTTAAATACATGATGTGTCTTTTTCTGGTTGCTTTTTAAATTAATCACCTTCTCTTTGTAAGTCTATTCATTGTAACATCAACCCCTAATGTGAATATTATGGTCTCATCCCAGGCTTTACTGAAATCTGTATAAATGCCCTTGATTTGAACAACATCCAGCAGATTTAAATTCTGCAATAAATTTCTAATGGCAGAATTTATTAGCGCTTCAAGTTCTTGTGAATTACTGAGATTGCAAAGCACAACTGTATTTGATCTAGTCAGCCCACAGGCCATATTCATGGAGACTGTTGGTAACTGCATTGAGGGGGAGAGGATATTCCCGTTTGTTTTCCAAGTCCTGAAACTAGTTTATCTTTACTACAAGAGAGCTTTGGTTTGATTTTTAGGACTGCTGTAAAACAAAGATGACCTTTCTAGAAGCATTGTTTTTTATAAAACCTTAACCTCTGAATGCTCGTGTAGAAGTGCTCATTTGGTCCTACTCTGGTTTTGAAATGGATATATGGTTGTATGGCTGGTTTTAAAAAACACTGAGAGTGCTCTTTAGCATTTTCCATTTGCTAGCAGGACCGCAGGGCTAAAACTGCAGCCAGGTATGGTCAGTTTACAGATTCGTTCTTGTCTCATTGACGTTCCCTAGATGGCATGGCTGACTTCAGACAACACAACAGCCTTAACTTTTTCTCTTCATCACAAGATGTGAGCCTTGTCCTGGGTAATTCACACACTGCTTTTTAGTGATGGAGCATAAAGTGGCTTCTGTACACCACTGGCTTAATAAAAAACTGATAATTTGCAGCATTTCCTGGACTTTTGGTCAGTGCATAGATGCCTTGCCTTGCTGAATTGCTGTTGCAACAAACAATGAAATTAAAACATCAATTTAAACTTATGTGCTTAAGTTGTCTCACATGATTCATGCAAAAATTAGAATCAGTGATTCCCTTCAGTGACCATTATGAAGCAGATTTACAACCAAAGCCAAGTAACCTTAAGGTTGAATGCACTTTTCAACTAACAAATATTTCAGCCTTTAAGTGATATGTTTTACAACATATTGAAAGTTTGCTCTAATATGCTGGTAATATTTATTTAACTGAAAACGAATAAATTCCTTTTTGACAGAAGAAGTAAATTCTAACCTGCTGAAATGAAAGGTTAATCTTTGAATACTGTGGTCTCATGTTTATTGATGGTAGCTTCTTTGATAAGATAGTACAGTTATTATTATTTTCTATGAAACGATGAGAATCTCACTGCTTGAGAAACTTCCTAAACAAAGTTGAATCTAAATTATGTAACATCAAGTTGAAATTGGTACACAGCCTTTTCTATATGATAGGAGACAATTAAATCAGAGATAATGGAAGGAATAAACTAATCCAAGCACAAATCACTAGAGAAATTACTGAAGAAATGTAGCATACCAAAACAGGTGAGAATGAGCAAATAAATATTATAACTTCAATTAAAAAATAGAGTATTTAATGGACTGGAAAGGGACGTGGGAATTAATGTCAGCTGATATATTTCAAACCACTGAATTAAATCCATAATATCAGTTGCGTTGCTATATTTTAATGTCTGTGGTTGCCTGGAAGACATTTTCTAGGAAACAATAACAACAACAAAAATATATATACGTGTCAATATGACTACAATAGTGCTATTTACTGCCACCAGAATCTAATTGGAACTATTCTGCGTAGCCACACGCGTCAGGAAGAACACTTATGCTTTTAGAACAATAATACTGATTAAAAACCATGCTGATCTTCAGAACAAAACTGTTACACTATGGGCTTGGCACATAGAATCACAGAACAGCCTTGGTTGGAAAAGATCTCTAAGATCATCATGTCCAACCATTAACCTAACACTGCCAGTTCTCCACTACACCGTGTCCCTTAGCACCTCATCTACACGTTTCTTAAATCCCTCCAGGGATGGGGACTCCACCACTGCTTCAGGCAACCTGTTCCAGTGCCTGACAACCCTTTCAGTGAAAAATGTTTTCCTAATACCCAATCTAAACCTCCCTGGCACAACTTGAGGCCATTACCCCTCGTCCTATCAATAGTTACCCGGGAGAAGAGACTGATGCTCACCTCACTACCCCCTCCTTTCAGGGAGTTGTAGAGAGTGATGAGGTCTCCCCTCAGCCTCCTCTTCTCCAGACTGAACCCCCCCAGTTCCCTCAGCCACTCCCCATCACACTTGTGCTCCAGACCCTTCACCAGCTTCGTTGCTCTTCTCTGCACATGCTCCAGCAGCTCAGTGTCCTTCTTGTAGTGAGGGGCCCAAAACTGAACATAGTATCCGAGGTGCAGCCTCACTAGAGCTGAGTACAGGGGGACAATCACTTCCCTAGTCCTGCTGGCCACACCATCGCTGATGCAACAGTCTCAGAAAAATTGAAGGATTTCTTCAGCAGATGTTGCAGTTCAAAATGGAGGTGTTGGAAAGAGCTGCTAAATAACCCAGTTGCATTTGTGAGGGGTCTTTGGTAACATGAAGGATTCTGGACATGTACCTGCTGTTTGTAATAAACTACTGCAGAATGTATTAGAGTGGACTGGCTTTCTGAGCTGCAAGTTCTTTCCTGAGATTATTTAAGCAACAACAAAATCTCTTTCCATCTAAACAAACACATCTGCAGAAACATTTGACTAGCAAAGGGATTTGACTCTGTATCAATTTGATAGAAAATATTCACTGCTGAATATCAGGCACTGGCATGCTGCCTTATAGGTGGGGAAGCAATGACAGTATTTATTTTGTATCATTTATTCAGATTGCTAAAATATTCCCTAGGTGCACATCTTATGCACTGGGTGCATTTTCCACTGCTTAAAGTGAAAACTCACAGCAACACAAAACAAATGACTGCACCTCCTGTCTTTAGGGTATCATTGAACAATGTTAATTTCCTCCCCCGAGAGTATAGTACTGAGCCCAGTGGAGAGAAATAACCAACACTGTGAGTTGCTGAATTCCATCACGTGAACCTAAATTCCATATTTCAAATTCATTTCATAGCTTTGTAGTATGATGATACTCGATGGTTATAAATACTGCTTTTGTTTAAAATAGCCACATTTACATTATGAGAGTTTCATACACTGATGGACTAGCCATGAAACTTTTTCATTGCCTCCATATATTGTGGACTACTGATAATCTGAAACTCTTTTTCTCATTTTGGAGTGCCTCCCAGACCTTAATGACAGTTCTTGAGTGTTCAAGGTGCAGAAGCATTCAGCACTTGTTTAACAACATGGTGGAATGCACTCTGTGGGGAGTGAGGAATTTAGGTATATTTCTGAATACCACTTTCTGTTCTTTAAGGCACCTCATACATATAAAGAGAACAGACCTACTCTAAAAGAAAACGAGCCCATTCAAGAAGAGACCATTTGGAATCACATTTGCTCTGGTTGTCTTCTTTAGTAAAAAAGGAAAACCAATAAAATTATCACCACCTCTCACCAGGGAAAGCTTTCATAGCACACCAGTTTTCCTTGGATTAATGTTAGATTTAGACTGATCAGCAAGCCTGGAACATATATGCTACCTTACACATTCATCACACTTCACCTTGTACTGATAAGTATCTTTCCCCGCTCTTTTTTTTTTCTTTTTTAAGAGACTTGCTTTCTGAACACAAACAGTGTACTCTTGTGCTGCTTTTTGGTATTTTAACTTGTCTTGAAAAAAAACAGCAGTTGAGTGCAACTTAAATATTCACTTTCCAAAGCTTGACCAAATTACATTGCACATTCAATTTCTTCTACTTTCTGGAATAAGAAAATTGAATGTGATGTTTTGTAAGAGGAATAGCCACAACACTTCTATAAACTTCAATATTTTTCTGTTACCAACCACCAACTTGTTAATTAGAGAATGATTGAATCTTATGGACTAGAGCACTGTAGGGGAGCTGAGGTATTTGTACATGACCTGGTCTGGAATTAAAACTGCAGCAGGAGAAAAGGAGCTGGAGGG
Source organism: Podargus strigoides (assembly GCA_028020825.1). NCBI lineage: Eukaryota > Metazoa > Chordata > Aves > Caprimulgiformes > Podargidae > Podargus > Podargus strigoides. Next base: position 15,503,449 of record CM051630.1, read on the forward strand.
AAAGAAAGTAGTTCACAATTACTTTTATATATTATATATATCTTCTTGGAAAAGCCCCCTGACACTACATGTTTTTAGGATTTTGGAGAAAGGAGATTATTTTGTTTGGGTTTTTTTTTAATTCAGTGTTGATAGCAAAGCTGTAGAATGGTTGTTAGAGGCGTTGTGCTTGGGGGTCCTGACACCTTCGAACAAACAGCATGATACTGGTGTCCAAATTGAATTTCAGCTCACATGATTGAAATACAACTACTCAAGCAACCACCTGAAATTTCACCACCTATAAATGCTACATAGTTCAAAAAAATATTAAAAGGGTATTCTGCTCTGGATGTACCTGCCCACCTTAGGCTCTTATTTGACCCCTATTACTGTACTATCAAAGCACCTCACGATCTTACTGCCTTTATCCTGACAAACCCCCTGTGAGAGTTTGCTATTATCTCTGCACTCACGCTGACACTTTATGTTTCAAGAAAGCACAAAATCAAACTGATTCAAATGTAATACTTTCCCTTTGGCCTTGGAGGCCCAAGGCAGCTCTTTCTAAACATGGTTTCAATCATGTTTCACAGATTAAATGAATTATTCAGGTCCGTAAATCTGCATTTTGCAGAAGACTTGCCCAGCTTTAAGATCAAGTTATAAAAAGTCATCATTTCTCTAAACTGCCACTTAATGCTATCATGTAGGAAGTATACATCTTTTTACATGCATAGTAGTTTGCATTAACTGGCAAAACTGGTTTTCTTATATTCTTTAGAAATTCACCAGCTCAAAGAAGGACAATCTGTAATTATAATTGAAAGGGGAGACTGAATTTGTACATTTAATGGCATAAAGGAGGTTACAGGTAGGATTTCCTATTTCCAGTTTGTCATACCTCTTTTATAGATTAATTTTATCCAGAGTTTAAACAGACATTACATACAGTCCTTGGTAAACTTGGGAATAATCCAATATTCTAGGATAGAAAAGAGGACAGAAGAGAACCAATGGAAGGGTTAAAGTCCAGTAAATGATACTTTCTGTTGTTTTGTTTTCCAAATAAACCATTATTCACACTTTCCCCCTTCATTGTGCTAGATGAAAAGAGAAGGAAGTATGGAGAATTGATTGTGATATCAGAGACGGGAATGTTTGAACAGCAATTCTTCCAAACAGCACTGGAATGAGCAAAGGAGATGACATTTCTTTTTTTTATCAGAGTATTGTACTTTCAGTGGTGAAGAGGAATAAACCAATAAACAAGGTGTAAAAAGACATGGAAGCTGAATAACAAATCAGCTGGAAAAGGCTCTAAATCTAAATCCTTCAATATTAACAATGGTTGCTGTATTATCCTTTTCAGGCTGAAGATTGATGAGCATTTTCCCTGGAGGAAGTGCTGACTTTGGCTGTCCCTGGCCGTCCCTCTGCTCTCACACATTCATTCCTGGCCCCATGGTGTGCCCTCAGCTGAGCTAGGACAACCGTTTGGGGACTAAATGGACAATTGGAACAGGGAGGTGATAAAGTCAATAATAATAATAATTATTATTACAGTTCCCCATTTAACTTTACTACTCAGTCTTGAACTTCTTATGTGCATTAAAAAAGGGTTTAGTTAGAAAAGGAAGAAAACACACCAAAATGGGTGCTGGATTTGCTTGTACAGGGCCCTCAAAGAGCAGCTGAGGTACAAGGAAGGAAGGATACCCTTTGACCATGTGAGCCTACTCGCAGAGACTAAGTCATGCTCCAACATGACCAAGTTACTCACAACTTGTCAGAGAATGGAACAAAGTAATTGTGAGATATCAGCAGCCCTGAGCGAGACTTGGGCCTCTTCACCTGGAAGCTGTGTGTTTTTACCAACACCAGCACCACTAAGAATCTCTCACTGGGATATCTAACAGTGGGAACATTTTTCAGGGAGAAAGCGATAAATATTTCCTAGCCTGATCTGTCATCATCTGTGAAGGCTGCTGCTTGGATCTCAAGAATTGTATCACATTTAATTGTATACCATGGCCTTTGTTTTGATAAACAGCTTCCAATTCATGGCTTAATCCCCAGTTTACTTCCAGCAATCAGCTGGCTAGTGGTTTCAGTAGTCATTTTAAACAGCTTGATTTGGAAGTATCTTTTAACTGACAACTGAGCAAGGACACCTGTCAGCTAACAGTTTTATTTGCTGTTTGGTGTTTAGCTGCTGGTAGAAATGAAAGAAAACAAACTTTTCGTCAATGTTTTTAGTTGTAAAACCTGTTTTTAGGGATATCTCTGGTTTACTGTCCTCCTAGAGACTGATGGGATAATTCTTTACCTGCATAACTTGTCATGGGGCATGCATTATGCAGGAACAGGCAAGCACTGCTAACTATTACTTCTTACTACACAGGAAGAATAAGAATTGCTTGTTGTCCTAAGTGTGTGCTCTCACCACTCAGTTTGCCACCTCCTGTTTCTCTGTTTTACCTAACAAATGCCCCAAGATACAATTTTTCCATGAGTGAGTGTAGGTTGAATATATTGATAAAAAACCCTGTAGATACAATCCTGAATAAACTATTTAATATTATGCCTGCTTCTTCTAGCTCTGTTTATGTTCAATGTTGTTACCACTTATCCTAAGAGGCAATTAAAATATTTGTTTCAAATTATAGTCACAAATGTGACTTCTTTTTAGGTAATGACTTTGTTATTAACCTGTCAATCCTGATTATTATTAAGCAAACCACTTCATCTGTTCATTGCTGCTCATGTGCTCCCATCACTGGTCACCAAAGGAACTGGGCTACTGCTGCTGCTCCCAGAGTGGAGATCTGAAAGTTTTCAAATGTGAGACCATCAAATAACTGACACTAATTGTCAAATTAGTTGTACTGGATGTCACACAAATATTAGGATACAGGAACATTTTCATAAACATGCAGGAGTTATCTAAGCCCTCCTGAATAACACAGGCATGTTAATTACAGTGAGCTAAACACTGCATTTAATTCATTCAGCGGTTCATGTCAACTGCCTGGCATTTTGTTAATTTTGTTTCTTCAAAAATCAAAACAGATCTAGTCTGTTCTTTGTATTGAAACCCTTGTATTGTATTCTGATGGACTTTACATTTGGGATCCTTTTCATTATGGCACTGCAAAGCAGTCATGCAGTATATTCGAGTGACCTGCTTTTCAACTTAAGGTTTTTTCCTGCTAATTTTTTAAAAAATTGTTTTTTGCTCTATTTACAGTGACAATTAAAATTTTAAAAAATATAATGAAACATAGAAAATCTATCCACCTGAATAAAACAGAAAATTGGAAGTATTTCCTTTGAAGATCCTGATTTATAAAGAAGTTTGCTTACATTGTTCCACACATGGCTGTAACACAAGGTTATTAACAACTGCTCATTCAGATGAGTATTTTGCACCCAACTGCCTACAATCAGTTAGTTGACTATGAAACTGCCCAATTTCTGTGGGTAATCAAAGTAACTGTGTACACATTTGGCATGTAATTACGTTTCTAAATTGATTAAAATCCAGCCCTGAAACGATTGCAAGCTAAGGCTTGGCTCCAATGATTAGTTCTTAAAAACTTCTTTCACAAGCTTGAGCAAATAATACATTTGCCAAAAAATGCTGCCAACTGTGAAAGTTAATTATGATAAATGTAACACAGTTCTCTCATCACCAATGCACAAAAAAGGCTTTTGCCTCTTCTAACCTTATTGTCCATCAAGACAAAGATGGCGCTTCAGCTTTTTTTCCTTTAACAAGGACAGATATGCTCGTGAGTGACAGTTAAATTTGTTGGAGGTATTAAATTGCTAATGCTAATGCATTTTACAATCTTCTGAACTGATTTAATATATTATACTGTCACTCAAAGCCTTAATAAACAATTCTGCACTCCTAGTTTAAAATCATCCTGTCAGATCAGGAGGTTTTCTCAATTGGCCTCCATTGTAAATGTGATAGTAGTTTACAAACAAATGACTTTTTTTTCTTTGTAGGTTGTATCATAAGAGACTTTAATGGGTATTTCTCTTGTTTCTCTTTTTTTATTTATTATGAAACAGCTGTGCCAGAGCTTAATGGTGTGGATTTGTGTTTTAAAGCACCTGTGCTTGTAGCTAGACTTCTCCCTCTCTTGCAAATAATCTCTCATTTATTGATATTTGAGTAGATTTTTCTTCTCATTTTGGGATATTGCAAACTCAGCCTTGTGCAACTTAATACACTTTTGAAGAATGATTTCATTATGTTTATTCTAGTATAGTGTAATTCCTCCATGGAGTGCCACTTTCGCTTCAGAGACCCATCAGAAGCTCAACAAGTACTGAAGTTTCATGTTTTCAGATGTGAAAAACAGTGGTACTCATTATTGCTAATAGACTTTGACAGGAAAGTCATTAAAAATAAAATATTTTCTCTAATTTTGTAGAAAAAAAAAAAAAAAGAGAAATGAGAAATTAATTTTTCTGAAGTGCATTTATGGAGAAAACAACCTGTATATTTTGACTTTGAGGCTCTCAAATATAAGAGCAGCACTAGCATCAGAGCGTTTAGATTATTGTTTGGATAATTATCAAGATTTTGATACTTTAGCTGTCTGAGTGTTAAATCAATACACCAAATTGCTGCCAAAGAAAAACTTGCAGAGAATTCTGCCTTAAACTAGTATTAATAAAACTTCCTTATGTTTTGTTTGTTTTTCCTGATCTGTGTGCTGGTGGTAGATTTCTTCTGTGAAAAGATGCATAAATTATTTGTAGTAGCATCTAAAATCACCGCAACAGACAAATACAAATTGTTCTGACAGCATATTCCACAATCTGCTTCTACTCATTTAAGAAAGCTTCATTTCCAACTCTCAATTTTCATTATAGCCTTTCTTAACTTAGTTATCTTGAGAGTTAGATAAGTATTTCCTAAGGCAGATATCTCTTTTTTCAAGGACGGTTTTCAGGATTTGGACAAAGGCTGTGACTGAATCTCAGAAGAAAGAGGTCTAGTCAAGACTACCAAGTTTAAGACTAATGAAATATCAGTCAGCAACCTGAGGATGTGTGTTGTTATTTTATGGACATGATGAAGCTTCCACTTCGTGCATAACTAACTCAAGCTATACAGAGAGATATAAATGTGTCCAAATGTGAAAAATTACCAGGTCACTTACTCAGAGGAGTTAAACCACAATATTTAAACTGAATTTCTTACTGGTCGAGAATCCTCAAGGTTGCCAGGGCTGGCCCTACATCTGTCCCACATCCTTCCCTGCAAGGTTTCTGATGATGTCAGAAAACAGCCCATCTTAATTTGGTGACTTGCTGTTCAGTACCAAAAGTAATCATTACCTTTATATGGTTGTTTACAAACCCTTGTTTTAATTCCACGATTAGACCATCAATGGCTATAAAAATATGTAGAAATATTTGGATCCCTAAATCAACTGGCACTGAAAATTGAGGACTGCCTCTGCAAGCTTGTGTTTGAGAGTCAGTGTTACTGGATCTGCATAAGATTTTGCAAACTGAAGATCCGTCTGTCTTTCTGTCTGTTTGTACATTGAGTATGCTTCTCACAAAATGAACTGGAAACTTAAAGTGTAACTAGAGATTCTGAAAGATTCATATAGAAAATATAAGAATGACATACCTGGCCATTTTCATAACAGTGCAAACACCAAACACCTAATATATTTTTTAAAGGTTTAATTTTCTTTTTCTTTCCTACATTAGCATTTCTCAACATGTCATACCAGCTTTTGAGTTGTCACATCTGGTTGAATCAGTCACATCATTTTGTATTACCTTATAAAGCAAAACCACAGCATTACTAATGTTACTAGACAACGTATTTGTGTAAGTGTTGTAGTTCTGGGAGTTGGTGGGATTTTTAGAAAGGGGACTGGTCCATGGGTATCTGACCTCTTCTAATTGACATAATTTCCAGGGTTTCTTTCTGATGTATGATAGAAAATTTCTCTGACAGCAGTATAGATTCTGCCACCTGATATGAAGGAAACTGTATGGTCCTATATGAAGGAAAATGTGGTTTGGACAGGCAGACCAGTTGTTGAAATTTGTTGACCACCTACTACATACAGGAATCTTTTTATATGTTTGAATAGCTATATTCCAGACTATTTGCTCCAGATAGGGAGTTAAGGGCTTACTTTGTTTTATAAAGCAGACTTAGATCTCCACTTTTCTGGGAGTCAGTAAGTTTTTCTTTGAAAGATTGGCCTGGGTTAGTTGGGACTAGTTTTTGCCTTTACCATCATAGACCCAGTTTCAGAGATCTGAGAAGTTGTGAGCAATTTTTAACCACTGTCTGTCATCAGTGTGATTAGATCCAGTGTACCTGGTGTGGCCAAAGATCAGTTCTTACTACTAACCTGATCCATTGCAAGCTGACAGTTCTTAAGCCTTGGTAGAAAGTGTGTGAGTTCTTACATGCTTTAGATAAAGATAATTGTATATTAAAAGACACAATGCCACGATAGAACTTTAGAAAACATATGAAATTAGTACTAAGAATGTGGGTTTTTTTGATGAAATAGGTATTTGTATAACGAAAATTTTTCAAAAAGCAGTTACAGAAAAGACAGTAGAGTGACAGGCACAAATGTAAGAAAGGGGCAAAACCAGGCTGAAACAGAATAGAAAATTCAATCAAGATACTACCTTTATATTTCTTTAATGCTGCTCTCCATTATTCTGGTTCCCATTTTCTTCATTTCAGCATTACCACTCGATGGAATTTTTGTTTTTAAAAGAGGATGCCAAGTATTTCTTCTGTTAGATTTGCAATTCTATGAACTCCACACAGCGTCTGTAGTAATAAAAGATAGTAATTATTAACTGGTATAATTTTCATTACACGGTTGATCTTGCATAAATTTCAAGCTGTAACAGCACTGGTCTGCCATTAGTGTGGAATGTGGGAGGAGCTGCTGCACATGAACTCCCCAAACAATAGGTTTGTTGGGACAGTAGCTCTAACAGCTTTCTTAGTTGCCTCATTCCTTGTGGGAACCATTGTGCAGCTGCACTACATGCAGAACTCCCACTGAAGTCCTTGAGCAAGTGCATAATTGGGCCCTAGTGTACACTTTAACACATTTGTTTTCATTACTGTGTTTACTATCTATATTTCGGAGGTGTCAGTTATGCCGTGCTCCATGGCTCTAAAACCACAATCCAACAGCAATATTTTATATTTCTTTCGGAAACAATATTTTAGCAATTATTTTTCCCCTTATGTACTTTTTTAGAAAGTACCTCTGTGTGTTCCAGAACAGTATGCAAAGTCACCACTTTCGTACAGTGTTTTGAACCTCTTATACTTGTGAACCTTATGAAGTGATAAAGACTGGATTCTTCTTTCAGTCTTTACAGAGAGTTGAAAATAAGAAATACCTTTTCAGAGAGAAGTCTTTTTTTTTAAAAAAATAAAAAAGCTATTGCTAAATTCACTAGAATTTATGGTTGGCATTTCAGTAGACTTTTATGTTTCTAAACATGACAACTTTTATCTTGTTCTTTTCCTTTAAAGAAAGCAGATACTAAAAATTACATATTGTCATTCTTCATATGCATTCTGTGTGAAATCTTAAAATATGGTATTTGAAAATCTTGCTACCAAGTATTAAAGGGAAGGGATTTATCCTGTATCTTTCTTTCACTGAAAAATATCTAATATACTATTATTATTTTTTGATTGAATCAGTGGTTAATGAGAAATATTTGCAGACAGCACACAGCAAATCAATATCTTTGTTTCTCCTGCTAATCTTCACCACACAGATAATCAGCCTTTAGAGGACTGAGAATTTGGGACTATTAGCAGATAAGGATGAAGCACTGACAGCTTATTCGTTTCCTCATCCAAAAATACGTCAGGTCATTTTTTTGCATGTAAAATATGATACAGATATATCATCAACATTTGATAAATAGAGAGTTTTATAAAACTTGCATCTGAAATACTTGACATTCAGTACAGTTTTTGAAAATGATAAAATCATAATTGTAAAAAAGACCTGCAGTATTACCAATCAGATTCTTGCTGTTATGTGCACCCTGGCATATATATCTTACTGTCCCCTACAGAAGAAGGAATGAGCATAAAGAAAAGAGCAATTTTCCTGCCGTAAATTGGAAAGTCTGCCAACCAGCTAAGTGATCTACCATCAATCAGTGTTAAATTCTCCTTAGCTGCAGAAAATTCAAGAACTAACTATTACTGAGAGATTTCACACAGTGACTAATGGTATATGACAAACACATTTAAAATCTGCATAGACCAGCATCAGTTTAAAATATAACATGAATAATAAACAATTCTAAAGATATCCTGGTGTGCAAAATAAGATATAATCTCCTCAGACACATATTGTACATAGAAGATTACCATTCTAGAAATGCATTCAATATCAATACAGAAAAAAGTCAAGTATACAGTATGACTTTATTTGGAATAGCATCTTTCATACAATATATGCCACAATGTTGCATATTTTCAAGTAAGACCATACAGCAAGATGGCTAGGTTATAACATAAAGATGACAGCTGAATAAAACACTGGGCTGAATATACAATTACTTTACTCACATGAGAAGCCCTATTAAGAAATACCAAAATCTTGAGGTGAGGAAGGTCTTCTCCTCCACCATGTCATTACTGAAGCCACAACTAATGCATCTGTTCCAGATGGCAAGCATTCAAATGAATGTGAGATAGTGTTGTTGCTTGCATACTAAGCTGGCCATTTCCCAGTGCAAAGATTCCACTTGTGTCTGTTTAGTTTTCCTTTAAAAACATATTCTTTTTTTGCATAATATGGAAAAATATTTATAAGAAAGGAAGGAATATATTAGCTACTAAAAGCTGTCTGCACTTCTAGCTGAAGAACAGTGCATAAAACTGGAGACATTTTTCCTATATTTGCATTTCCAAGCATTTACACCTTTTAATTTAGTTCCATTCATTTTCCAGATTTATATTTTTGATTTAGAATATAAAGTCCATCATTTTGACAATGGCCTTTCTGGCCATAATGGTCTCTTTTCTTTTCCTTTCTTTCCGACAAAAGTGTGTTGCCACAGAAGCCAAAGAGAGCATCTGGTTTTATTTTATTGGGAACAGGATTTGTTATTTTGGGCTTTGTCAAGCTATGAAGGAACCATAACAACTTAAAGCAAAGGTGTCTGCACTTTGAATGGACACATACTCTGAAAGAAATAGAGATTTGTAAGTAAAAGCACCCAGGGCAAGGTCTGCTATACTGAGAATACAAGCAGCTCTAATAATCACCAAAGTGAGATGGAAAACTCTGAATAAATGTAATCCCACCAAACAGCTTCCTCCGTTCCCAGTAGAAATAATAGAACCAAGAGGAAAGTATAATCAAATAGTTTAAATATGGTCAGGTACAGTGTTTGTAAGTTATAGTGTGATCTCTCAAATATTATTCTGACAGTATGTCTCCTCATCCATCTTTCTGCCTCCCAAAATTTAAGTATTCACAGTGAATTTGCTTAAAAAATTTAAATGCTGAGACTATTCACATTCGAATTGTGACACTGAATCATTCAGGGATCAGTTTATTTAATTTTGTCTCCCCTGATCTCAGATATCTCATATTTAAATGAAATAAAGTGGTATATCTGTAAAAGACAGAACAGTATAGACACAACCTGGGAAGTCTGTTTCAATGAAAATCACAGGTAATACAATAAACAGAGCTATACCTTGTGCTCGAGCTGTTTCTATACTGGCAAGTGCATACTGTTCCTTGACCTTAATTCTACAAGAGCAGTCAATACATAGTTCTTGGAAAGCAGAGACTAGGTCGGTCAGAATAAACAAGAATATATAAATAATCATCCCATTAGCTGAATTAGAGTATTAACTCAGTGATTTGACTCTACTTTATAATATCATTTTCATTTACAAAATTGCTAAAAAGAAATCAAAAACATGACAAAAAGGAATTTGTATGTTATCATGATTCAGTGCCATTCTGAATAACTCTATGCAAGCATATGCTCATTTGGGATGGAGGGAAGATACAAGGAAAATATAGTTTGAAAATATTATTAGTAGAAAATATTCCAGGTCAGCTGAATGCCATTAAAGACCTGTCTCTGTTACTCCAGCACATTGAGTAATTGCTCTGAAAGCTATGGAACTTCTTGCAGGGAAAGTGGGGGCCAGCATATAAAAAATTTAGCCAAAATCCATTTATGATAGCACACAAATTCAATGTTGAAAGAAGGTATGAAGTTTATCAGATAAACTGTATTTCCAATTATGGACTTTCCCCAAAGAAAAAAAATACATTTTTAAAAAGACAAAATTAAAGTAAAAGTGAGAATATAGTGAGGCAGATGATCAGGCAGAAGGATATTTGCCATCTCTCCTTTGTGCTCTCCTCCACTGTTCACATAAGCCTCTGATCTATTTTCATCATATTATCTTCCATTGTTTTTAATAAGGTTTTTTATGAGTAAGGAATTTATGGCTGTATGCAAATATTCTGTGAAGCTAGCAGCAAAAGAAAGTGCTATTTACACTGAAATTCATGTACTAACTAAAAAGCATTAACATTAGCAATTAACAACAATGGAGATTGTGCTGTTTCCATCTGTATTTTGCAATATACAGCAAATGATAGTCACTCAGCAATACATTAATTTGCTAATGTTCTCCAGTTAAAATATAAAAGTTGTTCTATTTATTTTAAAGTATTTTTATCAAAGTAGTCCAAATCCCCAAAGCCTGTCTGCTAAATAATTAGAAATCGTTAAGGATATGAGAATTCACTCCCAGCCCCAAGCAAAGTATTATTTCCCTAGGAGGAGTTCCAAAAAGGACTCAAGAGATACACTGGATTTTCTGTTATTCCAGATGAGATATAAAGGAGCAATCTTTTGCATCAAGGCCATCAGCAGATTCAGGTATTCCTCTCTCCTGCTGTCCAGATGTATGAATGGGACCCACTGCCTGTGTACCACCTTTTTTTGTAGGACTTTAAGGAAGATACCACAAGAAAGGGGCAGGGGGAAGAGAGATGCAGAGCTAGAGAGAGGGAAGTTTCACCTCTCATCCTCCTTTCTCCATAAACACAAGGTAGAGGTGTGTGGAGGAAGGTCTTCTGTGTCTTTTCTTTCCAGCTCAAACAAATACACTGATCAGCTGAACAGATTTTTCAGAAATAGCAAAATTCTTCACTCCAGAATTTCAAGGAACAATCAAATTGTACAAATATCTTTTGCTTATTTTTAAATCCTCAATTTTAAGAAAAAATTCTCCAATTCTAAAGAACAATCAGAGTAATCTATAAATTTGTGAGAATCATGACAGGTCTCTCTCCAACAGTTTATGTACCTGCTCTATCTCTACCTATAGAGCAGCATCCAGGTGGATAATAGTGTCTTCATATCCTTCCCAAGTGACCTTGCAGATACCATTAACCCAAATGAGATTAGTCACTGGAGCTGTGCACAGTTGCTTTTAGCAGATGCAGCCACAGCAGCAGCACTTATCAATAAAAGAAGCTTGTTGAAGAGAGAGAGCCTGGATTTGGAAGTTTTTAAGATGATCATAAGGACATATGGTATCTGAATTTCTGAATATGCCAGAGACAGGCTGGCATAAGGATGCATATCAAAAAACGGAAAAAGCCTCTGTGAAGAACGTACATTTTCATGTTCGTTTTTATAATACACTGCAAGTGTTTACACAGGAGCCTCTCATTCACAAAAGTGAGGTTTATTACTATCAATCACAAAAACAGCAAACAAAAATGCTGAGATTTTATGTGCAGTGCTTCAGTCTGAGGGTTTTAGCATTTCTGTCGGCAGCAGGAGTTATTTTACTGGCAAATGGTGTCATTGGGAATATGTTGATCATCTGGCTAGGTTGTAACATTCATAAAATATCAGCATCCCAGCTGAAAAACAGCCATAACAACACAATGGGGCAAGTTTTCCTTTGCACATATTTAAACATTTATGCTGAGGTACTAATTGCTACTGTAGGGAGTATATTTTCTGTGGAACAGGAGAATCGTCTATGAATCAAGTTCCAAGGTTACTGTTAATGCAAAATCAAGCTATCAGTAAGAAGAGATTTTATTTTCCTGGTACCTTTCCCAGGTCGAGAATGTACTGTGGATGCAACTGTATTTTGTGCACTCTGAATTAATTTGAGAAAAACTAAAAAAAGCTTGCATCCATATCATATTAAATTGAATTGCAAAGGACAATGGTTACCCATACCTCTCATATGGTTAGTGTAAAAAGAAAGATACTTTCAGAAAGCAGTGGAACTACTTAAGACCTGAATTATACTTTGAAGATGTCTGGCTCTTTCGAGTTTCTGAAAACTCTTGTCCTTAAACACCTATGATAGTTACAGAAGTTTGAGATTGATCTAGAACTTTGTTCTCGAAATAACTTGAAGAATAAGGTCTTCTCAGAAAAATCCTAAGATGTGAATTAACGTGATAACTAGTATTGCATTATTCTAGGGTTTAGAGCATCACCTGCAAGTGAAAATGCTGGATTAAACGCCTTTCTTTAAACAGAACATTAGGCACAAGTAGCTGTGATGACAGCTTATATCAGAATGCACTAATCACTGGGCTGCAGGGTAATATGCACTCTTGTTCTCTTTTTCTGTGGCTTACCGAGTATTTAATTATTCTATGTAAAGTGAAATAGCTTCAACAGACTGAAGAGTAGGATGAAAATCAATCCTGTAAGTCCTTAATGGTAGGGTAGGTTCAAATGTTGTCATGCAGAGGAGGAAACTGAAATTAGAACTGCTAGAAATGGATCAGTTATCTGATATCAGTTAAAGTGAAAAACTCTGTAGGGTATACCTACTTTTCTGAAAATACCTATGGGATCACTTCAAACAAGGGGAGATCTCTTTTCTTTGTGAACAAAAAAAGGCTCTGGGTTTCCTTTTACCTATGGAAAATCACATTAGAAACATCTTTTAAGATCCATACAAGTTTGAAAACTTAGAAAAAGAAGTGCCATACAGTGTCACCCTCCAAACTAAAATAGACTTAGTTATCTCTGAGGGCAATGCTTAGGGTTCCAAATGTTGAATAAGTACCAGTGAGTTTCCAGTCTGTGCTGTAGATCTATGCATGTCAGTATTCAACATCATAGGTGATGACCTCTGCACAAAGGAAGTTAATTTTGTGTTTACCACAAGCAGGTAGGGGCTGTTTTGGGATATATCTACCAAAACTAGTAACAACATACTCAGTCCTTTCTTAATCAGTGGATAATACCACAGAGGTATAACTAGAAGAGAGAAGAACAGTCATTTCTCAGCTGCCATCATGATAGCTAGCTAGGCTGTCTGTCCTCTTGGTCCTTTCTCACAGTTCTGAAAGGCGCTTGCTGGCACTGCAGTGGAGGTATCTACTTCCCAATTTATCTGACAGGTGGTTAGCTATTAACATAAATAAAAGTTGTGACCTGTCTGCCACTTTCAATAACTCAAGTGCTGTATCTCCAATCTGTCATGTCCTTGGCAGCCCTTTTGTTTATTAGCAAATGCATTATTCATTAGGAAAATTTGTTAGGAAAATGTGTCTTAATTCTCATCATTTTGACTGTACTCCACTATTATCCTTTCAGTGACATTTTGCTTTGTGGTTCTTCAGCTGTTTCAAGAACTAGATGATGACTTGGCTGATACACCACTAAATGGGAACATGAGGGAAGGTTGCACTTTGTTGCCATCTTACACAAGTTCTTCAAGATGTGCAGAGATAAAAAAGGTTGTATAACTCCTTCCATAACAGTGAAGTAGGCAAGTGGAAAATGGGGAAGAGGAGACAAACCTGCATTTGCCATCCACTATAGCCAAATTAATCCTACATGTTTAAATCTGAAGTAAAAATAGTACCTTTGGGGGTTCAGAGAGGCACTGGGGCTGCTTATCCAAAATGGTGCCTTCTCCCTTTTTCCTTTCTCCACTGCAAAAATGGATTTATCCCTAACAAGGAATAAGGACTTTCAGTGTTTCACACAACTAAGCAAAATCTGTGTGTATGCTCTATTCACTGTATTAAATTTAGTCTTAGAATTGTTAAAGACTTAATAAAGGCACTGATGATTACAGCAGGAGTCCCTGAAACAGATGCTAACCCTTTGTCCTTTCTGGAACAAATAAAAGGTCCTAAAGAAATATATTGAGCATAGATCAGGTTTCCAGGAGTTAGCATTGGGGTAGCTATTCTGTCCCAATGTTAGCTTGGAAATTTATGTAAATAGTATTGCACTGCTTATAACACCTGTTATTATGGCAGGATTTATTCAGGTTGATAAAACAGTAGAGTCTCTAATAAAATAGCATTCTGTGATGTTGAAAAGGGAAATTACCATTATATAATTTGATCAAATGGATGTGATAGAAATTAGGAAGCAACTCTTACATACTGGAGGTAGGATGATAAACAAAGATATGTATGCAAGATCAGTCCTGACATATGTGGGATCAGATGAGGCACAATGGCTTGTCAGTTAAAGTTGCTTCAACCAAAACTTCTTTCCCAACCAGCTATCTATCTTCCATGCAGTTTAGACCACATTATTTTAACCTCAAAGTTCACCCTTTGGATTGGTAAATTGGGCTACCCAAGGATTTTGGAAGACGAGTAATATGTTTTAATCATCTTCTAGACACTTTTTGAAATACTCTCTTCTACTGATGAACTCTGTACACTGTACATTTTTCACTCCTGTGTTGTCCATTTGTTTGTTCCCATTTTGCTAGCTAAGTGTGGCATTGCAAAGAGAATGTCAGAAACTAATGGCAAGAGTGTTTGCTAATGACTATTAATACTCCCATGTCTGAAGTCACTTAAAGCACACAACTTGTGGGACATGAGTCAAATTAACAGGCAAATATGCCAGATATTAACTGAGGGGATATTTTTTTCTACAGGTTTTGCTGTGTCTTTAGCTGAATTCTGGAGGACAGAATTTCCAGTTGCTGTGCAAACTGTCACACTGAGAAAGATCACTAGTTGCACTCCAGTCTTCAGCTCCACAAAATAGCAGCTTATTTTTCATGATTGCAGCTTTGTGTCAGCTGCACCAGTGAGATGTTTCTCTGGCACATTATTCAGGGAGATGTTACTGGACAGGTGATTAAAGAATTTTGAGGTTAAAATCAGAGTTAAAGGAAGACAGAGGCAGAAATTTTCTCTTATCAGTTGTTTAAAGAAACAAAAATCGCATCTGACATTAGATGAGTGGGAAAAAAAGGGAAGTTGAAAGGATGTGGGATAGAAATGCAATTTTAAAGTATTGTTCCTGCTCAGCTTAAGCACTGTAAATGTATGTCAATTGTCAATTAACCTTGCCTGTTTAAATACAGAGATGAGCAGATGACTCTTCTTTAATTTTGGGGTTTTTTTCTAATTTCAGAAGTTGGTTTTCAATGTATGAATGTAATAGGAACTACACTGAAACAAAAAGGTCTTTCTAAAGCTGTGTCCCATCTCTAAAAGCAGCTGACACAGAGCAAGCACATAGCAATGCTTTCCCAGATATTTTTCATCCTTACATGATCTTATCTGAGAGGTGTCCTGAGACAGCAGTACACTGTATTTAATAAACTTTCATGATTCTTTCTTCCACATTTTCCTGTTATCTTTAACTTCCATGCAAATGATCAGCTTTCCTCTGAATACTGCAATTTCCCACCCAATACTAGTGACTGGAACAGTTTTCTGGCAGGGAGAAACCAAAAGCACTGCTTCAGCCTCACCTTTTTGGTGAGAGTAGAGACTGCAGAGAATTAATGCAGGTATAAACAGTTCACTGGGGATGTGGGAAAAGATACAGAAAGCTTTTTCCATGGGGGAGTGTCTATGTTTAGCCAGCACCTGGGGCTAAACTGTAGCAGTTATTCTACCACACAGTGCCCCCTCCCCATCTGAGAAGGGAAATCAGGGAAAAAAGGGAGAAGCACCATGGGTTGAAGTAGAAACAGACTGCATGAAACAGCAAAACTAATACATCAACCAAGATAAAGTATACAAGCTTATACTCAGCCTGGTCCTTGAGGTCAACAGCAGGAGCAGAAGGCCAAGAAGGAGAGCCAGGAACTCCCTCCTTTTATAATGAGCATGATGAGGTGGTGTGGGATACACCTGTGAGTCAGCTGCCTTGATTGGATCTCCCAGCTGACTCTGGGCTACTCATGGCTGCCTGCATGGCTGGCCCATGGATCTGTTCCTGGGTAATCTGGACAGGGACCCAATTCCACCTTTTCTCCAAGTCAGACTAGGCTACATTGTAAGAAATTAGCCTTTAAGAGAATGACAAAAGAAGAAGGAAGACAGTGGAAAGGTGACTATAGTTATTATGAGACTGAAGATCAAGTTACCTGTATAAACAATGAATTATTAAGCAACAGGAACATGTGAGGAAAATTGCTCCAAAAGTTACCAGATGGCAAAAGCTGTAACTTACTTCTCAGCAGTTCTGCCAAGAACTGAAGTGAATGCAACATAGTACAATATCATTTGTAGAAAAACACAAAAACAGATAATTCCTGCCATAATTGTTCCATGATTCAGCAATTCACCCAGTTAACTGCTCCCAATCACACATAAACTCAAATAAATTTGAAAAGAAACTCACATACATGCCATATGTTAGGATGAATGTAAAACCCCAAGGATATCATTGGAAAGCTCATAATGACTGTGCAGAATTCAAGAAGGAAAAGAGTGAATACAAATTTGCAGTATCTGTTTTTAAGAGGAAGGGCATTGGGAGTAGGTTTTTTAAGTTCACAATTAACTTGCAGCAAGCAAATGCATAGCTCATCTTCCTCAGGATTACCATAAAGTCAGTGGAGCAGCTGCCTAATCCGTGGGCAGATACAAAATAGGAAACTTTGAAAACGAGACAGGTTAATACTTTAAATTTGCATAACCAAATACCTGGGGGCTAACTCTGCCACAGTCACTTGAGGGGAACACTTTCTTCCTCAATACATACTTCTGCAGCTGCTCATTATGTAACTTGTAGAACCTAAGGCCAAATTCAAATCTGAGTTACACTTTGAAATTAGGATTCACCACTTTCAGTTCCTTTGAATCACTCTTAATTTACAGTGGCATAACAGATTAGAATCTGGCCCCTCGAGTTTTAATACCTGCTTAGATTTAGACAGTAGAAGAGCTTTAGTTTAAGACAAGAGCTATTAATTCACTCATCTGTATTCACACATAAAGGCTGATATATGTCTTTATGCATTTATGTACAAGATAATTCAGCTAAAAAATATTCAGAATGTGGATAAAACTGCAGGAAGGCTTAGCAGATGATTTTAAATTCCTTTTTAATAATTACAATTAAGCATACAACTATATTATGATATACAGTGTATTATTTTCCTGTTTTTCTCTTTCATCACTTTTTTACAGAAGCTTAAGTGGATAATTGTTTTTCTGGTGCATGTATTAAATGTTACCAGCAGTTCGTTTTTGAGACTATTCATTCCCTGCAGAGTCTTCAACACCAGATATTTTTAAAAGCAGTATAAAATAATTATAAATTCCCCATGTAATTAAGTTCATTACAGTAATATGCTCATCTGATTTAGTCCACTGTTAGCCATTGTGCTTTCCATATTTCAGATTCTGAATTTTCTTTAAATTCTTTTTTTGGGGGAAGGGGTGACTTTTTTTTCAGAGTACAGCATGGAATAAAAGATGAATAAAACACATTCATCGTTAGCTACTGGTTTTGGAGGAAACCTTTTTTAACTGCAAACCTTGGACGGAAATTCACATAGTAAGTGCAAGTCTACTAAAAAACAGTTTTACTTTTTTAAATTCTCATTTTCCCATCCCTTTGCAACTCTTCCTGAGACTCCCAGAGGATGCTGACCAACATCTTGAAAAACAGTGCTAGTCCAAACCCCTGTTCTTGTTTTTTGGTCTGCTCACTATTTTCCCTATTTTTTTTTCATGACCCAAGCTCTGGTTGCATCCTTAATTTCACTGACAAAAGGAAAAGAGAGTATTCACTACTGTCTTTGGAGTAATAGCATTTTTAAAGCTCTGTTGGAAATATAACAACTGTCTTTTATTAAGAACTAAATTCAGCTACCAAATAAATACAAGGAAGAATGTTCTGACTTAAAAATTGCTAACCATGCAACTCTTTCAGCAGGAATTTTAGCAAAGACACACACAATGAAGCCCAGGAAAGTGCTATATAACGAGAACACTCTCATTGGCCTTCAGATTGCAAGGTAAGACATTGTACTCTTAGCTCTTTAGAAGCAATTAACCTTTTTATGAATACTGCGGTTAGTATGACCCTATACTTCACATTGCATACAACTCCAAGGAGCAGAGAAGACTGGGCAATGACCTGTCTTTAAGAGTATATAGTCTCTTAAAATATTATGCCTTTACCCTTTGCCTATGTTTTCTTTTGCCAGAAACGGTGACGTACAAAGACATGAGACAGGGTTTTCAACCATCACAAGAGTGCCTCATTTTTGAGAAATGGCAAGAGGTCAGAAAAGGGAATCAACCTGCTAGAGCTAGATCTCTGATTCATTTAAATAAAGCAGTTCATCCCCCATGCTATTATGACCTGATGCTACTCAATATCTGCCAAAACAAAGAAGGGAAACAACCCAAACTGGAAACAAAAGAGTAGATATAATCAGGCACCACTATTCTTATTTTTACAAAAAACTTACCTTTTATGTCATGCTCTGGACCTAATCTGACAGTTGTCAATTTACTGCTTTTTGTGTTTTGAATTCCCTATATATAGAAAATCATGGGAGCTGGAAAAAAATTAGAACATGAAGAAATAAAAATTATTTGGGCTTTCATTCGGAGAGCTGCAGGTAGGCAAACTGCTGGCCAAAGACATGATTTAGTTCTGAAATTGTCATCCTGCCAGAAAGAAAGAGAAGCTAGAAGGCATAATGTGGAGCCAGAGATTGCAACTAAACTGGTATTTTCTTGAATTAAGATGGACTCTTTTAAGCAGAAGAACTGTTACTGCAGTAGTATTGATAGTAAATATAACTCTCAAGTCAGGCAGAGATTTCAGAATTGTGGGACTGCTTGACCCAAGTTTCGAGTGCTGGATTGAAACCATATTTGTGGAAATGTAGGCTACTTATAAAAACATCAGGTGATATTCTGATGTAAGTAATGTATCACTTGCTCTATGTAGTAGCCGCTACCTTGTCACCCTCTTCATTTTCAATCATAGCTTGAGTACTTGTCAGGAATCAAAACATTATCTGTAACTCTGAAAACAAAAGAAAATGAGGGAATATTTATACTTCTAAAGACCCTAAGAGACAAGGGAAAAATGTTTCAGTGGCATTTATGTCCATCATTGAGGACAAACATTTTGCCATCAATACTGAACAGGCCATCACTGACAAGACAAAATCAGTTTGCCTTTCTACCTGTTGAAGAACATTGTCATAATGATTAGGGCACAAATGAATTCCATGTATCTGTATGCTCAGAAAGTTGCCTGAAGGCAAGTTTTATGATAAATGCAGCCTATATTGTTCTATGCACACAGAGCAGTATTATGGTACATGACAGGTTGAATGACTACTAGTACAGGCAGTGTGTAGTATCTTGCATCCTTCAAAATGGAAACTTCTCTTGACAACTTATATCCATCCCATTGGTTTACTTTCAAGGGGGAAAGAGGAATGAGATGGAAAGGATGAAAGAAAACCATAATAATTATTCCACACAAGATTCTGATGGATTTTCTCCAGAGCAGGTACTCTATTCCTTGACCTAGCAGGGTAACATGGGTTCTCAAAAATCATAAGACTGATTGGATAATGGTTCAAAAAGTAATACATTTTGGGTTCTCTTTATTTTTTTCCTGGAATGTTTAGGTTCACTGGAGGCTGGAGTCTCAGGGTCAGGTTTAACATTGGATGTGCGCAGAACTGATAGGAATTCTTATATCCAGCTGCTACCTAATCCTGGAAATGCCTAATTTCTCCAGGTGCCTCTCCTATGTTTTCCTTCTTTGAATGCTCAGAACTGCAGTGATTTGATTTTAGCACCTAAATCCCACATAAACCCAATCAGAATAAGAAACCAGGCTTTTTATTTTGGCAAAGTCTCACGGGGGTTTCGAAATTCAGTAGCATCTCTAGAAATCACTCAAAGAAGCTCACACTGACTGTTTTCTTCTGAAATGTGGTGATAAGTATGGCATGCTCATGTTTTATATTGATGAGGGCACCAACAGTCAGGAGTTCCTAGGAGTATGCCAGAAGCAACTTTTGTGATAAACTGCACTGTTTACACAGAGGCTTTGTGGAGTTTTGTACCATCCTTAAGGGATACCTTACTTTCCCCACATATTAGCTAGAAAGCCAAAGTGTAGGTCTCTGTTTTTGCTTGAAGACTGTGACTTGAATTCTTACCTAGTTCTAGCCTTCTCTTTTGCCCTTTTTTTTTTTTATTTAAGAAAACTTAATCCAAAAGAATAACTCCAATGTTTACAGTACAGTTCAAATTGCAATTTTGTCAAAGTATATCCTGTTAATCTATCACATATATGAATACAACAAAATTGGAATAATGAACTTGCTGTAACCCTTAAGATTTACGGATCTCTGGCCTTAACTGACTTGTACATTATTTTGTATGTTCCTTTCTAACTGAAAATCAGGGGAATGATTCAAAGTTGTCTGCATGGTGGAGGAATGTACCTCTGTCATTAAATGCCAGTTTGCCAAACAAAATGCTTCACAGACCTGAGATGACAGTGACACTCTAAAAAGAAAATAATTGAAAAGGCTTTTTATAATCACAACAAAATATTTAGTTTTTAAATTTTTATAATAACATTAATTGTTGTAACATTTGGACTTCATGATCCTAGAGGTCTCTTCCAACCAAGGCTATTCTGTGATTCTGTGATTTGTATTCAATATAACTGAAACAAATGAGTTGCCCTTAAAGGAATGTAATATTTCAATGACCTAGAATAAAATGCTTCAAAATGGTTCTCTTGCAAACAATATGATTTATGTTTCGATGTCATTCAAAATAAATCTAGATTTTCAATATCAAGTCAAAAGTATCATTTTTTCAGCCATTCTAATTATCTAAAAGAAATGTAGAAACACTATACTTGTGAGAAGTGCCTTTAGTATATATCTTGGTGGGAAGAGTTTACTACAACAAATATGATTCGAATGTCTTAGATGCTTTTAATGATCAGCTGTTTAAAGATTGACTGTGGCTGCTATAGATTGCTCCTGCTCAACATTAATTTCTCCTTCCTCCCTTCCTTTCTTGAATTCTCCACACACCTATCTATCTTTCACTTGGAGGGCAACCTTATACTAATTACAATTCTCAGAGCATTAAGAAGATAGAGATAGATTTATTGAGTGAACAAACTCAAGGAAGAAACAATTGGCAATGCCTCATATTTGTCTTTTTTTTCCTGATTATTAGGAGTGTGTGATTAAATTGTTTCTCAGAATGTGCATGTTACCATTCCCCAAAATATTTTATAGGACATTGTAATGTTGTTGTCATAATAAATTTAAAAACAAACAAACAAAAAAGTAAATAAAAATATCTTTTAAAAATGTAAATAAAAACCAATGTCACAACATACATAAAAAACCAATATAACAATAGAAAAGTAATTTCATAATAAAAAAACTTATTTTAACATGTCTGAATGCCTTCAGCAAAACACAAATGCAGATAAAATGGAATGTTCCCGTCTTAATTGTAGGGCTATAGAATTTGATTTATTTCCTATGTCCAGTGGACAGAGAAGCGTGATTGATTTATTTACCACTATGCCACTGTTTGTAATACTTAGACCAGAGTATCTAAGTCCCATAAGCTTCCTAAGAAATCTTAGTAGGGATATATCTTTCCATAGATTAAGATATTACTCTCTTGGAAAAAAACCCTTTTTTTGTGATAGTGGTCTTTAAGAAGTTATATCACAAGTATGGGAATTAGGTGATTATTTTATCCATTGCAGGAAAATTATCTTCAGAAGTAGAATGATACCTCAAAAATTATCTGAACATCTAATATTTTTTACTTTAAGGCAGCCAAGATTATAACCCTGAACACCCAGGACATGGAGGTGAGGTGTCTAGAAAAGAAGGATCTGCCAAATGAAGGAGTAAAATGTGATGTGAAATGAAAAAGATAAAATAAAAGCCTTCATCCCTTCTCCAAAAGCAAATCAAATCAAGCTGGAATCACAAATGTAATTTAATATCTGAATGTATACACATAGTAATATCTGGATATCTGAATAGCATCCATCTGCTTGGGTATTAATCAGTTCACCTGAGTTCTTATATGCAAAGGATAAAGGAAAAGAAAAAAAGGCTTCTACATCTACTAATAGTGTTTGCAAACATCATCCCAACACATCAGAAATATAAAATTAATTCAAAGGTATTTTAAATCTGTATTCAATTTAATCACTTTATATCAGTTTGCGAAATTTGACGTCTTATTGCCTAAAGTTGAATGTGTCACTTGTATACTATTTAAAGTCACCAGAAACATGTCATATTTGGAAATACTAAAGTGTCCCCGAGCACATCTCTAATTGAATATTCTTTCTGATATTCATGAATGATTAATGGTAGGCCCCTAGCCACTTATTGCTGAATCGTAGATTTCTGAAAGAAAAAGAGGCTATTTACAAGATCAAGTTTTGTGTAGTAATCAGAATTTTATCTAAGAAAGGGACATTCTCTAGAGATATGCATGCTTAACATCAGTAATAGGCAGATTAATGGTCTGACTGGACAGCAAAATCATTAAAAAAAAAAAAGATATGATGTTCCTGACACACAAAAGCAAACTGAATGCAGTTAAGACGTGTGTTTTACACTGCCAATATAACAAAGCTTTGATATACGAAGATGAGGACAAATACCGAAAAATTAAAGGGAAGCTTCAATAAAAGGGCATCAGCTGGAGACTATCAAAAGGTACTGGGAATAAAATATTGTGTACCCTTCGTGTATTTTGACACGTCATTTCATCTGTGTCTAGACCTCCCTTTGGGAGGGACAGCTGATGTGACCTTAAGTTTTCCTCATCACTCACACTGCACTAATTTCCTGAGTTCTGCTGACAAAATATGGGCTTCCTCAGTGGAGATTTGTAGTATGATACAGAAATGACTCATAGATAAATGTCACAGATAAACATTCCCTAGCCATTTTCTGGTGCAACACAAACATGGAATCACTGTGGCTGGAATAGATCTATCTGGGCCTCACATATCTATGCTCTCCTTCCTAGCACTTTTATATCCTCATTCGTAAGCTACTGAACAGGATGATGAAGCCTTCTTCATCCTATGTATTCTGGACTTTACAATTTTAAGTGTGTTTTTCAAAGGAAGAGTGTTTTGTGTTCCTGCTCCTGTACTCAGGTAGGACATTGGTACCCTTTCTGTCATCCCTTTCTGCAAAATGTATCAAAGCAAGACTGCCCTGCAAAAGGAATGAATAAAGAAGGACCTGTAGAACAGGGATACCGAAATGTGCACACAGAATGACTCTAATCTCTTCTAACTTCACTTTTGAAATCAGTGAAAGTGAATTTTTCTGGTGCATTGTAAAGCAAGAGTTTATGGAAAGACTCTGGAAATATTCAGAAATTACATCATTATTGGAATCTTTCATACAACTGAAAGTCCAAATATCAAGAACCCTCCAAAAATGCCAGCCTTCACAAACAGTTTACAACTGAGCCAAACTGATTTTGTTTCATACCTTTTCAACTATCTTCAAGCACCCTAAAATTTTCTAATTATTTTTCTTGAGCTTGCAATAAATTGGAAAGGACACTTAGATACTGACTTTCCAAGTACATTTTTTCTTCTGTAAATGCATTAATGAGACTTCTATGTAAATGTTTAAACTACTTCTGCGCTATGCTCTTTCTCTTCAGAAACGTACTCAAGTCATGGAAAGGAGTTACTGTTTATGAACACCATTAAATGTGTGAAAAAACTGAGAATTTCCATCTGGCAAAGCCCTTGTCTGTACCACCAGTGCTAAGAGACATCACGAGGTCATGCCTGGACAGTAAGCACTCCTCAGGCCTCACAACATTACGACACTGGGAAGCAATATGCATTTGACTGCAGTGTACTTGCAAAAAAGTGTAGCCATCTGTAGTTAGTTTGTATAAATAACTCAGAAACTTTTCATTTTGCAGTGACCTGGAAATTCTGCAATTTTTTTTTTTTTTTTTTTTTGGCTTCTTGATGTTGTGGGTTTTTTTCTAGACTCTGGTATTTTCCATTCCTTACAAGTACATGCAACTTTCTGATAAGTGGTGTTTTTTGCTGACAGAGTTTAAATGAAAGGAGTTTACTTTTTCATTTATGAAATTTGAAATTATCTAGTAAAATTTTAATTAAAAAATTATAGTAAACAAAACTGGGAAACCATCTAAGGCTGACAGGAAATTCCCAGGAGTGGAAGAAGTCCACTCCTTACATGATGAACCCAAACATACTTACTACATTCCCATCATTTTTTATTCCCATCCCCTTAAAAAGGTACAGCAGGTATGTTTAGAATTATAATTCTACAAGAAATCTTGTTATTTTTAAGCCTGCAAAGTATTTAATCAAATCTAGTTTAAACAATATTAGATGTGTATGGTAGCAAATTCTGAAAACTAATCTCTTCTAAAGATTCATTCTGCTGAGGCAGTGGCTTAAAGGTGTCAAATTAAAAAATGCTTTGTTAAAGTATTTGAAAATCTTATTTTAATTTAGATGCCTATTTGTTCTAATTCCCTGGTTTTGATCTAGGCTAGAATTGTCACATAAAATCTGTATTTCATCTTGTTATGATCAGGGAATGTGTGTGTGTAAGAGAGATACAGAGAGAATGGTCTTGATCCCCTTAGGCTGAAGTACACACTGCGGCCCTAACATTTATTAGGCCTTTATAATGTACTTTGCTGGATTTATTATCTCCACCTCCATCTACTTCTGCTTGAACAGAACAGTCCTAAAATTGCCCTTAAAAGAAGACAATCATGATTCTTAAAATAGAGCATCCTTTCACAGCAAATCAAAAGTGGAGAACAATAGTGAGGGGGCTGTCTTTCCAACCTTACTGTGTGAAGTTTTCCTGCTGGAAGCTTTAAATGAAATAAAAATCAGTCTTTACAATGAGCCTTTAGAGATAATAGCATTGGACAAGGACTTTGTTGGGTTGCCTCCTTTAAACTTGTCTCTCACTAGGCTAAATGAAGAAATAGCCTGATAGAGGAAGAACTAACTTTATCCAGGTTACAAGAACGAGAACCACATCTAACAGTCACAGCAGAAGAAGGCAGTGACATATAGCCTGAATTATTTGCTTAGCTGTCCATGTGGTCTCTTCTGGCTGAAGTGAATACATCCCTTTCTTGCATCCTAGTATAACCAAGATGACTAGCAGGGGAAAGAAGCATGGGTCACTTTGTAAGTTACTTACTGTCATCAGTGGCTTTTGTCCTCCAAGATTTCTAAAGATTTAGTTGAAGATTCTCAAATTCAGTAATGAAGTGGTGAACAAGAATTCTGAGACTCTCTGAACAAAGAAAGCAATAACTAATCAGATGCAGGTGTAGTATTTACATATCTAGGAATGTCAAATCTAACAACAGTTCTACTCTACAAAGAGATGTAAAAAATGTTATTCAAGTTAATTTTGTTTTTATTTTAGATCTCTAAGAATGTAATTTGTAGGAAATGATGGATTCCTCTAGAGGCTCATTCTGTGCTCACTCTCACTCTCTCTAGTTTCCACTCTCGGAAATGCTGGACTTCAAATGATTTGCCCTGAAGCTTCTCAAAACTTGCACATGTATTCTGTAAAATGTTTTAGTTTAATTTTCCTCTCAGTGACATGGTATGAATCAGAAATACCTATGTTGAAAACAGTCAGCCAGTATGTTACTAAGCAATATTGTACTATTTTCATACTATTCTCTTAATTTGATTTATCTTGAATGTATACAATAGGAAATTCGACTAGAAATACAGGCTAACCCTGAAAAATTAATTTTATTCCTTTCCTGCCCTTTCCTCATGTGCAGTCACACAAAAAAAAATGTTAGCCAATTTTCTGCAGGACAGGTATACACAATTCAAAATCTAACAGCATGTAAAGATTCCTGGATTCTGGTCTCATCCAGGAAATCTATGTTTCCATATCTCTGTGCATTGGGTAAATCATGCTGTCCCACATGGTCACAATTTTCTATTTGTACTGATTCAACTGCACAGTCAATGACTATAGTTTGTGTGATGAGATGAGGTCCATATGTTCACCTGTGTGTAGTCTCACTATCCTTGCATACAGAAACTCAGCAGATTTGGAGTTCAGACATATGAAGAACTTCTTATGACACCTAACTGTCTGCTTATTGCTCTCACAGACACATTATTATAAAGTGCCATCTTCAAATTAGAGTTGTAGGCTGCCTCTGACCCTGCCTCTTCTAACAGAGTAGCTTTCTTTTGAATTCCAGCTCAGATTTATTCATGGCCAGTGTATAACATATGACAATGTCTATTGCTTAGGCAACGTCTTTTTATGCTACTCATCCTTCCCTCAGTCAGACGACAAACTTATAGATGATGTTATAGACCACCTTTTGCTTTAAAATATAAACAAGCTATGATCCTTAAGTATCAGGGGAGTGGAGAGGCCATGACTATCTCAGCATCTTCACTTGCCAAAGCTCATCAGAAAAATCATATGCTCGACTGTTATTAAATCTGGCTCGTAACTGGCAGCTTCACAGATTTAGCAAAAGACTCAGGAAATGAACTGACCTTTCAAAGTTAAGGCCTGCTCATCTCTCCCTGAGCTGAGCAACTGAAGAGTCAACAAAGAACAAGAGGAAGGGCATGATGAGATCAGGAAATGAGCAGATGTGCCATATGCACAATGGTAGCCACATAAAATAAGTTACTGTTCCTTTCTGTAAGTTATCTAGCTCCAGCAGTAAAGTAATGGAGACTGCAAACCAGCATTCTAGAAGTTACACACTATTATTCAGGAAAACTGGTGCATTTTTAGGCAGGAACATATTTGCAATGGATAACTGCCATTGAGTCTTGACTAGCATATTGAAAACATACTAGGGTACTCTTGAGAGTTTTGAGAGTTCTGCACAGTTGGGTTAAATGATGTCTAGAGTTCCAACAAGCTGGTTCCTAGTGATTCAAATGCTGGCAAACTGTTCCCCCTTGAATTAGTTGCAGAAGATCCAGAATTTACAGTCATTTTCCTTTCAAGCTACAGATAAATTGAAAATCTGAAAACTGTTTTCTTCTCTCAAGATTCCTCCTCAGAAATTTAAATGTCTAAGGAGAACGTGAGACTAACAGCAGGATGGAAGTTCACTTGTGTGTGACATTCCTAGTGACAAATTCAGAGACAAGTAAGAAAAATAGAGAGTGAGATTCACACATTTAGGGGATCAGCACAAGGACAGAAATCCTGGCTGTGTATAGGAGCCAATATAAATTTAATCATCAATTCCAAAGGACATGGCTTTTATCCAATGTCTGTACCCCACCTAATTCCCAGATAAACACTCAAAGGGAATTAAATGCTTCATAAACCTCATAGTCTGTCTCAGAACAGGAAATTCATTTGTAAAGAAGGATGTCTTGGTGCCTGGTGGCAGATGTGGCAGAGGACTGTTTCATTAGCAGAGGAAATTTCTAGAGTTGTACTATTTTCCTTCTCTACAGCACATACCTTTCAGTTCAATATAATGACCAAATTTGCATCCAAACAAGTTTGAATATTCTTGAATTTTCCACTGAAGGCAGTGTTACTGTATTCCACTGAGGTCTCATCTTGCACTATGACACATTTATTACCAGATGATAATTGAAAAATAGAAGAAATGGCTTGGAGAGTAAATGGAAGAGAGGCAGATAATTTTAGGATTCAATTTTCTCTGCATTTTTTACTGGTAGGCATAGCATAATACTGCAATAGAATCCAATCAGAAGTTCTCTTCTGTACTTGTCACATTTCAGTGAGCTAACAGTGGCATGTCAAAACAGCTACAAATCTGGAAGACTTGTTTTTGCTGGAATTAACAATAGGACAACCAAAACTATGAAGAACAAATACAAAGAGAATGCAAAAAATAATTGTTAAACAAGTAAATGATTTCAATTATGCTTAGTGCCACCTTAATTCACTTTTCTTCCTGTGCAGCACAATCCTCAATATTATACACAATTAATTTAACTGCTGTAATGAAATTAAATACTTTTGTATAATTTGTATGTTGGTAGAAAACAGTAGCATTAATATCACCTATCATTTGGTAAACAGATAATAAAAGCCCAAATCTAGTTAAGGAAACTCAATAAAATCTTTATATGGTAACACTGAACTATGTAAGCAAGATGTTATTTGTGTGGACCAGAATGAACTTAGTCAAGTGGAGTTATTTTACAATTCCCCAGAGAGAACATCTAAGAAAATCCATTAAGATTTGCTTATTTCTATCACAGTGAATTTCACAGCAAGCTTCATTTCACTACCTTTTTATTAAGATTTTGAAAGAAATTTGCCTTAGCTTTGCATGCTAGTCCAGAAGAATCTGTGCTTAGAGTGAGATTTGTAGCCCTGGAGGAAAGGAGACTTTCAGTCAGGATTTACCTGTGCAAGCCTGGGCTGCTCTGGGAGCTGAAGGGCACTCTGAATAAGTCAGACAGTGTGCAAAGATCCTCTGTAAAACCCTTTGTACCATACTGCTGCCCCAAAATCATAACTGTGTGATGAGGCTGTAAGCCTGTCCCTCCCATTCTTTGCTCTCCTCTCAACATATCCTTACTCTGTTCTAGTTCTGTATGTCACGCCTCTACTAACCAAACCATAGCAAGAGTCTAGGCTTTTAGGATTACTCATATATCTGTAATTGTTATGAATCACAATAAAGACATTGAAAAATTCCATACATTTTCATTACTGATTTTATGTATTTCACTATGCATATTGTCTTCATATACAGAATCAAGATACACACACTTTGATACAAGATACCACCACGTTTATGTGGCCTTGAAATGCAAAAAATATTGCAATTTTAAGAAAGAAAAGGTCTTCATCTAAAAATCCAGCTTGGGATGCTTGCCAACCACGTCTTACCCCAGCATTCCCTAGGCTCATCTATTCTTCATTTACCTTGCCTATAATTCTACCTATGATCTCTCTTGTAAACATTTATGAGCAGACATTTCAGAAGCTTCATATTTTCTTTAACAAACGTTTTATATCATCTTTGTGAAGAGTACTACATAACGATGCAACATCATACATTAATATTTAAAACTGAATGAAATAACACCTCAACAAGGATAATTTTTTCTTGGTTTACTAGCTGTCTTAAATTCATTTGTGAAATGAATTAGAACAAGGAAATCATAGAGATAAAGATTCCTTGCATTTTTGTGAATAGACAGCGAATTTATTTTTAGAAGAAATATTTGCATAAATGTCATTTTTTTCCTTCTGAAAGGGCACCTGTTTTCACAAATTATGAATTTGAAGTTCATTAGATGATTAGATGTTCTGGAAACATGATTTTGTGGACCAGATCTCCCAATCAAGAAAGAAAAACAACACTATATGAAGTATATTTTTGAACAAAATTCAGCAGAATTGTAAAACACAGAAACTGAATATTCCAGAATTGCTGTTACAAGCAAACACCACTTTCAAAGGCAGCATTACAGAAGCACACTATGAGAAGCAGTGAACAAAACTGAAATTCAACAAATGGCATAAAATGCAAATTGAGAACTAAAAGAGGATTGGAGTCTAAATCCTGTATTAGGCTATGTCAAGTTGGATATCAGAGAGCCTCTGTTAGCACATTGCTGGAACTGCCTTACCTTGAATTCCCTTCTGGAGACATAGGGATGGTGTACAAGTAAGAATAATACTCCCATTCAAGAGTTCTAGGAGATCTTCTCATGGCCAGCCAAGCCAAAACATACCTTCCATCATAGCACTAGCTGTACTTTTGCATTCCCCCGATGAGTTGGCAGAAACTTGTAAGTTTTTTTTATGTGGTCACATCTGTGTTTGCTTTTGTTCCATGTCCAGAAGGAGAGGCATGCTTGTGGCTTGGTGGCTTGTGTTCTGTTGCCTTGTGATTCCATTGCATCCAGTTTTCTTGTTCTCCAGTCACAGCACCTCCTGTTTCAGGACCTTTTCCAAAAAGGGCCTGACACTGTTTTGCAGAGGTGCTGAGAACACTTACAGTGGGGGACGTTTATTTTCTGAATGCAGACCTTCCCGAAATTTCTTGTCACCTTGTCACCCTTAACCCATTCCCCTCAACTATTTGTATTTTTTTTCCTCTGATTATATTTAACACGAATTTTTCTTTTCATTTCCCTTAGGTTCCAGCAGGATCACTAAACCACAATTTACAGTTTCTGCAAACCCAAGGCACTTTCTTCCACTTCATTTAGCTGCTTTGGGATTTGCAACTTATTGCCTCCTTTTTTATTTTCTTACAGAAAGCAATGTGTCCCTTAGACGACGGCCTACATAAAACATTTATAGACATGGGGTCACCATACAGCTTTTCAGAGGGCATTAAAATTTGGTGTGGAAACTGAAATACTTGTAACATATGCTTAATTTTTAAAAAAAGAAAAAAAAAAGCATCAGTCCTTATTTTGAAAATAAAATCAGCTGAAAACAAAGCAGTCTTGTAAGTCAGACAGCTTTGTGCAAAAAGAAAAATAAAATCTCATCAAACTTCTTTACTTTTGAAGAACTGAGCAAAGATCCTGCACACAAGTTGACAAGATCTGTATAGATTGGAGAGTATCAAAGTCTGTATATATACTTTTATACAGTTGCTTGTTCTTATCTGGACAATAGTATATTCCAGAAGTCTCAGCTACAGTCCTTGCCACTCTACAAACCCATGGGAAAGTCCCTGTCCCTTTGAACCTACAATCTAACTGGATAAAACAAATAAATTACAGAAATGGCTACACAACATTAGGGTGAAGAAATGGCTAATACAATACCATGCAGTATGACAATGACAGAATCAAGAACAAAATTGAGATTACCTGAATCCCCCTTGGGTCAGTGCTCTGTTTA
This sequence comes from Podargus strigoides, assembly GCA_028020825.1. Taxonomy (NCBI): domain Eukaryota; kingdom Metazoa; phylum Chordata; class Aves; order Caprimulgiformes; family Podargidae; genus Podargus; species Podargus strigoides. The sequence continues at coordinate 15,534,671 of CM051630.1, forward strand.
GTGGACGATCCTGTCCTCAGACTTTGTCCAGCCCCACCGGATTTACTGCTACTTCATACACAGTTGTAATATACAAGGAGACTGCAAGTTCTGTGTTCACTCCTCCATGATATAACTGAAACGAAAGGAGGTACACTTATCTTAACATGATTTTTATTAAGAGTTACACTTTAATAGGCCTGATGTTAACTGCCAAATGACAGCAATAAGATGTGACAAATGTATTTTGAGTCCAAGATACAAGACTGTTCTATATGTCACCTGCATTACTCTTATGCATAAGGATGCAAATAGTTGCTGATGCTAGGTAACACATGGGTGATACTTAGCAAAATCATGTCAAGGTAAATTTGATTAAATGAGAATGACATAACCTGATTTATGGATTCCACTGACACACTGTTTCTTTCCTGGCAGTGGAAATAGTATTTTTTATTTCCGTTGAATATAACTTACCACATTTAACACATTCTAACTCTTGTATTAAATGGGCTCCATTATTATATTATTTATATGACACTGGTGTCTAAAAGGTCCAGTTAGGTCTTGTCTGTGACATGCATAGTAAAATACTTCTGCCAAGAAGTGTTCATTGCTGAAATACTCAAGTCAGGCAAGGGGAGGTTAAAACAAATGGATTTTCATTTTCTACAGTCAAAAACATGCTGACATCTTTATGCATGATTCCTTCATCTGTTCAAATAACTCTGGAAGACTTTTGCACCATGAGTGATATGCAAGGTTCAATCTGTAACTGGTCTTGCTCTCTTTATTTTCCCACCCTTTGTATGAGCTTTGATTTACCTCTCTTGCAGCCTCATGATGTTTCCTCTACACAATGCAGCACAGGTAGGCACTAATGCATGCCCTAGCCTGGCCAAATCACAACTGGGCATGTTTTCTTATTACCAAATAAACTTGCTTCCAGATCCTATTCCACTACACAACTTTTGACATGACCAAGCCATGTTGTAATCACAGAATCACAGAATCACAGAATGTTAGGGATTGGAAGGGACCTTAAAAGATCATCTAGTCCAATCCCCCTGCCAGAGCAGGAATACCTAGATCAGGTCACGTATTTTATGTTTAAAATTAAAAGTATGGGAAATAAATAATTAGTATTGAACAGGATTGTTGAACACAGCTATACATGAATTTCATTTGAAAGGGACTGTAGAGGTCTCTAATCCAGTCTCCCTCTCAAAGCAGGGCCAAGTAGGTCATGGTGCTCAGGTCATTGCACAGTTGAGTTCTGAATATCTCCAAGAACAAATATTCCTCTCTGAACCTCTGCTCTGACTGTTTGAACCCATGACAGAGATCATGGGTTTGACCCATATCTGACTACCCTCATGATGATAAGTTTTTATCTTGTATAATTGGAGTGTTCTGTACTGCAGCTTGTGTCCACTGCTTGTGAATTAATGGAAGGAGAAAACTGAAATGGCAGCTTTGTTTGATAAGGAGCCTATATCATATAACCTGGAAAACACAGAGCAACGGGGCTCAAGAACATTGTATCAGTGAACAGATGAAACAGATTTCAAACTTCTAGCAAAAAAAAAAGACCTGGAATTAAAGAGGAATGTAAAGGGAATTGAGTGACTCACTTTGCTGTGCCAAAGTTCAGATAGTTAAAAATAAGGAAATCCATCATTTGCCAAAGAATTCTTACAGCCAGATTTATTTCAAGCAGCAATAAGAAAAGATTAATAAAACCCTGTTTTACCCCTTTCTATATGGCATGGGTGAACTAGTCATTTCTGTAGATGGTGCAGTCTGTAAGTAGGCTCGTTCATTTTGGGATGTTACAATAATGCTTGACATCTTGAGCTGGTGCATACGCTCAAATGAGAATGAGTGCACTGACTTGGATGGAAGTTGACAGTAGAGAATAGGTCAGAACTTTTAGATGTTCTCTCCACCCAGACCATGTTTAAAAGAGTGACATGTCAAAGAAGAGTACCTGCAGTTCAGCACACTCTAGCAACTCCCTCTGTTTGCTTTCAAAAAGTGGTAGGACTCAAGTAATAATCATTAACAAGAACCTCCAGAAGAAATTTACAGATGCCTTATGTTCCCATGACACCCTGTGAGTGACATGCAAAGAGCAAAGAGGAACAGCAAATCTGTCCCATCACATTCATTGTAGACCTTTGACCTCTTAAAAATAACAGATTTGGCAGAAAAGGCTGGCCACTGCTGGTGCACTAGCTATCAATATATTCTTGATAGAAATTACTAAAACAGCAGCTGAGCCCATCCCTACTACCACAGAGAACTACGTAACACACCAGCAACAAAAAGCTGCTGTAAAAAATAAGGGTATTTGGCAATACATATTGTAAATAAGAGGTTTAGTGGCAGCTGCCAGATTACCTCACTTGTAAAGTTGCTCCTTTAAATTTACATCACTGCAATCACAAAAACTGTAATTAAAAGCCATGTAAATTACTGTTTCCATTTCTAATGTAACAGCAATTGTAAAACAATGTATTAATATGGAGCAACAAAGAAATTGGCTGTTTTCAAAACTGCAGAGAAGAGATTTTCTTCTATGATACATGTATGTTTCCCACCATGATTTTTCTTTTAATGACACCTCATAGCAAAATGGTCCACTCTACTTACTGATCATGTTAAGCTGTTGCCATGGAAATATGAAAACCCTACTATACTCAGATGTTAACTCTTAAAGCACAGCTTTACACATTTTTAATAGAAATTTTTGTTTATAAGGAGAGCTCTTGGCAAAGCAGAATTCAGTTACTTTTTCAGCTGCCTGGCACAATAGCTTCATAAGGAAGATAATGATTAGGGCTTGTTTCAGGGGTGTTGCAAAGACCATAACAGCCAGCCAAGTGAAAATATCACACACATACATCATTTCCCTATGAATAGAGGATTATGAGAAAATTGACAAACAGCTCCAAAGACAATGTAAGTAGTACTCAATTAGTTAAGTTCATTAAGAAAGAGGGGAAATAGAGATATCACTAAATACTGTTACAGCTTTCCTTAACACCTAATTCCTAAGGGGAAAAAAATGAATACATTTTCTCCTTTCCCCTCCACCTCTTTAGTCTTTTAGAAACAAAGATCAAAGACATTAAGAAACAATCATATTAAGAACACTACCTTTTTTTTGGTTTTTTTTTTCCAAAAGAGGATTATGGTCACCAAGGCATTGAAACAGGAGCAGTGGATTTGCGAAATGGGTACAGTTCAGTTGTAAATGGCTGCCTTCAAGCTAGGGAAATCAAAGACAACCAGGCTGTAGTTCTAGCCACATCATCTTCTGCCATGTTGCTGGCTACAGAGGTTGGCATCTCCAGCCTAGCTGACTGCTACAACCAAGGTGGATATTTTGTCTTGTGTTAGCATGGCAAGGGATTCTGTAGGGTAGCTAAAGAAATGACACAATTCGGGCAACTCTTCTACCTAAATGATCAAGACACATAGTAATTTTATCTTTTTCTGTAACTCCTGCTTATATCCAGAAGGGTATTTCTGAAGAAATAATTCTCATTAATGCAAATGCACAACTAAAATGAGTTGTGAGGAAATTCATTCCAGTTGTCCAGTTACAGTCAGCTGGAAATCCACCTGATTCTCAAATACCACCTTTTAAAGACAGAGCAAATATATTCAGTTCTTATTAAAACATCGTGATCTATATAGGTAATATTATTATTAAGAACAATGCTTCAGCAGGCAGATGCTTACTTTCTAAGCATCGACAGCGTAAGAAAAATGGTTTTGTATTCCTGGTATCTTTAATCATGTTTAATGCTTTTGTGTGCTTGTGGTTCTTTCTTGCCTTACAAAAGGTAAACACATGCTCATAGTATTTCATTTAAACTTGCACTAACCAAACACCCAGATAATTCTGAAAATATGCATCAGCTTTGTGATTTATAAGTGAATTACATACTTACTGTATGTAGCAGGCATAAATCAACATGGTAGGTCTCCTGATGCTCAGATAATTTGTTTTACAATCTCTATCTTACTAAAGCTAAAGAAGTTGATTTAGGTGGCTCTAAAAGTATAAATGAAATATAGCCTAGGCTAGTAGTTTCTAATAACATACATCAGCTCTTTATACATGGTAAGAGGCCTAAATCTTAAGTCTACACTTTTTTTTCCTTTGATAAATGCATTGCATTTTTCTTCAGCAGTGACAGAATGCAGGCTAGACCTCTTTCTTCCTGCAAAGAAGCTCGAGTACTTGTGACTTGGTGTTGGATATCTTTAAAAAAAAGCAGTACATAGAGGGGGGTGACAACTGTACTGTGCCTTCACTATGATTGATGTCATCAATAGTCTAAACACAGCACTAGGGGCCAGGAATCCTCCTGTGGACTGTAAACTCGGATTTGTCACTAATTCTCTTTGAGGCCAGAGGCAAGTGATGTGTATGTCTTTACAGTCCCCTGAGTAAGATAAGGGTTGATTACTTTGCACAAGTATGTACATGTTTTGATGACTAAATAATTGTCTCAATAAATGTCAAGTATCCTTATAACACATCGTTACTTAGTGTATACCAGTTGAAGGTGACAAGCTTTAAATTCACTGCCTGAAGAGACACCTAAATATGTCAATGATTGTTGGCCCCATGCAAGCCCAGTTCAAAATCTAGTGACTGCTTCTGAAAAAATTATTTTTATTTTAATCAGGTACTTATAATACAGAATCACAGAATCACAGACTGTTAGGGATTGGAAGGGACCTCAAAAGATCATTTAGTCCAACCCCCTGCCGGAGCAGGATTACCTAGTTATTATCTGGCTTATTAATTTACTAGTATTATCTTTCAGATGTATCCTCCTTCCCCTCTCCAAGCCAGAAGAATGCTATTGCTTCCATTAAAGGTATGTGACAGAAACTCAGAATGTCCAAATTACCTGTACAAAGTCATTATGAAGTCTGCCAAATCAGGGGCAGGAACTCAGATATTTCAAAAATTAGCCCAGTTTATCAACTGATTGTTAGATGTCATTCCTTTTCTGTGCTGTCATCTCCTGAAATCACCACACAAGTATTTGATAAATATAGGAAGGCTATCACAGAAAGGATGAGACTGCACTTTTAACAGCCATGTTTACATACAGCTGATATCCATTGGAGCTAAGTATCAGAGCAATATTAAGAACTGTAAGATGTAGTTAAGTTCCTCAGCTGCTTTGCAACATCGTCAAGACTCACAGATTTGGCTTCTTAAACACGCCTCTGAAAAACAGCCTGATTTCTCCACTGTGAGCCTTTATGATCACTTTAAAAATAAATCCAGATCACCTGACAGATCACTAGACAGGAACTTAAATTTCTCTGAAAATCCCATCTCGCTTGATTAGATTTTATTGTAACATCCAGCCCAGGGATGCCCAGTCCAGCTCTGGGGTGAACGACCATGTGTTTGGCTACATGTCTGCAATTACTACTTGACCCAGGAGAGCTCTCTCCCTTCCCTCTCGCTGGGACAAATGCCAAAAGTCACAATGTAGCTGGGCAAAGGCACACACTCCATCACCTGCAGCCTTTCTGAAACTCTGAAACCTGCATGGTAGATGCAGCCGGGTATCATACCGATCAACTACATCAGACACATGCAGCTCCAAGGATGGGAGGTTAGCCATAGCTCTCCACCTGGTCTGCAGAAAGGGCCAGAAGAAGTGGCAGGAGACAACAACCAAGCAACGATAAGAAGGGGTGATGATATTACAGCTACTCCTCAATGAAATGTGTCATTTTATTCAAAAGGTTCTAGTGAAAGTGGAAATTAATTGCTTAATGAAGAGCCAAAATTTAGAACCTAAACTAAAAAGTTGAAAACCATGTTCAGCTGGTGTCCTTAAAATGTCATTAAAAACAACAGGATCCCAAATGATAAACATATTATTTGATTTTGTTTGGGACAAGTAATGCAAAAATAAGGATTTATCAGGCTCTTACATAATCCTACAAGAAGGGGCAGAGGATCCCCTAACATTTTAGTAGAAGCCATTGAAAATTCAATTTATATGAACAAGAAGATAACATAAATCCTTTTAAATACAGTTAATTAACAAAAAACAGCCTACCCCAAAATCTCATTTTGAAAACCAACCCTGCAACAGCTCTAGCATACAAATCAATTACTACATATATTGCTTAAGAGTTAGTCTAGATGCCAAATGAAAATCAATTATTTGACTTTATTATAGGATAATACCAGTGTTATGTGTTCAACTGAAATTTTGACATCACTTGTACTTTCAGATGCAAAATAGACAAAACCAATATATTTGAATAGGAAACCATTATCAAAGAGTAAACTCGATGCAAGTAAGTGAAATTAAAGATACATAGTGTCACATAATCCTAAAATAATGTAAGTTGGAAGGGACTTCATGTAGTGTAAATGAAAGCTCACAGCATTATTTTCTTCCTGCATGACTGAAACATGAACAAAATCTGTATGGGAAAGTGTGAGAATGTACCTGAATGAATAGATGATGCACTTTCAAACTGTACTTCCTCATGTACAGCTATCACTCAACTGTAGTGTTTGTTTTGACTGAAGTGTGGAAAGGCCCTTTGGGTCAATTTTTTCAGAATCAGAAAATACAGTCATCATGATATAAGGACAAGACTTTGCATGATCATGGGATATAGAGATATCTTCGTTGAGAAGAAGAAAATGTTTCCATCTGCATTTTCAGTATAAACACAGGCCTCTGGGGTTGGAGGCCTGGAGAGATATTTAGGATATTTTATTTCAGGGAGAAGTGGTAGAATACACTTCCAAGGAATATTAAATCTGAGGATTTTGTGGAAAGGATATAATTAAGCATGCTAGCAGTAAGATAATGTGGATTGAAAAGCAGAAGGGTGCATATATCTGCAGGATTTTCCAACAAAGAAAAATATATTCAAAATGTAATGCAAGTGAATGATGCAGACATGCCTTTATCCTCACCTGCACTTATCAGCTGCCAACATTTCAAATTGCATTGCCCTTACTGGAGTGAAACTTCCCCTGTTCTTATACTGACTGAAGCTTATCTACAACACCGAGACACAATGGGTCTACTTTAAAGATGCAGATCCTCCTTTAATGTTTCTTAATTCTGTTGGATTTAAGTCAAACCCTTAGGGTAGCTTAAACTCCTGGGGTGAGCACCTGTTTTTAACAGGCTCATCAAGGATAATATGCACCTTTTCAGCATCAGCAGTCTGATATACAAAGTGACCAAAAGGCTGATATCGTTGCAGTGTGTTTAAGCAAAAAGGCTGAATTTCCAAATGGCTCTTAGGGAGAACTGACCATGGCAGCTAGCTTCTGAATGTAGGGGAATGTGCTCTGCACGTTAACAGAATTTAGTGCAATCTTTAAGCTACCAGCACCTCAGTCAAAAGTGAATGGGGAAATTAGCTCGAGAAATGCATGAGCAGCCTGGTCTTCAGCAGGAGATCCACTCTAGAGCCCTCTCCCTTTAAACAACCCTCTGGGTCAGGAGAGCAAGGAGGAGGTTAAGAACCAGCCCCCTGTTGTCTGAACTGTACTTTACCAAGATTCTGATTTTAGAGTTTTTCATGCTGTGATTATTGAGAGGCAGTCTGAGATGGCAATGCCTCTGCTGAAAAATCTAGCTATTTTTGTGATGTCCAGGCTACATCCTGCAGGCAGGTCCACAGGGGACATAAACTGCAGAAGCACTCATCCTATCGCAAAGAGGAGAGTACCAATCTGGTTAACCCCAGGCAAGGAATCAGATACTCTGTCATTTGTACTTGGAAGTAGAAAAAGCAGTTTGAGTATGTAGTTTGGGATCAGGATTTCTTACCCAGTTTACACTGAGCTTTCAAAGTGCAGCAGGGCTTAGTTCCCTCAGCATTGCCTCTTCTCCTTGGTGTCTGGAAAAATGAAACACAGGTGACATACCTCTGGCACTGACCGCTATGCTATCAGCTTAAGTGTACCTGAAGTAGATATCCAAGAGCTGATATCATATTATAGCAAGTAATACCTATGCTGTGTAGTTGCTTCACAGGGAGCTAAAAGCTGTGCTAACTGTTTTCAAAGCACTTTGGCACACTGGATAAAAGAAATTCCATAATTAGAAATCAGAATTATTTAAATATATGAAATACAATAGATTTTACTGGCTGCTGTTTTCATTCAGACATACAGCCTTTTCTCTGCTTGCTCTCTACAGCACACCAGCTAGAACTGTACACCGCTGGAACTGAACGCAGCAGTTCAGTATAGGAAAACAGCAAAACTGTCTCAAACAGCAGAAGTAATTGCCTATTTTGTATGGCAAACCAATAATGGGTTTAATGGCTCACCTTACTCCCTCCTTTTAACTTGGGCAAGAACTGTATCTGCAGAATGAACTGACATTTCTCATGTATTTGTCTTTTTGCCCTGTTAATTTGACTAATGTAATGCATCTTTCTTTCCCTCTGTTGCTGAAAACTATTGCAAGAATACATCAAGACTGATGCACTCTCAGTCAATCAGAGCAGATTTCTGCATATAACCTTCCTGACAATACCGTGTTTGCACTCTCTCTGCAAATTTGTAGTGTTGGAAATGTAGGCACAGGCAAATTAAAGTTTAATTATTCACTCAATCTATTAGGATGAAATTCAGCTTAGTGCAGAGGCTCTGCACAAGAATGCCTGTGCCATTTCAGTACTGCAAAAGTGAGGCTTTACATGTAGAAGTGGATTTCACCAGACAAAACTACCCTGTCCAGAGGCTTTCTGCACAATGGAAGCCACAATTTTTTTGACTGCATCTCCAGTGGCTAAAGAGTATGCCATTCCAGTGCAGATGATCTAGCACACAAAATGAAACATCACTGACTGACCACAAGATCCGTGCCTGAAGTCTCCGTGTAAGTCTATTGGTCAAAACCTCACACTGCTGGGAACTCAGGCTGCTGATATAAAATATGTGTGCCTACGTATTTCCCCTTCCTGCCCTCAAACATATTCTGCTTGCTTCCACATTGTCTAAAAGGCAACTTCCACAGTCTCTTAAAGGCAATTTCCATAACCTCTTCCTCAATGCCAAACTTCAGTCAGACGTGATTTCACAACTTGAATGAGAATACCCTGATTACAGCAACAGTAAAAAACTCTGAGGTTTTTATAAAGACAGATATGTTTCTTCTACTGAGGTTTCCACCAATCTCTGTCTGGTCTTTTGGAGACCTCGTCTTTCCTTATATCTGATTTTTAATAATTTACTCTGTTACAGCTCTCAGCTTTAGGATGGTGCTGCAGAAGGGACTGATGGCCTGTTATCAGCCTGCTAAGAATAGTAACATTTCCCAAGTGATGCTGCTGTCCAAAATGGCTAACAGATAATAGAACAGTGGATTGAGCACAGTTTATATGACTTCAGGCCTGATGGTCATTTTATTTCATGAGTCTTAAACTGTTGTATTTCTGTGAAAGTAAATGGAATTACATTGGCACCAAACTAGTGCAATGGAGTGGAGAATTGGGCCCTTAGAGTTAAATTCAAAATGGAAGAACTAAGTGAAGCTTTGTAAGAGATGGAGAGTGATTATGACAACTCCTAACACTCTTGTAAGACTGTCTGAACATCAACATTTATTATTTCTCAGACTTTGTCTTCTCCCCTCAGTTACAGTTGCCATGATATTCCCTAAAGCTATTAACCAAATGTTACAGTACTAGATTCTACAAAAACACTGTGGCAAGAATAGAGGAAGTCTCTGTGCAATCAGATCGATCAGCTGTTACAGCTTATTGGATGGAGCGAGCAGGTGGTTCTAACATGATGCACAGAGGTTTAATCTCGTATTTTATGAGTCTACACTCGTCCAGACAAATCTGGTAAATTCCACACTTGAGTAGCAAAGTACCTTTGTTATAGCAAAGCTGACTATCTATCAATAAAACATACATGAAATGTTTTAATTAGAAATGATCAGCACTAACCCTCAGTAATGCCAATTTCTAAATATAGCTTCATGTGATGCAATGGCTGCAGTATAAGGACAATGGGAAATGCAGTAAAATCGATATTGTAGATTTCAAATGACATATGCTGCAGGTAATATCTCAGATCATTACAGTTGAAGAAATATTTTTAAATGAAATATATTTCATGATTGACCTTCTGTTCTTTGAATTGACTTTGTTTTGATTTTGTGTATTTCATATATCATTAGTCTTTCTCATATAGTACCTGCAGATTTATATTTTATTATGGAATTTTCATGTGTGGTTGTGTACAACAACAATTATTTTGTGGCAATTGATAACACTAAAGCAGAGAACTAAGAATTGGTTTAGTCCTATCCCCAGCAATTCTGCAATGATTCTTGGAGATTCATAAAATAGGAGGCATGTTTTGCCTGAGTACTGAACCCAAAGCAAGATATAATAGAAATAATTTCTGGTCTTGATCCTGTTTGACCACATCAGAGTGACTTTTAAGTTAACATGCTAAAAAGGAAGGATGCAATATGTCCAGAATAGAAATATATGCACATATTATCAAGGACATGCAGTTTCTTGCCCTTACCTTTGTGAACTTGTGAAAACAGTTAAGGACTAAATCTGAAAAATACCCACTAAAGCTTATTCACTATCTTGGAGGTTTGAATCATTCAACACACTGATAACCTGATTTATGTGTTCTGAAAATTAAGAGTTAAGGGTCTCAAGCTCAGCATCCAGAACTAACAATCCTTAGCCTGAAGTGGATACTTGAAAATGTACCTGTTGGCCTCCTGGATTCATTAGACCTCTAAGCAATGGATATGAAAACTGCATCAAGGTTTCATACAGAAGATTTCAGAACATGCTAGGACATTTCTAGTTGTAAGCAATAAACTTGTACAATGTAATTTTAGTGGCACAGCAGGATGCCTTGTATCCTTTCCTGCTAATATTACTCCTTTCCTTTAAAAATAAACAGAAAACAAATATAAAAGTGTTGAATAAACATTAAAACAAAGATCAATTTTAGGATTCTCTGAGTTTCTGTCAAAACTGTATTCATATGTATTCAAATATCATCTGATAAATAACTTAACTGGAAATTAATAACAACAAAAACCAAAAGGAATGGGTAAAATAAAGATACCTGGAAAGATTTCAGCAAAGATCTAACTCTTGGAGTGTTTCCAAGAAGCAGCCTTGATTTTGATTAATATTATAATACAGCCTGCTAAAACAGCACCTCATAAATATCCATGAAGCAGTTTATTAGAGATGGTTGTAAATACTTAAAATCTTGTCTTGCAACCCATCAGATTTCAGAAGAAAGGCAGTTCAGAACATCAAAAGGTGAAAATAAGATGAATTCTTAGAAGATGTTTTCTTCCTCTTAAATATTACAATATATCAATCCAAAAGCATTATTCTGGAGAGTGGAAATACTATAGGAAAATGTGTGGGTTGCTTTACAAGCACAACTAGCAGATATTTTGAGAGGAAGACTACTAGGGCAAAAGAAAACCCCACTAAAATATGAGATGGGGAATACATGGATATTACTCTTACCACAACCATCTATTTTCTTATTTCAAACCCCAAATAACTACTTGTAAGAAAAAGAAGTTGGTATACATGTAAAAAGAAGGTGGAAACTAGAGAGCTGAGAAATGAACCAGTGAACTACTGGGGCATAAGCAATTTCCTTTTGCAATCTCTTAATCTTGTAAGTCTGTTTTTAAACATAAGCATCTTGTGATTGTACAACCAAATAACTTCAAGCTCTGTTATATTTGAAGTTTTAGTCATCTACGTTTCAAGTTCTTGTCTTACATCAAGTATTTATGTATTCATAGAAAAGGCCACTCCAGGTAGCTCTTTTGCTGGTTTTCTACATTTTCCTTCCCTTATAAATGGATTTTAGCTCATGAAGTCTGTATGACACAAAACTGAAGTTGTGCATTTACCAAGAGATAATGAGCAGCAAGGAGGAGAACATTTTTAAATGTGGCACTGATGTGGTGCCAGAGGTCTGACTAAGGCATCATCCTCTAAAGGTAGAAGACACCATTGGTCTGCTTGATTCTTCATCTGCTCTGGGAAGAATCACAGTAGGCACACTCATGATAGAGCTATCTTACAGGAAATGAGTTACGAGCGCAGACTGAAAAGTCCCTCTTAAGGGAACTGTTATAAATGGGAGATGGTACAAGCCATGATTGACCACAGACAAGCTACCTGTAGTAAGGCCACGCTGTGATTGCTATTCAAGGTCAGCTCCTGTCTGAGTTGCTCCCTGTGAATGAGTTGAAGTCACAGTGCAGATGCAGTAGAGACCATCAGCCCAACAGTTTACTTTTGATTCTCACTCCCTTTGCTGTGATAAGAATCTCACATGTAACCAGCCCAGTGCTACAAGTCCTCTATTTTCTTGACTGCTTGTGGCAGATACAGGCCCCCAGACAGTGCATGCCTTTCCCTGCCTATAGCCATGAGATACAGAAACATGCTGTGACATGATAGGGTATGTTCAATCCCCTGAATCGAAACTGGGGCTGTGTATGCCCCTGGTAAGGAGTGGAATGAAAGAATGCTACAGGAAAATGATAGTGTGCTTACTCTGCCTTCCTTCTTGCTTTCTAGCTTAGCAAGTCCCTATGAAACCGTTTGTCATATGTTACCAGCTCTCGGTGCTGCGAAGGTAGAGGTGTTGTTATACAGTAAAGATTACACAAAGAAGGATACTTCCTCCTCACACAGAAAGTTTTGACTTGGAAACAGTGCCAATTTTGATCATGGTATTGCAGCTCAGAAGCCAGATGCTATCATTCTTCACTGTCAGGAGCAGTTTTTGTGCTATGTATTGCACAACACACTTCCATCTCCCTTTAACTGTGGGAACCTGTAGCATTTTGGAAGACATTTTTCTGCTTGGTTGTCATTTGGAATATGAACATTCAGCTTTAAAGGCAAAATGCACAAGTTTATAAGACACTCTTCTGCAAAATGAGAATTTTAGTGAGAGGTAGGAGGCAGGCCAGCCAGAGAAAGCAAAAGGCTAAATACAAAGACAACAGAAAGATGAAACAAAGATGCAGAGATAGATGATGGGAAAGGGTATAGCATACACTACTACAGAAACAATTTAATTTTTAGAAATTTTATAAACACTAATAATATTCTCATTGCTGGGTTAACACTGAAACCAGTGATGTTCCTTGAAGTGACTTTATGCTCACTAAATTGCTGAATTTCATGAGCTAAATTTTCATACAGCCTTTCTTTGAAAACATTAGTAAGTCATAATTTAGTTGGCTGAAAACTATTTTTGTGCCTGCACAAGTTTATAAATATGTAAAGGCGAGTCTCATGAGGATGGAGCCAGGCGAGTCTCAGTGACATCCAATGATAGGACAAGGGGCAATGGGTACAAGCTGGAACATAGGAGGTTCCGCATAAATACGAGAAAAAACTTCTTCACAGTGAGGGTAACAGAACCCTGGCACAGGCTGCCCAGAGAGGTTGTGGAGTCTCCTTCTCTGGAGATATTCAAAACCTGCCTGGATGCGTTCCTGTGTGACCTGATCTAGGTATTCCTGCTCTGGCAGGGGGATTGGACTAGATGATCTTTTGAAGTCCCTTCCAATCCCTAACATTCTGTGATTCGATCCAACTATAAACTTTGTCTTTGACTTCTAGGACCCTTAGTCTTCAGGCCCAAAGGTGCATACCTAGCTTCTTGGAAAGTCAGATCTCCTCATTTCTAGTCACAGTGCATCACCTTGCCAATGTTTTCTCTCATAGTATACACGATCATGAACTGAAAGAACATTATTTACTTGCTTTCAGATTCTATGGATACAAATATATTTGTGGACTATTTATGGTATGATTCCCCATATGAGAACAACAAATGCCTCTGTAATTAAATAATTAATTGTGAGCCATAGTTACACTGTTTTCCATAAACAGCATAATAACCATTTGAGGCTGTTGAAATACATATTTACTTTCTCTCTCACCTACTACGCTTTTTCATTCAGATAAAAATATAAGTATTTTTTCCAACTTACCAAATTTCAGGCTACTCCATTTTCAGGTGAAGTCTCCTTCATTACTAATAAATATCTCTCAGGGAGATGAGCAGTAACTGAACACAGCAGCTAAGGAGAAATGATGAACTACAAAAATATACTTGCTCAGTGTAGATGTGGAAGGAAATCATATGCTGCTCTCCTGCTTCCATACAAATGCTATTTTCTATTGAATTGTATGATGCAGCTCTTCTCCCATACTACATTCTTCCCCCAAGAGTAATCATTCCTTTTCAGCAGTACGGCTATTTTGATTAAGATATTTTTTCCTGCTCCTCACTGTATGTGCTTCATGTAAGCTGGTACACGAATTCTCTATTAAAAAGGGAAAACAGGGAAAACCTAATTTCTTATCTAGATAGCTGACACACTTCTAACAGAATATTTAATATAGAAATACAACACGAACCATCATTTATTACAGCAGGAAACACTGAAAGAATAAATTCTAAGCAACCACAGTAAGTCTTTATCTGAACTTAAAGGACGAAGTGCCATTTCACTGAACTTAAAAGATTAAAATTTTCAGAGATGTAACCAGTGCTGGTACAAACTGTACTTTGGCAATCTCAGAAGCTCTGTGATATTCTGAGCATTTAATTGATAAATTATTTTGAAGATACTGAGGTTGTAAAGAGTCAACACCTGTAAAACTCTGGTCACTTATTCAACTTTTAGAATATTGTTAACTGAATTCTTGAAGCGCTAAAGCTTGGCAGTTCTGTCCTGGGAAACACAAGCCCGTTACAGCTTATACTTACGATCAAGAAATTCAGACTCTAAGGCAGCAAGCTGGGAAATGGCTTCTAAAGCTATGAGTCCCCTTGGGGAAGTGTTCGTCTACCAGCTACTTCCTGTTTAACTCAGAGATTGCAAATTCAAGCCCTTTCATTCATAACCATGCAGTAGCATTACATAGAAAAAGAGATATCTTTTCCTCCAGTAGCCCCTATGAGTCAGAAATACATTGTTTAAAAAAAACTCAACAGGACTTTAAAATAATTGATATCATATGAAGTAGGAATGAACAGTCTTAAGTTGCGCATCACAAAAGCGCACTCCTGTCTTAGAAGCTGCAGTTTAGATATTGGTTCATGGCTTGAGAGGCATTCATGACTCTGTACTGGGAAACCCTGAGTAATGTGGAGATGTTTTTCTTACCCCTATCTCTTAAAACAAGGATTGGGGTAGCAAGGTCCTATTCCAATGCTACACAGCCACGTTTACTTCCCAATAGTAAGGACCGTTCCTTCAGCATAAGTAGGAAGTTCTCAGACTATCTATGATAAAATACACAGTACTGGATATGATTAGCAAAGATATACCTAGCTAAAGCCACTCTAGCAATTCTACCTCAAAAAGTTGTCACCATCCACAAACAAGTCTCATTCATAGCGTGACAAGATTGTGAAAGATTTATTTAGATATCGCTCAAAATAACAACCCAGTAACAGTCTGTTGTGGTGGAAACTGGCTCCTAAATCCATTGTGCTTTGGTAGTTGCACAAGAAGTCCAGCCACGGGCAGTGGACAGGATTTCTACTTGCTGTTATGGTTTGTGTACCTAACTAAGGCCTTGTGAGAATGTCGAAACATCCAGTATTTATACCACATCACTCTAATTTTTAGTGATAAAAAAAAGTTTCTAAGTTTTTATTTTGCATAAATGAGAAATCTGCACCTTTTTGAACCATTAAAGAGTAAATGTTTGCAAGCTGACACAAATTCATGTATTTAAAATAAATCCACATACAAGAGGTTCTGTTTGAAACTTCTGCCAAGTATATGAACATAAAGACTGTAACCCTGTAAGGTTTATTACATAAACGAGAAGTCATTAATACTGTACAGAATCATTTTAATCTCTCTGTGCAGTAATATAGCCTAGACTTCATATCATACAAGTCCATCTGTTCTAGTAGTTTTGCAGTAAGAACATATAAAAAACAACATCCCTTCCCTTACTTAATTAAGACAAATTAAAACTGCTCAGAGCTAAAGAAATGTGCCTTGGAGAACAGAGAAGGGCAAGGGCATGCCCTCCCTTGCATGTAGGACAGTTTACTAGAAACAGGATTAAAACCTTTTAATCAGGTTTAGATTGGTCCCAAGATGGTTAGGCCTATTCCATCTATGATGACACTATCTTCAGTGGAAGATCAATCAAGGAGCACGGTTAAAATTTCAGCAAGGTTGCTGTATGTCTTGGGGATAAGGTAAGAACTTCTGTTTTACATATGGTTACTCATTATTCATTCTTCGGAATTAAAATTAGAACTGGTATAATAGTTGAAAATATGTCATCTTTTCCTAAGAAACAATATTCAAGGAAAGTGTTTTGTACATGGCAGCGTATTTCTCAGGACACAAGGGAACATTTCAGAAACGCATCTTCATTGGAGAACAGAAATATCTCAGCAAAGCACAGTATAGGAAGAGTTAACTAGTGATTTTAGAGCATTGTAATCTAACAGACTGTTAAACAGTAAGAGAGAATTAAGTGACCTGAAAATGGCATAACTAATTGCAGAGTCTTGAAAAAATAACGGTAACGTGGAGGTTCATGAAATGTGTATGAACTGTATCACATATTCATGCCCTATTACTGTGAATTCTGAAGTGTCTTACTGTTCAAGATAATAGACCTTGATTCAATTCAGTCTGATGTAGGATGAATTTCATCTGTTAATTAGTAAAGCATTTCTTAATGATTAGGAAAAAGTAGATAACATCTGATTGAAAACCTAACTGTCAGAGATAAAACAACGATACAACTCAGGGTGGAAGGAATGCCAGTCAGGCTGAATTCAGGTGTCTTAATTATGATAATTAATGATTGTATTCCCTATATAAATGAACTCAACCAACATGAAAAGCATATTGTAATTAAAGTGCTTTTGAAAAGCAACATTTAAACAAATGCCATTGGTAATATTAATTACTTTTCTCATTTTCCATTTCACATTTGATTGCATTAGTTCACTAAGGAGCTAATATGGAAAGACTGAGCTACTACAGTTCGTACTGAAATAAGAACTTAGCACTACCCGAAAGAGGGCTTAAAAGACCCTGCAGACCTTGCATCTTCATCGCTGCACAGAATCAGTGATTTTTCTTGCATACAATGAAAACATGTTCTCCCATTAACAAATTGCTGCATAGTGTTTTCTGTCTCCAATATGCTGTATTAATGGATTTCCTCCCAGCCAAAACCCAAACTACAAATGGATGTGACTTTGAAGAAACCAGAAGAAACAACAGGTGGAAGAAAATGCTTTTGGGCGATGGACTTGTTCAGGAAATGGATTTTGTGTCCTAAAAGAGATGAAAGATTTGTTTTTCTCTTTTTAAGCTATTGTTTGCACTGAAATGAAACTAGATTTTGTGATTTGTTTTAGTTTTCACGGAATCACGGAATTTTCAGAGTTGGAAGGGACCTCTAGAGATCATCTAGTCCAACTCCCTTACTTAAAAGCAGGATCCCCTAGAGCACATCACTCGGGACTGCATCCAGGTGAGTCTTGAAAATCTCCAGAGAAGGAGACTCCACACCCTCTCTGGGCAGCCTGTTCCAGTGCTCTGGCACCCTCACTGAAAAAAGTTCTTTCTCATATTTAAATGGAACCTCCTATGTTCCAGCTTGTACCTGTTACCCCTTGTCCTGTCACTGGGAACCACTGAAAAGAGTCTGGCTCCATCCTCCCTCAACCCATCCTTTAGGTATTTGCAAACATTAATTAAATCACCCCTCAGCCTTCTCTTCTCCAGGCTAAAGAGTCCCAGCTCTCTCAGCCTTTCCTCACCGGGGAGATGCTCCAATTCCCCAATCATCCTCGTTGCCCTCTGCTGGACAACGGCTGTTTGGCTGTTTTTTCTGAAGAACCAACATCTTCCCAGAAAAAGCTAGATCTCAGTCAGAATAATGGAAGAGGTCTTTTTATAAAAAAAAACCCAAAAGTCTTTTATGTTTTGGGTGCCCTAGGCTTATTTGTAGTCAGCTCTATGAAAATAGCTACTTGTCCACAGGATTCTTGCTGCTCTAAAACATACGGTGCATTTTGACACCCCTGTTTAATGCTTATACTGATCTTATCATGTAGATACCCTGTCAAATCTGCAGATGACAACATAGATGCACATATCAGAGTTATATTTTAAGATAGGTAAGAGGTACATCAACATTATCTTGTCATATAAATTTGCTATACTGGGAAAAATGCTTAGTGATAGGGCTTTTCAATGTCGTGTAAAGTCAGCATGTTGAGGGTAATTTAGCCTGATAATAATACAGTGAGTACAGAATAGCTCCCCTGGAAGCCAATCCTGTACTGATTACAATTCTACATAGGAGATAAAACATAAGATAGCAAAAGTTTCACAGCTGCAGACCAAAGTGACAAAACAGAAGAACAAAGAGATCAGTGATAATGGGTAAAATTCTGGCCTCAGTAAGGTCAAGAGCAAATTTTCAATGATTTTAATGATGATTGATATTTCTAATTCACCACCTTTGAAGTGATAAATACACAAACATCAGTCAGTACAGAGAAGTGGCTTGCTAAACCACACCTCCACAAATGTGGGGTTTTTGCTGTGTGTAGTCAGCCACCCAAGAATTTTTCCAGCAGGCTTTGAATGTATACTTTGAAGTTATTCAATTCTATTAAAGTGAAGCCTGCTCATTTCATATTTTTGAGTTTCTTAAAAAAGCTGTCTGTAGCTATTCTTCCAGTCAGGATAACCATTTTCAGTAATGGGAAAATGAACTATCTAGGGAAAGACTGGAAATGTCACTGTTATGGATAAATACTATGTGTTCCTTCTCAATTCTCTCTACTGCCCTTCACCATCTCATTTTTAAAGACAGTGGCTGGATCTCTCCTTATTTTCACTTTAACACTGAGCTGTGAGAAGCCCATGAGCTGATATCAGAAAGAGTAGTCCAACAGACAGAGATTTGCTCTTTTGGAGGTAACTGCTGGCTCTGCATTAACCTGTATGTTTTTAAGGAAAGGAGTAATCCAAAGGAGAAGTATATTCTCCAACATGAAGAGACAATAGCTTGATATGTCCCATTCTTGTCTATGAAGGTCTCTGTCCTTCACTTCTCAAACTTCCATGCAGCTTCTCCTATGCTCATGGACAACGTGCATCACCACTGTTACCCATAGTACTGTTTCTAACTAGCCATTGTTTTTCTAGCATAGTGGATGAAAATTCAATTCCATTAACAGCAAGACTAGGATTCCTGTCAACTTCCACAAGGCTGAAATTTTGCTTAATAGGCACAACCAGAATACGAGTCTCTCCTGGAAATAATTATGCTGTGATTTCACCTGAAGGACCTACACAGCTTTAATATTTGAGAAACTCCAAGGACTCACTTGCCTTCTGGCCTCAAGCTGAAACTCTGACAAACTGGAGTAACACACCATCATGTATGACAGGATGACCACTACAATGCACGCTCACTTGGTGTTCAGAAGCATGTGAGACATGGTTATGACTCCACGTAACCACATTGTCGTCATAAATCAGATCCTCTGTGCTGAACTTCTCACTCCCAAAAATCCTGCTAGAACTTACCACTGGAATGGTTAAAAAATAAAACAAACCAAAGAAAAAACCCCACCTGGGTTAAAAGTAATCCATTTCAGAGAAATTTGCTTTCTACACAGGATTTTTTCACTTGCTTCTTTAATTCAGTTGGGTTTTTTTCCCCTAGATTCATTCGTGAGACGAATAACACAAAGATATAAATGAAGACAACTGAGGGCAAACTAAACAGTTACTCATAGCAGCATGGAGCAGGTTGTGGACTCTTAAATCACATCTGCTACCAATGGTATAGAAACTTTTAACCATGACCTGAGGCCACAGCATTTTCCCAGCTGCTTTCACTGCAGTGAACACCTTTCCTCACATCAGTTTTGAGGAGGCTAATGGGACCCCTTTCATATTTAGCACAAACATAACAAAAGTTTTACATGAGAACACTACACAGCTCACAGCAAAGGGGCAAGCAAGAAATCATATTTCTGACAGAGAAAGAGTAATTTCATTTTTAGCTTCATACCAATGATCTTCTTTTCCTCTACTGTTGTCCATGTATTGAGTGCTCATGGAGTTTCTTAGCATTCATAGTTTACAGCCTGTATCCCATTTGTACTGTACAAATTATTGTAAGTCTATTTCCTAATCCAATAGTTACCAATTAAATACCACCCAACACACAACATATAATGAACTTTTGCCTTTTTTTCATAAATCCTGTTAAAAAATTTAAGTTCATCGATGATTTGCATTTTAGAAGCACTTCAGTGCCTGCAAAGGTACAAATGTCATTCTTACTGTTCACACCAACTTCCAAGGTTCAAATACAATTGAAAATACAATTAATCATGTTGGATGCATTTTAAAAAAAAGAACAAAACCAAAACACCAAAAAAACTAGAGGAGCTTTTGCAGCTTATTTTCTTGATTTACAGGTTTAGTATTCTCTGTCCTTGAAAGTGGAGCGTACCTTACCCACTTCCTCTACTCTTTACCCAGGGTAAATAATTTTGAGAAGGGAGCAGATTCAGCAAGTGGAAGGGACATAAAAGAATCTCTGAGTTCCAGTCTGCAATTCAAACTACCTCTGTGTATCCCTTCTTTCCTGCTATTATATGAAAATTGAAATAAATCACTTGAGTTTTTTGACTTGCAAAACAGAAGTGGTATAAGAAGATGCTTGTGATATGCATTAGTTATATACACAGACTAATACTGGTATGTACATAACTTCTGAAAGGTGGCGTTCACCACTGAAGGCAGTATGTCATGCAGAGCTTAGCTCTTACCATGGTTACTGCACCTTTTGAAAACATGCAGTTTATAAGATTTTAACCCTTTCAAATTTTAACACTTTAAAGTTATCAGTTCCACTTCCATTTAAACATCCATTTTACATGCTGAATGGCCTTGAGCGTTCCATGCACCCTGCTCCTAGTGCACCTGAAGCCTTATATTGCATCTTTGCAACCCTGTGAGCAGCTCCCTGACCTGTCCTCATTTCTGCCAACAGACAGCTTTTAATGCAGCTGCTGTTGTCCACACTGCTCAAAGCAGGGTCGAGGCCCTTTGTCTGCAGTCCCGTCTGTTGTTGTGGTAACTGAAGTCTGGGCTCTTTCAGAGAGAGCCACAAAGGTGGCTTGTCATCTACAGGATGGTGCCATGATTACAAACTGGATACACAGAATCTGTTCTATCACCCAGATGGTCACATACAAATTTGGGTCCATGCAGACGGCCAGGATGGACACAAGCTCCTTCCTACGCTTCAGTGACATCTTTAGGTTTTGCTGCTGTTGTCATATTTCTGTAGAGTTTTTCATGTGTGCAACAGAGTGCATGATAAGGATGCATCTGTAGATTTAACACTGAAGAGTAACATCCTCCCTTGCTACTCCATACACCATTTCAACTGAGGACTCTTTGTGAATATGAGTTTATTGAAGGATTACTTCATTAGCTTCAATAACTTGCCTATAGAAAGATAGGCTTTTTTTCACACTACAGTGTTAAAAGGTGATTTGTGTATTTAGGAAATTGATGCATTCATTAATAGCCATTTCAGGCAGAGCGGAGAACTCACTGAAATGAATTAACATACCTAGCATGCCTTTTAAAAAAAGCCCTTATTTGTGAGAATAGGAGAGCCTCTAAATAGAAATCGAAAATACATAGGCATGCAACTTCAAAAATAACTAAGGATCCTGAAAGGATTACAGAATTCATGGTCCTAAGGAGATGCTCTCTATTTTTAATATCTTATTTTCCATGGCCAATATAAGATTAGTTACTGATTGGCACACAAAGAAAATGGAGGATGAAATTACAGTGAAAAACTCATTTCTGAGATGATATCTTCACTATAATGAAGACCTTGCTTTAAACTAATCATAACAGAATGACTAGGATATGCTAGAAGATCTATCTGAGCAGCCTTTGGGATTCTACGTAAAAAGAAAAAAAAATAAAGATAAAAAATTTAAAAGTAAAGCATGGCCATTTCTATTTCTAAATTACTGCTGTGAATGACTCGAAGATACAGAATTCAATTGGCCAATTGAGTATTATCAAGATGATACTTAGAATGTCAAAAGATATACTCAGAAAAATAACTAGGACTCAACAAGCACCAATCAGCTCCTAAAAGCTGAAAACCCAGCTGATATTACAAAGTTATCAAGGAGATGCTAACAAAGATACGGATTCCATTTGGCTTGCAAGGCTATTTCCTTTTCTTCTATTAATTTAACAGAAGTCTTTGTGTTAGAAAATATTTTTGCCAACAAACTTAGATACAGTCCTAGACTATATGACACTGTCTCTTTAAAAATCCTGTAATTTGAAATTGTGCAGGAATTCAATGACCAGGTCTTCTCTAATCCTCACAGTCTGCCCTTCACCTTCGGATGGCGGTGGGGTTTTTGGGTTTTGTTTTTTTTTTAACACTATGATTTTACTTGCTATAGAAATGTTTTCAACTACTATGTTTTATAATTAAAAAACGTGTTTATGTACCCCTATACTCCCACTATATCCTTTCACAGTAGAACATAGGAGTTGAAAATGGCCCATCCACTACTTCAGTTGCACTGAATGGGCGAGCAGGGCTAAACAGCACAGCAAGAGGGAAATTACTTTGGCGTTTATGTTTGCAATCTAAGGCCCTGATCCTGCAGTCATTTAAGCAGTTGAGCAATTTTACACAAGTGAATAATCTGATTTAGTTCAAAGGGAGTACTCAGATATGTTAAATGTCTTACCTGCCTACATGTTTATAAGCTGGAAGCCTACATTATAACCAAGTTGTCACTTTTGGTATAGGCAACTTCACTGGATGAAAACACCGTTTTTTCAATTTCTCTTAATTGTTGCCAAAGGAACAGTATTGCATTCCCTGATCTACTTTTATGAAATACAAAACAAGAGTTTGCATTGCTTGCGTGCACATGAAGCTAAATCGAAAATGGTAGCTGGGCTTAAACTTCAGGAGGAGACAGCAGTACAAAGCAAGCTAAAATAGGATAGAGCAAAATATTTTGTGTTACACAGTGCATACATTCTCCTCACATTGACTTTGGTACTATCTTCAGGTACTGTGGAAGAGGGAGGTGGTTTATATTTCCTTCAGAAATGACATTGAAAAAGTAGATTTCAACAGCAAAACCTCCCCCTGTTATTTACTACTTTTGTTATCTATTAATGTAATAAATATGCCATCAAAGTACTGTGATTCCATGTGGAGAATTTGCATTGCAAAAATACCATAAGCAGATATGATAACAGACAAAAATCTTTGCTATAATCAGCAAGTAATAAGGGAAGGCACAAGATTTCTGGCTGTGTTCAGAAGACAAACATTTACTTTCTAGAGCTTAGCTCCGAATTCTTGATACTAATATTTTGTTCAGGTATTTAAATACTTCAATGAGAATGCTGCATAAATATAGATACCAATCCATTGTCTTCTAATATTAATCAAAGAACACAGCAATACTGTATTTGAAATTTTAGTATGCTGCTGTTACACTGCTTCAACAAGAACTAGTTTTTCATCCTCAGACAGTATCAGGCTAAGGCCCTCTGCTATGACCAAAACTAAATCATCATCATTTAGGTGTTACCCTTTTAAAACACAAGAGAGAGTGGTTTTTTTTCTGCTGTTATGATTTACGTTCTCTGCACTGTGGGGGCAACTTCACTTATTAACTGCAGCCTCTCAGACACAATGAACCTTCTATAATGCTCTCAACATTTTGTCAAAAGAACATCAGTTTGTACTCTGGCCAGACATTACTGAGAAAACTGCTGGTCAAATGGAAGGGCACCAAGAAAGCCCGTGTCTCCTTATAGTTCCAGTGACATAAAACAGGAGTGAGCCTCATACATTAAACAGAAATATCAGTGTCTGAGATGGGCTTAAGCAAACAGAAGCCATATACTGTAATAGGGAATAATTAAACATGGCTAAGGAAATATTGAAAAGAAAACAGTCTGAAAAAGGCCAGTGTATTAAAACTCTTAGTGCTGATTAAAATAAAAAATACTTTGAGCATATTTAAATATATTTTCTTCTGCATCAATGATAATTGATATATAAAAGACAGAGTTATTCTGGATCACTAATAGGTTAGTTTTCAACTACAGACTATGGGAAAAACAGGAAAGAGGGGAGGCTGAGTGGCCATGAGATCAGGATTGCTCTTTTCAGTAAAAGCCCTGCAGCCAGGTCAGCTTAAGCTGATCATGAAACTGGACCCTGAGATAGACACCTTTGAATTCTGCCAAGGGAAACTATGCTTTCTCCCAAGTAATAAAGCCATCCTGCATTTTTTACATTTATAAAAAGACATTAAACAAAGATTTCAATGTGTCTGCCAAAATTTCCTAAAGTTAATAATTGAAACATGCATACTTACTTTTTCATCAGAATTTCAAGCATTGTTAAGAACTAAACCAATAAAAAGAATTGTCTTTCTCATGCTCTCTGAAGAGGAATCCTCAGTATGATTCCATTCTATACTACTACTAAGCAATCAAGCAATATGGACAGGCACATACTAAAGTTATTTTTAAAGGGGATCATGAAACTTAAGGGACTAATTTAATGTGCTTGATTATTGATTCAAATTGAAACATAGCCAAAATAGACAAGAGATTTTGTACATCAAACATAGTTTTGGATGCCAATCTGGAGCAGAATAGGTAAAAGAGGAAGATACAGGATCTTCAACTGGTTTGCTAATTGTATATGTAAAGTATATTATTATTGGTGATAGGAGGGACTAGACTTAATTTTGGAGGTTTTTTGTTCCTACATTTTTTGTCAGTAACATACAAATACACACTTCAATCATTCCTGAAAATTCTAGGGCTGATTCACTATTCAATCTCAGAAGCATCTGTGATTACAAACAAATCATGTTTGTTCTTAAACTCAGCCAGAGCTGAGCACAGAATGCAATTATGCTTTATAGTGAAAACACAGACGTAAATTTCACCTACAGGGAGACTGGTGAAAGAATAGCAACACAGAATATGAAAGCCTATATATTCCACTAATTCAATACATACATCTTCAGTTTTAAAAAGCAATATTAGGAAAAAAAAAAGTCACATTTAGGAAGATATAACTACCATGCTTCATTTACAACTTGTGATAAGGAGCTGCTGCACTCACTTTCCAGACAGAGAGGATTAAAATAATAGACTTGGCAATAAAAAGCCCAAATGAGGTTCTTGTTGGCTGTTGCTTTGTGAGTCTGGTTTGTCTTTAAGAAGAGTCTATGTTGTATATGTTGGAAGAATTTCAGTTTCTATCATACCTCTTATAATCAGATCTGATCTAGCTGAGAATTTCTCACCCATGACCTCTTCTGTCTGACAGAAAGGCTCACTGCTCTCAGGCTAACAGAAAACTCAGACTCACTCCCTAAAATCTTACAGCCAGCTTTAGGCTTCTCCCTCTTCTGGAGTTCATTAGTTCTTAGGGTTTTTGCCTCCAGGACCATCACTTCACATTACAGGAAGACAGAAAACCAGGAAACTCATCTCCTTCTGCCACAAAGAGAGTTAAATAATATACTCCAGCATAGCATAGCATACTGTCCCTGTCTATCCTTCACTGCTCCTTAAATTCTCTTCTAATGCCTCCATCTGGACTTTTTCTACTTAACATTCTCTTATCACAGGTTCAATACTGCAAAGTTACAACCCATAACCACTCATCAGTGCTGTTCTGACTAGGCCACACTCTTTTATAACACCTGTTTTTAATTGACTCCTCCATCACAGCTGGGGGAGGAAAGGAAGTGCTTCATTAATACTGCTCTGATTTCTATTATGTTCTTTTTTCTTTTTACCAAATGGGGTTTACAGCTACAGAGCATTCAAGAAGGCTTGAAACCTGTGCTATGATGTTCCTAGTTTGTAAGGGTAAGGGGGACTGTTAAAGTAACAACTTGACTGTCATGGTAGAATTAGCTGGGGATATTCTCAGCTAAAGTTGGGGGTTAATATCTCTCTTGCTTTTCCCCTTACATCTTAACTTCCTTGAGCCAAAAGATGCCATTACAGATTGCAAAGTAACCCGAATTGAAAAAGACACACTTCCTAATAGCCTAGGAATTCGGACAGTGAATAAGGATATGAACAAGGATGTAAATTCTTGTTCAAAATAGGGAACAGCAAAGTCTTGAATCCGGATCTTCTGTGTTTCCTAAGAGTATCCTTAACTCTAGATTACCCAAGGGCTTTTTATTGTACTTCTCATTAACTCTATTTAAACAGACCTGGGTTTTACCTTCAAGCAGAATAGGAACATGCTTGAATTTTCAAATGGATTTTGCAGAGTGTAAAATCTACTTTGTACCAACACTATGCTTATTATCGTTGCTGAGCTATGTATGCTAAAAAGGTATTAACCTTAGGTCACTTTAAGCTCTTTGTCTTTATCTTTGTTATGCTAGCAAGTACTATATGGCAATAACTGATTTCAAATACAGATACAACTTGTGTATGTGGCACATACCCTTCTTAAGTCAGGCTTCCTTTCTTAGCTATTAAATGAATTCAAGTTAAATTGATTTTGGTTTCAGACTATGAATTCAAGCTTGAATGTATTCAAGTAAGTTTAAAGATCAGCTAGAACTACAAGAATAGGTAACAGACATTTGTACATGTTAAACCATTACTCTCCTTAAAGCTTTCTCTGGGATAAGAAGAGATTTTTGGTCACTTCCCATAATTCATTACCTGCTCTCAAACACACACTTATCTTCTTTTATAAAGTATGGTAAAGATATGAAATATCCCTATGCTTTAGTTACAAAACATTTCTGTTTCCAGAAAGTTATTTATATTGTTTCTTATATATATATTTATATATATATATGTTTGGGGTTTTTTTCAAAGGAATTTCATACCTGTGTTCACAGAAAATAATAAATCACAGGTTCTTGGTGGGTTTTTTATTATTGTTTTTAATAATAACACTTCTGTTGCCTCTTAGCTCCATAAATTAACTTGGAGTAAAAGTTTGATGTGGAAAACAACAAAATGAGCTAAGCTTTTTTTGTTTTTATTTATGTTTTCTCATTTCTCTGAGTCCTAGATTGAATTATGAGACTTCTAAATGTCTCATCACCATGCTGCCATTTCATCCTAGAGAAAATGTTGTGAGAACATAGGTCAACAGAAATATAGGAACTATTTTTTTCCTTGGAAAGCCTAGAGGTATAATGATCTTCTTGTTGACCCTGTACCTTGCTTCCACATCCGGCTGATACACTCAGGTCTGCAAGAAGAATCCTGAACCACAAGTATCAGCCTCAACTACTGAAAATATTTTTTTCCTTTAACTTCAAGGAAAGACTCTCTTTTCCCACCCAAATTTGTATTTTGAACTCAGTATGAAAACAGTGTCACACAAGGAACATTTTTTTGAAACTCAGTGATTGACGAAAGTGATTTCTTTTTAGACAGTTTATCTGTCTACTGGAGATGACTTTTAAAGTAGAAAACAGTTTAAGAATGCTAGAGGATGGCTGACAAAAATAATCAAGTGTGGACAAAAATAGTGTTTTTATTTCCTCTGATATATTGATTCCTTTATGAAAACATTCCAATTTAAACCAAACCAAACCAAACAAACAACAGCCAAAAACCAACACACTTCCACAAAAAAAAAAAAAAAAAAAAAACAACCACCCCAAAACCCACCTACACAAAAAAAAATCCTTGGGGAAAAACTACCTGCATTTCTGATTAAAAAGACTGTGCATATAAGGCTTCCTGTTTGACAGTATGTCTTGCTTCTAGAATTATTGGTATTAATATTCACAGCCCAGGACTGAAGTTTTTCCAGAGTCCAGTAGAACTTTAGGCTCTTGCTGTTTCCAACACTGCTCTCTGCTTGGATCACACACTTCCAAGTAGGTTCCAAATGAGTTCTCCTCTCTCTGCAGCTACATGCAATGAGAACTACTCCTTTCAGCTCAAAGGGAAATTCCTCTTTGTCAAAAATAAACCCTAGCAGAGCAAGACTGGAAATAATTTAGGAAAGGAAAAATGCAAAGTTCAAAGGAAAGGCCTTTTGGCATAAAGAAACTGCTGCATATATACTAAGAGAATGGTCAAAAAAACCCCAACCTGGAATGCAGACTCTGTTTTCAGTATATAATATCAGTATACTGGAAATACTGGAATTCTGTGTAAACAACTTAGCAGGCTGGCATCAAAGGAGAGGAATACTGCTGAGATTCTTGCTTTCAGTTGTGTTTATATGTCATGGCATAGCATAACTGACATTAGTGCTAGTGCAAACAATGCAACACAGGACCACTAGTGCTGAGGCTGCCTTTCCTGATCTTTAGAATCTGCCTCCTGGGCCTTAGTAAGCTGTGGACCCTGGTGAAATTACACTTGATAAGTTTACCCTGCTTATGCATATCTTTGATCTTTATATAAACAGTCTCTGGACATTTGTTCATGTTGAGCAGTACTTTGATCCATGAATAAAACCACTCAAAAGTACTAGTGCAGCAAGATAGGTCTCAACATTTATAAAAGTGAAATCTTGACATAAACTGTTTTCACAAACTTATGCTCCTTTGAGACAGCTGTCATGCCTTGTCTGCTGTTTTTCTGGCAAGCTGTTTTGAGTTAGATCAGAACTGGAATGGTAATTGTAATGAAACAAAAGGAGGGGAAGAAAAATACAGTTCATTTTCTGAGTAAAAATGTTACAGACAAATGATGAATTAATTTTTTTCGGAATCCTTCCCCTTTTATTTATATACCTAATTATTTTCTTTAAAGACACCTGACTTTGGCCTAATTTAATTTCAAAAGAATCATAATCCTGTAAAAAATTTCTAAGTTGTCCATTACTGAGAACAGAGGGAGGTTAAGTGGTTAAAACCTCTCAAACTGAATTCTGCATAACAATGTGATTCAGAGCACTAGAGCTCTTTTCAACATCTTCTTTTACCACTGTCCTTTTCTTTTTAATTCCCTTAAGAATATTCACAGAATGAAAAAGTAGATGTTTTTAAGCTTCCGAATACAAACAGTTTCTTAAGCGATTTCCCATTTTACAGAGTGGGAAACATAGCTGTTTAGAACAAAGACTGTAAATTGCCAGTCAGAGGGATCTGGGGGTGTTGACTGATAGCCAGTTGAACATGAGCCAGCAGCGTGTCCAGTTTGCCAAGAAGGCCAATAGAATCCTGGCTTGTATCAGAAATAGCGTGGCCAGCAGGGGCAGGAAAGTGATCTTACCCCTGTACTCAGCACTGGTGAGGCCACACCTGAAGTACTGTGTTCAGTTTTGGGCCCCTCAGTACAATAAGGACATCAAAATACTTAATTCTTCATTTCACCATCATTTGGTTATGTGTCTACTTATTTCACAAATTTACTTTAAATGAAACTCGTGCAAGTGGCTGTGTCGCTGAAGAGCCTTTTTGTAACTACTTAAAACAGACTCTAGCCATATATTGAATATAAGTGTAGTTTGGAGTGAATGCATTACGGAGTAAGAAATACCACCAAATTTCAATATACACAATATATTGGGGTCATTTGGTCACATGCTATATATTTGCAGGGACTAGCTTCATGCCTATGTACAGTTCTGAAGTACTAATATTAAAATTAGCATTTAAAAATTGATTTTAAACTTAGGCTTTTCTTATAGATCTCACAGACATTTTCTGTGTTCTGCTGAGTATCTACTTAGAACTTCCAAGCATTTGTTTCATTTGGAAATCATGATTAGGCAGCTTTCTAACAGATACATTTTCCCCGTTCAACCAAGGAATTTACATATGTCATGTAGAAGTATTGATTTGAGATTGAGCTAATGATCACTGTCATCTCTTCGGGCCTTAAAAACCTATGAACTGACAAAAAGTGTGCTATGTATCCTCTGTCTGCTTTGGAATTTAAATTTCACTTAGCCACTGCTGAAGCCCTCTTTGGTCACTCATGTTCAATGTTCTTATCTTCTGCTATGAATTTTCCTTCATTCAAAATTATCTTCGTTCTTTGTTTTTATTTTTAAAATTCAGTCTTATTTCTACCTAGAGAGTAACTTCTGACAGAGAGCTAACTAGCTTCAAACCTCATGGAAAATGCCATGTTATTTCACCTTCAAACTCAAACAAGTAAATTGCACCTGGGTATTACAAGAATTCCTACAATGCAGGAAAAGGTTACCAAACCTTATTAAACTTAAAGAAGTAGCAAAGTGTTTGAGCCTTCTGAATTCTGTGCCATTTTCAAAATGTCTTGTTCAATGTTTAAGATATACAGGAATTTAGATGTAGTCAAATATATTTTAATCATATTGGTCAAATGACAATCTTATGAAATTATTACATGTCACAAAAATGTTTTGTATTAATGTCATTAAAATGTTTTGCTGAATGAGTATATGAAGGAGCTGCCACTTGAACCATAGAAGAACTGGAAGTCTGAGAATCAAATAGCTAAGAATAACTTTGCTCCATTTTCAACACACTAAAATCTTTTTACTCAGTGGGAAACTAAGTTATTATAAAGGGCAGTCTAAAAATGTACTGCTAGGAGATTTGGGAGTAGTAGTCCTTGAAGTTAAGATTTAGTATTGTAGATTTTACAATTTATCCATTTTTGGTGGTTGCTATGTATGAGTCACAGGGGTAATAAACTTCAAATAGGTTGAAGTAAAGCTAAGTACTTCCCAGTATCTTCTATTAATTATCTGTGGAATAGAAGAAAAGAAATTAATGCAAAGACATAAGCTCATCTTGGAACAAAAGGGGAATACATTCTTATTGTGATGGTTTTACTGAGTCTTTTTCAGAGTAGGCTGAGTGATTAAGAAATATTTAATGTCTATAGATTACTTAAAATATTTCATTTTTTATCTTTTTTTTTTTTTAGTTTAAATGAGGAATGTAATAAAAAATGAAGGATGGCAGAGTAAGAATACTGTAAGCAGAGCTATTGAAAGCATTGTGGTTTTCCCTGTGCAAAAGCTGTAGTTCAATCCTAGCTCGCAGGCTTACCCGCTGGAGTTGTTTCAAGACTATTTCACGCTTTTTGTTCTTTTAACCACAGAGTTCTTTTTAGAAAACTGTGGAGTGAGAGAAAATTTGTCACATATATGATGGCTCTGTGATTTAGCAGGCAGTTGATATGCCATTGCTCAAGGGTATCTCTAAGCCTTTCTCTTGGCTATTCCAAAGCTAGCTGACCAAGATGATCTGTGTTTATAGTTTGATATAGAAAGAAAGGGTAAAAACAAACTCTCCAATCCCCACACATTCCAACATTCTTCTTAACTCTTAAAGTCAAAGACTGATTTCTCCACTTCCTGATGATTTGGCAGTCTGAAGATTGCCAATGAAAGTAGAGGATTCTTTCCCTAAGAAAGAAATCTGTGTGCATAGTACAAGCAACAGATTACAAACTTGAGGGACTAATTGCTGATTTCAGGTGACTTTGACAGATGGAGTCAAAACTGTATTCAATTTTACAGGCCTTTAGTACCTCCAAGTGCAACATCCACACTTAGGTTAATCGAAAAAAAAAACCAAACCAGAAAACACATAATTCTCATGGAAAAAATATGGTGTCTGTTTACACCTGTGTTGCCTGTGAGTATTTAAGATTGCCTCAAAGTTTGACTTCATAATTTCTTATTCTTCAACTCATCAGCATAGCTAAAACCTCCAGACCTATGTCCCTTTGATCATTTCATACTTGGACATTCTCCAAAACATTAACTTTCATCTAAAGCTTACAGCTTCTTGGCAGCAATAACATTATTTATTTCAACCTTGCAGAGGCTTCATGAACTGAGGATAAACCAGTATGTTTTCACATTTCCTTTCCTTGGAAACAGTAAAAAATCCTTCTCTTTACTGACTGTATGTGGATCCTGTATTAGGATCCTCATGTTAGTATCCTTCATGTAGTATCAAGAATCAATGCATTTGGTAAGCAAATATCATTGACATCATTGATCTCTTCCCACTTCTAAGAGAAAACACCAGCCATGACACTGTTTCTGCAACTAGAAAATGTCTCTGATGAATAGCAATTATGAGACAAAAATAATCAATCCATTATTTCAAGTTCAATGTATGTAGTACATACTTTAAGCTAAGTAGTATCTACCATTGCCATGACATTCATAAATAGTTTTTAATCTATTTCAGTGGAAGTAGAGACATTACTTAAACTAGATCCTATGATGAATGCTAGATTGACCAATTCAAACAGAGATGTCCAGTTCTAAGATTTTAAAAAAAAAAAATTGCTCATGCTTTTTTCCCTACTAATCCCCACCTGAAAGTCAGTCTGAAGCCTCATATGGATACAATCAGTTTAACATACTCCATACTTTCATACAGAGTTGAGGTTCAACTAAGTGCTCAGTCTAGCTTGCGGTCTTAAGTTTTCTAGATCAGTCTTCCACATCCCTAGCTAATTATCAACATCATCTTTACAGATAATCTTTTTCAGAGGATAACTGTGTCAAAAGATAATCTTTTTAGGGGATAATCTTACCACAGGATCATCTTGTCTTAAGGTAATTGCATTACAAGACTCAGAGCAACAGTTTCTCCCAAGTATATGGTACATTTTCAGGAGTGATATAAAGCCACAAGGTTGAAAGACATACTAAACCGCATGATATTTGTCAGCATAGTAGTGGAAATCAATGTAGTGTACTTCTATGTCTCTGCAAAACTTCCTACACAAAAACTTTTATGCAAGAGGACTCCAATAAACAGCATTTTTGATAGTACAGTAAATTACAGATAAATAGTCTTTAGTTCTCTCATTATAGGTTTTAATACTTTGCATTAAAAGCTTCTCCTAGATGAGATTCCACAGTCATTACTTTGCATTAGCAGTTTATTAGTTAATATTGCAGAAGGCTGTAACAAATCAAAAGCCTCATAGCATCATTCTTAGGTAAGACTAGAGAATCCTCCATTTTTAGGGGTAGATTAAGATTCAACTGATGGATCATTAGTCACTCACAGTAAATAATTCCCACAAATACCACAGGCTCTTCAGAAGTTAACAAAGATCGAGTAATTTTCAGTGCCTTTATCAGTCTGTCAAAGCTAATGAAAATAGCAGTAGTGGTGGAATTAGAATTTAGGAATTCTGATCCTAATGCTCTGTCCATTTTGACACACTCCAAAATGTGGAGTCAACAAGATCATACTCAAAACATTCTTTTTTCTAGACACAAACTTAATGATTTAGCATTCTTTCCTGACTCTGGACCTGCTGTTCTAACTACACATTCCATAGGATTGTGTCCATTCAGTTACCACAAATTACTTCAAAAAAACATTGAAGTTGGCTTTCCCCCCCCCCCCCCACTTTGACAATGAGTCTCTAGGGGAATAACAGTTAATTTTTGGAACCAGTACAATAAAGTCAGAAATGGCAATATTCATTTATATTAGAACAAAATGAGCCTACTCAAAAGATATGTCAGACTAGACAGTATTATCCTTCCTTGTTTTAACCAGTTTCTACTGTTTCCTAACTTTTATTTCAACTAGCCAGCACCATGCATGTCATGGTGTGCCTTTACTAATTGATGCTCTCCATTTGTACCACAGCCTTCACCTGTTCTATGCCAGCTGCCTAATTTCAATTTATTTGGAGATGTTCTTTATTCTTCTTCCTCCTGACCTTCATGACCCTATTCATGCTACTGCAAAAAGTAGGAAGATTGTCTAACATCCATGAATCACCTCAACTTGATATTTTCAGGGAGTACACTGTTTAAAACCTCAAGTGGCAATACTCAGCCTTCATGATTCACTACATGTTTCTTTTGTCCTGACATACAACAAGTACCATTTTACTACATGACCAGTTTTCATAACTGATGTAAATTATTTTATTGTATAAAATTATAAATTATCACACTTCCAAATTTTTTTCTGAGTAATAGTCTACCCCAAGTAGTTTTAAAATTAATCTGGGAGGAAAACTAGTGTCATCTGCATCTTACACAACTGTAATCACAAACCTCAAAGGTACTGATGAAAATCTGAAAGATAGAATATCTAAATATCATCTGCACTTATTTGGAAAAGCCCTGACTTCAAAGTATGGTTAGCTTGTTTTAGTGAATAAACAGGATTACCATCTTGTTTTAGAAATAAATCTTGAAGAAGAAAACATGGCATTCCCATCTCAGAGACAGAAAAATAAAGATTAAGATACAGTTTCACAGTGCATTGGAACTGTTCTAATGCAGGCAGCTGCCTGAAGAGTTTGTCCCATTCCTCTTCCACTCCCAGCCATGCATCCTACCTTACCCCTGGGGTCACTTCTAGCAACTGGGTGGTTTACAATGACTTGGTTCATACATTTTTGTGTGTCCACACAAGCTGATCCTATGTATCCTATAGCCATATAATCATTAGATCTCTTTCAAAAGTGGACACAGGAAGGCATGGTTAGTTGTGGGAGAAAAGATCACCTCTATAAGTAAAATCAGTTTAAGAATTGTATGAAACTAAGTCCTTATTTTTCATTCTGTTTATGTTTCAGATAAGATCTCTGTTCGCAGGGAATGGGTTTTGCTTTTTTCAAAAAAGTAAGACCTTTCTCTATAAAACTTCAGATCTCTAATTAAATGCAATGAAAGTAACATAATTAAAAACAACTGTAGGATGGTAATGTAATATGAGCTCATTTTGTCTGCATTTCACCCACAGTCATTCATTTTGCATTACCAACAGGATGTTTCTGTGCATGATTAGCTGCCATTAGTCAGGTTTCCTTTCATATATCGATAATTTATCAATAATGTTAACATACATTTTTGAACACACCTGGAATGTGTTCATGTTCCAGGGGAAGAGAGGGAGATGTGTAGGTCAAAATATATCTATTGATATATATGAGTATATTTTTATATAATCAGTTAGAGCTTTTGGTAATCTCACTAAAGAGAGAACCTGCACCAAACCAATTCCTTGCCCCAAAGAACCCTGAAGATACTTTGTGGATAGACCTACATTCAGAAGTATAAATCTCCTTCAATTTGCACTAACTGGCACTGGATTTTTAGATGTCTCAATATCCTGCAAATCAAAACTAATGAAAACTTAGATTTTTCAGTTACAAAAGTAAAATATTTAGCAAGTCTTTTCTCCAGCCTTCATAGCAAAATCATAGGTCTGCCCAGGATTCCTATAATACACACCATCCCCCAAAATTCCAGAGTCTGTTGGACAGTCACCTGTTTTGTCATGATGCTTTTCAGACAGATTTCCACACGTATCTTCTCCCTATCATTATGCTATGACACTTTTCCTTTTGTCAAAATACCACTGTATACTTCTAAGTGCTGTATTAGTGAACAGGTAATTCCTAGATGTATTTCTACTAGAAAGAGAAGACAGTATCAGATGAGACTTTATAGGCCAATAACTTATGTTTATGTGAAACAAAACATGCTCTGAATTTCAGTTCAGCCTTTTATATACGCTGTTCTTCTATGTATACAGTGAAAATGCTTCTGGTGAGAACATATTTTTTCAAAGGAAAGAAATAAAAAGTTTTCTGGTGTAGTCAACTATGAGCCGAGTGCTTTCAAATTTTATCTCTTTAATATGAAAACAGGCACTCTGCAACTGTACTTCTTTACTAGAAAAAATAATGTTCATTAATTTCCTATGGCTTTACTGTCTTTTTTGAACTTAATGCAAAGTTCATTCTGCATGCTTTACTAGCTTTTATGTACACTAACCAATTTAAATGAGAGGTTATGAAATGTAGACTAGGAAATATGATAATTAAAAGTTATGTCAACTCCGACACACCGAACACTTGAAGAATTAAAGTGTTAAAAATCATAGTAGTTGCAGCTATTTAGCAAAACTTCCAAGATCTACAACTCTACTTTACAAAACCTTTAAGTGTTTATAAATGTAAGTAGATTTCATAGAATTTCTTTGATGCTATTTTTTTTACAATAAAGCTTTTGCAAAGTGAGCGTGCATCCTAATTGTTTATTTACACAATATTAGTATTCAGGCAGAAGGATCATGGAAGTACAGTTAATTAAATATAAATTAATGTGGTGGAATATTTAATTATCTATTCTACACCTCACAACTAATGATTAATTAAATGCCTTACATTTAATCTTGTTCCCAGGAAATTAACTTAATGGCCTTCAACAAATGAACATTTTGTATGCATTGCAGGACACTTTATCTAAGTTTTAACAGCATGGTATTATTTTTAAATTGCATAATGGTGTTATTATCTGAAACGTACATGTATACAATACTTTTGTTTTCTTGATTTTACCTTGGAATTTAAAGTGGAATATTACACTATTTATATGATTGTAGCTCTGAAGTTCTGTGGTCTAGGTTTTGGCCAACATCTATTTTTCCAGTTTTGCTTTCAGCACATTTGCAATACTCTCTTTCACTCAAACACACAGACTATTCGTGGAGAGGAGAACTGGCATGCTGGCTTTCCCAGCTATGTAACATGAACAAGAGGGATACGAAAGATATCTGAAAATGGCTTACTGTAACACAGAGGTCCTGCTAAATTGCCTAAACCCAGGTCCAGTAATGAATATTGAAATGTATCCATAGCATAGATTTTGCTCTGTTGACTGTAGAAAAAGTCTGTACCTTTCTGTACATAAGGAGAGCATATATCTGTGTTTCCAGAAAATAGTTAAAGCAGTATTTACATAGAAAGTCTTCCATAAAAGACACCACTTTAATAGTTACACACAGAAAATTTAACAGTGTGAGCCAGTCTTTTCACCCTCCATTTATTTTACTTCTAGAGATATTAGGCCCTCCTACATCCTTTAGGCTTGGAACACAGAATACTTTTGACTGATCTCAGAATGAGATTATGTAATTATAAGTATCCTTAACCATCACTAAAGTACATAACAGATATGGATTCAATGCGCCGGGAAAAAAGATTTCTTGCTACTAACCAGTCTAACGAATATGGACTCCTATTTTAGTTTAATCTAGAAGGGTTATGCTTCTCAAACAGAGAAGAGGTTTATTTGGGTCCTATGCACAACTGAGCTGATGATTATTACTTTATCTGTAGGCCTAGGCAGACTGTCAAAAACTGCTTATTCTTATTACTCATACTTTGGAGAACAATTACAGCCAGAAAAAGCTGAAGTCCTAGTCAGTGTCAATGGAAGCCATGGGAAAATTATGTGAAATCAAAACAAAAGACTAACAATGAGATCACATGTTACATTTTATAGCTTCAGTGCATTTTACACACTACAAAAGCAACCCAACACTAAGTTACACAGTTGGGTAAATTTTACCAAAGTGTGGCAAATAGTGTTTAGAAAAAAACTGAGAAGCTATTCTAAGAATAGTTTCAGCCAAGAAGTTTTGAAAACTTTCATTTTGTATTATGTCATTTTGATATTATTTAAATTGTTTCATTTGTGAAATAAGTAAGAGCAAGAAGACTTAAGATAGAATCTCTGTTCCATTTACAAAGAATGAGAGAAAAAGAAATCCCTAGCTCTGACCAAGTACATTCATATGAATTATACATTTGCTTATCCATAGTGCTGCATTTGTTAATTATCACGGTAATTGCACTCAGGAAAAAGGGTATGGAAATTTTACAGAAAAAAAAAATATCTGTGAGTGATTTCCTCATCCTGAATTCAATTGGAATAGATTTTAGTTTTAAGAGATTCAGGTTAAAAAAAAAAAAAAAATAGGAGGCTCCATTTTAAAGAAAAAATTCTACACAAAAAGCCTGTTTTGCTCTGGATTTCTAACCTTGGATTTATACGCTGAGTCTTTGGGATTGCCTTCATGGTATGTCTGAGAAGACTAATTTTGATAACCTATAACTGGACTTTAGAATGGGGTCTCAGAAGATCAGGAGTGGCAGAACCAGTGTCTGATAAATGAAAGGGCAATTGCACTTCTGACTGGACCCTGGTGGCAGTTGCCTTCATCATATTGCAAGAGAGAGACAGAGGACAGCTAAATACAACTGGAACTGTGAAATGAGTGAAATTTAGCACTATTTGGAGTGATATAACAGTTTCAGCTATCCAGCCAATTCACATACTGAAGATATGTTCATGGTCCTTCTGGAATCTGCTGCTTTATTTCATATATTTATGTATATAGCTTTAAGGTCCCTTGAGAATATGAAAGGATACAAACAAAGAAAAGGAAACAAAAGAGGAAAAAACCTGCAATTTCTTACAAGTATACAACTATGTAATATATATGCAATTAGATAACTGCACAAATTAAGTTCTTTGAACTGTAAGACATAGTATCCAAATTCCTGGATGCTGAAAGTATCTTTCCCATTATTAAAGCACAGCACATGTTAAAATGGTTTGTGCTTTAGATTCATAAGAGGTACGTATTAATTATCATTCACTCATCATAACTGTCATCCAAAAATCAGTTGAATAATCAGTGAAGTGTACCCACAAAAGTGAGTTGATCAAATTAAAATTAATTAGCCGACATTGTATTTTTTGTTTAGTGTGATCTTTTAGAGTCATTTCTGCAGGGTTATATTAATCTCTCTCAAATAGTTTTTTTGCCTCTGCAAAGGAAATGAGTGATGTTATCCTTGGTATACAGAGTTCAGAATATGACATGGGTTTTTTGCATCTCCCATTTATCTTGCCGGTTACTACCAATTCATTTAGCTTTCATTGTCTAAAAATCCTTTCCTTTATGTTCCCTTTCTTCTTTCTTGTTGTTTCAACTGTCCATTATTAATATTTAGTTCTTGCTTTTTCACAGTGAAAACATTTTACATCCTTAAGAATTACGCCAGTTAAACATCTGCCTATCCAGAACTACAAGAAACAGAGCCAAATGAGGATTCCAAAAACCACCCTGTAGTCTAACCATCATATAGCCCCTCTATCCACAAGGGAATATGTTAACAGTAGACCATCCCGAGTGATGAGTTCAGAGCTAGAAGCAAATGAGGTGATCTAAAACCAGAAGTGGTATATTTTAATACACCTCTGTATAGAACAGTAAGATTTCACATTGGTATATGATATCAGAAACCTGCACCACATGCAGAAAACAAAACCACAATGAAAGAATGTATGCCTCCATGCTCTACAAAATACTCATTAAACTATAACTAAATCACAATTCCCCATTTGAAGAAGGCTTTATTAAGCTTTACATGCCTCTATTAGACTGTATTCTACAGAACACCACCTATTTATGTTGAACATTCCACTTCCTCTTCCTTTTTAGTTCATCTCTGCTGTCACCCCTTAAAATTCTTCTTGATCTCCTTTCCCAGACCTTCACCCTGTACATCTTTTTGTACTTAAGTGAAAAAAAACCTAAGAATGAAGAAAGCAGCAGCAGTTGCAAAGTTTTTTTGGAAGGTATGTGGAGAAAGAGTTTGCAGGGCAGAGTGCTGGGGAGGGCCAGTAAGGGGAGTTAATTAAGGCTCTGCAGCCCCTTTCCTGCTGCCAGGCTCCCTCTGAATCAAGATGACTGTTTGCATTAACACGTTTAGCAGAAATTAGTTCCCTCTAACTAAGAGGACACAGGAAAGCAATCCAGGTACCATTCTCTGTGGTTATCTTTGACATCTTAGACTGGCTATTTTCAGCTAAGTCTGCTAAAGGCAGATTTCAACATCAGATCAGAACTCACATTTATGGCATCCATACTGAGACATTAAGAGCTCTGTGCTTAGGTAGTGTGGACTTTTCTTCAAATGATGTAGGTGCATATTCTGCCATCTCTCCTGCTTACCATTCTTACAGCCTGGACTCTCTTTTCCTGGCACCAAGCATCTTTAGAAATCAGATTAAACAGGATTTAGTCCAGAATCGCCAACATCACTTCTTCAAATAGTTAGGTTTCACAGTAATAAAATAGCAACTACTCCTTGGATTACAGCAGCACATTTCTGAGCCCATGTAATCTTATAATATACATTGAAGGGCTCTAATTTTCAGTGACTGTCAGACATCTGTTCCTATTTATGTTGTATGTTGGCATTTCAGATGTACTGCAAAAACTTTCACGTTGATATGGACAGAACTGCTCACAATTTTAAAAAATAAGTATGTGAAAAATCATTAGAGCATGTCCCCACTGCAGATTTCAGATAGGAGACTAACATAATTCTGTATTACCAAAAGCCTTTTACATTTTTGTGAATAAGATGAAACCCAGACTTCTCAAAAATATTCAGCTTTTGTGTGACTCCAGTCTTGCTGAAGACATTGGTAAATACCAAGAGATTTTTAAAAGCAGCAGAATTAGGTCAGTGCTGAGCACCTTTGAAAAATCTCTAAATCAGTAGCTCAGCCTCTGCATAGTCAAAGAACCTCAGCACCAAATTTCAAAGCTAATGTCTTTTATATCCTGTGTCTATTTTTTTTTTATTGTTTAGGAAAGAGTTGCATGAAGAAATGACTGCTGAAGTGGAAAAAAAATCAGTTGAATATTTGTGCACTTTTCCTGCTAGTTGGTTTCCCCTTTTGATTTCTTTATTAGTTGAGAAATAATTGTAATACCTGAGTAGTCAGTGAGTTCACTTTAACAGTTCAAACAATGTGAAGCCAATATATTTAATGTTAGTTATTAACCTTCTGTAAATTTAAGCTGCATTTTGCTCACTTAATTAGGTAAACTACATTGTTTTTCTCTTAATGGTTCCTCTTTTTAATATGAGTGTAATAAAAGCACCATAGGGTACACTGTACTTTTAAAAATGCATCAGAGTATATATATTTTTCTATGAATTCTATAAAGTCTATAATTTTTTTTCACCTTTGCTATTCTTACTCAAGATTTCTTCACTATAAAATATGTGATCCCTAATGCAACCTTTCAAAAAAGTGAATGTACCCAGTCTGTAACTAATTAATTATCAACATAATCTGTTCTAGTGACAGTTATTATTTAAAAACTCTTTATAATGCAAATCATGGCATTTACATTTCTATTCAAGTGATGTCTCCATTTCAAATCTCACATAGGATATTGCCTTAAAAATCAATTCACAACTTTTTTTCACCTTCTACTCTCTCCTTCACAGTTCTCATTTTCTTTTGGAATAGAACAAAACACTGCTAATTTGGCTCAAGCCATTCTCCTCTTCATGGCATTTTCCTCCGTTAGTAATAGTCTCATTGCAGACTGACTAGATCAAGCTATTGAACATAAAGCTAGAGAGCATTTCACTATACATGAAATGAAGGAAGATCATGCTGGGACAGTCACCTTCAACATCATGCATTCAGTCTAAATTTACAGTAATAGACTCATACTCAGAGAATCCTTGCTGTGTTTGTTTGCAAACTAGTATGCAGTACTTACAAGTCTGTGGTTTTATTGACATATTACTTTCCTTTCCTGTGGTTTTTAATTGAAACCCCCACTGCTCAGCCTAGCTCCTGGAAGTCAGAGAACAGAAGTTTTGCGTTTAGTTTAGCATTTAGACAAGATGAACACATACAGTAGAGTTCTGCTGGTTGATTATGAAATACATAGTTCAGAGTTGATGGGGTTTTTGTTTTGATTCAGCAAGACTCATATGTGTATGGAATTAGCACTGTGAAATTAAATGAATGAAGAAAATGTCGTAATGTGAAGATCAGCATA
Organism: Podargus strigoides; assembly: GCA_028020825.1. Classification (NCBI taxonomy): domain Eukaryota; kingdom Metazoa; phylum Chordata; class Aves; order Caprimulgiformes; family Podargidae; genus Podargus; species Podargus strigoides. The sequence continues at coordinate 15,576,462 of CM051630.1, forward strand.
TGATTAAAACAGTCATTTTAATATCAATTAGTTAGAAAAATATTTAATCATAGAATACAAGGTTGAAAGGAACCTCAAGGATCATCTGGTCCAACTTTTCTGGGCAAAAGAATCCACCACTTCCCTGGTAAGATTATTCCAGTGCCCAGTTCTCATTGTGAAAATTTTTTCTCTAGTGACTCCTTGTACAAAGTGAGTGTCTATGTTCTTTGTAGGTAAAAAGTATCTGCTAGAAGTTATTTGCTTCCTGCTGGTGCATACACACTGCTGATTGTATGTCTGACCTGAGTATTCAGTTCACAGCCCTTTGAGCTATGTTGTATTAGTAAGCTTGGCTATCCAAGCTAGGTTTTCATCATGGTCACTATTAGAATAACCTGAGAGTGAGCCAAGAGTAGTCCTATGTATCATAAGGAAGGTATGATTTGTTTAAAAGTATACAGTTCTTCACCAACATTAAGTATTAACAGAGTAACAAGATGCATATACGAAACTGATAAGCAAAAGTCAAGTGAAACTAAACGCACATTTCTAGGCCCAGACATATCACCTGAGTTGGAACTCTGATGACTTTTACCTTTGCCTTATGACCAGAGTTAAAATCATTGAAAGCATTGATACCCAATACAGCTTTTGTTTAAGGAGATAAACCAAACAAAACAAGGCAATGCAAATAAGGTGCAACTATGACCAAAAATGGCAACTCATGTCCACCAATCAAGATTTCAAACCACCAGTGACTCCTGAGGGCTTCCTAAATATGTGGCTTGTCCTTAAAATAGTTCCATTGCAAAAGATGTGTAATGAAGCAGGTCTGCCCGGTATAACTACAGTTTCCATTGACAATGACAAAGCATGCATATATTATTTCCACGTTGCAGAAACAATTAATTCCTTCAGGTGCTATTACACATACAGTCTGTGCCTCACTTGTTTTTCTAACATGTCAGCCTGGTTATCCTTTGGTGACTTTCTTACTGCTCTAAATTATTAAATCAATATCTCCCTGTGCCTTATATGATGACCAAGGCCACCTCTTTCCATCCAGGTAATACACACATTCAGTAGACTATATGGGCTAAATGAGACTGGGCTAAAACATGTCTCATTTCTTCCTATGATGAAATGAAAGGACGTTGCTTACTTATATTCAAATACGGATTGAACCAACTTGTCTTGGATGCAGATGGGAAATAGACTCTTTCAAGTATTCCTCTTGTTGCATTAACACCCTTCAACCAAATAGCCAGCAGGTTCTTTGCAGCACAGAAGTTCTGTGTGTAAAAAACATCCACCAGCATTTGTCAAATAAATGTCTGGTAATGAATAACAAAAAAGCCCATGTTTCCCAGCTGTAAATAAGAGAACAGAAGTGTGAAAAGAACTTGGCTAAAGAAACAATGAAATATTAATAAAGCTGTGTAGGAAGCTTTGCTAGATAAAGCAAGTAATGTATTTGTCTAATTCCTTCTTTATCCTCCCACAGGACCATGCCTACATGATATGGTATTTACCTATGAGGTAAGAAACACACATCAAAATAAATAAATGACAAACAATTCGCAATTTTAGAGCCCAGTTCATGCCGCAGACTATTGTACAACTGGGGAGTTTACACGCATAACAACATGACAGTGAAAAAATCTACTATTTTATCTGCACATAGACTGGAAATGATGTATAACCCATCCTAATAAACAACATTTCTTTCTTTCTTTCATGCTCGTAGTTTAAATCATAACTGAAGAACTGACATGACCAGAAATAAGTGTTTATATTAATTGTCAAAAGATCCTCCAAATATCTGGACTTCTTAACAAGTATATTGGCAAGTTACTAATTTTTTCCATATGAAACGTATGACCAAATATATATTTACTGCATGTGTCCTTTGGCAAGCATACACACTCTGAATCCTTTTCCTGAAGCAAGTATTGAAATATCTGAAAAGCCATTATTGATTATTTAGGTAAAATCATCCTCTTTAGAACTGGTCGTTGAGGTCTGAAGGATTAGGCCCACTCTTCACTTGTTACTGGTAAATATTGACTTTTAAAATGAGATCACAAAGGTAACCAGGTTACTTTTGATTTTCTACATATTAAGGCTGTAGGTATAACTTAGTATCTTGTTTGAAGCTTTCAAACTGAAATAGTAATCTACTGGTTTTACCAGTGGGATGCCAGAATATTTAAGAAGTTGCAAATATCCCTGTCAATGTTGCTCGTTATGCAAGAAAAACTACAGTAAAATGGCATCGTAAGACTGTGTGCCACTCCTTTGAGGGATAAGTGGGAAACAGTTGCCAGGAGTCCATTGAAATTCCAATGTGTGAAGGACTGCCAGCTGGCTGTCCACAACAGAATAAGACAAAAAAGTGGTATTTTCTGACTATCACTACAAGAGCAGCCATTTGGCTTAAAACCATTCAAAACCAAATGTCCAGCTGGGAGTCAGTTTCCTTTTGCCCCTTGAAAGGCTAACTCATGGGCAAAAGGTAAAATTATTATTAGGTTGTTGTTACAACAAAGAATTTCTTTGACTTGGGAGTAGCTGGAAGAAAAATCTCTTATTGCACTGCAAACAGTCACCTGGCAGGCAGGTATGTGCTGGCCAATAGAATCTGAAGAAGAACAAATGGAATAAAGAATCATTTTTAAGACTCCAGTGCTGGTGTTCTGGTGTATTTGCTGTACCATTGCTTAATTATACAGACAAAAGCTTAATGTTAGCTAGGTACTGTCCCAATTAACCCATATCTGTTTTAGAGGCATAATTTTTCCACTTTGTTTTCCACATCATTTTCACAATCGGTTTGTAAAGGGGAAATTATATTATCCTCATTCAAACGAGCTTATAATAGGTTCTCACGCTGCTGTTCTTGTGTTGTTATTCTCATGACCTTGTACCTGCAAACCCTGATATTGCTGTTACTGCAAGTTCTCACAGGAAGAGCTTACCACTGGCATAAGAATCACCTCTTCTCTCCCCTCCATTGTAGCTTTTAGTTTACATTAAGCAACCCAAGAGCTTTTATATGTGAGCCTTAACAACCTATGAGCATGCAACATGTATCCCTGATGACAGTGTTCTCCAGCCAGACTAACAGCATCATAAACATGAACAAGCACTAAGGAACTTGCATGGCTCCTGGCGAAAAGTATGTATTCACTAAGGGAAACCTGTCACAGTAGGACCACCATCTACACAGGGGCAATGTCCAAGGAAGCATGCTGTTTCGGCAACTCCATTGTTTCTCCTTCCTACCAGCTGGGGAGGGTTTTCCATTTCCTTTTCTACTTTCTCTCTTCCTATTTTTAATTTTGTCCAACAGTAAGTTTCACTTTTGAAGTCAATGTATGTCATCAGCTACAGCCCACACCAATTTTTGTGGTTCTTATCCTGTTTCAATATCCTTCCTGCAACAAGGCTCACGCTCAGATGAAAAAACCTTGGATTTGAGACATTTTAGAGAAAAAGAGGCCAAGGTCAAAGAAGGAAGAAAATAAGGCTCTTTCCTGCCCTTCCACTTTGCTTTTGTACCAAGAGTAGCAACTTTTACTTGTATATTTGAAAATAAGTCACTGCCAGGAAGAGACACCACCTTGGCTTTGAACTTCACCTAGAGACTAGGCATCAAGTGCTCCTGAGCTGCAGGTTGTAAATTCTCAGTCCTGGGGAAATCCCATCTGTAAGTGCTCTCACCTTAAATTATACTATTGATACAGCACTTGAGGATTGTACTTCACTGAGGGAACGAACAGAATGCAAGCTGAGTTTTGGTCATATCCAGAACAAGCTGCCTTTACTGTTGGCAGAAAACTAAAGTGGGAAAGAACTTCATAAACAGAGGAAGAAAACTGCCTGTCAGAAAAAGTGTATTGAAAAAAGTAGAAAGTATAGCCCTGCACTAAGGTGTTTTCCCTCTTTCTGACAAAGTCTGAGCAAAGAAATTTAACCCATGATGCCACTACTTGCATGACTCATATTGGCATTAGCTCCAATCAATTCTTTGAAAATAAGTAGTGACAGCTTAATACAAGACTGATTATAAACTGTAGGTTTGTATTTGCTCTCGTTTTTCTGTAATGATGGTTTTATCCTCCCCATTTATTTATGATAATTTAAATGTTCTACCTGCCTGCTCTATAATGCAGACTTCTCATGTTGTCTCATTATTGTGAAAGAGATCCACACTAAAAAAAACTTGAATTAAAATGCAACCTAGGATAAAAATATCTATACTGATGACCTATATTGCAGAGTGTATTATTTTTCTTTCTCATGTATCATAACAGGACTGGAATATCTGATTTTTTCTTTATTTAGAATTCAAAAGAATAGGTTTATTTGCAAAGTAACAGACAAAATTTTCTTTGCTGAATCCTTAAAGTTTCTTCCACAATACAACATGTCATGCTATACCAGGCCCTATTTCTAGCTAACCTGTACTAGCAGTCCTTCATATAGGCAAAGAGCCTCCCTTCAATCACATAGATCAAACTGCACATAGGCTACCGTCATCATGTAAAAGTAAACAAAATGGTGCTCTAATACAGCACATTTCAGGGATGACAAGGAATCAGCATTCTTAACTAATTTGCACTCTAAATCCTTTACCCATGATAAATGCTATGTTTTTCATTTATCTTGAAATGGACACAGTTACCATGGTTTAAACTCCAAAATTTGAATCAAGAATTGAGTCATTATTTACATTTAGCCAGTACCCAGGGCTAAACTGCAGCAGTTGTTCTACCACCCAATGCCCCCTCCCCAGCTGAGAAGGGGAATCAGGGAAAAAGGGAGAAGCCCCATGGGTTGAAGCAGAAGCAGATTTAGTGAAATAACAAAACTGATACAAACACCAACGTAAAGTATACAAGCTTATACTCAACCTGGTCCCTGAGGTCAGGAGCAGAAGGCCAGGAGCCCTCATTGAGCTCCCTCATTTTATAATGAACGTGATTAAGTAGTATAGGATACACCTGTGAGCCAGCTTGGGGCAGCTGCCTTGGTTGGATCTCCCAGCTGACTCAGGGCTACTCATGGCCTGCCTGCATGGCTGGCACATGGGGCTGGGCCTGGGGAAACAGGGCAGTCATAAAACAGCAACAGAGGATAGAGAGCTAAATTCCTAGCTCCACTCAGCTCTCATATCATAGGGAACTTTTCTGCCTATGCTGAGACATGCTGGTAGATCTTTTCACTTATGATGCTTAAAAACATAAATACAAATTTAAAAGGCAATTACAAAGAACTCAAGTTCTTTGCATTTCCTGCTTCAAACTAATCACATCCTATAAGGCTGTTTGCAAGGCCGGACATTTGTATAGTCTAATAAAAAAAGTTAAATCTTGTACTTTGTTTACCTAAGCCAGTGAGAAGGCTGACTTCCCTCAAAACCCATTTTGATGCACAACTCAGATCTAAATGATATTGAAGGCTCAGTATATTATCAGATCTACTGTGGATGCATCTCTCTATGCTTACATGGGATGCTTTGTGTCCTGTACCATTTAGAGTCAGTTGAGGTTGGCATAAAGCTGGATAAAACCAGCCTGTTTCATGAAATTTTATTAATATTTTCCTAAAATGAATCATGAACATTTCTGACAAACTTCCTCAATGATCACTGGCTCAAAGCACTTTCAGTCCATCGTGAAAATTGACAATTGCTTTTTGTATGCAGAAAGGAATAGATATCTCTCAACTTGCCTCTCTCAGTTATCTGCTACCATGTCATGGATGAAGCAGCGTAAATAAAGTCTTGCAGTGGATCTGAATACTGGGGTTTAGTTAAAAGCCAACACAACTAGAGCTTTTACTCCACCTGCTTATCACAGACTCATTCACAAACTCCAGGCACTACATTCAAGAGAGCTTGGTTTTCGTTCCCAGTCAGGTCACATCTAGTTTAGGGAGAAGGGGCAGAAAGTTCTGTCCACCTGTGCTGTGTAGCTCCGAAGAGTTAGATTTCTCTCAAGTGTTAAGGCCAAGGTTCCTGGGCATCCCCTGGCATTTTTCTCCACACTCATCTCTGATTTCCAGGATCCTTTTTCCAGCTGAAAACTTGTACTTCTTTTCAAGACCACTTCTTCTTTTCATGATTCCTTCTTTCTGTCACCAAATCGTCTTTCCAGAACCTGATCTTCCCCAGTTAAATAGTTTATGTGCAGAAGCACAATGTGTGCTCAGCCTTCTACTTGGTGGTTCTGTGTCATGTCTGTTTATTAATAAACTGGAAGATTTGGGACATGCCACTTTGTTTAGTCCAGTTGTCATTAAAATTTACAGACAACCCATACTGGTTGTAGCTGTCAAGGAGCAGACTTCTGCTTGAGCTTTCAGAAGTTTAATTTTGAATATCTGTCCATGAGCACATATGCCCAGTTATCTGCCACCCGTTTGTGTTCACAATTTAAGCTGGTTTTTTTCCTACAACATATCATTAATACGTTTCCTTCCTTCCATTTTTCTTTCAAATTATAATTTTAATCCCAGTCTATTTTTGGATTATTTCACAATTTTATTTGAGAATTCAGAAATTTCTAATTTCCAATCCCAAATGTAATAATTATTAAATTATTCATATCCATCTAATATGCCATTTACTTAAATGCTTAATACTTCACTTGTCAGGTACAACATATATTGACTGTGGGTGCCTTGAGGGGAACAAATGGCATAATCTTGATATCAACATATCTGGGGCCAAATCTGCACCTCAGTGTCTAAAAGAAGTAGGGAGGGTGCCTGATCCATGGCTACACTAGTAGCAGAAGCATGCTCAAACTCAGTGAACACAAACTCTGAATTTGCCAGGACTCCTTCAGGGGATTTATGTTGCAGCACAGCCCCTGTGCAGTATCTAATAGCAGTTAGGATAGATCCTGTCCTAAAAGTAAAGGAACTCTGCTTTCATCTTTATGGAAGCTGCTACACAATGATATAAACATCACCAAGTCTTGATTTTAAAATGTTAATTTATCTTCCCAAATTACCACACTCACATATGGCTCATAATTGCAGTATCATGGAGTGTCAATTGAGCAAAACAGATGTATTTTTCAAAAAAATGTGACACTGTTTGCAAAAGCACTCTATTCTCCATGGGTGTGCATGCTGCTTCTACCTTCTGCTTCAGTACCTACATATTGATACTGCTGAACTAAATGCAGATTTTCTGCTTCAAGTATATACAACATTAACATTCAGGCCAGCAAATCACTTCATTCTGAGAGTGTTTAGATGTGGATAATGCTGAACAAACCAGTTAAAGCAAATGCTTGTGCATGAAGTAACAGACCAGGATTTCCTATAGAACCTAAAAGAAACCTAAAAAAAGGATATTCTGATATTACGTTAGATTACTTATAAATAAGGAAAAAAACCCTAATGAAATATAAAATACCTTCAGGTATAGTAGTTAGGAATGACAGCTTTGGTAAATTAGATCCTTGTCCCATTAGGTTTTTAATCTGTGACTTCGAAGGGATCTGCACATCTCTGGTAGCTACTATGAAGCACTGAGCTACTCTGAAACTACACCTTTGACCTTAATGAGCTTTTGGTCACAATGAAGTCCCTGTCTGAGAGACATTTTCTTGCATAATCCTATGCGAAAGGTGCTCTTTGTTAGTTCTTGGTTAAATCATCCTGGAGATCAAGTCCTATCTTTCTCTTAGGAAAAGACTGCAACACAGTAGCTGTTGGACATCATCTTGGTACTGCTATTCCAGCTATGATTTGCTTTGCTACAGAGTCTCATTACTGTGTCAATACCTTTTTACCCTAAGAAAGCTTCAAGGAAATATTTAATGAATTTCAACTCACAGCACAGAAACATTTTTGTGGAAGATTTTTCATTACTTCTTAAATTTTGCAGAACTCTTGCCTTCTAGATTCACATTGGTTTTAGCTGAATTTCTGGTTGGTTTTCAGACGGCTTTCTCATTGTCTTCTTACTTTTTTGAAGAAAGAAGCAGGGTTTATCTAGGTTTCAAGAAGTGTAAACACATTTTATTTTCTGGGTTTTTTTAATAGGAATGTCATCCTCCTGAACTATTTTAAATATTAGCTTTTAAAAAAAGACATTTGCAGTTTGTAATATTAAAGAAATCGACTGCTTGATATTTTTAACTCTGTGGTGTGAAAAAATATCCACTTTAAAAATTGCAGGAAAAACCAAAAAAGTATCCATTGTAAATACTGTTATCTTGAACTAATTTCTCTCAGTTATAATTCTTAATTGCTTGCTGTGAAACTAGTCATAGTGTTCAGTAAATCAAAAGCAGTCTCGTGCAGTTAGTTTTTGATCTTTATTACTTTAAAGGTTAGCTCTCCAGTAGTTCAGAATGAGTTTTTCATTGCATTTCTTTCTATCTTCGTGTATTTTCTTGTAGCAGAATTTATAGTAGTATCTTCTTCATATGAAGAAGAAATCTCAAGGTGATGGATGCAGAAGTACTTCTGAAATAGTGTGATATACTGCTGTTATCTTTTAGCTCTTTTGTATGCAGTGCTCCGATGGGAGTTAGATGAAGTGAGAGTGGGGACTGAACCTGGATGCACAAGCTAGAAGCTCTTACCAGATACAGACAGAAATAAAAAGAAATAATAATCATACACAGGAAAACAACCATAATAATTTTACTTTTATAATACTACTCATAAACAGCAATATTTAAAATATCTAGCAGTACTCTTTCTCTCTACTGGGCATATTGGATTCCTCAAAATTTTTACCTTTTGGCTTTTTTGACACATTTTTAATTGGGCCTCCTCTTATTCAAAGGAGATTACATTTAATTCTGTGAGAAGAGGATGAAAGCATGTCTCAGTTCCCTCCCTCACTTAGCACTTTATAGAACTGGGTCTACTATCCCTGCACCAACCCAGACACCTTCTGCCCTGCTATGAAAACTGATAGAGAAATATATATCGAGACACTGGAGACTGCTGTTGTACTCCTGGATCTGTTCATGTAAGTTTATACCCTTCTCTGGGCCTCTTTTTCTCTAATGTAGATCTAATAATACCAGCTTTCTTTCTAAAGCATTTGCAAAAAATACAATACAATGTAGGTAGTGTTATTATTACAATCTTATTATTTCACTTCAACTGCTGTAACGTATATATAACTCCTTTTAACTTACAAAAGAATACCAAATCATACATGGCACCAGCAGTTCCTAGTTTATAAAGATATCATAGTGAGCACACCATCACTGGCAGGAACAAGGTTCTGCCACTTTGTTGTGGTTTTAACCCGGCTGGCAGCCAAACACCAGACAGCTGCTCACTCACCATCTGCCCCGGAGGCTGGGGGAGAGATTTGCAGGGGGTAAGGGTAAGGAGACTCGTAGGCTGAGATAAAAATAATTTTTAAATTGAAATAAAATGAAGAAATAATAAAAATAATTAAAATAATAATAATAATAATAATAATAATAATAATAATAATAATAATAATAATAATAATAATAATAATAATAATACAAATGAATGATGCACAATGCAATTGCTCACCACCCATCAACCAACACCCAGTCTGTTCCCAGCTAGTGATCCCAGAGCAGAGAAAGTCCTGAAACTGCAATTCTGGAAGAGAGAGAGCCAGCTTCCCAGGCAACCCTCATCTATATACTGAGCATGAAATTGTATGCTATGGAATATTTCACTGGCCAATTTGGATCGATTGGTCTGGCTCCCAGCCTCTTGTGCACTTGCACACTAGCAAGACATATGGACATACCAAATCCCATACTGAATCCAAAACACAACACTATTCTAGCTACTAAAGAGAAGAATTTGCTCTATTCCAGCCAAAACAAGGGCACATTTGTAGCTGTGCTTCAGAATAGAAGAGAGTTTGATTTTCCATGATAAAATATCAGGATTGCAGATAAGACTCTATTATTGGCTTATTTTATAGTTATGCCACTAAGAGATCTAGGACACAATTACAGTTTTTTATCTTCTCTGCCTTATCAGATATGAAATTGTGAACCTTCTCAAAATGTCACCATTGGAAAGAAAAGGCAAAACTGATTTTTTTTTTACTCTGTAATGTTTTACTATACACTGTGTGCCTCAATTCAATTTTTACAAGGCTTCCCTATGAGGTGCAAGAATCTGATTTATGAGTCCACATTAAAGCCTTCACTTTTGAGATTCTGGTTAAATATTATATGACATGACACAAGTATGTTGAAAAATAGAGTTTCAGTTTCTTATTATGGGCTTTTGCTTGCTACCCTTGCAGCATGTTCATTTCAGATTGTGCAGGATGTCCTACATTTCTATTTTTTATGTATCTCTGGTAAATGTGAGAGTTCAATTTGATATACTGTAATATATACTCTCTCAAACAAAACTTACCAGATCAGATCCCTTTGGTCTGAGTCAGGCTTGCCATTCTTCTGTACACCACTATTGTATGAAACTCCACAGCAGAACTAATACTGGTGACAGGTTTCTTATTTTTCTTTTTTTTTTTTTTTAGCTCTCATAATCTTCTTGTCATACTCAATTGCAAACACATTCATGGTATGTTAGAGTTAAATCACAAGTGTTCTTAATTTAAAAATTATTAGCATACTACATAATTAATTAGACTTTTACACTTCAGTGAGTTTTGGTTCCCCAAAGAAAATTGAGCATAGAGAATATAATTTGATTTAACTTTTTGTCAAGGTTTAATCTACCTGAAACATTGTTATATTTCAGGGGAAGTATAAACTGCTTAGATCTTGTCAGAATTTCCTTAGTGGGAACAACATTTATTTGTTTCAGTGTTTAAAAAAAAAGTCCTTTAAAAAGACTGCTTTACCCTTTCCCAATTAAAGAAAAAAATAAACATATATAAGCAAGAAATACATTCAGGCTATATCCAAGGAAAATGAGTACAGTTGTCAGTATGTGAAAGCTTGTGACAGAAGTGGAAATTCTACCACAGAAAATTAAACACAAAATAAAATAAAAAATTAAAAAGAATATGTGAGAGAAGTGAAAAAAAATAAATGCCTTAATAACTGTTAAGTAGGTTAGGAGGACTTAGACCTGCTAAGGGTATTTAATGGTCTGGATTGTTCACTTAGTACTGGGCATTTGAGGAGTCTGTGCAGGCGACAAACAGTGCTTCCGATTTAACGGGTTGGTGAGAAGAGCTAACAGCAAAACTCTCCTCCAGCCTCTGATATTGCACAGACTAAGTAGCTATAGTGAGCTCTCCATTAACCATGATAATCAGAGACTGAGAAACCCAGATGATTCAAAAATCCTATTCTGCTTCTAAATTTGACATGCCTCTAAAATGTTTCTCTGAATTGTACTCCCAAGTATTCTCACTTTCAAATGCAATTATGTAGACAACACCACAGACACGCACAGGAATATTCCAAAACTTAAACCAATCTACTCATGATCGTGTTATGCTAAGCCTGAGCTCATCAAGTTCTCTCAAACCTAGATGCCTGAGGTAGAGTAGTTCAGAAACATTTGAAAGGTTCCCTGCTGAGTACTCCTGGGCTGTGAGAGTGAATGCTGAGCCTGAGCCAATAAGCCCTACCAGACACACTCCCACTCTGTGCAGAATTGGTTTGGGTGTTCTTGCACTGTGTTTTTAGTATCAAGAACAGTGAATATCCTAATCTGGCATGCTGCACAGTCCTTTTCCGTAAAGAGTTTTAATGTTAAGAGGATCAGGTAAATGAAAGACTGATTTAATAATGTTCCATGACTTACCATATCAAATAGGCTGTCCAACTAGATAAAATGGATGGATGGATTAAAATTCCTGTACCATGTACACTGGATGCCAGGTGAGATATTACGGAACACTGGAACAGGCTGCCCAGGAGGTGGTATATGCTTCATCCCTGGAAGCATACAAAATGAGGTTGGATGGAGCCCTGAGCAACCTGATCTCATTGAAGATGTCCCTGCTCACTGCAGGGGGGGTTGGACTAGATGACCTCTAAAGGTCCCTTCCAACCCAAACTATTCTATGATTCTATGAAGAAAAATCTTATGGGAAAGCAGGGATGTATAGATCACAGTCATACAGTAGGCACATGCATTATAACTCATGAAGATAGCAGAGATCATGCTCCCTGCCCCAACTGTCACAAGCATTGACTATTCATCTTTGGCAGAGGAACAGCTTTTGAGCCTTTTCTGGTTTTATTCCCTTCTTTTTCTTTGGTATTAACATATTTTTTTCAACTGCAACAAGACTCAGAGCACTTGAGGAGTGTGTGCAGTCAACAAAGACTGTTTCTAATATAAATAGTTGGAGGGAAGGGCTAGAAATAATAAAAAAGTTCCAGTCTTTGATGATACAAAGACTGAGTAGTAAAACATCAGCCCCAAATGTGTTGGATGGGATTAACTATTAATTTTGTGAATGAGAGGGCAATTCAGAGTCCTCATCTGGGGTGATTACATCTGAGAAAAATTCTATAATTCATCAGTTCAACGCAAGCTATTTTTTTAAATGACTGTCAAGTAAATTGTATTTTTTCACAACTGCAGCAAATGAATAAAAATATTCCTGTGTTATAATATCATTTATAACCATTATGCCTCTAGAGGACCACTCATACCAAATGAACAGTTTGTTGTTAATTATCAATTTTATATCCTGCCATAAGGAAGCTTGAGAAGAGAGAAACATTTTATAGTTTTAAATACATGGACAAAACATTGTCTTCTACCATGTCCACAACTTCTTGTAGCCTAGTTTATCTTACTCTGACTGGATTAAAAGAAATCTTAGAGGAGGAACCAAATGAATAATTTAAATACAGATTATTAAATACAAAAAGCATTCAAAAATCAAATTCTCTGTCTTGGAAATAATCATATCTTTGAAATGTTATTCAATAATCTTTCAACACAAAATACACAGAATTATCTTCTATAGCAGCAACCAAGAAAATGATAAAATCTAACCCATTGATCCAGTTTCCTCTCTGCCTTTTTTAAATTTATTTTTATTTCATGATGTGCTTTTTCATACAGTGGAACATCTTCAATAAAACAGGTGACGAGTGCCCCTCCAATTCTGCTGCCTCTTTCCTAATACAGAAGTCTGAGAACTCTTGGGATATGGGAGGCGTTTGTTGTATGAAACCATTGGTGTAGAAAAAGGGGTGCACTTGTTGTGACCAACACATTTTTCAAAATACCACTGATACCTCTCAAAAACACTTAAAAAACCTGTCCCAGACAGCCTACTCCAAGGCTTTAAGAGTCAGCAGCAGAGCAAGAAACTTAAGCTCTAAGGTCAGCTTCGGAATCTCATTTTCTAGGTTGGCATCCAATTCTCAGCACAATTTGCCAAGCCAGCCAAAAAGTTGTTAAAGAACAATCACATGTTTGAACAGAAAGCTAAATAGGACTTAATTTGGCCTATTTTCAGTGACATGCTGCAGCAAAGATTGAAGTAGCATTACAATGTTATTTCAGGTCATGATAGCTTCAAAATAATTTACCTTTAATAAAAATACTGTGAGAAGTTGCCACTGTGTGTGCTTAGCAGCCCTTTTATAAAGTTAACATTTTTGTTCTGTCAAAGCCATTTATAAAATATAGCAAATGATACTTCTCTACATGACTGACTAAATCGCACAAAATTTATTCTTTTTAAATTAGATGAAGCTGGTGTAAAATCAGTAAGATAGTGTTTCTTCTTTGTCTTTATTGCAGTCAATACTTCAGTTATTTAACTCAATTTTAAAATAAAATGAGTTTTCAGTCGGCATGTCAAGCAGCATACTGGATGCCAGCAACAGTTATTATTAAGGAATTATTAAACACAAAACACGTAGGTTTATCTTAGTAAACTTAATGTGTTAGATGACATTTGCTCAAATCAGGATTCCATTACATCCAGAATGCCAGGCCTGAAACAAATGCAGGGAAAAAAAATGAAGAAAAATATTATGTATACATATTTACTTTGTATTTGGTGGTGTTGCTTCACTGGTTCCAGTATATTTGAGAGGAGCTATCCTTAAGTTCATAGGAATTCTGAAAGTGTGATTTCCATATGTGTCAGCAGCTGACAGTTTCTTTGAAACCACAGGAGTTTTACACCAGGCTTCTGTGCACCAGGTGAGTTTTATCCTCTCCACATTTTTTTTCTACCAACATGTGAGGTCCCAAGTTCAGGGGCAGGTGGCAGGAGCAATGAGGAAGGGGAAATGGAAGCCTCTCACATGCAAGATCCTAAGAGGTGCCATATCCATAGATCGAGAACACCACATCACTTTTCCTCTGTGTGACCCTAGACTTGGGTAGCTGTCTGTGTTGGCAGAGGACAAATAAGGCCATGGCAAAAAGCCTAGCCCAGAATATCATGATGGCGTTGAAAGGCTATGGTGCAATGCTGGCAGTGGATCAGTAGAGGCTTAATGATGGAAGCAGGAAGATGGTTTTGTGAAACCAACTGCCATGGCAGAAGATCTGGTGGGGCAACTCTGCAAAAGTTATGTTTAATCAAAGAAGCTGATATTTAAAAACATTGTTCCACAACAAACTATGATTTTTGACTTTAATTCTAGGCTACTGCTCTTTGCTGTTGAATGAAGTTGAATTTTACACGCTAACAGAAATTGAATCTGCCTACTTTGTGTGATGCTAGTTTTTACTAGGTTCTGGTCTTTATACATGAGATGTCCTTCCTTAGAATAACATCTCATGAAGTGATATCTTGGATATCGCTTACAATTGTAAAGTTTACTCCAAAAGAGAAAGAGAAAAACTCTTTCAGGACTTGAATAATCTCCAGCCTATGAAATGCTAGCTTACTAATGCTCATTATGTACTGTAGTTTATTTTATCAGAAAGCATTTTAAGGGTCAGCAGCTTAATTACAGATCTATCAAAGAACCACAAAAATTAGAGGTGGAAAAAGCTTAGGACACCACTTCAGTTTGCTAATGCAGGAATTTCTCTAGAGCATTTCTATTCTTCATCTGCTTCTCAGGTCCATTTTAAAATCTGCATAGATGGGTTCTACTAATGCAGAAGTTCCTCTGGAGCATATTTATTCCTCATTTGTTTCTCAGGTCTATTTTTAAATGGATATAGATGGTTAATGCATTGATTTTGATGGTGCAGAAACAGACGTATCCGGGGACTTTCTTTGCCTCTTTTGAAATCTACTTTCAGTTTTAAGTTATTTTGCTACACATGTATCTATTCACCCTCAGTGTACCTCCTTTTAATTTACACCATTACTCAGAGTATAAAGCCTTTACGTAAGTAATGTCTCTTCTCTAGTTTTTTAGTAACCTTCATGTGTTTGAAGATGGTTATAACATCATTCTCATTGAACTAATACTTTATTAATTAATAAGAATAGATTAAAATATTTATTCAAAACCCTTCAGAGCGCAACTGAGCAGAGATGCATAAAAAAGAATAATAGGAGCAGGTATGAAATAAGGCATTGAAAACAAGTAAGACTGGCTGACTTCTGCCCAAAGAAGTGCCTGTTTTATTGACTATTTGAGTCTATTGATCTTTCAGAGAAACATTAGTATGTCCAATGATTTGATAAATGACAAATGAGTTCAAAGATGGTCTAATCAAGAAATAAGTGTTAAACCAGCATGGAATAGGAAAGCAGTGTGTGAACTAATTTTAATAGACATCAGTTGTCTGTTTGGGGTTATTTCTTTTCTTTCAATTGCAAGGTTGTTCTACCAAAATGATTTTCCATGAGGCTGGTGACAGTCTCATTTTTCACTATCAAGTAAGTCTGCATTATCAATTACATTCTATCTTATTATAAAGCTGTCTGTTCTAACACTCCACTATGATATTGTTAGGGGGAAATAGCATCATAGAATATTTTCAGCAATGAAAGATTCGCTTCTTTAATAACATTTCTATAAATATACTTTCAGAATGCAGTGTGTCAAAAGCAAGTAATTTTGAATAATCAAAGCTGATACACCTAGCAGTGTGGGGGACAGCTAAAAATATAGATATAATAGGCCAGTCATCAGCTCCTCTCCAGCCACTTTGACTCCAGCATCCAGAAAAAGATGCAGCCTGGGGGGTAAATGACTCCTAGGGAGCACAGGACCTCTAATTTTTGTCAGTCCCCAAACAACAAAATAGACTTTGAGGCTGCTCCAGTTTATATAAGCTCTTAGCCATACCCAGATCTTGATTTACCCCAAGGTTGAGATCCAATGTCAGAGCCTAAGAGACCGAATGCGACATCTATATAAAACAAATATCATGCTTATGACCTTCACTATTCTTAATTTAAATGTTTGTATAAATCACATCAACAATACTTCCTGAGCTATACCAAATCACCTTCCCATGCTATGACCTTCACATTTTTTACGAAATAAACAAAATTAACTCTTTAAGAAAGAGACCTGTTATGCCTCTCACATTTATCTGTGTTTAGAAGCTGAGTCCCTTCTACGAATACTGATTTTCAGCTCAGTCTGAGGATTATAGTTTCGAGCTGCACTTGTCTGGCAGCAGTTTTAGCTGGCAAACAGCCAGGAGCATAATCTGAACCATAGCTGATTCAGTGGGCCCAGAGTAGAAGGAGTTCATAAAGGAAAATTGGTTGCTGTTACACAATTTTTCATAAATATGTCTGGGTTTTTTACCTCGTAGAGAATTGTGGCTTTTCATTTTAGTATTAGATCCAAATATCAATTCAAACAATCTCTTTTTTTTTTTTTTATTATTTTTTCAAAGTTCAAAGAACATTGCTAGCATTATTAAACCTACTGCCTTCTCTAGATGTACTGACCCATCTAGTCACTACAGACTAGCTCATGGAAGGCAGCAAAAATATCAGGCACCTACATAATGTTTCCATGAGATTTTTTTTAGTGTAGTATCAAACCACATTAGATTTTGTTACTGAAATACACGGTCTTGTTTTTCATAAGGTATTGACGTTTTTTGAAGAAACAAACATTTTTTGTGACTAATTTAATTTCTTCAGAAAACAAAACCAACCCCAAAACTGTCTAAAAACACTTTCAAAGGCAAGCTTTCAACCAGCCATGTTATAGCACTGTAAATTACATATCTGGAAGATTTCCAGTCTTTAAAGATTTATTAACATGCTGTTTTCAGAAAGACTCATTTCCTTAATCATTATTGCATTGTGCTAAGGGACTATGTTTAGTGCATTGTGGCCAGGTTTGATAGAAATTAGAGATATTTCTTTAAAATTACTGATAGCATTGTTGAAGGAATAAGAATTTTCTAAGTCAGCAAACATTTTCATACGTGTGACTCCCCTTAACTTCAGTGAAAATTCCTCAGACTTGCAGCCCTGAGCCTTAAATTAGATTCTCATAGATTTCAGTAGTCCTGTTTATGTATCCTATACAACATATGCTACGACATTAACGAGGTCCGTAATTGCAAACATCCTAAATGGACAGAAGAAACATGATTTATATCAAACTCATATAAGGCACATTGCTATATATACAGTGCAGGACCTATAAAACACCTTATACATGAAAGCACAGGTGTGTTAGAGTGATGCCCCTGAAAAGACGGGTCAAAATAAGTGCTTGCCAAAAGACTATACCTCATATATTTATCATTGTAAAATGCACATATGTGTTAACTTGACAGATCCAACAGTGACATAATAAAGTTATTTTTCAACTTAAAATTCAAATAACAAGAATGAAAGGCAACAATTTGTATTTATTTATTGAAATGTTTGGTTTAAATTAGCTTAGTATTGTCTGTCAAAATGCATAAACCAACATAGTTTGATGGGACAAATCCCTTATACATGATGGATCCAGTGTAAACTGGTTGCATTATCATGTCAACTATCCATTTGAAAACATGCAACTCAATGAAAGCCACCTTGAGAGATGATGACAAAGAAGCTTTTTACTAAGCCTGGTAATTCCTTAGAGCTAGTATGAACAGTATCTTACTTTGGGGTTTCTACCGAATTCTGAAGAGTGAGTAATAATAGGTATATAATCAGTTGTATTCATTTTGTTTCATGTGTTTGAAATCAAATAGTAGGAAATATCTAATGTCTTACAGCATTTGGACATAACCTGGAAAACTCAGAATGTCCTAAACATTTTAGTGCAACAAAGAAAGACAATGTGGATCTTTCTAGCTACTTATCTTAAATGCCCAGTTTTATATAGTATCCATTAAGGTAACTTGCACATCTGGAGAGATAATTACTGATATGAAGACTAGTAGAATGAGAATAATTAAGAAGACATGTCCCTGAAACAAAGTATTGGATCTTTTGGTAAGCATGCAAGATTAAGTACTTCAAATGGAAAGTGACAAATAATGTAGGCCATGCTTACAGGAGAGGAAACTTGTCTTTTCTAGGAAACAATGATTCTGTTAAGAACACGGAAATCCTGATGATTAGAAGAAAGTGAGTCTGTAGTGAAATAGTGAGCACCAAGTGTATTTACATGATCCTTAGATGTAATAAGCAAGAAAGCATCAAATAGGAAGAAATGGGTCTTATTTCCTCAGTACTGGCAACTCAATAAATCACTCTGTAATATTGTGTCTGTTTCTAGTATCCACAGAAGTACATTGAAGAATTGGACACACTTCAAAGAACGACAACAAAAATAATTAAAAGATTATCTAAGAGAAAAGCTCTAATTACACAGCAGCTATTGGACTCGAAACAACAATTAATTCCAGGGAATCCTACGGCCTGTGCTATGCAGGAGTCAAAACTAAAGGATTGCAACACTCCCCTACTCCTGGACTTATCTAAAAGCTGCCATTACTTCTGCATAGCATTAGAAAAACTTCTTGTCTGAGGCAAAGTGTTGGAAATACATAGCCATCAAAAAATTACTCGTGATATGCAAGAAATGAGTCAGTTTTTCCATCCAGTTTCTAAAAGGAAAACACACACAGAGCACAAAAACTGGATTATTGCTTCCTTTTCAGTGTCTCCCATTGAGATGTTTGTCTGTTCCTTCTGGATCAGGTGCACAAAATGATGGTGAAGTTGATTGTGCTGATGATACAAAGCTGGGAGGAGTGGCTGACATGCCAGAGGGCTGTGCTGTCATCCAGCGTGAGCTGGACAGGCTGGAGAGCTGGGCAGGGAGAAACTTAACGAAATTCAGTAAGAGCAAGTGTAGAGTCCTGCATCTGGGGAAGAACAACCCCATGGATCAGTACAGGCTGGGGCTGAGCTGCTGGAGAGCAGCTCTAGGGAAAAGGACCTGGGAGTCCTGGTAGAAAACAGGCTGACCATGAGCCAGCAATGTGCCCTCGCAGCCAAGAAGGCCAATGGCATCCTGGGGTGCATTAAGAGGAGTGTGGCCAGCAGGTTGAGGGAGGCTCTCCTCCCCCTCTACTCTGCCCTGGTGAGGCCTCATCTGGAGTTATGTTTAATCAAAGAAGCTGATATTTAAAAACATTGTTCCACAACAAACTATGATCTTTGACTTTAATTCTAGGCTACTGCTCTTTGCTTTTGAGCAAAGTTGAATTTTACACGCTAACAGAGATTGAATCTGCCTACTTTGTGTGATGCTAGTTTTTACTAGGTTCTGGTCTTTATACATGAGATGTCCTTCCTTAGAATAACATCTCATGAAGTGATATCTTGGATATCACTTACAATTATAAAGTTTACTCCAAGAGAGAAAGAGAAAAACTCTTCCAGGACTCTACTCTGCCCTGGTGAGGCCTCATCTGGAGTCCTGTGTCCAGTCCTGGGCTCCCCAGTTCAAGAGGGACATGGAGCTACTGGAGAGAGTCCAGCGCAGGGCCACTGAGATGATGAAGGGATTGGAGCATCTCCCATCTGAGGAGAGGCTGAGGGAACTGGGTCTGTTTAGCATGGAGAAGAGAAGGCTGAGGGGGGATCTCATTAATGGTTATAAATATCTAAAGGGCAGGTGTCAGGAAGATGGGGCCAGACTCTTGGTGGTCTCCAGTGACAGGACAAGGGGCAATGGGCACAAACTGGAACACAGGAGGTTCAATCTTAATATAAGAAAACATTCTTTACTATGAGGGTGACTGAGCGCTGGAACAGGCTGCCCAGAGAGGTTGTGGAGTCTCCATCTCTATAGACATTTAAAACCCATCTGGATGTGTTCCTGTGTGGTCTACTCTAGGATCCTGCTCTAGCAGAGGGGTTGAACTAGATGATCTTCACAGGTCCCTTCCAACCCCTGCCATTCTGTGATTCTGTGTGATGAAGATACTTCTAGCAGTTTGTTTAAGGACATTTTAAGGAAGATCTCTCCTATTGACTGATCTTTCCTACTCCAAATTCACTGTAGGTTTTCTAGTAGTATTACTCTGAGAATAATCTTCAGCCAACCTGAGTTTTATAGAACAAATGGTTCCATTGCCTCCAAGGAGTTTCTGCTCAGAAAGCTGGAGGACTTCTTTTTCCTCAAAAAGCCTTCAGTTATTCTAGTAGGAATGTTACTGCCTAAAAAATGTCCAATAAAAAAAAGGAAAGTAAAATTCTCTCCTCAATGTGAGCTTCAAAAGTAGAATCAGATCTATTTCTGATGTTCTCAGGGATGCTCTTTGATACAGAGACTTTAACAAAATTAGCATTCTTCCTTTTGCAGAGAGAAAATCTGCCTAACGAACCATAAAGTTTGGGATTCTCCAGATCTGTCTTTCCTCCAATCCTGCATACTTTTACTCTCAGCAGTTCTCCTCCCACATTACTGATGCTAGTTGGAGTCTTGCCGAGTCCTCAACTGGCAGCAAACCTGGAACTCAGTTCTATTCTTCTTCATCCAGTCTCCCATCTTATGAACTACAATGACCTGATTCCCAGCATCATTGACATAGGAATTAAAACCAGTGGTTTTTCTAAATAAACTTTGTATTTTGGTTTTGAACGTTCAAATACATATTTTAAGCCCTATCTTGTGTTTAATACCTTTTCATTACTATATTTTAAATATGATATATGTAACAATTTACGTTTTTATTATTCTTAAATCTACTGATTGGTGCAATGTGATTTGAGGTAGGTAAATATATATAATATGTACAAAAAGCAGCACAATTTGGAAACTGTGCAGTATTAAAAGTAAATGAAATATTAACTAGAAATCAAAGATGTTATTCCTGATAAAAATCTTTCTCTGGTTAGAAAATATGTATGCAGTTTTACATGTTACTTATAGCGCACAATATGTTTGCTCTGCAGGTTTTTATTGAGGAAGAAATTGTGTGGATCATGGAGATAAAAGAAATGTAAGAAATCATAGAGACAAAATACTGATATCACTGAGGTTAAGAGCAAAACTCTTTTTGACTCAAATTAGGTTAGTTTGTGTGCTTATTATACAGTGATATTCTTCCTTTCTTGTTGCCTCTGCTGCTTGGAGATTTGGGAACAAACTATTTTTCTGGAACAATTGTTCTGAGATAGTTTCACTAGAAAGTTATGCAGAATAACAGTCTCTTTATTATTTTGTTTTTCTTTTTTCTTTTAATATTGTAATACTGGATTCTCTGTATCTCAGTATACAAAGGACTTATATCATAGACAAAGTATTTTCTTTTTAAGTCACTGGTCACCACTGATTTTGTTTTCAACTCATCTAAAAATTAACTTTCTCTCTTTACAGTGATAGGTTGATTCTGATATTGAAAATCTAACACTTTCTTGTTTGGACTACCATTATCTTTAGCTACAAGAACTGTTGGATGTTCATTTCTTGAATCAAATGGTAGAATTCTCAACCTCATCTTTATTCAGGTCCCAGAAGTGATAGACCCCTTATAACTGCAAAGTGAATATGAGAGAAGTGAATTACTGATATAGGAAAAAGTAGAAGGCTTCGAAGAAAGAAAAAAAATTAAATGAGTTTCACATACTACTTACCTTTTCTTTTTATTAAGTAACATTTATATATTCATTTTCCCTGAGCTTTACTGTATTTTGATTAGTCCCTGAAGCTTTGAAAATATAAGAATGATATTGGTCCTAGAACACAAAGATATACCCAAATAACATAATAATAATAAAGAAAAACCATAACAGACTGGGGACTGTTAAAATTATCAAAGATAATTTTAAATTATTAATTCCATAATGAACCATTAATAATGAATGCAGGAAGTATTACAAAAGCTATCACAGCACGATACTATCCAAATTTTACTTACCAGATGTGTTTTATTGATTTTCAGAACTGATAACTCAAATGTTCTAAGGGAGGTATACTGGGGAAACCATGCATACATAAATAAATAATTGCATGTGGAATGAGCAATGCTGCTGAGGAAAGCTTTGTGCACCACAGTCATTTTAATTCCTCTTTTGAAACCTGTAGACTGAGGGAGGAGTCACGTAGAAATATGATAGAGATTTTATTGGGCTTGTGGTTTGTGTAGACACTTGGTTCTATTTCAGGCACCCATCTCAGGAGCAATAGTTTATATAGATATTCCAAGTGGCTCAATTTACCCTTCTTTAATTTTATTGACTCTTAAGGCTACTATACTCACCTAAATCCATTAAGGGATTTATCTAAGTGACCTAATTCTCAGACTACTACTTTGGTTATAGATCTTGTTACAATCAACGTTAGCTTAGCTGCATGAGATTTCTATAGTCATAACACTGCAGGTATAAATATGGTCCAGATTTTACTACAGTTAACCTTAATTGTATATATTTTACCACTGCAATGAGCTAGTCACACATAGCTCAACCCCATAAAGCTCTTTTGGCTTGAAAACACAGGAACTACATCAGCTGAGGATCTATCTGATGTTGATATTTCCTTAGGTAGAGGGCATCTCATCTGATAATTTACAAAAATCACTTAGATATCAAAAATAAGACAAGATCTACTGGTAGAGGAAAACTTAGACAGGTAAAATTCAAAAACCTGATTTGTCTCAGGTGTTCTCTGTTACTAGTCTCCTTTTATCTTCTCCCACCACATCCCCAAATAACAGCAGAATGTGATCCATCAGCCTAAGCTGCCTAAAACAGTATCCAAAATCTTGTAAGGCAGACAGTGAGGGCTCCCAAAAAATGACTAAAAAACATATTGTCTGAAACTGAACTATGTTTTGTCTCATCAGAATTCAAGAATGCTTTCTTATCATAAAGAAGATTAAAAATATCACAAAACCACAAGAAAAGCAGGTGAGCAGAGACAAACATTCAGAAGACATTAAGACTTTTTTTAGCCCAGAGAGCTGTGGATTTTCTCTGGGACTATTGAATCTCCTTCCTAATCAAGAAACTGTTATACAGTTCATTCTGCAAATTTAAGTATGACTGTTATGTGTGGCATATGAAGAAAACTTGAGAGACAGGCAGTTAACAACTACACTTACCACATACACACACATTTTAGAAAAGAAGGTCAGTTGTTATACAAAAAGTGAGAGATGTGTAAATACTCCCTGGCACTTGCAATAGTAATGACCCTTCATAACAAACTGATTCACTCACAGTACTCTTGTTTCTCCCTCTCAACTGCCAGGTTCTGCATTTGTATTTTTCTTCATTAATGGAAAGTAGATTGTTTGGAATCGGACAATGCTGGGAAGAGTAATATCTGCTGTGATGTTTACTATTCTTATTATTCTTTACACAAGTGCTACAGGAGCCATTATATTTGTTTTCCATAGCTAGTTCATTAAATTATGCAGGAATAAAGGGGCTACAGATAAACATCCTCTTCATAAGAGGGAGAGGCCAGGAAGCAGAGAAGTGAAACAGAAATACAGGGGCACTGGAATAAACTACTTCACAGGAGGTTCTTGCTCATATCTCAAGCTCACACTCACAGTTCTTGTGCACTGACAGGCTATCTGCCTCTGAGGGAAAACTAAAAGGTGTTTCCTCTGAATTTCTTTTTCATAGACTATTTGTGAAGCATGAATCAACTTATGCCAAATTATGAGGCCCTTAGGTGGGAATAAAAAGAGCTATCACAGGATTCCTAGACCTCTCCTGACACCACTCCCCCCTTAAGAAAACATCAAAGAAAGTGGGGAAAAGGTAATATTTGTTGTTTAAAATGCATTTTCCATATTTCCTTTCTCTTTGTGTTAGGTGATGAGCCACTTGGTAATCAACTGGCAAGAGCCTGGAGGACACTCTCTTATCTGCCTCAAAACTGTTAGTTAAATATTTTTTAAAGCAGCTACATTCTATCTAGAGAAGTAGAAATCCTGTGATAGAGGGATACCATCTCATCCCAGGAGTCTTTACAGGGGTGTTGGTGAAGGTATGAGCAGTGCAGAGTACAGTCTAATAATTTGTCATTTTCTCACCTTTCTCTGTTTGGCAGTCCTGTTCGCTTTCCTATAAATGTGTCTACCATTGTAGACATGGTATTTAGAGACATGGTTTAGTGGTGGACTTGGTAGCATCAGGTTTACAGTTGGACTCGATGACCTTAAGGGTCTTTTCCAACATAAATGATTCTGATTCTATGCTGAAGTAGATATAAACTCCTTTTTTTCTCATGGCAGTAATTCAATAACACCATGTCAAGGATATTCAAATATTTCAGATCTATCTACTTCAGTGTATCTTTCCATAAGATGCCTAGTTACTAGTTCATTAGCAGAGTGAGCATTAGCCATGGATAGTGCAAGAAGTAACACATTAGTACTCTTCCTTTTTCACAGGAATTTGCTCTTTGAGAGAATTCAAGGAGGAAAAAGTTTGATATTTCCCTCTGTTGCACTGATATGTGAAGGTGGGAAGATTTGACTGTGAATCAATATCCCTCCTTAAATGTATAAATGAGATGGAAGGACCAGTTATGGAAGGAATTCAACTGCAGTAACCCAAAAGGAATACACTTTCCTTCCTTGAGAGGAGGGAGGGATGGAGATGCCTACAAACTAGCTACAGAACATATGTGTCAGTATCAGTAATATTTACAGTTGAAGCTTCATAAACAGCAAGAAAGGGCACAGACATACACATTCTTACAGATTGTGTTGAAGTGGCTTAAAGAGATGCTTTCAGTTTAGGCTAACATGTTCTAATTTGTATCGAAAGATACTGGAAGTGTCAACAAGGTCCTTTTACAACATCCTAGCGATTGAGAAGGGAAGCTCCACTTTATAGAAGGATGCTTACAGTCACAAATTCTTGAACCTTTCCTACACAGTTTGCAAGAGCCTGTTTTTGTCCAGACTGCACAATATCTGTCGAGATTAGTACAATTCTGGAACGTTTACCAATGTGAAGGATACCCTGCTTCCACCCACATTTACAATACAGCTCAGGCAGGACAAGCATTCAAGGAACTGTCTGCTTAGGGATATAACTGAGGATTTACAAAAGGGAAAAAATACCTATGTGGAAGGGACACGTACTTAAAGCAGATTCCCCTCTGTTGTGTGGTGTTCAGGACAGGGAGTCTAAATGAGTGTAGCAATTATTCTGTAAGCTCAGAAGTAGTCTCCAAAGCCACACAGTTTCCACTAAAGAGATGTGGTTTAGGTGGCCTTTCTCGTTGTCCCTGGCAGTCCCTAACACCACTGGATTGATATGAATTAATCCTGTATTCTAGGGTCAAAGTCATTTTGGATCCAGACTGCAAAGCTTACAAACCCCTGAAAGCTGAGGAGGCACCCCTCAGGTGATCCACTTCTGCTGGCTGTGATGATCTCTCAGCTATTTTTTCCAAGCTAATAGAAAGAGCTTTGGAAGACCACTGTGGAAATGCCACTCCCTTGGCTTTCTGAGGAAAGTCAGAAATAGTAACACATGGACTTGCAGCACAACAACTGCAGAAACTTTCATTCCTAGTTGTATATGTGTCAGGTCCTGTCATGTGCTTGCTGTGTAGAAACAGAAAGCACAGACAAAGGACTGGAACAGTTTGAAAATCAGACAAATAACACAGCTTTTTGTGTCTGCCTTTTATTAGTCAGCACTGCTTCACTATTCTGTGGAGAGACATTGTCCTTCTTGCTAACCTGGTTTGTTAGGCACACTCAAACTCTGTAATTTAATTTAAAGAAACACTTTTAAGGCAGAGAAAAAAGGCAAATGCAGAGAGTAGAAAAATCTGGATCTAAACCCACTGAAGTGTTATTCAAGAACAATCTTCACACCTATTCCAATGCTTGGTCATGATTAAGAAGTCTTATGACTTTCATATTTGAAATTCTGTTATGTATTATTGAGGCTGACAAAACACTGGAATTCATCTATACTGCAGTAGGAAGATGTACTGTGGTATAAGAAAAAACAACATGACTGATGGATAAATACAGACAGACAGACAGATGTATCATTATGTCATTTTTGCCATTATCTGCTCAGCCATAAAAGGCTGGGGTGGATCAAGATGAGGACTGAGCTTTAAAAATATCCTTCAGTTACAGATGTTCACTTGTATTTTACCATAAATATCTCAACAATTATTTCAAGAGACATTATTCTTCCATTTAAGTACATGTTATGTGTGAATGATGTTATATGTAAAAGCAATAAATTCAGTCATAGCAGTAAAATGTAATTAGAGTATTTTTCTGTGACAGAATTGATTTTGGGTAGGTACATTAAAGTCATTTGTAACAAATAGACTCTGAAGTTGCACAACTAAAATTTTTACAAGATGAAGTTCGCAAATAAAGATTTCTCCTTACTTATGGGAGATTAACTTTCCGAAGATTATACTGAGACATATAGCAGTCAATGAATAACAGGCTAACGTGATGGGAACACAGCTGTATTTTTCATGGCTGTAGAGAGGGGAGGGAGGCAAAGATTTGTAGGCTGCCTGTCATCAGTCAGCATTAATTTCCCATTATGACCATGAATCTATTTCAGTCAAGGATGGCAGAGCCACAGTAGAGATGGGCAAGTCAAGAACCATGCTTATAATTTTCATGTCCTACTATGCAACTTCATTTGATCTACAAGGCCATGCATGGATCATCATTTATTTTACATCATAGCATGTAGCTAATGGTCATGTTTCAGTGTCTTCTTTGACAGTGCAATATAACTCTAGAGCTGTGTTAAAGTCTGCTTCTGAGGGAGCACAGGCAGTTCTTGTCGCACAGGCTATCAACACCTTTTCAAATGAGTTCCACAAGCGGAGGTCTGCATTCGTAATTGCAGCAGGTTGTCAGAAAAGATTTGCTTCTACTTAGGTGTATAAATAAGGATCTGATGTTAAAAAATACTTCTGAAATTCCAATCTGTATTTAAAATATTTCTGTATATTTTTGTTGTGTTTATGTCTACAGATACACTTCAAAACCAAAAGCATTTCACAGCACAGGAATGCACTGATTTAAAAGTTGGTTTTCTTTCCTTGAAAAATAGTGGTTTAACTTGAAGAAATAAATGGTTTGGGAGAAGCTCAAAAATAACAGATTAAATTTTTTTAAAAAAGCAACCAAAGTGTTTTTCAGAAACTACTGTAAAATGATCTAGTTACCCTATGCATTTTCTACAACAGCAGAAACTACAGCACTTTCAGCATTTAATTAGAGAAGAAAATATGAACTGTTTTCTCTTAATTTGTCCTTCAACATTGTAATCTATTATCATTTTGCCTACACAGGATAATTGCATGAGGCTTGAATAGATTCCTCTAGTGCCATTTTCCAAAATCCATCTATTATATTCTGTTCCATATAGATTTTCAAACTGTGTCAATTTCTGTTGTATGTATTATCCAATAGCACATTCAGCAAATATGACTAATAACTGTTGGTGCATTGTTTATTGTCTTATCCCTTCTCTAGGGAGAGGTGTGTGTGCAGTGCTGTTTGTTTTAGTAATGGTTTTCTTTGTTTTGCATTCTTTGTTACATTTTCATAAGGAATTACTGTGATATTTCCAACTTGGAGAAGGCAAGGTCAGTAAACCGTACTCTGTGCATGGAGCTCTAGGTGGAGGAATGTTGATGACCTCCTGTTTCTGAGGGCAATTATTCCACACTGTCTCCTGTACAGGTAAGATTCAGCCCTGTAGAGATTTGCATGGGAACGAAAGGTGGCAGACTTTATGTTTAAAAATCTATGATGAATGTCACAGCAAAAAAAAGGACTGGGATACAGAACTTGATCCAACTTTGTGAGTTTGCAGCCAACCAGTACAGGAAAAGAAAAAAAAAAAAAAACAGAAAAGGAAAGATTTAAAATGCTGAAAGACTGTATTTCAACTTTTTTTATTATCATTATTATTACTTAGAGTTTCCCAAGCAGAGTAAGATTCCCAACCCGATATGTTCTACTGCATAATCTAGACAAGCGGTGACAACTGTATGGGTGAGTTTGGTGTCTACAAAAACACTCATTAATTACACTCGTTTAGATGAAAACTCCATTCACTATTGTCTGTGAATCAACGGAGGAAACTGCAAACAGCTAACTCAGCACCACAAAATACAAACAGATTGGCAGACATATTTAAAACTTGTTTCACTACTTTATAATTGACAGACAATTTTGTGGTGGTAGGCAACAGGAAGACAATCAAGGCACAAGTTAAACTGGACAAAAAGTATAAGAGAGGCAAAAGCATGTGGAAGCACAGTAAAGAAGCTCCAGAGAGATTAGGCATAGGCTTGCTAAATACATGCAATAAGAGGGAAAAAGATGTGACCTTTTTGTAATGTACTTGGGCTAAACACAGAGTGCGGGAGGGAAAGGGTGAAGCACTTTGTTAATAGAACACTTGTGCAGTCAGCCAGCATTACTGCAAAATCTTCAGAGACTTATTGAACCCAGGTCTCTGGACAGTATATGCCCTCGCTTGACTTGAATCTTTCCAAGTGACTCTGAAAGAAACCTTGATGGAAAGGAATGGACTACTGCAGATTAGATTGTTCAATACACCATGCTGAGACCTTAGAGGAGAGTGCTAAGAGAACTGACACACGTTCTTGTATAAAATATAGGTACAGGTATATAACTGCATCTGTCTGCTTCTCTTCAGTGTATTTTCCTTATCCAAATATACTCTTTGCCACATGAGGAAAAGCAATAAGAAAGAAAAGCCACAGGTCTGAGTCATAGAAGTAGTTTGGTATCACTGAAACCCAAGTTTGATTCAGGAAAACCACAGGTTTTTTAGAGATCCTTACTAATGGAGCTTGAGTATTTCTCAACATAGCTAACCACAAACCCCAGGATACAGGGGATCATTTTACTAGCAGATGCTCAGTACTGCTCAAGATTCTTAAAGCCAATGTATCCAGCTCCCTAAGGATTCCTATCTTCAAATGGCTCTGCACTACCCTCTTCTCTCCCTGAATAGAGGGCTTGACCAGGGCTGGCCTCTTAGTCACTAGACTAAACACCAGAACAGCTTTGAATGGCATTTTGTGCCAGTGAAGACTTTAATCAAGAGTATTTCAAATTGGCTGGAAGCTGCTAAGCAAAAGTAGCTAATCTGGATGAGGATAACTGGGGTCACAATTAAATCAGTTTGAAAAAATACCATGATTACACTGTGAATGATTACGCCATGCAGAAGAATATACTTTCTGTAAAGCTATTAAAGGATGGAATTATGCTGACTAGTTTGTCTTGTCAAAAGTTTTGTTTTAAATTAATCAAACCATCAGTAAACTTTACTATTTTGTGTGACTTTTAATGTAAAACTATTTTAAATGTGTTCAGTTCTTCTTCCTCTTGGTGGACAGACTTTCAGGTATTCTAGATGTACAGTTACTGTGTGACAAATTGTCATCCATTGGCATGTCAATGCTTACTTACCCACCCAACACACATAAGGGAAGTAACTGAAGTCACAAAGTAGTCCTGCAGTCACATGCTCAAAAAGTTCTAAAATCTGGTCCTGACTGTCCAAATGTGATGGCTTGTTTCTAAGGAGAAAAAATAAAAATTTTTTTTTAAAAAGTGTGATTCTAACTGTGTCAGTCTTGTGCCTTTATTTTCAAAGGAGCAAAAGCAATGAAACCCTTCACTTGAACTTGCAGGTAGGCTCTGACCACATTGCAGAGCTCCAGTAGTGCAACAAGGCCTTAAAACTAAGAGTAGCTGACAGTTCCTCCCATTACAAGAGCAATACAGAAAAACTGCAACTTTGTACCTGACCTGTTATGCTTAGGAGTTTGCTGCTGTGACTCACAGTGATTATGCATTATTCACATGAAACATTAAGGGCCTGATTCTTCACTCAGAGCCATTCAGTTTAGAACTAAACCTACCGTGGTTTAAAATCAGTGCAACTGTGTAAAGAGAATTGAGCTCTTACATCATCATCCAGTACAGTGGAGTAATGAATTATATAACATTAACAAATCTTATAACTCTTTAGTAAACGAGAATTTGATGACAAAGCCTCAATAGATTTGGCAACCAAGATAAGTGCCACAAAGTCGGCTTGTTTATCCGCAGATTATCTGAATTATTCAGGCCCCTTGGGTTTTCAGAACTGAGCTGGAAGTCTTGCACAGACAGACTTTGCCAATTGTGTGTACAGTAATGAGAAAAAAATATTCCCAGAGAAATTTCCCATGACAAAATATCCCTGGTAACAACAACAATTTTTTTCACTACATTAAGTGATGTTGTCAATCAAGTAGGACTATGGTAAAAATGCTCCTGCAATACCTGCTTATAGTAGTCTAGGACACAAGAAACAGACGTTCCTCACAGGTGAGAAATACGTTCTTACAATTAGAAAAATCTGTTGAAGAGGCCATCTATATTTCACAGTGCAGATTTATAACAAACCATCCTGACCTGGAGATGACTAGTGCTGGAACTACAAAGATTTTAAAGAGCTGCAGTCCTTCCCTCCACCTGCATGCTTACAGCCTGACTCAACACCCGCTGATGTTATCAACAGCCTATTTTTTCATTTGATCTTATTAGATTTCTAAGCTCATGTTAATTATGGCACTACAAAGTTGACCCCTAAATTATTTACTGCATCCTGCTTAGAGAAGAATTAATTATGATAGCCAGCACATATGGATGACTAAAGTGAACATTTTGACTTTTTGATTTCAAGAATAAGAAGATGATTGTGGCCAGCAAAGGACATTTTATGAAGGAGAGAAACTGTCAAAATTCCCCAAAAGCCTATTCCTACATTTTCTGCCACTTTGAATCTTGATTGCCTTTAATAGGAAGAATAAGGTGCAAAACACTGCTTGAAATTATTCCTTTCTCCCTCTTGTCATGCTGATAATAGCAATTGCTTTTCTTTACACCTTTTGTGTTTAGTACTCCTGAGTCAGTTACTTAAAACTTGGTCTTCTCATCTTTAATCTACAAGCCCTTTTCAATTGAGATACAGGAAAAAAAAGGGGGGGGGAGGAAGTGAAAGAGAGATCAACATGCGCCAGAATTGCAGACCCTTCTTTAGGAGGAGGGAGAGAGGGGTTGTACATTAAGATAACAGAAGTAAAATAAAGATAATAAAAGTTCTAGATTTCAAATCCTTGCAGCAACAAAAATAAATCTGTGTGAAAGTAATATGGGGTTCAGAGTGCAAAGATCTCAGAAGAAAGTAGTTTTTCTATGTACACATACCAGCTTGCTTCCTTCTCCCCCCTTCTGAAAAATTATTGGATTATGTCTCCTTCATAACTGTAAAATGGAATGGCATATTTTTTAACCTACGACCGTTGTACTGAGGGATGATGGACTATCCAGTTTCAACTTCTGTTTCTTACAATATTCTTTGGGCTTAGCCTGGAATAGACTGCTGTAGGGAGCAGGAAGCAGCCAGCCAGGCTGCTGAGGTTGAAGGAAACACTTGGGGATCAGAGTTTGATGAAACATAAATCCATTGAGTTAACTTAATTTGAAACCAGAAGTAGGGGACTATGTGCAAGAACAAGAAATAATACAGTTCTTTTAAAACACCTTTAATTTCTGATCTGTCTTGTTTAGTGTTTTTTCTCTATTTAAAAATACAGATTACCCTGTTTTGATTTTCTTTGGAGAGCTCATGTTAAGAGAAGGCCTGGATATAGTCACCTCAAAGCTCTGGGAAACTCACATTCCTTGTAGTCCTTCACATGGATTAGTCCTTCTTCCTTCTCCTTCAAACTCTGTTTAACAGTGAGTCTGAAAAAGCAAGACCTCAAAACCTAGAGTAAAGAAGAGGTGGAGTCTATGCATACATGGAAATTAGCAGTTCGATTTGCTTCAACTAGAATCAATAATCTAGCTTCCTCTTGACCATTTCCTGCTAAGATGCTAGCTCAGGATCCTTATCAAGGACTTTAGAAATGATAAAAAAGTGGACTGTAAGCAGGAAAAAATCCCAGATTAATACTGAGAAAAAGAACACAAGATGTGCTCAATGTTTTTTTCATGTATATTTTACAGACTGTAACTGTCGGGTGTTCAGAAGTCTGGGTTTTTTTGTTATTGTTGTTTGCTTGTTGGTTAGTTTTGTCAAGAAAACAGGATTGGAAGTCATAGGATTGTAATTGACCTGAATAAAAGCTTACCCAACTAGCTGAAGCCTGATAATAACAGATATCAATAATATACTTCACACCATAGACAAATCATCAAAACCAATTTGTTGGTAAAGGCAGATTGTTATTGTTTGTTAAGAATCAAAAGAGATTAACTCTCCTGCTTTAGGTCATAAATCAGAACTTTTTTCTGACACTCAGCTCTGAGCTAGGTTTCAGGTTACATGACTATTGCAGGTCAGACCTTAGATTTCAGGAGTTCCTGGATTTAAGTAAATATTGTGCTCCACTTTAAAATAAAACCCAGAGAGAATAACAGAGGCTGAATGCAGAAAACATAGTGAAAGGAATAGTTACTGTCATTTTTTTGTTCAAGAAGGCAAATATTAGTGGTAATAAACAATACTGGGAAGTTCTCATTTCTTTCCAGCAAACTAAAATTGCATTTTCCATGCTGCTAAAAGTGGTAAGTTTATTTAATTTTGAAATACTGATTTTAGTGCAAAAGAAAACTGTTAATCTAATTCTTAATGTTGTATGGAAGTTCTATCATTGACCTCTATGTATACGGAATCAAGACTGAGTAACTGACGGATCACGGTGCACTTCAATTTTTAATAAAATCATAAAAGTAGGTCACTAAAGTACAGGGTCAAAAGAAGTTTTAGACATACTAAAGACAAGAATGATTGTTTTCATAAAAGAAGAGTTTCTCAAGCAATAAGACTTGTGACAAAAAAAATAATTCTAATCAATGTGTTGTATCCGAAGGGGTCCAATAGTGAATTTCAGTTACATTTAAACTACAACATTCTTCGTTTATTGTTCAGCATGAAGTACAGCTTATGAACCTACTGATTCAATGGAAATAAACAAGTGTCTTCAATAAAACAAGATGAATGGGATCCTGGGGCTTTATGAAACTTCATTGATGCATCATGCATGCTTATTTTCTGATAGTAGGTTCACATTATTGCCGATTTTCAAATACCTTCTTAACGTATAAGGGCCAATTAGAACAGAATTAATGTTTTCCTTTACTTTAAAACTCTACAGTGGGGAATTCATCACAAATACTTCTCCATTCTTAAAGGTTTTGTGAATGGTACTTTTATCCAAAACCCTTACAATTTCAGTGCACTACATTTACCTCATCTGCAAGTAGTTGCTAAATTCACATGCTTTCAGATTTAGTTTTATAAAAAATGCCTTATATCAGCCATTAATCTGATATTTGATATCCTGATTCATATGAATTTTATTTGTAAATTCATAAAAAATTCACTTGCTAGTTGTTGCTACTCACACTTTGGAATACTCCTTTAACACTTTTTTTAAGACTACAAAGTCTTAAACCTGCTAAGTCCATAGCAAAACTTCTGTTGGCACTAACATCATGGAATCAATTCTATCTGTGATGTCATCAGCATTGGGATTTTGCTCTAAATTGAAGTAGTAGGTGGGTCAGCTACCTGTGAAAAATGTGTCCCTCACTGATAACTAGTGGCTCACTTATCCCCTGGTGCTCCACACAAGGTAGGATGTGTGTCTTATTTGTGAAAACTTCATGTGAACTTCAAATCATGTTGTAGCTGTGTAGTAAGGAGCAGTCTTACCATGATAACACATATTACTGAAGAGTCAATAGAGCTTTCAAGAATATCATAAAAGGTGAGTAACAAAACTACTGAGCTGTGCTATTAAGGTTAAGCATTTACAAAAGAATGATTTATCAAATGTTTTTAATTTTTACTTCATTCCTTCGGGCAAGAACTCCACCACCCCTCCAACACTGGAACGTTGACAAAAAGAATTTATATTGTAATGAATCATCTCCTAAAATATTTGTATGTAATCTCAAGGGTTTTTTAAAAAAAAATTTAAAAATCCAAACTGTAAGATGTAAAACACATCCAATATGATGTCCTTACGCTAATCAGATCAACAGAAGATATTAAGTGCATCACAAAACTGGAAATGAAAGTGGAAAATGGAAAAAGCATGTGATTATTTGTAGTCAGCACTAATATTTTCAATAATTCATGGGAAAATATTATATAAAATTCATTATTCATATACTTTTTTCCCACATGCACTTGAAAATGGAACGGTTCACTTTGCCTTAGGAATTTTTGAAATAGTGTGTTATTCTGTTCTTAACTTCCTCACTAAATGTACAGTCAGTCAATCAGATGGCACCTTCTTTTGGTGGATAACTCGTTTCCTTGAACAATGTCTCTTTTTTTCTTTTCTTTTCTTTTTTTTTCTTTTTTTTTTCTGGATACTTGAATAGAAAATAGAAATTTCAAGTATTCCTACCACACACACTGCTTCTCTGTTGATTAATTTTTCAGATGAAGTCTGCAGAACTAACCTGTTAGTCATGCCTCTTTATCACTAGTTTTATGAGTGAAGGAAGTTTGACATTCAACACTATTGTGAACGGATGATAACATAGTCGGCTTTGGCATAATAATATCTCTGTTGGTAAGCCTAGTATAGATTGTGAAACAGCATGCAGGAGGAAGGCATAAAATGCACACTTACACAGCAGTAGCATTAAATACCTATCTTCATACTCAGAACTGAAATTGAGGTTCATTATTAACTCAAATTCTGCAGTCTTACAAAGATTACTTGTTTTGCTTTGAATGAATGCTTAAAAAATGCAGTGAATTATTGCTCCTTCTGCATCAAATAGTATTACCATATAAATAAAACTCTAGTGCATTTTTTATTCATTAATAGATGTGGCTGCATAAATTTTAAGTTTTGAGACTCTTTGTGGAAAACACCGTCCTGACCAGCAACCACTTATAAGTAGAGACTGAATTTGGCAAATAATTTAAAGCTGATTAAATAAAAAAGTCTACCCAAATCAGTGAGTTACAGAAGGAAGAGAAGGCAGTTAAATTTTGATTTTCCAAAATATTTAAAAACTTGAGCATGAGGCTAGCTAAAAATGTTTTTTATTTGTTTGTTTGTTTTTAATTTCAGACAAAGAACAATCAGTTGTTCCTACAGTCTTATTGATGGTTCTTGTGGCACCTTGCAGTCCCAAATACATTATACAGCCTTTACATACCATACAGTGTGCAGGATTCGGTTACAAGGCTAGAGCTAGAAGAGGGATTCACCTAAAACAAATAAATAAATGAAACACTGAAGGATATATGAGAGGTTTTTTTCCTGAAGCATTAGTCAATGGCCATAGCAGTGTAATCCCAACCATGGCAAGAATTTCTTCTTAAAAGACAGGATAGTAGTCATAGCTCTGAAATACCTTAATTTAAAAGAGCAACTTCAACAAAACACTGTGTTTGAGCAACTGTCAAGATACAGGGAATGGGAGTGAATCAGAAGACACTGATGTCAGATGTTTCGGGCTGATGTGGGAACAGAGCTTTTAAATGCAAGGGGCCTGTCTTCCTGCTGTCCTTCAGGTCATTTTGTATAGTGTGCAAGTAAACAAAATCAGAACTGGAAAATAGTGGGTTATGCTGTAAGAACACAAATAGTTACGTAGAATATAAGACAGGAAAGAGACTGTTGCAAGCAGCAATATGGAACAGGAAACATAGAACTACTAGCAGGTTCTGTGCAGAGGATTTCCTTCAGACTTGTAAATCAAGAGGTGATTTGACACTGCATTCTGTGGGTTAGATACCCTGCACCATTCTTCAGAAAAGGCAGATGATTTCATTAAATCATATGGCATCACCAAAGCATAAAACTCTTTCCACCACTCACTTCTCATTCAAAAGTGTGAATCAACTTTGATAGCAACATCAATAATAAACATTATGATGGGATAAAGGTATGTAGCTCATCACTAGTTCTTGAATGAGACCAGACAGGATGGTAATCAGTTTGGTTGACTGATTCTTCATCAGATTTTTTTGCTTAAGCATGCTATAAGACAAGAACAAAGATGGCAGCTAGGAATGTGTTACCCTAATAACAGATACAAGCAAATATGAAAGAGCTTATGTATGTGCTGATCTTGGCTTTTCTTGGCTTTTGACATTACATGGTTCTCCTAGGCACAGCTATAAATCAGGCTATACTAATAACAATTTTGGGAGGAAAAACCAAAACAAAACAGCACAAAAAAACCCTCAAACCCCAAACATGCTATGATGGAGAAACATGAGAAGAAAAATGGCATCAAATGAGCTACCAAGCTTAGGCATGCTAGTAGTATTTGAATTATGACAGAACAAAGAAATGTCAGCTAGCAAGCTCTGGTAAGAAAAGGCTTACATGATTGAGACTCTAATGTAAAATCACATACGTACGTTATCTTACACATGTATAAGATGACTTATTAATTATATAGCTAAGATGAGTTCTGATAGCAATTTTTAAAGTTGCTGGAACAAGTCCACACTGTGCCCTAGGAACACCATCCATTCCACTCCTGGCTCTGTCTACAGCCCACATTTGCACCAGGCCAGCTCTGTCTTCTGCTGTAACTTGCTGAGCATTTGTTCTAAGCTTGGGCTGTGTCACCAACTAGTTCAGGTCTTGCTTTTTGGAAAATGCCTGAATTCAAAAAGGTTTTGCCAGAACAAATCTACTCTCTATGCTGTAAGTTAGATTCTGCTTCTCTATCCAGAATTTTCAGGCTGTTGTATATCAAAACTATTCTGCTTAAAAGAAACTGTTATCTCCTGCACTTCACAATAAAATAGACAGATTAAACACACTGCTAGTCTTTAAGCTTTCCCAACTGCATACATACCCTCATTTGACCTTACTCTGGATTAGAAATTAAAACCACATTTTTTGAGCAAAGCAGGTGAAAATTTCCAAGACAAATAATATTTAAATAGGATGAAATTTCAGTGAAGTTATACAAAGCCTCAGAAAAACAAGAAAAAAAAAAAGAAAAAAAAAGAAAACAAACATTAGAAGGCTTTCTATTCCTGTAAAGTTATTGATCAATTTCCATCTTCCCTATGAAAACAATGACTTTTAAACAAACAAAATAAAAAAACTGTTTAATAAACTGAGTCACTTTCTTAGGTAGGTCCCTGTATATGACCTTGTAACCTTACCAAGCGAGGCAGACAATCTCTTTTATCTGAGTGGCTTTTTCTTTCTGCTAAATTCCCTCTTTTTCCACCTACATAATTTATTTTTTAACAGAGGAAAATAATTTCCATTTTAAAATTATCACATTCACTTTTCACATGACCCATTTTTCATATATAAGAGTTTCTAGATCAGAACCACAGCTCTCAGCATCTCAGAAAATAACTGACTCTTTTTTCTTTTTCTCAGGTAAGATTCTGATTCCCTTTTTCCTTTTCTCATAGATTATTTAACCATTTTTCTGGCCCTATGTTGGTTTCTTCAGTAATTCAACATCATTACTCTAGCTCCTTCCAGTGGTAAATCATAATGTTCAACAAGAAAAGAATAGAGCTTTTAATATAACCTTAATCATTTTGCACTACAGAAGCCAAATGACTGTCTTTAAAAGCAAGTCTCTCTGCTTGTTCTGGTTGCATCAAAGTTAAAGGGTAAATGAAGCTCAAAGGTATAGCTTAGCTTCATTCACAATTCTAGCACATTTTGGTTAAGTAGCTAACCTTGCCATTTTAGCTCCACCACAGTATAGCTTGTGACTTTTTTGTCTGCTACAACGCTGCAAGGGTAAGAACACAGGGTAACAGCAATACTGCATTTCAGGCTAACCACAGACTGCCTAACTCAAAGGGGGGGCATGGTTCGCAGTTCTGAGATTTATGTGCCTTTTACAATATTGTTACCAAATAAAGGAATAGAAAAGCAATCAATATTTAAGTAAGCATTAAAAAGATACTTTACTATTACCGCATTTTAGATTCACATATATTTGAGAAACCCTGCATGAACTGAAAGATGAACTCTGAACTCATCTGTGACAATTAAAAAAGTCCCAAATACAACATATGAGCTATAAATCCTAAAAACAAGTTTATCAAGGGAAGCTTGTGACAACACTGTGGGAGAAATTTGGAGTACTGTTGATTACAGTCCTGGAAAATATTAAAGTAAAATAAACTTGTTAAAGAAGGTAAACCAGAAACCAAAGAAACAATTCATTACAGAACTGTAGGCACATTAACAATATTCAGCAGTTCTGCAATCACAGCCATAAACTGTCAGTAGAGAATATATGCGATCATTTATTTGATTATAAAGTACCTAAGAGTGTTCAGCAGGTCAGATTTTTCAGCTGGCTGAGTTTTCTAATAGCTCTTCTCAATCAAGGGATTGTGCTGCACAGTGGAACACTGAGCACAGACACGAGGATGATGGAGGTCACCGACCCATCTATTTAAATTTAAAAAGACTGTCCACAGCAGCTCTACAAATGCTACTTCCTACAGGTTTCTGTTCAAAATCTTTGCTTTTCCTCTTAACATATAAATTTAGGCCCTCATCATCAGATGTCATGGCACAATAAACTGGAGTTGAATAAATATGTAGGTAATCATTAGTTTGAATTTGTAATTTGACCTCTGCACATGACTTAGACCCCAATCTTTCATAAGATTATGCATGTGCTTACATCTATCTACATGTAAAATGCTATTACAATTAATCACTGGGAGCAAGTTAGTTGAGGGAATCAGTGAAAGAACACTTACTCCATGTCTTATAATTGGTTGAATCTGTTTCTTATTAATCAAACCCTGCTTAGGACTTTAGTATTAGTTATGCTTAAATTAAAAAGCTGACTGCCCATTTTGTTTCACAATTCACATTTCCACAAGAAAAATTTTTCTCAGTTAACTCTGTGGTCTCTCTGAGGAGAGGTTATGAGCAAAATGAACAATATCACCCAAGGAATTGTAAATCTCTTGTTGCACTGAAGGGCCTTACAGTCAGATTAAAAGAAATACATACACTCATAAATGGGACTCTAGCACCTAAATTCCCTCCGAGTCCAAAATCACGATCCTGAAAGGTTACTCAATTGATCCCAAAGAGGAATGAACTCCAGAATTCCTGTATCTTTATTTTAAACTTGAAATTGCACCTTAACTTGGACCAAGTCTGGGCAGGAATGAGTAAAATAGCATTTACTTTGAAACCACGTCTGAACACAAATTAGAAATACAGCCTCTGATTAATGGGTATCATTGTAGGGAGTGTTACATTATGGAGTCTGCTTAAACCTATGAATGGCCCTCTCTGAGGACAGAAGCCCACTTAGGGTTCATTTTCCTACTTTCCTCATTAAAGCTGAGTAATTCTGCCCAAAATAACTATGTATGTGATGAGGAAGAAAGAGGGCCCCACACTCTACAACCTAGTAGGACACACACTTCAAAAAGGAGTCTGGCTGCTCATTTATGCACAATAACTGCTGGATTAATTGCAAATACTGCACAGGTATGATTCTGTAACCCCTTTACTCACCTCTCTCCCTGTCATATTTCCACTTTCTGGTGCTGTTAACTTTACAAGTTTTCCAATCTTATGCCCCAGCTTGGAGAGGAGGAACAGCCCCACCTGAGAGGCAGCAGCTGGCTGTGAGGAAAGGGTGGCCAGGAGCTGCCTCAGGGCGGGAATCGCCCTTTTGTGAGGGGAATGGGGCCTGTGCTGTTACCTTACAGAAAAGCCTCACAATGGCTGGTTTCTAGTTCTCTTTTTAAACATAGCTCGAGGCATTGCCCTCCGAATAGGAAGAGATGTTGAGTAAGACGGGGTTTGTAGCTGAGTTGTTTAAGTGTGTGCTTGTGGGTGAATACCTGTATGCTCCTCGTTTGCTGAGGAGGGGGAGGCTGGAGGAAGAGACAGGCGGCTCCGGCTTGCCGTGTCCTGAAGCGGCGGGAGGAGAGGGGCGCCCTGGTCGTCTCCTGGCAGGCAGTTAGCAAGCACGGCACCTTGTGGTGACATGGAGCGGGGTCAGAGGCAAGCTTCAGAGGAAGGGGGAGAGGGAAGGGGGTGTCCCCTGCGCTCCTGAGGGAACGGACTGCCCCGCTCCGGGCGCTGCTCTGAGGGACAGCTGCAAGAACAGGCCCCTCTGTACAGGCATGCAGGTAAGGGTTTCTTTTCAGAGGTTTTTATTTCATGGTTCAATAAGAAGTTTTGAGTTTTTTGAGGTTTGCTTGTTTCTCCGAGTTTATTCCTCAGGTTTTAACAAAACTGCAGAGTGTGATTTGCTTATTTCAGGAAAGGTGCAGCTTTGGCTGCCTCAGGTTCCCCACTTCCTACTGATTAGCTTGAAGCAGCTCCCCCACTCATCATGATAGAGATTTTTCTTTATAGAACAACTTGCCAAATTCTCTCTGTGCTGAACAGAGACAACAAGTGTAGAGGCTGCCTAATATAAGGTTCTCATCCAACACTCAGGGCAAAGAGCTTAGCGTTTAATGGGTCTAGGCCTAATAAATTGAACCTACCAAAAGCTTTCTGTACACGCAGTTTTGGAGATGTACGATTCCCATCTTTGAAAGCTTAAAAACAGTTGAGGAGATAAAATCACTGGGTAGCGCAAATGCAGAAAACCAGCAGGTTCCATCTGGTTCCTTATCCTTCGCTCCACTGAAAAATCTGGCTATAATATGTGAGGAGAGGGTGCTGAACAGCTTGAAAGGTTAGAGTGTGATTAATGGGATGATGTGTGGATACCACGTGGTAATCCCCCTACACACCATCCAATTCAATTTGGCCTATATTGTGTTGTAGAAAAGATTTAAATAGTCTTTCAAGGCCAGAAGAATGACATTAGCACAATCCTCTATTCCTCCTTAATATGATTCTCTCAAAAGTAGGTTTATTATAGAGAAATACTTTCAATAACAAATAGAAATCAGCTAAAATTAAATACTCCTCCACCCCAATGCAGAACTCTCTTGGAGAATTGTTTATTTGTGAGTTAAAATACTGTTTTCAGGCAGAAAGTTCCAGTAAGGCAAGTTGAAATTTAGGAATTACGTAATGGTAAATACAAGCTGTTAACAATTGGTTTCCCTACTAAATGGAGAACTTGTGGAGGAAATTGCAGAGAGGAGAACTCTACATCTATAATACTGTCAAAAACCTTAACTAATTAGTATTTTTTAGAATAAGTTGGTCATGCAAAAAGGGATTTGAAGAACTTAAGGAGGAAAAAGTGAACATTTTAAAGTGGGGCAAATATAGATATAGATATATATATACTTAGATTTTGGTTTTCTTAAAGCCACAGTCTGTTTCTCTTCTGACCTCATTCTGTTCATGAACCATGTTAATCAGAATGTCAGTAATGACTGGAGCCTTGTGTATGTATTTTGAAGAAAATAGAAAGAGTCTTTCTGGACACTTAGTAATCATAGTACAGTTTGGAATTAATTGAAGAAACATCCTGTGCATGTATGTCCATGTATATCAGACTTTTTTCTTTTTTTTTTTTACATAGTAGTGCTATACATTATGGTTAATCTTTGTCTCTGAAATCATTCATAGAACAGAAAATATATTTTAATGGACTTACCTTGTCATCTTCATGAATCTGATATATAAGGTGCATGATACTACTGCAATGAGACGGTGCATATTGGTGATTTCAAAGTAATAAGAGCCAAGTACTCCAGCAATATATGAAAGAAAAAGAAGGCTAGGTAGAAAAAAGAACAAAAAAAAATCTCTTCATGGACTTATTCAGGTTTTCATTCTTTTT
This sequence comes from Podargus strigoides, assembly GCA_028020825.1. NCBI lineage: Eukaryota > Metazoa > Chordata > Aves > Caprimulgiformes > Podargidae > Podargus > Podargus strigoides. The sequence continues at coordinate 15,618,540 of CM051630.1, forward strand.
TATTAAAAAGTCCCAGTGAAATTGTGCAGCTTGCTTAGACTTGAACTTACAGAGGTGGTTAAGTGAATTTTTTTGATCCAGATTTCATATATGATGTATTTCTTCATTATGAACAAAACTAATTGCTGCTGTACATTAAATTGCCACGTTTTTCCTTCTACTGCAAAACTTCTATTTCTCAGTCCTTCTGAAGTCCAATTTTCCTTATTTCTTTTAGCTCTGTTTTGCATCTTCCCTCATTATCCAATCACCTTTCAATTCATGATGTACAAAAAGTGTGAGAACTTTCCAGCATTCAACTGTCTGGTTAATGAACCTCCAGGAGATATGGAGATTTTTTTATCATTTTAGTGTTTGATCCCCTGGGTCAGTAGCACTTCAATATTTTGTACTGTCTATGTACACTTTACATTGGTACATCTTTTGAAGCCTAATCTTTCTCATTTAAAATGCACTTCAACAATACTATTTCCAGATGTCAGCAGCATAAAACAGTGACCCTCACCTTTCTGATTCTGTTTTGTAAGATTTGCATCTGGCAGTGGCAAATCGCAGTCTGTGTATTCTAAGAACCACTGAACCAGTCTGACCCGTTTAGGCCTTTGAAAAAAATGTAGGTCTGCTTGCTGTTTTCATGTGACTATTGGTTTGTAAAATGCATGCAACTGTTCCAGAGTGTTCTAGTAAATATTCGAGGGTTACAGTTTTTTAAGTAATTTAACTATAGTTTTTTGTTTTGGTTTGGTTTTGGTTTTTTCTGTGTAGTTAGTTGTAAAGATCCTGAGAGTCATTTAATGTATATTTGCAAACTCTTAATTCTTTGGCCAAAGTGTAAATTGTCCTGGCTCCCCAGGAACAGACCCATGCAGGCAGCCATGAGTAGCCCTGAGTCAGCTGAGAGATCCAGTTAAGGCAGCTGGCTCACAGGTGTATCCCACACCACCTCATCTGCTCATTATAAAAGGAGAGAGCTCAGCGTGTTTCTCTTCCTGGGGCTTCTTCCTCTTGGCCTTCTGTTCCTGCTACTGATCCTAAGGGTGAGGTTGGGGATAACCTTGTATGCTTTATGTTGGTTGTTGTATTAGTTTTGTTATTTCATTCAGTCCATTTCTACTTCAATTTGTGGGGCTTCTGCTTTTCTTCCCCAATTCCTATTCTCAGCTGGGGAGGGGTCATTGAGTGTTAGAACAACTGCTACAGTTTAGCCCCTGGTAGTGGTTAAACATAGATATAAATACACTTCATGTGTTTGCATTACCTATCAATATGTATGAATTCATTATTTGGATCTGTTAGTAATTATTTTAAAGCTATATTCATAGTTTAAAAAAAAAAATATATAAAAATTTTTACGTATACAGATATACACACAATGAAGGTTAAATATCCAGAGCCAGCTGTTGGAATGGTGAATTTCTACATGTGGGTTGCAACTCTGCATTAGAGAGTTGGTATGCACATGCTCAATTTGTGTGCACACTATTTGTTTATAGTGAGGATTGAATTTACGTGCAATATTTTCCCATTTTCCATGCAGTGAGAGAAACAGTTGGGAACAAAGAAGGGAAAAGGTATTTAGGAAATGACATGTGGAAGCAGGAAGGTAGATGTTATTTTTATAACATCACAGCCTTGCTGCTGTATGTGTGCCTCAGAAACCTCACCAAATAGATGTGTACTTGCAAGTATGAGATTTCCTAAATATTTATTTAATTCCATTTACAATTAACTGATTTGATTTAGGAACTGATAGAATTGTACCTTTGTATAATAGAACAGTATAAATACCACAGAGGTTAGTGGTGGTGACTTGGCTCTATTGCACTGTTTGCTTTTTTGACATAAAGTTTTATAAACTGACTGGTATAATCCTGCAGATGGTAACTAATGGAGGGAGTAAAAATATTTACGCAATAAACAGATGGTGAAAGATAATTTGCATTGCAGTATACTTCCCTTGACACATGAGGTTATCGTCACATGATTAGAAGTGATCAATTATATAGTTTGGCAAGGTATTGTTTATAGCTTAGAACCATAGTTGATCATGTGCATAGTCTTGATCCAAAACCAGCTTCCTAACTAACACTCAGAGTTTTAAACAGTAACTGTTATTACTGTTGTATCATATGGCAATGACCTTGTTTGTAGCCTGGCATTTCCCAGTTCTGGGTAGGTCTCTCTCAGCTGCGTGAATAAGATGCTCTCTATCCCTCATGTTCTCTACAAGAATGACTCCTCCTGCAGCAGCAGTTCTGGTAAATGGTTACAGTGTTAATTTAAAAGCTCAGTCCCAAAAGTGCATCTATCAAAACCAATGCAATGTTAATATAATGTTGCCAACCTAATAGTTTAAGTGGGTCAATAGCAACAATAGTATCTGCAGACTTGTGAATATCTTGTATTCAGTGGATCATTCTTTGCAAAGTTTAGCTGTCTTTGGAAGGATCTTGATTTGCACAAGAGACACAGCATTATTTTCTGGGGTTTTGTTTCATTGCAGTGCTGTAAGTCAGTTAGGCAATGCTAGACATCACTAATCACACTTCCTTGAAAACCTACACAAAGTATTTATTTTTAACTTGAGCATTACTAAACCCTTTCATACTTTTCAGTGAGTCCTACCACCAGCAGTAGGTGGACTCAAGTAGCATCAGGAGCTTCCTGAATTTTCCTGGGAAACAGGAGACTTTGATTCAGCTCCCTGCTCCAAACTGGGTCTTTTTTCCCGTACCACTCTAGACTAACACCTGCTCATTAAGATATCTTATAAAAGCCAGCCAGTTTATCTCTAGTCTTACAGAGATTAGGTGAAAAATAATAGAGAGACTTTGGCCCTAAAAGGAAATTAAAGACTACAAAAGCTGTTAGTCCATCTTTCTGGCACTCTTTATGAAAAATCATGAAACTCAGGTTAATAGTTATGCATTTCCTGATGATGGTAATGTTTTGATTTCAACAGAATGGATTTTCATGCTATAAACCGCTTACTAGAGAGTATTACTGAAAATAATACGTTGAGATTTTAATGGCTGTATGTATAATATCTAGTATTTTTAAGAGGTTTCTCTGCTTAAAATTTGTCATTGGCCATAAACTAACTCCAAACTTTAAGTAAAAACTACCAATATAGTAGTAAGGTTTTATTTTTACCTTATAGGTGTTATTTAATGAGCTTTGCTAGATACAATTTTCTGATTAAAATGAAACTGATTAAAAACATTACAATATAAAACAATCATTGAGAGCTTACTTTTAATTTACTCTTTAATCAGAAGTCGTATCAGTTGGATATATGTTTGCATTATACTTCCATGCGTGCCATGATGCTGGTGTATTTCTGATTGCATGCACCACGGAGGACCTCAGCTGGTCTGCAGAACTGCTGAAGTTGGATTATGATAATGAAATTCACACGTAAGTATTATTAAAACCAGTCTGATTCAAATTATAGTTTTTAATTTTTGTTCTGAGAAATCAGTATTCTTAATCAGCAGGGTTCCAGGTACTCTCGTTGTTATTTGACTTCAGAGATGATATCAAAGTTGTTGTTGTTTAATATTTTTTAAAACCTTAGGTTTGAGGAAGGTAAATTACCTTTAATCTCTGTAGACTGTTGCTTAAGACATATAATTTGCCTTTTTTAACCATAAAAAAACTTCAGCTGAAAGAGCTGTATTCCTTTTCATGGCTCTGTATTCTTGAAATCACTATCAATTTAAACAGCCCCACACACTATGAGAAATGCATGTCAGAATTAATTGTTGCTGTACCAGTCATTGTGAGTTAGGGAGCTGTTTGTTGTACAGCAGGACACATCTATCTGTGACGTATGACTCTGCACTGAAATCATGATAAGTATTGTTCTGACCAAGCTAAACTTGTGTCAGAAAGTGTGCAAGTGCATGCATGGTGTCACAAGGAACCACTAGGATCCATATACCTCAAGCAGTTAGTCACTGTTTGTCTTACTGTAATTTAATGATAACTCCATGTGTGCAACCAGCTCCTCTGTGGGGGTCTTAAATTATTTTAGTTCTCAACTTCACTGAAACAATGTCACTTATATCACCAAAGTGTCTGATCTTACTGTTTGTTAGACTAAGATCTGCTAGAAAACAAAACTAAACTAAACTGTTTGTTTTAAAGGAATGTTTCTCTAAGAACTTGACCTTACTTTAGGGTTACCAGAGCAAGAAACCAAAAAATATCACATGATCTAGCATGGAAATAAAAATCAAACTCCTTTTAGGTCTGCTAGACAATAGCTCAATGTAACATCAGGGTGCCTGATATAATCACCTTGTTCTGCTTGCCTATATCTCAGTTTGATTTCTCTAGCACTTCAGCCTCCTCCATATCTTCATCTCCTGCAGCAGTATCTCTGTCACTGTTGGGACAGACACTGGGGCCACACAGATCTTGAAATAATGTTGAGGAAATACAGACGTTCTTTTGAAAAGCTGCTTTTGAATTCCTGTTTTACAATTACCAAAAGGTTGATCTTGCCTCCTCTCTTCTAGAAGAAGCTTAGTCTGAAAGGAAAATATTTTCATTCCTTTATCTGCTGGCTTGCCCCAACCAGACTGTGGTGGAACTGTGGGGAAAAGTCCATTTACCTGATTGCTAAAGCTGTCATACCACAACAAATCTTCCTTGGGCAAATCTTCAATGGGCATTGTTTGAAATGTAACTATTTTATGTATTTACAGCTCCTATGCTATGTTCTTGTTAAGGAAGCAGGAGGAAAAGAGAAGGGGGAGAATTGGATGAGTGCTTTTTTTCCCTGTGAACTTCACTGTAGTAACATAGCATAGAGAATCAACAACAGTGTGGGTGGTAGTGGTAAGCTTGCATATTTGGCTCAGGCAGTGACACAGGAGCCAGCATGAGTGAGGCTTAAAGGAGCTCTGAGACCAGCTTACTCTGTGGTGATTTCCATTTTTCATTGTTCGACAGTTTTGAGTCTGAGGTTTGTTACAGTCTGGAAGTTTATAGCACAGGGCTAGAGAGATGAAATCTTATGACACTATAAAAAATGTTCTGAAGGAAATGAGTGAGGAATTGAAAAAGGTTTGGGACTTTTTGTTAAGTAGTTGCAATAAATTATTCTTTTGTGATACAGCCAAATGAAATATGTACACAAAATTCTTAGAACTTCCAAATATAAATAATTATACTTTCCTTTAACTTTGCATGAACAAGCTGTCAGGATAGCTTTTGATTAGTACAATTGCACAACGCAACTACCAGGCACTACTGAAGTTCATATGCATTTTTGCCTTATTTTACTAATTTGAAGTTTTGACTTCTCTGTCACTTCATGACAAAAGGAAGGATTAAAAATCGGCTATGACTTTCTTGTAGTGTTTTGGTTTGGTTTTTTGGGTTGGTTTTTTTGTTTGTTTGTTTTTTGGTTTTTGGGTTTTTTTTGTAAAGGAACTGCACTTGCTTTGTGAGTAACCTTTTAGTATAGGAAATATTTTTGGTGTTCAGTGGTAACAAAGTGTCATTCTAGTAATTATGTGCTGTTTGCTACAATTATGGCCCTCAACCTGTAATTCAATCTGTGTGGGCAGACCATACGTCCACCATTAAGTCCATTGACTTAATGGGGTTTACGTTGGTATAAAGACCAATCTGCATGTCTTAGATAATAAAGTCAGGCTAATGTGCATATCCCATAAGCATTTATAGACACCTTCCTAAACTGTGACAAGCACAGAAATTGCACTAAAATGAGTAATAAGTCTATGTTTATTGGCTGTACATTTGCTCAGCAATACTGAAATTGTGGAACTCATTGCCACAAGTTCTTGTGGAGGCAGGGAGTATAAATTGGGGTTCGACAATTTCGTAGAGGGAAAAGTCCATCCGGGCTATAGAGCTTCTGAGTCAGTCTTTATAGGAAGCCTGCTAACTGCTGATAATTTGAGGCTGGGAGGATATATCTAGACATGATTAGTTTGTGTTTGTCCTCTTTCTGAAATCCATGGTGAGCCTTACTGGATGCTACCAAGTTTCAGCTGTTGTGAAGGGAAAACTATTGGCCTTCTAGAAGAAGACAGGGATACAGAATCTGAAGACAACTTGTCTAGGGAAGGGGAGCAAGACATGAAAAACGGAAGACGTGTGAAGTTCAAAGGATCTGAAATTTTAAATGAAGAGTCAGTGAGCATAGTAGAAATACAGTATTGGACTCAATGAGTGTGGATCTTGTCTTCTATGACTTTTTATTGAACAAGTGCAAGTAAAAAAAAATGTGGGAAAGGCTTACTTTATTAATATTACTCTACATTTACTTTTCAAAGTTACTAATTTTTTCAGAAGTTTCAAACTTCTCACAGGATTTTCTTGAAGTACTGTGAAGAGCTTATCACCTGAAAAGAAAATAAGAGGCTATAACTTAGTATTCACCACAGTTGTGTTCTTGAGCCGCTATTTGAAATCAAAAGAGATGCTATATATTATTTGTAATAGTATTTGTACTTTACCATCTGCTTGGAAGATTTAAGCATGAATATGTGGTAGAGCATATGTACTTACATTGTATATCCCCAAAATCCAAGGTACATCTCCAATAATGGAAAAAATGTTTGTTTAAAGTGCAAAGAAGGAGTTGCTAAAATAGTTAGCCTTTTATTTATTGTATAATAATGTGTTCTGAAGTAAAATCTGAATGCCATCAGCCAAAACAGTTATTACAAAGCATACAGGAACAGTTCTGAACAGTTGGGCGATTGTACATACCTAACAGCTTACTGGAGCTGACTGCAGAGTCTATAATTATCTGAGGCTGAAATTTTGAATCTATCATTCCTTATTTACCATTTGCTATCACACAGAATAGGTGACTTGTACATTACTTGTTTAAATAACTGAGTCACTCTATTACTGCAGTAGTCATGTATTTCTAGATCTGTCCAACAAATGAAAAATGGCAGTGTATTGCAGAGTATAACTACACACCAATACCATAAGTACCATGAATCACAGCTCACATTTTTGTGTTCGAAGATGCTTTTTGAATTAACAGAGTTTGCATTATTGGTAAAGTAGGGAGGAATATTAAGCACAGAAGTTGAAACACTGTGTTTGAAAATGCAGAGCAAAGTAGTAGCAGAGCTGGAAATAGAATCTCAGAAATCTGATTTCAAAGTCGGGTACTATAAGGATTTGAACATACTTTCATCCAAACCAAAGCCTAAGACAAAGTTGGAACTGAAAAGGCTTTCCATTGCTTTCATAAATTAAGAGTTTAAATATATTTTAAATTTGTTTTTTATCTTTTTCCTGTTGTTCCATTTTTCTTTATCTATTCAGACTTTTCTGAGAAATGTAACAATTTTTTGGAGAAACCTGCAAGCTTTTTTAATCACATTCTGTTTTTAACAAAAGTGAACAATGACCCAATTCTCTACTTTTCAGGATTAATAACTACCATTTTTTTATTATATTTGAAGTATTATCTCCGACACCTAATGGATGTGAACAAAAAGATGAATATGGAGTGACTTAGATGAGATTCTTCCACTTCCTGCCACCCACTGTTGATGCTGACATTAATGTTTTTGGAAACAACAAAACAGGAAACACTTATGCTAGCATGAAATGTAAGAAAAGCACAATACACTTTGCAAACCTAAGAATCAATTCCTAAGCAACAGAATTTAACCAGTCTCATTTTAATTAATTCTTTTATACATATCAGAAACACTTGTTCCTCTGCATGGTATCTCGAAACTGCTTGATTTCCTTTTACTAATTTTTTTATGTCACTTTGGGAAAATAGGTTAGCTGTGGGATGCCTACACTGAAGTGCATAAGTGATCTTTAGTCAAACAAATCTATTTTTGTTAAAATTGGTAGCAAGTAACTTAAAACTGCATCATGAAGAAAATAAAATAAATTATTTTTATATATTTACTTAAGCTGTCTTTTTCGTAATATAGTCTGCTTTTCAGAATCTTATTTTTATGATGTAGAGAGTCCTATTATGTGCAGCTCATTAAAACCTTTACAGATCCCCTAAACCCTCTCATAATCAAAGTAATCATCTTGGTAGAATGTAACTCCTTTTCATGGCAATGTTTGGTTTCTGAAGACTTTTATGAAGTGCAAGAAATGTACTTTGCACTAGCCTACTTTATTGACCAGTTTCATTTTAAAGGGGCTTATGTACTCTGTAAATTAGTTCAAGGTCAGTAAGGGGGACTGTTAAAAATCTATCAATCTTGCCTGTCAGACAAGACCAAAAAATGCAGTTCCATGAATATTTGAAAGTATATTCTGACTGCAGTAATAATGCATCAGTTTCAGCCATCATAAAAATACAGAAAGACAGCTAAGAAGCATTCTTTACTTTCAGATTCTTAATCCAGCAAACTAGTGATTGAGGTTGGAGCAGTGTACTGGTAGGGGTGATCACAGAGAATGTTTGTGTAACCAGGCTAATCTCTTGAAGATCCAAGATGAGGCAGAATGTGGTATAAGTGAAACAGGAAGTCTCTAAGGGCAGGTAAAAAAAAAGACAAGTAAACTAGTTTGAATATACCTAGAAGTTATGATCCTAATGAGTCATTCATTTTCCAAGCCCTGCCCCGCCCCAATTAACACAGCATAGTATTTGGGAAACAATGTAAGAATTATTTTTCATTTTATTATATTTATATAATAACAATACCTGATGTTAGACACATTCATTTTTTCACAAATTTACATAAAACAGGCAACATTTCAAATAAACTCAGTCTCTTCCATAAAGAGCTGATGGCCTAAAACAGCACCAGGCACAAAACCACAGGAGAATGGAGTGGTTTCCTAAAACTACTCAGCAGAGAGCAGAACAGGTGGAACACAAGGTCTCTGGCTCTCACATGAGTTAAGAGACCTATGGGTGGTCCTTCTGCAGGAAGCCCTAGCAAGACTGATGAAACAGTATGCTAATGAGAAAGCGCATGTCATTGTAATTTATTTTTTTAAGAAAATAAAAATCCCCAAACCAGAGGCTTGTACACTTGTATCTCTCTATCATCAGCTGATTCTAGGCTCCACTAAGGCTGAAGAAGGAACAAAGCTGTTTCAAACAGCTGCTTTTCAAACAACTAAATTAATTTATTGATCAGATCTGAATTTTAAAGCTATTAAAACATTGACTTTCATCTGAAAATGAGGGTAGAAGCAGCCAAGAAGTTAAATTATTTACTACCAGACCATTTTTATTAGCAGTATGCCTCCCCCCTGGCAATGCAACTTACAAGCCTGGAGCAGTTCATTCTGTAATGGGTTACTTCCATGGCCTTCATTCAGAAAGCCAAGAGCAACAGAAGGAGCTTGTGCATGACCTTTACTCCTAACACGAAAGAGCTGAAGCTACAGCAGTGGTTTCTTGCAGCAGTTTTACAACATACTGCAACAGCTCATTACATGTGGCAGGCTGACCTATATATCGAATAGGTCAGCGTTTCAGGCAACCTGTCTTCAGCCTTCCAAAATGTCCCATCAACCTTTCTTTGTCATCTCTTGTTCTGCTTTGTTTCTTATGTTGTTGCTATATGTTTTGCTGTGGACATACTAGGGAATTCTCTTGTGAACAACTTTGTCTTTGACGTTTGCTGTGCAGTGTTTTCACCCCAAATTATCTCTCTTTTCTGGCTTCACATTCACCACCAATTAGAGAAGATGTTCTTCCCCCATTCTCTGAGATGCAGGGCCACTCCTATGAAAGTACTGGTGTTGCAATGGGTGCAGTTCTGTTCTGGAGAGAAAAGGTCGGACCTATAGATGAAGCAAAGATCATATGTTAATTTGGCTGTTCTGTTTGTGGTAATATGCACAAAGGGGAGTGGATGGAAAGAGGAGAGGAGGAATTTTTCAGTATCAGATTGAAATAAAATTTTTCAAAATTTTAATACAATTTAGTGATATTTCACCAAGTAGAATCTGGTGAAAGTATTATGCTTGCTTTTCACTGAAGTACATCTTCTGGAAAAGCATGACAGACTGAAGATAGAGCTGGGGAATTTACAATAATGGCTCTAGACCTGTCTGGTTAAGGACTGAGTAAGGAAGCTTCCTTGTTTCCTCAGCTGCATAGCTTAAGTCTTTAAGCTTTGAGAATAAGAGGCCTGAAAGCTGAGGCTTTGTCTGCAAATTAAAACACCTCCTGTCTCAGGATCTTGTTAACTACATGGAGGGTCTCTCTTGTGGAATAGCTTCTCTTTGTACAGTAAGAACTGGCCTCAGAATAGTAGCATAGTTATATAGGAATTTTCAGAATGTTTTGATTAAATGCTTGGTGTTCCTTCATAAAGAGAAAGGACAAGGCTTAGAGAGAAAATAGAAGTGATCAGTTCATTAAGCTGGAGCATGTATGTGGGACTGAAGCAGGAAAGGAGAGAAGAAAGTATGTTCAGTTTCATGAGAAACTTTTTTGTCTCTTCTAGGGCTCCTCAGAACTGTGTTCTTTGGAATGCTTTAGGATGTATTGGGTAAATAATTGCAGTGCCACTTGAGTATCCTGACTTTTACCACTAAGGTTTTACTTGTTGTATGGGGGCAAAATTAGAATATGAGATATATTACATCAATGTGACTGAAACTTTTGAGGTATCATAGTTACCGAAGTTACATCTAGACACATGCTAGCAGAAAGCTATCAAGCTATGCTGCTTTCTTTTTAAGCAGGCCTAGTAGAAAATTGTCTCCAGCCAGCAAGTACAAGTTAAGCACAGGTGGGAACTTGGCCTGCAGCCATTTTATTGACCTGAAAGGAAGGTGCTTTTCAAAGCTTAACTGGAACTGCTTAAATAGTAACACTGTAAACAAGACGCAACCTTCTTTCCCCTCACCCTCCCTTCCTCCCCCCACATCCTTCAAAATCAAGGCAGCTGGATGTCTAAAGCTGTTAATGCTAAGGTAGAGGCAAAATATGAAAGTCAGGAGCTTTAAGAATGTATGATCAAACTTGTATTCACATTTATAGCATTTCCAATCTTTGTTTTTCTGATCAAATATATAAATATAAACATGGAGCTGACAAAAGTCAGATCTTTAGTGAGTCTGTCACATAAGCATTTCACTCACTGCATCAAAGCTGTAAGTAGATGTGCAGCTACTTGTCATGTCTTTTCTGTGCTTCTCTGTGTTGGAGATGAGTGTGGAAGCAGTAACTGAGATGATGAACAGGAGCTAAAAGAAGTGAAGGAGACTAGCAGGGCAGATGGCTCCAAGGCAGAATCTTCTCCACCACAGTTTCTCATTCAGCTGTCTGTTCCATGTTACTGTTGACCAAATCCCAAAATAGCTCTCATTTAAGTTCTATCTTTGAATTACTCTGCTTCAAGACAGATCACTTGCAAAAGTCTCTAATTCATCCATGCTTTGCACAGATTTGTGTGGCAGAAATTGTACCCGTAATAGGGAATCTTGATACTGAGGTGACACTAACAGCCTGTATCGAATGTGTTACACCATACCTAAAAATTTTTACGTTTTCAATACCATGTTTCTTGTTTCTGGGTTTTTGGCTGTATGTTGTATATCATTTTTAAGCTTTCACAATTTGAAAGAGATGCCCAGAGATGCTTAGTGGTTTCCCACTATTGGGAATACCAATGTATTCTCCTAGTGTTTTTCCAAGATACCTTGAATTCTTCTTACTTAACTCCCTCAGGCTGTGGGAGCCTGTACAGCTTTACATCTAGTCCTAGATGTATAACATTGGACAGAGCAAGTAGGGGATATCTGTTCATTGATTAGGCCAATGTGCTACCTAAACAATGACATTTCTGTAGAGATGGAAAATATATTTTCTCTATCCAGAAAAATAATACAGAAGGGCTAAAATATGAAATCTTAGGAAGACTGGAAATGCAGTGACTCACTTGACTCTGAATGTGAACTGGAAAAGAAAATGTTTCTTAACTGTTCCTGCAGTAGGATGTTGCGTGACAAAGACAATGACAGTATTTTTGCTTAGTTACATCCCTAAATATAACTTAGCATATATAAAATGCAAGATGATTCAATAGAGTTTATTTTTCATCTGGTCTTTGGTAACCCAGTTATGAACACTGTGCAGAAGCTTCACAGATCCAGAAAAAGGGCTAACAGTTAACACCTGAAGCACCATAAGCTGCATATAGTCAGACTACAGGACCTTTTTTCTTTACAAAACCATTTAAATTTAAAGTACTAGCAGTGTCTGGCTTTTATTTTTCTGTATTTTTATATATATATATATATAGTGTATTTCTACTAACTAAAGGAAGGATGTTCAGCAAAGTGCCTGATCCTTACAGATAAGGGAATGTAGTTTGGCTCAATACTTTGGTGCTAGAGTCAGTGCATAAAAACAAACAGCTTTTTTAACTTCAGGAGATTGTGAGACTGGGGCCTACAGACCCATCTCTTGAAAGTTCATAAAGAGCTGTGACTACAGGCAGCTGGAAGGAGGCAGTGCTTAGGCTAGGGAAGACTTTTGGGGGAATTTGAAAAGACAGTTTTGACTACCCATACAGGTTTGGGTGACTGATATACTGAATATAGATTTGGTAGTCTGAATCTCACCAGCACTGTGAGTTACATCTGAAAAACTTGTGATTGTTTGGAGTACGTCCATTTTTAACTGCCAATTGCAGGACACCTCCAGGAAGTGATTACATTCTCAAAGCAAGAGCCATCAAAGAGATCTAAGGAGATCTCAGTTTAGATGCTCAAAAGCCTCATCTCTCTTCAAAAGTCTTTAGCATTCCTTTTAATTGTGCAAAACCACTTTTTGTGAGCATGATGTAATTCCATGTAGTCTTAAAGCTTTTACATCATCTATCTTTAAATAAAACCATGTCTTATTGCAAAAATGTTATAATGTAATTAGACTCTATAGTCTGGAAATAAACCCTCATTTTAAGTGCACTATTACTGGAAAGCTATTTGCACAGCAGATGTTGTGAAGATATTTGCTGCTTTTCCATTTTGTCAGCTAACCTTGCTTTGACAGTACTAGTTTGTAGACATGCAGACGTAAATTCTCCCTAAGAGATTTGTAATGCTAACAGCAAAACTATAAATTGCAGCTTAATGTAAGAAGATCTATCTGAAATGTTCAAGCATTTTATGAAGATGTTGCTTTTTTCTTTACATTTAAACAGATCCTTACAGATCTCACCTCCCCCAGTCCCCAGTCAAAAATATTTGTTATGCTTGACTCTGTTGGTTTATTTGGCTCAGGAGTAGTAATCAGGTGTTTCAGTTATACTTAGTGAATAGGGTAAATAGTCCCTGTAGTTGTTCATTAAAACCTCCATGATGTATGCATCAATTACCTAACAGCTTGAACAAAACAGAGGTAAATTAACTTTCTGAAACACACTGTCATAGCCAAAAGGAGTGTAAAGCATTAAAAGTGATTTCATGGCTTAAAGTTCATCCAAAGTACTATTAGCTTTAAGTCCAATTTTCAACTGTCAAGGGGAATATTTACAATAGTAATTTCAGATCATTATCTTAACATTTCAATGCAAATAGCCACAATTTAGTTCATTATTACTCACATTACATCTTTATTTTGCCACCAACTGGTGGCTGACATTTCCCAAGCTACTAGGAAGAAATGCTAATTATATTGGTGTGCACTCTTACCCTTTCTTAATTTCATCATGTTTGTTCTTCTTTAGCGACATGAAGCGTTTCCCTCTTTCTGGTCAACCATTGCCTTTTATCTTCTGCATCTCCTCAGTGGTCCAGTTGGCAAATAGAAATAGAGATAAGTAAAGTAAAATAATTGCCTGCTTTCTGTCTTTTTGGTAAAGTATCTAAGAAGATTTGTGCTAGAATGACAAAAATGACCCCTTTCCCTCAGCCCACCCACCCAACTTAATTTAGAAAATCTGAAGTGATCTCTGGAGTGGAATACCATATGCATTAATATGCAAATGAACTGCCAAGAAAGTTCAGATTTGCATTTAGACTGGACAAAGGGGAAGGAAATGGCTTTCTCATGCTGTTCCCTTGCATCACCACAATTTCACAAATTACTAATTCCAGAAATGATGCCAGAAGGGACTTTCTCACTACATTTCATTCATGCTCAGATGAGTTTGATTCATCTCAGTGTGCCTGGCATTTTACAGTAAACCTGCAAATTTAAAGCAGAATCTCAGTGGTTTTGCTAAGAATCAAATGCGTTTGAACTAAACACAATTAGTAAACATCAAATAAAAGATCTCATCTTAGGAAAGTTTCCCTAAGAATAAACAATTATGCCAGTGAGATCATCTTATGTGCATTAAGAATGATATTATACCCTGCATATGTGTCACAAATAAATGATTTAGCCAGTAAATGCCAAAATTATTGAGAGGAAAGGAAAAAGGAACCTTTAAGGCAAAACAGTCATCTAGTTTGCAGATAGATAGAGTTTAATCCTTCTCCTTCTGATTTGCAATCTGCAGTTTAGACAGCTTTACAAAATGAGGCATCATTCCTGGAGTTAAAATTCAGGTCCTTTAAAATACATTCAGTTTTCCTTCCCTTTGATTGAAGTCCTTCCAAATTAAATAGTATTTTTCAACAGAAGCTTGTGAAGACTTTCTGTATGTCTAATATTTGTTTTAATCAGGGGAGCATTGGTTAATTTAATTTTTTTACCAAGTAAGTCAGTGCTTCTGTACCTGAAGACAGACCAGCTTTCAGTAGCGTAGGTGCCCTAATGGTCAGGTACTGTTCAAAAATAGGTGTAACGTTGAAAAAGTACCTGCCCTGGGGCATCAACAAATAGGAATTTCAAGATCAGTTTTGTGTTTGCTTCTTAATCTTTCTGGGGGATTTTTTTCTCCTCCCAGCTACTGTAGCAAAGAAAGTACTTTAAGTCATCACATTTCTATTTGCCAACATTTATTTGCCCTTTGGTTTAAATCTGTACAGTGGGAGGGTAATAGAGCAGTGCCTTTTACTGCTGGAGATGTGTTTTACTGTGTCTGGTTTTTGGAGGTAAGAAATTAAGTATTCAAATTTGTTCATTGGAGAAATGCAACAAAATTTTTTCTATGTCAAAGACATTTTCCCCTCCTCCCATCTCCTCCTTCTCTGAACTTTACCCTGTAGCTGTCTTCTGAGTGAATAAAGGGGCGTTCTATTACAAGAATAATCTATCCCTTCTAAAACCTTCCCTCTTTTCCACACAAGGAGAAAGCAGACCAGTGCAGTTGTTTGGTTTTTTTAACATACTGTGCAGCACAGCTGGTTAAACTTTTCCTGCCACAACTTCATAACGCTTCTTGGGCACACAAGCCCCCATTGCAACCTCCTACTTGTATCCAGCAGAAACTGAAATACAGATTTATTTTTAGGACTCTGATTAAGTCCCATTGTTGTCTGATGCCTAAACTGAAGAATTTCATAAGTATTTTTGAAATGCAAATGGACAAAGGAATCTGCTTAAATACTTTGTTGAAACGAAGATAGCACAGCACCCCAGGAGCAGGGCAGAAGGGTGTTAGGGTTTGGTGGCTATGGGACTATGTAGCAAAACCCAGTCTGACACATGTAGTCATGTGGATTTAGATAGTGGAAAAAGCCATATGTGTGAGACACTTACCTGAGTCAGGCTCTCAGTCCTTCCCCCTTTATTCAGGGGACTGTCTGTTAGGCTGTTTTTGTTAGTTTTCTTTTGCTTTCTGATGAAGAATAGAGTTCTTTTAGTGTTTCCAGTGCTGATCATGGAAGACAGCTGAACCACGAAACAGCCAATAGTTTGGTTGTAGCTATTTATTTTGCTTAAAAGCTGTTCAAGGTCACCAAGGTGATGTTAAAGAAGTCATTAAAGGTGCACAATGTTTTCAACAGTTTAAGTAAGTGCAAAGGACATAAAAAATTTCGCCTGAGCACTTCCATGCATCCCACCAGTATTAGTCTGCTTAATGAGCCTCAGTGATGACCCTTTTCTATTCTCATTTAGAATGGAGCTTTGGCAGCTTCTGAGTTATAAGATTGTTCACATTGTTAATTAAGGGGAAATAAGTAAAAGTGTGAATGTTAGGTATGTTAATCAAACTACATTTTTAAAAGTATGGTCCTGATCTCTAGTTATGGCAGAGAAGTTCGTGGGTTTGTGTTAGAGATCTAGAAGTCTTGTAATGCTGCAACAGTCTGTACCAGATTTATGGCTTGTGAGGCAATCTGCTGTATGACTCCCCTTCTCCTGTTCACACAGGAATTTAATGCATCTTCATATTTCTCAGAAATTTACCCGAGTTTATGTTTAGACACCAATATCACGGTAATTAATGACAGTCTTTGTGCAAAGAAACAAAACTACTTTTCAGCTCCTGTTATTTCCTAAATTGTCTATGTGGGTTTTTTGGGTTTTTTTAATAGGTTGCAAAATTCCAAAGGAACTTTTAAGTACATGTTCAATGTCTCATATCACCCTGGTTCCATTGGCTAGTCATCTATCCATGTCACTGAGGACTAGGATTTCACCACAGTTTTTCCTGATTGTTCTACCAAACTTAAAATTTCCAGAACTCGCAAGAAGAAACCACTTGAGTCATAGCCTGGACAGAATATCTGTCTCTTATATCCTCACCATGAGTCGCCACCTCAGAAACTTCTTTGACACCCTGCAGTTGGAATGCAAAGCATAAGTCTTTACACTTGACCCATATATCTGGCAACTCTCTCTGTGTTGGGGAAATATCTCTTTGGGTGAAGGTTAGTTCTGTGGCTTCATTTGCCTGTCTCCCCTTCCTAACTCCCCCTGAACCTCCAAGGAAAAGAATCCATTTGTTGTTAACCATACCTGTCATCCCTTTTCATTATTCCTCTCCCACAATGTTGTTGTGTGTCTTCCTCTGCCATTTTCCTGTTCCATCCGCTCACAGCACATGCTCTTCTGAATCCAGACCCAACACAATGCTCTACTTCTGTGAGATGCCATTTGACATATGCTCCTCAGGATTGTCATCTGTATTTATAACGCAGATTTGCTTTCAGATCTGGTGCAGCTAAGAAACTGCAGTAGTCTCTTGAGCTCAGAAAGCCTCTCTGTCACAATTAAGAGATCTAGCAAACAATGATGGTGCTAAATGGATTGCCATGCTCTGATAGAAAGCTTCTGTGAAAGTATGTAAAGGTGAAGACAGAGAAAGTGCTTAAAGTGCGATCATATTTCTAAAACTGCTTATTATTAATAAAAGAGTAGAAAGAAAATGAAAGTGAATGTGATAAAAAGCTATTTCTCTTTCAAGTCCCAGAACTTCAGGCAGTGAGCCTGGACCTAAAAAGCCCCCCACCTTTTTGGATAAAAAATTTCTTTTTTTTTACTTTTGCAAACCCTGTCCTTCAAGAACAATGACCAACACATTATATACAGAAACTGCCCTGTTTGAAAGGCCACATGAATACTATGACAAGTCATCTAGTCATTAGGAAGAGTTATTTCCAATTGGTTTCTTTTTCTCTTTTGATATGGGCATTTTACACCTTTTCTACACCTATTCTGTGTATTTTAAGTTAAAAATATGTATCCTGTAATACTCTTCTGGAATAGCTTTGCTTCTGGATGCTCTTTTTTAGCACTTAGAGGGATGTTCTTATTTCACAGTTAGAGTACCCTTTACTTAATCCAATTTGCAAATAGATTAAAAGGCATTCTTGTAACAAAGTACAGTTATTGACTGACAGGTTAAGACTAAAAGTCTCAAGGCCCAGTTGATGAACTTGGCTCTGTTGTTGACTTTGAAGAACTTCCAAACTTGCTGCCACTTCTGTTAGTAACGTGCCAGTCTGCAGCAAGTAAGGAACTGTTGTGTGGGCTGTTAAACTTCATTGGTTTTGACAAGTCCTTTGGAGAGGGCTGTAGCAAACAGTAGGAGAGGATAACTTTGTCAGCAGTCCTAACATCCTTCATGGGCTGTGTTAACTCAAAACCTTTAGTATTCCCATCTAGGAAATTAGCGAGGAATTGCTAGTGAATGTTACATTCACATCATAATTTATGCTTAGTACTTTCCATGTGTAGCCAAGCCTTTAATGTTAGGCTATCTCTGTATACTTTCTTGAAAAGCTTTATATTTAACCTTTTTGGCTTGCTGCATAATCAGGCTGATTTTTAAGCATATTTATGGCTTTCCTTTTGTCCTAAACCTTTCTTAGGCTTTCAGTCTGAAGAAAACAATCCTGATGAGCAGAAGATTAGCATTAAACAGTTTTCCTAAAACAGTGATTGTTAAAACATCGCAATTTTGTTGTGATTAGTTTCTGCAAATAGTTAGTGTCTCTGGGCTAAGCAATTCTCTCTCCCAGTGTGAGGAGTCATTGCCATCTTCTTTTTGATTATGGCAGCCTGAATGATCTTGGTCTGTCCTTAGGTGATGCTGTGATTCTTTCTTCCAAGTGTATTTTTTCCTTCTATTTGCACAGTACCATATTGCACAGTGAGGTGCTGAAGTCTCCATAATCATCTCTGACTGGAGGAGACTCACATCCAAGGTTATAAGATGTCCTTCTGTGTTCTGAGCTCTTGGGTAGGACTAGTACTTTCCAGTGTTTTCTGGTACTGTAGCTACTGGCACAATGTCTGTTAGCTTGAAGATAAGGATGCTGGACCTGTTCTGGCATCTCTCCAGTTTAGGAGTTTTAATATCAAAGTTGGTACCATCTTTAAGGAATGGTTGTGTCAAGTCTAGACTGTGGAAAAATTTGTGGAGAATTGTTCGTGTACTTACTTTGTCCATACTATTACTCCACTATTCACCTGCAGTGTTAAATGGGAAAAAGTTGTTCTTTAATTGCATAGTTCTGAGTCTCCAAATCTGTATTTCATTTTTGATGATTCGGTCTTAACTATCACAATTCTTTCTATATATAGGGAAACAATACAATGCCTCAGAACATGGAGAACTGTCGAGTTTTTGATAGTATCCAGTACCTGCCCTGTTGTAGCAATGTGTTGTTAGAGGATTTTTGTTTGTTTTTTTGTTTGGGGTTGTTCTATGAGGTTTTAGGGGGTTTGGGTTTGTGGGGTTTTTTATTTTTCTGAAGCTAAAGGCTCTTTGAAAAAACACTAGTTTTATGGAAAACACTCTTGGTTGGTTTCAGCAAGTTGGACTTTCAGCCAGCTACTCTAACCCTGTCTGTACTCACCTTGTGCATTAGTGATGGCATGTGAATATTTTTCTGTATATACTTCTGACTGTGATGAAATATGATTCAATGAGATTGCAATATGTGAGAAAAATTATCTGATTTCAGAGAGTCACTGAAGAAACTGGTGAAGCACTTCATAGTCTTCATGAGTTTCTTTAACATGCACAACAGGGAATTGGAGGGTCTCTGGACACCAGCGAGACAAGAAATTTATTTTTTCCTGCTTAGGACAGGAGTTTTACTTAAAAGCCTTGAATTCTAAGGTAACTCTGAAGAGATGATTCCTCTGCAGGACATGAGAGTACCCCTGTGTAATCACTAGATTACTCAGGTTTCCTTAAAACCTACTGAAAAGGAGAAACATTCAGCATGGAATGTCAGTGACAGAAGTTGTTTCATCTCTCTTAGAAAAAGGACCAGTTGGCAAGTACATTGTAAGGTATCCTCGCGATAGTAATTTTAATATTAATAAAGGTAGCGTACAAGTGCACTTTCTACCTCAGTACCGCCAATTAGAGAATGATACTCCTACACATTCTTTCTGCGCTCTGCTTTTTTGCAGTGCTTTCACCTATGCCATCTGTGATGTTTGTATTTCTTGATGACCTTTTCAACAGTTTGTTGTTCTCATTCTTCTGTCCATGTGGGAGAGACGGAATTCTCCAAGGAAAGCTACTTGAACATATGGCAAGGTGCAATTTTATAGCATGTAAACTGGCATTCATTACTGCCTCTCTGTACTGTTGACTTAATTTATTTTTTTTCTCTAGTTTTTTATTTAGCAAAAGGTTTTATTATTAATAACAGTTCTAACTTGGGGAAAGAGCCCCACTATGTGAGAACTGGACTGAAGTGTGAAGCAAGTTCATACCAGCTGAGGAGCTGGGCAGACTGTGGATGAAGTCTTCAGACATGCAAAAAGATGATTGTGGACAAAAGTTAATTTTTAACAAGATGAGGTAGACACAACAAAGAGCTTACCTTGCCTTTTTTTTCCCCCTCTTTTTTTCCTACCAAGCTCTACCAAGTGTGGGCATAAGAAACATATTTGAGTACTGAGTCAGACTCATTTGTGAGTCCGTGGTTTCACACTTTGGGATTTTAAGGCCGGAACTGAATGGAAGAAGAAAAGTTATAAAGTTATATTGGTTAGAGAGTAAGGGTGTAATGTCAGGCAGCTTCTCACAAGAAAGGAGTGTTGCAGTGTAGGCAGGAAAAAGCTATGCATATTGTGAAGGTAATAAAAAATGCGGCTTGATGAGATGTGCCACCGGTGTAGTGAAGGGGCTGAAAGGCAGACTTGGTATGAGTTAAATGATGGGGCTATTTTTGCAGCTTGTATTTCCTGATGACCTTTTCAACAGCTGCCTGCTTTTGTTCTTCTGGCCATATGAGAGAATTAGAATTCTCCCAGGGAGGCTGCTTGAATGCCTGCCATATCCATCCATTTGTGTGAATTAAAAGGGTATTGTGTGGACATCATAAAATCAGAGAAGAGATGGAGGCTACTGAATTAAGATGGAAAACAAGTGATACATTATCAAGAAGTTTTGTTATCAGAACGAAAAAGAAGTGCTGGTTAATTTACTAATCTGTGGATGAACAAATGACAAAACTTCATAACACTTCATGCATGTTAGAAGAAAGTTGAATAGCCAATAATCTGATTGACAGGAAAAATAGTGAGAAATTTCCAAGGCAGTGGAGAAAGAAAGTGAAAGAATGGTTTTTGCTTTGGTGGAAAGGAAGTAATCAGAAATTTGACTAAAGATATGAAGATGAAAAAAGTGTTGTTGGATCATAAGCAGAGATGTGGAATGAGGTGTGGGAGGATTAACCAGAAGTGAACCAGCAGCATAGATGGCTGATAGCTGAAGTCGGTTTTGAGAAAGAAGTGAGAGGAAAGTACATGAGATGGGATGAGGAAGAGATTAAAAAAAAAGTAGGCAATAATATTGCTACTGAAAATAGCTAGAGGATGTTATTTACAGCTTCTGCAAAGTCAATAAACATCCACAGATGCAGTTTAGTGAGGGTTTTAATCAAGAAAGTACATATTAACAGGGATATTTATGCTAACACAAAGTGTCATTGATACTTTGAAACTTAGAGCCCAAATTCCAGTTATTGAAAGTCTGTGAACAGGAAAACCTCATTATTTTTTTGCATAGTCTTCCTCTGTAATACATTTATTTCATATATCTTAACATTCAAAGAAGTTATCAGGCTGACAGGCTGGGGTTTGCTGTTTAACCCACACTAGTTGTTATATAAATCAATGGTGATAAAATAGGATAAGTCACACTGCCTATTTACAGAAACTGTAGATTACACTGATGCATCCACTATTGTGTGGCACTGTTTGGTGATGTTCCAGCTGTCCTCCATAAGGTTGCCAACAGATAGGAATTTGGGGAGTGAGAAGTGGGTTGTTGATGATCTAGAACTGGAGAGAGCTCCATCAATTTTTTTCAGGTAAGATTGTTGGACAGACACTGTTGAATTATATCAACAACAAGGGAGGATCCCCACTGACAGAGTTGTGTTAAAAGGCTCACTTGAGTGTTTCAGTTCCAAATTACTTCTCATAAAAGTACTTGGCTTTCTTCCTCTGTTTACTGTTCAGGAAACCATCTTTAATCTTTTCAAGGAAGTCCATTTTCTTTATTACATTCAAAACCAGTACATTTTTAATCAAGTACTCTGAATAGCATATCAAATGAAGTGGTTGACCCTCAGATCAGTGTAGCAGATACCCTAATCCATTTATTATGTTTGAGAAAATACGTGCTTTTATTAACTTTGATAAAGAACAAAACCAGTAATCTCCGGAAAGATCTTCAGCACATTTCAAATGTTTCACTCCTGTTGGCTTCAGCAGAGCTGCCAGCATTTCTGAAATACCAAACACCAAATGTTAGTGAGTAGGGAACATGTGCCCAAGGAAAGCACACACAAAACCAATTCTCTTATTCTGTGTTTACTTACTCTGCAGAGTTGTCTCAGAGTACCAACTACAATCTGTAAAAACAAGATTGCTTCCTTCTGGACCCAACTTGCATAAATATTTCAGTAGATAGATACATAAATTTAAAAAAAAAAAATATGTTGTGGTGAATGGAAAGGAGGAAAAAACAAATCTCAGATGGACTGATTTGTAAACGAATAAATATTACATCGTCTTTACACAAAGTTCCATAAAGGCCATCAGATTATCAAAGTTATGAGAAGCGCTTACTAGGTATGGAAAAGGATGACTCTCAGGGCCCTAACCAACTTGTAATTCAGTTAATTATTTTATTCAGTGGTAGCCTTTGGGTTGCCAGCTGTGTTGCATTGGCTGTTCAATACTTTATTATTTCTTTATTTTCTGTTATATCCAGTTATCTCTGTCATAATCATCCCTAAGTAATCACTCAACTTAGAAAGATTCTGTACTGAGCATTACTAATATCCTGTGGTTTCTTTGCCCATCTGAGATGTCATATGGTGCTCTTTCCAAAACCACATTTATAGAGCACAGCTTTGGAACTTTTTAATTTTCTAGAGAAGAGCTTATTATTAAACACTAGACTGTCATCAAAACAATTCAATATGCATGACCTAAATCTATTTGTGGTTAAATAGTAAGGTCTGGAGGTTAATAAAAAGAATTGCAGCAAGCTGCTCACAAGATAATTCAAGAAACTTAGGAAAGATCACAGAATTCCATCCGTTTTCCCATTAGGCTTGAGACAAAAAGTAAGTTTAAAAGGAAGGTGATACTTGTATGTCCTATGTCCCTAGCAGTATTGAGAGATATTCCATTGTTTCAAAGGTTAGGTGAGAGAAAGGAACTATGTGCAGTTGGAAAAAGCTACTTTTTTTTTTTCATAAATTTAGCAGAATATTTTTTTCATCCCTCTTCTGGTAACTTTATTTTTTTTAACTGTCCTTAGCCTTGTGAGTTTGAATTACTAGAGTGGGAAGGAGAAGAGACCTAAATCAGCTTCCAGTTCAGCATTTAAGCAAGCACAGTCACTTCTCAAGTGCTGCTGAGTGTCACAGCAAGACAGGGAAGGGAAGTGGCACTAAATGACTCCTGAAAAGTCAGTAGGCTTATTAAGTCTTACTTAAAAAGTTGATTGGGGAGCTAATTTAGAGCTCCCCTGTTCTGCCTTTTAAGTATGATGAAAACCCTTAAAAGACTCTCGCTGGTGCTAACAGATTCAGAGTGGCATTGAGTGTAGATGTGAAGTGGGAACAGGGAAACACAAAGTTAGAAGAATTGGTTACCTTTAGAGTCCATTTCTGTGCATTTTTCCTAAAGGAAAAGTGGGCAATGAAGGATATTTTACTATCTGCTGCTGATATGAATATTTTCAAAAATACAGTGGGCCAGAGTCCTGCTGTCAGAAGCCTCTTTTTCTTCGACTTTGTCAGTGTATAGAAGCCTAATGTGGGTCTAAATGTCAAGCATGAGCATTCTTCATTTCCTAAGTGGTATAAAGGGACTGATAGTATAAAACCCTGATGTGTATAAGGGGTTTTGTTGGTGATAATGACATTCCCTTATTGTTCATGTCATAACCATGATATCACATAAAGAGCCAACCAGGCAATGAAAAGATGGCATTGGAAACTGTTGTTCGTGCTCTAAGTTGCTTCTGAGCTGAGCCTTTAAAACTGAATGTCATTTCATAACAAACAGCCTGCCCTTATAATGGGAATGTCAGTCCTTTAGAAAGTTCTTGTTTAGAGGAACCATGTGGTCGACAATACTCCTAATGAAGATCTTCTTCCTTTGTCTCTGCACTTGCCCTCTCTTTCATTTCGTTGCATAGAGATACCAGCCAGGACTCTTCAATTATGGGAAAAGCTTTTCATTTTAACAACTGTTTTGTAGACATTCTTGCTAATGCATTTTGTCTGCCTTTGTTTTCCAGCCTCCCATTTCTATTGTTGTCTTTTAAAATGACAGGAGACGGAGCTTTTTCATTAGGAAAAAAGCTAAGAGGAGACAGTACAGTTCAGGCTGTGCTTGGAAGAAAGAACAAAGGCTTGACTATTTAATTTTAATTTCACCACAGGTGCATATTAAACAAGATATTACTGTCTTATGGACATTAGAAGTGTACCAATTGGAAATATTTTGAGAGAATGAATTTTTAATCTATGACATCAATAATGTGGCCCACAACAGAATTTGAGAGTATTCTATTATCTATGGAGTGTGTACACGCTTGCTTTTGTCCTCCCTCTGTCAAGAGTTAAAAGACATTATTAGTTTAAACTTCAGGGGAAGAAGTTTAAGATAATTAGTGTTTTTCACCTTCCAAGTTGTGCAAGCTAAACAGTACATGTATAGGTAGTTATGGTACCCCTTGACTTCCTAAACAGGCACAGGTATTGTGCACCCTATTGTGTTTCCCAGCACCATGTCAACAGGAGTGTTGTTGGAGCTGACTCTGCTGTTAGTTGTCTGCCTAGTACTCCATTGACACTAGACAGTCACTTTTGGACCCCAGAAAGACAGCAGGATCTGTATCCACATACTGTCATGGAGTTTCTTCTATTTGTGATTTCAGATTTTTTAGATAAAATGTATCTTGTGTGGACTTGATGATCGTACAGGTCTCTTCCAACCAAGGTGATTCTGTGATATTTGTAGGTATTCTTGTAAAGTTTCTTCCTCTCCCCTCCCACACTACTTTTTGCACCAAAAAGTTTTTCAGTCTCTTTCAGACTACTGAAAGTGTCATGGCTGCTGCTATAAATGGATAAAATAATCCACCTTTGGATTCTCCACCTCCTCTTTAAATCCATACCTACCAGATATTGGAGACTGTAGTTGGAGCATTTGTACATATGCCTCAACTTTTTGTAACATCCCTAGTTGCTGTTGAAACAGAAAAACAACCCATAAGAGGATATTTCCAAGTGTTGTTGAAATCACCATTCCCTATTATTAAACAATGCGTTAACTGCCCAAAAATTTATTTAAATAGTATTTCCATCTTTGTCTTGTTTTCCCTGAGCAAAAAAGTGACATAAAATTGTATTTCCATCCAAGGCAATGAAACATGAGACTGAATATATAAATATATATACAGAGATAGATCTTTAACAAGCCCGTTACTTGCTAACTTCTTTGTTAACAAAAGATAAGGCACAAACCAAGGTTGGTGCTATGTGTGATATTTTTGTCCACTGCAGAATACCTTAGTCTTTAATTCTAAAATGCAGACCATCGTAAATATGTATAGGTAATAAATGTGTTATTTAATCTATGAGGTACCAATAAGGGAAATAACAGGCTGACCCATCAGATCTCAAAACAAAGACCCTTCACAAACAAGCATGTTATTAACATTAACACAATGTTACCAAAGTCTTTCATTGTGCCAAATTGCATGTTGAATTCACTTTCTGCATGTCATCTCTGTACTATTATTATAATCAGGAGGTTGCCTTGATTTAATTGCTCTGTTAAAGCTTACTCTAAATTTGCAATATTATTGAACCTACCTTAAAAGAGATACAAACTAATTTTGCCATTAATGATAGGCTGAGATAGATAAAAGAAGCATTATTCTTTTTGTATTTCTAGTTAAATGTTCAGAAAACTATGCTAGATATGTAAGACAATCCTCTAACATTGAAAGAGTGGCTTCCAGCTGAGACCAGTTTAGCATACACTTAACACCTGCTGGCTTACCCAGAGGGAGGCTCCCTTTTGGCTTCTCAGGCGGAGCTGCTGCCAGGGCACCACATGAATCCCATTTTGAGTGTCAGATGCAGTAGTGCGTAGGACAAACACACAGCATGACACCCTGCCAGATGAGGACTCCACTAATTGGTCAGTCTCCCCTAGTTTCTGACCACCCGTTGACAGACACAATAACAACATCCCAAAAGGAGGAGTGGTTGTGCCAGGATGAAACAAACTCTGATGGCTTACCCCAGTGATTTTCTGGCTTTGTGTTTCATGTCTGTGCAAAATAATAATGGTTTGTGGGCCTGAGCCTATAAAGAGCTGTTTAAGCACTCCATGTTACTGCTAATTCTGTCTTGAATCCAGTTTCTGCCATCGATCTGAAATAAGTTAGTGCTTCCTTGTTGCTTTCTTTCTGAAAGCACCATTGTGTTTTGAAGTCTGGCACAACCTAGGGACTCTTATTTTGTTTTCAGTGCCTGGCAGACCATGACAGCTTTTTTTTTTTTTTCCCCTCCAAAACCTGGCTTGTCTGTGTCCTTCATCTTCTTCAACAGCATTGGCTGAAGTTTGGTTACTCTGAAGTTTGGTTACTGTGTGCTATAGCTGACTGACAACAAAATATGCTGACCTGACCTTATCACATTAAACAGATATGTCTCCATAGGGAACAAAAGCAACAAAAAAAAAATAAAACAAAAAAAAAAAAAACAAAAAACAAAACCAAAAAAAAAACCAAACAACCCAGAAGACTGAGGGTCAACTAGATAGAGGCAGAAATGAGTGTAAGAGTACTTATGTGAGTGAGCGGAGGGGAATGGCAAGGCTGAACAAGAAAACATAGATGTGCAAGACTAAAGGAGCCTGAATGTGAGGGAACTTGGAGGAGGACAGGAAGAGAAATAGACACCCAAAATGAAAGAGAGAAAAGAGTAACTGGAAAACTTAACTCTAGACCCTAATCTACAACAAACAATGGATGAGGCTTCAACAATAATTCTCCCCTGCGAACATTTTCGTTTGGGTGATCTCTGAGGTTCTTGAGCTAAGGCTTAGCCTATATCTATGGTGAGGAGTAAGGTTTGGTGGGGTGCCAAAGCCTAGCACTGCAGTTGAAGTGGGACTGCAAAAGGGTGCTGAGGGAAAGTGTGGATTGCATAAAGAATTCTCCCCTGAGATGGTTCTCATCCTTTTCCACATCCTAACTTCCTGCTGTTGCCTTCTGCGCTAGAAGGCAGCTGTGGGAATTACCTGACAGAGTCAGATCATCTAAAGCTAAGTGAGATACAAGAAATGAAAATGCCAATATGAAACCAAAACCGTTCTCAAATTAAATGCTTTATTGTATTTCCTGGTCTATAGAGTGGTGGCAGTCACATTTTTCTGCAGGTGTAGAAACAGGTAAATCTAAGCAGATTCTGTTCTCTGCTCACCTGAGTGTATAAAATACATATTCAATTGCATATGTGTAGGGACCGAGAGACTTGCAAAACAGTGTTTTTTCTTTCTTGTTCATTTAAACTCGAGGGCAGATAGCAGTGAGAAAAGACAGTAGAGCAATTGTCTTTCTGGAGGAACAATTTTCAAAATGAGTAAAAGATGTGGGAGCAAACATTGTATTAAACCTATTCAGCCTTTGTTACCAATCCCACAAGCATTAGCTAAATATTAGCCTGACTACCATTGGGTAGGGTGATAGTCCTGTAATGTAATACCCATTTATGAAGAAGAATGAAATGGAGTAAAAGCAAGAGATGTTTAATATTCAGCATATTCACAAACCCATTTTATCACTGAACATCTGTTGCACAAGTAAAGTGACTGTGTGCAAACACTTAACATGAGTGTACAATTGCTTCTTTCCAAGGTGGATTAGAATAATATGGGTAACTGACTCTCAGCTCGGTGCCGGGCTGGTTTGAATGTCCTCTGGTAGGTAGCCAATGGAAATTTTCTTGTTGAAATGACAGGTATTCTTTCACATACCATGTTCTGTTAGAGCATATGTTGAAATGTCTATATCATTTCAGTGATGAGCTTCTTTTCTGGCACCTATCAATGTATGTTCATGGTAATCACAAGCAATATCTTGTCAACAGCTATCTGCCATAAGTGATCCTAATCCACTTTGTAATCATTTTCAAAGCCTCTTCATTTTCACTGAAAGGTTTGTTTTATGTAGAAGAATTCTTACTAATGTGCAAAATTGCCCTTAGTTAAATCCATTGTAGGAGCTGAAAAGGAACACAAGTATAAACCTTCACAGCTGGAGTACAGATAGCTAC
This sequence comes from Podargus strigoides, assembly GCA_028020825.1. Taxonomy (NCBI): domain Eukaryota; kingdom Metazoa; phylum Chordata; class Aves; order Caprimulgiformes; family Podargidae; genus Podargus; species Podargus strigoides. Next base: position 15,646,668 of record CM051630.1, read on the forward strand.
TGTGGATGTAGCTTACACTTCTCATTTTTCACATGCAGCATATGCTTGGAGAGTGATGAACAGATGCAACTTGTTTAATGGGGCAAATCACATGCATTTTATCTTCATGACTTCACATTTCGAGAGTGCACTCCCTCTTTACCTATGCTTAATATGACTCCAGATATGTGTGAATAGCTGTGGCAGAGTATTGACATGGCTTAGTTTAAGCTAGAAAATAAAGGTTACATGGCTTCATGTCTGAAGTTCATTAAAATGGGAAATATGTAGTGTACAGGTGGCAGCAAAAATGCAGCGTTAAGTGTTTTGATTGGGCTCAGACTGCTGATGCAGGGGGAGGATTTGGCATCTGAAGGTGCTCCATGTTATTATTGACCAGGGCTGGAGGCCATGGCTTTACCTGGTGCTCTGGTCCCCTGCCAAGCCCTGTCTGGCACCCATAAAAGTATTTTTCCATGTTTTTTCCTCCACTGGCTCTCTGGCTGCATTGTTGAGGGAAGATAAAGGCAATCCTGTCATATTATATGCAGAACTTTACCAGTCAGGAGCCTGAGTAAGCAGCTGTACTGGACATTACTTCTGCTATTTTTAGTATCCTACATGTGAAATAGTCTCCAAATATCCTGGCACGTGCCCATTTTCACTGACGTGACAGCCTTTTCTTTGTTTTGTTCATCTTAGTGCTGGAGAATAAGCAGATTTAAGTTTTTAGCATTGCTGCCCCTGTTCCTGCAGTCTAGACATCACATAGTATTTCTTCTGTTGCAAACCTAGAATAGCAGCCCTTTTCTAACTCTGTTTGAGATTGAGGGGAGCCAGACAAGTCCATATTTTAACTGCACACACTAATTGAGATTAGAAGCAAAAAATGATATACAAGATAGCGTAAATTCAGATAGGCAAGACAGGCAAATTCAGTGTCCTCTTCTGGTGGGGTTATGGACTGATTTTACTGGTGTTTCTGTAGATTCTTTTTTAAAATAGCTGACAATTGAGTCTGATCCCAATTTCCTCCTCCTAAACCAAGATCCATACTTTCATATGTGGAGAGGGTAATGGATATGGATATGTTTACTGAAGCCATGCATGAGGGATGCTAAGTCCTAAGGAATTTAAGAAAAAGAGATAATTAGGATAATCTTTTAGCCAACTATTGGTCTCAACAATCATGTTTTTCAGAGGTATTTTGGTTTTAGGTTTCGTTTTGGTCTGGTTTTATTTTTGATTAGGAGCTGGTAACAGTGGAATACTTGAATGCAAAAATATTTTCTTGGCAGAAGTCCAGACATACATCTCTAAAAAGTTATATTTTCTCTCTCTCATTTTGTCTTCTTTGCCTTCCCTGTTATTGATGCACATAATAAAACACTAGGAAAAAAAGACAAATCTACCCAAAAGGTCAAAATCAATGATCCTTTTACAGATGGCACCTTTGGGAATCTTGGGTACTTTACCATCAGCTTGTGTTTGAGACTGTTACTTGAATACTTGTTTTTTGATGACAAAAATCAATGACTTCTTTAAAGAAGACACCCTTGGGGCTAGAGGGATGCAGACTTTGAAATGTTTACTAGTCTGTGCCTGTCTCTGAAAGACTAATAAACATATTTATAAGTTTATGAGCTTCTATTTAATTTTATAGATTGGAAATGGTGTATAGTTTTGACAAGAATATTTAAGCTGATGTGCCCCAGTGAGACACATTCTGCATCACTTTGCAAATTTGCATAGAAGTTCTGATCCAAAACCGATTGACATCAACAGATATATTTACATTAGGTTTAAATTTATCCCTGTGAAAAAGCCACTGAAGTTATTGGAGTTAGCTTGTTAATCAATTCGTTCCAATGGCCAGATACTAAATCAGTTCTCAAAATAAAAGGATAGAAAACCCACTCACAAAAAGATAAGAAATGTACTTCTCTCAAATATTTTTTTTCCTTTATACACAAATGTGTTGTCATTCTGAGCTGCAGAGAGCATTTGCTTTTTTAAAAACAAACACATTTTTTTACCTTATTTAGCTGCTGCTAATTTAGCATTACATTTATTTGTGTTAGCATAATTTACGTTGACATCAGGGCAGATACTCCTTGATTTTCCTGAATGAGCCAGGCAATAACAGGCTCTTGTAAGTTAATAGGACATTTGATCTGGATATCCTGTGATGCAGTGTTGAGGCTTTGGTGCTGGAGTCTGGACAATCAGTTTTCTCATCAGCTGTGCAGATACAGACTTTGCCAGGACTGCTTTTTCTTCCCCCCCTGCCCCAAATCAAAAATTTAAAGTTGTTTCAGTCTTGTCTTGCAACTTGGTTTCTGAGGAATCAGCCACATAAATTACTTTTGAAATAGACTAACAGTGTATAGTATCCTTGTATTAATTTTCCTTTGACTCTGGATCTAATCAGTAAATACAGTGATATCAAATGTGCACCCTAACTAAACAAGTGCATTGGAAGGATAATAGTATAATTTCATTTATGAATTATAACACAGGAAATCATGCATGGGAGAAGCAGAAGGGAAAGGGTTATCAGGCATTGGAACAGGCTGCCCAGGGCAGTGGTGGAGTCACCATCGGTGGAGGTATTTAAGAAACGTGTAGATGAGGTGCTGAAGGACACAGTGTTGTGGTGAATTGGCAGTACTAGGTTAATGGTTGGACTTGATGATCTTAGAGGTCTCTTCCAAGGCTATTTTATGATTCTGATATCTGTGATAGCTGTACTTACTCCTATGTACCTCTGCTCAGCACTTGTGAGACTGCATCTAGAATAATGTTACATCACTAAACTGAAGCGAGTTCAGCAGAGTGCCACCAGGATGTTCAGGGGCTGGAGCACCTGCCCTGTGAGTAAAGGCTGAAGGCACTGAGCCTGGAGAAGAAAAGACTAATAGCAGACTCCTAATACATATGAGAAGATTGTCCCGAAGATGAATCCTATTCAGTGGTGCATGTTGAAATGGCAAGAGACAATGGACATAAATTGAAACAGGAATTCAGAATTTGTATAAAGAGATATCTTTTCATCAGGATGACAGTTAAACATCAGAACAAGCTGCCCAGTTTCCATCCTTGGGAGTTTTCAGGACCTAAACAGAAAAAACCCAGAGCAAATTGATTAGATCTCAGCTGACCCTGCTTTAGGCAAGAGGTTGGATTATGAACCTCCTTAGGTCCCCTCTAACCTGAATTTTCCTGATTCCTAAGGTTCTCCACAATACAATATAAATCTATATAGTTGTAACTATGTACGCAGACAGAATCACAACACAAGTTTGCTTTAGTTATTTTCTGTCATTTTCCATGACAAGACTTTGTTTTGGGCTGCTACAGTTTTATAACTTTATCAAACCTCATGTGTTTGAGCTGAAATTCAAGAAGGATTTATTAGTTACCTGCACAGCTTCAGTCATCTGAAAGCAAGGCTAGGGCAAATAATTTTTTGTATTTCTAATAAAATGTCCTGTGCACTTTGGGTGATGGGGGAGGCAGTAACTCTGGGAAACCTGCTAATGTCAAGTTACTGTTTGATGCAAGGAAGAAAGTGAGAGCCTGTCTTCAAACTCTTACTTGGTGTAAAGGCCATTAGTACAGAGTGTTATTTTCATACTTATATTAAGATATGAAAGTATAATTTTCTTGAAAGACTTTGCTAAAAGTCTTAGTTTTAAGGATTTTGCAACTGAGGCAGTATTCTGTTGGATTAGTTTATTTATTTATTTACTATACCAAAGAAAAGGCCTGATACTACTTGAACAGTTAGCTGCTCTGATGCTATTTCACTTTAAGAGGAACAATTGCTTGAACTTTTTTAATGTTGGCAAGAGAGTCATGAATCCCAATAAGGCCATGAATACATTTATTATTAATTTTCTTCTCATTCATTTTTAATTTTCTGTCAGACAGAATCAAAGGCTGGATTGGTGACTTCAGTGTTTTCTACCTTGCTCTATTGGCTTCAGAAGTCCTTTAATAAGGCAATTATTTATTCTGGACATCACTGGGAAATCAAAGGTGAAGAAATCAGGGATATCTAAACCTTGTAGTGCATTAATTCAAACACCACTCACATTGTTGGCTAGAGTTCATGGCTCTAGTTCTTTAATGTTGTCTGGTTTGGTACTTTTTTCATTTTAAAGTTAGCTGGAATGTATGGAATGGAGAGTGAAGGGAAACCACAAAAGGACTTAGCTTATAAGGCAAGAGTCACTGGAATCAGCAGGGGTTCTGGCTTCTGGATTGAGAGTAGGCTGGTTCATTGTACTGAGAGGAGGCAAGCAGAGGATCTTTGAGAAGGATTTAGTGCATACGCGTACCCACAAGGCTTTCATTAGGGAGTTTTAGTATAGCAGTGGCTACATATGCCTGTTACCTCCAGAAAACAAGGTAGTAGATCTGACTTCACTGCAGTTATTTTGTCTAAGGTATGGTACTGCACTGAGGCCAGTGAAAAAGCTTGCATACATTTTACTGCATCAGGTTTTCAAATAGAGTATGAAATGTTTATCTAACTCTAGTACATATTTCATATTTCTAGTTCTGGGGTTTTTTAAGTGAATAGGGAAAACAAGGCACTGGTAGAGAAATGTATGTGTTTGTGATTGAGGAGTTATCTGTGCAAAGACAGCCATGAGGTGAAAAGGCTAATTTTGTTTTCATTTAGTAGACCTCAGTTTTACCTGTGCAGACATCCAAACCTAGTACATGTGTGAAACAATTCTTCAGCTCCTTTTATTTTGCTTTTTGTACACTACTGATAGGATTCCACCACAAGCAGGAGGTAGTGGTTTTTATATACTTCCTCAAAAAGGAATAATCTGTTACTCACACTGCTTTGTTATCAAGATATTACTGCATCTCTTGCTATTTTGTTTTTGCTCATTCTTCAGAATTTTGGTCTTCTATGAAGTTGACAGAACAAGAACGGAAAAGGAGACAAGACATCAAACCTGACATTTAAAGGTTCAAACCTTCAATGTACTGAGCAGATAGTCTAAAGCTAACACTTATGGAATTTTCTTGTCTTGTATCCTGAATTCTTCCTGCAGACCTCCTTGACACTAAGCTGCCTTATTGCAGCATGATTTAGTTTAAATGTGATTTAATATTCCACACATAACACTTTGCTCTAATGCTCTGTGTTGGGCAAAGCTACAAGAGTCTATTTGAAAACATTTAGCCATGTGCTCCTGAGGAAAAAAAAAGTCTCTCTTCCTCTCTGTCTAATCATTCTGCTGATCAGAATGCTGCCTTAAGAAAAAGGAATATTGTACAAATTGCTGTAAAGTTTTATGAGCCAATTATTACAGATATAATTGTTGGAGGTTACAGAGGTCTATAGATGTCTTATTTTCCATAGGCCAGTGCCCTTTTATGGTCCTCTTTTATAGTTAATGCAATGCCTCATTTAATAATTTAAAAATAATTTACTGGAGTTAAATTGCTTTTTTAGAAGGCATAATCTTATCATTCTCATTTTTATAAGAAACTCATTTTAATTTGTTTGCTGTGCCTTTCTCACACAAATTTAGGAATTTAATGGAGTGGAAATTGAAGGCTGATGGCATCAATGAAATTATTAATTTGGTAACCGAATGATTTATTTGGTTGATTTAGATGGAATTTTCAATACCCAATTATCTTTGGACTCTATTAAAGAATGAAGCCCCACCAAATAACAGTTCTCACTCAGAGTTCCCCAGGATGAATTGAAAAGGACATCTTCATTATTGCTATTGATGTTAATGTGGAAATCACTTACTGTTAATAATCCTGAAGGACAGATAAAGGCTTATTTTTACCCTCGAGAAGCTAGGTACCAAACCCTAAAAATGTTATCTTAGTGAATGAATATTACCTGCAGATAGCCATGCAGAATATCTTAACAGTTTACTTTTATCTCTACCAAGCCCCATTAGAATAATTTAGTAAAAGGAAAACATCTTTTAGTCATGCAAATGAGTTTGATATTTTTTTAATAAAGGTGGTAATATAAATATATAAAGAGACTATCTGAAAACCTAGATATAAGCATGCAAAAGAAATATTTATTTTCTATTACATTCCATAAGCCTTTACTTTTAGGGTTATGAAGAACCCTTCCATAAAAATCACCATTTCAGATTCACATTTTAAAAATAATTATTTTAATAGTGCCTTTTGCCAATATGAACATTTGTATATTCAACACATATTGTTTCCTGAAGAGAAGCAAACACCAATATGACAGCACACCCTAGTGAAAGGGTCATGGTCTTTTTTGATTGTTTGAACCTGTCCTGGCTGACACAGCTATAATCTAGAGAAGCATATTTCTCAGTAGTTCTACAGTTGATAAATGTAAATGCAGAAGGAACTGCAAATTAAACATTCATTGCTTTAAAGTTGGTGTCAGATGTTAGATACAATCTTAGTGATTTTAGAAGTCAAAAAGAAATGTATTCTCATATATGCTAAAAAGACAGAGTATGAAACTAACTGCAAAACAACTAGAGATAGTCAAATACTAATACCAAAGCAGCTTAGATTTAAGTGATCATTGCCAATTCATAGACATAACATGTTGTTGTAGCATCAGGAAGATTGATGTCGGGTATTAAATGATTCCTTGGAAACTTAGTTTGCTCCCAGGTTTTTTTGGGTAAAAGACGGTTTGAGGAAGAAAGTCAATTCCATACAAATGTTGGGTTCTCAGAGTGCCAGAGGTTAATTGCTTGGTACTTCCACTTTTGATCCTCAAAGCATATGCTCTTCTAGTCGGGTGATATCAATCACATGCCAGTTATGTGATTTTCTGTATTCAGAGTTGGTTTTGCAATGAGATGAGAGATTTAGTAATTTAAAATAAGGTTGAAAATGGTTAAATAACTCTTGCAAAAGGACATAAATATTTAAAGGCAAACACAATGAATCAAGGTCTCTCATTGGCTCACTTCAGATTTGGGAGTGTTCAAGTGTAGCAAACTAACAGTAAGCAATGCAGTACATGGCTTACTGCAGAGCCAGTCCTGAGCCTTCAGTCTCAGCAGCTGTTGACTTCTTACTCAGCCACTAACTGAAAAGGTTATCCTATGATTCTGCTTCTCCCTCCAGTGCTCTTATTTCCCCAAATCTCTTTTCTTTCAGTGGGGACAATTTTATGTTATACTCAGGGTTTGACACTGTAGTATAGGTTGTCATGAGAAAGTTATGTCCATGCTTAGAAACTGTTTTGTCAATTTCTGCCTAGGTTGGTCCACATCCCATCAATATCAATATGCATTTCCCCATCAATATCAATAGACTTTGATTCAAACCTTATAGACAGACAAGAAATTATACAGATGTGATTAGCACACAGTGAGATAATGTCTACGTTAAAATTAATCTCTTTTTCTCCACAAGATTAGTAATGCCAACAAGGATGGCTGAAGTAAAAGTGTGTTTTACTGAAGTGGCCCAAGAGAGATTTAATGATACATATGCATTTAATTAAACTTTCAGCATTTTGCTGTTGGGTCCCAGCGCAGAGGGTAACTTTGTCTGAAAGCTGCATGTCTTGTTGCAGCTTTCAGCTCTTACTGAATTTACAGGTTATAGCTTAATCCCTGGTGGAGAGCCCTCTACCTTTCTGTGCTATATATAATTTGTACAGCTGGATATGGGTGATATTCTCTGGTCAGAAGACAGTTGGAGCAGAACTAGTGTGAAAACTGAAACACTTTTTTATTCTAGCAGACAATACCTCTCAAATCAAAGAGGGAATCATTTCTAGGGTAAGAAGAATAGGTGCTGTCTATGGTATATCTGACCTTTGTATTAAAGCTTCAGCTTCTTGTAATTCCACTCTGTCAAGTGTACAGGAAAAAATACACATAACTCGATAAGTGAAATTAAAGAAAAAAAATCTACATTTTAGTTGTATGATAGTTGTGAAAGGAATTCATGTAACATTCTTCTACCTAAAGACTGTGTGAATTTTTGATGAATTCTCTGACTCTTGTAGGATTGTTAAAGCTGTTCAGGGACGAGTAGAAAGGGTACAATTCCCCTTCTTTTTTCCTTCCTCTCGCTCTTAGTAATTTAAATCAACTTACTAACCCTTTTACACCACAGTTGAAAAGCTGCCTCCATTCTGTCATCAACAAAACATCACTTGTAATTATTTTTATCACTTTTTACCATGTACAGTAAAGAAAAATGCCTAGAACTGTATCCTGAACCAAAAATCAAGCTTAATCCACTTAATTATCAACAATAGAAAGTGATTCCTACTTCTCAAAGAGCTCTAACAGGCATAATTAGCTCAACCTTAGAGAAAAAAAATAGCCAACATGGGAGGACAAGAGAAAAGTTAAAAATGCCACAGCAGTATATTATTCCCTTTTTCTAAAAATACTTATCACATGGAAAGGAGGGCTGCATGATACTGAATTGCCAAGTTTTTTAACGTAATGAAGTACTAAGGTACAAACAGATGCAGAAAAGCTCCTCAATTCCATCAGCTGTCTGAAGAGTAACAGGTTCACTCAGACATTTTGCAATTCTGAGATGACTTTATCTGTCTGACCCCCATCTAACTGTTCTACTAGCAGTGGGAAAAATGTGTCACACTGCAAGAGACAGCCACATAAAACAAAAATCCAAGTGATGTAAAATTCATTTTCTAATCCTATGTATGACTAACATTTCTAGCAGAAACAATGAAAAATATTTAAATTGGAATTAGTTTGTGTTAGTTCAGGAACTCTGAGGCAAATAGCAAATAACTTATTTATCTTGAGCCTATCTCAGCATGACTCTAGTAGGCCACTGCACTGTCACTTCATAGTGGAGTCTCGGGAAGTTCTTTCTACCCCCACCTTTCCTCTTACTCTTTAGAGCACCTGGATCGCTGTGGTACTGCTGCTCATGTAAGATGTCAAAGATCCTTTCTGAGATTGGAAACTTTTTGAATCTTCAGTGTGGGGAGTATTTTAAGTTACAGTGGAAATAACTTGACCCTTAAAGCTCTTACAATTCCATCAATATGGGTGCTGATTAATTACAGTTTTCTTAAAACTATACAGCAACTAATCTGATCAACTAGCAGAACTTTTGAATCCTTCCAGTCTAGTAATTATACGTTCTTAAAATCATGTTTTATGAACACACATCAGAAAAGTATGATTAAAAGCAGGCAAAATGTACAAAAATTAGGGGCAAAACTTGTTCAGATGTTATCGATAAAAATGTTCTCTTGTAACAAAGCAAGATTTTTTTCTTCGTTGTTTATGGAAATTATACCAATGGCTGTTTATTTTCACTATGAAACATAATGAACATTCTAAAAGATTTACTGTTGATTCTTGACAGGTTAAAAAGGATGCTCATTGTCTCAAACATCAGGTTAAAAACTCAATTCCCAGTCGCCTGTACCACATCAACATTTCTTCTTTCCAAAGTCAGTGTCTCATAGTATGGTGAGTATCTTCCCTTTGTTCAGTTAGGTAGTGTATAGGAGAGGGCAGTTAACAGACACCTCAGATATCCCCACTAGAAGGGATAGGTTAGAATAGCACAGGTTATGAATTGTAAAACATATTTTTGATTACCTTGGATAAAGATGTACCAGACTGACAGAAGCAGCCCTGTGTATATGTCAACTGTTCTGATCTTAAGTAAAGCTGAAGGAGGTTACCTTACATTAAATGTGACATTAGGACTGTCCACATTATGCTGACTATCTATTGCACTGCAATTTTATTAAATGTGTCTCTTTCCCCGCCTGGAAAATTTTCCATGAAACTTGAGGATATTTGTACATCTGCTCATGAGGTCTAGAAACCTCGCTGGTTTGCAGAACAGTACGGTCTACTTCATCCATACCATTTACATAGTTTATCATTGCAGATAGGAGGCTTTCTGTAAACCTTGCAGCTGCTCTACACGTGCTACACAATTGCATGTATATGTGTATTTCAGTCTGGGGAAGAAGTGGAAGGGTTTCAAAATGGTCTTAAGGTTTTAAGCTTACTGTTCGTAGAGCTGGGAGTTCACAAGATACAGACATGGGGTTTACCTGTGGAACCATTAGAAGAAAGTGAGGTTTCTTTGGCAAGCTTCAGACAAACAAGATTCTTTGTAGTCACGGTAAAAATAAGTTAATAATGAAAGTGCTGACAAAATCTTAGCTGCAGTATCATGAACTTTGCTGTTGTAAAAACACCAGGATTAAGAAGAGGTGTGTGGGTAATAAAATCTCCAAAGAAACAAATTGTATATCAATGTATAATTATGGCTTTCTGGAGGATTTGAAACTGTGTGCATATTTCTTTATATTTCACTCAAGCAGCTAAAGGACCGTTGGCAAGATATTGTCAATGTTTAAAACTACAAAATCTTTCAAACAACAGCCTGGGGCTTTTTTGTGTAGTACATAGTACTTTTACTATTCAGCGAATATCACTTTTACATGATGCAAACAATGTGAAAAATCAAAGGGAAGAAATATTGAATAGAGAGGAACAACACTCTTGGACAGAATTGCCATCCCGTGGACTTGATACAGGCCCACTGATATTTGTGGGAGTTGACTCATTCTTGAGAAGTATTTTAAGACAGGTCAGATGTTATGTTTGCCTCATCTATATAGGGCAGCGTAAAGGGAAAAAAAGTATATGAAGTGGGGTTTTTTTTCAAATCTTAAAACTAGCATTTGGTATCAGCTTTGCAAAACTTAATTGATGTTGAGTACACCTGTTTGTCCATGCAAAACCCTACATTCACAATGCAAATTGACTGAGCATGACATTCACACAAGCAGCAGAATTGCGAAGTGAAGCTTGCAGGTGTGGAATAGGTGCCGCAAGCAGTTACAGGGCTTCATGTGTGCAGTTAAAGGGAGACTGGTAACGCATGCCACAATACAGCAACATTTATTACATTATATGTACTGTACAATCAGGTTCACATATGACACTGTTTGCCTATAAGGGACCAGATTTTTCATGTATTTAGGAATTTAACAGAATATGAATGCCTAGTCAGTTTTACAGAAGTCCTCAAGTTAGTTCTAATACCTAACTCACCATCTAGTTTTAGGTACCTAAATACCTTGGCAGCTTTGACTCTAGGTCAGTTCGTATACAAAGGAACTTCTGTAGCTAACCTTACCTGAAGGCCTTTGTCATTCCTATTTTTTCAAGTTCTGACTGTCAGATGTAACATTTTCATTAGCTAGTCAACAAAGGGGCTATTCTTATAACAAAAGCACGAGCAAATGTTGCTTCTGCTTGAGAAGGGCATGTATTTCACAAGCGGCTGAGTGTTTGTGGCCTTTTTGTTGCTGATGATAGTACTCTAGGGCATGTTTGTGAAATGGTAGAGTATTAGCGTCATGTTTATTTTGATCTTCTGTATGGAAGGGGAGGAAGGGGTGAAGAGTGAAGGTGAGAACAGGCTATGAAGTGCCTCAATAAACCAAAAGGAAAGCAGTCTCTGATGGAACAGCATGTTTCTCAAGGGAATGTACTGCCCTGCAGGAAGAGTATAATGAGTATGAAAAATGATGTTAACGTTAGTATTTCAGCAATTGTAAATTATACATTGGAAAATGGGGCTCATAAGTAAGAGACTGTTGAAGAGCCATAAGGCAGCAGAACATTCTTACAGTATGACTTCAGTGTTTTATGCAGTTGGCCAAAGAGAACACAGTGGTCTATACACTGCTTTTGCACGGTCACAAAACTGTTAGGGATGTGAATATTTATTTGCCAGTCTAAACAGATACCACCAATGTATGGACACTTGTTGATTGGTATTGGAAAGGAAGGTCTTTTTACCATTGGGTATCAAAATATGTGGATGAGATCTGATGGTGAAGTGCTGAGCTGTACCCCGTACTGTTAATGTATAAGTTATGATAGCTTCAGAACAGGTGAATTAGTACAAATCTATGTGAAGACAAAATCTGAGGAAATTGAGCAAGGTTTACAGACCTTGCAAATATACCTGTACGTGGCAGCTTTGGAAGCCAGAGAGTCAAAAGAAATGTCCGTTTAGTCACGTCAGTATATATAGCACAGCAAAGTTGTCACAACAAATCCATAGTCATCTTGCTAGTTCCAAAAATAAATGGCTGTGTTCAAATAAATAGCTTGGTAGGGAAGAACACTGATAAGATGTATATTTCTAAACACAACCTTATAATGAATTAAGACTCATGCGAAGTATTTGGTAGCTCTGATTCAAATATTTAGTGCCACTTTACTCCCTCTATACCCCCTTTTTCAGTTGCTCAGAGGAATCCCTTTAATAATATCACTGCTACTATACTGATACTGGGAGATTGAGTTTCTGGGGATAGTATTTCAGAGCCCATAAATCAGCATTTCAATCAGTGGAACTTACATGCTCTTCATACAAAATAATCTTCAAGAGTGAACCCTGGGAGGCAGGATGTGAATGCCAACACTAACAGTTATTGCCACTTTTTGTCTTTCCTGCCATTTCGGTTCTGTTTTGTTGAAGAGAAGGAGAACCAATGCATGAAGTTACACTTGTCCACTGCAGGATCCTTGCAGTTTCTGTGGTTTTGGATACTGGCATTCATCAGAGTCAGGATATTGAAACTGGATGGATCCAGCATGGCAGTTACCCTGATCCAGAAGTTCAGGATACTGCAAGTATTATTTGGGTTTTTTCATATCCATTTTGCACATGGCTGAACAGATTGAGTGGTTAATGCTAGTGGAATCTTCCACAGTGTTTCTCATCTAGCATATGTACAAGCAAATCCCTCCTATAACTCAGTATGCCCAGATAAAATGCTTATTAGCTATGTCCTTGAAGAGGGAAGCCTTGTGTTCTCTCAAAATCTGAACAACAGATGTAATAACCCTAAAAGATTGTTTCTTATTGCTATAATTTCAAGCATCAAGTTATTTAAGAGAATAACAATATTTTATTTCTTTCTTTTGCTACATTTCTCTTCTTGTCTCAGAAGGCAATTTTTAGTTCAGGCAAGGCTGAAGACAAAGCAAAATAGATGTATTGAAACATATGAATACCAGGAATGTGATTTCCTTGGCAATGATAATCCTGCCACAGCTGTAAAAAATTTACTCCTTTATCCATGTGACATTTTAACAGGATGGAAGCACCATGTTAGAATAAGCAGCTATAAAGGACTCAGTCCAAAATTACTAACAACAGCAGACTCTCCCAGGCAATATATTGTTTACAAATTCCAGAGAAATTGCTTTACCAAGATTACATTTGATTTTGATGCTCCAAAGCTTAGCCATAACTCTTCTCTTTTATTGTGACAAAGTTAAAACAGGCAGTTAAAAATGTTAATTTCTGCAGGGATCCAGAGAAAAAGATAAACATAAAATTATTCTGCCAAAAAATAAACAGTACAGGAGATGCAATTCCTTAGGCTTCATGAGGAGTTTTGGTTTTTATCCGTTTGTTGTTGTGAGAGAAATCAGGAGCAAATTCTAATATTTTGTCCAGTTTTCCTCAGCTCAAAGACAAATTCTGGAACTTTCATATGTATAGGTGAGATTACTGGTGCCTGTAATAGCTCATCCCTTTGCAAAGTCGGTTTGCAGTTCTGCAGTAAAGTTGCTATATTGCAGTAATGTTGCAATACTGGCCCTAAATGTTAAACCTTTGAAGCATGGTAAAACTTCTCTGTGCTTCAAATGGAAGTGAAGAGATACGGGTGAGGACAGGGGACTCAACTCCTCAGCCTCTGTATCACTTCATAAAATATGTTTTTCCTTCCTGAGGTTTCTAGATATGCTAATTTAATAACCTAGAGTGAATAGGACTTCCTTGATAATTCCATTCCCTGCCAGCTCTGTAAACTTAATGCTTGTATTCTGTGTTCTATACGAAGCTGTCGATAACATCCAGGTACAGATGTCCCCTACGATCTAGTTTATACTTGAACGGGGTTTTAAATGTATAGCAACCAAGCAGCTTTCTGACATGTACAGAGGAAACCAATTACTGTCTCTTCATCATCACTGCCCACTTTCCTTCTTGGCTATCATTTGAATGATGTATTGTCTGTTGTGTTCCCCGGGAAGGTTCTTTGTTCAGTGTTTTATGCACAGCCTTTCTAATGTGTGGATTAAACACAACACCAAGTTACAATATTACCATCGGAGGAGATTCTCGAGGCTACGAATGTCCTTGGAATGGTCTTGGAGGTAAACCAAAAGTCCTACTCATGTACTTTTCACTTCTAGCATGTTTTATCATAAAAGTTTCACTGGGGTCATTGTCAAGTTACCAGAAGGACTTTATATTTAGATATCTTTGTAATTTCATCACATTAAACTCCGTTCACCTTAAAAAGACACCTCTCTACACAGCTCTCAAAACAAATTGTGAGTCTGTAGGCAAAAAAAGAAATACATATTTTTACATCATGATAGTGAACATGTTCAAAGCAAATAGATCAGATTTAATGTTTTAAATTCTTGCATCAAGTATGTTACTGGTTTATTCCACTAACTGTAAAAATGGCTCAGTTAAGATAAGCAATGTCTTAGATGAACTCTTTGTCCTAGTTTGTTTTAATGGCAATTTCAGTGTGGCAAAAGTAGTTTTAAAAGCTTCCAGTAAACAAGAATTCAGAAAGTCCTCCTGGCAGGGACGGAATATAGTTATATCTATGCCAGTCTTACTGTTCCTTCCAGGAGTGCCTAATACTGGAAACATTCAATGCTTAAGAGTCTTGCAACTCCTATTTTTGTCCCATGTGATCTCTGAAGCTGTGGCATAAGTGAGGCATGACAATGATATAATGATTGAAGTAATTGCTATTCAAGTGTGCAATACATCATGATAATCCTACAGGGCTTTGATAAAGATGTGTGGGAGTTTTTTTGTCTTTTAGTACCTGATGTATACAGTATTCTAATTATTTCCAAAGAGTTTTCTGTCTGTTGTTGTATTTCTCCTCACAGATTCAGGAAAGGTGCTATGCAAGACTAATCTGACATTACTTGATATATCCCAGTGCACACTAGTAAAAAAAAAAAATCCTACTCTGTCTGGGTCTTTTAACATATTTCTAATTTTACTTGCCCAGTGTTAATGTAATGCAGTGCTAGTTATATCAGAGCATTTGATCTTTCTTTAAAAGCGTCTACTTGATGCTAGTTTTTTCAACATTGATTTAAAAATAATGCTAGTTCATGATGTTAGTGTTCATTTTTACTTTACGCATCATTAATATAAAGAAGACATGACTTAATATTTGAAAAATTTTTTGAAATTTAAAAATTGATGAACAAGGTAAAATTAAAAATAAACTTCCTTTAAAATATGTACAAAGCACAGGTGTTTCAGTTAATAAAGTGAGCATTGTTGTTAGAATACCTCCAGAGCTTCAGCTCATCTTGTTTTGTAATAAGAGATAGGAGATGTTATAAAGTTATATCTTGACAATAAGCATTTGATTAACTCACATGTGCTTTTGAGAGAAGAGAGAAATTACAGCAGAAGTGGGAGAGAACCAGTGACAGTATAGTGTTCCAGGATAACATTATTGCACACCTGAATGCAGCAAATGTGGAGAATATGGAAACCAAACCAAATTGCTTAGGTGTATGGCATCTAATAAAGTGCTGCTGATTTTCCCTTCTTACTCTGATGGGAAAATCCATTTGTAATAGATTCAGAAGTCTTTCATTTAACATGTCATTGTATATTTAGTTACCCTGACTGACATTCTTGCAGTCTGTGCACCAGCAAAATGACTTTGAACTCCAGCAGGATTTCATCTTGGGTTAATACAGAGTGCCCTTGATTTTTGGGCAGATATAATCACAAAGTAGTGTAAGATAGAGACTCATAGTCTGTATATGGAAATCTCATTCACTTTAGTGATCTTGATGTCAGTGGGACTAATTGTAAAGCTGGAATCTTGCTGATTGTCTTCAAAAATATTAGTACATAAGTTGTTTATGATTTTCTATACAATAATACATAGGATTTTTTTATGATAATGATGCAGTATTAGGAAAGAGAAGCAAATGCAACTGTACTCTGCTCAGTGTGTGTTCATGTGTTCAGGCACTCCTATGTTGTCAGAATGTTGATGATTTGTATGACATATGCCTAAAAAGCAAACAAAGTTTCATACTGGCTTCCAGAGTAGCTGCAGGATACTCTGTGCCCCTCTTCTCCTGTTGCATCCTACCAAACATTATTGGAAGAGATATGTGGTCTGCCATTCAGGAAACTTTCATTTGTATTTTCACAGACAAAATGTAATTATATCTTCTCTTTAGCATACACTTAAGAGATAAAGCAGAGAGATGAGAGAGAGAGACACAGGGAAAAAATCCCACTGGGTCTCTCCTGATGCCATTATAAAGAGCCTAATTGCCTCTGGGTGTAGTCAGAAGGTCCAGAGTTTCTAAAGAGTGTATACATTTTCCCTGAAGAGTTATGATTATTCTCAACAAACACAGAGCTGAAATGGCTGCCAGACCATCCGTGATGACAGCAATCACTAAGGGTAGAGATTCCTTAATGACTGGAATCCCAAATTACTGTATTTTTTACATACTCTTCTGAATACTTCTGAATGTTATTTGTAACAGATAATTAACTAAGTTCATTGTGAGCATTGAAAGCCAGAAGCACTGTGATGTAGTAATAGGGACTGAACATACTGCAGTTAGCACTGAAATGCTTATGTATGGGCTTCTGTGGTCACATGAATTGAAATTGTGCACCACATTAAGTTAAGGACTCTGCTCTTGACACATCATGTCTGTTCAGTGAAGATCCCTTCTGCTTTCTTTTCTGAGCACTAGGCCTTTGTGTGGGTCTGATGCTTACTATCAAAGGAAGCTTGAGCATTTCAAGACACCCCTATGCTGGCTTCCCCAGCTTTAAAGTAAGTAATGATACCAACCACCTTAATGTTTTGAGAAGAAACCTGTAAAATGAGTTTTTCTTATTTTACCAGTATCTTCATAAACTTTGTTAGTCTACATCTAAATAAAATGGAGATAAACATTATCTTCTGCTGTGAAGTGCTTTGAGATCTACAGAGGAAAAGGATTTATAAAGAGTCATTATTGCAGCTATTTCACCTTCGCTTCTAAATAAAAGAGGATTTTGATGTTGTTGCCCTGAGTAAATGCTCATACTTGAACTGATTATGTATTTAGTGGATATGCTAGATAGAATGTGTTTCATTCATTTGTTCTTCATTTCTGTTATGTTCCTCGGTGAAACTGATTGGGTCAAGTGGGTCCTCTAGAAGGACAAGGAGAGGTTTTATATGTTGTTGGCAACTGCGAATATTCAAGGCACAGAGGATTCCAGGGACTGTGATGGGAGGCAGGCAGGAAGACATATGGAGAGGGTCACAATAAGGATTTGCAAGCTTGTAGATCAAGCAGAGAGACTAAGAGGAGCAGACAGGAGGTATCCAGGTCACAGAAAAGACAGCAAGAAAAACTTCAAGGGTGTTAAAGGGGATGGGTTCAAGTTCTCACAGCTCACAAGTCATTGATTCATCTAAAAGTCAGGAGACAAGGATGCATCTGTAGAGACAGAGTTAACTAAAGAATTACTTATAAACCTTTTAATTTCTGCTCTTTCTTCTCACATGTATTCCTATAAAATCTGATTTTTTTTAAAAGTGTAGAAGTTCTTTGTGTTCTTTGGAAAGCTCAGTACAGGAGAAGTGCTCAGCAGATCTTTCTCCAAGTTTGGGCCATTTTGAGTCCCAGAACAGGAGCTTTTTGCTTCTGTGTACTTAATGAAGGACTTCAGATGAAAAAAAAAACAACTCCAGAACAGTTGTTTTATAAAACAAATTTTGTTGAAACTATGATGATTTAGTGTCTTGTAGATCTGTCTGTACCTGATGTTTTTTTCACAGTGCAAATCTGTTTTGTCACTGTCCTTACCATACTGGAGTTCAGTGAAGCACAAGTGTCTCTAGTTGAGAATTGAGGCACATCCTTGTCTAAACTGATCAGTAAAACACGTTCACTCAGCAAAGTCATGGGATCTGTGAAGGGTCAGGCCTCTGGAAGTTGTACAGTGATGGAACATGTGGCAGCTTCCCACAGACCTATTATAAGTTGTGCTGAACTAGTCTGGTATAGTCATTCCTAGGATTTATGGCTGTCTGCTGAGCCGGAAGATAAAGCTTTCAATTAAGGAAGCTATAAGTCACCATTAAAATAATGTAAAGAACTAGCAAGTAGTGGATGAGAACTACTCATTTTAAATAACTTGCTATTGATTTTTGTAAAAATTGATGCCATCAGTATGGTGGGAGTAAGTCAGCATCGTTATAAATTCAACAAATATTCCTGATGTAAACAAGTCCACAATGGACAGAAAATAATCAGTGTATTAATTTTCAGTGGGAGGAATCATTATAGTTACAACCAAGCTTCAGGGAGATCATGGATGATTTTTGGAGACACCATGCTGATGGATGTAATTGCCTTTAAGCCGAGCTTTATGCTACTTAAGACTGATTACTGCCAGTGTTTCTATTCATCTAAAATTGCTTGGAAAAGGACATAAACTGTTTCATATTGAAATTGATAACTCTGGAGCCTTGCAGTTGGCTAACCACATTACCAATACATACAGTTCATAATCTGAATATTCAAGTGCTTTAAATATTTCCCCTATTGATCCAAATTTCTTTGTGAGTTATGTAAAGGCTGAAAACTTAGCTATTTAGTTTTATATTTTAAATTGTTAATAAAAAGAGGACAGCATCTTAGAATTATGTACACAATGCATTGTAAAATTGCAAAAGAAGTATCATACTTACATTGGACAATGCCTTTTCCTAGTAGAAGGTGTTATCTATCATTATATCAACAAGCACGTGAGTCTTATGAAGCAAGCTTGCATCACTGGAGTATGATTCTAAATCTTTCCTATTGGTTTATAATTTCTAATCTAGAATTCTGCAGGTGCTCATGTTGTTATGGGTGGAGACATCCCTGCAGGGCACATTGAATTGGAGAACTGGGATCTGGTTTTATGGCTAAGCACAAAAGCTGCTTGGTTTTTTACTGTGTGATGAGCTGGATTCCAGGAAAGGAAGTACTCCCAAATGGAAGGGTTCAGGATGAATTACCAGTGTGAATCTGTTAGTCATTGAATCTAAGCTGCCTTTGCTCTGCTGTATGCAAGTATGTAAGGGCAAAAGGATTTCAAGGCAGTTTCAAGCTACCATTTTACCTTGGAAAGCCACAGAAATAAGACGGATAAGAGAAATGGAGTAAGTCTTCACATTTCTGATGACTGTTCCAAGCTTTCATGTCTATTTTTGTTAATCTCCACAAATTAAAGCCAAATCCTTCCTACTCCATGCAGATAAGAAAATCTCATACAAGGTGGAGTGGAGAAGAAATACACTATCCAGCTCCAAATGGTATCCCAGTGTCTTAGTACCGTAACCTTGCTCTGGAAACGGGTGGATGCTGCTGGGCGGCAAAGATTCTGTGAGCATTGGCTAAAGGAGGGTATGTTTCCTGCTTCAGTCTCATTTTGAAGCCAAAAATCAAGCCTCAAATATACTTTTAGGAAGAGGAAGATGATTGGTGATTTTCTTTTTAACTTACAAAGGGAATACCGAAGGCTGATTAGTGACTGCTCATGACTGTATGAGTAATACATCTTTCCATAACATAATTTTCTCAGTGGAAATGTCCTATATCACTGTAATTGCCAATCACAGTGAAATGAGAGACAGTAAATTATTTGCATAGTCTGCTGAAATGGTAAATTGCAGGAACCAAGGACTCCTTACAGAAATATTTAAATCTTCTCTTTTAGGAAATACAGACTAACTTAAACTAGTTCTATGACCTGTCTGCATTTTTTGCCAGATTATGATAAAATTGCTACACTGGATGTCAGAATGTAAAAAAATATTTTTCTTCTTATATAGATTTTTGCCCCCAAAAGAGCACTGAATTAGCTTTTTTATACTGCTATATATAGTAGCACAAAATCTATACACTAGTTTATGAGCAACGGATACAATAATAAGAAGCACTTCTGACTATAAAGAGCTGCAGATCTAAAATTCTTTTCTGTACAATTGTTACCGATGATAGACACTCAGAAGAATAAGGTCATACTTAGCTAAGGTTTATGAGTCCAATTTCCTATCTAAATTAGAAAGTATTTCCATTTGAAGGCAAGGGGGTGTTATTATGGACTCTCTTACTGTTTTCACTAGTTTTTATAGTAGGCAGTCTTTCCTTCAGCTAATGCTTTCAGTGCATTCACTTAAAAATGCAGTTCTGGTCTTCAAAACATCAAAGCCATAATGACACTATCTTTTTGAAGTCTTTTATCAAACTGGTGAGGTTGACCTATTTAATTGTGCAGCCTAAAATGATCTGGATTCACTAGAAGAACATACCTATGCTTTTAGAGATTTTATTTGTGTGCTGTAAAAGTTTACATAAGGTGAGATCCTTAGCAGGTCCAAACTAGTATTGCTCAGTTAAATTAGAGACGGTTGTCACAGTTCCAACAGCTTGGGATCTATTAATGCTCAGGACAAGTCAAACATTTGAATTGCCTATGGTTTGCCTTGCTGCTTTATTTTGTAGTACTCCAGTGCTTTATGAAAAAGGCTACAGTACAATTCATAAATGATATTTATGCCCTGAATCGGTGCTTATAGAGCTGATAGTAGAAGGTTGCTTCCTGTGATGATTTCTGGCATAAAAGTATAGTTGTCTATTTTGTAAAGTGAAAGTTTTATGTGATTTTTCTCTTATGCAGTTTATTTACTCATATGCAGCATTTTACTGGGTGATCAAAACATGAAGGGGGTTTTGTATCTGAAACCCATTCAGCATCCCGAAGGGCTGTAGTCACAGTCAAGTCTTATGGTCTACAGTTTGTAATTTTAAATCAAACTTAAGTTGAATGTCTGCCAGAGCTTTGATCTCAGTCAAATTGTGATTCTCTGAAATCCTTCAGGGATGTTTTGCATAGATTAAGCATATCGGAATTCACAAAATTAGACCAGATTTTATCAGAGTTAACAAACCTAGTGCTGACTTTTGTGAATGGAACTGAATGCATGAGAATCATCTAATTGAGCTGCTGACAGGAAGAAAATTGATACCAGTCTGTCTTTACAGTTGAGAGCAGAGTCAAATGTCTGATAGATTGGGTACATTGGCAACATACATCATTGCTCAACTGATTTTTAATTTTTTTTTTAAATTAATATAATTGTCAAGGAAAGTGCAGGGATTTATAGCTCTTATTCATCATTTCAGATTTGAACCAAGTTCAGCACAGAATAGAGGATAATCACAACCATCTGATGGCTATTGAAGCTATATGAAATGAATTGCTGGTTCTAGAATTCCCACAGCCCTAAAAACTCATTAAAAGAATTTGGACAGATATTCACAGGGTGATACAGTGGAGCAGTTCGCAAGTCCAGAAATGTAAAAATGTTTTGCTGATTTGTCAGATGTAATTGTCTGTAGTGAATCTGTATGCGTATTTCAAAAGATATTAAACAGTTTAGCTAACTCAGAAAGGAACAATAAAAGCTAGGTGAGAATGAGGACTGGCTTAGAGGGATAGAATAAACTGGATAATGAAAGAATTACCCTTGGCAACTCTTTTGGCTATTGTGAGTAGTAAGAAAGAAAAACTTTCACCACAACAGAGGATGAAAAAACTTAGACCATCACTCCAACTTTGTCGTTCCCATAGTTAAGGCTTCAGTCTTGGAAATACTTTTTTGATGTATAACTTTCACAAATTAAGTAATCCAATGATCTTCTAGGGACTACTTGCACAAATGAGGTTCAATACATGTGTGATTAATGTATGTATTGACCATTTTTACTTGTGTTTTACCTGTATGTGTATGTATGTATTTATTTTTAACTGAAATACGTTCAGTATGGTCTCTCACTACTTTATTTCAGAGCATATTCTTCAGACATTTGTATTGTAAGGTCTGGATGTGAATTGAAGGATACAGTATGTTGCCTCTATGTATTGGTCCAACCAGGGTTTGCCAAAGACATGTTCCCTTATAAAAAAAAAAAAGGAAATCACAGGAAAGCAGTTCTTTCACTTCTAGGAACAGAAGATGAATACACAGGACCCAAATGAGGTTTATATTGATCTGGCAGAATATGAAATCTAATGTAGGGACAGAAAATGAAGTGAGGAGGGTAGTTGCTCTGAATTTCGTAGGCTATGATTAAATTGCTATTGAGCACCAGCTGCCCAGAGAGGCTGTGGAATCTCCATCCTTGAAGATACTCAAAATGTAAGTGGACATGGTCTTGAGCACCTTGCTTTAGTTGATGCTGCTCTTAGAAGGGGAGGTTGGACTAAGTGATTGCTAGAGGTCCCTTCCAGCCTCTACTCTTCTACGGTTTTATGGATTGCAATAGCTGTTTGAATTCATTTTCCAAGTATAAATCATTAGTGTTCTTGGCACTTCAGACAGAGTGATCAGTTACAATTTTTGTCACTCAGCCTTAGAAGGTACCATGTTACACTTCACTGTGTTTAGTATGTATCCATAGGTTATAGGAAAATCTTTCCTACAGCTTAGGTTTTTCACTGTGAGGATCAATTTTAACAAGTGATGGACTCAGAGGCAGATATCAGCACCTCTTATTGTTATATCCTAGAGATGAGAAACGTTATGTCCTACTAGGGACTACCTCGTGGGCAAGCTGGAACTCTGTGTCAGCAATAGATACAATTCACTTGGTTGTATCTGTTTGTGAGTATATTAGGATAACACGTGTTAAAAGGTATGTGCGGTCTGACTTTCTGTCTCGCATCCCACCTCTGGGTAACAGTTCTTAGCATGGAAATGGCAAAGGCCCATATCTGGTAAACACCAGCTGTGCCACTCCAAATGAATGCTCATATTCTTCTCCATGATGCACAAGCATGACAGGACTTCCAGCCTATGTCTAATCTAGCAGTCTGTGGTATGTGATCAGAGTATCTCGGACTATAAAACGTCTTTCTCTGTGAGGTGATTTATCATGGCAGCCATGCTCTTTAGTCAGGAGAGCAATTGACAGAAAGAGTTACTCTCCACAGAATGAGCAGTGTCCTTTTTGCTGCTGCTCTCCTGGGCCTGCATCTCTCCTGGGCATTCCCAGCTCACAAGCAGAGTGGAGTCTGTAAGAGTAAGGAACATGTTTACATTGCAACACTTTATTTTAATCTTCCGTTCCTTTCCAGTGATCTTTCTATAATGACCTAAACAGTGAAGAGTGTGTTGCTGATGCTTGGAACAGAGGGAAGATCAAAGGTTTGGGTATCTGCATTTTTTGTCTAGTTAGTGAGAAATATGGGTAACAAGGTAAGGATAGAAATAGCCAAGAAGAGAGAGAAATGCTTTAGCTAAAACAAGATCAGTAATAAATCCACAAAAGCTGCATTTTGCTGTTTCAGTTCTTTGAAGTTGAAAGGAATAACAGAAATGGCAAAAGTCAGGACTCCTCTGAGATCTCTAGGAATCTAGTGGAAAAAACCCACAGCATTATTTTAGGGCACATAGATGTCCTGCACAATTTAGAGGCAGATGCATTTAGGATCTAGTAAAAGACTAATTCCTGCCTTTTTTTCATTTCATTCAGGCCCTGAAGGCACTTTTCTCTGTCTTATTCTTCATCTATATGCAAGAAATTTCAGTTAAGATGAATTGTGACTGATTCTGAAGGCCAAGGACATAATGTAGTGCTTAATTCTGCCATTTTTGGTGTAGTACATAGCTTGATGCTCTGTTTATTTTCACTGTGAAAATTCTGAAGCTGCAGCATTCTGACCTTGTGCATTGTCTCTCCCAGGGATCTCATTTTGACTGCTGCCTTGATGTTTCAGACAATCCAGGATTTCTGTTTGAAGCAGATAGAGTTTTGAGGTTTTTGTTAAGAAAGCACACTTTCATCAGGACCCAAAGGACAGATAGTATTTCTTGACTTACTCTTTCTTCCAGATCCAGTGAGTGAACAGACATGAATTTCTTGTGAGACTGTTGATTCCTAAATATTAAGTATTGGTGTTGAGAAACCTTTTATAGTCCTCTGCTTTGACAGTTAGCTTCTGAGGACCCTTGTTGGTGGACTGTAAAAAGCCTCATGATCATATTGTACTGGGTGACTGTGGCTTATGATATCTCATGTCCAGTCATCATACAACACTGCATCACTGCTCAAGACCTGTCAGCTCAATAGAACATTGGACGTTCTGTCTACTCCTGTTTCAGTAGTACATCTCAGCGATGGCTTTCTACTCTATTACTTTGGAGATTCTGAAATTCAGTTATTCTTTGGTTGCCTGGTAAATAATTTTATCCAAGATACCATTAATAATAGATAAAGTCAAACTTAATTGACTGTATTCCCTATTGAATGTCTGTTAAAGATAAAAGGTTTAAGCAAGGAATAGGGAATGTTTTCATTTTGTAAGTGAGAGAATTAAGCAGCTATCTAGAGCCCTTCCCTTCCCTTCCCTTCCCTTCCCTTCCCTTCCCTTCCCTTCCCTTCCCTTCCCTTCCCTTCCCTTCCCTTCCCTTCCCTTCCCTTCCCTTCCCTTCCCTTCCCTTCCCTTCCCTTCCCTTCCCTTCCCTTCCCTTCCCTTCCCTTCCCTTCCCTTCCCTTCCCTTCCCTTCCCTTCCCTTCCCTTCCCTTCCCTTCCCTTCCCCCCTTTCTCCATAACTTTAGATTTTAAAGTACATGAGCCAACTTGGTTCACAAATGGGCAGTGTAGGAGGTCAGAGGTGGGTTTTAGCTTTCTGCACGGCTTATTCTATTTGGAAATTTTTGTGAAGAGTTTCTGTTTATTTCTTCCTAACCATAGGACATTGAGCTAAGTAGACAGTTCATTAAATTACTCTGAAAGAGTGATGTTTTGTGGTCATTTCCCAGGTGGCTGCAAGTATCTCATGTGACAAGCATTCAGGATGTTTCTGTTTGCTGACATGTTTGTATTATTTTTGTGACTTTTTTAATGAGCTAGCACAGTAGCCACTCATCAGTGGTTTTTTGTAATATCCAAATAAAGCACAGACATCTTTTAATCCCATTTCTAAGGATAGGGACTGAAAGGTTTAATCAACATGCAGAAGATCGCAAGGGAAAACAGTACCAAAACCTGAAAGGTAACCTAGACTTTAGTTGAAATGTTCCAAAACCAAGATCTCTTCTTCACTTTAGTCTCTCTCTTTGGTAATTATGAGGAAGGAAGATTCCAGAAGGACATCAAATTCTTCTTGAAGGATTATAGAAAGTAAACCACATTCTGAATAAGACTAGTTAAACACATGTGAGAATTTGGGGGTTTTGCTAAGTTATCATCCCTTTCCATATCACTTTGCATATCCCTAAATCTCTACAACAAATAGTTGAGCAGAGAGCTTTCCTGGAATATTTGTGTGAAATTCCAGGCTCCGTAGAAGCCAGTAAAAATTTTCATCCTGTCCCTAGCAGAGAGAAGCAAAGTATCATTATATATAAAATAAATGATGACTGTTTTGATCCTCTTCACCTCCTTAAGTCTGACTGTAATGTTAGCTTCATGAGTGAGAGAATATGGCTGGTGGCTCCAGACAGTGATGATACATTTATTTCAAGTCACAAGAGCCAAGAAACTAAGTCCACAACCCCAGTGGGATATTCTTTCATCCTAACTACTTGTGCAGTGTCTTTCTTTAGCTACTAGTGACCTTGGGTCTCCCATTGGGGCCTATCTAGCTGATAGCAGCAAGCCACATAGTTTGTATAAAGAATTATAACAAAAAGAAAAGGAGGGGGGAGGGGGGTGAGAAGAAATCTATTTCCTTGCTTAAAACTCAGGGACCTTAAAATTTCTGAAAAGAATCACAGTTGAAAAGTTTTATTAACGAAGGCAGTTGTTTTGCAGATTAAAAGACATAAGACGATACACTAGTGATACATTTCAGTGGACAACCAACTTTAGGACGAGAAAAGACAAAAAAGAATTAGTGCTGATGACATTAACACTTCAACTGAGCACAGTGCTTCCTGAGTCATATAATCAATTTGCTACATTTTAGCCTTGGCAAGATTTTAAAACTAAGGAGAAACTATAGGAAGGGCATTCAATGATTCATATTCACTATAAGCACTGTTGGCCACACACTGTTTTTTGATGATTTTCTGGTTTATATAAAATTAGCAAAAATGGTATCAAAAACTTTTCTCCTCATCAAAAAAAAAAAACCAAAAAGCAGATTGTTTCCTAGCAGAGCATAAAAGAAGGATTGCTGTGTTTTCTATTACAGCCACCAAAACAGTTTGCACAGAGGACAGTAAATTTTGTTCATGCTGTGCAGACATTTTGAACCAGATGACAAGTCCAACAGCTTGGATTCTCTGGAAGGTGAAATTTCAGTGGCTTCAAATGAAAATGAAAAAGTAAGATTGAGGGACACCAAAATGAAAGCCACTTGGATGAGTGACAAACACAAATCAATCAACTTTATTATGCCCTATTTCTCCTGTAGAGTTCTGGGGCCAGGAAGGCAGGGTGCATGACAGGTATATCCAAAAATGTCAACAAATCTACTGCCTTCAGCTCTTCTGTGTGTTACCACCCAATGCAAACATTGCCAACAAAGGAATGGCATGTCTGCATCATTAGTGGCATATTCTGGGAAAGCAAAGGCATTACTCTGGCAGATCTTGCTTAATTTTGATCTGATTGTGCCATATGGTGGCATTTTAATTTTGTATTTAAATGCAACACTTGTCTGCCCCCATCATCCAGACTCCTTTGTGAAATTTATGGTTGCTGAAGAGGAGACTGGAAATAAGAAAGGTGCGGATGATTAGCAGTGCTCTCAGTTGGGCAGTGGATGAAGTGCCTTGGCAGTTATATGGGATGAATGACTGGACTAGGGAAGCTCAGGTGGAGAGGTGCAAGGAAAGCAGCAAGTGGTAGAATTTTTTCTAGAGAAATAGGTGGAGATCAGCAGAGTAGGGAAAGGTGGAGCAGTAGAAGGCTGGGTTAGTGCAACATCAAAAGAGACTGAAGAAGGGGAAGTGGTAGGGTGCATTTGTGCAATAGCACTAAAAAAGAAAGGACAGATAATACAGCCAAGCATCACCTGAAGGTTAGCCCAGCCAGCCATGGACACTCCTGTATGGAATTTAGCAAACCTTTTGATTTAGAGAAAGAAGGGGGGGAAATTATCACTACAGTGGCTCTTCAAAGTCAGCTAACTATTTGAAGTGCCATACACGGATTTATTTTTAGAGAGATATTATAACAAGAAGTGGGCAATATTATGCCAGCCCTTGATACAGAAGCAGCAACCAGTTCCTACCACATGGACAGAAAAGGAGTCACAGCAACAGGAATCGTGCAAGGTTTTTCACTTCGAGATTTTTTTTCTGTCACAGCAAAAATGTCCTTTACACACCTCCTTAGTCAGTCATTTCAGCCATTGGTACAAAGGAACCAATAACTCTGCTGAGTTTCAGCCAGTGTGGTGAATTTAATTTTGTCATACTGGACTGTCATTGCATAGTTGCAATACAGTGTAACATTCCATAAAATCAAGCAATCTATTATCTACTAGAAATGAAAGACCTTTTCTTCACTCTCCTTTTTTTTTTTCTTTTCTTTTCTTTTTTTTACTTTGTACTAAGTCTAATTACATTTTGTACTTATTTCAGGAATGCATGTTTGTTCTCCTGTGATGCTAAGTAAATCTCCAAATTTAAACTCTCCCTAAAATATTTTTGTTTTTTTTCTTCTGGCTTAGTATATAGACTTAGACACCCCTATGGTGGGAAAATAATCTTTTTATTATGTGATGCATCTGCAGGCCCTTCACAACAAAAGATCTCCTAAAGCAGCAGGGCCAATTCTTTAAGTTGAGAAACAGTATATCAATAAAGGTCAGTGTGACAATGTGATTTATTGAAATACTGTGCTGCTCCTAGCAGTTAGTATTTTGTATTATATGATACACGGCAGGTATTTTTATTCGTATTTGGGTTCCCCACTGAAACCTTATTCAACCTGTTTTATTATTTATTGTTGCCTTTTAGAGATGAAAGAAACTAATTTATTCAGCTTTCATAACCATTCCTAACAGGTACAAAGAGGTTAAGGACTAACAGGAAAAATCAATTGGTTAATAAAATAGTTAATTGACTAAATGCTTCTTCCAGGAGGCCATGAATGCAGACTGTGCAGAACCAAAGGAGGTTGGTTTAATTATAATGGGATCTCACTACATAAAAGCCTTCTCTGCAGATAAGGTTTTCAAACTTGAGTGTGCTTGTTCCTATTTTTTATAGTTTAGACGTGGAGCAAATCCAGGTACCATAAAGAAATCTTTTCACAATTTTTAGTATCTGCTTTTTCCTTTTATGGTCATGGCAGGTGGCAAAATTACAATGAAAGCATATCTAAACACTGAAAGATCATTCAACATGTTCATTACAGATCTGAAAATTTTTTAAGATAAATGTGTAAAACACTGATGAACAAATACCTCCCAATTCTGTCTCATTCTTTTGGTGGGTTTTTAAAATTGGTTTTATGGTGCTGTCACTCATGAAATCCAGGATTTTTAAAAGGCACAGGGAGGTGGAGAGTGACTCCCTTTTAACCACTTCTGAAATCCTAGCAGAAGAGCATTCAAAATTGGTTCCAGGCACAGTAAAGTTAGTCACTCAATGCCTTTCAGAAAAATACTTGAGTGTCTTCAACTCACTTTGATGTAGTATCACTCTGTGGGAGCTCCTAAGCACCTGAGCTCCCCCATATTTTCCTGGTATGTTTAACATAGTTATAAGTGCATTTTAAGCAGTGATGTTTAAGGGACGCCATTAAAACCTTGAAACTTACTTGATAGTAGGTAAATTCACTTCTTGCATAAACATTGTGGTACAGCTCTCCAGTACTATAAATGTAAAAAAACATAATAAAAAAAAAATGCTTGCTGCTGAGTCTTCTTGTGACATTCCACCAAAGAGGCCAGGGTAAGTAATTCAGGATCCATGTGAGATCCTTTCCTTGGCTAACTCTCCCCAGTCCTCGTCTCTGGAATTGGGAATCTGCTAGCTCCCAAAACATTTCGGTGGTGAGTGATGAGGTTGCCTGACCAAATGCTGAGAGGAAAAGCACATGATGAGGAATATCAGGCTGTAGAGGATTTGGGGCTGATGAATAATGATAATAACTGAGGTGGTATTCAAATAATGTGTATACAGCTAATAGAACAAAGGGATTACTGACTGATTAATGAGATACTTCAGTGGTGACAGAAGAGGGCATTTTGAAATGTATTTATGTCAGGATATGTATGAACTATGTGTATTTTACATCCTTATATACTAAACCTAGTTTTCCCTCCATGGTGTTGTAGCCCATACTTTCATGTGTGTTTTTTTCTATCCTTTCAAATTTCCTGGAGTGAGGTTTGCTTGCTTTGTTTGAAAACCAGAAAAAACTACTGATGGAGCATTTGGGATACTCCAGCAGTTTAACACCTAATATTGTCAGCACCTCTGTTATCCTCACACACCATGGCAAAACTGCAAGTTGCAGCTGAGCCCTCTCTTGGTCTGTTCCTTGTAACTAGCATCACAGCTGGGGTTCAGAATGGAGGCTGATATTCACAACTGCTGAGCATCATCAATTCTTATAGACATCAGGGGAAATGCAATACCCCACCCTGGTAATACTGGCAACAAATGCTTCTGTGCCTCTGGTTATTTGACATTTAATTTCCAAATATCTACTTTATTGTCCGTTTATCAATAAAATGCTCTCAGGGCAAATATCCTTTAATCCATCCCAAAGACAATGGGTCTGCTTTTACCTGTGTCACAGTTATCCAGCTCAGTTACACATAATGGCATTTCACAGCGTCCCACCTCCCCACTGCACTTACCAAGGTGTCTCTAGTTCATGGAGTCTGTCAACAAGCTCCACATTTAATTGAAATTTATAAAAAAAAAGTCTTGTGATTTCAAGAATGTGAAGTTCTTCTGATGTCACTTAGTTTCATTTGCCTGACTCCCTACAAGTACAATATGTTGATAAAGGACACGATGTGAACGGCAATGCACTCTCATTGACCTTCGCTATTGCCTCATATTGACATTCAGGCAGGAGAGATATTCAAACAGTTAAGGTTAAAAGAAAGGAGACTTTGATTAACAGCGAAGTAATGCATTGAAATTCCGAATTATGTAGGAGTTCAGGCTACAGTTTGTCTTGTTTGTTTTTAATTTTAGATTCAATGTCAATGCAAGATTTTAACTCTCTGGTTACAGTTCTTTATCCATATAATTCTCTAATGTAATTGTGATATAATCCTCAATTTTACTAAGAGCAGAGTTAAAAAACATCAGTGTGTTACTCAGAATATTACCTTCACTGGCAGTGTAAGCTGGTATAATGGTCTGGGAACTACTTTTCTGAGGAGAAGGTATATATTTGCTTCTGCTAGAGGCGGCACCTTTGGTGTTGAAAGGTGAAGTAAATGGTAGTGTTAAACCACCACCAAAGCTCCTGAGTCAGAACACTTCATTTGCACAGCCATAAAGGTGGATTTATGCCAAAATGTCGGGCTCTGCATTGTAATGGCTGAAGGCTCGGCATACATTTCCTTCTGCTGAGGGAGCTGTAAACTGGCAGAGGAACGGAGAGGGCAGCTGGGGAAGTAACTTCTAAAACCATTGTGACAGGATTTGTTAAAGCTTGAATATCCAGCCATTCAGCTCTGCGATGTCCACCATTGTCGCACCTAATGCTTTTGTGGGTTGTGGTTCCGTAACAATGACAAGAAATCGATACTAATTTTCATTTTACTGCTCCAAAGAGCGCAGCAAAAAAATGGCTGATAAAAGATTTTCTAAGAAGAACTGTTCATGTCTTTCGTTATGAAAATTGAAATCATGACAGGCTCTGTTGGACGTGATTCTTTGTTACAGTTAAGCTACCCTGGCCCAAAAGCTGAAAACAGTGCTAGCCTGAGATATTAAATGTTAAAATCTTTATCTTTTCCCAGTGACTTCCTTGTCCACAAAAAACATGCACCAACATTCCAGCACATGTTACTGAGAGGGCTGCGTCTCCCATGTTCAATTTTGATCCCAAACAAACAGCTTGAGAATTCATGTTGGATAATTGGGCTTTACCTGCATTTTAAACAAAAATCCTTGCCCTTTTATAAACTGCTTGAGTTGGGAGACATGCAGAGCTTTTGCTGAAAGTAATGCATTAATCCTTTTAAGTTTGATAAAAGGTTCTTTTATACTATACTGTATAGTTTCCTGCTGTGGGACCACATTTGTGTAGAATCTCCATTTGTGGGGAAAGAAAGACACAGACTTCTTCTAACAGCTTGAAGGGAAGACTGATAAGGGAAAAAATACACACCTGGACTTAAAATTGAACAAAATTCAGAGGAGGTTTATTACATTAATTGGGGTTAATGGACATGGTCTGTCCCTTTTCTTTATACTCCCCCAGTGTGCTCCCAGGAACTGTAGGTGATCACCCTTTCTTTGACGCTGGCATTGTAGCAAGTCCAAAATTGATCTCTACAAGGATATGCAAGGCCCTGCCATACTCTCCATTTTCCTTGTTCTACTGGTGCATCCACTACAGATGTAAGCCTTGTGTCTGACAACAACAGTGTAAGGCATTTTAATAATCTACTGCCAAGCAAGCAAAACAAATGCTTGGTTTCTTATGTTTCAAACCCCAAATGGCCTGGATTTGTTTTGTCTAGTGCTGGTCACTGCTGGGCACCATGACATTCAATATTCTTGACTTACAGTATCCCACACATCAATAGTGAATAGTGTCAAGCCTTTTAGCCTACTGCTGTTCATTGATTGAATATTATTCGTTTTTTATTTCTCTGTCTCTTTATTTAGAATATTTCACTTTTACCAGCCCAGTGGAGTAACATATTTTGACCTTCCCTTTGGACAAGGCATTATGTGTAGAGCAGCTACCATGAAATGTGGTGCAGATCTTCCAGGAACAGTTCTTCCTGGAAATCTTTGTTCTGTGTATTGAGCTTGTATCTGAGTCCAAACTCAGTCCAATTAAGCCTATTTCCAAAAAAGAGTGCAAACAAAACTTGTAAGGATAAGTTCACATTTTACTATATGAATTTATCTAGCATTAACAACAAACTCATCATTGTAGCACAACCAGGAAATGAGGTCCTGCTATTCTACTATTCCTTTGCTTCTGTGTTGTAGAACAGTAGGAAGTGCATAAAAACACTCAGAAAATGTCAAACAGATGAAATGTTGGGAAACAATCCTGGCCAGAAAGTCCATTCCATCAAACAGAAGCTAAACTGAAGCAGATGGTCTGCTGTACCTTGTAAAGAGCTAGTGCAGGCTCTTCTCCATTCTCCTTTTGGTAAATGGGAGCCTTGAAAAATGAGTGTCTGACTGCTTTCATGATGTTGATTCTGGGCTGATGTAGTTTTGTGCAGTCTCACAAACCAAACACTATCCAAATTTATTAATTTTTTGACAGTAGAAAAACTATAAGAAGATAAATGCATCATGGCATTCTTTTAGGACATTGAGTGGAAGCATTAATTACAAAAAAACATGTACTTCTAAGAAAATTAACAAAAGTCAGTTCAAACGCTGTTATATGCAAAAGAGGACTAATGTCTCCTGACCCAGAAAACTATGGCATATGTAAATTATTGTTCCTATTGATGTTATTCCTCTTCTAGTATGTCTTTGATAATGGCCACAAATATTTTCTTTATAAAGATATTCAATTTTTTATATTATTGATTACTATAGTACAATCTACCAATTCTCTCTAGCAGCTTAAATGACTCCATTGCATTATTTATACAAAAGGTAGAGCTGTGACTTCATTAGAAAACAAACAGATGAATAACAAGACAGAATAATTAAACCAAAAAAATCTGAGGATCAGAAATCATTTTTGATGCCCATTTGGGGAACAGTTGGTTTCTCAGAATACCCCAGGAAGTTCAACTGTCTACCAGCTACCACAAGTGTTTTGGAATTTGTTTCTTCTGCTGAAGTCTATGAAAATGTTTACAAGCAATACAGAAAAAAAACAATTACTTCTTTTTTTTTTTTTTTTTTTTTTTTTCACATGTAGTTGTTATTAAATTCATGTGAGCTACTTCCTATTGGGAAACAGTACTATGTTAAAAAAACAGTGAGTGTTTTAAGTGTTTGAGAGAGGCA
The DNA here is from genome assembly GCA_028020825.1 of Podargus strigoides. NCBI lineage: Eukaryota > Metazoa > Chordata > Aves > Caprimulgiformes > Podargidae > Podargus > Podargus strigoides. The sequence continues at coordinate 15,679,913 of CM051630.1, forward strand.
GGAGAAGCATTAATTACAGGCAGTATCATAGTCTGTGATGACAGTGTGCAAGAATTTACAGTTTTAAAGAACTCTGCAAGTGGATCTTGCAAAGTCTTCATTTCAGGCATCTTCAGATATCCCCAGATGATCTGTGTGTATATAAAAGGTGTCATTCCATTTATAAGGTGAAATTATTTCTGAGGAGTCTCATCATACATTAAAAACAAATGAAGCAGGAATATTCATAGAGACTATTTTACAGACACCTCCATCTTAACAGAACTCCATGGGATCCACCTAACACAGGCGTGGCCTTTTGCCTTTATGAGAAACGTCCTTTCTCCATAGATAGTAATCATGCTGACTTACATTTTTGGAGTGTTAAATTCAGCCCTTCTTTAACATCACAAATAAATTTAGTCCTTGAAGGTGATACTAACAGACTGCTGGCCTTATCATTTAGATTGCAATGTTCTAGCTAGAGCTAGTCTGAACATTTTCCTTTTATATGTTTTCAGTTGAAAATGTGACTTTTGCAAAATAAAATTCAAAAATATGCATGAAAAAGTCCATTTTGTCAAAATGTGATCCATGAGGGAACCTGAATGAATTTCTGAAGCAATAAGCTAGCTTGATATTTAAAGGGGTTTTTTCATTATTAAAACCTTGAGGGATATACATTTCTGCATCATTCATTGAACTGTGGGTGCAATTTATTTAATAGGCACACATTTCACCAGGCAACTTACACCACCAGAAAAGGATTTCAAGCCTCAGCCAAGTGGAAAATATATCCCAAGGTATCTATGTTGCCTAGTAAAACTAGGAGATTTAAGCAGTCAAGATACTGTGAAAGTGCCTACCATTAATATAAAACTATGCAGTTCTAAAATGATGCTGACAACCCTCACAAACCTTTAAATAGACATTTCCAAGCTGGCAGATCTAAATTTCAGGAAAACAAAGTAGTCACTCAAGGAATTCTTTGCAAATTAAAACAGTTCCTTGTTGTTACTTTGTGTTCTGCAGCTTCACAAACAATAATGGCTCAGAAGCCATTTTCCTATATCCTTTTATATCAAGTACTTTTTCTGTAAAAGTATATACTCTGTCAATAATAAAAAGAAAATGTTGGTAGATAATGCTAAGCACAAACAAGAACCATGTATTTTAAAGCTAGTTTAAGAAATGCGTAATATATTTGTGCGTGTCCTGGTTCCCCAGGCACAGCCCCATGTGCCAGCCATGCAGGCAGCCATGAGCAGCCCCAAGTCAGCTGGGAGATTCAGTCAAGGCAGGGACTCACAGGTGTATCCCACACCACTTCATCATGCTCATTATAAAAGGAGGGAGCTCAGTGAGAGTGGAGTTCCTCCTTTCCCTGAGGCTCCTCCCTTGTGGTAATTTTCAAATAATCCAAAGCTAAAATCAGAGGTAAAGGGCCTCTGATATCCAAGATCTTCATTGAACAAAGGAGTGTTCTAGGCATTGTGGCATATGGAAAAATCTTACATATTCACCTGGTAACTCTCTGGTCCAGTTGTATGAATAGCTCAAATAAAACTGGTTGTGTAAACTGGGATCAGCTGTGCTGGAACACTGTCTGCCAGGGTTAAAATTGCTGGAACAGTAAGCAAGAAGTGAAGAGAATGTGTCCTGAGAATACTTAAGGGTCTCTGAGACCAATACCTTTCAGGAACCAGCTCCACTATCTTCTAATGGTTAAAAGCAAATTTTCTGGGCTGGAACATCTATGTGCAAATAATTAGTGACTAAAGTAAAATGTATGTTAGCTGTCTAGAAGCTGTACTTTGTGGAGCTGCACAAATAATGAGCATCCAGTTGTTTCTCACAAAGAAAGAGATGTGTATACTGTTTAACGTTGTAATTTACTGAAACCTGACATAAACTGATCTTGAAAGTACCAGATAAAAAGCCAGGCATGTGGCATAATTTGGTAACTTCCTCTGAGCTAACGTTTCAGAACAGCAGATACTCAATTCTTGTACTAAGAAAGGATGAAGTATTCTGGGAGCTGCATTATTCTTAACTGTAGTGTGTGGCTGGACATCTACCCAGTCTAACTGCATCAGCTGGTAACAGTGATGTCACGATGACTCTCTGTTTAACTTCTCTCTTTTGCATTCCTGGCTGTGCTCAGAAGATTTTTTGTCTGAAAGTTCACGTTGCCCGGAAGATGAAAATCAGAGAAGAGGAAGTAGGGGAGGCATTGTATGGCATGGCCTTTAGCCCTTTATTTTTGAAAGGATTATTCCTGCAATTTATGTCAGTTTGAGTTAGAAGTATGTTTTAATTCTGCCCTTGAGATGTGGTGCGACTACTGATGACAGCAAATATTCATCTTTGGCAAATATTTCACTGAAATGAGGGACTGACAATTTATTAAATCTAATTTCCAAAATCACATCCAAATCTCTCCCCATTCATTCAGCAAAATATGTAGTAGTTTAAGATAAGTACCAATACAAAAACCCTTTTAGCATTATTGCTCTTTTCGCTAGGGGGACACCATAATGAAACAAATGGATTTTTAAAGATGTGCATTACAAAGAGTACAGAAGTATTGGTGGAACAGCCTAAAAATAAATGTTTTATTGGTTGTAAAATCACAGTTCTGCCAAAGATTAACAGTTGAGGGACAGTTTATTAAATTATTAATACCAACTAATTGCATCAGCTGCTCTCTCTTGAATAACTTCCTAATGTGATGCAACAAGATTTAGTAATGGGGCTCAAGGCGACATTCTCTGTTCATCTTGAGTTTAGCATATCTGTGCTGCAGATGTTGCTGGAGGTATATAGCTTGTTTATCTTTGAGCTAGGATCCCTGTAGCTGACCTAAGGAGTAACACAGAGCTCAGGACAGGAAAACTGTTCAAGTATGTACCTAAATCCACATGCAGGTTTCACAATGCACACCAAATTCTCTGCTGTCACTGTTAAACTGCGATTGACCCCCAGAATCTAGAGTTTAAAACTATCATCTCAGGTATGTATATATTATGATACAGTACATTTCACTCCACGTTATGATGCAGGAATGGCTGTCAAACATTAGAGAAACTATATGCTTGGAAGGTTTTTTTTCAGTAGAGATCATGTGCTGGAAAGAAATCTGTTTTATTGCTGCCAGTAGTTAAAAATCTGTCATCAGTTTGGAAGGGACAGAAATATGCTTCTGAGAGAATACAGTTCTCCAGATGATGCCAAAAGAACCATTTTAAACCTTTTTGATAAAGACACTTGCACAAACCCATACAGATGATAGTAACAGTGATGATAAACTGGCGTGAGAATTACTTTTTTTATATGGTGACATATCACATTTTTATATATATGGGGATACAATTTGACATGATCCATTTGCCCATCTTCATTAACAACTTAGTATGGCAATGGGAAACTGAAAATGTGTAATGAAAGATAAAACAGTAGGCAACTTCTGATAAGCATATTATAGCTCATCCATCTTGGGCAAACCTGAGTTTGTGAACTTTTCTTCAGCAACACGGGCATAAGTGCTCTGACTAATAATAACAGAAGTTGAGTCCAATTGCCCCCTCCACAGGAGGAACATAATTCAAAATTATCTGAACCAACGGACCTGCTTCACATTGCATTCATTTTCAAAACTACTTTTTGAAATGCCACAAACCTGAACATTATCACCTTCAGCCACTATTCTCCATTTCAAAATCTCCTAGCTGAACAGCACAGGATCATCAATATAATTATTGTATATATATTTCTATGACACTCTACAGGCTTTTTCCAGCAGGTGGATTTAAGCTAAGTGTATTTTGTCAAGGTTGTTGCCTCTTCTGGTCACTGAAAGGTGCGTAATTGGTCTTCTCAAAAAAGAGCAAAGGAATAATCTCTGTAGTCTCTTGTCCCTCTAAGGGGATACATATACCTACATACTTTTTTTTTTTTAAGTGGATGTTCTTGCTGGAGATATAATTAACATGTCTCTGAACTCTCCTTGGTATGTCCCTTGAACTTACAATGCGTTGCATGAGATAAACTTAGAGTGTCACCTGAATGATTGTGGGGCTGTATTGTGTGACATTTTAAATTGAGAAGGCTGGATATGTGTGACTGGGTTTTTGTTTTTCGCCTTTGGAAGAAGAAACAAAAATCAATTTACAAGCAGCAAATATTTTCCTTCATAGTGAGGACACCTCTGGCCTTAATTTGGGCAGCTGGCCAGACAGCAGCTACTAGCTGAGATTTATAGCTGCACTTTAATTTCCTTGAGTAGCATGCACACAGATTTTCCTGTATGAGCACAGATTCTGTTCCTGTGGGGAACTATGGCTTAGTTAATTGGGCATGGCATTTGGAAGCAGGAGAGCTGGTCTTAGTTCTGATTCTGAGACTAACTGTCACTTCAGGAAAGGTGTTTTGTGTTTGAGTGTCTGAATTAGAGACAGTAATACAAATGTGCTTTACCTATAAATGAGCAATTAAAAAGTATTAACATCAAATAGCTGTGGCCGGTAATTTCAATGTAGATGTATCATTCCCTGAGTATAACTAATTATTATCCCAGTGTCAGACTCTGCCTGTTCTCCTTTTTACTTTCATTGGCTTTGTCATTTTCTAGCTGTATTTGGAGGTTCTGACTCAGCTTCTGTTAAACTCAAGTTTCAAGTAGATCTGTAGAGTCAACCTTTTAACATTTTGAAGACATTCTGGTCTTCAGTGTGCTTTGGACAGCTGGGCAGATCACAGTGTAGGATTAGGGCCATACTTTGTACTGCACATGCAGTGCATTGGAAAACGATGCTACCTCAAACAATGAAACAGTTGTGGTACGAAAGAGGCTCTGTAGGGGTTTTATTGTCTGCTTAACAGCAGAGATTAATGTGTTCAAATACTGCTAGTCTTTTTATGGCTAGATGCCAAAAAAATAAAAAAGCATCATTAGAATAGAAATAAATATTCAGTGGGAATTTTATGTAGAAGAAAGGATTTAATTAGTTAACAATTTTGATGCCAGAATAAAGGACAAAGTGTAAACTGAAGATAGGAGGAAAATTCCATCCCCCCTGTGGCTTATGTTTTTAAGAAGATTTTGTTTGTTTAAATCCTATTTCATTTTCCTCTGTGTCTTATGAACAAGATTTTGCTACAGGTCAAAGCCAGTGAATAGCCCTTACAGCTTGAGAAAGAAGAAAATCAAAGACATCATCATCTATTAGACCCTTTTAGTGGCATTTCTCATTTGGTTGTTTGCTCTGCTTGCATTCACCATTGTTCTGAGCTTAGTCTTTGTTTTGGGAAGGACTCATTCAGGGTTCCTTTGTGTGCCTTTAATACACTGGATTTCTTCACAGTGAAAAAAAATTCTGTTGACCACACTATGTACACTATCTTTTAAAGAAACTGTGATTTTAACAGGTACTGAGTGTGTTTGCTTTATCCCTTACTTTGCTGTAAACCAAGAGCATCTCATAATACCATCTTTGCAAAGCTACTCCAAATCTGAAATGACAATATTTGGCTTAACTGACAATGTTTCACCACTTGTTGTGTATCAGTCACCTTCTGGATACTGCTAGAAGAATCCAATAAAAGTAGTTTTGCAAGATGGTTCTCAGCATCTCTGCTAGTGTTTGCCTAGAGACAATCAAAACTGGCTAATTTAATTCTCTTGCCTTGATGTTATTCCAAAACATGGTCTATACTAATGCGAACTGTTTAAACATTTCCCTCAAAATTATTTGTAACAAGTTTGATTTTCTGATATCAATTTATGTCTGAAAGCTGCCTGTCTTCCAAATAAGAGAAATTATTTTCCATGGGCAAACAATTCTAAATAGTCATCCAGGTTTGCTTTTCATAGTATTTTTTTTTCGTTGAGTTGTGATACTTACTTTTTTTAAATTTCATTGGGAGGAATAAGAGAAAATAATTTTCATTGAAATTCAATATTAACGAAACCTTTGAGTATAATGGATCTGATTTTATGTCGGTGGTTTACATGAGAGAACTGGGCTATCAGTTATCTTTTTGCCATGATAAATACTGTGCTCTGATGAATGTGAAACATAACCAATAACACTGGAATAATGATAGGGGAATTTCAGGGAAGAAAGAAAAATAGTTTTGTGAGAATCTCAGGGGAAAATTTAAGAAATGTTCAGAACAACTGTCAATAGAAACCTTTATGCTCATTAAGTTTGTTGTTGTAATATTCACAAAGTGTTAAGCTTCATAATGAAGTCTGATAAACTCCCATTAACTCATTGAGGATTTCACACACAGTTTATCTGGGAAAATGAGAGAAGAGAGTGAACAGGACTGGTGTGTGACAGCTGTCACAAAAGTTGCATTTTTTTTTTCCTGCACTCTGAGCACTGAAGTCACAAAGAAGTGATCCAATGCCAAAATTGATACAGCCATTACAAAGACTAGCTCCCTCAGTCAGAAAATATTCTTTGCAGAGATTTAGCTTGGCCTTGCATGATTCAGACCTTCCCTGAACTGTGCACTGCAACAAGTTTATATACACAATATTTTTTGTTGATTTAAAATCTAACTTGCTAGGAACTGCAATCCAGTATTTTCATTGTAATTGTTATGTTTTTCTGAACTCTTATGCCTCACTGAAAATTAAGTGAAGCTGGAATAAATGGTTTTGTCAACTCCACAATCCTTAAGTAAGTTTAATGCTCACTACTACCACTGGTATTCAATATCACTAGATATTTTATCTTGAATAATCACCGATGGACATTGATTTTGTCTTTGCTCTTCACAGCACAGCAAAATTAATGTGAAAGTCAGAGTTAAATGAGTCCCAGTGGTGTCCTCCACTCTGCTGAGAGTACATTTCAGCTACTGAAGGACTGGCAACCAGATCAAACCTACAGTATCTTGTATTGCAACAATTAATGGATACGAATAGTCCTCACAAGGGGGATTCAGATTACCTTTGTATCATCTTTAGAGGTTAGACTCCTGAAGCAGACAATAAGGTTAATATATGATACTTTATGACCTGATTAATTCTCTTCTTTAAATTCAATTTAAAAACTTTAGTTCTTTTATCTTCTTTCTGAAAATTGTTCTGAGTCACTTGTAAAGTGTTAACAATGGGAATTTAAATTATTATAAAGTTTAGGGTCAGAAAAATATTATGTACTAAATAGTCTATTTTTCTAATATTAACAAAGGGGTTGGCAAAGCAATACTTGCTCCTCTAAGTCTAGAATGTGTTTTCAGGCTTCATTTAGGTCATAAGCACATCATACAGCACAAAATCCATGGTGGCTGTGAGGCCAAGGTTAGGCAAGTGGATATGGCTGTCTAATAATTATGGAAAATAAACATATAACTGAGGAAAGCACCAGGTTTGAAGCTTTGAAGTTAAAAGTTGTACTGTATATATATATATATGTACGCTATGGTACAAATTTCTGCTTTGCTTCTCTGCTCTAGTGGTAGATGATTTGGCATTACATCAACTGCAGGAGGTTTCCTGAGAACAGACCAAAAGACCTCAGGGGAACCAGAGAGCAGCAGTCCTTGTAACACTCTTCACAGCTGTTTTGTAAAGAGCACGTGTTGTCAGATGCTAATTAATATTCAGGGATAGGTACATAAGGGTGCATGTGTGCAAAGCAGCCGTTCTGCCTCATGTCTACACAGATACTCTAGGGAGTGGTGAAAAGAGTAGGCAGGCTGCTTAAGACTGATTCTCAGTATTGCAAGCTACAACAGGTAAAAATTATAAATCAGCTTCCCAAAAATTGTGAGATTTTGAAAGAAGACAGATTGCTTTTAGATTTTCAGACTCCTCTTTACTTTGTTAGCATATCAAAATGTGTGGTAATTTCAATCCAAACAACTGATTTTTAGGGCATACAAAAGCGCATACAAAAATGATTTTCAGAGAGAGCCAAACTTTCTGACTTCACAGTCCACACAGCAAAACCTGCACTGGGAAGAGAAGTTACTTGGACCTAGGAAGAAAACAATAGAAATGAAAAAAAGAAAAGTAGGGAAGAAAGGCTACAGGGTTTGGTACTGCAGCTCTTGCAGTAGGTAGTCTCTGATTCTGCTTTTCCTGGCTTTGTGGTGCTCAGGGATTTTCTTTGCTACTATCAAAGGACCAGTCCTTATACAAAAGCAGTGGCTCAGGATGGAGCGAGGATTCTTGCAAGGACTTTTATCCAGCACAGGAGGCAGCATTAGTTCTGAGAGGGAAACCTCTTTTGCAGGAAAAATTCAATTCAGTGAAAGAATCCAGAGACTTTTTCGGGTCCAGACAGATTTTTTGTAGCCTTCATTAAAAAGTTGGCCCTAAGAGATTAGTGTATTTCAGTGTGAGATCATCAAGACATGCCACTGCAGAAAACATCCTGCCTGCAGGAAGCACAGGAAGCATTAAAAAGAATGTATGGGATATAAACTTTGGTTTCAAACTTCAGTTGTTCTTGACAATCTCCTACTTTGGAAGAAACTAATATAAGGCAACAGGATATTTCTGTCACTGATTTCTGCCTGCACAGAGGAGGGAAAACTCATCACAGCACTATACCAAGCTTTCAAAGTTCCACTGAATATCTTTCTCTTTTTTATACTTTTTTTTTTTTCCTTTTTTAGTTTTTCAAACTTCTCTACAAGTAAATGATTGGAAAGTTAGTGATATGTGCAAAGAACATTTTTTCAATTAGCAATGCCCATTAGCTGAATGAGTATGAAGGGCTGATATTTTTCCCCCTGAATTAGCAGATACACATATGGAATTTGGGCTATAAATCATTACTTAATAATTCACTAGAAAATAAATATGACATAAAAGATAATTAGAGATTTGTACCACTTGCCTTCACCTTTATTATGAGTGAAGGATATTTGGCTTTGTCTGCAGGACTGTTAAATTTTGTTATATTGAGACAGGTCTGGAAAAGGAAGATACAGCAAAGTCATTTTATGAAAGAGTATAGCTTCTGGCAGAGTGGGTCTTGTACATCATTGCAGGAGAGGTATCCAACAGTTATGATTTTAAAATCTAAATGCAGTGTGCTGGAACAAGAATGGTGAACAGGTTTGTTTTGCTATTTCTGTAATGACCTGTTGCCTGGCTCACAGAAACACATATGCCTGCCAATTTCATTGGAACAAAATTAATATTATATCTCTGTGCTGTAATAATAGTTAACTTTGGCAGGGCAAAACCGGTTGGATATACTTTCCTGTTCTAGGATTTGCTGGAGATACCTGGAGATGTAATGTATACTAATCATTTAAATTCATTGTGAATTTGAATACTCTGCTGTAACATAAACAGCCACAGTATGAAACACATTTTTTTTCCTTGCCTAGGCTTTGCTAACTTTTAAAACAGAGGACAGACTTTCAGTCCTGCTCTGTTCCCTTTGCTGCTATTAAGCAACCAGGTAAGAATTCCCCTTGTATTGTTGAGGCTGTATACAAAGGCATTATAGCTGCCTACGTACTATACTTTTTCTGTTGCTGATCACATCCTCTCCCAGCTTAGGAGATATATAGGACACATGTTAACAAGCCCAACAAGCACTGATGATGGAATGACTTCACTGATGACTTACTGCCTGAAGAAAGTAGAGCAGCCTTCAGACTGTCTTCTCTGTCAAAACTGAAGATCCTACTCCAAAGATCAGGGACTACAAAGGAATATAGGTGCCAGGAAGCTGGCTGGAGGGTAGTAAGATCTCCGAGTATGCTGGTCTAATTTATATAAACTAATGTTAATGTGCACTTTCAGTCCAGAATCCAACACTATGTGTTATCCAGGATGGACTGAAAAAAATACCTCGATTCATCTGCAGTCATCTGTACACTTCCTGTAAATAGTAGCTGTGAGAGTTCGGAAAAAAAAATGTAGGTCTGTGTTCTGCTGTAGGTCTGTATTCAGTAATACCTTGCCTGCTTTCCTTTGGTTTGGGAGACTTAGTACTCAGAGGACTGTTTCTTTATCTCTGCATGTTTATGGCCATACTCCTCCAATGGCACAGTTTCTGATAAACTTCTAAACAGTACCAGTCTTTTCAGTTATTGCTTACTTCAGTAAAGGGACAGAACTTTGAAGTGAGCCTAGTGAATGGGGAGACATTGGCAGACAGCAAGATCTGGAATGTTATACTGTCTTTCACTCATGCTGCATCAGAATTAGGTCACTGAACTCTGATTTATCTGCAGTTTTCCCAAGAACTTTGGATTAGACCCAAACAGACTGAATTAGAGTGTATCGGCCTGGAACAAAGACAAGCCAGGCCATCATCTGAGAAGATTAAGAAGAGCCTTTCTGCTGGCTGAAGATGAAGAATTTTCTTCTGATTATTTTGACACTTCGAAGGCAGTGTGATGCCCAGCATGAACCAGTACTAATTGCTGCTTTACCTGCAACTTCCAGAATGGATGAGTGGCAATGTTATGCATGGGTTTGTTAAAGCACACTATTTCTGCCAGGCTTTGATTCATTTAGTTTTTCCTGATGTTTTTCATCTTACTTATTTATTACTCAGACTCTGATGTCTAGTCTTCATTGAGATGGCACGGTCAGAGCTGGATAAGAAAAAAACCACCAAAACAAAACAATAAGCATGAGTGGTCTGTCAAAAACATGTTGGCAGTTGCTTTCAGAGTATCCCTTGATGGTTCTACGGAGATATCAAGAGTAGTGGCACGATTGAGCCATGGCAGTTCCGCTTGTCAGGGCAGATAGTGTGCTTAAGAGTGATAGAAATGATAGACAATCTGCTTATCACACTGCTGGACAGCAACGGAGGCAGTGAACAATTCCTAGGTTTTGCCATTTATTGAAGAAAGAGCTTCCTATATTAATGAAACACATCTACCACCCAAACCACAAGTAAATATTTTATTCTTCTGGGACAATACATTATAAGCTCTACTTCCATTATAAGAGGTGGAAATACTTTAAAAAATTGAGAGACAATTGTCTGCTAAGGCAGACAATAATCGTATTGACAAGTAACAGACTCTACAACTCCAGCTCAGTTTTCATTGCAGCTACAAACATAATACTAATGTACTTTTGAATCTGTGAACTTGTAAGTGTGTATTATAACAGCTGGGAAGTAGGAATAGCAGAATATCACAAGAAACTCATTTTCTGACTTGCTCCCAGTACATTTTGAGAGTAATAGGTCTCAATTTATGCATGGTGCTTAAGCATTCATACTAATTGTAAGCATGCCAGTAGTCTCACCGATTTCAGCTGGTGATTACCATTAAGCACATGCTTAAGTATCTTGCAGAATTAAGGTTTCAAGAGAGTTCTGTTGAGTTAAAAAAGCTCAGTTATGATCTCAGACTTCAATGTTCTTTGCCACATCCAACTAGATTTATAATAATTTTGAAGGTTTTTTCCCTCATTGCAAGTGAAATATCAAAGTGATAAAAATATATCTTTTTGAAAGAGATATAGGTATACACAGGCTTTTTGAGACACAGATTGAATATATGATCTTGCTTCTTCCACTTGCTACCCCTGGCTCCCACAAGATATTGCTGGTTCATACCAATTCTTAAGAATCTGTTCCTGGGTTTTCCCTGTGTCACTTGGCTTTCACTGAGGCACAGAAAGATTTCAGATCTTTGTCCTTTTTTCTTCTGAGATAAAATGAATGTTATGCTTATAGTGGCTGTTTTGTTTTAACATCTTTGTAGTTCTGACCTTTTGGCACTGATTTTCACAAAATAAAGGCTGAAAGACCCTGGACATTTGCACATCTGCAATCAGCATGTATTTACTGCATGTGTGTGTGCATACATGTGTACATCTACACTTATCAGCAAATAATAAGTCCAAAAGTTAGTGTAAAAGTGCACATGGATTTGAGGGGTCAGAATGAAAACATTGCCAGCTAAATCAAACACTTAATATCTGCAGTCTTAACTCTTGTCTTTTGTAACTATTGTCGTAATGACTTAAGGAAACAACAGCACTCCTGAAAGTCACTCATATATGATTTCTCCTGCTTTAATTTGTCTCATGGGAAAAACTTACCAGGAGGTTCTAACAGCATCAGCAGCTTTCAGGAAGTAACATCTTGATTTCCGTGAAGCACAGCATTGCGAAGCAATCAATTCACATCCATCTTGGCTGCATGTACACATACTGGTCATGTACTCACTCTGGAACAGCCTTTTTCATGGCTTCAGCTAGGGAAGATAACTCCAGACAGCATCAGATCTTCCAGCTAAGTCCTCACATCTATGATCTGCAGTGCTCCTGCCAGGCTTTAGGGCAGATGATTTACCATGTGGATTTGTTACTCTGCCCTTGATCCAGTCCTTTCTTTTTCTTTTGCAGGTGATCCTTCCCTTTGCAGACAAGGCTTCTGAACAAAACACAGGGTGAAAAGTGAGGGAAAAGAAGACAGAAGAGTATAGGCAAGGACATGAGACAAAACTGTATTGGAGAAAATAAGGCTTATTAGGAGTTCACATGTCTAAAACTTTATTTCATAGAATAAAGAAGGTATCTATTAGAAGTTTTCTTTTCTGACCACTGGTGTCAATTTTGCCTGCAAGGTGACATGGGGGATTTGAGTGCATCCAGGTAGCAAGGCACTGTGCAATGTGGGTTCAATTCAGGTATGAAATAAGGTGAGAAACATACCCCATATCACAACTTTACCATAGTTGATAAATATGCCTCTTCCAAAGCAGGGATTTACCTTGCAATCCTAGCAGAGGTGGCTTTTTATTTATGTACTCTGCAGCCCCCCCTCATTTCTCCCCAAGTAGGAGTAGATATTCTCAGTGCTTTTAGTAGGCTGCAAGGAGAGCTGTGACAGCTCAGAAGCTGGACAGTATAAGACTGATTGTACAACTCCTCTTTGTCTTAGTGGATGAGCACTTTGATTATGTGTGCTATTTATGAGGTGTATATATCTAGCTTTGGCTATAGGTCTCAGAACGTACTTTAAATACAGCAATGAATTCTCCAGGAGTATTTCAGTGTACTAGGTTTCCCTTGGAGGAGGTTGTGTTCTCACTAGTAGGGTAAGAGGCACTCAGATGCCACCTGTGCTTACAGTAGTGGGCCAGATTGCAATTCCCTCTCTGGTACTGATGAGCAATCATTCATGTGAGTAATTCTGTCATCTAAGGGTCCTAATTGTACCAACATAACATCTCCAAGTCTGACAACCACCACCTGTGGGCTTCCTCTGTGACTTTGCAGATCCATGTCCTTTCTGCATGCTCACCCTGCTCCAGACTTCCTCAGTACCCCTGCTTACCTTCATTAACATTGCTTTCACATAGATGATCCTGGGCCGACTTAGCATCAAGGATTCTTTTCAGTGTGCCTGCTTCTCTGGGGAAAGTGCAATAGTACTCTCAGCTACAGACACCCCAGACTTAAAACTTCCAGTTTTCTTCACTTTCCCTTTCTTGAATTTATCCTGCCTATTTATCTCCTTCTCTTGCATGATGGTCATATTTCCTCTTTACCTGTGCTGCCAGTTTAATTCTCAATATATCAGTACATCAAATAACAAAGGTAAAAAAAAATTCCTAAAATCAACATTGTGCTCTGAAAGGAACTAGGTGTGTTTTTACTCAGCATTCTCTGCAAATAATTTCCTCCTGATTTTTCTTTCTTTTATTTTGCTTTGCTACTGTTTTTCTCCTCTTCTCTGCTACTCCTTTCTCCCCTTTTTTGCTTCTTGTCCTCTGTCCTTTAATATTATATTTCACATTATATGATCCTCACGTTTTTGATCTAAAATAATAAAGTGGGACATTAGTCAGCATGGCAGACAGCCTTCGATTTCTCTTTCAGTAAGCTAATTCCCTGTGTTCCTGCAAAAGCAGCTGGAGTGTATGTTCTTAACAGGCAGAGCATATGCTCATATATGTAATGAGCAGCCTTCCTTTCATATTTCCTCTAGCATTGTGCTGTGCATTTGCAACAGGTAATGGAAGGAGGATGGGAAAACCCATTCTATATGGTTTGAAGTGCTGAAACACAAAAGAAATAACTATCAGGTTTGCCATCAGTAAAAAAAGGCTGCCAAAAAGACTAGGACAGAAAATGATCTCCGGAATGATTTTTCCATTTCTGCTTTGCTAAAAAGGATGCACAGTTACTGCTTAGTCTTAGCTTATGATCTCTTGCCAGTACCAGCTGATTTTCTGAAACGGAGGATAAGAGATGCTGACAGCTGTGCCCTGTATGGAAACTGCCAAACTGCAGCATAATCTTGTCAGGCTGCCATGTGGCTTTAGGCCAAGCAAGATATCGATGACACATATAATGAGATTCTAAAAGAACTAGCATGTATCATAGATGCTAAGGAGAACTGGCAGAGCATAGGGATGGCCTTATGTTCTAAACACAGTATAGTGTAGTACTAGAAGGGTAGATCTTTATTATAACGACGTTTCAGAACCTGAAAGGGAAAAAAGCATGAAATGTAGTACCCCAGGTAAAATGAAAGGAACAATGAGTTACACCAGAGTGATCATGCTGCAGTGACACCTGACTAGCAGTGGAAAAGAAAAAGTGCAGAGAGAACCAAGCAAAAGGTATGGAACAATGACAAAGCAGCAGAAGCGTAGACTCAGACTTGGGGGTTAAAGGAAAGAAGGGGGAAAGAGAAATTGCTGTACTTCAGTAGATCCAACCATCTAACTTAATCAGTGCTGGAAGGAAAAATGGAACAGAATGAGTTTGCAAGAATTAAAATCTTGGAAATGCTAACATGTCCTGGAAGATGTTATTCTTTATCTAAGTTAGATAAAGAATGTATTGAACTCGTGACAGATGGTCAGAATGGGAATATGAGACAGTGTTTGGGAAGTTAAAATACACTGAAAGTGTTATGTTTTCCTTAAAAAAAGATATATTTGATCTATATTGGGTCAAAAAAAAAGATATATTCAATCTATATTGGGTCAACAGAATTTGCAATTAGCCTAACTTGGAATCATGTACTGCGGCCAAAAGTAACCGAGTCTTTTTAGCTGTTACTACCCTTGCGTTATAAATAGTCATATCTTCCTTGTCTCTTCCTGAAATGCCTTTTGATGGCATATGCTAGTACATCAGGATTCTGAGACAACATGCTTAATTTAATACCTTTGCTCTTTGGATCTTTACTGTTAGGACTCTGCAGCAATATGCTTCCCTGGATTGTTTTAATTCCTTACTGTCTCCTTAAAGTCTGACTTTGTGCCTAGTTCCAGAAATTTATCTCTGGAACTTTACCATCTCCTGAGATCTACAAGAATTGTACCTGTACTGCCAGTGCCGTAACCTTCATGGTATAAGAGACTGAACTGGCTGTACTACAGCTCCTTCTAGGAGAGGAAAAAAAAAAACCCAAACCCTGGCTATATCCTCATTGGCATTAGACCCGAAGCCTTGGCAATGTTATTCAATCCAATGGGAAATTCTCATGAAGGGAGCACTCATCCATTATTGCTGAGTTTGTTTGAACTGGAAAGAGGTTGGTAAATGCCATGGATTTCTTTCTGTTTTGAGTAGTCCATCAGAGTATACTTCTCACAGTCACCTTGCACATATGCCAGAAAATCCCCAAATAGTCCAGTCTAGTTTCTCCTGAAATGCTTGTTTTTATTATCTCCCTACTTCAGAAAATCCCTACTGCATCTGGTAGGAGGAAACAGTTCTAGAAAGCATGCTAGATTTTCTGTTCTGCGCAGAACCCAGCCATGAACAGGTCTAGAATTTTACTCCCAAGTAGTTTATTGCCAAAATGTACATCTCATTGTCTAGTGATCCGCAGATACCACAGGCTCCTTTCTTTATAATGCTGCTTTGCTGGCTATGGCTCAATTCCGGTTGTACCTTTTATTTATGGATAAGCATTCCCATCACAAGCGCCATGTTCCTAGTCTTTTGTCTTAGACTAGGTACCTTTGGTAAGCTTTGACTCAGCTAGTGGAAAGATGACATATCTATAATGCATATAAGCAAATACCTGTCCCCTTTCTGCATAATTAACTTTTCATCCCACAAAGGATCCACATGATTTTATCATCTTGTTTCTTGAAAAACTACAAATACATGGCATCATCATCAATAAAAGGGGAAATCCACATCAATAGGTGTATTACCTCTGCATTTATACTGTGCTCATGCTACAGGCTTTTCTGTGCAGATACAAACCAGGATGCTGAGAGGGCCTCTACTGCACATGAGTAATAATATCTTGTAGGCAGACCTTCCTTTTGGACCTGTGCTTTGCTTCAGTAGCTTGCTCTTGAGACATTGATTCAGAGCTGACAACAGGTATAAAATATAAGACCCAACAGAGAACTACTGTAAGGCCCATGGCTCCTGTTCTGCATAGAAAAAAAGATGTCTGAACAGGGTCAGTCACTCACTTCAGTTGGTTGGAACAGTGATCCTCATTCCTTCTTTGTTTTAGACTTCCTACTTACGTTTCTTCAGGACAGTTGTGAATTTCCCTCCTCACACACACAAGTACACACACTTTCATCTGGAAATGAGCAGAAATAATTTACATGACATATTAATTATACATATTGTCTCTTTTGTTCCTTTTTTACCTTGAGCATTTGAAATTCTCTACATATAAGAGAGGTTATGAAAGGTACAGAAGGCTGTTTGTGCTGCTTCACATAATACAATGGCTTCACAATCGCTTTATTTTTTTTTCAATAAGCTTTATGTCTTGCCAATGGATTCCTTGATAGGGATCTATGTGTGCAGTTGGAGCTGGTGCTCTCACTGCAGCTTAACGTGGTTAAGCAGTTACTGCACCCAGCTGCTCACTACTGCTCTCCCTTTTCTTCCAGAGGTTATATTCCCTTTGACACTGATGACATAACCGCATGTGTTGTAGCTTACTTGCATAGTTTTGTTAAAATGATCTAGGCTAATTAACCATGCCTAACAGCAAGGGGTTTAACCTGGTTCATTTCTGCACAAGTGGGTTAGGGAAACAGTTTATGTATTTAAATCATCACGTCATTTTCCAAGAGAGAGAGTGAAGAAGAATATAGGTGGTAGATGAAGATGATTAGCAGCAGGAGATGATGACTGGGGTAAGCTCTAGCTGAAGCAGATGCATCTGACCACTGCCTGAACTGCCACAGCAGTTCAGTTTTCTGTGGCAGAATTCTTTTGTTGTGATTTTAAACTTTATTTTGTATAAAGGCATGAAAGGAAACATTAAAGGAGCTTCCCAATAAGTCTAACATAGACTCTGAGCAAAACAGAGACTCATCAAATCAGAGAAATGTATGTTAGAAGAGATCTCTGGGGGTTATCTATTCCAACTCCTGCCTGGCATAGGGCTATTGCTAATATGGGTCAGGACAGCTGCAGTTTTTTCTGGCCAAGCCTTGAAAACCTCCACAGATGATGATTCTCCTTTATCTCTGGATAACTTGTTCCAGTGCTGCAATACCCTCAAAGTGAAGAAATTTCTCCTAATCTCCAGCTGGAGCCTCCGAGACTGCAGTTTGTGGCTGTTGCCCCCTGTTTTACCATCTGGCACTACTGAGGTTTGGCTCCATTGTCTTTGTAATTTCCTTTGAAATAGTTGTAGCCTGCTATTATATCGCCCTTTAGCCTCCTCTTCACCAGAATAAACAAGCCCAGCTGCCTGTGTGTCACCTTATAAGGTCATATGTCAGAGGTAATTTTGGTAATCCTCTGTGTCTTTCTCCCCAGTTTTTCAACATCCTTCTTGAACTGGGCAGCCTTCCAAAATCCATCCTTCCACAACTGGACACAGTGTTCCAGCTGTGGCCTTACCAGTGCCAAGTAGAAAGGATAATAACTTCCTTTGTTCTGCTGGCCATGCTCCCACTCATACAGCCTTGTATGCTGTTTGTCCTATCTGCAATGAGAGCACTGCTGGTTTGCATTCAGTCTGGCACTGTGACCATGGTCCTTTTAGCAGGGCTGTCCCTCAGCCAGTTGGTTCCTGGCCTCTAATGAGGCAGATGCAAAATCAGATGATTCCCCAGGTGCAGAATTTTGCACTTCTTGAACTTCATGAGGTTTCTGTTGGCTTCATCCTTGGTTTTCTTAAGGTCATTCTAAATTGGAAGTTTGATATTTAGCATGCCACCCAACTCCTCCAATTTAGCATCATCTACAAATGATTATTATCCTTTGAGCCCAGCAGCCCAGCCAGTTTTCAATCAATCTAAAGTTGATTAGTCCAGTGGATACCAAAATACATGAAAATGCAAAAAAATACTAAATAAATTCTTTGGAATAACAGAACATAGCAGCATTGTCCAATATTCTGTTTGCAGGGAATTCCAGCTTTTAAGTCTACCTTCCTTCCATCTAAGCTAATGCTTAATAATTAGTATGTATATGACTCCTCCTATTGCTAATATTATGTATGCTTAATGAATAAAGACAAATGAGTTTCATTTCCCCTCTTTCCCATTGCTCCTAAAAATACAAACTCTAACTTTGCTTTTCTGTTTGGGATTTCTCCTTTCCATGGAAATCTGCCCTTACTTAGGAAAGTGATTTTTCACTTTGTCACGATGATCTGGCTCAGAATGAAGAACTTCCCAAAGAAAAGTCTCTCCTTGGGAGAATAACTTTTGGCTGGATTGACAGACTCCATAGTAAAGACAGCAAAGAAGAAGCTTGAACTGGAGCTGAGTTCAAGAGCATTTCATCAACTTTGATAATGTTAAGATCCACTTCTGGGAGGGGAGACATCCAAGTCTAGTTTTATGAGATGCAATGCATATCCAGCTGAAGCAAAACAGCTTTTGGTAACAGACCCTTTATCCACAGCAGTATTAAATCTTCCCTTTAGAACAATGGCTTGAATTCCTGTTGGCTAGTGCTAGGAGACTGCTGACGAACTTGAGAGGTTTTGAGGATGAGTAACAGAAGCTGTAAGGGGATTACAAGGGAAGATTATGAGTACTAAATATGCATTGCTTGGTCAAAGAATGACTAAGGGGGGATATATTAATTATCTTCTAGTATTACATAGCTGTAAACTTTAAAAAAGGAAAGTAATTGTTTAGCATAGACACAAGGTATATAACAAGGATTAATGAGGTGAGATTTAACAAAGGAAAATGTACTCTGAATATCTTCCAAATAAGAGATTAATCAAATGAATAGTTTGCCAAGGAATTAAAACAGTGAAATCTTACCTCTAGCATCAGAAGAGGACAAGTTTAGAGGCAACAAAATGAATTACTTTTCCCAAAACTGACATTTTTCTCTAAATTCAAGAACAGTGTATGCAGTCTGTGTCTTAGAACTTCAGGAGGAATGTGAAAGTTTAATTTATCTTTTTTAATTTTTGGTTTCTTTTGTTGATAAGAGGCTATGATAATGAAGTGATTAATCCTAAGAGACTGTTTCTATCACTAAAGCATATATATATGAAATGCATATATGACAAATACATTCATTTCATCTCTAGTCTAAATAAAATGCCATTTAGACAACTGATTTAAATAGGGTTGCATTTGGCCTGTTGTGCCTGTAAGATATATATATATATAAGGATAAAATAAATTGACCTGTACTTCTATGTTACATGTTCAGTTATTTCATAATACTGCAGTCTCATGTAAGTGATATTTCTGGAATGTATGGGGCATCAAATAGGGTATAGCCATAAATCTCTGTAGAAAGCAAGTTTGGAAGGATGCAGCATAGCAAGCTTTGTTTCTTAGGAGAGAGAAAAGTGAATTGCACTACTCACGTCTGGACATAATGACAGTATGAACAAGAATCTTGGCATCTGCATGTGAGAGCACACATTTTAATCTGGTCACATCCCTCAAGTGGTAATAAGATAGCTTGATAGTGTGTCAAATGTCAGCCTCAAAGCTCCATTCCTCATTGAACAGTACATCTAGGTGTTTGACCAAGCAGACAAGTGCCACCAATTGAGATGGCAATGTGAGAAGCATTTCTGAGCAGGTGGTGAAAGCTAAGCAGGAAGACATCAGACTTACCAAAATTAAATCTACAAAAGTTAAAGGACATCCCTAATTGAAGCTCCTATAGTCATTTACTTTCTTAGAAAATGCTGACGTGCAAGCTGCTGGCATGGGCAACTACATTACTTATCTTCCTACTAGCAATGACTGTTCAGAGCAAAATGCTTCAAACTGTGACAAAGCAGCATGTATTCATATAGGTCCCAAAGCAGAGTGCTGAGGCCACTGCAGTACACATGGCAAGAGACAGTGTAATACTTGCGGTTTTCAGGATAACTCGCCCTACTTCCTCAAGTTGCAAGTGTCCCCTGTGCAGTGATAAATGTGCCTTACCTGTCTACTATAGAAAAAAACATGTATTCTGAAGGAATCCCCGAGACCCGTTGTGTGAATTAGGAATAAGTACTTTAAAATGATGTAAGTAAAAGCTATATTATACCATGAAAGGGCTGGATTAAGGTTGAAAAGACAATTGAAAGAAAAGCGGGGTAACAACTTTCAAATGTTTAATTTCATAGCCTTAGCTTTCCTTGAATATATTTTTTTATAGTCTATATATAGTACGTATAAAGTATTGTTTTAATGTTCTATATAGTATGTATATAAAATAGTAAATTATTTATTATAATGCACTGATGGATATAAATCAACGATACACTTTTACTACAGCAATAAGAAATTATTCTTATGGATGTTGAGTGTTTATGCATACATACATCATTTTTGATGTACAAACACAAAACAGACCTGATTTTAAGAGGGGTAATGAAAAAACCATAACTTAGGTAGTTGAGACTGCAGAGAGAATTGATTTGGAATGATTTACCAGGATACTGGAAAATAACCTGCTACTTGTAAAAATATTCAAGTTATATTTAATACATTGGAGCTGTTGGGACTTCAGTTTTACTGAAAGCATTACCTTGCCAGTGGATCAGTGCTTGTTAATAGAACTGCTAAGCTGGTTGGAGAGAAATTTCTCCATCCTGAACAGCAGTCTCGCTTCTTAAGTGGATGTCTTGCCTTCTTAGATGGAGAGAGAAATTGAAGAAGTGGCACTAATCATCCATTCAAGTTGATTTGAAGTGAAATGACTGAAACAAAAGGAAATGGGGATATAAATAGGATGGTTAAATGTGACTGGACCCATACTATTGCAAGGGAAGGTGAGCCCTTGTACTGCTTATGTAGGGCAGCTTTCCTGGTTTGTAGTAGTTTGCTTCCTCTTCATCAGAGGAGGATCAGGTGGATAGGGCAGTCAAAATAACAGCCTATGGGCACAAGTACTATCCCAGAAGAGACATAAAGACTGATTTATTGGCTGAGCATTGATTAAGAACTCCAGTTTTAGATGGAAACATATAAATAGTTCCCACGCTTGCTTCGTTTGTGAAGACAATGTTTCACTCATGATTTTGAAATGGAGTTGCTGCCCTGTAAAATACTTCAGTGAAAAGGATCTTTACACAGTTGGAATTACACTGTGATCTGTCAAAATCCAGACACGCCGCTCAGCCAATAACATGTGTCACAAGGTGGAATTGGCTGGATGAAACATTTTCATACAGCTGAAGTAAAACAATAAGCTGCTTATGGTCAGAGCAGCTGAGCAATTCACCTGAATAAGAGCAAAATCTCATTAGATGGAGACGGCTATGAATAGAGAGAGCACAGACCATGTCCCCTGAGCTTAGAGTGCTAAAATGCCAATTTTGATCTGTCGGCTCACTTTTGTTTGTCCTAAGATACCTGACTTCAGACGGAGCAGCAAGCTGCAAATGGCTGAAAAAGTAGTGTAGTTACATCAACACTGACTTCCGCCTAGGCTAATATTTCCTGCTGAGAAAGAGGAAAAGCACTGTGTCCTGCCATGTAAATATACCCTAGGAAAGCAGAGAAGTCTATTTTTCCTCTAAGATAAAGTGTAATTCCCCTTTTCCCTTAGATGATCTGGAGATTCTCTCCTACAAATTTGGCCCTGAACAGCGTATCTTATCGTATTCATTTTCATCGGAAACATCAGGGAAAAAAAACAAACCACTTTTGTTTTTTATTTGCTTGAGAGATGCTTTACCAAAATTTAAAACTGTAGATGTTTGCTTAATATCTGACAGTTAATTTGTATCCACACTGCTTTGGTGTTTTGCAGTATGCCATGGGTCAGCTAGAAACTGTGGAACTAGCTGCATTTCAAAGGTTATATTCATGTATAGCTTAGGAAATACTTTGGGACCTTCTGAAAGAAAAAGCTGTGTATAAAGTGAGAATTCATATGTGAAACATCAAAATTAATTCTGTTTTTACAGCTAACCCCTAAACCCTAAGAAATAAGGGCTTATAACTGAACCAGTGACAGTTCCTTTGCTATTGCAACAGGTGATGAAATAGCAAAATGTAATGTGAAATTTATCATAAAACATAAAACCGGCAGGAATAAGATAACCTGCAGAACTATTTGTAATGATTTAGCACACTGCTAAATGGTTTAGGTTTTTGTTCAGTGTCTCCCCAACACACACACACACACACATGAATATTTTCATCACTGGTGTGCTTGAAGCACAAATGGAAGATCACTGTAAGTAAATGCCATCCTATCTTTCAATTTTAAGTGCGATGAATAGAATAGATAAACATCAAATGAAAATAAGGGTCTTTTTTCAGTGTGGGAGCTGAAGCCGTAGAGCAGATTTTGGATGAGGTAAAAGGCTTGAGCTGTCAAAGATTTCTGGCTTCCCAGAATTCCTCTCCCATTTCCCAAGGTTAAATGCATTGCCTCAAGGCAGCTGCTTAGAATGATAAAAGGGGCACTACAGGACAGCAGTGCTCTTTGTAATGTTAATAAACCTTGATTTTGATATCAGATGCAACCCTGGGAAAACCTGCCAGTTTCAGACTTAAAAATCTAACACTATTTAGCAGAAGTTCATGTAAAGAAGTATTAGTTTGGGAATGGTGATGGGGTAGTTTGAGTGACATATGAAAGCAGCAAATACGCTCTCTACTCTGCCTTATCAAATCTTACTGTTGTTTACAGAGAACAAAAGGAATTGCCCAAGTGCTAATTAAACTGAATGCCATATTAAAATGCACTGTGAAGTTTCTGCTATAAATTCAGCTTTTGAGGTTAACTGTCAGCTGAGCTGGAACTCCCCCGAAAAATGGATGGGGTGTGCTTTCCCTGAGCTAGTTACCTGCCTGGGTACTCTGACTGGAGCCAAATCAGGGACTGTTTTCTGGTGCTAGTTAGCTGATAAACCTCTGACAACAGAATATACAAATAATTTATTGCAATAAAGCAAAGCTGTAGGACTGTTGTTTAGATAGGGTGGAGTTTTATCCAGAAAGAATGTGATCTTTTCTAAATGCTTCTCTTCCTAGATTTCTGCTTAAAATTGACAAATGTCTAAATTGTATTGGCCAGTAAGTCAGTCTGTCATTTAGATATATATTTCTGAATCAACAATAAATATGTAAGTTAAAACTCTTGGGGAGTGACTCAGAATAAAGTAAAATGAGACATATTTATGATCAAGGCAGCTATAAATGAACAATGCATTTTGGTCATGTGGAGTTTGGCAAAATGGAGCTCCAGCTTATCCTCACAAAGAAACTCTGCCTCTTTGAATCCATGACAAAACTCCCACTGGCTTGAAAGAGGTTTAGATTTCACCCACTAAGTTGTGCTGAAATCTGAACAAAAGCAAAAAAAAGACTCTCGCAGTTCATGGGATGTGAAACTGTGTATTCTCCTCCTTCAAATTCACCAGCAAGACCTGTTCCCATAAAGGCTACTGAAGAACAGTGCCTAAAAATGCAAAAATAATATATTAAAGAAATCTGAAACTGTTAGCAGTTCACATTGTTAGCTGAAGTAATCAGAATATCTTATAGCTACCATCCTGTTACTCTTTTCTTCTTAAAGACTACTCCCAGTGTCTGTCTAGGATATCTGGAACACTGCTACACTTACCAAACAACAAAAACTTACCCAGTCCAGTGACCAGCTGGAGCCCAGGCACGGGCTCTGTGAGCAACTGCTAGAGGTGCCGTGCGAGTTAGCTGCACGTGCAGCTGGACAAATGGAACTGAGCAGAGGGCTCCAGTGTGTAAGCAGAGGTTTGGGTGGGGTTTTTTGAAAAATGTGGGTCTTGGCTTTTTACTGAGAATTAGTTCAAATTAATTTTTCATCATTCTTCATTGTTTCCTTAGGAAGGTACTTATATGTTAAAATATGTATCACATAAAATTATGCATATTTTTTAAATATATTTTCTTTAGGAAATTCTTGCTATACTAAGATTTTTCACCCCACCTTTCCAAGGGAATAAGTAACAATAGGAAGAGAATCAGGGAAAATACTTTATTTATATCATATGCTTTCTGAGTTGTCTTCCTATAATACTGAATTATTTCTCTCCATTTTTCCCATGAAACTTTACAATGGAAAGAAACAATGAGGAAGGTCCAGATATTCTAAAAGCACTCTTGAAACATATTGTTAAAGCAATACTTTAAATTTAATCTTTTTTTTTTTTCTTTTGATAATGGTAGCAAAAATTTAATAAGCAAGGGATAGCTTTTACCTAGTGATGTAAGATTAGATTTATAAACCAAGTTACTTTCCTTTTAACCACTGAAGTGAGTAAGGCCTGATTTAATTAATAGTTTCATTGGGTTCATGTGGCAGTCCATTAAGACAGTGTGCATTGGCTCCAGGTATATATTATGTATGTATCCAAAAATTACTTTATCATAGTAAGTAACATGCCATCTCTAAATACATATTAGACAGGTTGGGATTTCATATCTGGTTCCTAACACAAACAGTGAAGGATAGTGAATTAACCTGGGAGATTACATCACATGTTGCATGGTAAGTTTTGGGTTTTTTTTAAATTAAATCCTTCAGGTAGAACTCAGTGTTCCCAGAACTTGATCTGGTGTTCATAATCCTAGAAACACTCTAGGCATTATTTTGGAATTCCCCTTTTGTTCTGCAAACTTCTGACTACTCATTGCTAAATGCACATCTCTACTACCTTTTGGGTTTTTTGTTTTCCTTTCAAAATCCATTTTTTTCATCAAAACATAGCTTCAGGTGGCTTTCTGGGGCTTTCCCCCAAATGACCCATGGTTACCCACCCCTCATGCAGTTAGCATCCCCTGTCAGCAGTGCAGCAAGTTAGGAGCCAGTGACAGGTGTGCAGTCCTGTGCAGCTTCAAAGAGATGATGAAGTAACATCAGATGCAAACAGATACATCAGAATAAAAGCTCCCCCTTTATTCTGGGAAAGCTGGAACTTTGCTCCAAATGAAGCTTACACTCTCATCTCAAGCTATTTTTTACTGTTGAAACAGCAGGACACTCTGGTAAAAGCTGCTGTGCTGTTTATACTTAACACATAGCAGCACTTTCAAACATGATCAGTACAGTAGTGCTACCTCTCCTTGGCAATATCCACAGGTGAACTGCTGTTTAACAACTCCTTTAATGTCTCAAAAACATCAAAGCCTTTTACTCAGCACCCAGCATTTTTCTCTCTATTACTGCAGAATTCTTTTGTAAGTATATACATACACATTCTGGCATATATTTTTCTTTATCTTTTTTCCTTATCTTTTGGGTTTTGCAAAAGTTTGTCACTGAAAGAGAGCTTTTTTTCCAGGCAGTCTGAGAATAGCGATCATCTAGAGTTTCAGTACTCCAAGTGGAAGATAACTAAACAGAACAAAACAAGAAACCCTTTCTCTAACAATACAACAATTCAGCATAGTATAATATTATTCTCTCCCTACAGAAAGAAGGAGGAAGAATGAGGTGTTTGTGACACTGTGAGTGCTTGTGACAGTATTTAAAGAGAAACTAGAAGTCACTCAGATATTACAACTGCAGAAGAACCTGCAGACCTCAGAATAAAAGGAATATCAAATACTAGGTTGCCAGGAATAGCCCCATTTTGCTGTAATAGTGTGTGAGAAATCTTCACTTGTGGAAATAGAGGGCTAACTTTTCACATGTGACATGACTATGATCTTACTCTCTCTTGTTTTCCTTCACTGTTGCTATGTTGGTCTGCAACTCTGTTCAGCATGGAGCTTGTTCTCACCCTGTTCTTGTGGGCTTGCAGTTTATTGGAATGAGAATTCAAGTCAATGTGTAAGACACAGGAATGATCAAGTCTGAGCATGAGCCTCAGGGTAATGTTCTATTTCTCCAAGCAAAATCTCTTTTCTTATGAATTAATGGTTTGTCTGGTCACCATCGATCTTT
Organism: Podargus strigoides; assembly: GCA_028020825.1. Lineage (NCBI taxonomy): Eukaryota > Metazoa > Chordata > Aves > Caprimulgiformes > Podargidae > Podargus > Podargus strigoides. The sequence continues at coordinate 15,706,152 of CM051630.1, forward strand.
CTTCAGTTGATCTTTTCTTCATTGATCTTTTCTCAGCAAGAGAAATGCCAGTCAGCTAATACACTGATCTCGGAGCCGAGTATAAATAGAGTCAGTGTGTCATACTCGTTCTTAGAGGGTATTTGGTAGTCTGTTCCTTCAGCTCTTCTTCAGCTGTCTTTTTCATGTAGAATAGTCCTTGAGCAGTATCACTGATTTCAGGAAAATTATATTAAAGTATCTGATACTTGGTTGAAAACTCAGGTGGTTCTGATATTTGAAAAGGAAAAGAAAAAAGTCACTGCCTGGAGTATCTGCATAGTGATGTTATTTCAGCTTGGGTTTGAGTTTCATAGCTGTACCAGACTACTTTACATGTTGGGAGGGGGGAAGCCCAAGTTGTTACAAGTGAAAGGTAATAAATCTATTGAGCTAAGAAGACTCATTGATGTACCTTAAAGCTCTTTTGAGTATTTAAATAGGAATAAAGCACAATGCTAAATATTTATTCACATATACATTTCTTTATCTTCAACAAAAAATACTAAACCAATTTGAATATATGTTTTACTTTCTAAAGAGACAATAATAAATTAGGAGTAGTTTTAAAAACCATCTCCACATGCAGTATTACTCTGTTTATTGTAATAAAGTTCTCTAGCAGATGTATGGAGAGCTACCATATGTATCACTAGTACGAAATAACAATCCTTCTGTGCATCTGAACTCTATTTGACCATCAGAGGAAGAAAAAAAGGTACAAAGCACTATTATAACAGATCTTGATTTTTTTTTCTATTCCAACCTTAGCACTTCAGTGCAGAGATAGCTCCATCAATCATTTAAAACCACTGACCATACCTTGCACCAGCTATCAGCTGTAGTTCATACTGAGCTTTCTGTGTGCTCCAAATGGCTTTACATTTTATGTGGAAAGCTGGGTTGAAAATTTATAGTTACTTTCCTTCTGACACCTGGATTTCCCACCTGGAAAATAAACTCCTTTAACTACTTTAAATCTTCATGAATTTCTTGCTGTCTTGATCTCAAAGGGCTAGATCGTGACTGCTACTGCCTGCCCATGCCACGAAGTAATAATCCTATTCCACTGTGTGTGAGTCTATCTGATTCATAGGCTCCAGACACAAAGCAATAAGCTGACACTGTATCCCCATTTAAACCCAGATTCTCAAAAACAGTTAGGAAACTAACAACTTGATTTCAAAGGGAATTTGATGCCCAAATGCATCTGCAAGTCTGAGCTCTACTCTCTGCCCTAAGGTAGGTAAGTGGAGACAAGAGAAAAGTGTAGGTGAGTTTGTTAACATCTGCTCTAGCCAGCAGAGTATTGTGTTTTGTCATTAGTACAGGCTAGGAATAAACAATTTGTTTCCTAGTATTCCACAATGAAACCATTTGTTTTCTAGTATTCTTCATGAAGTCTTTCATTGGATTATTTATTTAGCTCAGAAGATAGTGTTTTTACCTTTCAATGTTTGTCTGTGCAAGTAGCATTGTTGATGTTACTAGATACATCCTAATCCTCACTTATTCAGCTATATATAGCCATATGACTGTCTTGAAAATAATTCTGTTTAGAGGAAACACTGGTTTTAGAGAAGGTTGTCTTTGTCACCAAAACTATGCCAAAACTTCAGCTACACTACGAGAAAATCCTCACAGACATCCCTGTGGTGGGGGATGTGCAAACATAAAATGACAACTCAATCAGAACTGGTGATTTACAGAAAAGGTTTCATCCTTAATGATAAGTTGCACAGGTCTCTGAAGTGAGATTCTTTCTTGCCGTATCTGCTCAGCATTAAGTGATTGCGTTGGCCCATTCTCAGCACATCCAGAGGAAGTGGAGGAGCTTGGCTCCCAAACAACACCACCTTTTCCTCCTTTCAAGGCCAGCAGTTTGTACTTTCTGTATGTGGAAACTGCGCTCACATTTGTAGAGGCACTGTGTAACAGTGGGGGAAGGCCTGAAAGATGTTATCAGAGTTTCTTTTATATACTCCCACAAAAAAGTGTTTGAGCTCATTTTTACTGCAGAACTTCAGACTTAGGCACTGTACTAATCACCTCCCTTGAAGGGCCAGAAACCCACTGCAGGCATTACAGAGAACAAAGGGAAGCAATTACTAAGATATTGGGTGATCTCTGTTATCATGTGCTTTGAGGATTTAAAATGGTGCTTCCAGAAGTACCTCCTCCAAATTTCAAGTATTATTTTGTATCAGTTTTAGAAGGCCACTTCATTGTATTCAGCTGGAAGTCAACCCAGATCTAATGCACTGGGCTACTGTCTCTAACACAGTTTACCTACAGCTTCATACCTAGAAGTTAAAAATAAACTGCAGCTTATTCCGCTTACTGAAATGTCAGTTCAACATGTCATGGGGCTTATTAGCACACTGAGAATGTTCTTCATGCCTTAATACTAGGGCATGACTCTGATGTAAAAATGAAATGGAACTATTTAAATTGACTCGGATACTTATTAAGGAGAGGGTTTCATTTAATTCCCTTTTCTGTTTTTCTCTCCTTTATAGTAGCAGCCATCTGGGCTTGATAGGAGGTAGGGCAATGACAAGTCTATTCTGTGAAAAACACTATAATTTTTAAAGCACTATTACCAAATGAGGCTCAATAGGCAGAGTGTGTAAGTGAAAAGTGATTTGCCTTGTGGAAAAAAAAACAAACCCTAGCTCTATGCTGTAGGGATCTTATGATGCTAATTGGAAAACTCAAATTTGTAGATATTTGCAAGTTGAACAGGTGACAATAACTGGTGATAACTAAGGACTAATTATCTCAACTGGGAATTAACCATCAGGTGTTCTCAGCCAAATAAAAGGGGATAGGAAGCTTGGAATAGTAATGTGTGCTATTTATGTTGAAAGAATTAGCATGATTTTATACGAGATTAAAAAAAAAGTTAAACAAATACTCTCTAGGCGAGTACTGTGTGTGACTGCTGTGGTTCCATTTCTTAAAGACTTTCAGAACTTGGACTGGGGGGAATGGAAGGAAATAATAATGTAAAGCTGTATGATTTCCTTGCTAAAAAAAAAAACCTCTTTGTTCTCCTGTGAATTCTACTAAAGTGAAAAAAAGAGGCAGGTTAGCAGTTCCTAGACTTAAAACTACTTGCTTGAAATTATTATTATCTGGTCTTCTAGTTAGAAATATACACTGTGGTGTAGATCTATGGCTAGGAAAGATTAAGCTGTTACAGATTTCTAGAAAAATCAAAGGCAATAAGATAAGAGAACAGCAGCCAGAGTTGTATGTGCAGGCATACCTACTACAAGCTTCAAAAATGTATAGTTGGATGCCATATCCATAAAGTGCACAGTGTTAATTCCACCTTACCTCTAACTTCCTTTACCTTAATGCTTATTGTAAAACTTAAATCCTAATGAGTAGGGCTGAAACAAAATGGGGCCATGGAGGGTAACAGGAAAATGATAACGCAGCTGGTGAGCTATAATAGCAAGCTGATTCTTGAGTACAAAACTTTTCTGCTTTCTTACCATCAACACAGTTTTTTTTATTCTGAGATTTTCTGACAAACCATGTGAACAAAAGTGGTATTTTAAAAATACTATCAAATTCTGAAAGCAGTCAGAACCTTAAATTGGAATTTCAGTCTTCAACATTGGAAACAAACATACAAGACAATTGTTAGCATTCTGCATAGTGCAGATAAAAAGACTTAGACTAGTAGCAAATTCTTCTGAGAGACATGCCTGATAAGATTGTAAATTAGGTTCTGCAGAGAAAGTGCACTTAAAGAGAAATTTAATTGTTTGCCAATAAAAATCTCATGTTGCATGGAGATTTCAGAGCTCATTTTAACAGTTGTTATTATTCAAATGCCTTGTTTTAACAGTTCAGGGTTTTGTTTGTTTGGTTTGGTTTAATGAATTCATTGTTCCAGCTCTGTTCTTCTGATTTTTTGTGTCTGGTTTACGATTTTACTTCCTTTTTCAAAGTATGTGTTGCCGTAAAATAGGTGGAAAATGTGGTATGCAAGTAAAAACCTTTTTTACTTGATAGACTTAAAAAAGCTTAAGTGTAAGGTCTAAAACTCTGTGCCCAAGATTGTCTGTCATGTACTGTTTGGCAGCTCACCCATGGCATGTTTGTCTTCTTTTTTGTGCATGTAGGCTCTGATGTTAGACCTTTGTACTCATTCAAGCCATTGACAAAGTCCAAATAGAAAGGTAGGCGTACGTAAGAATGTGTTCGTTTTCATTCAAGTAAATGCCTTGGTAAAATAGTGTCTAACCTCAGCTGATGCTGAACTGCAGCCACAAATGTGAATGAAGCTGCATCAGAAATTTGGAAAAAGTTCTAAAACATTTTCAAGGTAATATTTGGATAAATTAAGTTAAGCATTCAAGGATTTTTATCTTTAGATATACCATTCACAGACCTGTTTTGGTTGGAAGAGACCCCTAAGATCATCAGGTCCAACTATTAACCTAACACTGCCGATTCAATTTTAGAGAAATGTTTTTGAATGCTCAGGACAAAATATTGGCTAAACCTCCTAGCCTGAGGGAACAAGTGGCAATGTGTACAACCTACTCTAGAAATGTGAAGCTGTAAGTTGTAGGCAACACAGGTGTCCTTTTATTGGAAAATACCATCTGAGGGGCCTACCTGAATCTCATTAAAATAATGAAAAAATCACTGACAGGTCTTTGGATCAGGCATATTACAAATACCAATTCCTTAGTGTTCATAAACCACAGACTTCTAGCAATTTAGCTTGTAAATATAATTTCCATATACAGTTGCTAATTAGCATTGGTAATCTATTGAAATCTCCATGTCTGTAAACTCACAGTGAATGGCAAGGTGGATATCTGCTAAGACGTTAGCCAGATTCTCTTCACATCATCACATCAGCCTTGCAGTTTCTACATATTTAACCTCTGTTTCTAACAAACATCATTCTTTGCATCAAAGGGCTTTAGGACATCCATTTTTTGCTGACACACTCATACTGTGCTTTATTTATGCATCATCAAAGTATGGTACTGCCCAAAAGGTGAATGACCTCTCTCCCCTTTAACTCATTTCCTGAGTAGACCAATATCATCTAACTTCAAACACTGACAAATGTAAATTGAGGTCCATGAAATTAGAAAAGTGCTGAACTAGAGTATACAGAGAAGTGTGACATTCTCCTGTTGTGAATAACAATCTAATATACTATCTCTCATAATGAGAAACTTGGATGTTGGATATGCTTTACCTGTTTGTGATGTACATAGCAAAAACTTTGCAGTGCTCTTAATGCACGGAGAAATTGCACACCCCGAACTCTATTAATGCTACTTTTGTATATTCAACAATAGGGAGAATAGACTTTTTGCAAGGTTAAAATGAGGGTCAGAACACTCTTTTGAACTTCCTTGCAGTAGCTGCTCATAGTACAGCTACTTAAGTGGCAGCCGTGTACTTGCCGAGATACTGAATTTCTGATACTGAATTGAAAAACAAAAGCACAAGCTTTTTAAACATCTCTCATAGCCTTCAACATAAATTATTAAAGGAAGAGGCTTCCAGAATCTTAAAAGATAGCTTTTTTTTTTTTTTTCTTGTCTGAGTTTATAGATTCATAGGAAATAATGAGAGGGCAGCTGTGCCTTATATCCATTTCAGAGAATTCCTGATAAATTTTCAAATAGCTTTTTCTGTTGATTTTTTACATGTGAGTGTCTTGGTCTATAAGCAAGTGGCTTTTTATTTTTGTTTTTGAATATATCATTATAGAGTTTTCAAGCATGCTCTGCAATATTTGTAATTAGCTCAAGTTGAGTAGAATAAAAAAATGGGTGTTAAAGAAGCCATTCATCTGTTTCTTGTAACATTTTTTCTGCTTCGCTTTTAACTGAAAATGGACTGTCTTTCACTTGGAATTTAGTAGAGATTACTGAGCCATGGTGAAATTTCTTTTTTTGTTTGTTTATTGATAGCTTAAGACAGAAAAAGGAAAAAAAAAAAAAGAGTAAATTATTTTGGTTTTATTTCATGTGTCTTTACACACTTTTCGTACAAAGCTGATTAGCAATAGTTCACACAAGCTGAACTTACTGATAAAGCAGTCTGTTGTTCACTCTGAAACAGGCAATTGTCCATAATACATAGATTAAGTAATTAAACACCCAATACGTGGTCCCAATTCTGGGAATACTTAAGCATACTATGATTTGGCATGCATGAGAAGTCCTACTAACTCTCAAAATTCTACTCCCATAAGTAAGGTTATTACTTTTGGGAACAGTCTGGAAGTGCACTCGTTTAAAAGATGAATTTTCAAATCAGTTGAATCGCTCATGTGCAGTTTGTCTGCAGGACCATGGACTGAGTTTGCAACTGTCACTCACTCGTCTATACACAGTTATACTTTCTTTTTCCTCATACACAGGTGACTTCCATTTGGCATTTTGTAGTATTCCACCAGAGGTTTATGCTAGCCGAGGTAGCAGGTGACTCAACACAGTAATGTTACCATGAATTGTATCATCTTTTGATGGCCTGGATTTTGGTGTTCAATGGGAAACAACAATAAATTCGTGGAGCTTTACTGCCTCTGCCAAATATGACATCTTTCAGAGTATAACATGCTGAAAAGCTTGCACAATCTGTGCCAACTGCATGATTTAGCTGCTATAAAATCCCTCTGAATCAAAACCATTTTGAAATAAAGAAGAACCAGCCTGAGAATTTCATTGCACTGTTGGATATCCACTCAAAGATCAATCACCTGTCCTCATTCTGTATTCCTGCTGTATTTTTCAGCTTAATCTTTTCTGCAGCTTACCTGTTTCATTAGGGCTGGAATTTTAAAAGACTCGCAGTTGCATGCAGAGGCAGAGTCAAGAGTGAGAAGTGTCGAATCGGGACAGCACAGTTCTGTACAAATTGTACTGTGCCATTAGAAAAGGCAATCATTTTCCTCCTTTTTTGTTTCCGTGGGACTCTGTAATGCCCAGATATGCTCAGTATAAGCGTTCTGGGATTTAGCAACCTAATATTCCTGAATTCTGTCCTCCTCTGAGACTATCTTGGTGCAGAAAAACAGGGCTGGCTGCGAGAGAACAGGTTAGCCCACCTGATTCTCTGCAGTTTTCTCATCCAGGTTAAGTTTCATACAGTACTCCTCACATTTCAAACAGCCTGTGAATGCCCAGCACTGGAATCTCAACCAAAAAGTGACTTGTTCAGAAATTAAATAAAAAGAAAATTAGATACTGTTTTTAGAAGATCCTTTTGAAACTAAATCTGATCTCCTAAATTTTAAGAAAAAAAATAGAAAGAAAAATATTAAATACTACCTTTGAGGATGATACACAAGCTAATTGATGGTGTATCAGCAAAGGACTTTGTGTGTGTAGGAAAGCTGCTTGTCCATTGTACTGTTGCACTGAAAGGGTGTTTAAACAACACGGAGTGTTGCATAATATTTGAATCATGCAAAAGGATTGTAATTATTATATTCATTTGTTAGTTCACTCTGTGAAACATTTCTAAAAAATTCACTCTAGAACAGACTCTTAAAATTATAAATTATCATTGCAACATTAGATCAACATTTCAGTAAGTTAACTAATGCTCCTTTTGTCCTAATAGCTCATATAATCAGAGGGAGTTTTGCTAAATCAATCATAGTAAAAAAGTTTTGTCACCAATTTGATGTAGGTTGAGCTCATGTATTCAAAAGTTCTTAGAAGATTTAATAACATAGAAATATACTTGTGTGGATTGTGCATGTACTTATATGTGTGTGTAAAATTCTCCTGTTAGACTTGTGAGGTCCTATGGCTGTGATTTTGGCTGCTAGCAGTAGTTACCCAAATTATATGTCATCACCTGTTTAGAGTATTTGATTAAAAATTTACATAGGAAAGGCAACAGCCTGTAATGAGAGTATAAATCACCTTGGAATAGTTACTTGACTGGAATGAAAGTGAGTACCCCTTGTATTCAACCTGAGAGCATGCTAATTGTGGTACATATTTATTTCTAGGCCATGTAATTAAAAGCAATTTCAAGAAATGATGTTCCAGCAAGTAGAATAATGACTGGAGAGCGAAGTATAGAAAAAAATATCTTCTTCCTTATCATGATGAAGTGTTTGATCTTGAATTTCCACTTTTTCTAGTACCTATTTTATGATCATCTGGTCCTGAATCTGCCATCAGTACTTCTGAGAAGATAATAATTGCCCCCTTTCTCTTTATTAAATGTGTTCTGTTGAAAGGGCAAGTTATTCCCTTTCTTGTGGTCACAGCAGAGAGAAAACAGGTGAGATGGCAAGAGGTGGCAACTGAGAAGTACTTATTGAAAAGGCCGTAAATCTGGGATCATAGAAAGAATTTAATGGTGGCAAGTGACCTAAAAGGAAACATGATTTTCCATTGATACAAATGCAACAATAAACACTGTTAGGAAACACACAACAATAAACATTGTTAGGAAAACACTGTGCTGTGTCAAAGAAAAGACTGGTTCCTCGATCTCTTTATACACCTCCAGCAGCTTTAGTAGGAATTTGCTTCTGACTGAAGTGGGGGGAGAAGGTGACATGAAGCACAGCCTAATTGAGTGTAAGCCTTTGCTCCTGTGACATATGGCTTTGATGGAGAGATACTCACTGTTCTGATTCAGACCCTGATAGTGTCATGCATTTGTGGGGTTGCTAAGAAAGAAAGAGAGAAAAATTAATTACTAACTTACTTCAGCTGATGTCTCAGAAATGACTTTCAGCTGCTTCTTACAGAATCTACAAAGGTTCATTGCAATGCAGATCATCACAAGATGTCTTGCAGGCTTCTGTCTTTGTTAATTTGACTTGGGTCATCACTTCAGTTCAGCCTTGGGGCTAAAGCAGACCATGTAACTGGTTTAGGTATTGAGCTTCTGTAAATCTGTGTACCAAAGCAGCACTTAATTTCAGAAAGATGAGTAAATGTACAGCTATGTCTAAATAACATTTCATTGGCTAATTGAAACGTATTATGCTCAAAATTTAGGCTGCATGTATAATTTACTCTCATTTGTAATGTCATTCTGCTTATACCGGTGTTGTGTTGATTACAAGAAAACATATGTATAGAGAAAATGCTGAAGCTCTTCATTTAATCAAAACCATCAGAAAATTCCGTAAAACATTTAACAGCAAGATTGCCGATGAGGAGTCCAGGCCATGGGTTTCCTGAGGTGAGAAGCGGACCCAGCTGGTTTCCATGAGGGCAGGGCCTACCCCGAGCTGCCACAGGTGCCGGTTCCCTTCTCCAGTGAGGAAGGCTGTGAGGGGACGTGAAGTCCCTCACTGGCTGGCTGAGGTGAGCATGGTCTCCTCTGCTCACCTAAAAGAGCTGGAAATCTTCTCCAGAAGGCAGGACAGGTGCAGGGGTGGTCTCGGTGGCAGTGCGCACCCAAAGTACTGAGGGGGCAGAGGGCACAGGGCCTTCGTGCACCTGGAGCGCTGACTCAGGCCCACCCTCAGGCTGGTTTTGGCGGCCATTTTGACCCCCTTGGGCCAAGGCTTAGGGGAGAAATAATAAGGGATTATATTTGAAATGTGGCTTAGTGTGTCTGGCATTTGCACGTGGTATGATTGTGTGGTATCTGTGTTGCTGGTTTTAGCTTGGTTATCAGTTTTGGCAATTTTGTATCACTGTTTTTATGATTACAACTGATCGGTCCTGTTAGATTTTGAATAGGGCTTAGTCCAGATGCAGTAGTACTGTTTGTTTCTGGTATGGCTGAGCATTCCATCTGAGGCAATCGATCTCTCTTTCTCTGGGGTTTTTTTAAATTTAAATTTTTTTGTGCAGCACTCCCTTATTGTGTGATTTTAAGTCTCACTTTAGAGGTGGGGTTTTTTTGTCCCTCATTTCCCCCCTCTAATCAAAAGAAATAGGTACATTTTGTTCTGTCTCTTAATGGCTGTTTTTAGTCTAAGTATTTATGGCCTTTACAGGAGCAGAGTTAGTACTATATGATGTCAATATTCTTCCAACACAGTTACTCAGCCGTCTTACATTTATGACCTTTTCCCCCTATAATTAGTTCCAGCTGAAATTAGATTCAGTGAGAGCCTTACTCCAATTACAGCCAAATCTGGATAAAACTGATTCCACCGTGGTTGTCTGGAGGAAAAGAAAAAAAAAAAAGAAAAAACCCTTTCCAGTTTCATTGTAGATAACTAAGTCTCACATCTCTGCAGTACGTCTGCACTTAATAAAAGTGAAAAGGGTTTAAGGACCAGCCCTGTAGAGAGCGGAAAATTCTCAGCTCTGCCAACAACTTTGAGCAGGCGTCCCTTTGCTTTTTCATGCCACCTCTTGCCTGTTGTTTGCCCTGTTTCCCCTGAGGCGGGAATGACCTCAGTATACATTACTCTCAGTGGCTCCTGATGCTGAGGTGGGCAGCAGCAGGTGCTGCACAGTGCCTGTATGTTTGCAAAAGATCCTTTCTCTGATACACGAGGTAACTTGGGAACGCATTCACAGTCACTATGTCTGCACCGTGGCACAGATATGTGTTGCAGTGTGTACACTGAGGTCCTTTTTCCTGGCGAGGATGGGTTTGGATAAGTATGCAAGCAAGCTGGGGATGTCAGCTACCTGTGCATCCTCCCTTTCTTTGGGAAGAAACTGGTTGCATGAGGATGAGGACAAAAACAAAAACCACAGCACCCCACAATGTAGGCGCAGCCAAAACGGTTTTGACTCGTAACAGTCTAGGTGAGTCTGGTTATGGCCCTTTAATGCTGATTTGCCAGTGTGTCCAGCACAGCTATAATACAAATAGTAGTGATGAGTCTTGAGATCCCCACATGAGCTTCCTGGGTGCTGACTGTCACAAAGAATTATGTGAGAAATGCAAGGAGCTGCTCTGAATTCAAAGCTGTACTTTTTATTAGCCAAATGCATCAAAAATAACATGAAGCCTTTTTGCCATTATCTGAGATATTTAGCTGGGATTAAATATTTGTTTACCTCAGATGGGTTTGCAGCCGGGTTTATACTTTTATCACCTTCAGATTGGATTACTATAATCCTTTATTTGCACGTTATCCTCAGCTTTTTTTTTCTTTATTTTCCCCTTCTTTTTTTGGCAGCTGGGTCAGTACAGAAAACCAAAAATTGATTTCTGGCACCCAGAGGAGTAAATTACCTCTTATCTGCTCTGAAATCATTGTCATATTGGGTTCTGATTCGAGTCCAAATTGATCTTCAAATTATATTTTGGATCGATAATAGCCTTATAATGGAATGACACTGTTAAGGCTCCTACCAGCTGCTATGACCCATAGAAGCTGATGAAAGAGTCTCATCACAGTGTATAATCTCAGAAAAATTAATGCACATCCAGTTCCATTAAGTCACTGCTACCTTTTCCATCAGGGCAATAATGTGCATAGGGTCACTACTGCCTTTAGCCATGTTCACGCAGCCAAATCTCCAGTTCAGCTGTGGCTCCCTGGCCCTAACCAGAAAGCTTAGTAGGTTTTGGCAAGGGATAATTTTTGTGTTTCTGAACCCTGAGCCTTCAATTGCAGTTAAGCGTCTTCTGAGACATAGTGAAATGGCCCTGCAATATCAAGTGAAATAAATCTAGAGGGTAATTAAAGTTTTATATTAAAAATTGACAATTTAAGGGATAGGAATAAACATTTAGTGAAGGGAAAGAAGATCCAGTATTCTCCAAAGTCCCTCCAAAAGCAAGAATTGCAGCTAAGGTGTAATTTCCCTCCACACTTTTCCAGGCACTTAGTATTTCAGAAGTGGTTTATCTGGAAATATGTGTGAGTTATTTTGAGGCTGTTATGATTATATCATTTGATGAGATTTTTTTTCTTCTCTTTTCTGCACTGAGGACTTTAAAGTGAGAGAGACAGTCTGAAGATAGCTTGTGATTTGTTTAATTAACTGGCTTTCTTTTTATGGATGGTTGCTTGCAAGGCTGCTCTTTCATTTGGTGATTGTTTTTGTTATTAATGGTTTCAGACAGAGCTCTTCACGTATCAAGTGCAAGTTTTTGCAAAGCCAAAAAGGAATCGCACAAGAGGGTTGGGTTTTTTTTTCCTCTTATTTCCTGCCGCTCATGTTTATTATCTGCAGTGCTGCTCTCCATGGTCTGCTCTGGTTGTTAGCACTTTGCATTTAAAAAAATGTTCAGGAGCTCAAAGCTTTTTATCTCAAATTTGTAAAGGGATGTTTGTTTTGCAAAGGTGTCAAGAAACATTTTAAGTTTTTAAAATATATGCTAACGTAGTATGTTAATAAAATTAATGACATTCTTATTCCTAAATAAGAGGAAAGGGCAGCCCAGGAGAATAAGTATTATATTCTGTGTCCATATAACTTAGAAGGTACTAACTCTGAGACTCTCCCTGTTATATCATTGACTCTGTGTTGTGCGTAGGAGCGGAGAGTAGAAAGAGTTAAGAAAGCAGAAGGAGGGGAGTATTTTATTTGTATGTGACCTGGGGAGTCCAAAGGGCTAGGGACTTCAGTAATATAGGTGCTGATTAACAACGGGGTTGTGTGTGAAATAAATGTTATGTGCCTTTCCCCAGAAATTACATTATTGTGTTTTACCAAAGTGAGCTGAAAGTTATTCAGATGAGCCCCTCTTGTTACAGCCACCCTGTGAAGGTCCAAGCAATTCCCTGAGAAGTCACCCATGCTAACAGCTTATTTGCACCTGCAGCATAAGTCCATAGTTAGACAGCCACTTTGCAAAGCAAGATTTCAGTCTTGGTCTGACTGAAATCTGTGCCACTACTGAAAGGGTCAGTCCCACCATCTCTTCTTTCTATGCCTGCACATACCCAGTGCTTTTCTTCTGCTGAAAACAGTATTAATGCAATTCATGTGATTCATGCAATAATGTGATTCAAATCAAAGATATCTCTTATTTTCAGGAAGATTATCTCCTTAATCTGGCCCAGTCCAGATCTGCATGAGCACTTACATGGCAGAACTGAGAAGAAAGAACAGGAAGGCGAATGAAACAGGACTGTATTTTTGGTGGTGAGTAAACTTCTGTAAAAATAGAGATGAGGTAGCTAGAGTTTCAGATGGTTCCTACACTACCAAGACAAAGATAAAGGGAGTAGTGTTTACCACAGTATGTATGAGGACAGAAAGCATCAATAGCAGCAGTAGCTACTGTAAGAGGAAAGGGTGGTTTAAAACCAGTGCAGTTTGTTAGAATTGTGGAAGGAATGTTTCACATGTGTCTTTTTTTGGAAGTAAGGTACTATTCTCTTAAATATCTACTTCCCACTCAGCTCAGTAGGAATTTGTTTCAATAAGGCCTTAGGATTTTTGTGTGTAGTGCATGCTGAGTCATATTTTCTTCTAGCATCGTGCCTTTGAGTATTTTACCCATTGCATTTATCTCTTCTGCTGCTAAAAATCCTTCCCTTTATCTTGTTAACTCAGTATGTATGTGTTGCAGTTTTCAGTCTGAGGGAGGGAAAGCAAATACAAAAATGAGAGCATAGGGACCATTTCAGGAAAATAGGAATGGTCAGCTATTTTTATCTTTCTTTTCTGAAGGGAATGAGGTGAACATTTTCTGACAAGGAACTCTTTAATAGTTAAAATTTGTTTTAAAACCATGTCAGATCATGTGGCTCTCCTGAGAAGTGAAATCTCTTATCTCTTCTTATGTGGCTGAATCATTCTGTTGTGTCTCCAGATTCTGGCCTTAAACATTTCTTTATTGCATGAGTGCAAAAGAGCTGAATCTGCTTAGGTTTCTCATTGGAATGCATTATAAGATCTTTTGTAAATGTGTGAATGTTCCTTGGAGTTACAGGGATCCAGGGTCCCATTAAAATAAACAGAATATCCCAATAACTAGTGTACAGACACTCAAAACAGCTCTTCCTTGTTGCACTATAGAGCTTGCACTGGGGAGTTACTTAATAAAGGTGACTTGGATGTAGAGAGTAGCACAGAGGATGAAGGTAATATAGTTTTAGAGGCATATAGAAGCCTTACATTCATTACTGCTGTTGGTAAGAGGGATTAAATTGCTGAAATAATAATCAAGAGACCAAGAACAAACTGTGACTAGAAAAAGCAGAAGCTGAGGATTTTTGCTTAGGCAGTAATTTGAGGCAAAACTTTTGGGATACAAAATTTCACAGGGATACGGTGGTTTGGAAAAGAGTAAAGAAACTTTTTTTTTTTCTTCATACACGTAAGATGCATTTTAATGTGACAAATGGCAGTGGCGAAGTATAGGTCCTTTGACTGGAACTGTAATATTTCATAACCCAGAAGAACTTCCTTTCTTAGACTATAGAAAACCCAATAAGCTATTATTTGATATTCTCATATTTCAGCAACAGTATGTGTTCAATTGGTAAATTTTCACTAGCTGTAGTGAAATAAAATACAACTTAAGACTACTGCTGTGTTAACTCTTGGTGGGAAAGAATCAGTGCAAAATCCTTGTCCAGCCTATATTATTTCCTGATTATAAAGCATTTTGATAGTTTCCTTTTCCAGTGAAGAAATGAAAAATGTAAATGTTAAAGGTGATTTCTTGCTGTAATTCCCTCATTTACAAAGGAGACAGCTGCCATAAACTGTTCTATTAGTAGCTGAAGTGTGGCACACTGCACTAATGAAACACTGTTTCAAGTTCCTGGAAATGTTCTCTGACTAGTAAAATTCCCCTTTGTCTTACATAGATCCAATTGGGTTGGGAATACACACCCTTGCAAATTTAGACAATGACACTGTTATGTACGAGTGCCAGAGGTATGGAGAAGTCAGTGTTCACACCAGAGTCTTAAAATTTCAAGTAATTTTTTAATTATTATTATTTATAACATATTATTAGTACCTATTGTACAGAATAGGGAAAAACAAAGTACACATGTGTGGCCTTGGTCTTTCAAAACAAATTCAAGGTAAGCTCAAGAACATCTGGATATTTGTAAGCCATCCATGGCAACATGCCTTAGTAACAAGACCAAGCCTTAACATGTCCACTGTATTTTTTACACCACTTGATTCCAAATGTATTACCTAAATATCATTCAGAACACTATAATAAAGAAAATGTGAACTGATGCCAAAAGTACATTAAGTTCTTTCATTTGTAATTTTCCTTTGTTTTCATAAAAGCAATACTGAAAGGTTACATATAGTACTGTGTTCCTGAGAGTTAGAATGGATAGAAAAGAAGTCTAATCACTGTAATTATATGACTGAAAAAGAGACTGTTGGCATATTAAGGCACGTAAAAGAAGGCAAGAAAATACCATATAGAGAAGGAATTTGTTCATCACATTCAGAAGTAGGTTTAAAAGGAGGTTACAATAAAAATGGAGGGTAATCAGAAAGTAACTTAGTGGTTTAGAATTACTCGCTTGTTGATCAACTTTATATTTTTTTTGTAATTCAATGAATCATGCAATGAAAAGAAAATGTGTGGATGGAATAAATAGCTCCCATTACACAAATTAAGGACAGGGATAAGCAAAAACTTCATGCCAAAGCATGAGGACATTATAAAACTTCTGTGGAATTATTAGCTCTGCCTCACCACAAAACTGATTATTCTCTTGGTGGATGTTAGTAAAATAAAGCTTTAAAATCAAGATGCCAGACCGTAAATTACCTTTTTGAATTACCCATTTGAATCAATTATTCTCATACTAAAAAAACACCATAAATAACAGAAAGGATTTTACCACATGCATGTTTGATACATGCACACTTGAATTTTGATGTGTTCAGTGCATTAAAGAACTGTGGGTTAATCATTGTTTTGGATGGATCTGTTGTAAATTCTGGGAGAAAAAGAATAATTTCCAAGATTGATAATTGTGATGACTTGGGAGAATTCTAGGGTAATGTCAACCCAGAAACTACCTGTGAATTGGCAGTGCTGGGTTAATGGTTGGATTTGATGATCTTAGAGGTCTCTTCCAACCAAGGCTCTTCTATGACTCTAGGTTAACTTTGGAGAACCTTTTCCTTCAATAGAAGCTTAAATCTGATTTTTTTTTTACTTATTATTCATTCTGTGACAGAGTTTGACCATGGATGCTTTTGAACATATAGTTTGGAATTATACAAATTTGTGTTTAAATAGGATGGTGGTTTGTTTTTGTCAAATGAAAGAGTTCCAACACCGTCAGCTCACTGTTTGCGAAACATGATAAATATAGCCAATGAATGTTTTAGTTTCATCGTGAAATAAAGAAAAAACCTAATGTGGAAGTATGAAGGTATCATATTTTTCCTAGTTATTTTCAGGCTCAAAGCCGAACTGACTGTTGATGCCATTGTTATATTGCTAAAATAACATACTATAAACCACATTTTGAATTATCCAGATAATTCATTTGTCTGAATCTGTAGGTATGATGTGGGTTTGTGCATTAGGGAAGACTGACAATTCTACTGTATGAAGTTTTCATTTTTTTCATAGAACAGGAATGATGTTGGTAGTGTTATATAGTGTCCTGGTTTCCCAGGAACAGATCCATGTGCCAGCCATGCAGGCAGGCCATGAGCAGCCCCGAGTCAGCTGAGAGATCCAATCAAGGCAGCTGCCCCAAGCTGACTTACAGGTGTACCCCATACCACTTCATCATTTCTCTTCCTGGGGCTCCTCCCTCTTGACCTTCTGCTCCTGCTGCTGACCATAAGGACCAAGCCGATTAGAACATTTTATACTTTATGTTTGTTTTATCAGTTTTGTTATTTCATTAATTCTGTTTCTACTTCAACCCATGGGGCTTCTCCCTCTTTTCCCTGATTCCCCTTCTCAGCTGGGGAGGGTGGTAAAACAACTGCTACAGTTTAGCTCTGGGTACTGGCTAAATGTAGACACATAGCTAATTTGTATCTTAATACTGGGAAAGATAAATCATAACTGAAGTGCCAGTGAAGGCAGGGGGTACTTCTTGAAAGACTCTGCCTTCCTGTTAACTTTCTGAGAAAGATGCTGCTAACAAATTTCTGCTTGCAATAATAATGGCAGGAAATGGAGGGGCACAGACATTTATTCATAGAAACATTTAAGTTTAACCGGTTTTGGTGACCTTGGGTTTTCTTCACACAGACCTTGAGAAGTTCATCTAGTGTGGGACAGAACCCCATTTTACAGTGCCAGAGCTAGGATGGATTTGCTACTTGAACCCAGAACCAAATTGCTTAAAAAAAAAGAGGTGGATACAAATCTATTTTGTATCAGCAGAAATAAATTTTCTACTGGATTGGTGTCCAAAAACTAGCAAATCAGAATTGGAAATTACTTTTTTTAAACATTGCTAGTTTCAGTCACTCCACACAGTGAACAATAAAAGGCTGATCACTTTTTAAAAGTCCCAGGTAGTCATTCATGGACAAGCCGTAAGCACACAGATGTTGTACTAAACCGTTCACTAAAGGGTTTTGAATAACGAACATATCTGTAAAAATTGAAAACTATCTACTGCTTATTCATTAACAAAAAGGGATGAGTTTATCAAACATTCTTCAATAAGGTAGCTGAGTCTACCTGGAATAAAAGGTGCTTGGCTTCCTTAGGTTTTGGGGGAGGGGTTAGTGTTATTTTCCCACTAAACAATTTTTTTAAAAAAATTATTAAATGATACCTCAAGTTTTATGTAGAAAAGTTCATATTTAAAAGTTTTTTCCCCAGAGCTAGAAGTAATATTCTAATTGTTTTCAGTAAAGATGGCCTTCAGACCTACACTCAGTGTTCATGCTTGCCAAAACTTACAACTGCTTCTGCAGTAACATCAGTAAAGCGCAAAATCATATTGTCTAAGGAAATTTTACACAGCATGTTAACACTTAAACATAATGATAAGCTACATCCATAAGTGTGATTGGAAGAAATATGTATGCATGATGATGTGAATGCAAGCCTTTATCAAATACTAACTCTTTAGTTTATTATACATTTTACTGCTATTGGTATCATTAGTCTTCCTCGTTAGTCAGTTATTTTCTACCTGACTTCCTGCAGATTTCTTACAAATGCATACCATTAAGAGTTATATTTGCTTTTAACTAGAATCAAGGAAAAAGAAAAATGCCATATGAATACATTTAGTTAAATTGATTTTAATGTTTTTTCATAATGAGTTGGATTGTGCATCTGGAAAAGTTAAAAGGTGATTCTGTAAACTTTGTTAAATTCTTGCTAACGGTGCCAACTTGACTAACACAAATCACTTTTACAGCAAGACTTCACTACATGTCAAAACAGAACAAGATATTTAGTATCCACACTCATCTTGTCAATACTGCTATTCTTTGTGTAAAGATCTATGAAAGTTTGGAGTTTTTCACTGAAGTAACAAGTGGAAAAGGCGTGTCAAGTTCTGTCAGTGATGTACTAGTTTGACACACATAACACATCCCAGCCTTGTTATTTTTACTTTAAAACCCTTCCTTGTTTGCTTTCAGACAAGGTGTTTTTTTCACATCCCACTGGCAGAATGACAAAACCAGCTTTACAGTTTTGAGACATTCCTTCTAGCAAATCCTAAAGTTAAAATACTTACCATACTGTTGGTGCCATTGAAGGCCAAGAGAGAAGACATGTTTCAGAGTAAGTGCTCTTTAGTTTCACTAGCAAAAGTGGTTTGTCAAAGTTTCTGATAAATTGACACAGGTTAATTTGTACATTTGAAAAGAAATCTACTTTTGGAGGCAGGACTTCAGCTTAGGCAAGAGGAAGTTGGCAAGTGAACAGCTTTTAATACTTCAATATATATTTGACAATGTGAGTAACATTGAAAAATAGTTGAGCTAAATTCTTGAACAAGAGATATATAATGGGTTAACTTCATGAAGTTTGGCAGCTGTCCTTCTACCTGGGACATTTTATGTGGAACTCAAATTGTAAACAGTGGGGAAGAAGGCATTGTCTTGTCCCCCTCTGCTTTTATGCCAGGACTACATTCAGCATTTGGAGTTGCTGAGGGACTGGTTAGCTGATTTTTACATATGGCTCAACAGTGACTGTACATACAAATTAGATGAAGGATTCTACATCTTTTTGAGCATTAGATATCTCTCATAAGAGTCATTTTTGTGCTTTGGACTGGAAGCCAAGACTCCTGAAACCCTAATTCTTGCACTGACAATGACAAGGGTCACACGTGTTGGCAAATCATTCTGAGACAGATCTCCAGAGGGACTGGTGTTTTGTTGGCTCCTGGAATACAATGCACTATCCTGAAAAATACACGAAGTGTGGCAGCCCAGAATGGACTTTGGCAGAGGCAGTGCACTGAACATGTTGCTTAATATAGCAAAAAATGCTAGAATGAGAGAAGTGGAAACCCTCAGATGTGTGTTATGCTTATATGTATCCTAAGATTGTTATCTATGAAGTAAATCTGCATCTTGGGGTGTTTACTTTAGACACGTACCTTTTAGAAAAGTAGAGGTGTGCAATATGACTCCCACAGTTGGATACCTAACTCTGATTTAGATTCACTTCTAGAGTTGAGTCTTGACTAGGAACAGGCTGCCCAGAGAGGTTGTGGAGTCTCTGTCTCTGGAGACATTTAAAACTCGTCTGGATGTGTTCCTGTGTGATCTACTCTAGGATCCTGCTCTAGCAGGGGGGTTGGACTAGGTGATCTTCGGAGGTCCCTTCCAACCCCTACCATTCTGTGATTCATTTTATCTGTCAGAAAACAGAAGCACAACTTCCTTGCAGTGCTAGAAAAAATATTTGCATGTATTTCTAAATCTGACTGACTTTTAGAATGTGAAGAGAAATATGGTTATGAGATAATAGCAATATTTTTCAACTCAACTTCAAGATTTATTTACAATTTTAGTCAAAAAACATAAAACTTGTTCATCAGCCATAGCTCACATATTAACATTAAATGGCCCTTTTTAATGTTTTCACTGAGACTAAAACCAGTGCTTCCTCTTTTCCCTTACCCAACTTTGCCCTTTGAAGTGTGAAGGATGAGTATTAGTCTCAGTGGAGTCCTAGAGACATTTTTCTACTTTTGTTAGGCACTTTGCTCACATTAATTAGGAAAAATGTTTGAACCATTTCTAATAAATCAAGTCTCTAACTTTAGAAGAAGCATTTCCATTATTTTGAGCACTGCTTCATTTCAGTGCTTTTTCGAGCCTACATGCTCCGTGCTTAGCATACACCTGCAGAATGAGTGGATAAAGTATGAAGTAGATATCAGTTCTAAATCAAAAGGAGATTAATACTTTAAAAATGTAATATACCAATGATGCAGTGCTTATTCTTTTCACTTGGGCTAGCTGAAATCCTCCAGTATGTATTAGAAGATAATGCTCATTTTTGGTGTTCCACATGAAAGGTCTCTTATGGACAAAAGAAGTTATGGTATTTTATTGCCTTAATGTTTGCTTTCAGTACTGGAGTCTTGCTTATCTCAAATGAATCCAAATGCTATTTGTGAAAGTAAAGAAATTGTCATTGAAAAACAGCAGCTATGTACTTGAAGATAATCTTTTTTCACTGATGTATTTGAAAAAAAAATGTGTATTTAATCCTAAAGATGCATATTGGAAAGGTTTGAAATTTATATGCCAGCATCGTGTGCAGTTATCTCCTCTATGATGGCTACAGTGTAAGGAAAAATAATTTTCATACTTTAAGGATCTGATTCTAGATTCTGCCAGACATTTGGCATCTGTAGACTGCTAGTTGATAATTTATACAAATTCTAAACATCATTAACAACTAATTCCCTATGTACTAATGCAACCAAACATTCTTGTGTCTCTAAACTGGTGTTTGCTCTAGTAGACAACATCGTGGGAAAAATGCTCTTGAGGGATGTCCTGCAGATGAAATAACTTAGGAAAACAGGAATGGTTGAATGAAGCCTCATTTCTATTTTATGCAAAGTGCACATAAGCGTGTTTTCCTGCTATCTTCTCACCTCCACTAACATTATAATTTCCCTTATTTCATTGTGCTTAGTGGAGAAGAGGTCTTGTATTGCAAGCTTTTCTCTTTGGTTTTCCTGGTGATTCAGTGCATTTTAATGTTGCGTAGAAATTTTGAAATGGCAGCCAAAACAAGGCATCATGTTGGAAAGGGCATTTTAGATGACTTCCAATGCCTGTTATTTACTGCAGAGCTATGTACTTCTATGCTACATCACACAAAGACAGAAATTTGTGAAGAGCAGGCTACAGAGACCATATACCCTCTCAGAATGAGATCACCTCATATGTAACAACTTTTTTTTTCAAAGGAGAATGCCAGCTCTTTCATAGCAAAATACATAATTTCTCTAGGAGTATATGTGGGTTTGTTTTTTTGGTATTGCATATTAGGACTTATGTCTGTGTCTGAAATGAGAATGTAAGGTCCAGCTGATGGTTAAAAACATTGCAAGTCTAACCTTGCTTGACAGCCTATTTATCAAAATTGAGAATTTCTTTGAATCTTGCTGAAATCTTTCACAGAAGGCTTGATGAAGGACATTGTGAAATACCATACACAAGAGCAAATCTGCTAATCAATAAAAGATGCTTCATCATGCACTCTTGTTCCAGCCAGTATTTGTATAGCTCAGGCATTCTCTCCCGCTGAATTTGATGTTGTTATCTGAACTAATGGAAATGTTTCATTTCCAAAATATTACTTGTGATGCCTGAATGCACATGCAGCAGGAGATTTTGCATGGCACAGGCATGAAGGATTGCTATTAGTCAAAAGAAACTACTTGTGTAAGAAAAAAATCTAAATTCAGAGAATGGCAAGACGCAGAAGCACCATGAGCATTTTATCTTTTTCCCTTGTCTTCAGCTGAGTATTTGTTGTTATTTTAGTATTAATAGGGTACCATAAACAATTACATGCTATCAGTGAAAATGTAAGGCCAACGTTTGAAAGTCAGTGTTTACACTTTCAGTTATCGGAGTCTTTAGAGAGCTGAGACATTCTTGTAAGGCTTAAGCACTAAAGTAAATGAGCTGAGGTCTGGGCAGTGGACCTTGCACTGAAAGCATATTTGAGCATATTCTTTGGGATTTGCCTATTGTATTGTACTGCACTGTTGTTTCTAGAGTTACATATCTGCAGAATGGTTTGTGGCCTATGCTCTGACAGCATGCTGGGGTTCAGCAGACTGATTTGGAAGAATCCATTAAAGGTAAGCGGGAGAAGTGAGCCTGATATCAGTAATTTTAAATTTACTTTACCACACTCAAAATATCTTGGGACTCCACCAATCAACATAGATTAGGCACCGCTTAAAGCAGTTTCCTTAGGTCCCTTGTGCCTGTGGCAGTTTCTTTATGGCTGCGAGTTTTATACTTCAATAAATACTTCCCCAAATGGGGATATTTGTTGGAACAACTTTTGAGATCTCTTGAGACCTGGCAAAGTTATGGTCTCATTTGCTGTTCTCAGTGAAGGGAACAGAAACCAGTTTGAAGTAACTGAGACTGTTTCAGTGTTTCCCAGAATGTAACTGCTGGTGATCTTGGGAGTACAAGCAGCAAGTTGAACCAGGTCATGTTGTTGGTATTTTCAGTTTTAGATGTGGTGAGAGGACAAAGGGCTCTGATGGAGCCCTTTGAAAATTTGAAAGGTTGACAGTGACCTAGAATGTGTGGGAATTACTCATTCACTTAGTGGAAACCAGCATTGATTGACTGACTAATGATATTCTATTTAGTGTGCCCTGCTAATTAGCTCATTCACTTTTCACAAGTTAATTAGTAAGCTGTAGCCAATATTGACAGTGTTGGTGGATTGGATCATACATACTTTTCCTCAAAGAGGACATCTGTATTTGTCATGTACTCTAAAGGATGGATAAAACACGAGGTAGTTGCATAGGCAAAATGAGCCAGATCTTTAGATGGTATAAGCAGGCTTAGTGCCATGAAATAATACAGGCATATTTAATTATACTGATGGAAGATCTTGAGAAGCAGATTATTGGGAAGTCAGAGGCTGAGACTAAGGAGTGTCTCAGTAAAATTTCTTTCATTAACCTCTACACAAGTTGCCCTGGTTTCCCAAGAACAGATCCATGGGCCAGCCATGGCAGGCAGGCCATGAGTAGCACGGAGTCAGTTGGGAGATTCAAGGCAGCTGCCCCAAGCTGGCTCACAGGTGTACCCCATACCACTTAATTATGCTTGTTATAAAAGGAGGGAGTTTACTGGGGGTGGAATTCTTCTTTCTGGGGCTCCTCTCTGTTAGCCTTCTGCTCCTGCTGCTGATCCTAAGGACCAGGCTGAGTATAACCTTGTATGCTTTATGTTGGTGATTGTATTAGTTTTGTTATTTCATTAAATCTGTTTCTACTTCAGCCCATGGGGCTTCTCCCTTTTTTCTTCAATTTCACTTCTCAGCTGGGGAGGGTGCATCAGGTGGTAGAACAACTGCTACAGTTTTGCCCCAGGTACAGGCTAAACTTGGACACAGGAATATCAAAGTCCTGTTGAGCTACAGTTTTTCTTGAAGTATAACGCAGAGGTTATACATGTCAAAATGCAGTGCTTTTAAGAATTCACCTGCCTTTATGATAGATATGATTTAAACGCCAAAGATAATCAGATAGGTAAATTTTTATATGGCAGTTTATCGATGGAGAGTTGAAGCTGCAGACAGGTGTCAAGAGAAAGTAATGATTGTCTTCCTTTATCTGAGAGCTCATTTTTTGTTTAGTGGCTTTGTTGGAATCACTTTACAGTAGATACACATGAAATAAATTATTTTTCTGCGTATGATCTGAATTATCAGATTACACAGATTAAACAGATTTTAGTTCCTGACAACGTGTACTTCAGAACTGAAAGACAAGAAAGATAAGCAAATTTGCAAAACAAAGTAACAAACTAGCTTAATGATAATAAACTTGTATTTGTTAACAAGCATTTGCTCCCCAAAATGAGGGCAATTTAATACGAGTAACTTCCAAACGGGCTTATTTGTCCTTCTTGCAAGCTTTTTGTTGCAGTTGTAGCAGAACACGGATTTGCCAGATATCCTCATTAGTGCAGCATCTTTATCCACGGCTGAAATGCACAGTGCCTTGACTGTTGGTCTATGTTGTTTCATTCAAACCCTATAGCAAAACTCCCAAAGAGTAGAAAATGCAATAACGCAAGAATGGGATCCCTTTTTGTTGTTACCTTGATTTGGCCTGTTGTCTTACCTGTTGCCTCTTCTTGTACTGAAGGCCATATTTCAGTTGTGTCATTTTGCTTTAGAACTGTATCGTAAGCTGTAGCATCCCTTTTACTATATACCACAGTGTACTTGTGAAATGTAAATATGTCTCTTTTTTTGTGCATCCTTTCTGTGCTATCTAAAGGTGTACCAAAAAGTGTCTACCAAGGAGGCATCTTATGGCAATGAGATCATGCAAGCTTGAAATATACCAGGTGTCCCATTTCTCTAACACATCTTTTTAGCTGTGGTAGCTAAGGTGGGTTCAACAGCAGGGAGATCTCTATCATAGTGGAGCTTCCTTGGAGATTTGTTTTGGCTGTAGCAACTGAGAGTACAGCTTGGTAGGATTTACCTTCTAAGTGGCATCTTGACGTAGCTAACCTGAGGACCTAGTAACCTGAACAACCCAGCTGGTTTGGACTGGCAGCTTCCCAGATGATGTCTTGTCTCTGTTTTCCAGTGGAATTTTCAGTATTTCTGAGACTGCTGCAGTATTTGGTCAGTCATATATCAGAAGAAATATTCCCTATACATATATTTTAGAAGACAAATAATTTTCAGTTTGCCTTCATCTTTTGATGGAATCCACAGGTGACACAACAAAGAGAACGAACATGTCAGTGTATTTTTGAACATCATCTCTCTTCTCATGTTTTCTTTAGTTTTGGAGCTTTATAGGACCTGAAGATCCTTAATTGTTGTTCCTAAAAATTACTGCAATAGAAAGAAGGCTATATTAAGACCAAATATTTCGTAACTCCGATGTGTGATTATGAGCACGCTGTCTTTTCAGAAAATCCTAATAAAGAATTATAAATATATGACTTATTCCTACAACTGGGACACGTTTCAGTACTATTTTGTTTCCAATTTTCCATGGAAAGAACATAGAGTATCACTAAATGTGATGATTTTCAGTACTTCACATAGGTTTATAGTTAATATTTCTGGAACACTAGTGTTCCAAAACCCTTCACTCTACATTTCAATCCATAATGCATGGCTCTCACTATCTTTTAATCATCTGTCTTGTTTAAATGTTGCCATAGCCCTGGATGTGTTATTATATATGAATGTTTCAAAGAAGCTGATGCCAGGCTGCCCTCTAGACACAGCAACTAGCTCAGTGAATGTATATGAAGTGACTGCTAAGATAGAAACAGCTGCAAGAGGGAGTAAGTGGTGTTCTGTTCACCTCATCAGTCCTTGCCAGGGAATGAATCCGGCTGGAAATGAATCTGAAACTTTCAAATCACTACTCTGTGAGCTTTTAAACCTGGATGTCCATGCTGTACCACCAACGCCAAATGTTTCCATCATGATGTTACCTGATGCTTTTCAGTTTACGGAGGACTGAAGGACAATTTATTCACTTCCAAGGAACTCATAAAAAATAAAAATTCATATATAAACCTGAAGAAGGCTAAGCAGTCAAATCAGACCTACTCTTATTATAAAATCCTTTAAGGTTTGAGAGAAGAGGCTAACTTCTCAGAATCATCTTACAGAATGCAATACTTAATTACAGATTTGCTTTAATATTGTATAGAATGGTGTAAAATACAATATCTAGGAAATTCATTGTTTTAATCAAAGATCATGTAAGGATTTTAAGGGGAGATTCTATGCAACTATAATTTAACTTAGTTGTAATGTTTTCATTCCTTATGGCTGCTGTATGGCAAACCTCTTGTTATACATAGAAATCATTTATCCTTTGTAGGGAAGAAGGGATGATCTATTAAGAACCATGTCAGGCTTGTTTATGGGGAGACATGCTTGAATCCTCACTCTCACAGACACCATCTGTGACTTTTCTGGAGCCATCTAATCTTTGGTACCTTAGTTGTCTTCAAAATGATGAAAACAGTACTTCATGCCGCAGGAGCTTTTCTGTGTCCTGAGATACTTCACTGGGAGGACAAAGGAGCTCTTAAGATAAATTTATTTTTCAGTTTACATTTCCCCCCTGCACATGACTGCATCAGCATTTTAGAGCAAAAATGTCACTTGCCATGGCACCCACTGTCTCCACAGGGATTTTTACAAGTGTTACATGTTATATGAAGGGGTAGCTACCATCCTATACCCTGTGACTCCTTCTGGTGATTTTGAATGGCAAGCGCAAGACATGGATGCCAAGTCACAAAGAAGGTTGTCTAGCAGGAGCAGCTGGCTGCTTGGCAGACACATCATCATAGCAGCTTTGAAGCTGCCCATGGGTCTTTCACATGTTTCAGCCAACAAGAGACTGTCTTGACTTCTTTGTCCTTTATAGATGCCATTTTCTATTAAACATTCTTTGGTTCTTTGGAATTTTGTATGTTGTGCATAAGTTCTTAGTATGTCAATAGGGATTCAAAGGTTTCATTTTCATGTGGAAAGAAGGACTTCGATCTAAAAAAAGAAGTGCCACAACTGACAGAAATGTTGATGCAAGATTATATGCATAAAGCAAAACATTCAGAGAATAGAAGTTCAATTTGAAAATAATTTCTAAGCTATCATATGAAGTTACCTTCTAAAAATGATAAACAAATAAAATAATTCAATCATGACTAGTACTCAGCATTTGCTGAAAAGCAGGCCCCTGCACAGATCTCAAACTGGCTTCTAGGGAATTTAAGAGTGTACTTTAAAAATGAGGCTACTTTGATTTGACCAAATAAGTATGTTTCTACAATTGGGTTTATTGATTATAAATAATTAAATAAATTTTTTTTCAACTTCACTTTGGAACAAAAAGAAAGGAAGAAAGCAATATCAGTATTTTTATGCCCAACTAAGGCTTTCTACTTCAATATTATTTTAAAGTAGTTCAATAACTTCTGTTTGATTTGTCAAAAAATACTTAGAAAAGTGTCATACACTTTTTACACTGTAGTTCTCATCCCACAAATAGCTTTGGACGAAAAAAATACAAAATATTTCTTTTTTTTTGTATAAGCCTTTTATCAAATATGTTGTCCTGTAAAGATTTCAGGACTAAATTTATTTTGCTAATGGACATGAATGTGTTGTTTATGCACTTTAATTTCCATTCCAGATTTTTTTCTGTCTATTCTTAGCTCTAAATACAAAATCAGCATAAAAATATAAAATGTTTCTTTTTTTATATTCCCAAAGTGAAGAGAAATAGAAGTTATTTATGGGAGCTCAGAAGTTTAACAGCTTTGAGACAGCATATGTTGAGAACACAGGTAATTTCACCGAGTGCCTTACTTTTAATTTGTCTAAAGAGTTAATTCCAGTTTTCACATGTAAGTTCCATTGGCTTGATTGCAAGGTGTATGCTCATCTAATAGTGGGCATTGTTGATAAACCAAAGATTGCTCCATCAGAGTTTGACCCCTACTATGTAACTGTGATTAATTCTGCCTGTCCATATATTATACCAAGAGCTTATTTTCAAACTGATTTGGCATCCTTCAGTAGATTCCCAGAACTGCCATCTGAAAATTCCAGAAACTCAGGTTAAGGTCTGTATAATAGGGTTAAACTTCAAAAATGGGTAGAGGTTTCAAGGTGAGGTTTTGCTGAATGCTGTTTCCGGAGCTGAGGTAGGAACTGGGAAATCATGTGGTAAAATGGCATTTCTTTGAAAGGAGCAGTGCTAGTAACAGTAAGAGAACAGAAGGGTTCATGACCAGTGATATTGCTGAGAGCAAATGCATTATGTATTGCATCTGAATTAGGCCAAAGAGGAATTCACCCACCGTTGCTGTTGTATCACTGGTCCTTCCTCTGCCAACTTAACCATTCGTGTATGTATGTTACTAAAGAATATGCAAGGAATGTATTGGGTAAAACTGAGGTATAGGAGGGGCAGTTTCCTTGGGCAAGGTGCCAGAGGAAAGAGTGAAGCAGGATTTCTCTCTATGTATCATTTCTCTGTGGCCACCAAGTGCTGGATTAAGGATAGGCTTTTCTTCTCTGTAATGTCTATGACAATTCCTGTATGTCTTTTTCCTGGTTTGGGGCAGTAACAGGCCTCGTATCACCTGAGGCCGAGAGACAGTAGAAGGGAAAATGTAGGAGTCTTCTCTTCTAATTCTTTCCTTGCAGACAGAAACAGATGATGAGAAAAAGCACTGCCTGTGTAAGGCCCAGATAACAGAACTCCATCCCTCATTCCCCAGAAGAAGGAAAATCATGGCATGTACATTTTTCACTCACATTCCCACCATGTATATGTCCTGGGTTTTGTGAAAGTTTGGTTATTGTATTTGTTTCTCTTCTGGCTTGTAAGATGGCTCTCAAAAACAAAAGTTGGAAGATGGGATTTCCCAGTTTTTGTCTCATTATTATTCATCTCTGTTTCCTTGGAGATGTTCTGAAAAAGGAATATTAAACCATCCTAAGGTACTGAATTCAGGGGGAGCTCCTTGCTCAGACAACTGTCCCCTTGGATCGGCTCACAGAGAGATTTCTGTGGCCCTGACAGTTGGAAATTTATATGTTTCAGAAGTATTTACACTTCACATGCTTAATGTTAGCAAAAGAATCCTGCATTAAAGGAAGAATGGAAAGAAAATTTTTTGCAGATAAATGAGTGGCATACAATATGCTTTCACTTCAGCTTTGCTACTCTTTTTTTTTAATCTGCTGATCTTGAATCTTGATCTCTGCTAATGCTAAAAAAATGACTGAGATGATTATTTGAAATGATACACAAGAAAGCCTGTTAACTGCTGTTTAATCCATCTCTCTATACAGCTACCTTCCCCCTTCAGAATTAATCCTAAATCATATATTTTAAGTAGTATCAAAAGGAATTAGTCATACCAACACTGAAGCTGTGATCAGCAGGCAATGATTCTTGTTATGTTTTGGCTTACTTTACATATTCCTCTTTAAGTGCTCAACAAAAGGGTACTGGCTTAATTATCTGTGATTTTACTGAGGAGAGGTGAAAGGTTTTTAATTTGAACTTGGTAGTAAAAAGTAAACACGCTTACTGTAAACCACTTTATTTATTGTGGTTTTCCTTGTGGCTGACATTTATGAATTGCCTTCACAGGAGCCTGCTTTAGGTTTATCATGTATAGATAACAGAATAACCTTATATATGAACTACAAGTATAAACACTGTCATTGACAGAACTCCTTATGATTTTGCGTCAAGTGTATTTAGAAATATGGTAAAGTACATAGACTCCTAACAGAAAGATGGCTTAGGTGATATCTTGTTTTACATTCCTTTTGGGGTTTGAAAGTGATTTTGAAATGCCACGACTTGGAAGAGTCACAAATGCTGTTGTTTGGCATCTGTGCTGCAAATTTTTCATTTGCTTTCGCATCTGTCTGAGGTCAGTGAGGCTGCACCAATGTCAAGAAGGTATGGGAGGATCCAAGTTTTGCATCTTTGTCCTATGTTTAATTTTTCAATAAATATAGATCCACATTTCTAGGGCACACTCAGTCACCCATAGTGAAGTAGTCAACATCACCTCACAACAAAGGGTTCTGTGGGTCTTCAGGTAAGGTTGCAAAGAGTCCCAGTAGAAGAAAGTACACCAGATGTACAAAACTGAAAATATTCTCTGAGTTACATGTAGTTAAAACTTTTTCAGAAATCAGTATGTCTAGTATAATTGTATATTGACTCTGCAGAAGTTGTTCCACAGAAGAGTTCTAAATTTATGTTCAGTCATAAATTTCTTGCTAAGCCTTAGGCTGAAATTTGTTTATAGAAGTATGATTTCTGTTGTAGATGGACACTGGAATACTATATAAAGCACTCAGTTTTTAATGAGCCTAGTTGTCTTGAAAACAAATAAACACAATTTTGAGAGCTTTCTCTCTAAATATGTAAGACAGACGCTTCTCTGCTTGTGATTCTTCCTATTTAAGGGTTCTTTCCTTCAACAGCAAGAAAATATGACGCAGCTTCTCTCTCTTAATGCACGTTTCTCTTCTCTTTGCTTCTTTTTCTTCCTTATATGTCCTGTTAATGTTTAGTATAGTGGGTTAATGATTGCATGCCATACTTTATCATAGAGGGATAGAACCCAGGTACACTATAGTAGTAAAAATAGACACTCAAGTAACTACTATTACTACCTGCAATTAGGAGACCTTCTTAGCTTACCTATACATTTCTTTCATGGCAAACAGTTTGAAAATTGCTAGTTTGGAAACCCACCAGAAATGAAGTTTTGACTTTTTTTCTGAATTTGAGGGGAAAAAGAAATGTTAATGTTGCCTCTTCTGTTGGGGTTTTTACTGATTTTTATTCTATCTGGCCAATAATACAAATCCTAGTGTCAGTGTAAACTTGATTCACACTGTGAATTATGAGATTTTACTTAGATGACGTGGTTGTAAACTGCTATTTTTTTCCTTCAATGAAAAGTAGTGCTTAAATGAAACCATTAAAGCAGGCTACTTCTAACTCCATTGTACCAGAGAAAGCTTTCCAGGCATAACACATTGTGTTTAGTATCACCTTAGAATTCTATAAATCTTTGATCAGCTTTTATTTAATCTTTGTCTAAATTGGAAGATAGTGATAGTCCCTTAAGATTTTGTATGGAATTTAATGAAATTTAATAAGGTGCCTGACAGTTACTTGATTGTGATCATAGCACTTTCATTTTACAGGCTTAAGCAATACTGACCTCAAAAGGACTGTCATTCAGACTAGGAGGAGGGCAGGGAAATAAAATATTTTATTCTTCTTTGTTCCAGTCCTTTTTACTTGATAAGCCCTTAATAAAAGTTGAATCCAAGTCCTTGCCAATTCTTAGACCAATTCTCTATTCAGAGATAGTGGATTCATTCCTGGAATGCTTTAGAGTAGGAAATGCAAAACAAGACAACATCTAAATGGCTTTCACATTGACAACCTTGACAGACTGTATAAATTCTGAGCAGAAAAGAGCCAAGAGATCAGATGACATGGGTTGTTTCTCAGGGGACCACCTGGTGAATTTTGAAGGTCCCCGGAACAGACTGTGGGTTACCCTGAACTACAGGAGGTTCTCCTACCCACTCAAGCAGAAACGGTGTGTTTTGAAACGATACGTCCAATTATTTCAGCTTGATGCACAACACAAATAGCTGAGAGAATATACCCGATCTCTTTAAAAGTTTTCATTTATGTGTTTTAGGCCTGCCTTTCTCACAGGCTCATGTAGATGCCATCTCAATTATTAAAGCACAATTGCATTAGTGACGAGCTGCTTCCCTCAATTAGTTTTGACACAAGGTAATTTTATGGCTTTAAATATACATATCTTTGACTCCTGATGGATTTTCCTGTGTCCTTGTTTACTACCTAAACCACTCTTTCTTTTTTTTTTTTTACATTTGTATAATGCACTGTTCAGTGTTTTGATTTTAATCACAGTTATGTATTATTGTTTATTACTTGCATTGCAATAATATCTAAATGTCAAGGCTCCATGGCATTAGATAAAGTAAAATATATTAAGTATCTTTTTAAATCATTCCCAGATACTGGTGCAATGTCACTGTGCTTACAAGAGTTTGGTTCAATAACAATGAACAGTTTATTTTCTGCTTGTAAGTGAAGTAATGAAAGAAGGAGCAAGAATAATGGAAAATGGGTGAAACGTGTTGGTTTTAAGCAGAGATTTAATTGGAATCAGTGACTGAGTGCTTGATATTGCACCGGCTTGAAATAGATGAACTTCACTGAATATCATGAGGGCATGTAAGGATCTTCATCAGGTAAAACTACTGTAGGAGTATAAGAACTGCTATCTGGCCCAAATTTTAGCTACTCCAGTACTTCTGACAGTAGCTGCTGTGAAAGTATGATAGGCAGATAACTTGCTCTGCAGAATTTTCATTCTTGTCTCTAACAATAGTTAACTTAAATTTATGAGGCACAATATCCTTTACAAGACATACTTGGGAGCTAACTCTGGCATACTGCACAAAGAAGGTGCTTTCAGAAAATACTTGGATAGATTATTTACATGTCTTTGCCTATATTTATCCTTATCTTATGCTGGCTTTTTTGAAAGCACAACAGAATAGAAAAACAGAGTATGGGTATTCAAGGCTGGAATTCCTTTTGATCTGGATACAATTCCGGCAATAAGCTCCCCATTTA
Organism: Podargus strigoides; assembly: GCA_028020825.1. Lineage (NCBI taxonomy): Eukaryota > Metazoa > Chordata > Aves > Caprimulgiformes > Podargidae > Podargus > Podargus strigoides. Next base: position 15,738,448 of record CM051630.1, read on the forward strand.
GTGAAGTGTTTCTATTGCTGTTAACTTCAATAACATGAACAGTTCTATTCAGCTCAGTTTGACCTCTCCTATAGTTAGGACAGTACCCAAGTACCATCATTAGATGTGTTTTGTGTACACTTGGAATAGTCACTTTAAATAAGATTTTCGGTGCTACTTAGCTGACAGGGAGCCTGCTTTTAAAAGTGATCTGGACACTTCTAGATGGTTTTGAAAGCTTCTAAGAAGCAATAAATGGAGATGAGTAAAAAGGAGAATTTCTGAAGTGACAGCTGGCCTTCTTTCCATTATTCTGCTTTATACATGCCTCTATATTTGGAAATCTGGAGCTCAGGAGCTAATAGTGGGAAACAGTAACATAATAGAAAATAGGTACAGAAGGAGCTTGGTGCATTGCTCCCATCTCCATGAAGGATCTGATTGCCCACAACATTGGCAGGAAGTGCACCTGTATTCATAGGAGAGAACAGAAATCTTTGTGCCTTCAGGTTTGCCATTTCTTAATAACAGTAAGGATGTTTTGAGGGCAGTATTACTTTAAGAACAGAGGCCATTTAATTTGCTTGGACTTTGAAATCTTCTGGTAGAGAATAATTGCCTGACACCACTCCTAGGAGGTGAATTTAAATGAAAGACATTTTCCCAGCCGCAAAACAAAATTACTAAATGCCTGATTAGAAGATCTGTGTCACTAGTACTGCTTCATTATGAGAACTCTCTTGAAATTTTCATATCAACACTTGCCTTTCACAGTCCACAGCCTGGTGCCTATTAAGACACGGAACAAACTATCTTCTTATCTGATATAGAATGGGATAGAGATCAATAATGAACTATGTTTGTAGCTGTACCAGGAAGCCACCATATAGGAAGGCAGCATCTGTGGTGTGACCCTGGGAAAGCACTGCATGAGCTTTCTCAGGTGTAGGAGAGTGAAGTAGCCAGCTTTTCTCCTCAGTGTTGACGGAGTATATTCTAATTGTTGGGGTTTTTTTCCCTTCCCCTAAAAATGCAGGATATAAAAGACTATGAAATTTTAATTTTCAAAAAAAAGAGAAATAAAATGGCCAAACATAAATTGCAAATGAGTGATTTCTGCACAGGAAAATGGCTCTTGCCATCAAGGTCATATCTTAAGAGACATACAGAGGATTTCTCTTATATACTCTTGTTTACTCCATTTTTATTACAGTCTACCAAGAAACTGATTTTATTTCTTCCTTGTATGGTTATTCTTAAGATGAGCTTCCAAATGTTTCAGACATATAAGGCCCAGGAAAAGTCTAAGGCCTGATTCATCATTGCACTTAGGTTTTTTAAGCTTGGGATAGACAAGAATGTCCCAAATTTGGGATTATGAGTGAATAATTAGACTTAACATCCATTTCACAGGTTAACCATTTAGAAGTTAGTTTGAATTCTTCTTGTAATAGGGTTTTCAAGACTAAAGAGTTGTGGTCAACTAATGAAATTGCAAATTAAGAGTTAATTAATGGTCACTTAAAATATCTTAGCAATTAACTATGTTTTTGCTCTCCATAATTGTGTTAATTTATAGTGAAGAAAGATCAGTTTATAACAGCATGTGCAATTCATATACTTAATTTCTGATAATCTCTAAAGAATCTAAGTTGAGTGTTTCACAGCGTGTATTTTGACTGAAAAACTGGCTAATTAACATGAAATATGCCTAAATCCATTTCCTAGTTTTCTTCTGAACCTTTTTTAGTAGAGGGAAAGGGAGTTGTGTTATCAGAATGCAGCAGAATTTTTTTTATAGTGTTACAGAGTTTTTTGTAATGTGATGTTATATAGCAGCCTCATTATATTCAACTCTACGATGTGTTGCTCAGCCATGAGCTTGATGGCTTCATGGAGCATGGGGTGAGTTTAATTCTTCTTTCTAACGGAGATGCATCTTGCTTCACTGATTATTTTCTGGACTTTAAAAGATGCAACTTTACAAAATATTCTACAGCTCGTACTCAGGGAGAATAGAAAGTGGCTCAATGAAAGACTGCAGTGGAAGAAGTTATGAAGTGAGCCGTGCTGTTATGGGTTAGAGAACACTTCTCACTTCTTTAACCTTCCAGTCTGTTCATTTTTTGAATGAATAACTCCTAAAACCTCTGATATTTAAATCTCAAAACAGTGCTGTTCACACTATGCTTCTTGACTTTCTTCTATCTTTCTTCTCCTGTCATGACTATGTGTCCTTTTACTTCAGTTTTTCCAAACTGGCTTGTTCCTGTTAAAGGGTATTAGTCATTGCAATCCAAAACAGATACTGTGCTCTTTACTCCTGCTTGCTTGCAATTGCAGTTATTTATTCAGAATCTCAAAGGTGTCACGTGCCCAGCCTACAGCCTGGTGTTACCCGCATGCTGGGAGGGGCCATTTGAAACAAATAAGACAACTTCTTATAATCTTGGCTGGATTTAACAGGTTGAAAACAAGCCACAGTTACACTGATAGCAGTGATGTGAGAATAAATTTGAGCCAAACTTACTAGTATGTCCAAAACACAGAAGCTCCCAAAAAGCATATTTATGGTTAGAATATACACTTTCAAACATTTATTGATATTTTAAATTTTACTGAATCATATAAACTTCTGTATGTGAAGAATGGTAGAGCTCTTTGCTTATTTATTTTGATGGCTTGGAAGAAGCTTATCACAGAAATAGTAGGCTAGAGGGACTGAAAGGTCTCTGGTTTTCATTGTCTCAGTCTATTCACAAGGACATAATTGAGCCACTTAAAATACTCATGGGATAAGCATCTGTCATCTTTGCAAAGGCAGTTTCCCTTGTTGCAGAAATGAAAACTCAAAGAGGATAAAAGTAGCTCCATTTAACAGCACTGTAATTCCTAAATTTCCTGAGAGAACAGTATTTATCAAAACTACTTTGGTGTTTTTGCCCTTCTGCATTTTCCAAGGAAGGAGAATGTCTTCCTTGCAAAGTGCACACCCACATCTCGGTATTTGTATTTAAAACAACAGGATCACTTATGTCATGCTTGGCAGTGCTGCAGGTTTTTTAATGCTGTTCTGCCTTCCATGGGGAAGTTGTTAGCTGAGGAAGGATTTGGAAAACAGTCTTTGTCTAGTAAAAAGTAGGAGCTTGCATACAGGCCTCCAGACCACTCTAAGAAATTCTTCAGTGAGTAAGTCTATTAAATCAGTGAGACAACTCATGAAGTGAGGTTCTTAGCATGAGTACGAGTGTCTGAATTGACACCTTCAGGAAATCTAGATTTCTCTAATAGTGTGATGCTCTGAGAAAATATTTCAGTTAAACTCTTTATTATATCCTAAGATTTATCAGTAACTTCAGTGATGTTACAGAAATTGCATAATTCTGCATAATGATATAACGCTAAATTATTCTTATAATTTCCATAATAATTTACTATGAGATGTGTCAGACAGAAAGCTCTTCTTCCCTGACTGTAGGATGTAAGGAGACCTGTTTCCTGTGGGTTTTTGTATGCTCTTATTTTTGCAAACAATCCCTATTTCTTTGTGAACTGTAATGCTCATTCTCTCCTTCCTATGTGTCTTGGCTGTGAAGCGTCACAGATGGCAATGTTAATACGCAACGTGTGAACATTACGGGACAGGCCTGAAGAGCCTGATAGGCTTTGTAAGAGGTTCGTAAAGCTTGAAGTGGACATGTAGCCCCAGACTTGAGCAGTTTTAATTAGTATTTGTCATAAGCAATGCTCTGTCCTCAGATTTCTAAGGTAGTTCTCTTTAATACAGTAAAAATGCGCTTCGTTATGAAAATACCTGCTTTGTTCTTCTTTCAGATGTCAGCATGTACAGGCTTATTTTTATTCCTACTCAGCAGAATATATTTGTCTGAGCTGTTCCTGTGAATTTAGTACAAGTATTCAAAAGAAGAAAGGTCTTTTTTAGGGTTATCTCTTGCATATATCCTATTGTACACAGATCTGTTAGTTACAGCTCTAAATCTTTTTAGAACTGTTTAAAACTCATCTGGCTTGCACTCCTGCTATTCCTGTGTAATCAGCGGAACTCACCCAATTACAGTGACTGAGAATTCTTCCTTTGCTTATGGAACTGACGTGGTCAGAATTCAAGAGTTTTGAAAACTGCAGTGTTTTGAAATGTGTTAATACTTGTGGGATTTTGACAGTAATGAGAGAAATGGTTGTATTTAATTTGTTCTAAAGTAATCCAAATAGCCAAAGTCCAGGTTTTACAAAAAGTCATTTGGAAGCATCAGTGACTTAGTGAATACCAGTATATGTTATGGGCAGTTACTGAACAGACTGAAAATATTTAATGCTGCTTAACGGCAGGGAGCCATTCAGTTAGCATCTGATAGGACAGGGTTTAACTCAGCAAATTGAAATAATTTTTAAATTGTCTTTAAATTTTTTAAAAAGAACAATTATGACAGAAAGTGTGATTTCAAAGGAAAATCTAATTTTTAATCTAATATATGTTCAGTTTGAAGTCTTTCACAGAATCGCACAGAATTGAGTTCCATTAGTGACTGTACTCAGAAAACATGTCTTGAGACAAGACGTTAAGCTTGAAGGACCATTGTTCTGTAAAATACAGCAATGCAGTGTTCGTTGATATATATCTAGAGAACAATAGAAGATCATGTCATCTGCTGCTTCTCTGTTCTGAATGTGAAGGGAGAAATTAAGTCCATGCTACCACAGATCAGTTACTGAACCCTTAGAGGAGATTTCGTAATTAAATTAATATCTTAGATGCTATTTTGTTCAATATATTTCTACTTTTATTCCTTAATCTTTCAATCTGCCATTAAGTATTTAAGGCTATTTTAAGTCTTTACTTTGAAAATCTAAGCCGATTTCTTTTACAAATGATGTTAAGCACTTAGAGAGAGCACAGCAAGCTACAGAGAGAAAGGGACATACCATTTCTTAGTATGTCAAAGGGACTGAAACCCACACTTGGATACTAATCCTTTTTCCACTTAGCACCTCTCCATTTTATACTTCATCTGTAAAATGGCTCTAAGTAACACCTCTGACAGAAGAATACAGTGAGAAAGTTAATAAAGATGATCTGATTATGCACTGATTTTTATGAAATGTTGAGAATCTCCTGACTTTGGGAATGAAGACCACAGCATTACTTCAGTCTGATATTCATAACCAATGCCTATGCTTAGTATTGCCCTCCCTGGCACTGACCTGTGAGTACAAACACACTGATATGTGTTAAACATTCTGTTAAATAACAGAAAACAATGTGCATGACAACTTTGCAGCCCATTATAATAAGCCGTGTATTTATTGAGAAATAGACTGCTCTTTTGAGAATTTACTGTTCTGCATTTAACCTGCTCTACAGCAAGCAAACCCTGACTAAATGAATCAGGTGACATCATTTGAAAGTAAAAGGCTCTTGGTCTGCTTGAGGGAAGATTTCTGTTCTTAACAGTAATTCTGGAAAGCAAAGGGTTCAGCTCTTGTCACTGCTGGCTGGCCAAGGGATAAGACAGCTGCACATAATGAGTCATGAACAAAACCAGAACTCCTAACCCATCAGTATCACATGGGATGAAATCTCCACTGTTACACACATACAGGGAAAATCCAGGTGTCTCTCTTAGGTATCTTCTTCTGTCTACATTTTACCTGAGCCATGGTGAATGGCATAAGGAAGCTTCTTATTTTGAACATTATCGGGGATTTAAAGATGTTTCTTTCCTGCTCACATCTAATTCTCTGCCTTCATAGTCTTTAACCTTTTTGGACAAAGCAGGTACTGCATGCATATAAAATACTTTCATCTCCTTTTTTTTTTGTTGTTGTTGTTGTTGATTTGCTCTACTTTAGGGAGATGCTTAGTGTCCTATGGATGTTAGAACTGTAATACAGCTTTTCACCACTGAAATGAAATGTTAGAGTATCTTAGAAACCCACAATTATTATCCTAACATAGCACAGTACGAAGCAGATTTATTTAGAGAAAAAAAATATATTCTGGTACTGCTGTCTCTTGCTCCCCTAGCACATGATTAATTGTCCATCTTGTTGTGAGTTTTATAAATTTAAGTCCTGGTAATACTCATAGACATGCTTTTCTTTGCCCTTGTGAGCTGCCCCATAGAAATCAGGCAAGCAGAATTGTAGCTTCACTGACAATGACAGTCCTGTGGGCCTTTCAGCTCAGGATTAGTGGCTTTATAAAGGGCTATTAGGGGACAAGAGACTTCCTGATCCAATCTGATTCCAGGATGGGCCCAGCAGTACGTCCCACTACCTTTTAAAATCTTGATTTATTTTTTAATCTGAAAATTCAGTGGAAATTAAAGCTTCTGTACTTCACAAAGAGCTTTAAATCTTGACAGATTCTGGTTTTGACAACTGTGAAAACCCTATTTCCCTATCTTGGACACTCCATGTAACAAATCCATCATTTCTCTCTGCTTCTCTGGTACTGGTTGAACAGTCAAGATTTTTTGTCTGTAGCACATTTCTCACCTGTAAGGTAATTCATAGCTACATTGGTTTTGTGTGGGTAACCAAAGCACTTGAGTACTTAATTCTAAACATATACTCAGGGAAATGAAGGAAACCCTTACTCTGGAACAGCACACTTCAAATATTAATCATAATTATTAATCACACACAGTTTTTCTAGAAATTTGAATATAAGTCCAGGTTTAGAGTAATTGTCACATTAGCACATATTCAATGCATATGGCAAAGTAGATTTACATTAAATCATTCTGCAACAAATAAGTGTTTTTCAGTCTGATTTAACTTAGTTTCGTGGCATCAAGTCATTCTGATTTTTTTAAAAAAGCATTATATTGAAAATGAGTAGTTTCGAGGTTATAGAAATCTCGCTCCTGAATTGCCTGAGAAGGTCTTTGCTGGAAGTTAACTGACAATTACAGATTCTTAGGATTTCTATAGTTCTTGAATGTGTTTGTTATATACCATTAGTCACCAGGTGAAGCCCGTCAGTAATGGCAATACCCTTCAGCAATAGCTCGGGAGAATTTAACACTGATTGATGGCAGGTCACCTGGAATTGGTTGGCAGAATTTCCAATTTTCTGTTGGGAAATTGCTTATTTCTTGAAGTCTATTCCTATTTTTACAAGTGGACAGCAAGCTGAGATTATACATTATTATGTGTCTAACTATAAAATTGTGATGGATGGTGTCACACATTTAAAGAGAGTTTAACATTTCATTTAGGGCTGATTTTAAGAAAAAGGCTAAGTAACTTTAAAATATTAATGGTAACTTATATTTGGCTTTTATTTGGTTGTCTAGATTCAGAAAGATAGTGTGTTGCATTTTAAGTAGTTTTAAATACAGAATTACTTGCTTTGTTATCATTGTTTTAAGTATTCAAAGGGTTATGATATCTTTGTTGTAAACATTTTTTCAGTCTCTAAGGTTTATCCTGGGACTGACTGAGCAGATTCATGTTTTACTTTTACTTATGGGACCTCAGTCAAAAATCTGGCAAAACTGCATTGACAGAAAATCAAAGGCGATTCAGCAAAGCCTTCCTACAGTTCTTTTAAATCATAAGGGAAAGCAGTCAATAACAGCCAATCATTTCCTGTTTCCAAAGGGATACGTGTTAAAAGCAAGTACAGACTTTTTATTCCATTAGTGTACACTATGTATTATCTTTTTGAAACCTGGCTGAATTGTTTTGGAACAAAGGACCTGTGCCCTACTATAATGTAATGGAAAATAGTGACCCTAGGAATAAAAGCTGATGCTGTAACTCAAACAAGAAGATATAATATATATTTATGATATTCTCAAAATAGAAACAAGAGAAAATGGCTGTGGGTTGCTGAAGTGCTAGGGTCTGAACCCCGAGCCCTGAATTAAGGTTGACATGTGGGTGGTTCCCATGGTCCCTTAAAAGAAGGGGATGAGTTTGCCTTTTGGCTTTCCTCCAAGGTGTGGCCAGCCTTGTAAGGAAAGCCCTTGGGTAAACAAGCCCCAGGTGCCCTGCATTGGGTAAATGAGTGCCAGGTGTCCTGCTTTGGGCATAAAAGCTGGGACCACTTGCAGGAAGGGTGGAGTGTCTGTCTGTGAGGTGGGTGCACTCTGCAGAGTTTCTCTGTTGGGGAAGGGCCTTCTGACTCCTCATGCAACTGGATCCCAGTCAGGTTTGGCATTTGCAAACGTGGGCTTTGTGGGGGGACAATATGGGGCTACTTCTCTCCTATATGATCAGCCTATTGACTTGATTGTCTTCCATCTCTTCTATGGGAGACTGTTGCTTTGTTTATTCCACCTATTATTGGTTGTGCTGTGTCATTCCTGGGGTCATTGGGGTTGATGTCTGTTATGTGTGATCTGTTTGACTTGTTTGTACCCCTAGTGATCACCCATATACTGACTTTTCTATGTACAACAGAATCTGGCTACTGGTTTGTTTTGCTGCTGGCTGCATCCTTTGTGCTGGGCCTAGTGATTGGCAAAACAGTTGCAGACTTAAAGCCAAATTTTAGAAATATTAGCATAACTAAAATGAGGCTGCTCGTGTGGAGCTCAGATGACCAGGACCCTTTCTTAGATGACCAGGACCCTCTACACTGTGCAAGAGCTCAGTGCCTTCAAATGGGATTCAAGATAGGGAAGATACTGACTTGGCAGCTGTTCAGAGTTAGCCATTGACATATGCTGAGGGTAACAGTGGAGGTATACATCTCACCATCTTGTTTACCTTCACCTCTTCAGAACCATATTTCATGTACCTCTTTTCTAACCTATTTAAACTTGATTTCTTTCCTACACTGTGAAAGTGCTTAAGGAAGATGGGGTAGGGATGGGCCTCCCCTGTTTTTAAGTAGCCTTAGCTTGATCACTAGGGTTTTCTGGAAGGTAATAAAGGCAGGATTTCTGCCACTCTGACAGAAACTCTCTCACTTCTCGCAGTGTGTGTTAATTACTGGAATGAGTATGAACCACTTCTCCTGTTACTGTATTTGACCAAAAAAAATTTATCATTGCAGTTTAAACCTGTAGTATGCTGTCTCCTGCTTGTTTATGGTCTGCGTATGCTGAATCTACCAACAAATTTCAGTGCCTCTGGTGATTTTGAGCTCCCCGCTTCTGAAAGCCAGTCAGGAGCAGGCATAGCTGTGTGCAGAGGTGCCTTAGCCATACAAACACTGGGGTAACCGGGCTTTCCCAGAGATGAACACAGGGAACTTAAGGGGTTTATGTTAAGTACAAGCAGCACTGCTTCTTGCTTCGATATTTTGTTCTAAAAGCAAAAAATTGACTTAAATTTCCCTTCAGGTATTTAATTTCTTTGCTGGATCTGGTATTCCTGTCTGACAGCTCATCCTCACATCACGGTTACAGACTTACAGTCTTAGTTTAGTAGTTCAGCAAGAAAGGGTTCCAAGGCACAGAAGCAATGGGTACTTAGGCCCTCCTTAAGTTCAGTGCTGTTTAAATTTGGCCCTATAAGAAATCAAAGATAAAGCAAGTTTTTTAGAAGATGGTACAAACACGCAAGAAAATACCATACAAGATGAGAACTGGCAGTATTACTTCAGAGATTTTATATTCCAAAATTTAATTAGATCTGCTCACCTAGAACTGTTGGAAATATGTTTATTGCTTTTAGATCTTTCTCTCTTATGAACTCCTATTATGAAGAAGCTATTAAATGTCAGATTCAGAAGTCTATCCTACCAGGAGCAGCCAAATGTATTATTTACTGTTTCTCTCAAATTGTATTTATTATACTTATTGCACAAACAAATAGTGCATTGTTGTTTTTTTTTCTTGAACTAAAAATGCATTTAGGATCTGTCTTTATTTTTCAACTGTTCAGTTTGCACTGTATATTTTATTATTTTGCTATATTGAAAATTAACTGATGCAGAATTAGTTTGTATGCCTAAACTAGAATCTAAACAAACACCCTAATTATTGTCTTTAATCCTCTGAAAGTCTAAAAACTAAATATGTTTCTGCAACGTTTGGAGTCAAGCAAGCATTGCTTTATTTTCTCAGACCTAAAAGCCAATACTTGCATAACTATTTGATGCTTTTTATCAGAAGCATTGGTGCACATCAGTGAGAACTTTCTACCACCTTGAAAATGACTTTTGGAATATTTCATTAGCAGACTGTCTTTCAGAACTCAAGTTGACATTCATGTTTCTTCACACCAGTCTTTCATCCACAAAACTCTTTGTTCTGCTGAACAGTTTCGAGACAATATGGGCAATCAAAAAAGCAAAGGCTTATGACCTATCTGCATCTTCCATTCCAACATTTGATCAGTCTTATTCAAATCTCATCTTTTAATACTCCTTTGAGAACTTTCTGAGAATTTTATTTCCTTTCTTTCATTATGATTATATTATTTCAAAAACTTCAAACTTAATGAAATGGTAGCTCTCTATAAAGTGAGAGGCGGACGCCATTGGTGGCTACACATTTATCCATTTTCATCTCTTTCAATAGCCTACGTGAAAAGAATTTGAAATCTAGAATAGTGGGAAATGTCTTTTATATGTATATTTCGCAGTCTGGGAGATTTGTGGTTGCCTTTGCAGTTGTGCATTTTCAAAGTAAAGCACAGGAGAAAGCTGCTTAGGAGTTGTAGGGAAGTAGAAAGCTGCCTGAAACCCATGCAGCTATGAAATCAAACACAACGTATGTATTTAGAAAGACAAAGGTCTTTATTGCAGATCAATATGTCTACCTCAAATAGCATGACGTTTCTTCAGACTTCACCACTTACTGTGTTGCCAGCTGCCTGCATATTCATCTGCATCCAAGTGAGTATTTGTGCTTTCCAAGTGGATTACTGGATGCATAGTCTTTGTGCCCACACAAATAAGGCTTCAGTCACACAATCACCTTGCAAAAAATGTGGAGAAGCAAATTATGTGGCTGGTTTAAGACAGTAATCTAAGGCTGAAAAACAAACCAACCCAGATACATTAAGTTAAAGGCTGCTTTGGGGCTCTTAGTTTCCTTCTTCTTGTGCTAGTCATCTCGGTTCTCCAGCCTATGGCAATAACAATTAAGCATCCTTTTTTCCACATGACTGCTCTAAAAAATGAAGTCATTACAGTGTTGATATTAAATTTTGCATAATAAGGTTACTTCTCTGGAGTTTATTACTGTTTTGGCTCCTGCTCTGAGACACAGTGCTTCATTTTTGTGTGTAATACATAACTGGGCCAGATTCTCGGCTGGTGAAACTTTATGCCCCAGCAGGTAGTGAACTGATGAACTCTTTCCCATTACACAAATGCACACAAACTTCATCAGCAGCTACTATTTTCTTTAGAATTTATCCTACAATGGAGAAAAGTATTTATATGTAGTTTCTCAAAAAAAAGTTCCATGTGCCACAGAAGTTCAACTGCTGATGAGTGGAATTTTCTCTGTCAGTTGTTGCATTTCACTACCAGGTAAAATCTTTTCTGTTAGCATGCAGATGAAATCTACTTTGGCAGTGTCTGTGCGTCTCTGCAGGTATAATGTACTCCATCAGCAGCTATACTTTCCACTCAGATATAATTTTCTCTGTCAGAAATTGCCCCTCTGTGGTAAAACTTCAGAAGCTATTTCACAAAGCTCTCGCTCCTATTGACACGAGCTATTAATAACATTAAAACACTCGTAAAAAGCTATAACATTAATTCTCAATAATATTGTTAAATGAAACATTTAAGCTTCTGCCTATAACGTTCTTGGTGTCAAACTTCAAAAGCCAGGAAAGAAAAACTTAAGTCACATTTTATTCCTTTCCCCTCCCCCTCCCCCCCCCCCCCCCAACACACATTTTATCTCTGTTGCAACATTTACCACAGATAGTACTGGATGTACTTATTTCTCTTTGTGATCATAAAGAGTTGCCTGTAGAAGACTTCTGTCCATATTGATGATACATTTCTTTTTAATCCTGCATTGGTTATAGAGGATGATTTCTGTGTGTTCACTGCCAGGGTTATTTTGCAGAGTGTGGTAACACTTGCATCCTTTGTCATTCACTGATTACTGATCACATCTCAACTTCTATCTATCACGGACAATGAATAACGAAATACATCATTGTTACTTTTACTTAATAAATTAGATAGTCCATTTTAACAAACATTTTAGGGAAGTAATGGGCTTAAACGTAGATGAAACAGCCCCTAGAACTGTAGTAGCTAATGGACTGACAAGTACTTGCGAAGTGTCTCCCGTATATTAAATAGGTTAAACAAATTAAATGAATTACCACATCAGTGACTGCCATGGTACTTGTGAAATAATAAATGCAATGTGTACACATCAATATGCAATCAGAATAGGCATTGTCATTCGTGATCTTCAGGGCATTGCCAGGACAGCCAGGTTTGTGCTAGGAAACAGTAAGAATACTTTTCCAAAGGCACTGTGTAATTCAGACTGGTATGAACAATGCAAACTTAAGATCTTTTCAGTCTCTTCACTATTCCTGCTTTAACTTGAAAGGTATCTGTTAGTGATGGAATCTATCAAACTGGTATCGTTGGTAACTGGTTATTAATTTGGAGTTACTTGCTTCTTTGTCAGATGTCATGAAGGGACTGGCTCCTGGAAAGCTTATTCCCTTTTTGCAGTTGTTATCAGACAGAACGACACTATTGGTGACAATCACTGTACAGTTAACAACAGCAGCTGCAGTCTGAGCTCTTCAGAATTAAGCATGCTGCATAATGTATGAAGCATACTGTGTAATGTATAATACTAAATGTTCTAACTCCTCTAATTAATTTAACCTCCTGGGGCTAGGGGCCATGGGTTAGTGCCCTCTTTCCAGTCTACCAGCTCTTTAACAAACAAGCAAACAAAAGAATCCCGAACCAAAAAGAAGCAGAAAAATACTTCTCCTCTGAGTTCCTTGGGTTGAAGTAATTTCTCACTCTTAGGGTCCTAAAGGACATTCCAAAGGAAATGTACTTGAAAGCCAATCCCCACTATAAAAGATTATATATGTCAATTGTTTTCCTCCTAAATCTCTTTACACAGATATGATTCCTTTTATTCATAGGCTGAAGAGAAGCTGCAGAGATCCCTTCTTTTCTGAGTAAATGAAAAAAATATCCGTTAACATTCTTTTACTGGTCCTTCTAAGAAACTTGTGATAGGATTGGTACTTCTATGCTTTTGAACTCTAAAGAAAGTGGTTTGTTTTCTCTGTTTTAACCCCATACAAATACTATTTCTTTGCTATTACTTGCATTAGCAAATCTTTTTCTATCTGTAAACAGCATTTAGTGGTACTTAGGAGACTGTTTAGCCTGGGAACTTGGAGATTTACAGTGTCCTGTTCTTTCACTGTCTCAGAAATACGGTCTTGCAATTACATACCATCATCAATATATTTTTCTTCCTTCGGTGATAAGCACAGCCTTGATTACTTCATCTACGGTGCTAGAAAATTAAGTTAGATCTTGTCCTTATACTACTGAAAACTCAAGCAGGGGGAAGGGTATTCTATCATAGGAGAAACTGTAAACAGTCTTAGCAAAGGAGAATAAACTCTTCTTGAAGTAGCAAGTACAGTGCCAGTAGAGCCTCTCTAAACTGCTTGAAGATTTCTTCATGTTATAAAACTAAGCTTTGTCAAAAAACCACCTTCTTTGTAGTAGTAAGGAAGGGGAAATGAAAGGCACAGTGAAGGAAAGAATTTCTAATAGGGTTACTTTATGACTGTAACTTGCTTGTGGAAGATGAACACTTCAGGTTTGCAAACAAAAATGAACTGGCAAGGTTTTCCCCCCTGCCCAAAAGTTAAACTGTTGTGATCAGAACTTTCAGAAGTAAACAAGGACTAGCAGTATTTAAGAGGAGCTAAACAGCTGTTTCTGAAGATGATGCCTCTTTACAAGGTGAAAATTTAAACAGTGCAAAATAACTGGTTATTTTGGACAAACCAACAATATAATATATTGATAAAGACATTAGGGAATTACAATGGAATACTTAAATGAGTCTGTTGTCCCAAGTGTATTATCATTTAACAAGCTTATTAAGTATCACTATTTTAACAATTAATAGAAACCTGTCTTGCTGTAGGCTATTTTGATAACTGTTAATTAAGTATCTACAAATTCCTTACAAAGTCCATGTGCTACTAAGAATGAGATTAGGCATTTCTTGCTTATGTAATTTTGAGCTAATTACAAGACTATTAGATTTATCTTCTAAATGCTCAGTAAGTTCTCTTTTAACAATCATCTTATATTTAATTAAAAAGCAGTATCTGGCTTGCTAAATTTGAATTAAATGGTTGCTGGAGACACTAAATTAAAAAGCGCTATTAACATTTTACCAGTGAATAAAGGACTATACAGATATTTTCACAGTTCAGGATAGTTATCCAGAAAGTAAATAAACAGCAAGGGATTTTCAAAGGCCTTGAGCTCCATGGGCTCTTTAGAAAATACTTGAAGTAGAAGAGGGTACTGGCTGCTACTCTGCTACTTCTTTATCAAAACTGAATTGTCAAAAGCATACATGGAAGACATGAAAATTTAATGGAAAAGAATGTTTCCTTCTATAAGGGTAAGTAAAACAAGAGCTACCACAGCTGAAGTAATAGTTAAATACTTGTTTATGAACAGCCAGAAAATTTGGTTTATTTGTCCATTAAGAATGGAAAAAACAACTCATTAAATTTTACGTGCTTCAGAGAATATTGTCAGTATTAGCATCATATGTGATTAGATTTTTTAAAATATTTAGAGATCTAAAGCTGAGAAGTTCCAAAATATCTTATTCTCAGTTAAATTATTTACTCCAAAGGCAGAAAAACTATTTTCAAAGAATGACAATGTTGTATTTGCATGTGATTTTATTTCTTTTATGGCCCTCTAGAGCATAGTCCTGCCTCTTTTCCTTCACCGACCTGAATTTATAAATGTATGTTAAGGATTGGGGTTTTTTTTAAGTAAATGACTGCCTTGTACACCCTGCTGTAAAAATGACAGTTAAAAAGTACTGTCAAGAGAAATTAAGTTTTGCCTTTTGATTTCAAAAGAACCAGTAGTGGTAAGAACACTGTTAGGTTTTCTGAGAATGAGTTTTAATGTTTAAAAGCTACTCATGTGAAAATTCCCTGTCCATATATATTCATGACAAGTTCCTTGTGCTTAGTCAGTGTCATGGAAAGTCACAGCATTTTTGAATATGAAAAGAAAGGCTTAACTGGGAGAACAGAATACTAGAGAACTATGCTCTTTGAATCATGGAAAGTTAGTAGCTGAGAAGTGAGATGACTGAGAGCGAGTAGCTGAGAAGTCATCTTATTTCACTCTCTTCTTTGTTATTCTTGATAAATGGTTGGCTATCCTGTTTTATATACCTCCAAAAATGGAAGTACTATACTCTGGCAATTTATTTCATCATGGTTTCACTGTCTTTACTGTACAAAAGCTTTTCTAAGTTCTAGCCTGAGCATTGTGATGCCATTTGAGCCCACTACTACTTGTTTTATCTTTCACAGTTCCAATTCACAAATTATTCTCTTGTTCTTCCTCGAAGTTGGCTTTTGCATATGAAGGCTGTTACTATATTCTGCCTCACCCTTCTCTTCAGACTAAAGTACCCCAATTCATTCAATTTTCCTGAAAAGTCAGGTCCTCTGTATTTCTGATTATTATTCTTGCCATACTGCCATCCAGTGCCCAATGCAGCACTCCAGCTAAAGTCTTAGCACTCCTAAAAATATTGGAGAGAGTACTACCTGTTTATGTCTCGCAGCCTATACTCATCCTCCTGTGGCATGCTTTTCATAACAGCATGTTACTATTGACTTGTTTTCAGATAATGATCCACTAAACACCCCTAGATTTTCTGCAGAACTTTTTCTCAGACAGCAGTTTCCTGTCTTGCATGACACTTTCTCCTGTTTCTGTGCAGAGGTTTGTTCTCATCCCTAAGCAATTGCACTTTGGAGTATTTCTCCAGTTTGGTATTGCTGTTTTTTTTTTCTCTAGCAGATTTGCAGTCCCTTCCACCCCAGTTTTAAGTGCAAACTTAATGCCTACTTCATTAGCCAAGCCGTTAATTTGAAACTGTTTAATGATACCAGATACAAAGCAGATTGCTATGGAGACTCACCTGAATTATCCTTTCTGTAAGTCCATGAAATATTCATAACTTATCTCAGGCTAAAGTTTTCATTCTGTTTTTCCTCCCTTTGTAATTGTTTCATCTATAGGATGCTTCTACAGGTTTAGAAAATGTTGTGAAGAAATGTCACAAGCTTCAAGGGAACCAGTATGAACATGTTGTCTTCTTTAAAATTCTGGTATATTAGCTCTTTCAATTTATTTTTTCTTTTTTCTTTTGAATGTTATTCCTATGGGGAAGAAAAGAAACTGCTGCCTTCCAGGTGCCTTCTAGCAGTACCTCCTGTAATAGCATTGCCTTCTTAAAGCAAGAAGCCTGACACCATTGGTCATGTGGCATCTCTGCTTCATTCTTGCCTTTTTTAATTTCACCAGTACAGGTGCAGTTTAGACCTTGAAAATATGAATTACTTTACATATCGGACTTTGACAATGTCACAAAATAAATCATTTGCCTAAAAAATTTTGAATCCTTGCCTGATGTACAGATTTACAGCTAAATGTTTCAAAGTGCCAGGCGTACAATGGCAAGTTCAGTGTCTTCAGTGTGACTCAGCAAGCAACAGGCTTAGCAGTGCCTAACATAGACCTATGCTGATCAGATATATCCGTAAGCTTAGATGTTGTTGTCTTTGTTACGGCCTTGCAGCTAAGTGCAGGAGCCACTCTAAGGGTGTATCATTAAAGACAAGCATTATCTCAATTACAAGGTGAAGATAACAAAAGGCTCTTCACAATTTCTTTATTTCTGTCTAGCTGTGTGTTTTCCATCTTTCAACTGTACTCTTTTCATCTGATTTATATCCTCACATTAAATGTTATCACAAGTCATGAATTGTTCTCACTTAATGTTTATTACTGTAGATAATAGTTATCTCTCACAGTCCTGTTAACTTTATCTTTATCTTTGTGCATTTCAGTGCCTCCTTTAATTATTTCATTTTAAGGTACTCTACTCCTACCTCTCTACAGTTATAAATGTATGCAGTCTGCAAATACTACTAACAAATCTTGTAAATGAGTCAGTGTGAAACATCTGACTTTCAAGCATTTGACTCCCACAGTGAAATCCAGAATTCCCAAGTGAAGCACCTTGGTGCATCTCTGCAATTACAGGAAGTCAGGTACCTCTTAATGGAATCTATTTGTCTAAGGAAAGGTAAGCTACCAAAAGACAGTATGCAACTGCTTAGTCACCCAGCAGACAAGGCCTGAGGGTGAGCCAAAGGATTTATCAGTCCTGTCACGGGACTGGGAAGGAGTATCTGCTTCACAACCAGAAAACAGCTTCTGAACTTAGATTCCCCCTTTGTTTTCTCTCAGAGGACTTAGGAGGACTCAGCCCTTGTTTCTCTCTGCGTTGCCGTGGAGTGAATCTGTCCATGGTTTGGGAAGTTGATGTTAATCCACCACAGCACTGTGTAAATAAGGAACAGTTTGATCAAAACATGATATCAAGAGTGGGTTTTTTAGATGTCTTTAGTTTGTCATAGTAGAGTTTGATGTTAGCATGTCTTTTCCTTCCTTACCCTTCAACTATCAGTTCTACTAATGCTACAGGCATTATCACGCATGTACATCTCGACATCAGAATATTTACTGGGCTTTCTATGGGACTGTCTTGCCACTTAAGAGTGATTTGTTCTGGCCTATGATATGGTTTTCAACACAGCTCTTTATTAGTAGCTTTGCAATTTTAGTACTGGTTCAGCTTTGCTTTTGACTGACTGGTTATGGAAGTGGTGATAATATGATGAATCTCAATTTTCATTTACAGGAAAATTGCAGGAACTGACTGCAAGTAAACCCAGTTTTGCCATCAAACTATTGACATGCTGCATTGTTTTGCCTGTGACTGTCATTACAATCATGTCTGTCAGTTCATCTACTTTACAGTAGTCTGACTTGTCTATAATAATGAGATATTTTATATATGGTTTGTGAGAAAAAAACTGCTGCTGTTTCAAGTCTGAGTTCTGGTGCTACAAAAATCATTTGTTTCTTTCTGTATGCAACAGAAGAGGCTTGCGTTTTTCATAAGTATCACATCCATCCACCATACCTCAAATACTGTTATTAATCTTAGTCCAGCATGTCTAGCCTTCTGGATACAAAATTTTGTTCTAGAGCACTGTGTTCCTGAGAGAGGCTTTGTATTTGGATATGTGAAAGCAAAACTGATTTTTTTTTTTTTTTTTTCTACCTGTTTATTTGAAGCAATTTATATGTCCAAATACCACCGTGATTCTCATGTTGTCAAGTGGCAGGTGGAGCTACTCTTGCAGTGCTTGGCAGTTTGAACAGGATGATGGATCACAGCACATCTAAATCTTTGTAGTGGATTCCTGGCTTATCTCCAAGCCCTGTTGTGAACCTGGCATATAGCTGACTTGGATGATGATTCCCGAGATTTCTGTATCTGTTACGTTCATGATCTCACAGTGCTGTTCTGCTCAGGATAAGCAGGCAGCCAAATAGAAATTGATTTCTCTCTGGACATGTGCATTTCTAAGCCTAATTCTTGAGATTTCACTAGCATGAACTGGAGGTTTTGAGAGTCCTTAGCACTGTTGTCATAAAGACATTCTCCTGGTGGCTATTACCGGTGAGCAGCAAGGGCAAGCACTGTTCTCTATGGGAAGGCAGGCTGGGAGCTGAGTGTGACAGCAGGGTGGGAGGGCAGGGGTCTCAGAATCACAGTGCCTGAGCAAGGAAACCAGAGCAGGTCCAGCAACAATGACCTGGTTCAGTCAAGAGTCTGGATCATCAGACAAGCCCTTAGAGACAGGTCTAAGGTCAAGCCAGGAAGTACAATCTGTGTGTCAAGGTCAGGCTCAGGATCAATGGGGTACATGGCTAGGCATGGTCATGGTTGCAGAGTAGCTCAGGCAGTGACCAAGAATGGGAGACTGAGCCTAAAAGCAGCCCCTCAGTGAGCTGAGCCTTTTCAAATAGCTTTTCCAGACCACACAACTGCACTATTGAAGCTGGCCTTGAGCCCAGGCAGTCAAACTCCCTGGAGGGAAAGCACAGAAATGTGCTCTAGGCACTGACGTTTTCTGCTCCAAAGATTCTCCATCCTTAGCATGCAGATTGAAGTTTTCTCATGCAAATCCATTGAACCATTGGAAATACCAGTCTTGATTAAAAGCCAGTCTAGCAATCTTTCATTTTCTGGTATTCCATGTAGTGTTGCCATGTCTTTGGTTTGTATTTCAGTAGGTTAATACTGTGTAAAGTGAACAATAATCATATTTATACTGAATTTTTTGCCAGTAAATGGCCTGATGACAAACAGGTGAGAGTGGAAAGAATGTTTTGCATGAGATTTGTGAATCTGACCTGATTTCTTTGGTATGGTCCGTCAATTCTTGTTCTTTGTTTATGGAAGGATTTACAGCCCTTGCAAGGCTATGGATTACACTCTGTTCTCTCACAATTTTGTCTTAATCTTATTTAGCTTATTTAGGTTATTTTCTAGACTCATTCTTACAAACATAGAAGGTTGTGTTAAGGACCTGTTACTGCCTGCACAGTGCTATCTACTCTGTCCTGAAGTCTTTCTTCCATACAGCAGAACTGATAGTCTTTTGTTACTTGCTCAGGGAAGATGTGTCTCTGCTGGTGTGAGGAGAGGTTACTGTCCACTTAATCCAGCTAGTATCTACCTTTAAAGTATGACAGGTTTTGTTAAATCAAGCGGGTTTCTGCAGAAGTATTTGGTAATTACCTCAGCTTAGTAATTTGTTTAAACTACTTGGACACTTGCAAATTCACAGCTTGCCTCCTGTTCTCAATGACTGCCTTGATATTTATTAGCAATGATGGGGTGGTTGAGGTTTTTTTCTTTATTGCTCCCACTATTTTGTTGGTTTGTTGTTGTGCAGTGGGTGTTCTGCAAAGACAGGTGTTGTACAGCCTGAATTGTTTTATGTATTTCCAGGTGTAACATCGTTGGAAGACATCCCAGTCTTTCAAATACAGCTTGATAATTTTAAAGCAGCTTTGCTACAGGGTTACCATAGAGAATTGCCTGCTCTGAGTTATTTGTGTTTTGCTTATTCTTGTATTAATAATTTTTCTAGGTTTGTAAGTTCACTTGTTTCAGCTGGTAGCTGTCTCATATATTGTTACAATCCATACTTTGATCTGTTTGCTTTTCTTTTGTAATCTGATTATAACTTGCATTATCCTTGCAGCATTATGGCTGTGCAGCAGTGAAATTTTAATTTGGTTCAGGTTACTGCAATTTCACCTTGATTGTTTTTTTTTTCCTCATTTAAGGCTAAGTGTATCTTTACAGGCCAGCAGAGTCTTTGATGCTCTATTTTCCCATTGACATTCAGTTTTCTGGTTGTTTCTGTGCCTGCCCTTGAATCTTATGCTAGCCTGAGCTTTATAAACCATTTATTTATTTCTGTGCTGCATTATTGTTGCACATGCAGAATCTCATCCCCTGAGTCACTGCCTGCTTCTTTGATATGATGCCTTTGTACTTTGTTTTTTTCATCTAGAACCTTTGACATGATGTTTTCTCTTGCTACAATTATTGCTTATGACCTCATATGCAGGGCATTTTTCGTTATCATATTTCTCCTCTACAGTAACAATAGGTCTTCTTTTGCATTCTGTTCATTTCCTCTTCATGAATTTGCTTTTGCACTTAGAGTTTTGGCATATTTTCTCTTGTATTTTCATGTTTTTCCTGTGCTCTGTTGGTGAACTTTCTCTGTGCCTACTCAACTGAGCGTTTTGGATAGGATGTTATATCTGTTTAAATCTATAAAGACAGAGTTAACACAGACTTTATGAATATTCTCATATGAATACCTGAATATGTCTTCCCTGAAACTAATACACCACAATAGGTGAAGTATTCTTTGTCCACTATGCATGAACTAGCCTTGCTATGCAGTCAGACATAGTGATGTATGTTGAGAACCTTACTTTAGCAGCTGACATTCAAACATCATTTGTGCAAAGCCTCTTCTAGGATTTTACACAGCCTTCTCAATCTGCTGCTGCTGTTTGACTGTGTGATATTATTAAATTATGTGATAGCATTTGTCTATGACAACTCAGAGTCACAGGAGATCTTAGTTTGCCTCTTTTTTTTTTTAATCCAGATCCACTGCAACTTAGTAATTTTTTAAGTGATCACAAAGAATTTCACTATATATTTCCCCTTGCCTTCCCTTGCATCTAGTTGCCATGATGGTGATAGTTTTCTTTTTTTAAGAAGGTTTTTCAAATATTAATGATTTCTTATTTCATGAGTCTGCAAGAAATAACTCATTCTTGATACCAGGTTCTGAGTTTTTGTAGGGGAAGAAAGCAAGCCGAGACAATACAACAGTTAGCCTTTATTCTTTCTTTCAGATATCCTGTGGAATTCTTAATTTTTCTAGACATAATCTTATGCATGAAGCACGTACCAACCTGTTCACCTCTGGATGCTCAGTTGGGGAACTGTCTATCATAACAGTGAAGAAATATCACAGTATCTATGTGTAGCAGCTAGTGTTTAGACTTTATCAAGAATACTAATGTTGGTAAGGAAAGGTCAAAGAGATTATGAAGCAGATTTTTTTTCTCGAGTAGTAACAGTGCAAATTAATATTAATGTCTGTCATATTCAGAGAGAATTCATTTTCCTGTCCTTTTAAAACAGTGAATATTTCAGTATCTGAGGGTGTTCTGAATCTAGGTCATTAGAAATTATTACCACCAATTTTTAACAAATTTAGATTCCGTTTCTTTCCATACAATTTGGATTAAAAGTCTTTTCCAATACTGGAAAACATAATTGTCAACATCCATCTTTTATTAAGCTGTACTGTTTAGAATAGACTTGAAAAACAATTGGGATCACTCTATTTTATTTCTTTGCTTGTATTTATCTTATCAATGATCTACAAGCTTCAGAGATCCAATTTGTGTCATGCTGGACAAACATAGAAACCTTTTCAGAATCATCATCTTCATTTCCTTCCCTTATGCAACATAAGCATGAAAAACTTCAGTCATTGTTGGACTGAGCCTCAGTTACCTGCGACTGTATATGGCTGGCTGACCTTATTAATTCTCGTTAGTAAGTCTTTGCAACTTTTTTCTATTATCCTGACATATAAACATAGTATTTGCTAAACCCACTTGTATTTAGGCTCTCCATTGACTTCTCTGAGGCTTGCAAAATGACAAATTAAATAGTAGCATATCTTAGCAGCATTATTGAAAGAAAAGAATCAGTGTGACAGGTCAGTGTGGAGCACCTTGGCTCCATATAAGGGAACTACTTGTGGTTTGTCATTTGAGGTAAGTAAGAGCTCTCTGTTTGATATACTTGATATGGGTTGTCACTTCCAGGCAATCTAAAATAAATAGCACAGTCTACTCTTGAATGAAGTGTTGCTAGATGGTTGATTTTTTTCTTTATGCAGGCAAACAATATAATATATTTAGATCAAAGCATGGTCAAAAATGCAAATTTGCAGCCTGGATGCACAGATGTAGAAGATTGTTAGTAAAACCTTCTAAAATTCATAGAAGTAGTGTCATCAGCTGCCATGGAGATGAAATTCCATTTTGTGTTTTTGTCACACAAAGATGTTGACCTGTTTACCATTAAGTACAACAGAATCATTGAAATGAATGAGGCAGCATTGTAATCAGAAGGAGACCAAGAAAAGGGAAGGCAAATACGTGCTAACCTTTTCTACACTCTCTATTCTCAAGTTGCAGTATTTTCAGTAGTCTTGATTAAGAAATATGCTCTACTACCTCCTGTTTTGCTTGTAAAGAATTGGATTATATTTTGCACTTGTTTCTGAGCAGCAGCGCTATTTCTAAGCTGTTCCCACATTACTCGAAAGCTGGGCTTACTCTTTAAGATAAGATTAAGAAGTTTGTGAATTTAAAATGAGTATCTACAGTGCCTGTTTCAGTAGAGTGGAACTCAGGAGGTTTTTCACTTATATCAGTTTTACATTAATGGTAATGTCGATGTCTTCTATAGATTTATCATTACAGAGTACAGGAAAGGAATTTGGTATCTTTTTGAAAAAAATTTAAAATAGTGTATGTGTTGGGAAAAAGGCCAGCCCTTTAGCTAAATAATACAGTGATGCTGATCCTGTCAGTTGGGTTTCTTTACAATATTAGCATACACTGTCTATTGCAAATTGTTGTTGTAGTCTTCTTAAATATCACAGAATTCTAATCTGTGAAAGAGCTGTAGAAATTCAGAACTGGAAGTCATTTAGTAGGTCTCATTCTGCCTCTCAGTCTAATGAAAAAGCTGGTAAATCTAGACTATCACAAATGAATACTTTTTGTTCTTAAAAACTTTCTGTGAAGGGGATTTTCTGGACTCTAGATGACTTATTTCAATGCTCTTAACAGTTACCATAGTTCTCCTAATGTCAAACTTAAGTTTTCTGTGCTGAAAATTAAGGCTATTTTTTCTTTTCTAAGGTTCAGTTTAGACAGAGAGCAACTGATCACCATCTCCTTACAATAACCTCATTTTTGAAGATATTTCTCATGTCCCCCTCTGTCTTCTCTTTTCTAGTTCAGGCAAATCTAATTATTTTAACTTTTCTAAACTTTTTTTTAAGTTTTCTAAAATCCTAGTCTTTTTTGTTGCTGTCCTTTGGAGCCTTTCTAATTTGACTGCATATCTCCTAGTGTGAAGAACAGCTATTCTAGATGAGGATTCCTACAGCCTATAAAGTGCAATAATTATCTCACTGGTGTTCTGTAGGAGTGTCTCATAATTACATCCTGGATTTATGTTTGTCTTTCTTTTTTTTTTTTAATGCAGAATGTTACTTTGGCCATCCAAACTGTTCATGGCCTGTTCTAGTCTCAGCCACTTGTTCCCCAGTTTTGTAATTATAAGTTTATTTTGTCTTCCTCAGTAGAATACTTCATACTTGTTACATCTTACTGATTTGAGACTGTCTCTCCAATTTAGTAGGATTAATATCGTTAGAAAATCTGATCCTGTCATCCAAAATGCTTAGCATCATCCACAATATGCAGTGTACTTTATTGTCCTTTACACCAAGGTGTGAGTGAATACACTGAGTTGTGTTAGATGTGGAGCAAACCCCTGGGACATCAAAAATGGTATGTCCTCAGAATTAGACAGTTAGTGATATCTGCAGACTGAGTGTGTTTTTTCCACCACCTGGGCACTCATCTGACAGTTTCCAAATGCAGTATCTTGCTTTTCTTAAGAAAGGGTTGTATGGGACAGCCTGATTAAAACCAAGCTATGTTTTGCTTCTCAAAAATATCAGTTTCTTAGGCACAAACAATTTTTGTTTTATCTTGTCTCAAAGTACCAACATAAATCCTATTTCTAAGCTGGTATCCCCAAATGTGAACACTGGTGATAAAAGTAACCATACCTAGGAAGTGTTGCAGTCCATTGTCAATCTGTGATCTACAATTCTTTCTACATCAGTGGATTATTCCTAAACAGTGCACCAACAACCATTAATAAATGCCTGGTCACATAGCTAGACTGAAATCTGAACATGGAAACTTTCTT
Source organism: Podargus strigoides (assembly GCA_028020825.1). Lineage (NCBI taxonomy): Eukaryota > Metazoa > Chordata > Aves > Caprimulgiformes > Podargidae > Podargus > Podargus strigoides. The sequence goes on from CM051630.1 coordinate 15,763,140, forward strand.
GAATGACCTATGTTTGTCCCAAATAAATTCTGTATAGTTGTAAATCAGAAAAAGCTGAAAGTTCCAGTACTAGTTTCTGAAAAAAATGAATTTCAGTCCATTTAAGCTGCTAGTAGTCTCTGACAGTGGTTGCTGCTGAAAGTGTTTTAAAAACACGAACCCTGATAAAGTTCAGAACTGTTCCGTTTTCTGAAATACAAGTTGAATGGGATTTTTTTTTTTTTTTTTTACTTTGCAACATCAGCTGTATAGTGTGTGTTTTGGAATGTGAAAATGGACTCCATTCATGTTCTATTTTATAACACTGCAGGCTGGGACTTTTATCAATCTATATGTATTTTTGTTCCTTCTTTGGGCTACATATATTTCCAAACAGCCCTGAAATATAATCATCAATTAGTAAAGAATTAAGATGTTGAAGTAAATTAATAAAAATAAATGTAATACATTGCATCCATTACATGCATATGTATCCACTACATATTTCACCAATCAATCCTTTTTAAAGTTTTCTGAGAAAGTCGATTAACTATTTTAAATAGTATGCACCATGTGCTTTGAGTGACATTAGCTGTTCATTTAATATGCCACTGTTTCTGCATTTGGCTTCTGTTCTGCAGAGTTCTGTGTTGTTTTCTGTTTGATTGTGGTTAATGATGTTATTTTTAAGTTAATCAAGATAGCTAACTGGCTACAGTTGTTATTTAATTTCCACAAACTCCCAGAACTTTTTATCTGCAAAAATAAAGATGTCTGTGAATTTTTATTTAGTTTATTATTTATTTTCAAATAGCTGAAAGAGTGACAAAAGAAATGGCAGTGAACAGGGCAATGCAATTTAATGCAGAGATTCATACAGTGAGCACTGTGTTAAATGATGGCGCAAGCTTTGCATTAATCATAATTTTCAGTAGCATATCAGAATGAATTGAGGAGTAAGAAAGAATATTGAAAATATTTGCATGGAAATGAAACTGTCTTTTATATCTGTTCATGTTTTTGTAATTCCCTGAGTATTTCCCTGGGAAACAAAAAGCTGAATTTCTTCTAGGAGGAATTCCTGCCATAGGCTCTTGGCTGACCTTGAAAAGGCTGATTAAGATGTGTCAGTGTAGTCAGAAAAAGATAGTTGCAAGCCTCAAGTCTCTCTGATCCCATGCATAAGCCTGTCTCAATTTGGAAGTCCCAGAGTAACACAATTTAGTGGCTTTGAGACCAGAACTGGCTCTCATTATACCAGTTCAGGGCTCAGGAATATTCATCCTTATCATGTCGACAAACTCTCAATTTCTGTCTATGCAGTGGTTCTTGGTCTGTAAATTATGAAGGAATATTAGTACACCTCAGCCTCACCTTGTTGTTATGAGAATAGAAGCACTGGCTTGTTATAATATTCATCAAACCCATGATGGTACTATAAAAAGATTTTTTGAACTTATCTCTGGAGTATTTAAAGAAGTAGAGAGCTATCTATATTCAAAAGTAAAGACATTTACTGTGGAGCATTGACTGGCTGGACAATGTAATAAGGCGACAGTAGTCCCAGCATGTGGGAAATACAGTCGGATTATGGGATTCTTATTACTGGGCAATGTAAGACTATAAAGGATTGAGATCAGCTGCAGCAATCAAGCACAAAAAAATCACAGAACGAAATATGCAGTGTGGTTTTCTGTGTCATGGGGGAAGGAAAATCTTGCTTTTCAGATTTCTAGAAATGAGCAGGGTATTTATAAGTGCAGCTGTTCAACATTCCCAACTGCTAATGGTTTGTACTAGGGCAAGATTTAGATTCTCCTTTCCCTTTTACTTCTGAGGTTTTGTTCATATTTTTAAGGTTTTTTGCTATAATGTCTTATTCTCTATGCCCTTTTCTATGCTTAGAAATATGCCTAGGCCCATCAGGTTAAGAACATTTTCATCAGGTTCTGAGTTTCCTTTCTTCTGGACCCAGGTTTTCTTACAGCTCTGACAGGTCCCAGAAGCTTGTTGGTCCCATGAATGTGTATTCCTGTGTTGTGTGTGGGAGTGCACTGCTGCTCCGTGCCAAAGGGACTTTTGCACCCTTGCCATCACTGTCATCAGCCAGCCCGTCGCAGACCTCTGGGTCACATTGCCTAGGCTGGCTAGGAGGCTGCACTGTGCTCCCTTCTCCCCATGATGCTGATCCATCCACAGTTATACACAGTGATCAAATACAAAAAGCGGGTCTTGTGTTAGCAGGAACAATTATTGCCTGTTGTTATCATCCTTCATGAATTTTCTGCAGGATTTTCCTCATTTTACTTTGATTTCAGTGCAAAACTGAATCAAATCTCTTCTGAAGCTTTAAAAAAAAAAAAAGTTAATTATCTCCCACCACTCCATCCGTGTACACAGAGAGGCACACACTCTCACTCCTTTCTGCACTCCAGCTTTCTGGTGGCATCTGCCTCTCCTCCTACTCATTCTCTTCTCACAAGACTTCTGATCTTAAATTGCAGTCCCAGGATGTTCGAATATTGTGACTATAGCCCTGAGTGTGAAGGTGATTGTTCACTGCTGTTTATGGAGAAGGCTGGAGGACATAGCTGCATTTAGTAAGAGAAGCTCCACTTTAAGCTGCAAATTAAATACACAAGAGATAAAAATAATGCAAGTCTTCCTGTCTTCCTAAGGTGAAGAGAGATTAAGAGCTGAATTTTTTACAGACAGTTGGAGACTTTTGAAGAGTCCAATGACTGCTGTGGTGCCAAGTGGGATTTTCAAATGTATGAAGATGTCCATTTTCTGCATGAAGTATTCACATGTCTATTTATTTCCTTGGGTATGTAAGCATGTTTGAAATCTGTCTCAAAGGGACTTGCTTGAAGCCACACAAACATTTTGGGACAGAACATAGACTTAAATTCAGATCTCATATATTCTTGTCCTGAATCTTAACACGGGACCTGTTCTCTTGAAAAACAGTGGAATTCACTGAAATATCTATATTTACTTAAACTTCCCTGTATGTAGTGTTTCCTTTTATTTGTCTTTGTAGTTATACCCTATTCATCAGGAAATGCCTTAAACATTTGTGAGATAAACGTCAATGATTTCTGTTTTCTTCCTCAGCTCTTCTTTTCTTGATGATTTACTTATAAAAAAGCAAGGCTAAAATACCAAGATTTACATTTTTCCCAAAAGTTACGAGATTTGTGGTCATTTTATCTCTCCTGGGAAGAAGCTTCCTAGTGTGTCTTTCCAGTCTGATAAATATTTTTCATGTAGAAAGCAATATATTTGGATGAATAAAGAATCTCAGGGAAAGCAAAGGGAAGCCATTAGCAGCTGTGGATAAATCTACTTCTCCTACAGGTTTTCAATTATACAGTGGGCACTTCCTCAGCACACCATGGGGAGAAAGCATGATTTTAAGTGCCATTAAATGCTGCACAGTAAATATTCCCAGTACATTACAAGTATCAAATGTAACCCATGGGAGAAGGCACTGAGTTTAATACTCAGATCTTTACTCACTCTGTATTCTCTTCCCAGTTTCCCCTTAGACAAGGTTCTACACTAAAGCATCTAAGCAACTCTTGTTAAGGAAGCTATTGTGAACAAGCTACAGGTTTGTCATGTGTTTGCCTTTTCTGATCCTCTTGTCAAGTGTCATGTTTTGATCATTTCTCTATATTTTTCATTTGTTTCACTTATTTTTTCACTTGCCTTTTTTTGTTGTTTTAGTATGTATAGGCTGCTCTACCTGTAGATAGTGTGATTCAGTGCTTGTACAGGGAAATACTCTGTAGCACATTGGGATTCTTGTTGCAGGTTTTCTTGAGGATTTCATGCTCTCTACTGCAGCTGTACTTTTATATTTAGCTGGAACACTACCATTCTTTCATTTATCTTTTATATTGTAAAGAAAACCAATGAAATTGAAGTTAATTAGGCTATCTAGATAATTCTGAGTAGTGAAATCTATGGAAGAAAGAGCTATGATTAAATTTCTTATAAAGAATCCAAGATGAACAAAAAATTAGATCTGTGAGAAAACAATAAATCGACAACTTGTAAAGATCAGGTCTCAGTTTCATAGTTCCTTTTGGCTTTAGGGCCTTTAGAGCCTGTCACTGGGCTCTCTGTCCCTGTAAGGAGGTTATCAACTCATGGCAAAGCCAGAAGAATGGGAGTAGTAGTAAAGGCTCTGCTGCAAGAGTTTGCAGCCTGACATTAACTCAACCTACCATCAGTTTCAGTTTATGTTAATATACCAGGCTGTGAACTGCAGTGTCAAAAGAGCAGACACACCACTTGCTTTGCCACTGTTGCTCTGGAGGAAGTAATCTCCAGAAGAAGGACAAGGGTGGGCAGAGGGATAGTAACTTCTTTGGCCGAGAGAAATAAAGTTAAACTGGATCAAAATTCAAAGACCAGACCGCTTATAGCAAGCTAGCACTTACCACAGCTGTCTTTCAGGGAAAGAAAAGAAACCTCTAAGCTACCTGTTTGTTCAGCTTCAGTAGTAGTGCTCAAGATGCAAAAGAAAAAAGAAGCTGTAAATAAATTTGTGTAACAAAGAAAGAGAAAATCTTAAATGACCACAGAATCCTAATCTGAACAACCTTATTGCTCAAATATCTGACACAAAATAGTTCAGATGTTATTCTTAAAGGTCTCAGAAAGACAAAGGAGATTTTACAAAAAGTGTGGAGTTAACTTCAAATTACAAATTGTCCACTTTTAAAATTCCCTTGAGAAATTATGTAAAAACTGCAGTGGAAAAAAAAACCCTCACTATTCCCTTGAGATTTTAAATAGTTAGAAAAAGTTATAGTCTATTTTTTAGGTATTTCTTTCTAAATAAAACGTAAATCAGTTTTCAAAATGTGACTTGCAAATGCTAAAACATACCTGAAATCCACTTTGTACATTCTCTGTGTTTGAAAGCTACTATTCCACATACAAAAAGTACAGTTGTATTCTTGGCATATCAGGATAGTCCCATGGGTTCTTGATAGACCTCATATAATCCTACACTGCAAAGAAAGCTTCTGATTTCAGTTATAAGTTGTTCATTGTAAATAAGTGCTGTCTTCCTGCGTCCACCACAGTAGATGAAGGACAATCAGGTCAGCAGCATTACACCAGCATAAGGAGAAAATCAGACCCAGGGCGGTAGTAAGAAAAGAAGTTATTAGTGATCTAACAGTGGATCAGCCTCTCTCTTTTTGATTATTTTCTTTGGGGTGTGTCATAGTTATGCCCTGCATTAATATTTTTGCTTAGTGTCCTAGAAAATACAAATTAGAATAAAAAAACAATTTCAATTACTTCGAGTTTTTCTTCATCTACCAGACAAATGTATATACCTCAGAAACTAATACAACTCTTTGATGGGAATTGCTTATTTTCTGTTGACAGCTTTTTAGTGAAAAAGATAGAAATCAGATTGAATTTCAACAGTGAGAAATTGAGAGCTTGTTCTACCAGCAGGAGTCTCAAGGCCTCTAATTTTACCTCTGTGAGCAAAGATGAACCAAGAATATCAGCAACCTACTTTTCTGCCAGAGAAAGAAAGCACAGCATCCTAAAAGTCACACAGACAATCTGAAACTGAGATTGGTCTAAACTTCAGTGATTTTACCTTGATTTAAATATGGTAATACATAAACACAGTAGAGATACTGGACTTTATTATTAGGGACCCAACAGGGTGCTACGTCACAGTGGAATAAAGCAGACTCACATGCACATCTTGTCTTTGCTCACACAGGTGGGGGTCAAGTGTTGCTCTTCCTCATGATCCCAAATCCCAGTCATGCATCAATCTTGCCACCACTGAGAGTTCCACCATACAGCACTGGGAGCAGGGCTTTAGTGCTTGTAGAGAATTTCTGCTTGCTATCACTGTCTCTGAGGAGACCTTTAGGTTATTTATATCAAATAAATATTGTCAGTTAGTAAGTGTCCATATGAACACTTCTATTGACTTCAGCTACACAGAATTAGAACAAAATAATTAAAATTTAAATATCAGAATGCTTTATCTTCTTTCCAGTGTATGGTAGCACTTTTCTGCTTTGTTCATTTATGTGTTATATTCTGTGTAATCCAACATTGTCTTTTGTTGCTGCAATATATCATCATAATGTTTCTTCCTATGCAGCAGCATCATGAACCGGATCAGGCTAATTCTTTTCCATCACATCATATTCTGTTGTGTCCTAATGCTATTACAGAATTCTTTCCTCATAGTATTTTTGCTGTATCATTTTTCGTCTTTATCATATTGTTTTACTTCCTTTCATCTAGTAGTTATTTCTGCCAAATCATTGTGTCACCTCAGCAATCAAATACTGATCTGTCATGGTTGCTTCCCAGCATGTTTCCACCTGAAAAAAAAATGTAATCTTATCTTCTCACTGGTTAGTGATAAAACAGTATGTTTTCTCCTTGTGACAGAGTGCTAATTTTTTGGTTTTGGCATCTAAAAGGTAATTTTTAGTGATAAAAGCCCTGAGAAAAATAAAATAATGATCCCAAGTATAACTGTATAATAAGGAGAAACAGAAGGATTTCTCTTTCTTTCACAATTTCTATTTTACAGACCTCGCTGGAGATTGGTTACTTTTAAAAAGCCTTTATGTAACTTGGGAACAAAATTTTCATCTCCAGAAGTGAGTTACACAAAGCTGAATCCAGTGAAGAACTGTGGCTCTTACTAGTTTAGCCTCCCAAGGAATATGGAGGAGATCTAACTCTGGATCATGATTGTGCTTAAATGTAGCTTTGAACGGGTCAACCCTGCCAAAACCAGGGCTGCTGTTGATGAGTCAGATTACTGGGGAATTTTATGTAATGAAGCCTTATATAAGGTACCACAGAAGCTGGCAAATAAGCTAGCTAATATTGTGGTGACAGTTTAAAAGGTTACTGTCCTTTGTTGTCGTTTCCATCCTTCTGCAGCAGTTTTTTTCCTTTCGGTAGAGGTGAGTGTATATCCATACGTTAACATGCCATTTGCTTTGATGAGGGGTCTTACAAGTTAGAGAGATTCAAATTGTGCTTATTAGACAGGTGGCTTTCTGCATCTGTCCTTGATTTTTCTCTGTAAGTTGTAGCCTCATGACAGAGGTGGCCGAATGAATGTAGATGTGCCCCTTACAAACCACTGGATTAATTTACACTAAAATACAGGATTCTGTGAACTAGAGCAGCTGAGAAATTAGGCGAGATACATATTGTGTTGTGTACAAGATCACTAGTCCCTGGAAGACAAAAGTTGTGGATGTTAGTCTCTTAAGTCCATCAATAAAGCTGATGAAGCAGAACCTTTAAGCACCAGTGAACTAGATGTGGAGAAGCTGAGTAGCAGGCATAGCTGAGCAAACATCTCATGGTTTCCCAGTGTTGTAGTAGGGACATAAACTTTTAATCAGAGAAGCAATAGCATCTTAAACCACCTTTGGAAAGTTTCATCAAGGGTTACTTGCTATCTGCTTGCTCCCTCTGCCCTGTTCCGGGAGATACAGGTGCCTTAGAAAGCAAGCTGAATTGCTGAGCATCAAGCTCCATGGTGCCACTCCAAACAGATGATAGCAGCAGAAAATTGGCTTCCAAATTTACAAACTTAGTACACTAACTTAAATCAAAGTCAGACTTGTTCTGCAGACAGGTTTTCCCATGTTCTCACACCTCTACTTTTAATTAAAATGCTGACAATCAGGGATAAGGGGAACAAAATACAAAGGTAATCATGTACAGAAAAACATATTTCACCAGAGCATAAGCTATTAGCACTTTCTCGGCTATCTGATCATCTGACAGGCTTAAGGGTAAAAGTGATGTGAATTTCAAATCTCTAGCTGCTCCCTGAGGAGGCTCCGTCTCATACAGTTTGTAGTGAAGTGAGACGGTGGAGTGCAAAAATGAAGGAAAGGAAAAGACATAATGCAGCAGGATGTATAAACATAGAAACAGGGCCAAATTCAACCCTCTTTTAGTGCAGTTGACTTCGATGCATTTGGTGACTTATGAACATCTGTCTCAAAATGGCATAATCCCCCACCTGAACTAACATTTGTCATATCTGTGTGTTTAGCTCTGTAGGACTCAATCCATTCAGGAAATTAAGCAGATGTCTAATGTTGAACAGATGAGCATTTTCACTGAAGTCAAAACAATTACAATTAGATGTTCATCAAGGTCCCTTGCTGAATAGGGACCTGAGTGGAGTAGCTTGTTTCAGATGGTTACCAAATGCCTGGCCACATTGCAAACCATTCTTTTTTACCAAGACACTCCAAGCTGGCGATGCATTTCCTCTCTCGGGTCACTTTTTTGGACTCCATACCTGTATATGACTTCTATTTTTGCCCACCTTCACTTAGATATACTTCCGTCAATGATCTGGCAAGTCTAGTTACCATGCATGGGCATCCCTTAAGAGATCATGTGCCTAGTTGCTTTCCATCAGTTCTCTTTTCCTACTCATGCAAGAACAAAGAGACAATTTTATGTCCAGGGAAGTTGTAGCCTAAAGAATGAAGTGAGAGCTAACAGAAGAATACCGACTGCTGGAAGAAAATGGTATTGGAAATGATATTTACCAGCATGGCAGGCAGCTGGCCAATGCACTGCAGCCTGCCCTTCAATAAGCTTTTCATAGGTTTTGAAAGGTCATGAGGAGGAAGGATTATACAACAGTTTTATGAGTATTTACAGTGAGCTCCTACTAAGTGTGAGGGTAGCATGAACTCCTTCAGTAATAGGATTTAAAACCCCCACAATTTGGGGTTTTTATTTTTCTGGAAGCTTCTTATACCTAGCCCAAGGATGTAGTGTTTGTATCGTCCAGAGAGTACCACAGACTAGACTGAGCACAGATCAAACATAATGGCAGTTCTCATGTTCGCCCCCTGCCCTCATGTCACTAGTTAACTAAGATTTTCTCCTTGTAGAAATAATTTCCACATTTTTGCTCCTGAAACAAATTGAAACAATGTATTAATCCTTTCTTTTGCTTAGACTACCTGCAGCCTATTTACCTTTTATTACAATTGTAAAGGTAACCTAATAATTCCAAACTGACACACTCAAGACATTATAACTGGTTTTGCTCTGTTCCTGGGTAATGTGCACATTTGAGCATACTTTTGACTCTTGACCATTAATGTTTGCCACTGAGTTTGTTGCATATGGTTACACATATGTTCTTCTGCATGTATCTTCTGCTTGTCAAATATGAGAAATAATTTTCTTGCAGTATGCTGTCTTTTCTTGCCTCAGCCCATCCAAAGTCATTTGCTTGCATTCAAAAGCCCACTGACTTCTGTAAGTTGTATGTTGAGCTGTCTTAGATTCCAGTGGCAGTGTATTGCTCTGTTTTCCCTTTCTGCACATCTCTATTACATCTTAATTTGCAAAGGATACATATGATTGAAATAAAGACAAGAGGTACTTTCGTTAGGTTTGTCCTTTCGTGATATAGTGTGTGCAATGTCAAATGGGAAAGCACAAAAGGTTGATAGCTTAGCTGTAGGTCTCTAAGCAAGGTAACTTCCTTTTTTTTATGTTCATAATTCTTCATGCCCTGTAGTTTAGGACCTGTCTTAGGAGGAGGGTGGATGGGATGAACTCTTTAAAAAGGCTGGTATATCAAATGATATTTTTCATAAAATATCTCAGGTTTATGTCATTTATAGCTGTAATTTAATTATACCTAATAGGTTTCCCTAACTGTGATATTGACTATTTTATAGGAATCAGAATGAGCCTTTTGATCATCTGTGGGTACAGCTTCACTAATAGGCATAAATCAAAATGTCTTAGATCAACTTTGTACCCCTAAGGCATAATGTAAATGATGAAGGGATGTGACTTCATTTTGTCGTATTCTCTTCAAATACCAAGTTATATTAAAGAAAACACTTTTCTCAATCACAGGTACATGTACGAAGAATGAATGACAACTTGATGTCATATCTTTGATAAATCTACTCCCTTGGCATTTTTAGATGTACTTTCATAAATGAGCTTCAATTTGTCTTGCACGAAGTGGAGCTGTATCTCACTGCCTGCAAAGCTGTACTCAAAAAAGTGCTTACTACTCCATAATTCACAAAGGAGTGAGGAAGGTAAAGAAAAAAAAAATATTGTTCATATATTTTGCTAGAGACCAGCAGGGAAATGTGCATATTTGTTCCTAAAAGTCAAAGCACTACAGGGAGGAAGGCAAATGTGAAGTCTGTGCTGTTTCACCACCAATCTAGCAATTTGTTATATGATGTTTTTACATGCCACTACTCAGGGGATGATCCTGCAATACCAGAGTCTCTGTGCCTGCCAAAAGAAAAAGGCAAGTAGAGAACATTTAATAGCTAAAGCAAGTATTTTGTACATCAGGGTGTGTCTCTTTGCAGGCTTAAGACAAGTTTGAGTAAAATGTCATGGTTTTATTTTTCACAGGAGATATTTCAAAACTATACCACTTTGTTGAGGAAAAAAAAAAAGTGTTTTTGATAGTGTAAGTATAAGACCATCTCTTAACACTAAGGGAAGGTTGTATAAGTAATATAACATATTAGGTATGTTTGTCTATGTATGTTATATAGTGCATATGTACGTCAAATAATATAAGTGGTATAATATGAGTCAGGTCTTCATCTAATATAAATTTTCAACTTCCATTTGACATTTTGTAGGGCTTTTAAAGTTTTACGTCCACTGGGAATCTGTCTCGTTCACCTTTTGAAATTACCAAATATGGCAGCTACTATAGCATCTATAGAACCAGACCCATCATTTCTCAGTCATTTGAATCTGACAACAGTTACCTACCATTATTGCTTCTTTGAATTCTAATCTGACATTTAACCTAGCTGGAAATGTATTGCCTCATTTACTTTTCTTGCTCTCCCCCCTTCCATTTACTTCTGAATAACCTTTTTCTCTAGATAATTTTCATGAAATTGCCACTAAAAAGAGTCCCGTTTGAGCTGCATCATTTGAAAACTGTAAGATAGTGCAAGACATCTGAAGATGTCATTGTAACACATGAAAAACACTTCAGCTAGCGCATAAACACTATCAAGTAGCATTTGAACTGAAGTTATAAGCTAGGCTGAAATGATATTTTGTTAATAATTGTCAAATATTCCACAAATAGCACAATTTTAAATAGCACTATTCTGAGCAATGAGAGCACCGCATAACATGCTGAATTTTTAAACAGAGCTGAACAGAATATAGAATTTCCATTTGGGAAATGTGGATATCTTGAAGTTCAATTTTGTTCAGAAATGGAACAAATAACTTTGCTACAAAAGGAAAATTCTAAATAGCAGCTTCAAAAAGTAATGTGCATTTCAAACTCAAAAGTTTAGGTTTAAAATTTTCTTTTTATTTTTTATTATTCTGATGTCATAGTCTGGTTAAAGAAATTACAGTGTATGGGAGAATTTTCTAAGAACAAAAACATCAGCATAGACTTTGCAGATTTTTTTATCAGGATAATAGAGAAAGAGTTGTTTTCAATATCATTATGTAGGATATAGTGTTCCATTTTCTATACCTGACAGGTCATGAAATAATGTGAATAAAAATAAAGAATATTTTAATTTAAACTTAAATGTCAAAATAAATATCCTATTTTGATAAAGCAGTTAAAATTTTTATAAGAAAATTTAATGAGCAGCGTTTCATAAGAAATTTTTATAAGAAATAAAAATAAGTAAAGCTCCAATTCACTGATACTATCCAACAGAAGATTATTTTGTTGGAAATAGATTATACCAATTCATTTGCTTATGTTCTAAGGATACATTCATATTCAATCTCTGTCAAGCAAGCAGAGCATTGCTGTTACAATACCTACTGTCTTCTTTGGCAAATATTTTGCTCAGTAATCCTGCTTCTAAAATTATTTGCTATGATATTAACCGTGGATACAACCAAGATCAAACCTCCCTTCTCCTAGAGCTGCTGTTGAGTTATGGAAGACACAGTTCCAGCTCCAAAGAGCTTGCAGTGTAACAAGATGAGACAGAGAAGGAGATGCAGAAAGTATGGCAAGACAGTAAGGAAAATAAGGACTGGATGAGTAAAGCAAACCAAGTGACCTGACTTTTTGCCTTACACCATTTCTAAACAACCATGTTCCCTCTTAATCCATTTTTTCAAATTCCTTACTTTTTTTAAAAAAACAGTCAATTCCCTGTTCAGGCATGAAATATCTTTTCTGCACGAGTTAGCAAGACCTGCTGTCCAGCCCTATGAGAGTAAACATGCTACTTTCTTAATTACAAGTACGTGACAGGCAAAGCTTGGTCTTGTGTACATACCTCATGTTGCCCTTCAGATCTTTGATCTAACAGTGGAGGGCTGTAAAGTAGGAGGAATTATGAGGTTTCAGTTTGGTCTGGGCTAGAAATAAAAGACAAATGCCTTAAGAGTTATTCATCAAGAATAAGGAGGAAAGAAAGTAAAAACATGACAAATATGTTGAACATTCTGTTTCCCAGGACTGTTCCTGATAAGGACTGTCTCACATACCTCCATACAAGCACACAACACAGACCCTCTCTTGGCTCGGGGCTAAGTTTCTGATACAGCAGAGCCATTTCCTTGGTGAATTGTCACAAAAGATTCTTTTCTTGGTTTTCTTTCTTTTCGTGGTAGCCCAAATTGAATACTTGCCTTGCCTTGTATCTGTCATGTTAGCTTTTTAGATTGTACATGTTACATTCTATACTCCAGTGGTCTGCTGTCCTTCTGTAGGAGTCTGCGAGGTTTATCAAGTGCCTCTAATGGTGGTTGCCTGAGGGAAAATAGTATACACTTTGCTTTTACGTTTCTTCTCCACTTTAAAAATATGGGAGATATTAATAGTACAAAGAACAGTTCCCCATTGCTTTGATCTCTACAACATTGCTGCTCTTTCAGCCTCCATGTCACTTCTGATGCCATGTTACATTACTATTTCATTATTTTTATTTCTAGCCCATAGTCCGTATCCTTTCCCCATCTTATTGTCTGCTTTAACCCCACCCGTGGCTGGGTCCTCCCTGGAGGAGAAAGGGGAGTGAGAGGATTGGATGTGCTGCAGCAGGATCCCCCGAGAGTTGTGAGTGATTGAGTGGCTGTATCAAACCTTCTGGGACTCTTGAGCAGATTTATTTTCAAAGATAGCTGTTGATCAAAAAAGATGGTGCATGAGCTGCCATCCCTCCTGGAATAGCCTCAAAGGAAATGTGCCTCAGAGACGTATTCCCTCCTTGTTTCTCCTTTGCTTCAGGGCAGTAGTAATTTGCTATAAGCCAAAGGCAGCAACAAATTACACTATACTGATGGCAGGTCAGTTTGCCTGCCCATCATGTAAGATGGAAGAGAAAGCACAGCAATAACTCCTGTGGCTTCTCAGGGTATGCAGGAGGAGTACCACACTATAAAACTCACTGATCTTGCATACCTGTGTTCCACATGGTTGACATTTGAGGTGAAGGGGGGAGGAATCTTAATTTTATTTGTCCCTGACTCAGCATGGAGTCAAAGTCATTATATAGTTTGAAATGTCTGGTTTTAGTGACAGGTTAGTAGAAGCTCTGGGAATTGTTTTCTGCTTTCTTATATAAAGGAACATACAGCAAGAGGATATAAACCTGATTTGAATTTATTCTGTTACTGCATGATTAATACTAATTCAGATATTGTAAAAAGCACTGTAATAAAGTGGTTTTACTTAGAATTGCTTTGCAATTTACAATAAATCACAAACTAAGACATGATGCTACAGTTTTCATAGGTGTGTATGTGTCTTTGCACACAGATTCACACCATTTGCAAACTATGAGATACTAGCATTAGACACTGTGGAAAGTAAATTATGAAGAAAAGTAGATTCCTCTTGTTAATTATACAAATCCACAAATAAATAAAAGACAGCAGTGGTATGACAGGCAAATTGTTCTTCAGCTCCTGAATAAGATACTATTCAGGGAAAAGAACTGACAAATATGACACAAGTATAATAGGTCTTCTCATTAAATAATGCTTTTTATATACAATGAACAGGAAAAAGTAACTTAAAAGTAACTTATCTCATGTCTTTATGGAAAATTGTTTTTCCTTTCTGAGAAAATGAGAAATGTTACCTAAAGAACAGAACACTCAGTTGGACACAGCAGCCTGGCTTCTGTCCTGGGTTTTGCTTCTGTCCTGGGGTTTGGACATGGTCAGGTTATCTTCTCTAATGGTGGTAATTGCACCTCCACTGCAAAGCATTCAGAGGTCCCTCTTTAAATTACATTGCAGCTAGGTGAAATTAGTATCGTTCTGCAAGGAAATATATTTTTCAGTGTCTGTAGTGCAAATCATCATGCACACACACTAAAAAGGGAAAACAAAGTTGTTTGCCAGTGTCTGACTCTGCTGAGAAACCTTATCTAAGGAAAATGAAGTTGTGTCAGACAGGTGAAGGACTCTCCCTAGCTTATTAATTCATTTTGAATAATTCATTAGCTAACACTCTTAAACTCTGATAGTCCCAGGTAAATCCCAGAGAGGGGTTTTGTGGTCCCTCAGCCATACTCCTCATCAAATACATTAAGGTTTACATAATAAGAGGATGAGTGAGTGTTTTTAAAGAGATATTTATTCTGGAACTTGTAATTAGTGCACAGTTTCTAATTCTGTGATGGAAGTGAATGCATATGGTAACAGAGTGCACTCTGCATGGAATGGCAGTGGAAACTGATGTATGGCTTCTGTTGATAAGTACGTTAGTGCATCTTCTTCCATTTGAAAGTGTACTGTAGTTTTTGCTTGGCACTTGGATATCTGAAGTACAGTATTAAGGGAAAATCAGCCCAGTGTACCTCAGTATGTCAGTGGGCAATGCAGAGTCAGAGTCTTACCTGGTGTAAACTGATGTATATTCACTGAAATCAATTAATTTATATGCCTTGTGAGCCAAGTGTTAGCAAAGTCTTGGTGAGTTACAATGAAGGAGGATCAGTCTTTCAAAATGCAAAAGAGAGATGCGAATTCAAGGGTGTGTTTAACAACAAAATTTACCTTCCAAGTTCTCAGAGGGATCAATGCACTGCAAACACATTGCCCAAAAGTGCCCTCTCCTTCTAATATTACTACAGGAAAACTGAATAAGTTGCAGTCACTATTTTTCCTAACTTCTTATGGAACCTAAAATGGTCATTGAATTAAAGTTTAGCAAATAGATCTTTTTAAAACTAAATTAATAAACTTCCTTATTTCTCAGCTATCTAAGTTCATAGCCTTTACTTAATGATGATGCACTTGATTAAATAAAATGAAAGAAAAATGAAAGTTCTTTCAGACATTAAAATGAATAATGAGTTTATACTTAATCCAAAAGCAATTTAACTTTAAACATTCATATGAAATTAAATGAGCCATTGAATTTGCTATATAAGCAAGCATTAATCTTATCAATCTATGAAGACTAGAATGTTATACAGTGACCCATTAATTTCAAAACCTAATACAAGGTCTGTTTAATGCCTGCAGTCTATTAAAAAGTCTGATCCTACAATATAACTGCTTTTTCATAAAAGTTTAAACCCCAATTCATTCTTTTATTGCTTTGATCATTTGATAATATGTTGTGACTAGATTATGGTTTAAAAAAAATCTCAAAATATATAATTTCTTTGCATGTGCACTTACTCCCAGTTTGAACTTTAACACCAGCAAAGGATTTATTAGAAAATCTAAGGTTTTGAACCATTGTGATACTGGTACAAGTTTGCAGTCATAAATATTCAAAAAAAAAAAACCCGGATGCTATTTAGACTAGCAATCTTACCTAGATTCTGAACAATATCTTTTCCAGCTCAGTGGAGAGAGCTGTGGCACAAAAAAACCCACTGCTAATTCAAAACATCTCTAAAGAAAAAAGGTTATTTTCTTTATGACAGATGCCTTTGGTGTGTTTTATTTCTATTCATAATATGTGTTGACTATACTGCTTTGTGCAAGCATGGATGTAGACCAGAAATTTTGCTTTCAAGATTTTTTTACAACAGTGCAAGTAATGTTGATTTGCAAAAATTAAAAAAAAAAAAAAAAGTAAATTAGTTTTTGAAAACTGCCCTTTTTACTTAATGAGATGATTCAATAACAGAATTTAATGGCACTACATGTTAGCTCCTGTCATGGAAGGTCATGGTTTGCAATTTCTGTTTCTAATCAGTAGTTTCTTCTACAAAAACCAATCAAAGAGAAAGGTTGATATTTAAATATGTTTATGTTACTAAACAGGTGTTCCTGTTTGACATACTATACCTAATTCTACCTGATTTTCACAAATCTAAGGTCAATGAGACATTACTCTTCTTAAAATGAGGCAAAAACAGTTCCGGTGTGGTTATTAAATGTAAAGAATAGTAAGTACCTTGATGAATACCCTTTTTTTTTATTTTCCTTGAGTGTGCACTTTAGAAATGTCTGCAAAATTCAATCATTTTTTTTCTGTGTAGGAGCGTACTTTCATTGCCTGTAATGCCTTCCTTCACTTACATCTGCTTGCAGAAGTCTGTGAAACAAGGATCTAGTCGTACTGTATCCTTGTACAAATAAATGACTGTTATCAACTTTTAAGAGTCTCAACATTTTGGTCCTGTGCACTAATTAGAGATGCAAAAGTATGAGCCGATTACTTGTGTAAACTCATGGAGCTCATTGAAGCATTTCCCAATTTACATTCGAGACTGTATTAAAATCTGACCTACTAAATGGTAATATATTCCATTCCAAATATATTTTCTTGCAATAAGAACAAAGGGATCATATTTCAAGGGATAGAAAGACAAAATAAAAGGCTGCTAGCATATTTTCCTGTTACAGTACAACAGTTTGAAGAGTAACACTGTACTCAAGTAATTACCCAAGTTGTAGTTGAACTCAAGTAATTACACATGTAATTACAAAATCACTGATTTTCCTAAGAATTGATCAGGGTGTTACTCAAGAGACTTCAGGCGTCCTTTATTCCTGATAGGCCAAATAAAGCTGGGTGAAAGGAAACTTTTCTCACCACCACACAGAATGTGATGGTAATGGCATTTTTGGATGCATTCTTGAGGAGTGAAATGCACTGTCCTGCAGAGAGATGGGAGGAGGC
The DNA here is from genome assembly GCA_028020825.1 of Podargus strigoides. Lineage (NCBI taxonomy): Eukaryota > Metazoa > Chordata > Aves > Caprimulgiformes > Podargidae > Podargus > Podargus strigoides. The sequence continues at coordinate 15,780,268 of CM051630.1, forward strand.
AGCAGGAGGAAAGCCTTAAGAGTGGGAAGTGGTTGGAAGCCTCCTGAGTCTGTTAGCTTTCATCAAGGCTGGCTCTAATCACCTGTCCTGTCTCTTGTAATCTTATCCATGGTTATGTGGGAAGGCATTTAGGATGCAACCGACTGTGACAGTACAGTACTTACCCTCAAGTACAAGCTATGGCTAAAAGGGACTTTTGTCTCTGATTTCTAAGAGGTGGTGTATCATGAACTGATTGATCAGAAAATCTCCCCTGAGGTACTTAAGTGTTTATCGAAAATATTTTTTCCATTTTATTGGGAAGTACATTTTCATCATACCTTAAATGTTTTGAAATGTTAATTTTGTTGAACTTTTTTGGAGGGAATAATTGAGGCACGTGCTGGTGAATCACTCTTTGACTTGCCCAGCTTTTATATTTTCTAACAAAACACTTTTTCCTTTCTTATGAGTTCTTAGTTTCAATTGTCTTTGTACTTTGTATTCTACACTACAGTGAAGTTGCAACCAAATGAAGCATTTTGATTTTTGTCAAAATAAATTCTGTCAGTAGCTGGCCTGAGACAGTGTTTTGGTTTGTTACGGTTGGAATCTTCTTTCATGGAGAATTTTGAAGTGATGGGATTTGCTTCCTGATGGGCATGAAAACAGTCTTGAAATTACAAATTCTTTAGAAAAAATGAAAATGCCATTCTTGTCACAACTCTGGTGCTTTCTGAGTTGTTCCCCGTTCACTTGCCACATGATAAAAATAGAATGTTGAGAACATTTGCCACAATGCTAAACGTAAACAGAGCAGATTTCCTTTATGCAGTTCTGCTTCAATTAATGTTGTACCCTGATAAGGAATGGCTGAGTTAATCTGCAGCATGTAAATCTAGGTTTGTCTTCTAAACAAGACTAATCTAAAAACAAAGGTTATATCTAGGTTTTTGTTTTGTTTCATGCATTTGGATACAGGTTCTTGACTAAGAACCTAAGTGAAATACAGGTCACCAGCAGATCTTATTCTCAATCTCATTTTGACTGTTGTATACGAAGAGTAGTAATGTGTTGTGTTGATAATAAAAGTGAAGTAGTGCAACCAAGTGATAAGTGAAAAAGAAATCTTTCATTTTGATTTATAGTCAAGATTTTGATTTTGCAGCCTGTGAAATGGTCTTGGTCTGGAGTTTCTGTTTTGGTCAGTGGCACTGTCACCTGTCACAACAAGTTCCAATACAAATACCAGATCTGTGTGTTACTCCCATTTGTCTGATACAGGGTGGTATTATTGCAACTAGAATACAGTATTTGAACTGTGATGTTCACTTGTATGCCTCAAAAATGCTGCTTTTCAAGGACAGATTTTACCAGCAAGCCTATGCAATGAAACCTGTTTTCTGGAGGGGCTGTGCAAAATGCCATTTGGAATTTGCCTGAGGCATTCAGCTGTTTGTTGTTTTTTTACGTAAGAAAGCACTATAAACATACTAAAACCCTACAGTTTTATCATATTCTCTTAATCTTTCAGCTCCTACAAAACTGAGTGTAGTTCAAACAGTACATCTCTCAAGATTGTAACCCTGGAGCTTTTACTATTCATTTATTTATTTTTTGTCAACTTTTTCCGCTTTAAAGGTGGATAAGATATTACTTGTTTGGTTTGTATCCTCTCTGGAAAATGCTGAAGGCAGAGTTAACAGTCAAAGTGCCATGGTCTGTAGAGTTGGAAATACCTTTCTAGAGTGACTCTTTGCAGTGCCTCATCAACATTTCACAGAATCGTGTGAAGAGTCTGGTTGGGAGAGATCGCAGGAGGGCTCCTGCTCCAACCTCTGAATTCAAACCAGGGGCTCTCTTGAGAATTTCCACATTTGGAGATTCCCGCAGCCTTTTTTGACTCCTGTTGCATTGCTTAATTATCATTGTTATGATTTTTTTTCTTTCTTGTATCAGGTCAGAACTGTTTATGGACATGTCAGCTATGTCATGTTCAGGAAAAGTATTTTCAGACCAATATTAATAAGCAGAGAGAGCCCTAAAATACAAAAGAATAATACAGGATGAAAGACTTCCCTGCTACTACCTATAGGGTTCTAAATTGTGATACTACTTGCCTGGAAAATAGTACCATTGCATCATGTAACCAAAACCAAGTTCGGAACCTAGCCTGTCGTTTTCAGATCCCAAGATGTCATGGTCACAGCCTGTCTGCATTTCTTTGGTGTGAATGACGTTAAAGTTGGTTATTCTTTTCCCTTATGACTTGATCATACTACATAAACTGTTGAAGTAGCATAAGTACCTAATGAAGCTTGTTCTCCAACATATGCCACAGCAAGAAAACATTTTTTAAATTGTTTGTATAGTTTTAACTGTTAGGTTTTGGTTATAATAATAATTCTCAGACACTTTTCTATTTACTTCCATAAATATATTTGCATGGCACAAAAATTTGACAGAGTGATTTGGGGAGTTCACTTTGCTGTGCAAACAAAATACATGCACATCATAAAAAACAGCCTCTTAGAGAAGCACTAAAATGAGAGATTTTTCTAATAATTTACTTCTAAACCAATGATTGAACTCTCTTAATAATTACTTTGAACACAGGAGATAAGGTTCAGTTGTGCTAGTTGATAATAAAAAAAACTTAGGAAGATGGTCTTCCTAATAAGAAAGTGAAAATTATAAGCAATAAAACCCAGCATGGGATGTGATTATCATGAGACAATAATATCCTTAAGCATTCTGGTCCTATTCATTAGTGACCTGGACAAGAGGACAGAGTGTATCCTCAGCAAGTTTGATGATGATACAAAGCTGGGAGGAGTGGCTGACATGCCAGAGGGCTGTGCTGTCATCCAGCGTGACCTGGACAGGCTGGAGAGTTGGGCAGGGAGAAACTTAATGAAATTCAATAAGAGCAAGCGTAGAGTCCTGCATCTGGGGAAGAACAACCCCATGGATCAGTACAGGCTGGGGGCTGAGATGCTGGAGAACAGCTCTGGCGAAAAGGACCTGGGAGTCCTGGAAGACAGCAAGCTGTGATTCTGTGTGATTTTGCTATATAAAAGCTGAGTGTTTCCCATAAGTATGTGTATTTCATAATAACCACACCCCTACAAGTTTCCTGATACAGAATTATGAATTCTTTTTTTAGATTAAAATAGAGATACATCATCTTAGTAAATTGCTTAGGGCTTGAATAGTGTAGCCCTGCAATTAATAGAGTTCCATGTAGGAGATACTAATTGATTTATTGCTGATGAGTGGTATTTAGACATTCACACCTCTGTTTTCAGGGAAATAAAATGGTGGTGAGCCTCACAGTGGGATAAAATGAATCAATCCCTTCTGTAGAATGAACAATCAATCAGAATTAGAACTGTGCTAGTGCCAATGCTGTCTCTCATTTCTTATTTCATTAGTTACATTGCCAATATGAATAAGTTAACTCTCTTTGAAAGGCTGCAAACAAAGTGGCATTTTTTTCTCAAGTTAGTACCCAAAGTATGACACAATAGGATGATACCAAAAGCCTGCTGAGACTTTTTAGGAGTCACAGAGCATTATGAAGTCCTTTTAAGAGGGATATAATATAGACGTTACCCTCATGCATATCACTTGACATCATTTGTTTCTTTCACTTGTTCTTTCATGTTTTCTCCCATCTGACCTGCCTCTTTCAATCTTCATCCTCCATTTTCACAACCCACTGCAAGCTCTCGCTTCACCTACATTAGCCTAAGGGAGTGGTAGTGAGGAACACATCTTACATCTTTATCCTTTACATAGTAAGGACAAGGTGGAAATATATGGCTTCACAGAGACTCTTTATCCAGGAGTTTCTTCTAAAAAAGGTGGTTCTTCAATCTGAGTAGGGATTATTTGGTTGTTTGAGCTGGCCATCCTTTCTGTACTAAGTGAAAGGAAATTTACACTATTTTTAGCAGAAGTCACCCAAGGCACAAAGGAGAGGCAGTTCTCTATGGCTTACTTTGATAGCATACAAATGATGTGCAGTTTGTGAAGAAACATTTCATGGCTTTTGCTTGAGGGGTTTTTATGGAGGAAGTATTAGTGAGCAGCCCAGGAATATGTCTTCAGCTCTCAAACTAGAACCAGTGCTGGAGGCAGAGCCAAGCCCTAAGTACAGTCACAGGTGTACAGGGCAAGGCTGCTGAATGACATCAGCAACAATTGTGGTTTGGAACAACAGCGTTTCCCAGATTACTGCATACAGGACTAAAATAACAAGCTGCTTAATAGTATTCCCCATATTCCATGACACTAATTTTTCCTCCTCTGAGAATCTGACCTGCCAGATCCCCAATGTCTGCAATTGGGGCACAGAATTCCAACAATATTATATCACAATAGGTATAATTACAGCTGAGTGTAAGTACCTGCTGTCACATATGTTGCTTTGTGCATATTAATTGGTTAACGTGCTGATGTCTGGCCAAATTCTTCCCTTGATCAAAAGACACACTGAAACACTTAGCAGAGTATTTAAACAATGGACTTTATTAGTACAGCATCAATAACTCAGCCCTTCCTAGAGAAAAAAATCTGTATCAGGAAACACAAAGCATGAGTTCTTACTGGAAGTCCTTTTGGAATAACAAAGTATATTGGCTGATACATCAATTATTTTTTCACAAAAGCCTATTTCTAAAAAGAAAGAGAAAATGTTATTAAGTGCAAAGAGACAGAATTTCTTAAAATTATTTTTTCTCTCTCAAGACCAGTATTCTGATCAGTGAAGGGAGATGGAAAGTAGACAATTTAACATTTTTAGAGCCTGCTTTATCTTTTGGTATATTTATTTTACGAGAGCATCCTAGACTGACTGGCATCACCCATGTAGATTAGCATTTTCCTCACTAAGTATATGCAATATTCTTTTAAATTTGCACGGTTTAAAACTTCATTAGCTATATATTTTTTGTGCCTACTTAAAGAGTTATAGAAGATTAGGTCACCAGCCTAATGGACATATAAAATTATGGTATAGCAATACGCAAACTTTTTAGATTGCATACTTTATTACGTATTATAAGTGAGCTCAGAACAAAAACTACAAAGAACATTTTATAGATTATCAAAATGATATACAATGTGTGAACAAGCTATGTGGAAAATGATGTACAGTGGACCACCTCCTGCTTTCATTGTATATCCATAACATCCATAACATGCTCTTAATAAAAGTTTAATTAGAAATAAAGCCAGTGGAGTAGTTCTAGATTTAGTCACTCTGGTGGAAACACTGATGCCACAGATGTGCAGTAGCAGGGAGTGGCATCTGGCCAATATATCACTGCAGTTAGTGTCTCTCAAGTTTAACTTCTGAGGCTACGCTTGTAATTTTACTGATAGCAGGAATTGCTGTTATATACATAAATATGCTGGGGAGGGGCAATATTTTAAAATTGCCTCCAGGCCTTGACTGCTGTTTCTGTTGTAAATTGCTATTGTGTAATTTTCTAAACTTAACAATATTTCCATGTTCTTCCTATCTCACACTGGTTTCAGTCACACTCTCATACCTATAACTAGTACAAGCTGAAGCATTCAGAGTATTACAACAAGTCCCTAAGAATAATGGTTCTAACCTTAAAAAGAGCAATATTTTCTCATTTATATTTAGCTCATGAATGCTCAAGAACCTATTTGAGTCCATGACCTGTTTGTATAACTTCTTCAGTGTAGCAGATAGGTATGTTAATTTCATTTTGATTTTTAAGGATAAACTTTAACAGAAGAATATATTAAGTAAAAGTTATATTCAAAAATATCCCCCTTTTCCACTTGAAGAAATGTTTGAGTTGTCAATTTTATTAATACCATTGAAGAAGCTATTTCCTAGGTAAGAATGATAGACATAAGTGACTTTACAGGGGCTCTGTTTTAGCTATGGGAAATTACATTTGCACTCTGCAGTTCCTATACTGATGGAATATGTTCATTTCCAGCTGGAATAAAAAAATAATTCTAAAGGGAAACAAAAAAAGTTCAGGCTTTCAGGACAACACATATTTGTTCTGTCTGAGTGTAGACAATCTATCAGCTTGGAAATTACACAGCTGTGAACAAAGCCAACCATTTCTCAACAGTGACATTCTCCTATTGTCTCCCAGCACCTTCCCCCAAGCACACACTTTCAAATAAAGCAATGGCACAGTGCTCATACATTTTGGTTTCTTGTCACAAACTTTGTAAATGCTTAATGGCAAAATATACATGTAAACATGTATAAAAGATTGTCAGTTGCTTGCTTTGTTTAAAGATTGGGTAGTTTGTACTTGTCAGGGGTTTCTGCTTTTAGCCTCAATCGTGCCCTTCCCACCTTGCCAGTTTTAACTTAGTGGCATGCCTGGGCTAGATAATAGGAGCCATGGGAGTAACTTTATAAAGCCAGGAAATCAAAGGCAGATGTTAAATACAAATTGTACCAATCAAACAGAGCTTACAAAAGAGTAGGATTCACTCCTGTAATTCTGTTTGAACAAACGTGTCGAATACAGGAATTGGTAGAAATACCATTTTCATCAGGTCCCACTCTCATCAGCTGCCCTGCATTTAATCCTTTCCCTGCTCATCAGTGATATTCGTCTGTTGTAAAATCACCTCTAAAGACACAATCAAGTTTAACGATCCTTTACAAAGGGACAGCAAGCTCTGAACTGCCCACCACCAGCTTTAGTGTGGCAATTTCCCTGATGACACCTTCCTGACAGATGACCTTAGTAGCACATTCTGATTTGCTTATGTCCTCTTCCTCATGCCACTCTAATCATGCAGTTAAAACTACAAAATATTCTGTGCTTCACAGCTGAAAATATTCGAAAGAGTAGATATGTTCCAGACGGATCCCCAAACCTGCTTGCTAATGTGACACTTGTAATAGTCTGGCAGAGGAGATCGTGGGAATTGAGGCTGTTCAGAAGCTGTATGCATGTGTTGATTTCCTGGTCAGGCTTTCACAAGCCCTGCAACCCACTGTCTTGCTGGGTGCAAACTAGCTCAGCGGCTTTCATTTCTGAACACAATTCTTGTCTTCTGGGACACGATAGAAGGCTCTGCCTACTCATTGTGTAATCCAGCCTCCAGCTTGGCATTTACTGATTCACTAGTTTGTCTTCTTTTGTTCTAATAATGTTGGGTTTGCAGCAGGTTATTTATAATGAGAATATTATTTCCCCACAAAACTTAATTCCAGCAAAGGGTCATAGCTGAACTGACTTAGCTGGCTTTTTACACAGTGATTGAATTAGTGTAGTCTTCAAAGGGCTGGTTTAAAGGCTACCAAAGTAAACAGAAATATGGGCATTGAGTGTAAAGAGAGTCAAGCAGTGAACTGTGCAAACATCTGAATATTATTAAAGTGTTCTGTGTTGGGGTGACTCCACCCATTACATTTACAGCATTTCTGAGAATCATAATTGAGTCTGACAAAGGTGGGTAAAAGGGGTAACAGCTTTTTGGCTGAAATACATTGAAAATATAAGGGTTTGCTTAACCTGAAGAATTGGCCCAATATTGAACAAAAGTAGATGTGTTTAGAAACATGAAGACAACAGAAAGATAAATCATGACTGTCAGCTAAATTTACCAAGCATAATGCCATTTGGGCATTATGCAATAAAAGAAAGCCTAAGCTATTCTACATGTGTGGGGCTATAAAAGTAAGAATATTGTTGTTTCATAGCATTACATTGCACCTGAAACTTGAATTAGTATTCCTTTAGTGGTAATAAAAAGAAATTAGAAATCCAATTGGTTCTGGTAATATGAATGTTGCCTGTAAAGCACTTTTGTTCTATTAAAAACATTTACTAAAACAAAAGGAAAATGCTTTTCTAGAATGACCATAATAGGAATCTGATTTTTAACTCCTTACACTAGCATTGCCACAAATATAATTTCAGTAATCCCAGTTCTGATTCTACGTTGATTCTCTACAAATGTAACTCCATTTGCTTCAGTGGAACCATCTTGTTTTATCCTCATTGCACAAATCCAAAATCAAGTGAGGCAGAGAATTTTCTTCAATTTAGCATCAGTCCTCATGTGACCTAGCCCTGTCACTTAATGCACTTTAAAAATCCACTCTATTTTCCCAGTGATGAAGGCAAAACAGAATAGCATAGCTTTGCTTTAGGTCTGATAAAAGGAAATATGGAGTTTTAACAACTCTGAAAGTGTTACGTTGAACACATTGCATTTTTCTTTTTTCCTCATTACTGTTTCAATCTTAGTAATGCTTATAAACTAAACCAATGATAGCTCTTAACCTCTTAACCTTTTAAAAGAAGAAATGTCTGTATGAGAAGCACTACTTCTTAGAACAAGCATGTTTAGCTTAAGCCAGATACCAGCAATCTGATTTTTTAGCATTTTATAGTAGTGGAAAGGTGTCCCAAATATGAGACATAATTAACAACCACACCAGGACAAATTTGTGATATGTATGATGACAGTCATATAGAGTCTGGTCCTGCTGCTATGCTGGAAGTCTCATAGTCTTATTAAGGACTGTACCTAAGGTATTACAAGCACTGATCAACATTTTTGAAGGGAAAGATAGTATACTTGCAAGGTAAAATCTGCTCATCTATGCATCACTCATTCTCACTTTAGACCTGTGTAAAACTTGCTTAGATTGATGCATCTGCACAGCTGCTCATCATAATGCTTTGACCATTTCAGTCAGTTATGTAGAAAATATGCCTGAATTTTACTGCTAGGTTTGATGAAAATTTGATTGAAAAATAACATTGCAGAAAATCTCCCGGAACAGTAGGACACAATCTCCCTACCTCAAATCCTTTCCTACGCACCCACCTCCTGCCTCATCCTCCCGTGTTCTTACCTAGATGTGCATGTTCCCGAAAAGTATGTAGTGTTCTTAAAGGGAAAATTTTATATCAGAATTTTAACTGTATATGGTAAAAGTGAAAGATTTCAACCAATTTCAAATATGTCAGGTTACATTTAGAGTGAGCTGTTTTCAGAATCTCATAGCATTGACCTAGCTTCAGAAGAAGCCAAGTAAGGAAAATGGTGTGCATTTTTACAGCTTCTGCAAACAGCACATATACATATAACCTTAATTCTCTGGGCAACTGCATATCTTACCTTCCTAAGCCTTTTGTAGCTTGCCTAGTAGAAGGTCTCTAGATAATGAGGTAGATAACATTTTCCTCCATCATAAAGTGTGAATGTTCTTCTTTGCAATTTGATAAAGGTAAACATTAGGTTAGCCTGTCTAACTGAGAAGAATAGGACCTTTGTAACCTGTTCTCCATTTGCAGGTATAACTTCTCTTGACTTTGGAAGTTTTCCTTGCACAGGCAACTTGGGATTTTTCCCTTACACAATGAATTGTACTCTCTTGAATGTCAATTAATAGTGCTAGTATTTAAATAATATATATTCAAATTTTTTAAATTTCAAATGTGTCATGCTGCTGATTCAAGATTTACCTGGCAGATAGCTTAAAGAAATTACTTTGCATGCAGTGATTCATTTAAATTATAAGTACCCATTACTCTGTATTTCATTTTTAACAAGTTCTTCATCCACTCAAAGAAATACCAGACAGCTCAGGTTGGAAAAATGATTCATCTGGCATATGCAAAGATGGACTCAGTGCAGTTGGGGATTCATAATCAGAGCAGAAACATATTAAGGGTAGGTGTCATATTCCTTGATGTTTGCAAAAACTGTCAGAAGCCTGCATGCGTTATGGGCTCTTTTTTTTGTTACATTACAATCTTTCAGTTCCCAAAGCAATTTATGTGCATCTACAGGACCAGTTCCTGAGCTCTTAGCTCAGGTAAACCCTGCGGATTTCTACAGCACCTTACCTAAATAAAGACTTCCAAATTCAATCCCTGAAAATAAAAGGAAAAATTCTGTGGACTGAATATCTTTTACAGTGAATAATTATTTAGGGAATTCAATATTAAAGATAGTGTTTTAGAACTATAAGCACCACTGGAATATCAAAACAAGATCTGACAATGCAATATTTATATTAGCTTAGCATTGCTATTCCTATACGGTAAAGAGAGAAGTGGTATAGCTTTTATTTCTTTTCCATTTTTTATGCTTCCTCTAAGAATAACTTCACTCAGAGGGCACTGACAAAAGGTATTTGTTTTAGTCTTTGATAATATGGTCCTTTATGTTGTAGGTTTAAGGGAGTCTAAAACATTAAAGGAAGATTTTGAAAAGTATTTAGCCTCCAAATGATGTTGCTAGGCCCCTGGTGGGGTTTTCAAAAGTGCTGTGCTGCCTCACTCTCAATGATTTCTATGAAAGACACATCTTCACTGATTTCTTACTTTCCTTCTGGAAGCCAAGTTCATCCTCTGCAACTTCTGGTTGATGGTAGGGCAGGTCCTGTCCTCCCACTACTGAAAGGGATGAAGGAGCAGAGTAAAGCAGAGTTATTTTGAATTCATTGCAAGAAATTGCACATGGCTGCACAGCAAACTAAAGATGGAGGGATGAGAAATGCTCTGCTCAAAGGTAGTTTGAGCAGTATTATAGATGAGCTGTAGTGTAATTCATTTTTTTTACAAATACTGATGCACTAGGCCATCTTTGTTCTTACCTATGAGAATGATGCAGAATGGACAGAAGATACATGGCTGAAAATTCCAGATGGTATGATTTAGGTAGGCGTAAGTTCCTATTTAGACCCATACAGTCTTGATTTAAGGTATGTCTAAAACATATGTATAATACATTAGTCTTCATCTTACAACTTCAGCTACTGAGTAAGTTGTCGGTTTTTATTCTTGGTCAATGTATCAGAAGTAATGATATTCTGCACATAAGATTCAAACAGGATAAATGATATTTAATGGTAATTAAAAAAAAAAAAAATCAGTGGGCACATACTCTGTTCCAATCTGTTCTGTTTTTGCTTTTGGCAATAAAATTTTATTGAAGTTTAGGACTCCTCTTCTGAAACAAATAGCCTTATTCATCTTCCCTCCCATTGGCAGCACCAAGAACAAGTTTAATGGATAATGCAGAAAGCTAATTTCAGAGAGATTATTTAAAAATAAACCAGGTGGAGGTATACGTTAAAGTCAGTCCCTCTTCAAGTCCCTCTGTGCAAAGCCACCACACCACAGCAATTCAGGAGTCATCTAGGGCAGGGAATGCTGCTGCAGGTTTGTCTCAGCTGGCTCCGTACCAGTCCTTCCTGTCACTTACTTGGCAAAGGAGACGCTTTTTGGTAGCTGTGTTCAATTACAGAACAGAGAGGCTGGAGCATCACAAAATTCTGGGCGGGTGGGGTCTTCTGGGGTCTGTCCGTAGGTTAACTAGTAGGAAGACTGCATAACAATGTAATGTTCCCACTCTGCCTCTAGGACTGCTAAGAAATGTTCTCAGCAGACTGAGGACACTCACACTTTGTTTCACATAGATTTAATTTCATGCTATAAGCAGAATGTCTTGAAAATCCATATAAGTTTTGTGTGTGAATATTCAGGGAAGGGATAGAGAATAATGACTCATTTGTGATGCCTCCAGACTGATTCATTTCAGTTTTGGCAGAAGATTTTGCTCACTTCTGTTACTGAATACCTACTCTCCATATTACACTTCCTGTGGGAGATCTGTTAAGATGATTGCAAATAAGATATTGTTCTTTTTTTTTGTTGTCAGTTTTTAAGGGAAAGGGTGGATACTTGAAAATTATTTTTTTTAAAGAAGTTTGTCTAAGAAAGTACAAATTAATGTGGAATCTATCAAACGAGAGGGAAGTTAAAAAGGAGTGAATTTAAATTTGCTCACAGTAGGTTTTATTTTTCTTGCAAAGAAAGATGACAGCTAGGAAGGGAATAGCTCTGGGACATGATCCTTACAGGCTGTGTATGCAACACCTGTGTGTACATGAGCATACAGACATCATCTGAACAGCCTGAATAAAGACCAGCCTGATCTGCAGCCTCTATGATAGACTGACTTCAGTGTGAGCTATTTATAAACCGTTCTTTCATTCTCAACAATGCTTTGGCTGGAGCCAGAAAGGACAGAACTACTGGCAGACTGGCCCTCTGCCTAGTGTGCTGTGACTGACATGTAATCTGTCACTCCCTATCATCTGTGGGGTGGTGATAGGAAAATAATGCTCCTCAGCTTGCCTTAGATCACACATTACTCTCCTGAATACAGCTCCCTAAAGCTGTGAAATGGCCTTTAGAAAGTGTCTTTGTTAGGTTTTGATATAGGAGAATGGGAATAAATGATAAACAAGCTGGAGGGAAGAAAAGCAAAACACACATTAGAGACCCGATGAGAGAAATTGGCTACGACTGAGACTTCAGTGTTTTCCAATGACCTTTTTGTGCAGAATACCCACAGTGTGTATCAGAGGCATATAGGGTGCAAGAGCTCGGTTGTGTACTGACTAGGGCACTGTCTGTGAATGGCATTTCCCAAGCTTTAATCATGGTTTAACCAGCCATGTTCAATATATCCCTGGGAAATCAGTCTCCTTCTATTTCTCCACTCTTTAGAATATAAAATTCCCATTGTGAATTTTCTTTATAGCAGATGTGTGGCATAACGGGGTCCCACTTTCATCTGGTGACTTGGGAGTTACAGTAATACTAATACAGTAACAGTAATAGTATAATATAATAAATACAATAACTTTGTACCTCAGTTACACAGATCTCGTACTAAAACATAATTTTTTGGATGAGTTAAGGATCATAGCTCTTCTTTTTAAAAAAATGGAACTAAATGATCTTCCTTCAGGCCATTTTATTTTAATAACTTGTTTACATTCCTTTTTTTGGTATGAAAACTCCCTAAGATTTACAGAGATGCCAAATTAACTTTCCTCTCTCTCACTCCTCCAGCACCCTCCGGTTCCTAGGCACCAATCCTCTTTGTTTCATGGTTTGTACACAGTGAAGTTGCTGATGCTCTTTAGAATATTATAATGCTCTCCCTGAGGTGTAACCTTGCTGCCTCAAATGACATTTATGTAAATTGTCACCAGAAGTTTAGGGCACATCTCTTTTCTTCTTTAATAACATGTCATACTGATGTGGCTTTATTTGTATTTCATAAAGAGATGATTGATTAAAGAGGCCAAAATTAATTTAGATTGATATTCACTAGACTTCTTGTAGTGACATTGAAGTATGACTCCCCCATATTTTGCATTTTAATTTGCTTCTTGATAAACTTTGTGATTCCACAATCTCACTGACCCCTGTTAAGGCTTGCTTGACAAATTCCTGAATGTAGTCCTTCAATCTTTTTACCCTCTCTCCCTCTTACTCAGTCGGTATGTTACAGGGGAAATAGAGCTCCAGAAAAGATATAAGATGCTGTATTTTCACTAGTCTGTTCAAGCAGAAATTTGCAAGTGCACTGTAGGTGATAATCTGTGCCGTCCCATTCTTCCCTCTACAATGTGGTGTTGCCATTGACTGTGATGGAAGCAAAATCAAGACCTTACCCATTTTATTCATGCAGATGAATGCAATGTCTACTGAAAAACTATCTCAATTATTCATGTTTTAGTCTACTTATCCTCTGAGCTCCTTTCACATTCTTTACTGTTCTCCCTGTGTAGTTAGCAAATACATTTTAGCTCAGATTTATACTGGCACAAACATCAAAGCCCTGACCCATGAAGCCCAGTATAACAGATTGTTTCTTTTGTATCACAATAAAAGACCCTGATTTATCCTCAGTTTACCTAGTAGGAGAGAAGGAAATATGGAGGCTAGAACTACTTGGGTGCCTTCCAAAAATGTGACTGATTTTAGTCAGGTCAGTATCCAGAAGCAGTGCTTCAGATATTATTATTTTATGGACAGTGTCCCCATAACCCTGCACAGAGCTGAAGCACCTCAGGTGATAAAACAATTTCCAAGATAAGTTGCACTTTGTCACAAAAACAGGGCTTCACAGAATGGCTGAGAGCAGAAAAAATTCCACTTTAAAATTGGTTTGTATTATCAAAATGTTACACAGAAATAAAATTCCTATAGAATAGAAGCCTGGCCATTTCTGGAAGGTATTTATCATCTTCCCAGACACTGTTGATCACAGATGGAAGAACCAGTAGGGCAGTGTCCTGCTGATGGCCATGAGTAGCCAATCAAAGCAGCTGACTCACAGGTGTATCCACACTTCATCTGCTCACTTATAAAAGGAGGGAGTTCACTGGGGGTGGAGTTCCTTTTCCTGGGGCTCCTCCGTCTTGGCCTTCTGCTCCTGCTGCTGATCCTAAGGACCAGGCTGAGTAGAACCTTATATACTTTATGTTGGTGATTGTACTAATTTTGTTATTTCATTAAGACTGTTTCTACTTCACCACACAGGGCTTCTCCCTTTATTCCCAATTCCCCTTCTCAACTGGGAAGGGGTTACTGGGTGGTAGAACAACTGCTCAATTTAGCCCCAGGTACAGGCTAAACATAGGCAGTTTGTGCTTGAGTTTGTGTCCTTTTCTCTGCATTCAAGAAACTTCTAGAAATTTGGTAAAATGTGTATTTTACCTGCTCCCTTACTTATAAGGACCAATCCATGCTTTGTGACATTAGTCCTATCAAATGCTTGCTTTCCCATATTTCTCCAGGAACCTTGAGATTCCCTTTTTCTTGCTACTGCCATGTGTGAGAGGCTGTGGGGAAGAGGGATATACTCTCTGCTTTGGGACAGCTCTGAACATACGGACAGCTGCAGTCATTCATAATGACAAAAATGATTTCTGAGAATGTGAAAATAACCAGTTTGAATAACTAGTTTGAAGACAGCGTGTCAGTAGCTGGCATGCAGGAGTATGCAGCACTTGTTCCTGTGATTTGCAAGAGAAATCAAATACCTTGTTTTATGCTTCATTGTGAAAGGCTTCTTTTGTGTACAGCTCTTCACACGTAGCTCTTGGCACTATTTATGGATTATCTGAGGCCTTATTACCACCTTTGGGTAAGGTAATGAGTGAATGCTGGAAATTCTCACACTACTATGCTCATGTATAACAGAACAAAAGGGTCAGCTAAGTTACTGTAGAGGGTTCCTTATAAAAGAGAAATGCTGGTTATAGACTCAGGATGAAAAAGGACCTACCAAAATGAAGTTATATATTTGTTCAGGCTCCTTTCATTTAAAGAAAAAGACAAAACCCAGCTTCTTCCAGAGGCTTCAAGGCAAGGACCTGCCTATTGTCACTAGAACCCACAGGTTAGCGTGGAGTTACCTCATAAGAAAGCTGCATGTTTTTCAAGTCCAAAAAAATAATTAGGAATGTGATATACTTTCAGAAATAGAATTTGAGTGAGAGTCATTTTGATTAAAAACTTGTGTAGCAAGTGCTGGCCTGCCTGTTCAGGCCCGTGCTTTGCCACGTTCGTCATTTTTCTCTCTGCGTATGGTTAGTCTTTCATATCCAGAAGGGAGTAGCTGTACCCTGCCAGGAACCACAGCCTTGCTCCCCCTGGGTTTTGTTCCCACGGATGTAAGGGGACCGGATTGCTCCTGATATACAGCTTTCAGCGACGACCACCTACATTCTCCATTTGGATGATGCGTCATCATTCACTTTGACGATTTCATCATGATCACAAGAGCTGAAAGCAAATTTAACTCCCCTGATGTCTGAATTTGAACTGTGTCACACCCTCAGCCACAGATTTAATCTAGGTTTTTGCTGTGGTAGGTCTGAGTGACAGAGATTCACAACCCTCTCTCACAAGGACAGTGCTGACTAGATGTGCTACTGAAGCATCATGAACAAGAGTCTGTCATACACTCTGTTATTTCTTAATGGGAATGTTTTAATTGCATATTTCATATTTATGACCCTATAAAGAATAATTTTAATTTGACATTAACATCTGAATATGATTGTCTGAAAGACAATAGCAGCAATGACAAATACTGATATAAATCAAACCAACTGTTTTTCAATTTCTAATTAAAGATGACACTGAAAGCTCAAGATAAGAGACATATGGAGAGAAACACATTTCTTTGCAAGAGGATCCAAAACCATATGGAGAAAAAGTGCAAAGATATAAAGCTAAAATCTGAACTTCTTGGCATCTGAAATGTCAGTAAAGGGAATCCTAAACTGATCATCTTCCTATAAAAAAATCATTTATCAATTTCTTCCACAAGCCACTGAGTAAGATGTGAGACATCCCAAGCTGTTCAGAACAACTGGGAATTGATTGTACGTAACCTACGATGCAATTGTTTTACCGGTTGAGACCATGAGACAGATGGCATGAATATATTTAAAGATGGGGACAAAGCTGATGTGACACCAAGCTGAATTACTGAAATGAACAATGCAAATCACAGATTTGTTATCAGATGAAAAGGACTTAGTAAAGAAAAATATGGGTGCCAGTGTAGCCAGTGGTCTCCAGGTGCTAGGGACTGGGAGAATAGACTGCAACTCCCAGAATCAGCCCCACCATCTGCAGTCCCAATAATCAAAACTTTTAACTACTCCCTCTGTGCAAATAAGCCTTGAAATAGGTATGGCTTTCATCATGTTACAAAGGGTGTTCAAAATGTTCACAGAGGACCAATAAGGAACAGTCAAGCTACAGGCTGCTGATACAACTGTTATATTCCAGGCTATTTCACAAGTCAAATATTGGGAATTGCCTTATTAAAGTGCCAGTGAAAGAGGGAGAGAAATTTTAAAGGTTTTTAGAGGCTTTAAATGATCTTGTCTAATATTGCAGTCTTAATTTGTCTGTTTAAAGAGCTTACACAACCTCAGAGCCTGAGTTTTGTTGCGCTTTGGCATAGAACTATTTGCAGTATTGAGATTCACCTCTGTTGCATTTATTGTATCATCAACTACTTCTTTATGTGGGATGGAAGATGAAGTGGTTAACTCTACTACTTGTTTGCTGGGCAGGAAACAACTCTGTCTGTAACCTGATGTCTCAGTTCCTTCCTCTTAATGTTCCCTTCTCTCTAAAGGCCTTTATTTTTGTGCTCTAATGACAGTTTAAGCTGCAGCTTTAAAAATGAGTTAACTTCACATTTCGATTAGTTCCCATAAACCTGATTTTCAAATGGACCTGATTATTTCCCTTGTTTGTAGACATAATTTTGTTGCAATAACTGAAGATGCAAATTCTCCCAACTCAAAGACTAAAGTCCTAAGAAAAAGAGGGCTAGAGCTGAATGTGTGGACTGTACCAGGACACTGAAGACAAGCCATGTTTTTATTTAGGTCAGTGTGAAGCCATTCACAGAAATAAAAACATATTCCTTAGAAGACAGGAGTACCAAATATCATATATTAGCCTTTAATGTATGTTTTTATTAAGGAAACCTAATCACTTTTATGGCACAATGGCCAGGAATGAAGTTTTAACTATCTGGCAAGAAAGACAACTTTCTATGACTGCAAAGTTGAGGCAACTAAAAAGCAGCAGTCAAAGAAGGATGTAATGGTTATGATATACAGTTGCCTCAATGTGTGGCTTTAGTGTATTGCCATAGGAAAGGGCCAATGCAAACAACTTTTTTCAGCTCATATTCAGTCAGTGACCCATGTGTTGCATGGTGTGGAGTATCATTAGGCTTTTCCACTGTCTGCCTGTGGTTGCTATGGCTTTGTCTGTTGAGAATCAAAATGCCTTAGTCTAGACTAGGATATTGGGCTGAACCTAGAGGTAACTGAAATTAATGCCCTGCAAGATACAGGAGATCAAACTGACCCTGCTGCCTTACATTCTGTGAATATCAAGAGAGGGAGAGAAGCCAGTGTAATATCCAGTCAAGACTGGATGCTTGCTCTATTTCCTCTATTTTGTCCCCTGTGCAATAAGCAGGTTTCTGCTATAGGAAAGAAAACATTTTAATATGGAACATCTAATTAAATGCTTATTTAGCATTCGACTATGTCATCAGAGAAATGTCTTAGCTCTATGCCAATGACCTAGGTCCTGTGTTTGCTCACATTCCAGTTTACTTAACGACATGCTGAGGGAAACTTTTAGGAAATGGCTATAGTTCTTCATCTTTCATATCTTAAGCATTGTTTCAGGTTGCAAAAAATAAACCATGTTCTACCACTTCACAAAGTTATGATGTTGTATTTGTAAACATGCAACGACATTCATGGCGTTCAAAAATAGCACAATTAACATGGCTAATTGCTCACAAGTATCAACGGTGAATGCTCTTAAGCAAACACTCCAGAAGAGCCAGGGCACATTTAAAAGAGAGAATAAAGAAGAAAAAGTTAAGTAGAAGTTGTCTATTGCTTTTATTATGTGCTAGGAAAGTGGTTCTATTTATTGCTCTGGCAGTTAAGCAGACTGGCTTCACTTCACTTGTAAGATGACAAGTTCATAGCCTGAGGTAGAGTGTCTGCATCATACCATTCTGTTATATCTTACCAGAATAGTCTTAATGACCTGGCATCCCAGATAAAACACATCCAACTCTCTTTTTACTCCCTTCTCAGCAGTTCCAGGGTCAGCATTATCTAATCTGTTGGGTGAAGAAGCATCTGTGAAGGAGTTTGATATGTGTCATCCTCAGTGTGGTTGGAATCAATCTATGCCAAGTCTTCCTGGGACGCTGCAGTAGAATAATTCAGTAAATCTAAGTCACACTCCTGGCTAACAACTTTCAAAGTTGAAAGAAACCCTATTTTTTGTTTTCTGAAAACCTTGGGATGGCAAGGGAGGGAGGAGTGATTGCCCTGGATGTGATAATGGCAATAATTTGATGGTGTCAGGTGTCACTTCTAAACTGACAGATCTCTAGAAACATTGAGGTTAAGGCTTTGAAGATGGTTTAATAAGAAAAAGTACTTCAATGATCTAGGACTTTTTCTTTTTTCTTTACAAGATGAAATCCTGACGAAGTCCCAGATGAAGGCACATCATCATGTTAATGTAATTACAGCGAAATAGGGACTTGCAAGGGATTGTGTCAGATGTATTGGAAATCACACTGAAAGAGTGAGAACAGGAGAGGTTAACATTTCCTTGTGCTAGTTGACATTAAAACTCGACAGAGTTAGACGAAAGTGACACTATTTAGTACACCAAGCAGTGTTATATCTCCACAGAACTATCACTGCAAGATAAATCATGAAAGCTAGTAGAAATGAGTAAAGTAATGTAATATCTCCAGGACATATTTTAATCTGAACAAATTCTGTGCTTTTAAATTCTGTGTCATGAATAGGTATTTAATTCACAGTGTTTCCACTGTTTTATCTAAACTCTGTTTTGCAGTCAGCCTCAGTTTTTATTCTTGATTTACAAATGAATTGACATTTATTACGTTTCAAGGGTTTTTTTTCCTTATTGCAACAGATTTATTGAAAATTTCTAGGAATATCACACCACAAAGGAAGCTGGTTAACTACTGTTGTTACCAATAGTATAAACTGAGATGTCAGCAGAGCCCACTGCAAAAAGCCCACAAATCTTTTTGTCAGTAAGAGTCGAAGAGAACATTTAGACATGTATTTAACTTCTGCAGATTTATGTGTCTTAATCACAGGCTTACTTAGGTGCCTGACATTTTGCCTGTGCCTATCACAGCATCCAAGATGGAGTGTTAGCAAAATACAGATTCATACAAGAACTTGAAAAAAAAAAAGAAAGAATCAAAAATTAAAACCTTAAATAACAGGCAAAGAAAGTCCTTAGTTGTTAAGAAACAAATGCAGACTATAGGATGAAGAGACACAGAGACTTTGCTAAATGCCTAGATTCATCAGGAACATATCTGATGTAAAATATTCCTTCCTGTTTAATAGGTAATAAAGGTAGAATTGGGACTTTGTTTTGCTGAAAACAAAAATCTTGCAGATTAAATGAAGCTAGAAAGTTTATTTAGAGGTTCTAAGAGTATAGTCAATCAGTTTGTAATGGGAGAATACTGGGAGATTCTGGAGGACTGTGTACAGAAGCTACAGCGGACTGGGTTTGAACTGGGGAGTGAAACTCTGAAGAGCTGCCAGCTAAAATAAATCAAAAGCAAAGAACAACCGTTTTCATTGGAGCCTTTCATTAAAATATTGGCAGCTGCTGATGCATAACAAAAGCTCTGCTTGTGCTATGAGATATTAGAGTCGAAAACCAAGGAGGCAAATGTTCTCTTCAGTTGGAGTGCAGGAGTAAATGGCTCCCAGCCAACACAAAATACCTAAGAAAAGAAAAAATTCAACAAGGTTCTGGTAAATTATTTTAATATTATCTTTCTTCATTTTGTTAAGGAGCAGTAGTTCTCTCACATTAACTGTTTCTAGATTATTTTTATGGGGTTTTTTTGTTTTGCCATTTAAAATGTCTGGGTTTAGCTTTTATTCTAAAATAGTTGTCTAGCTCCATATATACCTTGTAGGGAGCTTCTCTGTTACAGTGATAACTTCCCATATGAAATTGGTCATAACTAGACATTTAAAACAGTGGGCATGACACCTACAGCAGGAATTCAAACTCTTTGTTCTACTGGAAGTAAAGGGAAGTATTATGTTTATTTAATGACCTTTACTGTCCTTAGTATTTGCAGATGTCTTCTAAGTGTAATCTTAATGTTGGTATTAGGTTTGCAATGTATGGCTTGGGGAATTAACAATAGGGCTCTGGTATTTCATATCCTTAAATCCCTGGCACACACGAATCTGAATTTTATCTCCATGTGATTATTCATCAGGAGGTAACACAAGATTATGAAATAAAAGCTAACTTGGATTTTTCAAGATGAAAAATGTGGCTTTTTGTGAAAATATAGTAAAATATAACATACAGAGGGTTTATTTTATTTTAGTCAATGTTAATTATTATGTTATGTCTTTGTGAGATCATTTTCTTAGTAAATTACTTTTCTCCATGCCGTGACTAGAAGGAAACAGAATGTGAAAGCCTGCTCATACAGATTCTCTGCTCGCTTTGCTTAGCCCTCCAAATTACTACAATAACTTATACTTTCAAACAGGCAGAGACCTCCTCAGTGTCAGCAGTATATATTTCTATTTACTCTTTGCTTTTCTACAGCTTCTCAGCAAAGTGGGAAAAATTCAGTTTTGGAGGGATGGCAGAATGAGTTCTGCTAGGGGAGGAGGACTGCCAGCAGCCCCTAAGGCTATGGCAGGTAAGTGGGAAAAGGGCAAAGTGTCTGCAGGGAGGCTTAGTGGTTTTATGATGGAGAAAGGTTGGAGGATAGAAGTCTTCAGAATGGCTCTGACTGGACGAGAGAAGTTGAAAGGGGTCCTCACTTCTAATTTAAAGTTTTTTGCATTTCTCTACTCTCTCCTTACCGGGTTTTAAAGGAAGTAGCCCTACATCAGAGCACTCTGTATTTGAAGTGCTTCCTAGGCATTTGGAAAGGAAAGGTGCCAAGCTGGGGAGACTGCTAGAGTGGGACTTCTTGTGGCTGTTCCTGCCAGGATGGAACTGCAAGAGGCGACTGGTGGTGCTGGCAGGGAATGTGGCCTGTACCCAAAACTGTACGTCCTACACATGCTTGATGGCAATGCAGCATCTGCCAGAGCAGTTCAGGCTGATCCGCTCTTAAGGAGCAGAGTAGACAACAGCAAAGGAGAGTCTGCTACTTCTTTTAGTCGGTCTTGCTTGTACCTTGAGATCTTACATCCTGAACCAGGATTGACGAGAGCTGCTGGGGAGCTCTGGCACTGAATATTGGCTTTTGTGAGGTTAGACATTTTTCTTCAGCCTTGCCCAAATGTGTTTGAAGGCAAATTCAGCTTGTTCTATTTAATTTCAGGTCATCCCTGTTATCCTTTTAGTTTTCAGTTAAAAAAGGAAAGAAGTGAAAGTGGGATTATAGAGAATTTAGAGAAAAAATTGTTTTATTATTCGTCAAATCTTAGTAAAATATCAATTAATCTACTGAAATGATATTATAATGTCATCCACAGCATCTACTTTGACACAGAATGTCAGAAAACACGGTTCATGATTCCTTTTCCCTTTCTCCAGAAATCAAATAGTCCTTTCCATAGATTGGTGATCCTGAATGAATATTCTAATTCCTGACAGGAAACATTTCATACAAGTGGTTTCCATTCAACACTTCTGACAGGGTTTCTCACGAGAAAATCTCATGGAAACTAAGCTGCCAAAGCATAAGACAAAAGGTCCTCTCGTATTAAAAATTGGGGAAAAGATAAAAAATAAAGGGTAAGAATACATGGACAGCTTTTCTCTTGAAGGGAGGTACTCCAAGGCTTTGAGCTAGGATTTGTACTAATCAATGTATTATCAGAGATTCTGGAGAGGAGAGTCATGTGTAGTGGCAATAAGAAAATTATCAGAATAGTCAAACTGAACTGAAAAGCTTAGACCTTAAACTCACAACTAACAAAATAGCAGATGAAATGAAATTTGGTACTGAGAAGTCCAAAATAATGCTCAGGGGAGAATATTAAAACAGGAGAAAGGCAACAGAAATGCTCAAATAGGATGAAAGATTAGAAGTATTTGGCTTAGAAAATAAATGAAAGCGGATGCATGTGATGGAAGTGAATAAAATCACAAACTGAAAGGGAAAAGCATCAAGAATCATTACTGCTTTTCGAGTCTGGTGTACAAGAACATTTGTGTTAAACATACTTGCCAGTAATAGTGCTAGTTATGTTCTTGTACACTGACTAACTCCTGGTGAGCTAGGCAAGCAAATCAAACCTTTGTATTCACAAACATGCATAGCAGCTGAAGAGACAAGCATTCACAGATGTGGATATCAATTTCATCATCATGCCCTTTATTCCATTTTCTGACCTAATTATTATTATCCCATAGAATTGCCAAAGAAAGACTGGATTTTAAAAAACAAAACAAAACTAGTGTCCTAGAATCAAGTACATGGAGAAAGTAAAAAGTCCAGAATGGACTATTTCCTGGTGGTTTTTCATCTCTGTTAAAGAAAAAAAGATTCAGGCTTTAGTATCTGAAAGTGTGCCATTTTACCCATGGTATCACACCTTAGGTTTTTCTTTCCTCTTCTGCAGGAATATATGATTGTCTGGTCTTATTTTTAAATGGCCTGTTAGAAATTATATTTAGGGAGAAGCATCTTTTACTTTCCTCCTGTGAATTAGGGATTGCTGTAAAGAGATTTTATCCATGATTGGAAGATGATGCTGTATTTCCCACTGTAACAGTTTCATAGTAAGTATGTTTTGTAGTGCTAGCCAACATTTACAGGTGAAGCAAACCCATCCACTAGCCCTAGAGACCTTGAAATGTAAAGGCATTTGGGAGTATTCCAGGGGTTGGAACAGTGAAGCCAAATGCTTCTGAAATGGCTCTGGAATAGGAGAAAGTGGAAAAGGAAAGGGCTCTGCTGACCTTCCTAGTGGCTGCATATTTTGCCCGAATTTAGAGATTTTCACGTGTGGGTTTTTTTGGTGGTTTTCTTTATGTTCTTTTCAGTCATTTCCATTTACCAATTTTTGAATGTGCAGCTAATTTCCTTTCCTTGCTGTACTCCTTCCTCACTGCTTTCTGTAGTAACATTTCTGATCTTCCTTGCAGAAGCAAGTGGTTTGGGCAAAATCAGCAAGGTGTTTGCTGGAGGGCCAGTCAGAGGCTGTGAGCAAGGCTGTGTCAGGCAGAGGCTGGATGCAGTCTGCGGAGGAGCAGCCTGGTCAGAGGGCTGCCCATATGATACCACCCTGGGATGAGGATTTAGTGCAAACAGCGCAGGTTGGCAGCAGCAAGGCTGCTCCCCTGTTGTATGACTTGAAGTACACGCTATAGAAACGGGTTTCAAGGAATGCGGAAGGTGAGGGCAGCCCCTCACATCCTGTCCCAGCCCATTTCTGAAGGATAGGTGTATTTTCCTCCTTTCTTTTGTTATGCAAAGTTTATCTCATTTTCTTCAGTTTAATTAAATCCTTTTCTTTGTGCAACTGTCAAAATCTGTCTCTGCATCTCCGGCTTCAAGAGAATGAAAATCCCCGGCTACAAAACCCTTTGTAGCTTCTAATTGTAAATAGATCATCTGATTCTGTTGTTTAATTCCTCTCAGGTCTTGTGTTTGTTGCTGCCTTATTAAAGGTTGGCCACTGCACGTTGAGGAGGTTCACACAGTGATGTCCTGATTTCTCTGCTGATGATAATTGAACAAATATTAAGCATATCAGTGCTTCAAATAAAGCACTATCAGCCAAACCAGGCCTGTTTTCATCAGTCAGTTTAGCCACCTACTGCTTTGCAATATCATCCTAATTCTGTGAAAAGTGGCTGCCATTGATTAGAATGAAGTGACCCTCACAGCTGGTGAAGGTCAAGTAGGGACTAAGGCAATGAAATGCATGTAAATGTCTGTTACAGTAATGGTTGTGGCGTTTTTCAAATCAGAAAACTGAATGAAGTATTATGCCTTCCATGAATAGTTTACAGATGAAAATAAAGGGGGGGGGGGGAGGGGGGGGGGGGAAGATGAAATGGCATGTCCAAAATCACTGGGCAGTGACACTTCCAGGTTTCCTGATACTCTGCCCCGAACCACCTGCTTCTCCCTTATCGCTAATGATGTTGTTACTAATAGTGGTACTATAAGTGTGATTATCATCGTCATTTTTAGGCTATGCAACTGCATGCATGACCATGTTTCACTTGAAAAAACAGTAAATTTAAATAGTTATTTAATTGGGATTTCTGGTGACATAGAAACTCCAACAATTATCTACAGCATGTGTGAATACATGCAGCCCTCAGCAAAAGAGAATGGGCCCATCCCCAAATTATTCCATCTGGCAGAGTCAGTACCTGCTGTAGTTCACACATGAATAGCATCAATTTGCATGTAAATAGAGGCCTACATGCTTCTGTGGAGCTAAAAGCTGTATTTCAACATTTCACAGTGGAATTAGGCAGTGGGCACATCACTACATGATGGTTCAACCTTGTAGTGATGTGCCAGCTAAAATCATTTAAAATGCTCTTCTCCATATTCCCCGGTAGGATTATTTATTGAAGTAGTGTGTAAGAGCTCAGAAGAATCCTCTATTGAAATGCTGCCAGCTCCCAGCTATGATTCTGACATTGATGTTGTCAGCTGAGATTAAGCATTGGTCTTAATGAATGCTGACAGTCACGTTTCTTAGGTATGGTCCTGTACTTCCTTTCAGCAAAGAACCAAAATAGAAAGGCTGGACATGCAGACAAAGATTTAGTAGCAAGGATGTTTACCTGCTACTTGAGCTTTTATTTCTTTTCTGCTTCTTTCTTTGAGAGGTGAAGCACTAACAGTTAACGTTTTCATATCAAGATGTAACAGCAAATGATCCTGTATCAGTTTCAGGTAAAAGAAACATATACACTGTGTTCTTCCAGCAGTGCTCTCGGAGAAGCTGGGAAATTCCAAACTGACTACGCAGAATAAAATGAGACCTTCCTTCCTCTATGTTGATTCAGTATTTCCTTTGAGGGATTGGTTAATATTTTCTTCTCCTTGCCCACATAAAACCTAGATTTGATCACATTACCCTTAAGTTTGTCTTTTGACCCTTTCCAAATGTGTATTTGGTTGGAGTTTCTGGAGGATATGCACTGTACTTAAGTCCCAGTGGTACTCAGACAGATGTGGTGCTCAACTGAGACACCATTTCAGACCCTGAACCTTTGTGTTTTTAAATTTGTTTAGTTCATTTACACCTAGTTCTTGAGACAGCCCTAGTCTAGAAAGCTTTGTCTGTGATTGCAGGGAATGCTTTACTTTGTCATTGCACAAACACACTGTTTTGTTGCAAAAGGAAGGTGACACTGTTAAATTCAATAGCATCCCTTTCATGTTAAAATCCCCTTGAGCAAAATCTCATGACTAATTCCCGTAGTTACTGAATATGAGAAAAAGTCATGCCTATAGAATGGTAGTTGCAGAGTGCAAGGAACTTTTCCCTGGGGTGAAGATCAAGGGTAAGTGTTTCTGCTTTGGAGGGAGCAGGCAGGCCCATCAGTCTGAATGCCAGCAGTGAGGCACACTTCACCTTATAAGACAAAAGGGTACTGAAAGAAGATAGCGGCCAGGAACACATCCATCTGGATTGACTGGCAGGGAGGGACTGAATGCACAGCCTGCAATAACTCAGGCAGTGTTTCCACCTTTTCCTTCATTGAAAACTTGAAAACAAATTGCACTGAGGCACCAGGGATGTGTTTCCTTGTATATTTTTATTGAAGCTTTAAGACTGAAATCAAGCAATTTCATCCATGGCATGATTGAAATCTGAGTGCATAATGTGTCCTTAATACTTATCCAACCCATAGAGGGTGATACATGCTCTGTTTGTCAGTTGATGAAAGTGGATCAGGACAGACTTTAAGGTAGATCCCTTTAAGTAAAGCAAAAGATTTTTCTTGTTATTTTTGCTGCATTTTCCAGTGTGTTATTTGCAGCCTTGCATGTCGAATAAACACAATGAAGGAGAAATAAAAATCAGCCTGGCCTTCCAGAAGCAAGGTAAAGGTTTGCTGATGACCGATATAAAATGTTCTATGTAAGCACAAGGCCTGGGCTTATTAACAGTTTACTATGAGATTTGCAATCCAGTGTCAGATAATGAGAGGTTACAAAAAGCAGATAGCAGGATCGTTGTGAAGGGAAGTGAGAACTAAAGGACAGTCAGGCTCTGACTTCTGTTCGACATTGAGGTGCCATGCTGCAGAATTTGGACCATTTCTGTACTTCAGTGAATGCAAAAGACCTTCTTTCTCTTTAATTTTCCATTACTTTTCTACAGACAGGAAAGAAACCCAAAAACTATGGTAAAACCTCATCAAATGACATGCACATTTACATCTGGATGTATACCTTTCCTTGAGCACATGAAGAATGGATCAGCGGAGCGTACCAGGTTAAGAACAGCGAAAGGGGCTGCATTAAGCATTGCTGTCAATAGGCAATTGACCCTCAGACTGTTCTTCCTGCACTGGCACTTACTTGCAAGTGGTATAAAGTGACATATCCTTGGGAGCAACCTCAGAAACAAATGCCCCATCTGCAAAGCTGCTTCTGTTCCTAGGTATCGTCATTGCCAATTTGTTTCAGAAAATGAGTGGATGAATAAAAGACCCTTATTGACACTTATCTTACAGGAATGGTATCAGGTTTTCATATTAACAAAATTCCTTCAAATGCAGGACAGTTATTGACAGTTCTTTAATACGTATCTTGGAGGCAAGCTCCAGGTTCTTACTTTGTTTTCTTTAAACATATCATACTATTGCAGAGCCAGGCTATTTTCACAAAGAAATGAGTTGTATCTTTATACCAAGTGCTGTTAAAGAGGATTATAAATAGGTTTTAGACTACAGACTATAGCTTTACTTTACAGTCGAAAAAAAACATCAATCACCTGGCTGAGACTAAATCCTAGCGTCTCACCTTCCTAACAGATTTTAAAGGTCACAGATGTACAGAAATGTTCAGCTTAATCTTAAATGCATTGACTAGTCTGGCAAAAGCATTTTAGAGTATTTCCCTTTTTATTTTCTGCCAGCTATTTAAAATGTGAAAGAAGTGTCACTTATAACTAAAGAGTGGATCTTTAAGAGAAGGCAGAGTATCAGAGATCAGACTCGAATCTCAGAAAGGTCTCTGCAGTTCTGCTCTGCTTTTCAGTCAATCTGATTCGTAATGTTTGCAGATTGCACTAGTTCATCCCCACTCCCCCAAACGGGTTATCAGCAATCAGCTACATGCTGGGGACAGAGAACAACCTCAAATGAGCTCTAGCCTAAAAATAGCCATTTTCAAATTAAAATCTTGAATCAGGCAGGAGAATGGGTTGCAGCTGGGACATCTTTTATTTGCTTATGTCACCAATGGCAAACACCTACAACAACAAATATCTCTCCTCCATCCTGAAGTTGTTGAGATTCTGCTTATTAAACATATTTTATTTTGCAATGATGTAATAGAAACATAAATTAAACTGCAAGATGATTTCAGATGCCTGCCAGCAGAATAAATAGGAACATTTTCAGTCTACATTAATCTAGACATAACTAAGATTAATCTTCAAATTTACCCCACAAAACTGGTACCTAGGTAAGGAATATTGCTGCTCTACATATATTACTGTGTGTTCATAGAGATAAAGAGGAAGCTAGAGAAGATTCAGAGCCTGTTTGATCTGAGTTCTCCAGAAGTGTATAACTCACTACTGACAGTACAGGGAGACTGTGGGAAATGCTCCAAAAGTTCAGGATTTTATTTTCAAATATTTCCAGTGAGGGGTGCAAGCTAACTCTGAGATATTTTCACATTCTTGCCCTTTGTCATTTTGTCTTTTTCACTCCTCCTTCCAATCTGTGCTTCACTTCTCAAATTCCACCAAGTTTGCAAAACAAACTGGGAGAAGATCCACATGGGGAGTACTTCTTTTGTGGATAGTGATCCTCTTGTTGACTGATTTCTTTCCGGTACCGTAGTCATGATTTCTGAAAGAATACTTACCTCCTTGAGTAAAGGTTGAATTCTGGCACGGGGTAAGGGCAGTGGTATATGGGAGTAATATGTCACAACAGCCTAAGTTTGTCTTCACATCACAGCTGGGTTAAGTTCTAGCATTATGAAATGGAAAAGATGATGGCTTATTGGGCTTCATGCCTAGCCTAGTAAGCATTATAGGATGGAAGGAAGCTGGATGTCCTCCTGAAAGATGCTATAATTCAGCCACAACTTACTGGATCTAAGGACTGCTTACATAGAGGGAAGCAATAATTCATTTAATAGAAGGATTTATTGGATGAAATTCTCTGGCTTGAGCAATGCAAATCAAACTAGATAGTCATAGCTGTCTTTACCTACTTTAAAATCTATGAATCCTGCAGCCTGATTCAGTTTGTGTTTGGTGAGGTTGTGTTAATTTTCTTATCTGTAAGACTTGCTGAAATAAGACCTTAGGAACTGACATCTTGAGCACATGTATTTTAAAGACTGTGTAACATGTCTTTAGGAGAAAAGATTATCTCACTAGCTTTATATAAAATTTCCTCTTTTCAGTGTTATTTCCTTGATGTATCTGAAAAGTTTGGTAATGGTAACAATATATATCTGTTTAGAGTTATATTAAAATATTCAAAGTAAAAGTATGTCCCATTTAAAGCCAAGGTATGTAGACTAAAAGTAACAGAAGATAGGCTTCTGATAGCGTTGGTCTGTCTACTTATTCAAGAACAATGTGGCTGGGGTGTGGTTCTCGCAATGCTGTTCCCAAAGGGGGTTTATTCATTATCAGAGGTGGGTTATCACAAAGATAATTTCCACATATCTATTTGCAAGCACAAGATCACTTAAGACATTAAGACAACAAACAATGGTAAGACCATCATGTGGACATCCTCATGGATGGTCTGTCTGCCTAACTGGGAAACTAACTATGAACAAACAATAGTAATTTGTTAAAAATGCAGATTCAGGTTAATAAATATGAGTTACAGATTTCTTTCAAATTCAGAAGATTCTTTGCCTGGAAAAAGAAAACTATAAAAATTCAAGTTTTTATTTCTTACATTCCAGAAAAAAAAATCATTTACATTTGTTTACAGATACATTTACTTAAAGGTAATTTAAAAGCTTATAAGAGGAAAAAAAAGTCCTGAAAAATAAAACCTGAAACATTTTTGTTTTGAAATGTTTCAATTGATTCAGGAGAATTTTGTCATTTTGAGAAAAAAGCCCCAGACTTATGATTTACAGTTTTGAACTAAACTGAGGAGGCATTTTCTCCTGATATATCTATTTGGCTAGAATTTTTCCAGCTTTAAAAAATTAATGATGGAAAAAAAGAAGGTAAAGACTGTGTAACAAGGATAACTGAGCAAAAAAACTGAGAGGAAAAACAAAAAGATAAGCATTTTTTGAGCAAATCCAGCTTCCTTGAGAGGCAAAGCCAAGCTGGGGGAGACATTCGCTGGGTAAGGCAGTCACTGCTAAACAAAGAGCTCCTTGACCTAAGAAAATGAAAAGGTGCAAGTTGACTCCAGTCTTCCATAACTAACTGCAAAGCAGTGTATCTAACTAGGCATGCACAGAAGTGTGTCATTAGATAAGAATAAGCATGTAAACAGACTGCTTGTGTTTGGGTTTTTTTTCTCATTTGCTTTAAATTTTTGCTACTTTTGCTAATAATATACTTGTTTAATAAATATAGTGTTGGTAAGAGGATCCTCAGGAGACAAAAACACGTATCTGGTTTGGCCTTCACATGATAATCAACAAAAATCAGGGCATATACAGATCCATATGAAAAATGGGAGATCTGCCCTAAAAGGGAATAGGTACATCCACGGAAGTGAGTAAGGAGATGAGAAGGGTAACAGGTTCTATAACTTGACTAAAGGCATATTTAGAATATTTATGTAAACAAGTAGATGTTTAGATCCCCTCATTTTCCATAACAACTTCCCAGCACTACTAGTTTCTGGTACACACGTGGAATAAAACTGGGTATAGCCTTGAGCTGCCATCAGTTGCCATTACACTTGGAGAACTGGCATTTGCTTTGCATAACGAGAGCAACATTGCAGTGCCCTTAGTTTCAAGATTACCCTTATAACCATTGTACTATGCTTGGGTTGAAAAAAGGTAAAAAGGCTCCTTTTGAATCTTCCATGTTCTCTTTCTTTGTACTGATTTCCATATCTGGTAGTGCAGTATGTGGTAGGTCTACGTATTGGATCAGAAAGGCCTGATTTCCTGTCAATGGAAGGGGAATACCACCTGGGCTGATTTAACAAGCTTAATCTTCTGGCCATGATGCAATCTGTGTCATTATTCTATGATTTTATGATTATTGTCCTCTTGTTCCATGGCATATCCTGAACCAGCCAGTCTAAAATAAGACATAATACCTTTTATAGGAACAAAGCCTCTTAACCTTAGAGAAAAAACATAAAAATAACTCTTTGTTCCCTGTAAATCCTATTTGCATTGTATAACCATAATTGTACTTGCTTACTAGATATCCCTCATGAAATAGAGCTTTCCTTCCTCTCCTCTCAGCTGGAGTGGTAACTTCAACACAAATCCTTTTCTGTGAAACATCCTGTTTCCAGAGTGAGCAGGGTGGAAGATTAAGGTAACATTAAGGTAACATTTCAGGAATATATATGTAACAGCAAACATTTTCCCCTCATCTGATGGGTTGAACTTGCTGCTGTTGCCTGTGGACTTTTGTATTTAATCCAATATAAAAAAAGTTTGTCTGTTAGTTAGATCTGTCCTTCATGGGGATCAACTTTTCTAATTCCTTCTTCAAACCCATTTACATTTTTATTCTCCATAACATTAAATAATACTGAACTGCATAATGTAATTGAGCATTCTATGCAAAAGTGCTTTCATTTTGTTTAGTAAGAGCCTGCTGCCAGGTAAGACGATTGGGTACCCCATTGCTTGATGAAACACTGAGTCTCCGAGTCTTTAGTTGTCTTTTCCATAGTTAGCTTTGGCTCTACTCTGTTTATTTACTGTGAGAAAAAATAAGCTAGATGACGGCACAAGTCTTAACTATGGGGGACTAACATATGCAAAGGATGTGCTCATTGATCCACTTAACACAGCCAAATTATATACCAGTGACAATGGATCTTAAGTCAGATTTAAAGTTTTTTGACATACAGTCCTAAGAACTTCTCCACTTCTTTCCAGCAACTGGTGGTGAAGGCTATAATAAGGGGAGAAGAAAAGAGGGAGAAACTGAATGGGTCTCTCTTTAAGAGCTGAGGTGAGAGCCCTTTGCTATGCTGCCATCAACAGTCCACTGCAAACCTCAGTGCCTGCGGGAGCACACAAGTCCTCTTATTCCTGCCATGAGGCAACGAATTCCGGCGGAGGAGTGGCATAAACGGCTGAAAGCTGTAACTGCCTTAGTTGCCTCAGGTTAATTTAGAGATGGCGATGATGCTGAGGTGGATCTTTGTTCAGGCTCTCTGACAGGAGCCAGCCAAAGACACTGTATTACACGGTAAGGAATTTATGTGCTTCACTGAGCAGATGCTACCCTGAGTATGTCTATGGCAGCATTTCCTCTGAAGCTCAGCTCTTAACACTGTTTAGTGAGTGCTAACCGAGTGTGCAAGTCAGGGTTTCTTAATGTGCAAGGAGTGTGAAAAATGATTAATAAACCAACTAGGTGAGTGATCTGGAAAGAAATACAAAATATACAATGGATTAGTTAACACATACACAACCTAAAATGTAAGCTCTGCGTTAGTAAGTGGAGTGATATATGAATCTGTTAAAATGACACAGCTTAATGGACATCTTTGTTGTAGTAAAGTGGCTTTTTGCAAATCATGATGCAGCTGGAGTGAGTACCAAAAGTCCCACTGCCTGCAATAATTCTTGGATCATGCTTGAAAGACTAATTCTACAATGCTTTATCCAATCTCCTGTAACTTTTCATTACAATGGTGTCATATTATGTAGAGGAAAACAATGATCTCATTTGCGCACTTACAGAGAAATAGCTAAAGTTAATTGGCCTATTAAACAATTAATTCAATAAGTGGGTGTTACACACTAGCATTGAGGTTATATCAGGTAAATTGTCTAAAGCATAGACAGAAACTATGGTCCAAAATAAGAGTTCGTAGATAAGCACTGAAAGAGCGAGAGATGACATAAAAAGAGTACTGGTTTAGAGAGACCTCTAGTGTTCCTTAGGAAAAAAAAAATGTATTACACAATGCTGTTCTTAATAATCAGAAGTACTCAGCATAACCAGATCATCAGTTCTGTTAAATCTCATTTAGCATTTCGAGGGTGTTTTTAACACAACACAGTAAAAAAATGGCTATACATTGTCAAGTATATAAATATTAGCCAGAACTCCCATTTCTGCTGTACTGCATAAACAGCACTGATGATCTAAGGCTGTTTTATCAGAGTAGTCTAAAGTGGCCCTAGGGTAACAGAAGATCAGACATACATCTTTTCAAGTAGTTCTTGCATTTAATGTGGGATCTTAACATGAATACATTATTATGGCTTGTTTCTTTTAGCAAGCCATAAAATTATTGTCTTGCTAGGTAGGGATTTTTTTCAGTTCAAATAATTGCACTATCATGAGGATTATAACAAACATTTCTCAAAGCATTTTATTTTTAAATGATAACTTTGCATACCTTTATGATAGCTAAAAGCATGATTTTCATACTGCCTGTAAATGTGAACAATTTTCTGTGTGCAATTTATCTTGTGGCATTATCTGCAAAAGAAAACTTGCACATTTAACTATTATACAGGCTTACACAGACCACCTTGCTCTGATTTGCAATAGTGAATGTCTGTGTTGGCGATTTTCAGAATTAGTCCACCTCCTACAACTCTGTGGTGTAAATTAAAGGTCTGATATTAGGCAAACAGTGGAAGTACGTACAACTAGGGGCATATATGTGTAGAAAAGAAAGTCATATTAAGGTGATCAACATGTTTTTACATGTTCAGAAGACAAAGAAAAATCTATGTGAGTATTGAAAATATACAAGTAATACTGGCTTCAAAACAAATTGTTTTTCTTGGCCCTTGTTTATTACACTAAACTTACAGGGAGAGAGTAGAGGAGGTCTCGCTGAAGGAAGATGACCTCACAAGCCAGCTTGCCTTCAGACCCTATGACAGATGTGCTCTGTAGTGGTGTACAAGGGTCTTAAAAACACAGACCCGTGTCTCCTCCTGCCTAGTGCAGTGTGTCAGCAGTGGTGCCCTGGCTGTTGTGTCCCCTTTGCTCTAGAGGTTCCATTGTGGATCTCCTGGTGCAAGAAGACACTTCCATGTTTGCCTGAGCATTCAGTTGCTGAGAATAGCTGGATAGAAGAGATTAGACTGTACAAGCTGTATCTTGATAGCTTCATATTGCTGAGAGTGATAACAAAATGCATACCAAACCCCTTGTAAAATGAATTAGAGGAGGAGGAGGTGAGGAGTATCTTAGAAGCAAGCAGCTTTCCAGGATGGGGGTTAGGACTGGCTGTTAGTTTTAAGCCCCAGTAGTCTTCTGCTAATTCACTTACTCCCTCAGATGAGATTTCAGATTACTCAAAAAACCTTCAGGTCAGCAGAGTTGCTCTGCTAATCATGTTCTGTAGTCTTGAACAAATGCTTGGTTGGCCATCCCACTTGACCATCCTCATTTTGGAATAAAGTCAGATAATTCAATCTGAAGGTGAAAAATCCCCTTGTACCCTAACTCCCTGCTTCTGTGAATACCCTAAGGATTTGTTTCTTATCCTTCAGAGATAACTGCATTTAAATCACTGAACAGGAATAAAACTTGCTTATGATACAGTTCCAGGGGATTTTTTTAACCCAGTACTGACTGGATCTTCTTCTTTCTTAGAAATAGAGAGAAGATCTTCTATCACAAAGTGAATGTCATCCTAATATTTTCAATAGGCAATTGGCAATTGGCATGTCTTGGAAAGTGAAGGTGGTTTTGTTTGTATTAGCTTAATGGTGATGTTACTGAACAGTATTTGGACAATTGCCCAAGTTCAAAAACCAGTGAAGCTCAGCTGAAAACAAGGCTGAAACAGAACAAGTGATCTGTGATGTTAACTGACAGCTGAAGAACAGTGAGGAGCTATTGCTATTCCTAAAAGGAAATTTAATCAGGCAAATTTGGCTATTTGTGTTTCTAAGAATGTGTTTTGTTGTTGGGATTTTTTTTTGATCTTGAGATCTCTTCTGTTCTTCTCCTGTTGCTTTTATGGCTTTTGTTCTTTTTCTGTAGGTCTAGAATTGGTTAAGAAGTGTTTGGAGGTAGATGATGGTATATAGACAAGAAGTCATGTGGCATTTCCAAACCAGATATCTATCATATCTGTCATATGCCTCAATAACTCCAGCCTTCTGACTTTCCATGCTTTTAAATATACTACTTTTAGTAAATGAACAAAAAATTGCAAGGTTTAGAAATGTTTCAGAGAAGAATGCATTTGAGGGCCTTTTCCTTTTCCTCTCAGAAGCTTCTGGTGGGTTAATAACTCCATCTACAGTTCATCACTGAAATAGTTCTAGAAGTGTTGGAAATGAGCCTAAACCAGGTCACTAATAAGTGCAAAATTTTGGTGTGCTTTGCTGGAGCTGCTTTTTCTATGGCACGGAGTAAAAGGAGCATTAGCACACAGTTGAAGCTGTTCTTCAATGGGTGTTGGCCAGTTTCTGTTTTGCTGTTGAAGACTTCAGGGTCTGTGAGCAGTTGTGAGTAGGAATGGGCTTTCTCCAAGTGGGATATAACTCCCTGAGATCATACACAGAATGAACAAAATGAGCAGATCTCATCCCAATGTCCAAGGGCAAAGTTGGAGTGAAAAAAAGTGAGAAAAACTGTGATCAGTTGCAGACAGATACACATCTGTTTTCCCCATGCTTTGAGCTGGCCAGACAAGCTAGTTTCTTTCTGGTCAGGTTTCAGCTGGCTGTTAGCTGGCCTGGCCACATGGCTCCCAGGCTAGACCTCCTTCACAGCCAGCCAGCTCAGGACCTGCAGAAGAGGCTTGTCTGAACTTGCTGTGCCAATACAGCTCCAGGCGCTGTGGTCTAGTAGGAGATGAACAACAGTTTCTGATAAAGGTCAGGGATATTCCCATTTTACACAGAAATAAATTTTCACAGATTATTCTTCTACTTTTGTCGGTGTGACTTTTGGCAGTAGACCTGGGGAGCATTAAACATGTAGTCCTTGTACATGAACTACAAAGACAGTCTGTATGGAGTATTTTTATGTAAGTGGGCTCATCTGTTTGTAACCTGCTTTGCCATGTCCAAAATAGATACATATTAAAAATTACTAGTATGCATTAGTGTAAAATAAAGAGGCAGTGGTAATGAACTCCAAAAAGAAATTTACCTACTAATCAGTTATAATTATGCCCGAGGTTATAAAATTTGGGGGCATGAGTTTTAACATGTATGTCCACATGTGGGCAGATGTATTAAAACCTCTCTGCTTTCAGAGGGGCTTAATCTTTGCAGCTTTAACCACCACCTTTGGAAGCTGTGGGAACTCCCTGCTTCCGAGATCATTATTTTGTAGGTATCTAAATAGACACTCTGGTATATTAATTACTTCGGGTTCCTACCTTATTTTTATTTTTTTTAATTTATCAGTCAAACCAGCTGTAAATTTATTAACAACAGACTTATGTAGTAAATGAGCTGCTTAATAATAAAGTAACTTAACAAATTAAGGAGGACAGAAATATAAAAATGGTTTTCAAAGCCCAAAAATAAAGCAGAAAATAGAGCCAGGATATCTTGCTAATCATGTAGTATTTTTTAGGATGTTACAATTGTAAATTTATTTTATTGCCACAGCAGGATTTTGTGATATGTACCATATTACAAGTGTGGAGGTTAGACCACTGTAAAAAACATGGCACAATGCCTTTCATTTTTGTCTCTGGTGTATTCTCACTGTTGCACCATCTCCTCCTTGTGTGGCTGTCACTCAACATTGTTTGCTGGAAACTTTGGCAAAATCTTCTGACAAAATAACTCTAAAACCAGTATTTGAACTAGGCATTTAAGAAAATGATATAGTTTATTCTCAATGATCATGATAACTAAACTTTTTTTGTGTGAATCAATTTCTTCCTAGTGTTATTTGCTCTTGAAATCCTTGGGAATTATATTCTAGTGGCATCTGTTAACACTGTTGCACTTAACATGTAATTAGGAAGGCAAAAAAAGAAAACAGAAAACAAAAACCCATGCCAATCTAAATGTGCTTGAAAGGTACCAGATTGATAACTGTGGAGAATTGAGTCCTGTGTTTATCCTCTGAATTAGTGCAGCAAAATCAATGGCAGCATAAACTTGCTCATGTCACCCTGAAATGTCTTGTGCTCATTCAGCTGAGAGGGTTGCTTGGGCTTTGTTTTGCTGACAGTCCTTAGGATCCCAGTAGGAATGATGCGAAGGAGGCCATCCTGTGGTGAAAGAACTGTACTGAGACCACTAAACTCATTTCAATTACATTTCTGACCATCTGTCTGAGGTCAAACTTTTGGTTGTACTTTGCAGTTCCAGCATAGATTACAAATGGTGATTTTGAATTAAAAGGCTTTATAGTGCATTTCCAATATCTTAGCTATCTAATGCCCTGGTGTGTTTTATTTAATGCATAAACTTCCATTGACACGACAGAGCCAGAGGCATTACAATCTATCATGTCAAGGCTTCATACATTAACAGTTCTTGTTAGCACGCGTTGGCACAGTACACTGTAATAGTTCTGAATTATGCTAATGATCCATGGATAATGGGTCACAAGGAGATTTTTGAACCGTACCTTTAAACCAATGCCACAGTGCTTTTAGGATGTGTCAAAGTGCATGGAAGCTTGGCACTATAACACGCTTTAATGCATCTTCAGAGCACCTTATCTTGTATGCTTTGCTTTAATTGAGATTAAATGGCTTTGAAGGACCTAACACAATTTCAAGGACAATGCAATATCTCATATTCTCAGTGAAAGGTTTTTAATGTATTTCCTTAAAACCAAGACAAATATTCTATACGAACACATTATACCAAACTGATGTTAAAGGTCTGCGTCAAACTTAGAGAAGCCAATACAATTTGAATTAAAAGCATGGCATGGTATTCCTGAGGCTATGACTAGGATGGGGTGAGAGAATTACATAGGATCTTGGGTTCTGAAAGAGCACCAGTTAGCAAAGTAACAACAGAAGCAAAACCTCTTTTAAAGAAATTAGAGGTGCCTAGATCCTGTGGAAGGTCAGATTGAATTTGTTCCAAGGAAATATTGTGAGAATATTCTTCTGGGGGAACATACTCTAAATTCTTTGCATGATGACAAGGCAGGGGCAAAAGCATCCTGAAAATTTGATTTAGTTTGTCCCCCAGTCATCACTACATTCCTGTAATAACGGTTTAAGAAAATGTAGACAGATATATGAAAAGAGAAATGACAAAAAAGAGACTCATTCCCCCTCCCCTTTTTTGCAATTTCAGTTTAATATTTAGCATTTTATTTAGTTGCAAACTTGTCCTCTCTGCCTTGGTTCAATAATGATATAAAGGTGCTGCAGTATCTTGGAAGATGTTGTTGTATTCCAATAATGATTACTGTGTAGTTTCATGACCCTCCTGAGCTTACATTGGAGGACTCATTGGCAAAACTGCCATCATATCACAAGGATGTGAAGTGTAATACTACCAATTTTTTTGAATTATTCATTAGTCGGAAGGAAAAAGAAGCAACAAAGACACAGGCGGCTTCTTTTTACTTATGGTTTTACTACTCTTCATATTTTTTAAGTGAAGGGAATACAATTCTTCCATCTTTTCCACAACAACTCAAAAAGAAAAGAAAATGTGTATGCTTGAAAAGTTGGGATTTCTGGGAATACAATTTCCTCTTTTAACTTGCATTTTAACATAAGGTAAAACATTTTTTTGACAAGGTAAGTAGAGTAAACAAAGATCAGTGAGAAAGCAGAAATTATTGAAGTACTGGAAAAACTGCTGCAGGCTACTTTTTCACACATTGCTGCTCAAGTCAGGATTATGCTATGACAGTTCTAACTCTCCTGCTGACATCCTTATAGACTCTATTACATTATTTACTTCTTGTAAAATAACATTCTATTACAGCTCCTTCATGTCCTGCTGCTATTCTAAGTTCAAGGGGAAGAAATTCTGCTCAACCATAATTCCTGACTTCCAGCTTGTTAATACAGCTCCAAGGAGATCATTATTAAAAAGACTTATATGCAGCCTCTATTTCATGCCCCATTTTCTGTTGCAGTACCAACTGTATTTCTGGGGTGTTGGTCTTCACGTAGATCAACAGCACTGCATAAGATGCATTAGCCTGTGTCTTGAAGTATCAGATGAAGCATGCCCCACCCTGTGCTGAAGATGTAATGTCATTTTTATGTCCGTAAGGGGGAAAGCATTCAGATATTTTGCTTTTTCATTGCAGGGAAAAATGAAAGCAGTCATGTAATCATACCTGATTTCCAAAGAAAAAGAACTGATTCTCAGTAGACTTGCCAGGAACATTTGTCAATGAAAGAGGGTTAACAGCAGACAGGTTACTTGAACACTCTGAAAATTGGCTTATGTCTGTTTTTCAATGTCAGGAGATAATCAAACACATCACTGAGTCCCACATAAGGAGTCTGTTGGAGCTTGTTTTCTGGGAAGACATAATTATTAGGACACAGAAAACGAATTTGCCTACTGTCTCTGAATTCTCACTGTTAAGTCCAGCTAGCAACTAGGTGTACCACTAGCAAAATATTCCCACAGTATTGTAGAATGCTCCCAAAGAACCAGCCTTTGAAAAGTAGTACTTTCATGACTGCCTGAAATCACCCTGGCCAGTCAATCATCAGCCCTGCTGCTTGCAGTGTGAATCTTGAAAGCAGCACTCAACACTTGAAACTCAACTGGCATCAAATCAAACAGCAGTGACCATGTGCTTAGAGATAGTCAGAGGACAGGGAACCTCTGGCACACCACACACAGTTCTAAGCAGTGCACTTCATCAGCTTTCAAAACCTGTTTGGACCATTCCTAATGAAATTTAGGTAGCATTTCATCAGTAATAATACAGACAATGTGATAATTATCTAATTATCCAGTCCTTGGGAAGAGATACTTTATAAACTTCCCAGAAAAAAGTTAATCATATGTGCTTTTTCTTCAAAGCAAACAGTGAAACAGCTGGAAAATCAACACCAACTGCAGTAGCATTTCATGATGTAAGTGGTGGGTCCTGCTAAGAGCAGTGCAGAGCATCTGGCCATTGATCTCTGAAGTTTGGCAGGGATTGTGTGGGAATTAGGGTGACTTTTGCCTCTTGCCTCTACCTGAACCAGGATTTCAGTCACTGTCTCTATTATTTTCACAGTTAGCTGAGCAGCTTAAAGTTATGGCACTGAAACTGGGGATAAAGTTACATACGTGAGTGTGCTGTCAGAAGCTGGTGATTGTTAACTCTGTCTTCATGGTAATGGACATGGCTAATTAAATATCTCATTGTCATGAGAAGATTCTCTGATGATCCTTCACAGAGGCAAGAGGTGAGAGTGGCAGGAGGTCCAATCTAAACAGTATGATTACTCTTTCTACTACAGTAATCAAATGGAGAGACACTTGCTGTCTCTTTCAGATATTAGACTATTGATCAATCCAAAAGAATTATTTTTATTCCTAGTACCCTTTGATTTCATGGGAGTTTGGGACAGATTCCTATTATTTTACTTCACAGCCTTCTTGGTGGGTTAATCTGTGGAGTCCCTGGATGGGTCACACAGGCACAAGTGCAGGCCACGTATTTATTACTGACAAAGAAAAAAGCAGGTTGCTTGCTAGTGCTGCAAATTTTCATTTCCCTTACAGATGGAAGGTGATCCACTTCTTCATCCCCTTACCTCTCTATCTCTCCAGTCTGACCTGCTTTTTCTGTAAGAAATGTTGATTCTTCTATGGGAAACACATTTTGAAAGAATTTCAATAAAAATACCATGGATATCTGACCAGCTGTTAAAGTCATTTAGTTCAAGTGTCTGTGGAATGTTTTTAAGACCCAGTGTCCCAGCTCAGTTTGCATTGGTAATCCAATCTCTGAACCAGAGAGTTATTATATTTATCTGTTTGGGTTTGGGTTTTTTATACCACCAATTACTGTTATCAAAATATGTTAAATTAACTGTGTTCTAGGAAAGCAGACAATTTCGCTGTAGACTGATAAATATCCGATTATAAATGAAGCTACCTTTTATTTATTGCAAAGGCTAGCACATTCATCAGCATGCCTAATTAAAATTTAACAATTAATAAGCAGTGGCAAACCCTGTGCGAAGGTCAGTAGCAACCTAAGCAAACTTATCAAAAATGCAAAGGGGTTTAGAGTTTTTAAAAAGTTCATTCTGTCCTTAATTAACAGATCTAATTACAGCTCTGCCATAGCAAAATGCAAAATGATCTCTTCAAAAGACAAGAAGTCAAAGGTTTAATAGTGCAGATAACCTTCTTCTTCAGTACATAGCAACCCAAGTGTAGAGGGGAATTTTACCAAGCAGTCAACAGAGTTGATTGGATGGCTTTGACAGAAATTAAAGCTAAGCAATACATAGAAATCCCCAAACAACAAAAGAATTGAGAGGGAATAAAAACTCTCTTGTGTCTTGGGATTTGAAATAACACCAAGTCAAGACTTTGGATAATCTCCTTTCTTAGCAAGTTGTCAATGTATTTATTCTGTGACCTTTGCTGGTTAGTTTTGAATAACACTTTCTGTTCTATAGGCTGCATGTGTTTAATTATCACCTCATTCATCCAAAATGGACAGTGCAAAAATCAAAGATAATCCAACATAGTAGAGCTGAATACAGTAGAGTGAAACACCTAAAATTTTTCCAGTTAATAGTCAGCATTTAGGAGTTGAAGGGCAATTTTCCAACTTTCACTGAAGGGTTTAGTTATGCATTTCTTCTTCAAGAAGACTAAGAAAAAACTGAGAATTATGTTCAGAGTTTTGCAGGAAGAGTCTGGAAATGAACAGAACTGGATTCATCAGTAAGCGATTAAATCTTCCTGGCTGATTTATGTGGGCAAGGGTCATTACATGTGGGTAATATAAAGTGGCTGAAAGAAAAATTAGACTGCTTAAAATTAATAATATATAGCTGAAATGAATTGTTACTATTCATCTTTACGTTTGGATTAGCAGAAAGAACACCAGTATGAGACGCAAGATCTTTTCAGGGAAACCTGACCTATGTGAATATCCTTTTTGTTCCTTTCATGTCTTGCCACTGACAAAGAGAATGTAGACCCATGGAACATAGGTACATAAATTAGAAACAATTGAATCTCAGTAATTATCTTGGAGATGCTCAAAAACACAGGAGCCATATTCATCTTATACTGGAAACGAAGTATATCATAACAAATATTTCAACCAAAAGGCTCATTAAACACAACACGAAAATGGAGAGTCTGTTCTGAGCAATCTCCATGAATTGTCCTCTGGCTTTGCAGCTGTGATATTATGACCTGAATTAATTTTGTGTGGTGTGATAATTTTCTGTTGGTTGTACGAGTAAAAAAAATGAAGCTCGCTCAGACTGATGAACATTTTAAGACTTCAATTCTTTTTTTTAAAAAAAGAACATAATCTCCTGTTTTTAAACTGCCTGGCTTGAAGCAATAGGTAGCATCAACCATTAATAACATGCTATACTAATGTGGCCTCATGCTAGTCCTGTGTTATATATTTGAAAGCAGAAAAGGTAAGGCTTTTAAAAGTAACAAACATATTATTTTTCTACTCAAAGGAGCCAGACATCCTGTGTGGTCGTGATGTGATCCCCACCTCACCTTTAAGGAAATAATACTGATCTATCAAAAATGTGGGTGCTCAATAAGAGTTTTATCTGCTATTTGGTCCTTCTCTGCATCCTGCCTCAGTAGAGGAGACAAAACTGGTCCTGCTATGTTGCTTAAAAACACAGATAGTAGAAAACAGATACAGCATTAGCAAATTCCTTTCTTTGCTAACACTTGCTTTAAGAAATGAACGTAATTACTTGAGTTCTGCTGATGGGAAGTGAAATATAAGAGGTAAGCATTATTACTGTTACTGTTATTATTATTATTATTGAAGTAGCAGGAAGTGCAATGCTATAAGAGCTCTTCTAAGCAGTCACTCCCTCTTACAGACCATTAAAGGTTCACTTCACGCTTTCTCTTTCTTCCAGACTGAATCCTGAATCGTTAATTTTCCACTTGACATTCCTAAAAGAAAGCTTTTTTTGAAGGAAAACCTTCTCTTGATGTGTGAATGCACCCTGAAGATGTTAATCACCAGAGATGGAAATTCAAGACAAAAAGCTATCCAGGTACCTTGAATTTATTGAGATTTGAAAGCAGTGAGATGCAAAGATTTTTTTTTAATTTTCCGGCACCATACAATGTCCAAGCTTTAGACAATATCCTTTACTGATAGCAATCTAAGCAAAGTTGTTAAAAATATTAAATGGCCCGAGACACTATATGAAAGGGTGATAAATTAGATTGAAGAGCAAACCAAACCCTTCCTCCCTCCCCTCCCTTGCCAAACTCTGTCAGTTTACAGATCAACTAACTTTAAAGATAAAATTTAGAGACAATTGACAGTAGGGGTAAGTACAACCTTTGGGCTGTGCAGATAAGATACCTCTAATGAAGAAGTGTTTGTTTTAAAATACTACCTACCTCTATAAACTTTTTTTGTATTTCTCTTCTTTCCCCCTTCCTTTCCCCTTTTCCTTGCTGTTTTCCCTTTTCTCTCCTTTCATTTCTCTCTCAGTGCTCACCAAAATACAAAATAAATTCAGGGATCTTAAAATGTTTTTTTAATATTTTGTTCAGAAGAGACACCCCTTCCCTGTGTGCAGATATCCTTCCCAAAATAATTTCTTACTTTCTTTTAAGAATGTCATAGTGATGCGAATGAAAGCAAGTGATTTTTCATTTTCAGTCTTCTGTGAAGCTTTTTCTTCCTCCTTTCCTAACCCATCACAAGTCCTTTCCAAATTAAAGCAAACACATGAAGCAAATTGTGAATTTTGCT
Organism: Podargus strigoides; assembly: GCA_028020825.1. Classification (NCBI taxonomy): domain Eukaryota; kingdom Metazoa; phylum Chordata; class Aves; order Caprimulgiformes; family Podargidae; genus Podargus; species Podargus strigoides. The sequence goes on from CM051630.1 coordinate 15,823,874, forward strand.
TAGCTGTTAACAAATGAAGACCACCCATCTCAAATGTTCTCATGCTCAGAAATTCTGAATATCTCATGCATTATTGCCCTCTAGTGTTACTTCAAAATGTATGTAGAAGATTCTGTCTGTAAAACTGAACAAGAGACAGGGTCAGATCTGAACATGAGAAGAGGCCATATATCAATGAAAAGAGGCATTTTGCAATCTCTTGATTTCAGTTGGGTCAGTTATCTAAGGTCTTTACTAAGAATCAGTGGTTTGAATATTCATTACCACACAAAGGGAGTGGGGGAAGCACAGGGTTCTTTATTTGGCTCTCCACTATTTTCTTCGTACTCCAAAGAGGATACCACAGGTGCCATATGGACATTCTGATCTAATCCCACTTTTCCTGTGGCTGAAAGTTTCTCAGGGAGTTTCAAATGCTTGGTTTAGTGATGGGTCAATATAAATAAAATAAGTAAACATGGCAGAGTGAGGTCAGAACAGCTTTGTTGTAGAATGGCATGAACAAATCGGCATGTGACCTATTATCATGTCTGTTCATGAGACTTAGTTTTTTATCAAAGAATCGGGAAAAAGTAAATACTTATAACTTTCTATGGAAATATTCCAAGGCTTTCCAATTTCTAGGGAAATTTGCAAGTTGAAATAAAGAAAAAATTACTTAAGTCCCAATTCTTTCCTTACATCTAAAACAAATTATTGATGCAAACAGTCCCAGACTATGAGGGAGTGTGGATCCAGATCTGCCCTCTCCATGAAAGTAGGGACGAAATAACTACTGTCCCCCTGCCAGAGAAAACTGTAGACAGGCTACTAGCAGTCTGCTACAGTTTCAGTGGGTGCTGAAAATTATGATCCTGTATCACTGTTTAGATAACTCATTCGGCCTGATCTAATAACATACTGGCTAGTTGCAATTTTAAGTAAAAGCGATCAATGGGAATATTCAGTTTCTTCGAAAATGAGACCTCTAAAATCATTTATAGGTTGGTATTTAAATGGTGTTCAGTGTTATTACCAGGCAGGCATAAAATACTACATATTTACTCATTTTACCAATCTATTTCCTTATTTGATGGAGGTTTGCTGGAAAGTATATAATGCAGTTTAGTGGATAAAGTTTTACCACCTGTGGGACACGAAGAGTTCGAATTCTGGATTTCCTGTGTTATGTTGTTTTCCTGTGCTTCATTTTTCCCATCTAGAAAATAAGATGATGAAATAATTCTCTTATGTAGAATTCTTTGAGATCTGTAGATGAAAATGGTCCATCAGAGTTGGGTTTTTACTAGGTAATATCTAGACTTCCTTTGAAAACTGCACATAATAGGGTAAATGACTAGATTTTTAAAATTTTCTCCAATCTCACAATAGTTTTTCAGAAAAATTCTTGAACCTTCCTGAAGGTTTCACACTCAGATCAGCAGGTAAATGCATTTTCCTCAAACCATGCATCATATACATTTTGCTGCCATTTAGGGGGGAGGTTTGAAGGAAAGATCCAGAGGACTCGAGCCAAGAGTCCCAAAGTGATCCATGCAAAGTACAGCTTCCAGTTCTCTCACAGGTGCTTTCATCCTGTGCTCATGCAGGAGCTCACATGCACCACTAGAAAAGGTTTTGCTGGCAAAATGCTGATGAAATCCAGCAAAGAACTCTTTGCTCATATCTTATTCAAAATCCAGAAAACAAGACACAAGCTGAATCACGACAGCCTAGCTGTTTACAAACAATATGTTTTTTACATATTCATATTGTGCATGATTTTTATCTCATACTGATTGCACAGCTGTATACTGCAGTTAACTTCAATGACATAGTGCGACCTGTCCTAATAAAAGGAACAGAATCAAAGCAATATTAAATATCCCATTACCTTTTGTGATCTATTAATCTGTTTCTTTAAATGTGAAAGGGGTCTGTTCTATATGTTCTTTTGCCTGCCATATAAGGGCACTGATGATTAGACTTCTAAAGTCATTTGGGCACTTGTCATGTTCAATATCTCCTGGAATTTTCAAAACAGCTGAGGCACTTCCAGATTTAAAGGATTTTGACAAGAGTGAGATATTAAAAATTTTCAAAACTGTCAATAGGCATTTATCTACATCTTTAGAAATGAAATGCCTTTCAAAATGTGACCTTAATCCCTTTCTGAGCAGACCATGACATCCTAGTACTGGGTGTGTTACATGACACTTTTAAAAGACACTTAGCCAACATTTTTACACATCTCCTTGACCTGCCTGCAAGAAGTCTGCATACAGACAACTTAGAGAGGATGATTTAAAATCTGAGCTTGAACAAGACACTATTTCTCTAAAAGATTGCAAACGTCTCTAACATTTCATGCTCTGAAGCTCATTTTTTTAATGATGCTCATAACTAGATTTTTATGGTGAATCTTTATGATTCAGAGATATCAAATCTCAGAGTGATTTGTGTCCCCCCTTAGCTATGGTTATAGCTTTATAGTAATCTTAGGATGTGCACTGGTTGTTTTTTATATTCAAGCCTGTTAAAGGATTTATATCTGAAGCTAAATGGGTAAATGTACTGCAGGTTGCACATTTTCCTAGTACATTATGAGGCCAATCATCTTCGTGTGTGCAGCTGAAGTGAGAGGTTTTCCAGAGAGGAGTTCCACTAGAGTCAGGGAAGACTTCAGAGCAGCAGCAAAAGTGTCTGAAGAATTACTTCATAGCCCACAGCAAGTGCAGCCTTCACAGTTGTAAACACTTGTCTCCACAGAGGAATCTGTCGAGGTAAGCACAGCATAGAGGCACTTGGCATAGCTCTTCATGTGCGTTAAACACATTTGTATCAACATGAGAGGAGCTTCCCACAACCCAACAAAAGACACAAACGGTGTGGAAATAAGCTCTGGCTGTTCACTTTGTGTTCTGAGCAGCACAGTTGTACTGGCTGCTACTAATGAAACTGCCAGCTTGTCTCTCTGAGTAAAGGAACTGAACACAGTGCATAAGCTACCTTCACCTGCTGGCTCTGGGACACAGCTGCCTTTGGGCCGTGACTGATCTTGTTGAACTCCAGATTTATTATAGAGCCAGTCACAGTAGTAGCATATATAAGGAAGGTTGCACCTTCACCTCTAATTTGAACTGGACACAAACAGGATATTTTTCGTGGTCAGAATGCAAGGATTGTTTAACTTTTGGGGGATTTATTATTTAACTTTTGCATAGGCAACCTAGACTGGAAGGTTGGCTGCTGAAGAGCGTGAGAAAATTCTTTTGAGTTTGAAAAGCCTACAGGTCATTGCTTGCACCTACCTGTCCCTGAGTTCCTTCTGGTCAAAAATGGAGCCATGTATAGTGATCCCTTCGTACTCATTAGATCTGTTCCCTGTGTGCCGTTTTCCTTTTACATGGCAAAAACAATTTCCAGGGCCCTTTTGCTCTTGTTAGTCCTGTAGAATAAACAGAAGGGTAGTGAAGTAGTTTGGATGGTTTTTTCCTCTCACATTAACAAAAGAGTTTTAACTAAGATGCCACTTCAGAAGAGCAGTAACAAAACACACAAGGAGAACATAGCTGTGACTTTCAGAGTTTGAAGGGCTGTCAGCAAGAGAAAAAGGTGTCTACCTGTAAAGCAGGCAAATTTATTCTGTATGACTTTGAGAGAAAATAAATTTGGAACTTCATAATGCTATTTATTCAGAGTCACTTTTCAGCACAACACCACTTCTTAAAGTTCTCATAATAGTCAGTAGGAATCTCATAAGCATCTCAATGCACCTTACATTCTTACCTCTGTCAAGAGTCAGCAACTAAGTTTATAACAAGACCTATCTTCTTTTATTTTGCTGGAGAGACTCTTTTAATCAGTTCACAGTTGCCTGGTATGTGTCTAATTTTATGCAGCAAGAAAAAGATGAGCATATCCGTACTGACTTAGAAAGTTCAGAGATATTTTGCTTTGAAATTTACAAACAGATAGGATCCATGACTGGAATTACAAATGTAGATAAGCATAACACATTTAGAATTGCATTTCTTTTCTTCTAAATTGTTTCTCTGCAGCTTGTCATTGCTTGTGTAATATATCAGCAGACTCAGGACAGGCACAGTAACAGAGATGTCATTGAGCCGCATTCAGAGTGGGATACAAACTCTGGTTTCATATATGCAAATACATATTTTCAGATTCTTGACATTTTAAAAGAAAGCTGTATGTGAGATATATGGGAGAATAATGAGAAACAAACAAACAAAAAAAAAATCAGCTTTAAATACATTCCTACCACTACATGTGAAAAATCTCCATTGCATTCTGTAGAGTTTAAATCTGTACTAAGAAGAAAATTTGGCCCTGGAAATAGCGCAAACTACATTTTGTATGTCTAGCCAGGAGCATGCTGAGCTAGAAGAAGAATTGAGTCTATGTCATTTAGGACCATAGTTTCTGTCTGAAGTCCCATAAAACAGTATGAGAGAGGAAAGCCTTTTTTAAGCATCGTTCTTTAGCTCAGGAGCTAATGTCTTAAGAGTAGTATTATGTATACCTCCAAGCAGATATTTAGGACCTAATATATTTTAATGGAAGCAATTTGATTCAAGACTTCAAATGTTAAGTGATAGCTCATACAGGGTTTTGAAGATCCAAGTAGCTTAAACCTTACTCATTTTGGTACCTGGGGTCAAGTTCCTCTTCATTCCTGTCTGTAAGGTCTGAGTACATGTAAACTGCTCTCCATGTACCTGGGTTTCCTCTAACTAGAGAGCAAGAAGAGGTTCAATGTGTGGGACTGTATCTCTTATCATAGAGTTTGGGTTCAGATCCTCTGAGTTACATGGCTCTCAGCTGGCATGAGAAGCAGTGGATAATAGGTGCTTGAGCTTATTTAGGATCTGGACCTCAGATGTTGGCACTAACTAGCTTTTTAAATCACTGCTGAATGAAAGCGCAGAATGAAAAAACTTTTTACCCTCAACATAGTTCTTTCCAAATTGGTATGAGGTGTTTGCTGAGGATAGAAAATATCTTGAACATACTGTACTTGCACTATACCTGTTCTGTAGCTACGCAGAGAACTCACAGTTCTGGCATCTCTCCCGGACTCTGCAGTATGTTCACTTTCAGTTTCAACCAGTTTAGTAGTGAAAGATCCTTCCTTGGCAGTGGCTACAAATATCAGAATTCCCACTGTGAGGAAAAGTTTAAATATTCAGAAATTCCCCTTCTAAGCATTAGCTAAAAATCACTATAAGAAATTCTGCTCTTGTCTATGTCTTTATTCTTGTGAATAAAGACAAAACCATAAAACCTTAAGAAAGATCTGTCTTTGACCTTACCCTTGCCTGGACTGGACATACACATCTAGAACTAGAGTCTCATTAGGCAGCAGCTGAATGTGTTTGCAAGTTTAATGATATGCTGTCCAAGCTATTCAATTGCAGTACTAGAGCTTAATCACACTAGTAACAAGCTTTTAGAGATCTGGAAGCCACATTCTGCTCATACCTGCTACTTTTCTTTTTACCTGTTACAGTGCCCTTGGGCATCTGCTAGTTTTGGCAAATTCAAGTTGACATTATCTTAGAGAGGCAAGAGAAGACCACAGCTGCATGCTCTAACTGTAATTCCCAGAGAACCTGAACTGGGCCAGGGATGGAAAATTAAGTAATTCTCTTGGTCCGGTATAAAAAGGTCCAGTATAATAAGTGCTGTTTTCATTGACTGTTTTTATAATAAAGGGTAGGCCTTTAAGGGAATGCCTTTAGGTAAAAGAGCTGTTAGAAAAAGTTCTTCAGAAATTTTCAAGCTGCATGCGGTGATTCTTGATTACAGCTTTGTAGTGGTCAGGCTGAAGAGAATTATCCCTTTGTTCCTAAGCTCTTTGTTTAGAGTTTAGGAAATTACTTGTCTTTCTAACAAGGCTGTAACTGTAAGCTTTGAAACTGTAGTTGACTTGATATGTTCTTGGCTTGCTGACTTTGCTTTATCCTCTTAACAGAATAAATGATCTCATGTAATAACAAACCTGACAGATCTTCATAATTGATCACTATTCCTCACGGATGAAGGGCACAGGATGCAAACAGAATGAAGCAGTGCAAGTATTCTGCAATGTAAGTATTGATCCTTTTAATAGCAGTACTGCTTTTCTCTGTAAGTGCTCACCTCAGCGATAAGAAATTATGAGGGAAAATAGAAGTGGGAAGTAAAATTAGACTTAAATGAAAAAAATATGTAATTGGTAACTCAGTGAGAGCCAGCCAAGTAGTCTCTCATTGCCTGAGGGTTCAGCTTTACATAAAGCCCCTAACTGTATCAATAGATTCCTTTTGGACTACTGAAGGCTAAAACAAGTATAAGTGGGGGAGGAGAAATGAGTCAACACTGCTTGTAGTAGACACAGGTTAGTAGTGTTTTCAAAACCCATTTATACAATTAAAATGATTTACAGATGAGTGATTGGCATAGGCTAAGAGGTGCTGTGGGTAATGGGTAGAGTGGTGTGAGGAGGGCTGCTCACACCTCTTGCAGCAAAATTATAATCTAGCAAATTGTGCTTTCAAAGCCTGATGTCCTTGATAAACAAGGAATGGCAAGCCTTATTAAAGTGTAGTCCAATCGTTGTTATAACCTGCTACTGGAAGAGATAGGTGTCAGGTTCTGTTATCGCTGAAGTTTTCACAGCATCCGAATGATCTCTTTTGAGGTGTGTGAGCAGGCGCATTGGCACGTATGTGCACACCTATTCCCAAACCTGCAAAACCACTGCAGGAACCCTTTAACCTGTTGTTTCAGCTTCTCTCATACATCACTGTTGTCTCACAATCTGCTCCCACAGAGCGTGCTGCAGTTGTCTAACAAATTTCACATTCAGATAGTTGACTCACATTACACTCCACAGGGTCATATAAATGTTCTGAAACTGACAGATGTGATTACAAGTTAGTTGGGTAAGATGAGGACCCCTGGGCACAAATCTCGGACGTACCTGAAAATTTTTTTGGCAGCAGTGACTAAATCTATCCCAAGCCTACAAGGTCAATTTGCAGCTCAGTTGCCATCCATATTTATCTGCCTCACACATTGAAATTTTACTATGACAGTGATTGGATCTCTAGGAGATACGTCAAGTAGACTGTTTCCATGGGTAGCCTGTAATCCTCATTCTCTTGAAACAATCCAGGATATGTCATTCTCCTGGTGATGCCATTTTATGTTAAGTTTTTAAAAAAAAAAACAAACCCAAAACATTTTTATAGTAATAGAATTCACCTTGTTTGCAAATCTCAATGGCTTGTAACTTGGTAAGCCTTGTTCGCAGCACTGTCACCAAGTGTAGGCATTGTTCTGATAAACAACAAAGGGAAAGGGTTGGCTGCTAGAAGAGACAAAGAATACAGTGTGACATCATTAAGTAACTTAAATTTCTTATGTTAATTGTGACACGTCATATTATGGAGGCACTTAGGAACAGAAAAAATACGGAAGACATGTAAAACCCTGTTTACATATACAGCCTCTTTTCTCCTAAGCACTTTCAGTTTCTGATGATTTGTCAGTAGGATTTTCTGCTCAGAACTAATAGATTTAATCATAGTAATAGTATGATAAACCACCAGATAACTACAGTTACAAAAGGTGTCATTCCTACATGTATCATGCAGATTTTAGAACCGATAGCAACTTTAGAAGCAAGGTGGTGAGGGGAGGAAGTCAAACTGTTGAAACTGGTTTTAAAATATTTAGCAAGTTTTGAAGTATTTAGTATGAGGTGTATTTGAGAAGTTTCAGCTGAGTCTCTTGAGAGAACTGCTTCTCTTGGTCTGTGATCAAGGCAGTGCACGGCCTTGTGTGATACAGGGACATGCCTGAAATGGAAGAGGGTTTTAACTAGGGTTTTGTGATTCACTAAATGAAATGGCTGATTCTTTTCAACTCTCAACACAATCCACTTCTGAACTGCTAAATATTGGAGAAAATAAGACAGTCATTGCTTTGAAGTAGCTGTTTGATATTGAGACAATGCAGCTAGTATTTTTGTCTGCTTTTTTTTTTTTTTTTTCCCCAAGAACAAAAGCATGTAGAAGAAAGGGAGGTTGCTCAATGGCTTGGAGAAACTGATATTTTTTTGTGGTACACAGCAAAATGAGCACTGAAAGGGAGGGAAAATAACTTCCTCTAGCTCTGTCTTATATGTGTTCCTTAAGTTATGAAATATCCATGTAGCATAAGCATTCAGCATTCAAACTCTGTCACTACAACTAACTGCAACAAGGGCTTAATATAATGTACGCTGAAGTCAACAGGAGTCTTTCCATCACCTGGAATGGATGTTGGATCAGGTTCAGCACAACACAGAAATGCAACCTCTGCAGCTCTTACTCTCAGAGGTGCTCTCCACTACGTCAGCTGAAGTAAACTCTCTGAGTTGATATTGTCATCTGCATACTGAACACATAAGCAATTCTGCAAAATAAGCCATGTGCTAGAAAGTAGTGATAGGCACTAGAGGCAAGTAAGTACATGCCTTCAGAAGCACCATCTCTGTGCTGCGTGTGTGCTTGATGTGCATTATGCAATGTTTCTGCTCAGCAGAATTAGTATTTTTATTCTGTATTTAATTTTGATATTTAATCAAAAGACTGTATTTTATAGTTCTTCAACAAAGAGTGCTCCTAAGACAGGGAACTAACATGCAGGGCAACAGACATGCAGAGGTTTTTTTCTAAACCTATACAACTGATCTCTTGTGTGACCCAAGACAAAGTTACTATAGCTTTCTCCATCATTATTCAATTACTAAAATAGCAGTAACACTTAACTAGGGGCCACAAAATGCTACCAGTGTTACATTGTGAATGTGCCTTCCTGCCATTCACAATCTGGAATCCTACTCCTGCAAAACTTTGCTTTTTATTTACAGCCCTCTAAGTACATTTCTAGAGCTAGATAATACAGTCTTTGTCAGAGGTACAAGCAATAAAATATTACTATATAGCTGGCATCTCTGAAGCTGGAATACAACCCAATCAAACTGACACAACTGATAAAATTCAGTGCTGCAACTCTTGCAAAGTCTTTGCAGCACTCTGAAATACTCGACTACAGAATGGTCCTGAAATCAGTAAGGCTTTGCCATAAAAACACACTACATCATTGCCAAGGAATAGTGTCCTTCACTGCACTGATTTAGTGCTCCATGCCAACCCTGTTCTCATCAGGAACCTGGTCACAGGGGACAACTCAAAGTGTTTTGCTGCTTTTAAGTAAGAAATCTAAATTAGTAGAAGCTTCAGGTGTAGGCGTATATTTTCTTTCGCTGCCAGAAGTCCCTCTGTCCTTTGTATCAATAAAACCAATTGATTCTAAATTTGCTAATCCTGTTGGAAATGGTTTTATTGTACTCTCTCCGAGACTAGTAAATGGGGGTGAGGAGTGGTAGTTACAGTAGATGCAGTAGGATGTAGGTGATGAGTCTGAAGTCCAATATGCTGGGGTTTTTTTGTTTGAAGAAGTAATCTAAGGCTACATTATAAACGTACCTTCAGCCTTAAGTATGTTTTGTTTATCACTTGTTTCTTGAACATATAACTTTGTATTAGGTAGCAAAGTATTTCTTCCTATGCAGAGGAAGAGAAAGTTTTGGTCTCATGCTATCACGGTACATTTGATGGCAGGACAAAATATTAACAATATTAACCATATGTCTCTTTGAGGTACCTGTGGTGACATGGTACGTAACACCACAGGCATCAGGCCTCCTATATAAAACCTGTTAATTTCACTGACTCTTGTAGTTTATTGAGCCTGGAAACTTGTTCAGTAACTACCTAGCTTTTAACCACTTAGATTTTTTGTCCTCCCTTCTACCTCACAGGAGCAACGTAAATTTCAGTGAGAGATGATTTAAAATGTTTTGAAATAACATGGTATACGTTAACTTGCAAGTGTCAAATATAATTAGACCTGATGGGAAGGACGAAAAAGACTACATTTTGTGCCATGCACAAATGCATTGTTTGTAACACGAGCTTGCAGAAAGACTCCCGCCCCAGCACGTTTCCTACTGCTTTTCCATATTGCTGCAGGTGATACTAGAGAGCCAGACAAGAAGAAACAGATTTTACTTTTTCAAAGCTGCATCTTTCCTTCTTTTATCTAATCTCTGCTTATCTCTTGCTGCTGTTCAGACCCCCCTCTAGGAGGAAGATTAAAGAGCTATATGGAAAAACAAAGGAAATAACAAGAATGTTTTATTTTAAAGAAATCTTTCTCAGAGTCTCTGCTCTCAAATGCTTACCTTCAGATTTCAATTTTGTTGTTTGTTTTTTTTGGTGTTTAAACACATTCTAGTCTGTCATATCGTTGTGGAATTTTGTGCCATTTCCAATGTCAGGAAGGGAAATCTGGGGCTTGAATTGGTTGTGTAAAGGTACAGTTACACAGAGAAGCAGATGGAGGAGAAAATGCTAGGTGAGATTTTCTGTCTGTCTAGTCACGCGTTCACTTAGTGTTTGTTTCCATCTGTCTTTGCCTGGCTTCCAAGATTGCATTGTGTATTTCTCTGTGCAGTTAAATGCCAGAGATCTGACTGAGTGTCAAACTCATGCTATGTTAGCTTACTTCAAGAAGAAATAATATTTAGTTATACTGAATTGGGTTGTGTTCAGCGTTTTTTATAGGATTTTTTTTAAAATATAGTTGCTTGTGGGTCTGCAGAAGGCTTTTATGACAGGTTTATTGTGTAGCCCATCTTAACTGAAGATATGTTACCTACAACGTAGGACACGTGCTTCAGGGGTTTTTCTTCAGTGCTCAATCTCAATTTGTTTTACGAGTTTTTAATCCTTATTCCCACTTCACAGATGGATTGCCTCTTCAAGCTTTTTTATTATTTTCTTTAAGATTTATTCATCAAAATACTTTTAGATTTTGTTATCATGGGAAAAGAAAGAATTCAGTAGGGTAGGTGGGCTTGTATACAGGTTATAAGGTGACTTTCGTGAATTCTAAGCAAGTGTGATCCTAATGGTAGGTGTTCCATTAGAAGGGACACAAACTTCTTGCCTCTGTCTCCCCAGCTGGAGCATGGAGATGCCAATGTTGCTCTCTCAATTGCAAATGTCTGGTTGAAGAGGGTAGTTACACAGTATTAACTGTTTACTGTTTTATACACCATGCTGACAGTTGTGAAGTGCTGCCGCCTCAGAAAGACTCACAAAACCTGGTGGTTTTAAGCTCACTTGACATTTTGTTCAAATAAACACCAGTATTTACACGTAACATGAAAATCTGCGTATGTGTATACATCAGAATGCAAAGTCTGCTGTTCAGATAACCAGGAGCTTTCAGTTTCAGGAGCTTTTCAGGACTGAAATGACCCAAAATAAACCCCAAACTGATAAAATGTCACAAAATCCTGCTCAGAATAATGATGGAAATATCCAATGAACTGAATGATGCTATGTGAACAGTTCTTGGATATGGAAAAACAGATATTTGTGAAATAGTTAAATGCTGCTAGGCATTGAATATCAATGCAGGATTTGTTCAGCTACAACATGCCACACAATCCTATCGGCACTTTCTATGCTATTGTGAAAAAAAAATTCATAAGCAAGTTATTTCTCGAGTTCTTCTCAAGACATCTCCTTTACTGTCTCAAGACAAACTTCTATTTCTTTGTGAAGCTTAAATATGTCACTAGTTTTTTTATTTATTATTATTTTTCACTCACTTGACAGTATTTTATGCAGTAGACTTCAGTGAAAGTAATCTGGGTAAGAATTACAGGATTAAGAAATGTAGGATTAGGAACTTTCTTCATAGAAAAAAATTGTTTTCTCGCTAAGCAATTATTTTATTGTGGTATAACTGGAAGGTCCCCAAAACTTCATGCCTGAATTTCTGAAAAGAGTAATTCCATCATGATCATCCCCATATGTTTTGTAAAAAGAAATAGCTGTCTGTACTCAATTTGCTTCAACAATAGGCATTAAAATATTTGTTATATATTTATAGTGGATACAGATACAACATGTATCTTCATGTCTTGTAAATAAATGCTTTTTCTGTTTGCTAGACAATTTCATGTTATAAGCCTTCCTGAGATACCATCCTATTGAAAGCCTAGCTGACATGTTTTGTTTCCTGTCTTTTTATAACATTTCAGTGGTTTGGGACCTGAATTATAATACATTCCTCAATCTGATTTATTTTGTTACTTTATTTTTAAAGTTGTATGGTCACCGCATTGTTGCTAAGATGTTCAGAGCGAAAAGAAAAATAATCTAGAGTTTTTCTTCAACCCATTTTGCAAACTTGGCAACACCAAGTTTCAAACTGGTGTTGGCATGTATGGTTCTCCACATTTTCTCAAGGGAATTTCCTGCTATGAGGAGGTTCCAATCTGTGTAAGAATACCACAGCCAGCTCCTTTGCCATGTTCCGTTAGATAATCTGAGGACACAGGAAAATTGTGTCTAATGTCTGCTGAATTCTGACCGTCTAGGTACGGGAGATGTTGTGTTGGAAGCTACCGTTATAGATTAGACTAGTTGCTCTGACTTCCCTGACTATGAGGACACTGTAATTGAGTTACTGATTACCTCAATGTTGACATTCCCATCTGTAGAAAATGTTCTCATATAGTACTCCCATCAAGCTATGCAATAATCGACTTCATCACCATTTTCCTTGGCACCTTTACATGCAGATGCAGAGATAACTGCACTATCTAAGAGGTTCTTATGAGATCCCTTAGGGTAGTGCTAATTCTTTAATGGCTACCACAAGTCATTCCAACAGCTCATTGCCATGTAGTGAGACACTGCTCACATTTCCTGTTGCCTTTTTCAGAGAAGAGAATGTTTCTTTTCTGAGAAATGCACTATATTCCCCTTAAGTGTTTATGAAAGAGGAAGAGATAGCCATTACACTGTCATGTAGGCTGTTTTCCCAACCCCACAGTCATCTGGCAATAAATACTTGGATAGGAGTAAGATGAAGTTGTGAAATTGAATCATGATATCTCAACAGATGGTCATAAGCAGCCTAAATATGATGTGAGCGCATCTCATGTTTGACTTGACTCTGAGAAGATTTGTACAGCTATGTTCCATCTTAAAAGGAAATACCTGAATACCTTTGCTATTCTGGATCTGTACTACATTAACTTTCAAAGATAAACAATATCTCCATTGCATTCTAAGGTAGGTTATTGGTTCTTCTGAGCCAGGAGGCATGTAAAAAATTACAAAAGGGAATAGGCTCCTATTGTTCAACCAGAACAAGCTGATGAATTGTATGTGAAAAGGGAGGTTAGAAGTATAAATATGTTCTACATCCTTTCCATGACAGGCTATGGAATATTTATTATAAATGAAGACATAAAGCAGGAATAATCTTCCCCATGACCTCACTGTGACAAACTGGCTTTCTAATTCTTGCTGAGTGCTGATTATTACTTGGCTAACATTCTGAGCTAAAGATGAAGCATGTGCTAAGTTGCAGGAATTCTTACAAATAGGCTGAGCTATTTTCAGAAGGGCAATTTTAAGGACACATTCGTGTTTTTACTTGCAGGAGTATTTTTTCTTAAAGCATATGAGTTGATCCACATATGTGCAAAACCTTCAGGCAAATAATATGAACGCGATTGCTCATTTATACTTTGTGTTTAGTGCCTGGTTCAATGAAGTAGGCTTTTGAAGTAGGGGTTAGAGAGCTTGGTTACATGCTGTGAGAGGCACTTTCATTAAACATCTTTTGGAGGTGTATATTAAAAAACAGGTGTAACGTTAATAAACTTGCTTAGATTTTTTTATCAACTCAGAGAGGAAGCTACTAGCAAAGGTAGGTCAGAAATAGGTGGGTACAACATGAAAGAGAAGAGTTAAGAGGTTCCTTGTTGAGTTTTGTCACTTGCTGGAAACATTTGAACTATATTTATGTACAGACTTTCCTTATGGAAGGAAGCAAGGATCCTGCTTCTTGAAGCAGTGCAGCTGTTTTGCCATGTGCTTTTGGAAGGCTAGAGAGAAGAGCTACAGTGAATTCACAGAAAGAAATAGAAAGTCATGAGTAGTACCATGAAATGAAGAATTGTGCCATTCTTCACGCAAGGTTTCTTTTATGTACCATCTTGAGGATTTTATCATGATCTGAATTAAGCCAAAGCTATTCCTGATCTGTACTTTGAAGGTGGCAATGCTCTTAAGCATAAACTCACCAGATCTGTCTGACCGTAAGTAGGCCAGCATAACATAGACTTTATACTGTTTAGGTTTAACCTGGACACATTTTAGTCTAGAAAGCAGGTCAAGCCAGTTAGATCTACCCGAACAGTTGTCCTGCTGTTCCATTCCTTTCCTATGTTGCATGATGTGCTCTTCCAAATCTTTCACTGACCTTTGATCAATTCAACTCTTATACTTACATAGCAATGAGCCATCATCAGGGGACCTCTGCAAGCTCTTTCTTCCCATGTTTTCAGAGCCTGTTAGTGGTAGCCTCTTTGCAGTTTTGTTCCACAGCCCTCTTGATGCGTAGATACAGGAACAGGAGGAAAAAAAAGTTTTCAGGTCTCACTGATACTGATCAGCAAGAACAGCTGTTCTTCTGGGGATGGTCGTTACAGCATTTCTTCTAATAATGTCCAAAAAGTGTAAAAAGGAAGGATTTATCATTCATGTTGTAATAATCTAAACACCTGTAACTTGCTTTCAAAGTTTTCCCATACAACATAAGAGTTTCTCTACAACTTACTTATTCTACCATCTTACCATGCAGTCTGCTTCTATGATACAACACTTCTGTTCTGAAATTAAGACCACTGAGGGAGATCAGTGGAGAGAATTGTCTCACATGAAGAGTGTAAAACATCAAACAGAATGAGCAAACACCTCTTTTAAGTTCTAGATGAGATGTGGGAAGTTTTTGCTTCTATGAAGTTTCACAGACTGCCTGAATTTAAATCTCCTAAATCTGTAAAAACAGAGAGGGTTTTTTTTAAATTTCTTTCAGATACAAAATATGAGACTTTCTCCAAAACTAGACAGGCTCAGCACTGAGCAACACTGACAAGAGAGAAAAGCTATCTCCAAGCTCAGTAGCGTGTTTCTCTTGGCTCTGTCATCTGAGCCCTGTGGCATTATCAGTGTGAGCATACTGTTAATCCATGTAGTGTTACTAAATCAGTAGGTATCTCTTAGTTTCTCAGATGGGTCAACATTTCTTCTCTTTTACAAAAAGCGTGACAACTTTATGTCTCTGAGGCCTCTAAAATGGAACAAATCAGGTTTTTTTCAAGCAAATCATCCAGCAAATGTAGGGTTTCTTCTGGTATTCTTGATACAACTTTGAAACTTTGCTGCCTGCAAAGCATCTTGGACAAGTCATGTCTGCAGAGCATCTGGGAAGCAATGAAAACCCATAGAAAGATGGATGCATTCATTTGAGAAGTTGGATATTTTTCCAGGGGCCAAGGGACACCACAGCATCAGGGCACAAATTCCTCCTTGGGTGTAAAAGAGATGAAAACTGAGGTTTGTGGAGGGAGATAGCAGAAGTGTGAATTTGTTGGGATCTCTTCTGCTGGTGGTGGTACCCACACTCCCTCTAGTGATACCCTTCAGGATCTGGTGAGCTGCCATCAGGATTTAACTCCTCTTGTCCTGTGAGGAAGGCAGTGGGATCTGGGTTTGTATTCCATTTGCTGGGCTGACAGCAGATCTGCTTGTGTCTGTGGAAGGATAAAGGGGCTGTAACTTTTTTCTGGAATAAATAAATACTGTTTCTCCTCCTCCACAGATTTTGTGTGGAGCCTTTGTGCATATGTTCAGCCTCTACACAGAAGCACACCATATGTGCAGGCTAGCTCTTCCTGAGGTACAAAAAATAAGACATCAGCAAATGGCACCAGCCCCACAATTCTGGAGAGTTCCAGGACTGGAGCTCTAAGGGCTGGCTGACAGTAAATTCTTAAGGAACAGGGAGAAATTGGGACAGAAGAGCAGCAACCAGTGTGAATCATAAGGGAAAGGAGAGGCCTGGAGCACAGCGTGCAATCTCAGTGTGACTGAGCAGTTTGTAGTGAGCTGAGCCATGTGAGGCTAGGAAGATTTTGAGTGAGACCTAATTAAAATCATCCGGCCCTCACGAGGGAGATTTCTTTTTCCTTGCAATTATTTTTTGTGTGTCGAGGATATTTAATTAGGTGTGTAGAGCTGATGTTTCTGAGAGGAATTCAAAGTGCACTCATAGCTATTTTTAGTATATTATTATATTGTTGGTCTTGGAGATTACAAACACTGCAATTCTATAAGAACAAAGAAACAGTATGTCAAAGACTGCAGTGATGGTTCAGGATTGACATCATCTGCAGCTATGGCAGTTCTCTGTATTTGATTTTTGGGAGACAGTAAATATCTAAGTAGAAATTCTACAGCATCCCGAACAGAGTGTCATCAGCAGGGTTTAATTGTTTTTCCTTTGACCTACTCAACCCCCTGCAGCTATTCTGTGGCATATTAGTATTAGATGAAACTTTGGAGAACCATGGTTTTGATAAGGTTTTCCAGTAGTGTCTTAATTTTTTATTTCAGCTCATCTTTTTTTCATTTTCTTTTCAATGATCATAGTTATAAAAAGGGACCATCTGGGAGCTTTCTTTTTGCAAGTGGTCTTCATAGCAAAAAGTAATTTCACAGGCAGTGGTTAATAGGTAACTGCTGCACTGATGAGGTGCCAACTCTGGCTGCTTCATTATAGTTCCACACATTCTGCATCTTTCTAACATAAGGATAAAGTTGCATGTTATGGCTCTGTGAACATCCACAGCACTAGCACAGATATGAGACCGTAAGTGTGTAACTTTGTTGGAGGTCTCCTTGGAATAACTTTGCTAAGGCAAACTAAGAAATGTTTTTCCACAGACCTTTATGGTTGAGGGCTTTTTTTTTTTCCTGTCTTTCCTAGAGCTAGAATTTAGCACACACAGCTAGCAAATACAAGTACTATTCCTGATAGGAACTGGGCTGATAGGTTCTCTTGTCTTACTCGAAAGACTTCATGTGATTTTCACAACTGCATTCAAATTTAGGTTACCAGAAATGGTAGAATACAAACATGCTGGTGAAGCAGGCTCTCTGTGTGCATTTCCAGGGGCAGTTCTAAGGATCTATACCTCTGGACTTTGCCTTTTTTTTTTTTTTTTTTTTTTTCTTCCCTGCATGGTGTAAGGGTTTTCAGTCAACAGTAATGTTTTGATTTAGAAATGGGTAGGTAAGAAAAAGGTCAGGTGAATATGTGTATATAAAGTCATATGCATATACTTGTCCCTAAACAAACTTTTGAAATTCACTCAGACATTTTTTTTACTCATAAAATGGTTTGAGTTGGAAGGGACCTTAAAGATCATCTAGTTCCAACTCCTCTGGCATGGGCAGGGACACCTTCCGCTAGACTAATACTTGAACACTCACTCAAACATTCATTTCAGGAATCATGAAATGATGAGGAATCTTGTCTCATGACTGTTAAGTAATTGAAGACCCCTTCTGCTCTGCTACTGCATTGACTATGAGGTGAAAAACCTATGAAATGCATTGCTGATTTTAGCACTGTTTTAGCGCTGTATTTGTAATGTAACTCCGGTCTCTGTAAGACTTTGAGTTTTCTTCAAGCTCTTGTTTCCTCACTAAACTCACTAGGTGGCTGTCTAAGAACACACATACTCTTTTGCTTGCTGAAACACAGCGCTCTGGCTGCTGTGCCATTCTCTGAGCTCACACTGGAGAGCACCCTCTCATCAGCCACAGCAGGTACCAGCTGTAAGGTCTGGGCTGAGGGAACACAGCCCTACATGTGCTAGACACCAGATCTCTTTGATTAAACCAATTTTGTTCTTCAAAATAGAATTAAGTATTTATAGCAACTAAGTCCAAGGCTGGCTTGAATAACTTTGTTGCAACACTAGTTTTTTTTTTAATTCAATGCAGTATTTAAAGGAGTTATGTAAAAACAGGGAATAATGCAGACTGTGCATAACTAAAGCTGGTTTGTTCTTCAGTAAGCTAGAGGAGTGAGGCAAAGCAATTTCCAGAATCTGGAAATGGTGGTTTGTGTGTGAAGGGATAGACTGAGAAAAAACATGCCGCTCACTTAACATACTTCTTGTTGTTCAAGTCCTTATTACCAGATGTGGCTTGAGTTTGGCTTGTGCGCACTGACTTTGTATGGTTATGAATTCTTTAGCTTAAGGGAAATTATTTCTGATTGAGACGAAAATTGGACCCCAAGGCTCAGACTGAGCTGAACTTTGGGCATGTATCTCAGTTTTCCAATGCTTTTCATTCAAAACCCTGACTTATGAAGGAAAGTATGCATGCATCTATCTCCAGTCCATGTGTCATCCTATTGTCTTCAGTACTGCAGAATATAAAGCAGGGAATAAGACCACACAGGAATGCATCTCTCTGGAGCACCTCTGAGTCTTACTTACATGGTTTGTGTTACTCTGTCCTACCCCAGAAAGACGAGGCAGGGAATAGGCAGTATCTTGTCTCTTTGTCTTAATGTGATTGCAGCAAAGCTGAATCGGCACATGGCTGGGAATGATCTTAATTGCTTATGCATGGGGAAAGAAGGGGGAGGATGGGAGAATAGTAGGGAATATAAACGTTATCTGTACTTAATCAGTTTTTTCCCATCACCGTGTTTTCAACAGGATACTTACATTCCATAAAACAATACGTTTTCTTTTAGTTTAGCCTTGTTGAAAAACCTAGATTTACCTGACACTTTTAACAATTTTCATTTGGAAACACTGAAATGAGATACTTTGTCTGAGGGCTGGGTCAACTCCATATCTTCCAGAAAATCTCAGACTGTGAAATAGTTTGTTTCCTGTCATCAGGACACAAAATGCTGATGTACAACTCTCCAGTGCCTTCTGGGAGCTGTAATTCACTTGTTCTCTGCCCAAATTCGGTACTTTTTGGCACCTTGCAACTACATGATACCTTTTCCACATGAAGATAAATGCATAGTTTTAAGCCTTCATTTGCCATAAATCTTAATTTGCATATTGAAAGCTTAGCTGAAATAATAACAAATTGCCAAAGCGTTTTTGCCTGGCCGTCAGGCGAGTATGAAAGCTAGCATTCTTGGCTCAGGATCTGCGGGATTAATATGAAACGCTAAAACATGATACATGAAACTGATCAAACCGTGCAGCCTACACCTGAGGGGAATTTTTCTCATGGAATTCATAAAAACGTCCTTATTTTCTCTTGATTAGATGTGACTGTTAAGTTTTAAATAGAAGGCAGCAACTTGTACATGGACAGCAGTGGGAGCTTGGCTGTTCCAAAGCCATAACTTTTAATCAGCATAGTTCCCTGTCAAAGTGGATTACCTCAAGACACTTCACAACCCACTCTGTTCCCCACCCCCCGATGGCTTTGAGGGGAGCTTTGGAACAGGAGGAGAGAAGCAGTGAAAAAGAGGATGCAATTGTCCGAGAGAGACAGAGCTATGTGCCAAAATGTCTGAAGGTTTCAGGATTGTATGATTCTCACATTATTGGTACTTTATTTTTTAATCAACCACTGTTTTTAAAAAGGCAAATCCACTGTTTGCCTTCCTCTTCTGTATGATTAGTATGCCACAGTAACACAATTTGGAAACTGAGGTGTAAACTCTCCTTTCAAAGAGTCCTTTGGTAGTTGAACGATGCTGGCTGGGATCCATCCAGTAGACATGAGGTTCAGAAGGTTAATGAGAAGTTCAGAGAAGAGCATTTACAAAAGCCAGCACCAAGAATAACCCAGTTCTTGAAGTACCCTGTCCCTAGTTAAAGTGGGATTGTGTAATCTAGGAAGCTGAGGAACTACTTTACTCTGGCTGTTTCCTGAATAAGAAGACATAGCATATATGAAATAGTGTGGGTTTTTTTCTACCTTGATTAAGTTCCTTATATTAAAAAAAAAAAAAAACAGAGCTAGATTAACATCCTGGAAGAACTATACAGTATTTATTGTGTATGTGTGAATAACAAGAGTTTGGGTGGCAGATTCTAGAATTGGCCTTGTTAGAGGAAACTCTGGTCTGACCTAAAAGAAGAATAAGACCTTTAATCTCATTTTAAGTCACGATCTCTCAGCAGATCAGTGCTGTTATTGGTATCAGTCAACACGAGGGCCCCATTGCACTTGCCTTCATGCAGACATGAGGTGTGAGTTGTGCCTGCCCTAAATAAAATCAACCATTTAACCAAACTAATCAAAGAGGGGACAGTGGATACACAGAGCTAGAGAGAGGTGGTTAAATGGCTGAAAGTGATCTTTTGTTTTATCAAATCCAGTCTCTGACCACATCAAACTGCTATGTCATAGGTGTAGAGTCCAGAATGAACCAAAAGAGTGTCTGCTCTTCTGTGACCCTTCCCCTCTCCCTTCCTCAGTGCAAGTACAAGAAGTTTCAAAAATGCTATCTACCACCTTACAGCAGACAGAAGGCCAAAGACTCAAAACCTGGTAATTTACAGGAAGATTGTAGAAGAGGTTGTTGGAATGCATTTGAAAATGTTCAGATGACCTTTACTGGGTGAGAAAAATCTTCCTTCTTGACCACAGATTTAGCATTCAGTGTAAAAAAAAAAAAAAACAGCAAACTGAGCAAATCACTCAACCAAGAACAAGAGTATCAGCAAATCCTGTACAGTATCTTGTCTATGCTTCTTGTCAGTCAGAAGACAGATTCAGTTATATTTTGTGTTTCCAAGTTACGCTTCAAGATGAAAACCCCATTCTTTGTCCCTGCTGAAGACCAGCAGAAGCACTGAAGAGTGGGTCAAATTCAGTGCAGTGCAAATTCTGTGCAGTCAGTCTGGCCTCCCTTCAACCTTGCCGTTGTTGATCACAACAGGTCGAAGGTCAGAAGTCCTGTAATCTCAAACTTTAACTTATAGCTCTGGCATCAACCTGTTATATAAGCAGTTCTGTGACCTTCTGGCTTCTCAGCTCCTCAGCCCAGATGAAGCTTTTTCACCAGGGCTCACAACCAACCTGTCACAGCGCACTGTGGCAGGGAGGCACGAAGACTTTAGCTCTACCTCACAAAGAGTGGTATGACTGGTGAAACTGAGCAGGATTCTCAAAAATATGTCAGCTCTTGGGTAGAATCACTGTGCTAAGGAATAAACAAAATGGCTGAGGAGCGTGCCAGATTTCAAATGTGTCCTAGTGAGTGAAGTGGTGTATATCAGCTACCTGGGAGTTGCAGTGGTTGAATCAATGTGGCTAATGTAAAATTAGTCTAGTCTAGCTAGACATTAGTAGGCTGTTTCTGACACTTGAGCAAGCTGCATGCTTACCTGAACAGTAAGCTTATAACAAGTTCGTGATTTTTATGACAAGTTTCACTGCAACTCAGAAACAAAATAAGTCAGCATTAGATGTTGAACTGGCCACAAGACACAATGCCAGTTCAAGTTCAGAACACATAATATGGTAGATGTATATCACAGTAGCCCATACACTATCTGACTGTCTCACTCAATAGCTGAATGCTTTCCAAATTAGATGTTCCAGTTTGTTTATATACAATTTTGGGTTTGCAACTGGTGTTTTGGAAGTGGACACCAAACCCCTCAATATTAAATTGTGGTAAATGATACAGTTTGAAGAAGTATATTTTACATTTAATTGGAGAGAGCAGTGTTTACAGCCTGTTATTGTCTGTGTTGGTTGACTTTTCCCCACACACCAGCAAAGTCAAGAATGAATAAGTCATGGTAGTTCTGAGGAACTTGGCATTTGCAGGGTGTTTTTACAAAGTCTGGGCTGATGAGCTTTCTGCTGACTGGCAATGTCTCTGGCTAGAAATTAAATGTTCTGATCTGGTTAAAATATTATCTATCAGTGGAGGGTGCTGTACAGTTCAAGGAAATTCTTTGAAAGTTAAAATTCCTTTAATGGAGTTGGAAGTAGAGTACCATTTTGTGGAGAGTGAAGTAATGATTTGTATATTGAATCTTATTCAGCTCCTGTGGATAAAGAGTGACATATCATTAATACAATGAATAATCTATGAGCACTTTCTGCAGGGTTTAGTTATGTGTATCATTTGGGGGGAAAGTCAGTGAGATGATCTGTTTGGATATTAAAAATATACTTAGAAAGCTTATTCTGTCTTTTTCAGTCAAAAGCTATATTGCAGCTATCAAACCCCCCCCAAAATGAAAGCCACAAAATATTTTTTTTAGGAGCTTATAAAAATCATTTTTGGTGGTGCATTTTGAGGAAATAGAGACCTCAGTTACTTTTTACTTGCTCAACAGTTACATTGAATATATAATGTGAAAATGGGAGTTGTAGTGCTCTAGGGAGCACATTGCACCAGAATGGCTTTTCCTGTGAGACGGGTCATGACTGCATCCAGGGAAAACATTAATGGCATTTTCTCTCATCTTTCCTTATGGAGGGGAAATGTAGCCACTTCTGTGTTCACCTGCCTCCTCTGCTTGAGCCCTGCAGGAATCCTGGGTATTACTGCAGCACCTGCGGTGAGGGATCGGCATGGCTCCAATACATTAGTAGTTTAAAGCATAGGTCTGATAATAGATGCTGTTCTTCAGGGAGCTTGAGGAAAACTGGTTTTAATGTTACGACATTGCATGATGAATTCAGAAATTCAGCTTTTGTCTCTAGTTCAGCCCAGCTGGGACAATCAGGTTGTTTCTGCCCCGGTATCTCTAATAGAAAACGAGTGCACTACCCCCTGAGCCCTGCCTGGTGTGTGTTGGCTGTTAAAAGGAAACCTCTTCGGCCAGAGGGTGCTTTTGGTTACCTCTACCTAGGGCAGGGGCAATGACTTCACATGGACAACACAATACAAATGCTGTAAATAGCAACCCGCATCTGTACTGTTTGCAGTGCAAGTCTGAGAACCAGTACGGCCCCACTACTGGTCTGTCACTGCCTGTTCTGGTGGGAAGCAAGTGTTACTTGTAAGCTGCAAGGTGAAGAACTTCAGAATGTGATCTACCGTGAAGGACATGTTCCAGCCCAGTCCAGACCTGGATTTGTTCTGAAGAGCAGGGGATGTAGAATATCTATGCTAGTGGTGCACAGCGTGCAGGAAGTAGACAGGAAGGTCAGCTTGATTTGGTGGGGGAAGAATTCAAGGTGTTTTCCAGCAGCTGCATCTGCTTATTTCAGAACATTTTTTGGTGGAAACAAGACTAACCACCTAGCCGAAAATTCACAGCTCTGTAGTCCCCAATAACTGCCAGGCTAACAGTTTGAATGATTCATAGGTATTGCTTTCCTCTGTTGACAGTCACTATCTTGGTTAGGACTCAGCACTGAACACACCTCATTTTTGATCCGTTCCACTCCATCGCAGCTTCCCTACTGCCTCTCCCCTCCGCTGTCCTCTCAGACCTCAGCAATGCTCAGCATTTGCTTTCAAAACAGAATCAAGATAAAGTTCCTCAGTATTGCTCTTTCAGATCTTATCTGCATGGAGCTGCCTTTGAAATGTTCTGCAGTGTCCAGACAGAGAGTGAGCCATGAGCCACACTTTTTCTACTAGTCACAATGAGCTCACTGTTAACACGTTATTTGCCTATTGTTTCTTTTTGTGCACTCAGGACTGTGAGCCTTGCATGACATGTGTATGCAGTGCTGTACACAATGGGATCCCAGTGACTCAGGAGGGTCGGATTTCTATTACAATAGAAATAATAATGTTAATTTATTTTATTGATGCTTTTGAATAGGGTTTGCTGAAAAATAGAGGAAATATGGGATATGGATCATGTTACCATAAACCCACATGCAGCGAATCATTCATCTGTCTCCAACAGTTCATGTCTTCTGGGCATCCGAGGTAGTTGAGCTTGATTTACACAATCAAGCCATTCATTAAATATCTGTTTGAGTTTTAGGCAGATGCATCCTTTACCTGAGTGATGAAATCTGACTACAGGAAGCAGAGCTATTCCTTTGTGAAAAGACCCCATTCTGCTTTATAAAGTGAGCCTTGCAGCAATATACTTCTAGAAAACTGCCAAGCTTTGTGTACCAAATATCGTTGTAAAGGCTTAGCAATAAAACAGTTGTGGACTTGGGGTTGATCCAACCACACAATAGCACATCTTTATGCAATATTTCCTCTTTCAACATCCATCTCCAACACTGTAATTCACTGACAACCGTCAGTTCATTTTAATTCCAAAATTGTAGCCCAGAACACAAATCAGTTTAGAGTCTGAATTCTTGTGTGGGCATATTAATTATTTAAATCACTAGTCCAAATCATGTTCAAAAGAGCGCTTGCTGGGAATCCTTCAGGAGCAGACTGATCTATTGCTTATTATCGCCTGCTAGGTTATACTGTAAGTCAGAAGCATGCTCAGTATTTCCTATCAACAGTGCTCTATAGAGCTTTCTGTTGTCAGAGAACTGAGTGATGGACAATGAAGGGAAAAGTGGCAAATATGTTATAGAATACATATATGAAACAGTCCAGTGAATCAATGTAGTCCCTGCTCGGGATTGGCTTGGAAACTTCTTAGCTAAGTAATTTTTAGAAAAATAAAGTATCCGTGGGCAGATGGGCGAGGCTGTAAAACCTAATGAGGTGTTGAATGAGGCTCCTTGCAAACCACCTTGCAGATTACATGCAGGGAAGGATCATGCTGGGTTTGTGATACACCAGTTTCCACTGGCTTTGGTGAGAGAAGCAGTAGGTCAGTTTTGTCTTGCACATAGGGTGGCAACTATAGCTTTGTGTATTTTAGCTTTTGTGTTGTTACGAAAATAAAACCATGAAGTTATGTCCATTTTGCCTTTTTTGTGCCTGAAACGGGCACAATCCAAGCCAGCTGCTTCAGTGGTAGGGTAGTCATTCAAATGAGAAATGTCTTCTGCTCTTAAAAGGCAACTACAATATATTCACTCTGTTGAATGACCAGTCGTGCATTCCTCACTTGCCAGCATAATGGGACCTTCAAAAGTAGAGCAGTTTCACATGACCTTAGCACATACGCCTGACTTTGAGTGTCTGAAAGGAATGACCTCCATCCCATTCATCATAATGGCTTGTTAACACTCAAATCCACTGTTTTGAGGGTTCCTGGCCAATATTAACCCATACAAGCACTGAATGGTGGGGGCATGGTTAGGCAGAGGGGTCACACTTAGCTACAGTGGCTAAATTTCCACTGCCCCAAAGAACAGGCTTTTCCTGGGGGCAGCTTTTGTCACTGCCCCTCCACAGCACTGGTGTAGGCTCAGAGTTAGCCAGTTATGTAGCAGAAGAAAACAGAATAATGTTTTACTTAGAGATAATATGGGACAATCAAATGCAAATGAATGCATACACCACTTATGTTACTTGATATTTACTTATAACCTCCATATTTTATTTGTGAATTTTACAATTCCAAATATAATGAAACAGTTAGAGTACTTTATTACAAAGCTTATAAAATAATTAAATATTACACTTATATTTTTTGCTTTTTTTACACCATAATTCATACTTTATGACACTACCATTTTCTTTCCTCAGTTGTCACTTAAGAAGTGAGCAAAGAAATATAAAGGAAAAGCTATGCATTAATAAATTAATTATTTTACATCAAATAATAAAAAGGACACAATTATAAAAACAAAAAAAACCCAACAACAAAACCTTGTAGTTTTCCTAGAAAAAAAAGGTTATAATTACACAATGTCCAATATCAAGACAGAGCGGTGTAGGTTGAGATATGTTTCCAATCATCATTTCTTAAAGTATCATAGAATACATGTTTTTAATTTAAATTGTTGCAGAAGGAACTGCTAATTTTAAATGACCACTGTCTGGCATTAGTGCTGAGCTGGCTAATCTTACGCTGAAACGATACTTTAAAAAAACAGTAAAACTGAACTACATTCATCAAACAAAGTTGCGGGATTGGGTGGAATTAGATAAATATGTCCCTCGTAGGCACTCCCCAGAAAATTACAGTAGAACACTGCTCTGTCTCAGAAGGGGTTTGGCAAATAGGTTGGGTATTTTTTTAATGCAGAAACTTTTAAAATTGTACTATTTGATATCTAGCATCACCGAAATTCTCGATACTGAATGATTACAAATACCATCATGTTTACACTTCTTTTGTTTGCTGGTGGATTCTGAACTAAATACAAGTATTAGAGAATATATAAAAATAGAATTGACTTTTATTTGGTTAATCATCTACTCTTTCATTTTTTTTTCACATAACCTGTGTGAATAAATAACTATTTAGAGAAGTCTTGCATGAATTGTAATACTTTGTAATATTATTTTTATTTCCTTTGGGTAAAGGATGAATCAAAATTTGCAGAGAGATTTGAGATTGAAAGGAACACATTCTTCAGTATCTTGGCATTCAAACAACCTAGCTTCTGAAAAAAAACCTACTTTAAAATATCAAGTTTAAAATTACATATCTAATGAGCTTAGAAAGTTGAAAACATAACCATTGAGCTCACTAAATCTGAGTTCCTTGAGTTAGTTGAAATATTAAATTCTATTTTACTTGTAACACAGCAATATTAAAAGTCCAAATATTCTAATGCTGAATATTTCTAGGAATACATTTCAAGTTACTAGTTAACCACCTCTGAGTTTCTATACAAAGCAGAAAATGAATTCTTCAAAACAATAAAAACATTAGCATGATGCAAAACTTGCTTTTCCAGCAGCAAGTCTAATAGAGAAGCACCATATATCTTTGTAGTGCACTATTTACTTCTTGTGGCCACACGTGTGACGCCGTGTTCTCCACACAACAGGCATGTGAATGCCTTTCTGTGAAAGTGGCAGTAAACAGCTTCCTTACCCTGGGATGATAGCATCATAAAAAAATACGAAAGGAAACACTTCTGATAGTGTGATTTGTCATGCTGCCACGCTGTAGCTTTCCTCCTCGAGCTCCCAGTCTCTTTTGCTTTGCATTCTGGTAAATTAACCAGAAAAGGCTTCCTTAATTTCTTCCTCATAACATACGACAGTGCAAAAGGACACTTTTAAAGAAAGAAGAACTGCCCCTCGAGTCTCAGTGTTCAAGTGATCCGTAGTACCCTGTACTTTAGTGAGGTCAGCAAATTAAAAAAAAGAAAAAAACATTCCTTTTTCAAAACATATCCAACAATTACTGTACCTCAGACATTCCCTTAGTAAAAATGTCTCTTCCATCAGTGGTTTATGTGGCACCATGTCTTGCCTCAAAGCAAAGTTAATTCCAACATAAATTGAAGAAGAGAATCCTGTCACTGAAGGGTTCAGATAACACGCTGCTATCAGTTCTTCTTCGTGCATGATTTACAACATTGCTTGCCATAAAATTTGTGGTTACAGACACCATGCTGGGGTACCAGATGACACCAGGTGAAGAAATCCACACAGGAGGGATCATCTGAAGGAGAGAAAACCAAGCAATATGGTAAGACTATTTTAGCAAGTCAAGCCCAGCAATAGTTCCACACACTTGCATGCGTTTGGTAATATTAAAAACACGATGGGTGACTCAGTTCAAAGAAGAGAAACCATGAACTAGCTTTCATCTCAAAAATACTAGCTTCTCTTTTAATTTGTTAAGAGATGGTTAATTAGTTAAGACAACAACTTTGTTAATTTGATAAGAAATAGAGCTAATAATAGAGGGTCAGAGGCTAAAGGAATTAAAAAATTTAGAGCACACTGAAGTTCAGGAAAACAGGAGGAAGTTCCGTGTTTTCATCTCTCCTTACAAACGTTGTTCTAAAGCCAGGTACTTGTACAAATGAGCCTGCTCCCTGCATGATGCTGATTGCTTGTTGCCATTAACATCACATAGAGTTTACCTGTACCTCAAAGTAGTGTCAGCTTTGAGCGTGTGTGCACGAGCACACAAAGTGTATGGAACTCTGAATGCATGGACAGCTATGCACAGAGTGCTCTGCTGTGCGTTTGTGCTCCAACACTTCCTGGAGAGCCTTATTTCTCCCCATTTAACTACACAGGGAGCCTAAGAAATCTCTCTTTTTAGGCACTTAGGTGGCACTTAGGTGGCATGAATCAGGCTTTTAGGACTTTGACTATGCCATTGGTGAAATCTTAATTAACTGCAATGGGAAGAGACCTAGGCTGAAAACATTTAGTTCTGAGAAGCCCAGCTTTTAATTACAAATACAAATACACCATATTCTTCAAATAAGATTTTATTTCACTTAAATTTATGTGCAGATCATTTCTACACACAGCCCAGTCACTCTAAAAACATTCCATAGCTGCTCCTTTCTACAGTTTTGTAGTAGATGCTTTATGTTTCTTTAAAGGAACAGTGATGATTCATATGAATGATTTATAAACAAATTCACCATGTCTGAGAGAGCAGTAAGACATTTAAATGAGGTTTAGCAAAATTTATAGCTAAACTGAAATCTCCTGTGAGCATGGGAAAAGATTCCATTTGACTCCAAACTACTGTTTACACGGTCAATAAAAGGAATTTACAAGGAGACAGTGAAGAAAAATCTAGCCACCATTGTCTCCGTTCTCAGATCAGCTAAGCTGAGTCACAGAAGATAAATGCTCGTCACAGAGCACAGACAACTTCTTCATATTCTGTGTGCCAGGAGTCATCTGTGTCTCTTTACAGGAAGTTCTTTTGATTACTCACCACTTTGCTTTTTTTGATTCCCTTTTATATGATGGCAAAGGTGATGTTGTATACCTTTATCACCCTTCAAATTTATTTGAATGAGTGTGAAAATAATTTCATTGTAATAGTTTTTTTAGAAGATGTCATTTTATTCAATTTTTAAAAACATAAGCCTGTTACAAAAGCTAATGTGATGTAAATAAAATCCCGTCCTTGAACAAACAGTGCCCAGGAATTAGGAAGCTCAGTACTGAACTGCAGCCTTTCCACTCCACAGCACTGCCTTTCTATCCTTAACTGAGTGTCAGTAGAGATGCAACTGGGAGTCCAGCACCAGCTTTCACATTACTTCACCTACTGTCCACCAGACAGAATTTGCCACTGGGAGGACCCAAAGCAGACAACAGATGCATAACATGCACAGCACAAAGTGAGGAAAGCTGTTCTGGTTAAGTCAGGAAGAAGCTCTCCTGCCATGGAAGAGTAAATTTTCAAAAATTACAAATTATTGTTTAAAAAAAACCCTAAACTTTAAGCACTGAGTAGGCAATTTTGATAAATCTTTATGCCTTTTCTGAAGACAGGAGTGCAATGCTAACATTACAGAGGTATGGCCAAAAACTTTCCTCTTGGGACCTAATCCAAAGACCGTTGGAATGAACACAGAGTCCCACAAACTTCAATGGATCTGGATCAGGCTGTCAGTTCCTTATTTATATTTACTCAATTATTAGTATGTTGTTTAAATTTTCATTCATTTTAAGCAGTTGGATTTACTAGGAGTTACGGTGACCGTAACTGCATCTATCTGAGGGATGGAAATGACCCTGTTTGTCTAGGAAAGTGTGTAAACTTTCTCTGAAACATTAATTTCTTGACTGTGATCACTGAGCTGGAGCTGCATGGCTGATAATAGAGACTGATTTGCTTCAATGTGATTCCAGCACAGCTGGTTCCCTCTCTTTTTGCTGGTTTAGACAGAAAGTTAGAGAGCAGTGAAGAGATAATTGATCTCTAGAGCCTGACGACCCAGTTATAATAAAGGAGAAAGGGCTCCTGCAGATGTGAGGAGAGAGAGAAACAGGCCAAGGCCAAAATTAATAACAGACATTACTCCAGACATGAAATACAGCAGAGGAAGGCAGGGGTGAAAGAAAAGTGTTTGCTATGTCGTGACAGAAAAGGATGTAATACAGAAACTCCAATGTACAGCAGAACTTTTTAGAAAGGCTGATTTGAAGTGTTTGAAGTGTTAAGAACGTTTACTTATAAAAACAGCAGAACTATTTACTTATCCCTTTTAGGACCATTTCATCTATATATCCTTGTTTGGGTTCAGGTCCCCTGATATATCAGTTTGATACTCTGCATGCCTTGAGCTGAAGCAGTAGAATGGTCTGTTAAGATATCACTGGGTTTTACAGGGTTTCTGTGCACAGTGAATGCCAGGAATTGGTATGGATGGAGGGGGGTGTTTGGCTAATGTCAATTTACAAGATGCAGGGCCAGAGCTTGACCTTTGCTCCCAACTCTATTACCACCTTTCTCTTGCAATCCAGCCTAGGTTTTATAGAGGTTACTTTCGGCTCCCAGTTTTAAAATGGTAACAAAACAGTTAACGTATGGTATTTTGAAAGTTAATGTTTAAAGTGCTTTAGCATACCTAGATAACTAGCACTGTATGGGACAAACCTGGACCTCCATGAGCATTTTTCCCAAAGCGAAGAAGGAGTATGAACTGTAACCAGCTTGTAAGCAAATATATGGGATGGGACTAATGCACCACTCTCTTTGGTGGTGGTTCTGAGAGAATTCTCCTTCCAGCATTCAGAGTAACACAAAACCTTGTGCTCCTCCTGCTCCTCTGGAATTGCAAAACACTCTGAAGAGATGGAGAGGGATGAAGTAGACATAGAAGTGGGGACAGAGCTGAATTTCATTTCCCTGACTGTGTGTCATACACTGATCAGAAGCAGTAAGAAGAGAAAGTACATTCTAGACAAAGCATTTTTGGGCTCCCATGACACGGGTGCAATCTGAAGCTGGGGTGGACTTCAAAAGACCAAAAATAAATGGCAAATTCTTATTGTTTAGTTAAAAAATTGCTATTTTTAATCCTAAAGTACCAACACAGGATGCTTCTATGTTATTCAACAAGATAGTATAAAGATGCAGCACAGAACCAAACAGCCTAACTTTTCAGTGTACTTATTTTTTTTACATATCTCTGTTTAAAAAATTGTTCATGAAGGAACACACCAAATACTAATCTTCAGTGGGTGTACCTAGAAAAAGTGATTTTTTTTTCTGGGTATAGAGTTCTAAGCAACTAATCCTGCTGCAGCATGTAGAGCTGAGTTTTACCTCTTTTCACAGGGACTGGGCAGAAGTTAGTGTTGCAGGCTCTCAGGACTGCTGGTTTCTGATGAGGTAAGCACCCAGAAGCTGGTCTTCCTTGGCGCAGGCACTGTACGCTCCGGGTTTGCACTCCCCCTCCACATGTTACTGTACACTGTAGAGAGGAAAAAAGGAAAAGCCGTGTTTCATTATAGAGACTCTCTGGGAGCCCATGAAAGCCAAGGGAGTAACTTTCAAGGGCTTTGGATGAGACTTGTAAAGACAGAGACATCAGGATCAGATGTGCTGTTGTTCAGCAACCCACATCAGGACCAACTTTTCAAAGATGTGTGCCTCTGTTCTCCCTTCTGAAAGTTTGGTTATTTAAGGATTCATCTGAAAATCTGGTTGCTCACTTAGGCATCGAGACAGAAATGGAAGATTTTAGAAAACATGTTCCTGATTGACTGAACTGATTTCTTTTGAACTTTGAGCCTCTGGGCCCAATCGCGCTGTCTGAGCAGAGATAAAACTCCCACTGGAACCATAATTGTGGTGGTATCTGGGGAAAAAAAACATGCATTTGCAGGAAGATCTATGAAGTATTTTTAAATGAATAAGCCTTTTACTTGTATGTGTTTCATGAAAAGTTGTCTTTAAGATAAATGTGATCGTTTTCATTTGATTACGATTGTCAGGCATACATTGTTTCATGTAAATGTTATTAAATGAGTATGTGTCTCATTGATACGTGACTCATAAAGTAGATAAGTTCCAGAAATACAGAAGCTTGTTTGCAAGAATGTAGAAACAAATACAGACTGATCCTGTAATTAATCATAGTATTTAGGGAATTCCAGGCAATCTGTGCAGATGCTCAAATACATTGTGCATACAGATATGTAGAAGTTCAACCACAGTGCAGTTCGAAGAAGACCAAGAAGAAAGTGTTGGCAATTGAGCGTGGAATGTAGTGCCTCTCAAGCATGAATAACATTTTTAGGTGACATTCTTCAGTTTCAGGACAAAGAAATAAGCTGAACCAAAGCAGATGATGGATGTGGACCAGCTGCGTCATGTTTCAGTGGCTGAGTGGTGCAACCTTCTTTAGGGAATGACTACATGTAGGAGACACCTGTGGGCTGTCAGTAGTGGAGACATCTCCTCCATGACATCAGACACTGGAACAGGCTGCCCAGGGCAGTGGTGGAGTTCCCATCCCTGGAGGTATTTAAGAAACGTGTAGATGCTGAGGGACATGGTTTAGTGGGGAACTGGCAGTGTTAGGTCAATGGTTGGACTTGATCTTAGAGAGCTCTTCCAACCAAGGATATTCTGTGATTTGACTAGAGCAGAATGCAAGACTGGAGCTAGCTTTAATCTAGGTAGCTTGGGCTCACACTGCCATAGTCACAGTGGTGTGGTCTTCAGCATTTCAAGCCCACCAGGTGTTGGTGTGGTATATGATACCACAGCTTTTCTAGGTTTGGTGCTCTCTAAGCCCAGCACTGCAACGTCACCTAATTACAGTGGATGCACTGCCCAAGAGCCAGCTGTCACATTGCAGTTGTTCTGTTCTTTAATGCTGTGTAGTGGAAAGCACTAGGGAGTGCTACTTGAGTAGAGAAACTTGCTCCATTGGTAAACTCCATAAAAGCCAAGATATGAAATACTACTGGAGAAAGAGTGCAAGCCGGGACAGGGAAAGAGAGGTGAGAAAGTTTCCCATTCCTACCTGCTGCCAGGGTGAGGAATACCAGCCAGACACCACGTTATACAACGTCTGTGATGGACAGGCTCCCTTGTTACAAGCTCCTTCCAGGTCGGTGTTTGGTTTCTTGATGTTTCTACATCTTCTTTGAGGAAAAGTGATCAATTTCCCATGGATGCTTTTCTCACCGCATTTTAGTTCTCGCTTTTGCACACCTGGGCCACAGGAGGCTGAGCACTGCAAAGGCAAAGTACACCTTCTAAATCTACAGAAACACGTTCAGATAAAGGAGAATGTGCTG
Source organism: Podargus strigoides (assembly GCA_028020825.1). Taxonomy (NCBI): domain Eukaryota; kingdom Metazoa; phylum Chordata; class Aves; order Caprimulgiformes; family Podargidae; genus Podargus; species Podargus strigoides. Next base: position 15,856,883 of record CM051630.1, read on the forward strand.
TGTGCAAAAGACCCAAATTATGTGAAACTACAGAAGTATTACATAACTAACACCACAAAGACCATGTCCCGTAACGTGTAAACTGAAATATGAATCCAGTTCAGTGAAAGTCCTGAAAAACAAAGACATCAGGGTACATCTAACTACATCTGGATGTAAAGAACTGTGGTTTTGTAGCAGCTTGCCTAGAACACCTGATTTCCAAATGACAGCTCAGCTTGCTTTCCCCAACATGGTTTGTATATCTCCCCTGAGTCAACATTTCCAAGAGCAGCAAAGGCAGGCAGTGAGCCATGTAACTGCACTACTTTACCTCACTCCAGGAAGAAATCACCCACTGGAGTCGGTCATTTTTGGGGCAGCGTCCTAGCACACAGGTCTGCTGGGATTCAGGTTTATGGTCTCTGCTGCACATACTTTCAGGCAAGATTTTAACCTTGGGAGAACCAGTACTTTTGCAGTAGACATCCCGTTTCTTAACACCTCTCCCACAAGTCTTGGAGCACTGTGATGGAAAGAAATACTCGTCTGAACTACAGGAAGTGAAAATTGGCATTATTTGTATCTTACAGCAGAGCATAGAAACCACGGCTTATGTGCTGTGCAGCTGCCATTGTCATATAGGTAAACTTGATATTCTATTGGTAAAAAAAGTACCAGGAACATCTGCATGTCACTTCTAAAACATTGTTTTAAGTGCTTTCTTAATGTAAACTATGAACTCTTACAGCCCTCATATAGGACAGATAAGAAATATCTCTCTTCCGTAGATGAGGTAAGTTGGACTTGTGAGCAAAATGCTTTTTTCCCTGGAGAGCATAGTTGAAAGCTGGTCCTAACCTCCCATCACAAAATCCCCCCCTGGCAAGATGTTCTCAGCTATTTATTATTTTGTCCTCACCTTGGCCTAGAGGGATGAGAGAGAGACAGAGAAAACTACCCAGGGAATCTACACATCACTGCTTCACTAAACGAATCTCACTGCAAGGCAGAATCTGATACAGACAATGGTTAAGAAGTTTGACCAAAGATATTTTAATTGCCAAGATTACAGCTGAAGCATAGGACAAGTCACCAGTGAATAAATATGGATTGCTGGCAGTCTCGGTTTCGTGGGAAATATTACATGTCGTGACTTTCTGGGCAGATTCCTCAGCAGAGATATTCTGGCATAGTTGCACCCAGTTGAATGGCAATAATTTAAGACATGGTCCTACATGTAATTCCTCCGTATTAATATATCCAAAGGATTTTAAAAATAATTAATTAGTGAGTTGAATGGTTTTTCCTAGAGGTGGCTTGGGGCTTTTATGGTTTTTCTTCTTGTACTCTTTTTTTAGGATTCAAGTCATTAATTGTGTTTTAAAGTAGTAAATCTAAGAATGTCAGAGCACTTTTAGCATGAAAGCATTGCACTGTGTGTCAAAATGGATATTCAGCATTTTTGGTGATAGGTGTATCAGTGGATGTTCAAAATACATCGGGATCTCTGGTTAACAGAAATGGAAAATTTGTGTGTGGTCAATAAAAATGAGTATGATTTTGGTGATGTTTTATAGAGTAACAATGCCGCATCAAAACGAAGGTAAGCACAAACAGCTTGAAAAAGACCCCTGGGAACATCATGGACAACACATTTCTGCATACACGATACTGAGTTCATTGGGTAAAAATAGTTCTGGCAGAAGATAAGTCGCATATGAAAAGATTGTGTTTGGCTACAAAGATTACTTAAAATTGGTATTGAGAAAATTGTGTGGCTAAGCACAATCTAAAGAAACTGCTGAAGCAGGAACATGGGGCTCTCATGTCACATGTTACCATTATTTAAACCTTATCTCTATCGTTTTGTGGTCATAGTGTATAATTTGCCATTTGGATTTTGTGTACTCTGCTGTAATCTTTAAATTTTGCAGGAAATTCCAAACTATTACTGGACTATTTTTTAGTATGTTCAACATAATTGCAAACTATGGATTTTTAAGTAAAAACAAAGCCACTTCAGAACATACAGATCTTTTTGCTTTGCCCCATCATCCTCTTCTGCACTGGGGGAGATGAGGAATGCTTCCTATTAAACTTCATTAAATGTTTTATTTTATGATGTATGGGAGCGGGCTTAGCCAATTGCTTTTACCGCCCACTGCTTTTATCACCGCAGGGTAAAACCAGCAGATGACACCAGGTCTAGAGCTTTCCTCCATTTCCTCTGCCTTCTGCTGTCTGCGCACTTCAGTGCATCTTCAACAGTCTTTATTTCCCATTGAAACACTCTTAATTTTTTAAACATATCACTTCAGAAAATCTCCTGTTCTGGAAGTCAAAATGTCTTGTCCAACACAGTACAGCTTTTCTGTTCTTCAGTATAAGTTCAAAATAATGCTAAGGTTGCAAAGTTTGGAATCCAGAAATGAAAAAAAACAGCAGAAGGATTACCAATGGGTCCTTAAATCTGCCCATTTATATTCTGACCCCCATAATACTGTGTTTAATTATATGAGCACACAACATATTTTTTTTCCAAAGGACCCCTACCACAGCTCCTATAAATCAGTGTAACTCCCTTGTTTTAAAAGGAGCTCTATTGATTTAGACCAGCTGTATTCTAAATGCTTATCTATATGTCAATGTCTGCCTTTGCATCTCACCTTTCTCATGTCTTTTAGAAAATAAGATTGTTCACATAGGCAATGTCTTCATATTTATTTTTGTGGGCACCAGGGGCATTGCTGATGATTTATTTGGTTTAGATAGTCCTCTTCTTGGTATCATAATACTCTGTGGGACATTTTGTCCAAAAATCACTAATTACACTTCACAAGATTCTTTTAACCTAATCTAATATGTGGAATCTGAGTCGTGGGGCCAAGCTTCCACAAGGGGAGTAGCACTTTACTCAGGAAATGGCCTTATTGATTCAAGGTGAGTAAAGGTGGCAGAACAGGCCTCTAAGTAACTTAGATTTACTCAGTGTCACATAGCTAACCCCAGCATGGTGACAGAGCTGCAAGCAATCCTCAGGAGGTCTTTCTTAGCAAGATTAGAAATACCACCTCTACTATTATCATTGGGCAGGAGCCTACACAACTAACATTTTTAAACAATTACAGTTTGTCGTTACAGAATAAAAGGGGGTTCATCTAGCAGGCTGTACAATTCTGTGTGTACTGGACAGTGTTTCTACCATGGCAAACCAAGTTGTAAGGCACAGTGAAAAGGTACAAAAATAAAGAGAACTTACTATGCTGGGCACGGGTTAGTATTGCATAGTTTTGTTTCAGTTAAAGGCTTCATCCTTGGGCCACATAAGGAGGAATTAACTCGTGTACGATGATCTTCTAAACAAATTGCTTTTGCTGTAATGTGTCCTATGGAAGTATTAAAAAAAAAAAAAAACAAAAACCAGTAAAATAAACATTTATAGGAGAAAAAGTAGTAGGGAAGAATTTTAACTAAACAAGTCCAAGCCCATCCTTGGTACAATTCCACTGACTGGAACTAAATAAAATAGGATTTAATTTGGCAACATGTTTTTAACATTAATTTCCTTCTCTGTAACACAGGTATTATTGAAGTCAGATGAAACATTTTAGTTATAAACAGGATATTTGCAGAATCTTCCCCCAGCAAAAATTAGTAATTCTTCAAATCCTAATTCCCTGCAGAAACCTGCAGTGCGTGGAGCTCTCCTCATGCACTTGCAAACTGCAACAAAACATTTTGTAACTTTTTACATTATGTCTTTACAGACTTCAGATTTTTGCAGGCTCCTGTGCCGAAACTCTATCTAGTGTCAACACCAGGACAGATTACAGAGAAGACTATAAATGCCTTAAGAGATGAAGTGATTTTATAGATTTATCTTTTAATTGAGATGCATCATTCACCTCACACATGGTTCAGTGGGCACAGGAAGTCAAATTTGGAAATATGGTTGTTTCCATCAGTATTACATCCATGCTACAACCTTCATTTTTTTTTAAAGGGAAGTAAGAAAATTACAGTTGTCATATTTTATCCCTGCAGTGCTCCTGGTGGGTCTTTCTTCCATGAACAGTTTACTGAGATGCTGTGAAGTCTGGCAACACACTAGCAAGATATTCCCGAATTTCACCTGGACTTTTTTTGCCAATAGAGGAGCATAATATGGCATTTCCTTGGTTACCCAGTCCTATTCGTTGGTATTAGAGACAACTGGATAATATAATTTTATTTATATGACTCAGTTCCAATTTAAAGGTCACTAAAATTTTAATTCTCAATTCTTTTTGAAGGACTTCCCACATGCCAGTTATCTGCTTTCATTACACCCCAGAATTACTTTCACTGACAGAACATCCAGGATTTAGAAAAACAAATAGATGATCTGTTCATAGCAAATACCTAGAGGAATATGGTAATAAGAAATCCTTAGTTCATATAGAATTCAGACTTTGACCTGGCAGAACTCAAATATTTTTAATTAAAGAAGATCAGGGTGCAACTGTCAATAAAGGTCTTGATAATACTTCAATTCTTCTTCAGTCTTTAACTACTCTCTACTGATAAGATAAATTTTACTCATTATTTGGTATATTTTTACATCCTCAAATTAGAACAACATCAAAGCACATATTTAATTCCCACATTACTTCAACAGCAAGGTATTCTATGCATACAGATTGACCTAAAGAAAGAAGACTGAGTCACCATAAGTGACATGAATTGAGAGTGGCATGATATTTTCTTTACTGTAAAGGAAGCATGAAAGTACTTCATCCATGTCCTAAGTTGTCAGATAAAAAAATAAGGACCAGGTGTTCAGTGTAACCCCTTGTATGTATTGATACACATTTGCAAAATTAACAGCAGCTGAAGAGTTTGAGATGCTTTAAAAAATGAAAAAAGAAGAGGACTGGTAATTGGAAAGTTACCTACCACCACCACAAGTAGCTGAGCACTCTGACTGCACCGTCACCCAGGAGTAGCTATGTTTTTTGACAGATGTCTTGTTTTCATTGATGGTTTTGGAAAATGTATATTCCCAAGCAATCCCAGGATTTTTGCCTTGTAACAGGATCTATAGAAAGGCATTTGGGGTTTGTTTAAAAAAAAACAAACGAGGGGGGGGTGGGAGAGAAGGGGTAAAAAAGAAAAGGATGCTATCATTCTGAAGGAAGATGAACTAAACATGATACACACATATTTATACACACCATGTTTGTGGAAGAATTTTCAGGGGACCTAATTTTTCAGTAAACTAAAAACCATCAAAGTAATTCCTAAACAGCAAAGCGTTTGCTTGGAATAACACCTGCAGGGCGTAATACAGAAGAGTGCAGAAAGACACAATTCAACATTTAAATCAGAAGGCATTTGACTGGATTGGTGAAGCAGAAATGCCTTCAGTAGATGTGAGATATCAACAAAAAACTTGGAAATGCAGTATTACTGGCTGCCGCTGCCCCAGCACTCTGCTCCTGCAACAGGCTCCTCCGCAATGCCTTCTATGAATGAAGAAGCCTTTGCCCATCAAGTAAGCAGGACTAAAATGCTGTACTGAAAGAAGCTTGAGCAAAGCAGTAGTATAGCTGTGTGGGGACTGGGAATAGGGGTGGTTAGAGATGGCTTCCTCAGTTCTTGAGGATGAGGGTATAAAACAGATTTCTATGTGGACTGGTGATAAATTTGGTTTGGAAGACCCTCAGTTGGGATTTTGCTCATGACTGTTAAAGCTGATAAAGCTTCAGTCCAGGAGAGGACTGATCCCTGGATGTCTACAAGGGGAAAAGTATCGGAAAAAATCATAATTTTAGCATAACGTGTTAGCCAATTTATAGAAAGTGTGATTACTGACTATAATAACAATCTTTGTCATTTAACTCAGGGAGCCTAGTTTTTGGGGCTGTACTATTTTAGTGGCGAATTATATTGCAGTTTTCATGTAGGCAACTTTCTAAAATTCACTGTGCTCATTTCAAGTCTGAATTCTAATCAATGCAAGATGCGTGAACATCTGACACATACCTAAATTTGAGGAGAAATTTATATTTAACAACATTTATTTTAGAAACTATTTTTGGCAGCAAAGTGCATTTATATTCATGCTTTATAGAAAAAGTGCAAGAGTTTACAGTTACAGAGCTCTACTTTGGATCTGGTCATAGTAATATAAAGAGCAGGTGCAGTTAACCTCAGTTCCCAAATGCTTTTTTGATAAGCACTAGCATTTCAAGTACAATTTCACTCTATGTTAATGATTACCATTCAAAATATTAATAAGATATCAGTTAAGTTCACATGATGTCTACCTGAGTGCTTAAGTGATCCATGTAGGTAGAATTGATCTCTGTATAGACTGGTTTTATAAAATAGCAACAAACTTGCATTTGTGTTGTTTAAGATCAAGAAATATAATAACATTTTGAAATGTAGCCAAGGGTTTTAAAGTATTCTGAAAATGTATCTGTTGGAAAACAGAAATTATCCATGACAGTGAAAATTTAGACCAAATTTACATGACATTCAGCTCAGTAATGTTGAGCACATGAAGGATCTGGCCTGCATACTGTTTATTTTTCCAGAAGAAAGAAAAATGGATGCTGTATTTTCCGTTCTTAGTAGCCAAAGATTTTATTTCAGTCACTGAACCTTAATAATGATCCAAACTGAGAATATAGCAATTAGGACTGTAAAAGGCAAAATACTTCATAAAGAATTGGAGAGTAACATGCCTCCTCGTTGGAGGATTCAGATTAGAAGATCCCTCAAGCACAGGTAAACTACAGTATTTCATGTGAAAGCTTTCATCTCACAAATGCAAGCTTAATTCAGGAGCACCTTAGAAAACCTCTGAGATTACAGAAGAAATTGATCTGAGAGTGATTACTGACCTCTCTATTTTTGCTGAATATTCTTGATAGAAATACTATATCTGCTTTAGGTGTAAGCCATATATGTATGTGTATGTCACAACCATTTTACAAGAACAGGATTAAAATCAAACACTCTGAAAATACGAAGCATTAGAATTGAGACTGCTGCACAACTTCATGCTGCCCTGCACAGAGGCACTCTTAATCTCTGGATCTCATACTGTCTTTCCAGAAAGCCTCTACCACGTTCAGTGCTCACAGCACATGCTGCTCACTAGTAAGCATATTACAAAGTTTCCATATTTGACTTTATGCTCGTTCATCAATGTATGGTTCTGTGCCCTATTTGTTATGCTCTATTCAGACCCTTACCAGTGTACCTTTTTTCAGGACCTTTCTTCTTAGCTTGGCTATTCATCACTATCTGATGTAAGTGTTTTACAAGATTTAACAGCCTCTCAGATGAAGGAAAATGTCTCTTCAATATAAATTTTTATTTTTAGAAAGCTGCTGACTGCTGATAGCAAAAAGTCCAACTCTGTTAAAACAGCTGTTCCATGGGCACTTTGAATCTTAAACTTCAAGTCCATGGGCATTAGAGTTCCTAGAAAAAACAGGCTGCAATAATATGTGTTCACTCTACTGTCCTTTTCTTAAGGACAAATTGAAACAAATATCTAATGTGTAAAGTTTCAGAAAAAGTGCTTCATAAAAGAACAGACTGTGTTAACCCTAATAAGAATTGAGCCCTGGAAAACTATCATTTAATTAAACCAGTTCCCTTCCTGGTTACTCTTACAGACCAGACCTCAAAATGCTTTGATCTTACTCATTGGAAGGTTCTACAAGCCCAAGGTGCTAGCACAGATCTCAGCATCTTAGGCAGCCAGAAACAATTTTGGAGAGTAGCTTTATCTTCTTCCTGTGTTAGAAAAGATCTGGCTGATGTATGAACAATCAAAGTCAGATTTCCTCTTTCATGGTCCTACAAGGATGCACTTTCATACATTCCAGTAGTCGCCTCATGTTCCTTCAAGTGCAGAGGCTGAAATTCCACCTGGCCTTTAAGTCACATGTCAAAAGAAGAGGAGGTTTTGTCCATACCTCAAGACCTTGTGTAAGGGTTTGCCCTAATCTCATTTGATTCTGACTACTGCCATAAAACTTTGCTGTTCCAGAGGCCAAAAAAACAGTAAAGCTTAAAGCTTTTCTAATAAAAATATCTTAAAATATTAGACTGAACACTTGTCTTCTGAAAGTGCTCTTTACTGTGTGATAGTAGAGGCAAGAGACAGAACAAATGCATCCTGAACAACAGAATTCAGAACACAGAAGAGGGAAGATGAGATAAAAGTGGCAACCAGTTTTACTCCTATGAGAGCAATATTGTCCTGGTGCTTCAATGGAGTGAAGGGAATGAAGAGCAAATGATCTTAGACGAGTTAGAACAAGACATGTTAGTAGCTATCACTTCAGGGAATAACCACACAATGATGTAAGAAACTCACAATCTCCCTTTGAGTGAGTGCCTGTGGGGTAAATCCTACACCCCAGGCAAGCTGGGCCATACACATTTTAAGACCTTGGGCAACACCTCCTTCTTGCGCATTGGAAAGGTGACACAATTATAACGGCAGACGAAGTGCACTTTGTCTCCTGGCCAGCAGACAGAGCTGGAGCCCTTTCCCACCCAGCAGACCACATGAGAGAATGTTTACAAAGCAAGAGCTGCATCACAGGCAGGTCTCTTACCTCCTCCATCATCCCAGCTATGTAGAAAAAGGGCAAAATGAAACTTTGGAAAAGTATTGGAGACAAAATATTGCAGGGCACAAAACCACGTACTTTAAAGTCCCTGGCACTCAGCTGGAAAACGGGACACAGTGTAAAATATTTAACCAAGTTTTCATCAGGAATGCAATACTATTGCAAAGTTGCAATTTTGCCAAAGTAATGAGCATATAAAAAGTTTTCTATCGTATTTTCATTCATTATAAAGCCCTTCCTTAACAACCTAATAACTGAAGTCTGCATATACAAGCCAAGTTATCAGACCTACAAATTTGGAAAGACCTCCAGTGCTAGTCTACTTAACTGGATGCATTCCAGCATCTTTTCAGCCAACTGGCATTTGCTCCCAAATTTACAGCTGGCAAACAACCTCCTTAAACATTTCCAGTTCCTCAACAGAACTGTTTAATGTCTACCTTTAACACACCCACCACCTGACTTCAGACACAACACTCAGCAGCTCTGACCGCAGGGCGCAGAGTTATAAAATTTACAGCTTCTTGAGTTTGAAAACCACAGACTCTACAGCTGGAATCTGCCAGGTCTATTCTGAAGAAAAAGAACCGTGGCTTTTGCTTAGGGCACAAAATGTTAAAACAATGGATAAACTGAATTCTCCTGAGTAAAGAACCTTTTCCTTTTGCTGCTAATTTTGATTTCAAAGCTAAATCAATACACTTTCTAAACTAGCTGTGCATCTGCTCCTTTGGGATCGTACTTTTTCCCATGGCTATCTTAAGTTTCCAATACAATACTCCATTTTGCAGGTCAAATTTTTAAAGAGACTATCAATATTGCTTTGTTATGATTGGCTCTGTGCTTTTCAGGTGTTTTGTATTGTGAGATGTGTATGTGAAGTTACTTGCAATACACTGAATTAAAAGAGATTAATTTACACATAATAAACTCCTCTTTCTTCCACAATAATCTGCCCATTGTGTAGGAAAGCATACTAGTGCCTGGCATGTAACAAGTCATTATCTCAGTGAAGGACAAACAGACATTTACAAATCACTTACAGAGAAAAATCCAGGTGAAGGAATAGCTCCTGTTAACCCACATGTACCTCCTGTATTTTTATCTTTACTCATTCTGCATGTACATAATTTACAAAATGGGCATGAGCCCAAACTCTGAATCCCAGCCATACATTGTAGCTTTGATCTGAGTTTCAAATTGCATCTACATTTCCTGGGTCACGCCCATTCTCTGTAAATCTTTGATAATTTCTTTAGGTGGATGTAGCAGAGTTAAGCTATCTGCAGTGAGCCATCAATTACACCAGTAAGGGCAGCCGGAGGAGTTTGTCTGTGTGGAAGACCAGTGCCTAGCTGTGTTATGCTTACGAGACCAGCAGTTTTCATCCACTGTGAATCTACATACTGTTTAGTAAATATTGTAACATCCAACATCCTAAGCCAGATTCTGATTTCTCTGTTCGATCAAGATTAATTCCACTGACTTTTATGAATTTACTCTGGTTTCAGTAGGATAAAGCTAAGCATGCAGCATATGATGTTGGTGGAAAACTATTTAAAACAAGTTTAAAACAGGACTGTTGTCTTGCATGGGCAGTTACTGGATGGGATCCTTGGCAGTGGCTGACACCAGGAGTTTCAAAGGAAAGTGAGAGAACACCTGTTTGGAAAGCACCAGTAAAGGAAGAATTACCCATCGGTTACTTAAGCCAAATCTTAAAACAAAAGGGATTTTATGCCTTCAATATTTCTAAAGTCACATTAAACACAATCTTAACTAAAAGCTTATGAAAATCTATTGTTTTTCAAGAAAGGCCACTAAGGTCATTAAAAGGGAAAAAAAAATAAATAGTATCCTTGAAAGGGGGTGTATGATCTCATTTCTACTTCAGCTGTTTCAAATTTATCTTCCGTTGTTACTTGTGTCTCCATTTTTTTACTGTTCACATGCTAAATGTACAACCTTCAGGAATACTGTCCAGCTAATCTCTCCTCACTAAAGGAGAACCCTTTTATCCATTGTATTGCATCAACATCTGTATCTTATAAGCACATCTTAGCTCTCTTTAGCTTACTGTCTCTTTAGGGGAAATCAGTACAAATTTATCATCTAGTAGCTAATAATAAAGGTAATGCTTTATAACTGCAACTTGGCTTTTTCCCAGTGGCAGCTTGATCATCAGTAAAGTCGTTCCACCTGGCCTCCTTTCTCTTTTTCCCCTCCTATTCATAAAGAGGAAGTGGTTTACTGGTTTTAATTAGACATATTCCTGCTTTAAAACTCTTTGCAAAGCATCCTTTCCGTCTGTACTTACTGCTGTCAGACTATCTTTTTTCACAAAGTCTTCACAATTCCTTTATTCAATATTTCACCAAGTTTGAAGTAAACTTCAGTAAGGATACTGATCCTATCTTGTCCTGAAAAACTACAGTGCTTTCTCAAATTGGCTTTGAGTTCTCAAATCAGTCAATTCTTCATCCGTTTATTGATAGAATGGAAAACCAAATTATTAAACTCTTGTGGTTTTAAGTTAGTTCATCAATCCCTGGCCATGCAGTAATTTTCATGCCCACATAACAGTTCAGTTTCTTTTGCCCTTTCAGAATCTTTCCCATAATTTGAGTCAGTCATGGAGGGTGACTGAGTATTTCAACAAATGGATGTCACGAGTGAACCTCATACGAGTTCTGTATTGATAGAGCCCTGTGGTGGCAATGTCCCTCGTGCTCTGCTAGCCTCTTCTCCAAAGCATTTTCATGTGTTAGTGGTGCCCACTGGCAGCCCTTATTGCCAAAGCTACATAAATGAATGACGAATTTACACAAATTCTGAAGGGCACGGGTTTACTGGGTTATCTCCTTTGCCTTCCTTCTATCTGTGAAATTAATTCTTGAATAAGCCAGAAAGGTTCTGATGAATTCTACAGTCTCATTTACAGTTCCAATAGTTGTGCTCAGGAAATACTAGTCCTACACATTTAATTCCACGTTCATCTCACAATGTTCTTCTTAAAAAATATTTGATCACCATAGTTTGTACTTTTTCTCCCACAGCCTAGTTAAATTACAGACTCGCTGCCCTTTGTCTTCTTTGGTATGACTCATTCCCATAATTACATACTTACAATATATGTAAATATATATGTGTGTATTTATTTTTTTGTGAAACTTCAGGGTAAAGAAGAAAAGCATGTTATCAGTCATTTTCCTGTCTCATATCCATTTTTGAATAGAGTTTAGGACTGCAAAGTCCGATTAAATCATATATGCTCAGCTAAACTACTGAAAAACCTGACAGAAAAATAGACACATAGGAACATACTGTATGGTAAGATATAAATACAAAACATTTAGTAGAACTGCAAGGCTGAACTTGTGATATGCAAGACAATATGGGATTTTAAGATTTTTTTTTTCTTATTTTGGCTTCATCCTTCTCTCCTAAAACATGCTTCAGATGTTTCTTTCAAGAGAATATTTTGGAGAATGACTGCGTTTCAAAGGAAGTGATTGCCTTGAGCACAGACTTGCCAGACCTGTCTGGACCCATACCTGGAGAGCATTGGTCCCATCCTCTCCTGTGAATGTTGCTCCCAGGACGTGCATAACCTGAACTTTCTGGATACATGTAGACTGATTTGCATTCAGAAGCACAGTAAAACACGGGGACCATTTGAGTCACCACAGAAATGTCTAGCAAAACTATGACTACAAAATTAAACAGGCACAAGATGTGTTAACCTGTTTTTCAGATCATAGTGGAATGGCAATAAATACACCTACAAAGCCTTATATTTTTTGCCCACCTGAATAATAAAAGTTCCTGTATGGATGCATGCAATTTATTCAATTTCTCAATACCTGCAGTGTGCATTTTTACAAGGGCTTGCACTGAATTCTTCGGGGAAAAAAAGAGATCTAGAACATAAGCATTTAATTTCTTTTGAATACAACATAATTAAGAACTGAAGAAAAAAATATCTAAAGATTACAGGATGAAGTTGAAGGCCAAACCCTGGAAATATTTAGCTTATTGAAAACCAACGTAACTGGATAAAAAATTGCTGGCAGGACTTTCTTTGTATGTTTATTTGAAAATTACAGATGAGATAAAAATTAAAACACAGCTACGATGTAGTATGCTTAAACATTCATTTTTTCAGCCTTCTGTAAGTTTCCAGTATTTGCAGGTGAAGTAGGATTTGTTTCATTATTACTGATGTAAACAGATCTTTATCAGTATATGTGTTTTCTCATAAAAACATATTTCTTTAGTTTTCATTGGCATTTTTGCTGCTTAGAGTTATTGGTAAATAAAAAACAACCCAGATCTCTGAGCACACAAGATTCTGCATTTTTTTTTCAGAATTCAGCTTGTTGAATGTTGCTTAAATTACTGAAAGGAAAAAAAGTCTTACCTACAGCTTGTAGATATATATAATTGGGGAATACGTAACTGTAATGTTTTCAGCCAATAGAATCCCTAGTTACCAATGCCAGTGGTGTAGGTATTTCAATAAAAACAGAAGGGAAGTTTAAATAAGCTCTCATAGGAGCAATAGCCTCCAGTTAAATGTTAAATCTTAATAAAACTGTTTAGCATAATATGATAGGATGAAAATAGAAGTGTTATTTGGCATTAAAAAAATTTTCTTTAATCTTTATTCTGCAAAGTATGTGCATGATATGCAGCCAAGTAAGTCATCTTGCAGGCAATTATTCATACTTCAGCTCTATAATAATACATTTCAATCTACTTTGTATTATGACAAATAAGATTCCTGAGAGCTCGGCTTGACATTTCAGAGTACTTATAAGTGTGCTTGTTTCTCTGGTGTAAGGCTATTTCGGAGATGATTTGCAGACAAGGAAGCATGTCTGTAATTTGTAGACTGAACTCTTCCTTGGACTAAAGCATCTCTATTAACATACATACCCAATATGAAAGTTCTTCAACTGGGAAAAATGTTTTTAAAAAGCATTGCAAATAGGGATAATAACTTGTGAAAATACATGCCCTTAGCCCACGTCAACCTGTTTGTTCTAAAACATGTGTTCATCCTAAAGTACTTCAACATGTGTTCATGGTCTGTGAACTTCAGTGGTTCTTAAAGATATGTTTAAGTACATTACTCAAATCAGTATGAATAGCAGTAAAGCTCCTCAGTATTCCAAATAAAAACTTTACTGAATAGCTGTGAAAGTTTAAACAATCTTTGAAGAATATATTTCATGTCACAGTCTATACTTACTGTGTTTCTTAGTTTAGCAGAACAAAGCTGCGTAAAGGAGACGGGATGCAGAGTTCTCAGTGAACTGCTTCTGCTAAACTTCTGCAGAGAGCAGTCTGCAGTTACGGTGTTATGTGATGGGGCGAAGAACTGCAGTTTGCTGCCTCAGAGAACGGGTACAGCACTCGCTCTCATGCTCCCCAAGTGCACACCAGAGAAAGCTGTGCGTTTGATAGTGAGCTGACCAGAGTATTGCTGGAAGCTGTGGGAAGGAATGGAATCCTTTCTGCAGAGGGCTCCTTCCTTCTCACAGGGAAGGATTCATCAAAACAGACACAACAGACGAGTTACAAAGCTAAGGATTTGCTAGAGATTTCTAACAAAGCAGGCAAATGAATGTAGCTAACAGGGAGTGAAGACTTTGGCAATTCAGCCAGAAATTGACCCTCAGATGTTCTGATGCATTTTAAAAGAAAATCTAGTAAAGTAACCTAATGCAGAAAGAGATTTTTCTTAGAACAGAAGTATTAACGGCCAATTTCCAAACTGTAACACTGGCACAAACCATATAAATACCAAATTTAGTTTCTGTTAAGTACAGTTTCAACACAACACATCTGGCAGACAGAGTGGGTGATACAAATTAGACTGGGAGATAACATATATACAATTCATTATTTTAGATGCTATGACCAATAGAACTGAATCAACAGAAATCACACAGAAGCCTCTGTGTCCCAAGGCAGATATAAAAATGGCTTCATGCACCTACAGTTTCAGAAGCATTATTTAAAACTGTTACCATTAAGCCTTGCCATAATGTTAGATTTAATTTCTACATGACTGAATTTTATTGAATACCATTTATGGGATGTAGTTATACTCTCCATTTCCATTGTGCATCAACAGAGAAATAATTCTATATGGTGTGTTTTATGCACCTTCCTTTTCACTGAATTTGTGACAGTTTACTAAACTTCAGACTTTGATAAACTGGTGAAAGGCCTTTCAATCTAGCATGACCACACAATTAAGTCTGAATACTATCGTGACTCAACGCTGTTCTTTAATCTCACTGAGAGCTACAGTGCAGAGCTAAAGCTGTCGTTACTAATTCTGTAATAGACATCAGGGGAAGAATAAACAGAAGAGAACTTACTTCAAAGACCAGCGTCTCATTAGTTGGTCCTGCTGCATATAGACTCTCTGGATGGTTAGAAGAGCGCTGATAATCAAAAACTGTTCCAGCAAAAGAGAACTTTCCTGGCCAGTCAATTGTCCAGTCTCCTGTCAGATAATACTTTTTACTGAGGTTGCGCACTGCAAGGTAGCTGGTGGAGATCTGCATTTCGTGGAGCTGTATACTGCGTGCTCCTGCTGGAACAGTGACCACAGCATAGTAGTCTGAAATGAAAGAAGTAAGCAACATCTTTAAAATTATCATACAGATAGAGATGTCCTATCATTTTTAAGCCAATTTGAAATTTTTGCAGCTTAAAAGATATTGAAGACAGCTGTTCTGATCCACCAAAGTTACTCTGTTTTCACAAGGAGAAACCACTTCTGATTTTAACCCCCTATGCAGCCTTTAATCAGAGTAACTCAGAGGTATGTCAATTCATAGGATTTTTCTTAGTGATTGAGAACAAGAAAAAGCAAGTTCACCTTAGGAAAAGGCAGAACAGACTAACAGTGGTTTCACTGTAATTGTTTTACATGTTTTCCCTGTAGTTCCCTACAGTAGCTGGAAAGTACTGCTTCCATCATGGACGAGGTTTCTGCAGTGAGATGCACTGGGATGCAGAGTGCTTTCACAAAGCCCTGTACACCACTGGATCTCCCTGCTGTGAGCCATTGCACTCTGAGCACGTAGAAATCTCACTCATTCTACAGTCAGATGAGACACCGCTGACAATCTCCAACGTGCACTGCACACAGCTAATTTTGCAGAGCATTCATCTTAGATTATTTTTCTAGCATTGTATCTCTGTATTACTAAACAATTCCCTGGTCTGTATCACTGTAGTATTGACATGTCTTATGACCAACAATAAAGGGATCCTCAAAATACCCCCTGTGAGTAAAGAAACATTGTCTGCATTTTATGCCTGAGAAACTGAGGCATAGTGAGATTATTTCACAAGAAGCCAGTTGACAGTCCACTAAAAAAAAAAAAAAAGACCACCTCCCAGTGACTGGATCATCCATTGAACCAACTGGACAGCTTCCAGTCAACTTAATTTGAAAATGGACATGGAAATACTGTCATGTTTGGCATTATGCTGTGTATCACTGTTTATGTCTTCTACAGTCCCATTCCAGTCAGAGCTGTTGACAGCTATTCTTTCACTTGCCTGAATCCTAAAATCTCTTTTAAGAGGAAATTCACACGTAAAGGGAAAATGTGGCTTGAGAAACAAGAGGAATGCTTGCAAATTAACTAACCAAGACTTATGCTCATAGCTTTCTTGTTACCAAGAAACAGGAGAAATGTGAACTCTCCTCTCACTCTCCCTGTGACTTTCAGTTCACATCTGGACTTTTAGCCACTGCCCTAATGAGCACGGAGTCATATGTATTACATGGCAATACAGCAGAGCAATGAGTTGATGATCATGTGGAACAGCTTTCCTTACCATTAGCTTTGTGCTGGATCAAGTATTGGCCTTTAAAGAACTTGCATGTTGAATTATCTCCTTTACAAACTCCACAAGCATCCAATACAGCTTTGGAACCAAGTCCATGATCACACCCTACTTGCTGCAACCAAAAGGCACAAGTGAAGGACTCAGACACAAGGGAATTTGAAGAAACAGCTGCATTTTCCATAAAGGAGTCAATTGCCTACTTAAAAAAAATAGACATGAGGATTGTAAGAAACTTAATTTTATCTTACTTCACATATTCCATCAATGCAAACATCATATTTATGTGGAGAACACAGGGTTCCATCCTTCACTTTGCTGGACATTGCAAAGAAAAAGTCAAAGTCTTCAGCTGTGCAGTACAATTTACATCTATCTTCCTCTGGGAAAAAAAAAATATGACAAGAAACTATTAGCAGCACCGTTAAATGCTGTGAAACCATATTTCTTCTTTCCTCCATTCACAACGGCTGTTAGGACATAGATTTTCGAACACCCACAAAAATGTCTGCAAAGTCTTTTGAAGAAAATATAATCAGGTTATATTTATGTGTATATATAAAAAATTATATACATAGTGATACAATTATTATTTTAAAAAGCCAATCTGTACAGCTACTAAATGAGCAGCTACAATGTGACATAATCTAGCTGCTTCTATTCAACTAGTACCAATTGGAGCTACAAATGTGCTTTCAAACTGCAGAAAATACTTGTTGTATCTGATAAAAATGAGCAGATTCAAAACATTGGCAAAATTAAGATGTGTAAAGTAAAAACAAACATTGCTTGTACAAAAGAAAAGAAATATTGAGATCTGAACTTTATTATAAAGATCTTGTAGTAAAAGATGAGTTTAAAAAATTTATGCCAGTACATTGTTTATCCAATTTGCATGGGACTATACCAGCAGAAAAGTCAAAAGGTTGATTTATTGTTACGTTTTGAAATCTGAGAACATTCCAAAGGAAGGAAGATTCTGGTAGTGTTATTGTGGGAGCTCACATTTCCCATGCTGAAAAATCCATGGAAATTGTTTAGTTTTGTTTTCACACTAACAGATATGTAATATTCAATGAAAGAGCGGGGTAGCAACAGCCAGGGAGTCATGTTAAGGACAAAGATTTAAATTCACAACCAATATCAATTCTGCATGTTCATACAGGCAGTATTGCACAGGAGGCCAGATTCAACCACGCTAGAAAGCAAACACATCTCAAACAAGCCAACTGAAATTCTATTTGCTTACATCAGGGTGATATTTGCCCAAAGAGTATGGATGAATTACAGTTTATAGCTTGCTTCCGGCAGTTGCCTTTGTCCATCAGAGCTGTGGCATAATTACCTTCCACTTTAGTATATGGCTTCCATTTGTAGTACCATCCCCGGAAAGGTTTGCTGTTGTATTCAGCACACTGCTGGGCACGGAAGTCCAAACTATTTGCTGGACATGGCTGATTATTACAAAGTTGATAAATACGACTGGAACCTTGGCAGAATTTGCCACCATACTGTGGCCTAAAAAAAGAAAAAAAAAATTCTTTTGCAAAATCTCCTTTTTGTGTGATTGGCATGTTACATGTGTACTAACAGAAATGATGAGAGGATGTATTGTCTTAGGAGATTGGTATTTCTTACATGGTCCATTAATTTTCATGGTTCCAAAGCCAAGCAAAGCAGTTGCCATGAATTTCCTGCTTGGATCACTGCAAACTCAGCAAAGATGCAACCATCTAGAGATGAGTCATGTTTTCACTAATTTAAATTTATAGGCCTATTTTGTATTGGCTGTTTTCGATCTTGTTATGTAGCTATTTTTATTCTGCTGTAACCCAGGAATGAACATATGCAAAGAATTACCTATCACAACACCAGTTAATAAAGGATAACATAACACTGATCAAACATAAACAGAATGAATAATTACATCTAGTTGTTCATTTGTTTTGTAAATCATTTTGAAAAAATGTGCTTTTAAGCAGTCAAAGGAAACAAGGACCATGCATAGCTGTCCTGCTGTAGGAAAATGTTGGAATTCATGGATAACTTTAAACACATCCACTTCAGCAAACCTTACTGGGCATTTCCCTTAATTTTGGCCAGAATGAAAAGAGCATATTCTATTACTTTGCTAGTATCTTATCAAAATAATAGTTTTTAACTCTTTGGTCTACACAACTGTAAAACAATGTAAAAATGTACGACGTGCTCTTTTTACAGCGACTAAGAGGTCTCACAAGTTGCTGAGAAATCTATCCACTCACTTATGTATTCCTTGTGGATCTACATAGGAATTCAGGGATGTTATTTTTGCAGTTTCACAATGCTCAGACATACATCTGCGAGTACGGAGCCAAATCTTCATGACACCGAATTCTAAGAACTGTTTGTCGTATTATACAATTTCTTGCGTCAAGTGAAAAGAAATGTAACAAAGCTGCACTTGTATACATTTATATAATGATTTTTAAAAATTGGGGAACTTAGATACTTGCAAGACAAACTTCAGTAGACTGCTTGCCCATGTTACATACTGAATGAAAAAAATATGTTGACTAACGATATTTATTATTAATAATAATAGTATAAAATATATTGTTGCAACAAGTATAATTGGAGTTCTTTATTTAAATACCTAAACACTATGTTATAACTATTCCCCTTATCAAGTATTCCATGCAAATTCTCTTAACACACACCTCACTGGAGTAATACGGAGGTAGCTTGGTGCAACATGGATGAAAAAATCCAGGTGCTTTTTTCTGTTTGCTTTATTATAAATTTTAATCCTTATATGTCTAACCATCTAACCAAGCTGGAGCTTGGTTTTTATGTTTTGCATCAGCTTTGGATGTACACAATATCTGTCTTTTCCAGAATTCTGGACTACAAAACAGTCCTTCAAAAGAAGAGGTGGAAACTCGCCTGCTACTCTATTTAAAATGGGGTTAAAGCACTAAAAATGTGTTGTGGAAAAAAAAAATAAAATTCAGTGACTTTTCTTGAGGTCACCTACTGGCTGCACTGACACAGGATATAATGGTGAAGGTCTTAAAATGAAGTCAAACTTTCTGTCCTGGTTTGAGTCAATTCAGTCTGTGAAGGGCAGGGAGGGTATGTAACATCAGTGAAGTCAGGGAGTGCTGATGTTGACTGTGCAATTGGTGAGAGCTTTGAGTTAAGGCAGCCAAACTGTTGGGTCCTTACTCAATTCTCTACAGACTTTCTTTACAGCTTCAGCACATGTATGATTTTTGACCTCCTTCAGCCCTAGAGAACAAATCTGTTTCAGTGTAAGGAAAAGAAGCAACATCCTTCCAAGTAAATGCCACCAAACAAGCAATATAATAGAATTATTTATGGCTAGATCGTGATTTCTAGCCACAGTCATGCATTTGAGGATGGTATAAAATTCCACCAAACTAAGGGAGCACTGAAAGAGGCATTCTGTTTTCCAGCTCTGTTACAGTGTTTTAATATTACAGCACACTCCCATTACTGAAACTGCTGGCCAGAGAATTACGGAAATGTCTCCACCTTCGTTTTTTACCAACAAGATGTCAGTAAGAGTTAAGTAATTCACAGCAAACGAGATGTAGACCTTCAAAACCAAATTTCTGAGAAAAACTCCTTATCTACACTGACAAAATCAGACTTTTATTTATGATGTTTATACCACCAGTAGATTTTGGTTTGACTGCCTACAAAAGCTCTGTTAGTATAACCATGCTTACAATAGAATGCTTTCCAGATAGGCTGCTCCAATATTTATCTAGTGATAGTGCTCCTAATACAGATACAGCCTAACCATTTTATCCATCTGTGTACCTCCCCAGCACTGGCATATATACGTAAAGATACCTGCACCAATAAGTGCTGTAGAGCTGAGGCCATGCTGAGGATAATTGGAAAAAGGAGAAATCTGGTGAGAAAGGCCAGCAAAAAAAGTCTCCAAAGAATGTGCAAAGGTGTAAGTAAATACTCCACTTCATATAAGATTCAAATACTACAATGCTACAAGAGCAGCTTAAATTAATTCTGCAATACCCTTTTAAGAATAGACTTCATGAACAATGAAAGTAAAATGGATATTTACTACAGTGCAACACAGAGAGTAAGAAATATTGGAATTAATCTGGTCAAGTAAAGTATTTTATGTATTATAAAGAGAACTGGACTCGAAAATCTGGACTCCTATTTTCTCATGTTTTGTAATTGTTTAAGTTCAAGTCTGAACACTTCTGGTACTATTATAACCATATTATGACAGTATCACAAAGCCAGAGTATTTTATTCTGAATGAATCTGAAAAGTCTACAAGGTCTTTCACAGTTTTCATTTTTAATTAGTATTTTAAATAGCATCATTATTTTGCATCAGTTTACATCTGCATTGTCTGTAAACACTGTAACAGATACCATACACAAATGATTAAAAAGATGTGTTCAAGCAATTTTGATTGCATACATGTCTAAAACTCCATTCTACTCTGAACAATACACTACTGTGAAGTGGGTAGGATGCAGTCCCACAGATATGATGTAGGTATTAATTTAAATCTCTCGGGCATGCTTCAGGTTCTCTCCCAGCTAAACTATTAAATTATGTAATCTATTTCTATCTTGGAAAACTACCTCAATTGCAAAATGTTGTGATGTATGAAAACCAGACCCATGAAGTTACACTGTGACAATTTACAGAAACATAATGATTTTAACAAATCTGCATGGTTCTGTGTTCTATAGATGACCTCCATAGGTGTTTGTTAGTATGAATTTGTACATAACTCTGGTGGTAATTCAGAAGCCATACCCAGAGCTGTTTGGGTGTGGTCACAAGGTCTGTCTTTAAATTGTCAACAGAAAGGGAATTCAGGAACAGGTTGGATATTATTTGCAAGAGGAGAATTTCACACACAAACACAGGTAATGAGATTTTCATATGCAGCAGCCTGAATTTGTGTTCTCCACCTGTCTTTAAGCTCCTAATAAGATATGTCACCTTTAAAATCACTGGAAATCTAGAAATCTTCCTCAATGTTCCTAAGAAGTTGATTTGGAAAATGGACTACTTATTTAAAAACCTCATTTTGGAGTCCAGTCAGTTCTGCAGTGATCCACACCCCTTGTCCTAACCTCTTACAGAAATACATTTTATTCTTTGTCATTCTTAAAATTTTGCTATCCAAAATAGTCTATCAAGTTTTGAACAAAACAAACATTAGCTACTGCAAAAATCTGGATTAGAAAAAGGGAAATAAATACATTTCATAAGAAAAAATATACATATATGTATTGAAATATATAAACATCTGAAATATATTTCAGATATTCAAAAATAAAGGAATCATTATTCTGTGTTTATGTGTAGTTATAGAGGAGGACAATGAAGACTGACTAGGTTGTAAATCATTCCATGTGGTGCAATACTGAAAATGGACAGTACCATTCTTCTAATGATTCCACATTTATACAAATATGCTGTGATGGGAAATACAGCTACCTGGATATTTGTACACTGTTGTGTGGATGGCTTATTTATAGTCCTGTCATCTCATCACTCTAACTCCAAGAGAGATTTATAGTATCTTCTCTTTCTTCTAGCTGAACTAATATAATAAAATTAAATTTAGAATAAACACAATTCAGTTCTGGTATCTAGTCTTACTTGGTTACATCAAGTCTTGCATCAAGTCTTACTTTAATTAGGACAGATCACTCTGAATGCAAGTTTTAAATACATAATGCTCAGTAACAGACATCCTTCATGTCAAAGAGCTTCTGTTTGAAGACTATTTGAAATCATTATCAGTTATAATAGCACATCAAACTGAAACATTTCAATTACTGGACATTCTTCTCTCATACAGGAGATCAAGGAAAGGCTTATGAATAAATGCAAAGAACAATGTGCATATTACAAATTTAGCAGACAAAACAGGGACCCAAGGAGGAAGACCAAAATATATGTACGACGTGTAGTTGAGACCTTACATTCTCTTGCTAAATGGTTTAATAAAGGAAAGTATCCAAGTAATTTTACTCATTAAAATACACTGAGAAACAATAGAAAAGGCTGAGAAAAAGCTCTGCTATGGCTCTGTAAAAATCGGCTTGGCTGAGTGAGGGTAATAAAGACTATTTTAACTAACTCACATTTTCCTATAACATAGTATATGAAGCATGGATATTATCACTGCAGCACTGTATAGTAGGTGTGAGGCTTCTTTACAGCCTCATATAAACTGTGTCATTTTTTCTCAGTTTTTTATTACTGCAGTTTAAATGCTGTTTTTATTGTGTGCAATGAAGAATGTATGTCTTTATGCCTGTTCAAGTTGTGTATGAAACAAAACAGTGAAATCCTCTTTTTTTTTGTAAGTTGAAGTGAATTGAGTACTTGGGAAAGATGTTAGTAAGGTAACACTTCACCTCTACTTTGAATTAGTACTGTAAGGAACAGTAGTATTCACAGCGATAAGACATTCAGTAGAGGGAATTACTAGAAATGGTTCATGAGTTAGCATACAACTCTAGGGTTCAGCAACTTTATTCTGAGCTGTGAAACATAAAAGAATGCAAAGAACATGACAGACATACAAAGACATCT
Organism: Podargus strigoides; assembly: GCA_028020825.1. Classification (NCBI taxonomy): domain Eukaryota; kingdom Metazoa; phylum Chordata; class Aves; order Caprimulgiformes; family Podargidae; genus Podargus; species Podargus strigoides. The sequence goes on from CM051630.1 coordinate 15,879,991, forward strand.
GTCTACCACCATTTTGGTATTGACTTTAAACATTTTTGGTTTATTAACCTGGATAATATGATATCATCAGAAGTCTTAATAGCTTTTAAGACCTTTTCCATTTTCCCTTGCTCTTAACTTATTAGGTGTGAATATGTCTGTGTGGCTTTCCATTACTTCTGCAGGTACTTGATGAACTATAGTGACACAAAATAAATCGACAAAGTTGGGCTGTATATGGTCTAGCACTCTAGCAGTCTTCAGACCATCACACTTTCTAGTATCAGGACATATTCTGTTCTTCAGCTACTGACTGGTCGTGCTGGACATGAAAGAATGGTTTTAGAAACAATTTCACATGTACTATTTCCCTACAGAAATGGACTATCTTATTTTTTTTGTTCTAAAAACTTAAATAGTTAGTATAAAATTAATACCTTTTCATATCTATGTCTTACTTTGGATTATTGCAGTGTCTTTCTTGATATGTGACCCCACCTCCACAAGTGCGAGTACACTCTGACCACTCGGACCAGGCAGACCATTGGCCATTTACAGGCTGGGGTCCATGATCACCGTATTTGACACACTGTCCTCTTCGACACCACTGCCAAAAGAATGCCAAAAAATATCCCATCAGAGTTACTGGTACTAGTAGATGCAAAAAAAGAAAAAATCCACATTTAAAAACTCCAGTGCTTAACCCTAATAAACATGAGGTCACCCATTGAACTCAATGAGATTACAGCAGGACAAGGACTCTGAAGTAGGACGTTAACCCACACAATGGTATAGATAAGTTGTGTCCTAAAATTTGTCCAAGTTCTGAGCTGAAGATCTCTGAGGTACAAATTTTCAAAACTGTTTTCTTGGAAAGTATTTTTTGGCTTACTCTTCCCCCCAAAATCCATGTTAGTTTATGGTCCTGTGCTTTCAGAACCTCAAAACTTCCTATGTAATTTTAAAATAGCCTGCTAAAAATCTGCTAAAATGTCTCATTTTAATCATTCGATTATAAAATACTGCACAAAGGGAAAAAGCAAAATAGAACATTTTTCAGTAACTTTAAAATCCAATCAATATTCTACTGGAAGAAACATTACAGCAAAAGTAATGGGTAACTACAGATGAGTGTAAATTAGAAGGTTCAACTAAAACAAATAACCATGCTCTGTTAGCAGTGATCACAGATAATATGCATGATGGCTTTAATCAGCATAGCAAAGATTAAGGAATGTTTATATCAGAATGGAATTTGAAGCTTCGATCTAACTTCTGTTATAATTAATGGGTTTTCTTACTAATCTAGATTGGCCAGATATATCTTATTCCATAGCTATACGGGAGAGGCATCACTCCCTACCATCAGATAGGTACCATTGTGAGGACTAGTCTTGACTATGTATCACGATGCAGTCTCCTACAGAGCAATCTGGAAGTCCATGATAGCAAACCTGGAGGGATCTGGATAGAACTGGTATTGATAGGAGCCGGTATTTGACCCAGCACAGTCTAAAATCAAGTTACAATGACACTGTCCAATTTATAAAACAACTTACCATACTTATACCACAAGCTGTTCCTTCTGCTGCTGGCATGAACTTTGTCTCGCACCTATGGCCCACTTTGTGACACCAGAGAGATTTGCATATATCCTGAAAAGAAAAAAGTACTCATGATAGTACTCATAATTCCCATTATTTCCTGGTCTTTACAAAGAGTAACAAGAAATACATGCCTTTGCTACCTTAAAAGCAATATCAGTAAAACCTGTTCTGAATTTAGAATGTCCAGGGTTTAAGATTCACAGCACAGCCATATCCTGTGTATTGTCTTCTTGTTTATGCACCATTTCACTATATATATTTTTTAAACTATTTTGAGTGTGAGACTCTAATAGAACAAAATCAGTGTTAAAAAGCTCAAGGCTAAAATTTTATGAAGTCTACAGGGACTATAATACTGTGAAGAGACTAGATTTTCTAAAACACAGGAGACAGCTGAAAACACAGTCTCTTCACCGTGCTGTTCACTCTCTGCTTGTTAGCTGCAGAAGAAACACAGCTTCTATCACCTGCTAAGTGCAGTTAGTATAAAATAAATTTAAATTACTCCTGTTATTATCCTGGAGGAAAGAAGTCACAATACTTCTCAGAATGAGCTCTCCAGGTTATTTAATAAAAAGTCTTCTCTGAAGAGATCAGCAAGGAGTGTAGCAGTCACTAAAATAATAGGTTAATCTAAATTAATCCTTCAGCACAAAATCACAGGTATAAGTTACATTTTTATTGTTCTAAAATAACCCTACAGATCTTTTCCAGACTTGGCTGTCAATGCATGAGCAAAACACAAGAACTGTATTCCTTCTTACCCGATACCCCATGTTAATTTTGATCCAAATTCTACTGCTGGCTAATTTCCCTTAGCATAGTAGGCAAGGGCTCATGGGTCTTACATATTCAACTGGTCTCCTTATGACTCCTGGAAAGAACACATTTCCTTCTGAAACTCCCCTGGGATTGTGCTATTACTCAAAAGAGGCCAGTACCTTCAAAGCAAATTGCCAAGCAAGATAAGGTAGAAAAATAGCCCAGGCCTCTGAAGAGCACTGTATTACTTGTACTTAGTGTACTGCAGTTCTCTAATGTAATTTTAATTTTTCAAAAGTATATCAATAGGTACCTTTACAAAGCTGAGGTTGCACAGTTTTGCTTTCATTCCAAATTGCCATTTGCACTGGGTATCAGCATCATAGATCTGCCCTGGCAGTTTGTCAGGGTATTTATACTGTCCTGTTTGCTTAGGTTCATCAATCAGGCAGGCAGCTTGAGCTGTACTATAATGAGAATGTATATTAATCATGACTATGATCTTTATATCAAAATATTTTAATTTGCTACAGACCAGCAAAAACATGTAATATGGTATACAGTACCTTTAACTGGCTTTAGAGGTATGCACTGAAATGAGACTATCTGCTTGCAGGAGCCAAAAAATCTTGACATCCTGTTGGTAGCCTGACCTGCAAAGTTTTAAGGAAGCAGGAATTTCCAGGCTTTAGGACAGTTGTGACAACAAAAAAGATGTCAAATCCTTTTCCTCCCTTTATTCCAGTGTAACCAAGAGCAAGCTGATCTAGTCTGCTTCTTTCCCTTAAATGGATTCCCAAAATCAGGAAACTACAGAATCAACAGGCACACTGTCTCATTTCAGCATTCTTTTTGTGTTGATTGACAGAAAGAAGGCTGCTGCAGCTTGTGTACTTTGAGTTGGCTGTGTCCAGCTTACCCCATGGTCTATTTTTTTTTCCTTTGCATATACTTGAGAACCCATGTATAGAGAAGGTCACTCTATGCTGCATTTATCTTCCAAGTGTAAGTCTCCTGGACCATACTGCATGTTAGAGGGCTTATGTGATATTTAGTTTGCACTTTGCTTGTGTACTCAGAATATATTGCATCATTGCAGCAGAAAAAAAGTCACCAGAACTCTGTCACCTATCCTGGCCACTACTCTGAGTTACTAACTTGGAATTCAAGGATCAGATTCACAGAACTGTCTAGGTGCTGGATTCTAACTCTAAGGAATTAAGAGCTAAAATGCCTGTGCTGGATCTAGGTGTTAGTAGTGCTTACACATTTTTTAGTAATCATGTATAGTCTACCCATGTACAACAAACAAATTAAAAGGAAAGTTGTACAGGAAAGGACTGCAATTCTGATGACATTAAACATAGACCAAAATCCAGTTCCTTTAAAAGCATCACCGAGTAATTCCAACATGCTGGAGAAATAATTGGCATGTTTCTCTTTTTCCTTTCCCCGCCCCCCGAAACAGTATTTGAAAAATGTAAAATGTCCTTACTCATGACATGAGCTAGATCACGAGAGAAACTCCAGTGAGAAAGGCCACTAATGTTAATTTACATTTTGCAATGACTTTGGTACCACTGTGTCTGCCCTCTTTCGTGTTCACTTCCTACTAACTCTCTAATAAACCTAGCTGATGACAGGAATGCCTGGGAAAGAATGATATGCCAGTCACTGCTGCAGGATATTCATGGAGGGTGAAATTCATTCTTTTGAAACGAGGCAGGACAAAACCACTTATACACCATACCACCTCTACGCTTCATAAGTCCAAGTGTGTGGGCTCAAATAGTACATTGGTTTGAGCACATTTTAAAAGAGATGAATTTCACACTTAACTAATTTTTATGTCTGTTCAAGAGTTCAAGCCCAGTTACTAAAGACATTCCCTGGCACCAGCCCAGATTCACATCTGACCTACCTGAGAAATTTGTTGAGATACTGCCTGCTGCACACAGACCAAGAAAACACTCCATTGTTTCCTGTGAGTGTGGGAGACATAATATTACCCTCAGCTTTTCTACAAGGATTTCCTTCTCCATCATGAATCATACCAAAGCTGAAAAGAGAATGAGGCATGAGAGTGAAAATCTAGATTAAACAGAAGTAAGACACAACTTGCGGCACAAGAAACACTTTCTGAGTAACAGCTCAATGCGTGAACTCCACAGGGAATGTGGAATTCATCCCTTTCATTCCAAAGAGATGAAAATGTATGCACCATACAAATGACTTAGTATGAAATAAGATCAAATTAATAACATTCAAACTTTATTGTCATCATACACTTGTCTGATGAGAAAGAGATAGTCAAGTTTCAAGCAAGACACATATTGGTGATGTACAGAAGCTCTGCAATGTGAGCTAATGACTAGAGACTGGCACGTAAGTGTACCAGAGCTGCAGACTGTGTCAGAAGTTTTACAGTTTAACCATTTCTCTTTCCTGAAGGAGAAATGTTGTGTTGTGAGATAGGTGGAAGTAGTGGATATTATCTTCAGTCACGCTTGTACTTGACTAAAAATCTATCAGCTTAAAACACGCATGCAGTCTGAGCCTTTCTTTGCCTTGTGACAATGTCTGTTAACATGAATGGTGTGGAGATCAGAGTCCAGGGAAATATCAGTGTTACACAGCTGTAAGAATATAACATAACTGTCCTCCTAATAGGAGGGAAGAACTACGTAGCTGGATTCAATCTGTAGCAAAAGAAGTAGCATTGAATGAATAGTATGAATACAAAAATATGATTATTTTTCTCATTTTGGCCACTAACTTGCTATATTATCTCAGCCAAATCACCTTCTTTTCCTTGCCTTTGTTACACACCGTCACTTACTTTGGCTAGACTGTAACCTTTTTAGTGGGAATACTGTGTTTTATCGGGTGCTTTGCTCTGTCTGCAGCATCATGAAGCCCTGCTTTCACTAGGAGAGGTGCTGAGATAATATGAATAATAAGCAATAATAAAAATCTCATTGAAAATGATAAATTATGTGGATCTTATGTTTATAATAAATCTAATTTTCAGGTTTTTTCCTTTCACTGTTTTATATTTACTCACTGTACAGGAAATCTGTGAATCTCAACGTGTTTTGAATAGGAATTTCATAATCTGTTACTTTAACATTGTAGTACAATGGTGACTATGAATGTAATCTGTGCATATTCAGGGAATATCTAACTTGCTGGACTTGATCCTCTACTGTTATAAATCATTGCAGGCTCATCAGAGTTACTGCATGTGTTGCCACCAGCTGAGGCCCCAAACTTGGTAAAATACTTGGCTCCTTCTATCAGTGGACAAAAAAAGTCTCATCTGAGATAGTATTTTAGAATCCTTTATACAATACTAACTGTTCACATGCATCGTAGCCAAAGGATCCACGGTTTATATGCTCACTGACACAATGGGCTCTGAACTCCCAAAGGAACTGTTAAGCTTTCAGGTAAAAACACAAACAACTTAAAACCATAAAAATGTATAACTGAAGCTACCCAGTGATCACTGAGTGTGATCCCCACAGTATAAAATATTCTCTACTACGAAATCCTTCAGTTAATATATTCACAGTGGACCTCAGCACCTCCACAGCTGTCACAATTATTTTTTTTTTCTTCCAGGAATCTCTCTATCACAAAGACAGAGTTCTGTTGTCTTACGTCACATACTAGGTAGTCTCAGGAACATGAACAAACATTAATAAAGATATAAAATATCTGGGGCAGATTTTTTCCCAGAGATATGATGCATTCTATTAAACAGGAGTATGGATCAATACCAAAGAAAAGCTGAAATATGAGAATCAAAGGCAGTGGTGAAAAAGGAAAAAAAAAAAAGTAAAAAAATTCCAAGCATAATCTCTCAAAGCAAATAAGAAAATAAACAGGAAGGGAGGACTTCAAGAGACTAAAGGGGATAATTCTTGAAAGATAAGCTATGGGCCTGATTATCTCCTAATACTGATCAAAGGGCATTAAAAATGTACCGAGGTCAGTGAAATTGCATTACTGTGACAGGAGGATCAAACAATATATATTTTACATATTTGGTCCCATTGAAAGTGTTGGCATAATTCCCACAGGCTTCACTGGTAGCTGGATTATTCTTTAATTCCTTGTTTCCCTTCAGATGTACAGAAACCTGTGAAAGGGTCACTCATGTAGACATTAGGTCATAGTATATACTGTAGAGCACATTTGTACAATGAAAACTAAATAGTCCTGATGCAGTCATGCAGAATCAGAAGGATTCATGCCTTGACCAAACAGCAGAATACAGTACCATTGCTCTAAGAGACTCAGAGAGATCACTTCTCCATACTGTAAGCTGCAGTGTCTGCTTTTTGGAGCAACCACACTGATACTAGAAGCAATTTGTCTACCAGAACATGGTAGCAGTGTGGGAAGCTTGTAGGTTATTGTCAGCTTTTACTGTTTGTTCTGGTTATCACCTGGAATACATAAAATGTCAAAAAATAGTAATAAAAATAAAAGGAAAGCACCCTGGGCAGCTGATTCACCATTTCCTGCTAAAGTACACACCTCTGAGTGAAGAGCTTTGACTCTGGCCTAAAATTGCCTATAGCTTCCCATCAAATTAGAAGCAGTTGTGAGGTACCAGTATCAGAATACCATCAGAACAGATGACATTTAACAAGGTCAATGCATTAACTGGATGCTCTCTAAACAATTCATATTTAATTGATTTATATTAACTGGTGCTATATTTCCATTCACTTACATATTTATTTATAGAAGGAGCATGTAAGACTCAAAAAAAATAACTTACTTGTGTCCAGATTCATGAGCAATTGTAAAAGCCAATCCAAGGCCTGTATCTTCATTAATGGTGCAACTACGGTATTTGCTACACATGCCACTGATAGGTGCAAATCCTGAAGGAAGGAAGAAGTAGAATAGTTTGTTCCTCTACAGCATTCCAAATACATATATCAGCTGCACTGGTCCTAATAATCCAGTCTATTGTGGTGCATGAAGATGGTTGTCTACTTCATCAGGTTTATCATGGAAGAATTACAGAAGACTTATTTGACAATGAAGGGACTCCTGTATAAGAAGTATAAATCAAATCTAACCTCACAAAATATACTTTACTTGTAAAGATTATCCTTTCCCCCCGTCATGCCTTTACTGCTCCCAAATTAGTGAGGAATGCTACTCAAAAAAGGGCAAGTAGTCACAAAAAAAACCCAACAGAGTGGCTCAGAAATATTCTCAAAATAGAAAATATTCCTTCAAGAGGTTACATCCCCAAAGGATGTCTTCAGACAGCTTATGTTGCTACTTTTTCTGGGACAATGATACCATTACTACTCTTTTTCTTCTAGGTACCTCAAAGACAAATATGTAAAAATAATACTCTTCTCTTCAAGAAGGCTACCATTATGTGCAAAAATGATTTATTATTTTTTTTAAAACATTTCAATTTCTATGAATCAAGATGCTGCTGTTGACACCCACAAGTTCTCAAGATGTGTTTTCATATCATACCTAAAGTATCACAGGGTTCATTTTTCCAAGAGCAGATATCAAAACCCGTAAGCAAGATGGCATGGTCATGGCGCTTTCCATTCTTCCCAACCAGAGCAGATTGCCATTGACAGAAGTTGTTCAGTGACTGGTCTGCATGGTGGTTAATCAATAATCCCCCCTGTAGATATTTCACAGAGAAATAAGGTGCTTCCATCAGTACTTGAAGAAGGTGATTGAAAGAATAAGAGTTGGTTAGGGAAAAGGGAATTCCTTTTTCATATTTATATTTATAAATACATTTATAAACCTATGTATTCCCACATCAACTGTCTCTGACGACCGATTTCAGTTGATGAGTGAACCTATTACAACTGTAAAATTAAAACGCACCTCTCCTCAGACACATAGCTATTTTCAGTCAGTGGTTGGAAGTACAGTGTGCAAATCTTAAATAGATTTCTCATTCCAGCCATTTCTCTTCAAGAGAATGCTTGAAATTGTGAAGTTTTATCTTACTGGAATCAATTCAACGTTTCTAAACAACACTTATATTAAATGTAGACTTTAGCATCAAAAACGGACAAGCAGTGAAATGCAGCAAATGCGATTTTGGAGGGTTTTGTGATTTTAATCTTCTTCTCCTGCTTTATTTCTTAAGAAACCTTTAATGAAAGCTCATGTACATAGCATGGAAACACCCAAAGCTCCCTGTGAACAGTAGCAAATGAAGTACACAAAAATTCTGACACAACTTACAGGCTCCTGTTCCAAAAGAAGAAGGCTCACAACGACAATGTTTATATCACTTCCAATTGTTCCATCTTTAAACAGACTAGAGACCTGCAACAATTATTGAAGAGGAAATATCATCTACACGTATAATTTTTTTTAACAGACTAAACATATGTATTGAGTTATTGCATTGGGCTTCAATTTTCAATACAAATTAATGGAGTTATATATTTTGTAGGGTTAATACAAAAGATCTTAACCCAGAAGAGTTATGTCCCATATCACTACAGATATTAAAAAAACTTGAAAACCTATTGATTTCAGTGGGCTTTGTTCTGTGCTTGGCCCTCTGGATCAAGTGTAATCAAGTTCAAAGTTCAAGTTCAAGTTTTGTAGAATGAAACTAAAGAGCAAAACCACAAAAGAAAACATATTTCTAGTTAAATTAGATTATTTTTCTCAAAATAAATTTGTCCTTCCTCAAATACATTTTTGTTTCAAGGAGAGATATCGGACAAAACAGATTAAGCTTGACGATACTAAATACTACCATATCTTACCATATTCATAACTGTTAAAATGTACGTTGTTACATTTTCCTTGCCATGTTTCTCCACCATTTTTTTATCTGCCACAACAAGAGTTTCAACATTTAGACTTCCATTTTTCTGAATTTTAGCAGACGATCTTTTGAACCTTGCAGAAGTCCCATATTCATCCGAGTGGATGTATGTCTCTTCTGTGGGTGGCTTAGGTGCATCTAAAAGGAAATAAAACTCACTTTTGGAAAGGGTTCAGATCACCCATGAACAGTTTCACCAGAAAATGAAGTATCACAGGTTTAGAGTGTTAGATTATTTTTACAGCATGTGATTTAATACTTAAGGCTAAGTTCTTGTATATTTATTAAAAAAGACCCAATTTATTCCTGAGGGAAGAATGGCTACAGGGAGAGAAGGAAATGGGAGAACTACGCTTGTATGCAATAAGCAGTTTAAAATAAGGAATTAATCTAATAAAATGGTAGCATCTGTGGCAAAAAATACACACAGAATTTTTAACATAATATCTACATTTTTTCTATCCTTTTGATAATTTCCTGAGGTGCTTGGCATGTGCTACTTACATAGCAGTTGGTAAAAAAGTCCTTTCCACAACAGATGTCCACCATCAGTACAGAAAGCAGACACACACCACAAGTAAGACTCCTGCCAGCCTGTTACTGTGATTGACATTAGCCTTCTGTGCGAATTTGCCACTGAGATTATTCCTGCTGGGAACATATTTATTTAGCATAGGGAAATATCAGGTAATAGCAAGGCAGGCCTGACAACAGGATACGTGCATCCAGCCCACACACCCCAATGCCAGGGTGCATTTTCTCCCTCTGTGCTTCTGTAGCATGCTCAATGGCTGGTCTCTATTACTTCAGAGACCCAGAAAATAGGAAATCTGTCCCACATCCTATAATGCTCCTGTAATTCATAGCTTCTTTTGCATACACCTACACTGCCTTTGCATCAAGAACTAACTCGAAGGCCACTTTAATATACTATTTGGATAACAATAGGAACTTTTTTTTGATGCAGGATATAACATGAAACAAGTGAGGGAGCCTCAGGTAATTAAAAAAATCCTGCCTGTGCCTCACCAGAAAGTTATTCCAGCAACAGAGCTAAAAGAAATGCTGCTTCCTTCCATGCAAAACTGGGAAATCAAGAATACCATAGAATGCACAACAGTGGTCTGCTTTCAAAAACTAAGTTACTCTGAACTGTATTTAACATCACAAGCATCACTCATTATAAACTGTCCTTTACAAGCTCAAAGAACTTTTCTCTTCTGGAAGCATGTCAAGACATGAAGACATGCCTCACCCAAGAGCAAAGTGTCCAGTTCATGGCACATCAGTTTCCAGTGGAGTGATGCTCTTGAATTAAGTTTACCGCTATTAATAAAATCTAACCAGCAGCATTTCAAGCATGATTTACCAACTACAGTCAAGTCAATTCTCACAATATAAAAACATTTAGGTTATGAAGAAGAGTTTGAAAGATGATTAAGTGGCTTCTCTAGTGCCAGCATATGAAAATGTAAAAGATGGTGAGCGGGACAAGCTACTTTTATGACACTAAAACTGGCAGTGTGTTCTTCCCTCTTACTGTTCAGCAAGCTTGGATTCATTCTTAGGGCAGGTTAAATTAACCTTGACTAGACAGTGTTAGTAGCAAAGGACTGCCTTCTGTAAGACTGCATTCACAAAGCCTTTGTTCATTCAAGCTGAAATTTTCTATTCCAGGTGACCAGACTGGATTTTGCTGAAAATTTAGTACTTATAGGACTCCAGATCTCAGAACAAGACAAGGAAAACAATGTAAAAACCGGGGGCAGGGGGAAGGAGGGGGTGGGGAGAAAGCCCCAAGTACTCATGGAAGGGGTGTTCCCTTTACTGGAGTGATATGTTTTTTCTTCTACATTCTACTTTGCCCCTACTCAATTAAACTAATCACACATGATATTATTTGTAGGATTGCATTCATTCAGTGAACATGAGATAGACTTGTTCTACAGATTAACCAAGACTGGGTATGGAAATAGGTTGTTATTTTTCAGACCTCCTTTTCCTTTCTCTCAGAAGGTTACAGGTACATACTGCATGAAGTGAAAGACCGCAGGATGTGAAAAGAAAGAGTTTCTTGGTTAAGGTAATTAAATGCAGTCTTCCTTACTTCTAACAGTGCATCTGACACTGAGTTCTTAAGCAATGATGAGTAAATCACTTATACTACACTCATCACAGTTGGATGCTAATTGCATGCTCTTCATTTAACACAAACCCAGCTTGAATATGCAGCTACAAACTCATAGTTGAAACTGAAATTATTTAATATATAGATACTGACATGTAATTACAGGAGCATATATTCTGATAAGTATTTTAAAGAAAAACTTCGTTTATCAATTTGGTAGTCAAAAGTAATGGTTATTTTTGACCTCTCCTGTGTCTGTCTCATTTATAAGACAGGAATATTGATATTACCTTCTCACATCCCAGGATGTTATAAAAACACACTGTTCAACATGTACTCATTTGTTACAGGGAAAAGCACCATGTAAAAGTTCAACAGGACGTGAATAATTCTGAATTTGGACAAGCAGTCACAGAGGTTGCAGTAAATAAGGCATAAGACCACAGTGGACAATGCAAATAAAATAAACCACTTTAGCACATGTGAGCTAACTTAGCACCATTACCCTCTGCTCTGAAGCACACAGCAGGAAAACCAGACAGGAAGGAAAGGGAGTATGCAATGAGATAGTTTTGAACTGCATCAGAATGCAAATGTTTACAGGTTGAATCAGAGGCTGGTACATCTGGCATTTGAGGTCTAGCTTCCAAATCTAGGGAGAAGGATTTTTGAAGAAACAGTTGATTTTTAATAAGCAGTTTTCAGGCTTCAAATATGCCTCAGTCTCAGACAGTCACCTTTTCCACTACCTCCTTTCTCATTCCTTCCCTTCTATTTTTCTCTTTCTTCCTTACACGCCTTTTGGAAAAGGAACCTACTTATTTTCTCAGAACTCAAGTAGGAAGTTGGAAGAATATAACTGGACTGAGACAATGTTTTCAATACTGTGTGCAGTACTGTAGACCCTCATTAAGAAACTCAGCTCAGAAGCAGATCAGCTTTCAAACAGAATCAACTGAATGCTGTAAGTATGGATATAGGGTCCAAGGGGACTCTAAAATGTTCTGCAATTTGAGGGCCTAATGAAGGAATCGGAATAGGCCTTGGCAGGATAATATATTCCAATATGGTTTTTAAGAGGTGACTCCAAAATCTTATTTAAACAGTTTACATGGGAGGTTCTTTTTGAAGATCTCAGTTGCTGAAAATTTCACTATCAAATGGTAAGTTCTGAAAGACTGATTCTCTATCCTTTCAGAAATGAATGATTTGGAAGACTTTTTCTTCACCCTCAAGCCTCGTTAGTTATATATCCCCAAACTAACAGAGAGCAGTTCAGGGACTTGGCATCCATCACTGTGCAAAAGCAGCAATCTAAAACAGAATTGCAAACTGAAAGCTATGTCAGTGTCAAAAAAAAAAATCAGACAAGGGATCTTTTAATCTAGATAGCGAATAAAAAAACTAAACAGTGATTCTCATGGCTTAATAGAACAGCTGATGACATCAATTTAAAGGAATAATCAAATATCTCATATCTATTTCGCTTTTTAACTAAATTATTTGAAACTATTATATCTCCACCACAAAGGTGACTATGAACCACACCTCAGAATCACCATATAGTCTCTAAGAGCCACTATCTCAAACAAAGAGAGAAAGTTTCCTTACATACATTTCTTGCGACGTCCACAAAAATGTTGCTTTTGAAACCTTCCATGGTGGTAACCATTTGCTTGAGCATGATATTTGTGGGAAGGGTGAATTCTGTGATGACCAAAAGAAAAGTATTTGGGATTGGACTCTACTGTGTACCGGTGCACCTTCTCTTCTGCAGTTCTTTTATATAATACATGAGGATGGTGTCCAACAGGTGATGTGTAGTTGTGCTCCTGTGCTAGCTGCTGAGGTAATGGAGATATAAGGAACTCGATCTTCTGTGTCCTTATCAAACCTGACTGAAAAAAAAACCACCACCACAAATTAGAGGACAGACTGTCAATGTTCACAGCTGGCACATGCTAGCTCTTACAGTGCTACGAATAATTTCATATGCAATATTAATCCATTCTCGCAGTATAGATTTGTTCGTAGGTGGGTTTGCTTACCGAATATACAGATTCACATGAAAAGAAAATGGTGTTGGAAAATGCAACTTTTAATAAATTCATGTATTAGTAAAACAAAATGTTTGAATTAAAATTCAGGTTTTTTTCAGAACAAGGTATCACCAGACAGGAACCCCAGACTTCAGGTTGCTCTAAGTAGAAATATAAGTGCATTACAGTACAGCAGCACAGATTTGAAGCATCTGAACATTTTAGTACTATCATTCAGTAATCAACTCCCTGCAATTTAATAATCGTAAAGGTACTTTAAAATTTATGCCCTCCTACAAGAGAAAACTGATCAGTGAAAGCAAGTATCTGATTGTTTTTCTTCTTGGATCCCTGAAAGATAGAAGTGAGTATGGGAAAACTACACTGTATTTTTCACATAGTATCTGTGCATAAAACTGCACATGTGATGAAGTGTTTCCAGGATCAGGGCCAGGGAAATGTGGGTGGCACTGAGGAAGTATTTCCATGCAGCTCATTAATCAGTTATGATTTTATTTCATTTCTTGGTTTTGTAAAACATGTTGTAATAAACACTCCTTTTTACCAAGTCAAAAACCAAGAAGAAGTTTCATCAGGTAATTCTATTACATTATATACGTAATACTAGATATAGATTTTTGTTTTGGATCAGTGAGGCTCTACCATGTGCCAACACCCTCCTGCCAAAATTGACATCCCGTGAGGTCTACATATCTCTTATGCTTCAGAAAAATATGTGCAGACAAACAAATGTCAATTGCAAACCATCTTGCCCAACATCTTAAGTCTTCCTAGATCATGATTCCACCTCCTTCCTCAAAAAGTATTCTTTGAAAATGCACATATTAGTCATGTATCACCTATTCCCTTCTGAAATGGATGCTTTTCTTTAGCCTAACCTCGTAGGACCAGAATGCCAAGGGTATCAGGAGGAAAGGGGTTTGAATACCTAATGTAATAATTGTATTTTGTAAGCATTTGTGGAATTTTCTGCACTTTTAGAACTGTTTCCCATGAGGGAAACCCAACAGAAAATGAAAAGCAAGTGAAAATAAAAAGTTACATATGAAATCTTCTCAGCTTTAACTGTTTGCTAAGATAATACTAAAATTGACTTTAAGTCTATTCCAGTTGAAAAGATTTATCAAACATATAAACATCCTCAACAGCCTATAGTAAGAAACTATGCCTTTTTCATGGAAATTCACTCCTGTCCTTCCAAATCAAAAGTATCTTTGCAGTTCTTCCCAGTATGAGCATCTTTCATGGGTGGCTAATAATAGGAACTCATAAAATCATGCTGTGATCTTAATTTTGACAATAGAAGAGATTCCATGTTATGAACTGTCAGGGTCTAATTGCCTCCTGAAAAAGAATATGAAAGCAAACATAGATGATATTCTGATTAACAATTTGCCCCTTCTTGTTTCTTCAACATGAATCCATAATAATGTATCTCAGCCTATATCTAATTAACATCCGGTTATGAAGGTTAAAATTGCCTCTGTCAATAAGAGGCAAGCTTTAAATAATTGACAAGAATTTAACTTGCCTGCTCACTGTGAGAAGTTGGCATATTTCAAATGTCAGATCACATTTGGTCATGAAAAAGTACTTTCCTTTAGGGAAGAAGACTAATATTTTAATCCTTATGATGTGTGTCATCACACAATTTAAAAGTGGTTCTGAGAGGCAATCTTTATCTACTAGAGTGCACTGGTAATTGGGCACTGCTAAACACTTTTTTTTTTTTTTTTCAGCTGGAAAACAGAAATGCAGTGAATCTGTTTTTTATTTCCCCATTTTAAAGGTTTCCACATCTGAAATTATTCCTGTAGGATTCATTTTGTAAATGATTCAAACCATATGGAACAAAGGGTTTTCTACATTTTCCTGTAAGAAACTGTCCCTGATGTACATCAAGTTTCAGCCCCAAATGTAATTTCTATATTTAACATTGTATACGGGTGGATTGAGACTTCTGGGGGGATGAAAAAAAGGGAACTGAATTCTGGGTGCTGTACTCCATGTGTATTGCTGCACCTTTACACAGGCTGTAGCTGACTGTCTGACAAATGCATTCACTTTTTTTTTTTCCTAACAGAAATGACCCTAAATCTCCAAGAAGACTTCTTTCCTTTGGGTTTTACATCAGACACATCCTCCAAATTGAAAAATGTTGTGTGAATGAAAGATACCTTCTTTTATGATAACATCTAGTTTTATGAAGTTGTCAAGAAGAAAGGGTAAGTGCCACAAAGCAGTCTAGACACTCATTCAATCATTCAAATTTTCCATTTCTTCTAGGTATGGGATGGTTTCAAGGATTCATTTTAAAATAATCTCTTTGGTAACAGCAAAATACTGCTGAGAATGCTGACCTGTCTTCTGACAGAGATGCATTCTTTTGGATCACTGAAAAGGGGGCAATTGGACAATAACTGCCAGATACTTTTCTTGCAGGTTCTTGAATTTTAGCCTTAAGTAAAGCAAAGTGGCCTATGGCTATGGTCATGTTGGCTGGAAAATGTGCCAGCTGAGAAATCCCAGAGCACAGAGGCAGGACACTAGCACGGAATCATCTTTTCTAACCACACTGCCAAGAAATTCCAGTTTCTTGAAGAAGACAAATTTTGGCTAGTCTGTACTTCCGGGTAGTGTAAGTGTTAAAAATAAGTGTTCTGGGCATTTCTTTCTACAAATACATAAAAGATCTCTGTAATCGTGATTAGATGCAATATGTCTCTCCAGTTCAACTATTTCAGTAGATGAACAAATACTGCAAGATTCTCATGGAAATTTTATGCATTAGGTTTTCCTACTGCCAGCACAGCTTTAAGTATACATGTGATTTTCCTTGAATCAGAACTCAGTGATATCTTTCCATTAACTTTGATGGGTTTGGGACCCAACAAGGAGAGGGGTCAGATAGGTCAAAACTCCATTTTTATTTCAGATACTCTGCAATTATAACACTATGAGAGAAAGCAGGATGACAAAAATCTAACATTTTTACTAAGTCTAGACAACACAGCATGAAAAAGACCAGGGACTCCTGTCTGTTCCCTCTCTCCCACTGTGGCTACCACTAATAATAGCAATAATTGTGAGAATATGGTGGGAAGGAAAACCCAAGAGATTGCTCAGTTGGAATTTGCTGTTCTCTTCTTCTTCCCTCACAACACATATTTGCTGTCTTTCTGTAAGGGATATTCCATGCTGCTGGAAAGCAAAAGGAAAGACATACATTGGCCTGTGTGGGTAGCAAGTATTTCTGAATCAATAAATTAGAGGAACCTGCAGTTTGTTTGCAGAAAAGTTAAGAAGAGATGAGAAGGCAACATTCCTCCCACTTGTTATTTGTTATGAAATGTTTGCTTAGCTCTGGGCTAAAGGAACTTTCAGATCCAATATGTCTGTGAAATTCCTCAGTATCAGGGTGTTATCACCAAGGTAAGGCACTTGTTCTGTTTCCTCAGTGTGTTTCAAAAGAAGGAGGAATCTCAAAATGAAATGTGGACAAGGGAAATGATATTTTATTATCTGCTTCAAGATTTTTTTACTTGAAATTAGATTATAAACTGTAAAATAAGGAGATTTTTTTTAAACCACTGGAAGTTCATCTTAGCTATACAAAACCAGGTAAATCTTCCATTGATTTTACACGCACATGGAACAGGTTTGAGAGTCACACAGGTCTCATTGGTCTCTTATTGGAACAGCACAAAGGCTGCCCCTGTATGTCTCCCCCTGTATTTTTAGACTGAGTGAAGCTTTTGGCAGCTTACCAGCCTATAAACCTAATTCATTCTGAGGTTTCAGCATCTCCAAAAAAACAGATTCTCCATAAGAAACACAGCAGTAACAGTGAGTGAAGGATTTTCAGAACTTATATTTTTTCCTATATTTTAACAAAGCTAAGTTCTGAGATAGCAGACAAAACCTTGCTCTAACCTAGAAGAGCCTCATGGCTGTGGGATCTCTGTTAGCATAAAAGGCATTTTCATTACATGCTAACTAAATTAAAGGCAATGGCTTGGCCATATGCATATTCAAGTTGCAAGAGATTCATAAACCAGATGCAAATAATGAGGTAAGAAGCATAATGAAATGAACCTAAAAATTAAAACATGAATAAATGAACTGCAATGTCTCTGCTAAACATAACTACTTAATACTGACTGACAAAGTTAAACCACAGTTTGTAGGAAGACAAGAGTATCTCAACTCAATAGTGTTAAAAAGTTTATATGTATTGTCTAACCACTTATAGATATAATACTTTAATCAGTGTTATTATGAGTGTACACATAAAATTAGGTGTTAAAAAAAAAGTGTCTTAACTGATAGAGGCTAAAACAATAGCCACAGAAACCAATGAAGCCTATACGATTAGATGAGTGTGCATGTACCCAAGACAAAAAGTCTCTCAAAAGGAAGAGTTAAATGTAGTTTCACACCCATTAAAATAGTTCCAAATATTCATGCAAAGTTCTAAAAGACTTGAAAAAAGGCCAATTGAAATTGGCATAAAGCTTCCCACAGACTTCAGTGGACATTGATCCAAGACTTCTGTTGTGTTATTTCCCAACTGTCCCAGCTCCTAAGAAACACGAATCATTGATTCAAACTCATCTTAACGAGAGTTACAGCACGTACAGTACAGAGACATAAAGTACAGTTTTTAATTCTACTTTAAACAAATAAAAATGTAAGTTAAGAACTTCCTTGAAATATAAGAACAGATGACCTAAGAACTACAGCTGCTGGTTATTCAAAATTATCTGAGGTGAAAGATGCCTATAGATCTAATATTCACATCATGATATTGTTGGGATCATCTCATGTCACAGCATATTGGAGTCTTTTCTCATTCCTTTTTCAGCAAATTCTCATGAAATTATCTTAGCTACAGTTCATTTTAATCAAAGCCAAACTTATTTTCTGCCCCGATGCTCTGCTAAGTCTCTGGCACTTTGGCATCACAAAGGAAACACAAAAGACCTATCTCTGCCACCAAAGAACTCCTTTGCTGAAGGAGACATTCCCCTAGCTCTGATGTCCCACCTGTGGGTTTTGTCTGCCAGAATGTTTCCCATACTGGAACAATAAGCATCTTAGAAGCCAAAAGAGGGTATGATAGAGAACCAGAGCACATGAAGCTATTCACACAACATGTTACCTGACAACAACCGTAAGTTGCCTTTGGGTCCAGACTGGCCTCTAGAATTGGGCAGATGTCAGTTTTCAAATACCAACATACTGCACTGTGTACTAGAAGCAGGGAGAGGTCTCCTCATAACTCCTGTCCCTCAGCTCATATTCCACCACAGACTGACAGGGAGATGAGGCCTGCCCCTCAGGTTTTATAAGCAGATAATAGTAACTTTCACAAAGTTTAGAAATGATCTTCATGTTTGCAGGCAGCCCTCCATTCATTCTGCACATGCTCCATGGCAGCTGGTGGCAAGCCAGCTCAAACTAGAAGCAATGTAGCTGCTAAGAGACTGGGTCATTAGCTGAAGCACAGCATAACATTTGTCTATCTACATGGTATTTTGTAACATCTACTTCATGGCTAGCAGCTTGGAGACGAGTGACAGTGATTTCAGATCTGTTTCAAATACTCAGAGAAACCCATGCAGAGACAGCAGTCCCCTGTACATATACAGCAGCCTGATACAAAATCCTGTCAAAATAGCAGGAAAAGTGCCAGCTGTTTAGAACGGGGTTTGGGTCAAGCCTGGAAAATGGGGTAAAGATACAGTTTTCTCACACGTGCCAAGAAATCTCAAGAAGAATAAAGTCCTTTTAAGTTTGCCAACATTCATTTTATGGATTCTTCTTTCCTCCAAAGCAAGAATATTCAACTAATACTAGTACAAGGCTGTTCAAAGCAATCCTGCATCATGTAAGCAGTCTAAATAAGTTATTGTTTCTTGAGAGAATGTGTAATAAAGTAGACTCACCTCCTGGGATAGGTTAAGTTGTTAGTCTGAAAAATATGCGAGACTATAACCTTACTACAGTCATAAGCAAAACTACTTCCAAGAATTATAGCCAGAAGTATATAGGTACTGCTTGACCTGGAATTGTAGATACCCGATATCACTAACTGACTTTTTGAGAGATGGGTTATTGAGCACCTCTCAGGTTAGGGTCAAAATGTCAATGTTCTGGAAAATATAATCAAAATGAGCAAATTAAGATGTGAAATTAGGTAGAAAAAAATGACAAGTAACATATCTGGCAAAGCAGAAGGAAGGAGCTGAATTGCAGAAAGTGTTGCTGAGATGAAAGATCTTTTTACCCTCAGGAAGCATCATGAGCAAACATCCAAACCAATGGCAGTAAATCATGGTAATTAAAGAGCTTCATTCTCCTCCTCTGACATACAGTCCTTTTTCTGGGTGGTAAACGCAAAGGGGACAGCAGCAGCTAATAGAGTTGAGGGGTATTTTGCCTCCATATGTGGTTTCTGTCCCTCTCAGAAGGGCATTTCACACAGATAGACCCATGTTACTGAAGCACTGGGTAAATTAAACAAGCTTCTGAGACACAGTGACAGGGACATGATCCATGATTCTTCAACAAAAAGTGAAAGGTCTGGACCCTAAATCCACACACAGATTGTTAAATAAATGACTGACTTTTACAGAGTGTTAAGCACCGAGGAGCTCCCATTGAGCTGAACATTGTCTCTGCAAGCATTTCCAGAGCACGTTTATACCAATTTGGGAAAGAAAATGCTCTGGGAAACTAGTGAGAATGGACTCTCATGAGGTTTCCAATAATACACATGTATTATTGAAGTCAGAAATCCCACGAGTAAAACTCGGAGCATGTTCATTTTTGATCCCATCCCAAACCAGGCAGCACAAAGGCATGCAAACACACTAAATGAGAGAAATTCAGTTAACTAAACTTTTCCCTAGCTTTTGTGTTTGCCAAATTCACCCAGCCTTCAGAAAAGTACCAAGTCTGGGCTTTTACTGACGACTACCCCAGAGTCAGAAAAGGACAAATGTAGTGTTTTACTGGACTGGGTCCTTGGCTGATAAGAATAACCTCAGCAGACCTTTACTGATTTTCACCAGATTGGAATATCTGGCTCTGTACCCCAGCAAACGTTTAGGTTAAGTTAATGGCCTTTATACATAGTAAAAGATTTTTATCATGAAAGAAGCATTAGAATCACTGGTTGCCTATTCTGACTTGAGAATTGCACAGCAGATCACATGTTTCTTTAGATTAAGTGATTCACAAAAATAACTCAATTTATTCTGTTTTCTAACATAATATAGATTTCTTGCAAATGTAAAATGTTAAAAGTCCTTAACACTATAGCATTTTATTATCTGGATGGCATAAGCGGAGTACAATGTTTAAATCGCCAGACTGAGTTACTCATGAAAGACTACTGTTTTGTTGCTCAAAAGAAATGCTATGCAGAACATTCAGCAATTATTAGAACAAGGTAACAAAATTGCATGTCTTTAATTATTCCTATATGAACAAAGACAGCGTTATCTCTGAATAGCGCCTTTGTATTTCTGCAGTTGACTGAACTTGCTTAAAACATCTTTATGCAACCCTCTGTCAACGTATGGCAAACAAGGAAATATTCTTATTTGTTCCTCCACTTAAGGTAATTGAACCAGTCACATTGGTATTTAAATGTATTAAATTGGTATTTATTGCAGGGTAACGAGATATTCTAGAACCAACACAAATTTGATTGCTTTGCCACAGATTAAATACTTGCTTGTCAGTATGTGAGCTCCCTCATTTCTTATGTTGTTTTTGGGGTTTTTTTTAAAAAAACAGTAGTAGGCATGATAAACGAACAGAAGAAAAAAACTAATGTAAACTACAGCATTATGACACTAACTATACACTAATAATATTTAAGTGCCAAAGGTTTACCGAGTTGCACTCAAGATCATTTCATTAATGATCCATCAGTATGAACCATAGTGGTTCTGGAAAGCAATTAGCTAAAACCAACAGCTCGAATTTAGGCTTGGTAGCTGTAGAAGCACTTGGGTACGGCCTGTTTAAGCAAATCCCTGCAACTGTAAGATACAATCTAGATATTCTGTTAGTTATGACAGTTCTGAAATTATTACAAAGCAAACAGGAAAGAGCAGGATTGTTTTATGAATGTGCTTATGCTTTACTTTTCCCATAAAGAGGCAGCCCACTAATTGTCATGTGCTGTCTTACAGTTGATTAGTTACTTACAGTACATCAAGAATAACAGAACTGACTTCAGCAGGTAGCATAGTCCCCTAATCTAGCATCCCATATAACTGAGTGCACAGCCTAAGAAAATCGTTGAAGTGTGAGAGGAGGTCTACCTTTTGGAAATTCTGAAGCACAAAAAAATGCAGCCCTACCTGTCCTCTGTGTAACAGGACAAAGTAAAAGCAGCATTTATGTTCCTCTGAAATCTCTGAAATATGACTTTAAGATGTCTAGATCGTTAACAGACCTTCGGACAGGGCAGAATTTCACCCTAAGGATGGTTTGCTACAAATTATTCATGCTGCTCGAAGGATTAGGTACAATGAAAATGTTCTGGTGAGATTCTCCTCCTCCTTTGTGTACAGCTAATTGATTTTATGTGGATGGAATTCAGATGTACTAATATTCTAGGGAAACTGCATGCCTTCTTAATGAATCTTCTGCTCCTATAGTCATAATAAAAGCAAAACCAGTAAGATTAGGGCATAGTGACACAGAAAATTAATGACTTAAAAAAAAGAACTGATCATAAATAACTAAAATCAGTACTTGGAAATTCTTTTCCATAGGTACTTAGCATTAGTTCCTGTGTGACCTGATCTAGGTATTCCTGCTCTGGCAGGGGGGTTGGACTAGATGATCTTTTAAGGTCCCTTCCAATCCCTAACATTCTGTGATTCTGTGATTAACAGATGCTGGCTTGAGTGCTTCCAATCAGGAACATTTCTCCCCATCAGACATGCAACTCCAAACAGTAAAGTCGTGAATCAGGCCTTGCAGGAAACAATACTATAAATTATGAGGGTTTTTTAAAGAATACTGCCGAAAGGCTTTGGTGTTTTATTTTCTTTCTGATTTCTTGAACCATTTTCAACTGAGTTTTTAAGAGGTTATTTTACCCTTTCTGATCATGTGTACTAGAATCAAACTGGTGGCTTTTTTAGCAAAAACACCGCTTTTCCTGTGATGATGGGACTTTGGCAGCTGTACCTTTCAGAAGAACATTTCTTATCATGACCGAGAGTAGCAGACAAGCCTGGAAAAACTCCCTCTCTCTTCCAAGATACCCTGTTGAAGTTGCAGCCAATAGAGACAGACACTTACCCACTGCACTTGGACACCACACAGGGCCAGCTGATGGCAGACCCTTCACCCTGTTCAGATGTCTGTGCTTCAGAGTGACTTACACTGACTGCATGAAAGCCCCAAAGCAAACGATCCAGACAGTGGTGGTTCACTACCCATACTCACTTTTCCCCAGCGAAGATCCTGCAGATAAAAGCTTCAGCCTGGTAGAACTGATGCAAATGAATTTGAGGGGGCAGAAGATCTGAGCCTGTCTGACCTGGGATAATTTGCATTTGAGCAAAATAAATCCAGTTCAATTCCCATAGCAATTTTACTTTGCTATGAATAGCTCAGGCAGCTCCAGTAACGAGGAGCTCGGGTTACATCTGATTGCCAGCTGTATTGCTTACTAAGAAGTTAGGTCAGTGGTTCCCAACCTTTTAATTTTCCTTGTTGGAGTATACATTGCTATGGATTAGTTACATGAGAGAGTGGTCACAAGGAACTCTGTAGGGAGCAAAGTATCAGCTTTGCTGATATTCCACATACACAGACATATACATATGTTGAAATATCTATGTGGGAAGAGGAAAGGGAGGGGGACAAAAGAGCTTAGGCCATTCAGGGAATGGAAAACAAGAAGCAAAGATGGCCCAAGAGTGAGAATGTCAGGCTGGCGCCTGGGTTATCTGGATTAAAGTCCCAGTTCTTCAGCAATTCAGCTCTTCTGTTCCTTATTTCTCAGTTTTATAGGCAGGGTTTTGTAATCAACGAAGTAAATGCTAGAGAGAAACTTGTGAAGGCTCACATTTGACCCCATTTGGGTTGTTCTATTAAAATGCCTCCATATTCCTCACTATGAGCTGCAGCCCCAGCCTTCAGGATGTCACTCAATAGCTTCAGTGACCAGTTGCACTAAGCACAGAAGGCCACAGCATAGCTGGGTATGTGCCACCTAGCAGGGCTCCATGCTGGCAAGTGCTGTGTTCAAAGACACATTCCTCAAACATGGCTCTGTCCATGATCTGTCCTTTGTCACATCACTGGATGGGCTTCTGCCGTGTGGCCCCACTCACAGGAACAACAATGCTACATGGTAAGCGACCCAGAAATACACAGTCATGTTCACTGGAGTCTGAAAAGGTTGACAGTTTTGCTCATAACTAGGAATTCCTTTGCTATAATGCTTTCTAATTCACACATGCCCATAAAGTGTGATTACTTAACATCACTGTGAAAGGAGAAGCAGGAAAGAATAAATTTCATTTATCTTCTTTTGCTGTAATCACTTCTTTGACACAGGACAGCAGCATAGGTGTGTCTGAATCACATTTTTCCTGAGAAATGGCAAATCGGTAAAACTTTGAGTGCAATTCATACAATTAAACCTGAAATACAGGGCAGCATCACCCTAGAGATCCACTGGTTTAAAGTAAGACCTCACCATTTTCTCAGTTTTTCACAACATTAGGAAATCTGTACAATGGCAACTCCATGTAACAAAACACACAAAAATCCTTAGCTGGGAGATCTTAGTTTACAACAGGCATTTGAATAAGTAATGAGTAATTTGCTAAGTATAGTAACTTATATCTGTATTTGATGTCATGAAAAGGCCTTATCTTTGTAGGCACTATTTGCAGCCATAAAACCTACCTTCTCAATATTATCTTGCCAAGTATACCATGGGTCCAAAGATTCTTTTTTTCCTACTTGTAGCCAAACACTACCAACCAGCAGTGCTCAGACATACTGCACTAATCCCTAACCTGCTTCAAAACCATGCACGCTCATACACACTCCTCTCTCCCACAAATTAGCCTATGTTTCTATTTTAAGGGAATGGTGCACAAAGGTGAGCATGCTAAAACTACTCTGCTGGTGTAACTGTACTGAAATTAAAAGCAGGAAACCTGGGTGGATTTGTGCCAGACTAGAGAAGTTTTTAACACTATTATAAATGAAAGTTTGATGAGAAATAATTTTCAGCACAATTTTCTAACTGCAGAAATCTCTGTAGCAGAAATAACTGTGATTGCAAGCAAAAACTGTCACAAAGAGGTCCTGGTTTGGTATGAAATAAAACATCAAGCCATAACTGTCTTCTTAAAATGGAAACAGTAATGCTGCCTTAATATTGGCCCAAAGTTTCAGCATAAAGTGAGGTAAATCCATTCTTCAACCCAATACATCAGTTTACATCTCCTGACATCCTGTCTACTGACAGGGTCAGAGTACAATATACAAGTCTAAACCAGTATTTGGAGTGTTAACACAACAGCTTCCAGGTATTCAGATCTGTCTTTGACTCGTACTTACTGAATAGGCCTGCAGAACTAAACTGGTCACGAAATGTTACATTGATTTTATCATAAGCAGACTTT
Source organism: Podargus strigoides (assembly GCA_028020825.1). Classification (NCBI taxonomy): domain Eukaryota; kingdom Metazoa; phylum Chordata; class Aves; order Caprimulgiformes; family Podargidae; genus Podargus; species Podargus strigoides. The sequence continues at coordinate 15,905,055 of CM051630.1, forward strand.
AGTATGAGCCTGTGAATTATGTGACTGTTTAGCAGGGATGAGTCTTAAGAAAAGTATGAAAGATGGTGTGGGAGCATTTCCTTATGTCTTTCCATTGAAGAAATCCGTTCTACTATGCACCTCTGAGAAACAGAAGTGAGAACAGAGGATAAAGAAGCTGAGGAGAGGACATAAAGGTTCCCATCTCTATAGAGCCCCACAGAAACTGATCCAAGAAGGGAGGCCTTTGATTCCTGCGTCAGCAAGCACCATTTGCTATGATTTTCAAGCAAATGAATACCACTTCTTCCTGGAAGCATTGTACAGTACTGTAGTACTGTTCAATGCACTACCTTACATATTAAGCTCTCAAAATACAGTCTGGTGCACCAAAGAGCTAAGTAACCCTGTGACGATCTCTAAGATCACAGGAAATACAAAAGATAAAGTGACAAAGGGAAGGCTGTGCTTAAAAGCAACTTTTTCTTCTATGAGATATTCTTAACATTAAATTGGTCCAAGAAATCTAGAAATCTATTGCCACAGATGCTGCCACGATGTTAAACACTACAGGCCTTCTTATTGAAATAAAAACGCAGTAAAGTCAAGGGAGATAAAGTTATATTGAATTTGTTGACAGCTCAGCATGCTGCAAAGTTATAAAAGGATGTTTAAAAAAAAAAAAAAAAAAAATCAGCAGAAGATTTAGGAGGCAAAATTTCCTAAGCAGCTTGACCTTCTTTCTGCAATGAATCTACCCAACAGTAGGTTAAGCAAAGGTCAGGTTAAGCATAGGTTAAGAAAAAAGCTCCAAGAGGAGGAATGTGCTGTCAGGGTCATACAGAGGCTCTGGGACATCAGGGAAGCCTGAGAGTTACAGACACTTCAGTCTCATATGTAGCTCCTAGTCCCAGGGCTTGAGTGTGCTCTCTGCTCCATCCCGACACCATGGGACACAAGACCTGAGTCCACACGATGCCACACCACAGCCAGAGGCTGCTCTCTGTGGACTTCAGGCATAACCTGAGAGAAGTGCTGCACAGCTCAGCTGCTGTTGCATCTTGAGCCCTTACTTAGAAATCAGGATACACACGGTGTGCTGAGAAGTGCTGCATAAATCAAGTAAGTAGTGTTCCAAAGCACATCAACTCCCATAAACAAGAGATAATTTGTCTGCTTTCATAGGTAAGAATTAGAAAAGCAAACATTAAAAGTGAAAGATGCAGCTCCCCTATTTCGAGTCTCTCTGAAGCTCTGTGTTGCTTGCACAGCCACTAATCTACCATTCTCAGATTCTACCTTCTCTGCTAGAGCCTTTCCTCAAGCCCCTGTCACTCACATTAGTGTATCCTTGACTTTTGCCCAAAATAATCTGGCTGCTCAGTGGCCACTGAAGGGGCACTGCCTGCCAAAAGACTACTGGCATGAAGGTAGTCAAGCCCTGCACTTTTCCTACCTTGTGCCTACCTTTCCCATAAGATTGCGCGTGCTTCCAGGAGTTAAAGCGCAATCCTGCCACTTCACAGTGTGAATTTGCTCAGCTTAATGTGTCACAACTAAAGATGTGACTGCTCACGCAATCCATCTGGAACATCAGTCATTTACTCCACCTTTTCTTCTTTCCAGGTGGTAACATAAACAGAGGAAAAGCCAGAAGGACCTCTTGTTGTGAAACATTTCCTCTCTTCACAGCATGTTACGCTATACACTCCTCCCACGGCATAAAACTAGCAGTGTTAATGTGCTATGGAAGTAAATTAGTCACAAATAGCACCATAGGGAACTTAAATATTTTGAATGTATACCATATAATCAGGAAATGCCCACCCTCTTTATCTGTCAGGACAAGGAAATTGAAGGCTTTGTAATTTTAAACTGCCCATCAGTTGCTATGAATCAATCAAGCATCTTGCTGCAGAGAGCTAGCATGCACAAGAACAGTGGTAAAATAAGAGAGGGTTTAAAATACACTCCTCATCCTGTTGGAATAGTTTCAGCCCAAGATTCCACATTTGATCGTCCCTGTGCAGGGCTTCTCTTTTTTTCTCCACTGAACCCCTCAAAAGGACTATAATAGGACAATGAACTTTCATATTTTTTCAAATTTTTTATACTATTGCTAGTTCTCACAAATTTCACCAATCTGAAATATACTTGATTTTTTTAAGAGCAAATAAATTTTATAAGATAATGTACAGACTTATAGCGACTGATTTCTTTAACATATATTAACATATAATGGTAGAAGTCATGCAAGACTGATATACAACCTCTGCATTATCATTTTTTAGAATAATCCTACATTCATCTACTTACTACAAAAATTGGAGACAAATCACATCAATCACAAATCACATCTTAAAATTTTAAATCCCCTCCTGGAAGAAACACAAAGGTGTTGATTTAAATGATGATTACTGTTTTGCTAGCACATAACATAGTTATTGAATGGTAGAAGTGACAACAGCTGTGAAGAGCATTGCCTTGTGCAACTTTATGGAAATACAAATATATCAATATTTCAGAGACAATGGACACTGAATTGCACTGTCCTTTGCAAAAATCAAGATTAAAGTAACAGCACCAGTTCAGTGCAATAGTATAGATAAGTATGTATATATAAATCTCTCATCCTTTTTATTGGCAAGTAAAATGCAAGAAGTCGGGTCCAGAGGCTAAGCTGTCATTAAGGGCACGTGGCATATCCATGGAGGTATTTCAGAGCACATGGGCACCATTCAGAGCAGACTGATGGTGAGCAGGAACAGCCCCACTGAGGAAATGCTCCACATCTTGTGCTGTTAAACCTCCAGAGAAGTTGGGCTGTGGAGTCAGAGTGACCTTTCCTATGCACAAACACAGAAGACAGACCCTCATTCTGGGTGAATAACATTTCCTTCTGTTTTGTTTCTCACATTAGAGAACATTCCTGACTTTCCCAAACTCTAATCTTGAAAATAATTATATAAATCATGTGAACAGCCACAACAAACAACAACAAAAAAACACTGTTCCCTCAGGCTATTTCCAACTGACTTAACGTTGTGGTGCTACTCTGCACACCAGAAAGCTAGTTTTCAAGAAATGTTGGAAAATTACAACAAAAATAAACTTCTCATGGCACTATAACCCTAAAACTGAGAACCTGTAAATAGAACCAGTGCAATATTCATAGGCCAACAAAGTCTAGCACATTTTTGATCCCAGATTCAACTGTCCATGATAATCTATCAGCCTCTTTTCTGATTTGGCTTGCTTGTCCTTTCATTGGTATTTCGTGTGTCACACAGGCTGATGGAGAGAACAAGCCTTTGTCACCATACCATTAATCTGATGTTCAATGACACATGGCACTAACTGTATACTGTTCTGTCATGGCTCCCACTCCGTATTTGGGTTCACGCACAATCTCCATCAAATGAGACCTGCAGGACTCTGCCTCAGGCACTTAAAATGACCACCCAGGACTCTGTGGTAAGCAGGGGAGTCCCAGGAATCAACAGACTATTTCTGTAACAGATTACTTGTTTTCCTCTCTGCAATGATTTGGCTCTCCTACCAAGAGACAAAGATGAATGAGGTCTTGCCTCCTACAGGTGTTCCCAGGATGACAAGTGATAATATCATTTGCATAGATCAAAAACTTTGAAGTCCATTTCCTGTCTAACACGGGAAACAAGCCTCAAAAGCTGCTTTTCTCTTTTACCCCTATTTTGCCAATCACTAGACCTAGCACAAAGGACGCAGCCAGCAGCAAAACAATCCAGTAACCAGAGTCTATTGTACATAGAAAAGTCAGTATATGGGTGATTGCTGGGGGTACAAACAAGTCAAACAGATCACACATAACAGACATCAACCCCAGGAATGATACAGCACAACCAATAATAGGTGGAATAAACAAAGTCTCCCATAGAAGAGATAGGAGACAACCAAGTCAATAGGCTGATCATATGGGATAGAAGTAGCCCCACATTGTTCCCCCATGAAGCCCGCGTTTGCAAATGCCAAACCTGACTGGGGTCCAGTTGCAGGGAGAATCAGGAGGTCCTTCCCCAACAGGGAAACTCTGCAGAGTGCACCCACCCTTCCTGCAAGTGGTCCCAGCTTTTATGCCCAAAGCAGGACACCTGGCACTCATTTACCCAATGCAGGGCACCTGGGGCTTGTTTACCCAAGGGCTTTCCTTACAAGGCTGGCCACACCTTGGAGGAAAGCCAAAAGGCAAACTCATCCCCTCCTCTTAAAGGACCATGGGACCCACCCATATGTCAACCTTAATTCAGGGCTCGAGGTTCAGCCCCCAGAACTTCAACCCCCAATGCCAGACTTGACTTTATCAGGACTTAGCCACATAACCTCCTTACATTTACTGTTGACTTTATGTTTTTTGGTAGCCTTTGTGCTTCCTTTACTCCTTCATTGTTCTAATACTCTGGCAGCACAGCAGAATGAAAGCAGTTGGCACTAGTACATTGAAACATATCTAGCAGCTGCAGGCACCAGATGCCAAGCACTTCAGTGCATTTTCTAGCAGCAGCAGCAGCTGGTTCTCTGGGAAATTGCCTGAATTCCTGCCTTATTTCACCCCTGGCTGTTACTAGTCTGAGTGGTCCATGAGAACAGCATAGGGTCAGTCTGCAGATGGCTTTCTTAGTCCTTCAGGTAGGCCCGTTTCCTCCATCTCTCTTCTGATTCAGTGAAATCTGACTATACAGCACCACCTTGGATTATTTATAAGATGTGTTTTGGGGTCTGCCAGTAGAAACAGACATGCTTCACTTACCTGATGAGCCAGTGGTACTCTCCATTTGTAAAGTGTCTCTAAATCAAATAGTAATTCTAGTAACGTTTCCCAAATAAATGGTGTGCCTCTTGACTCAAGGGCCAAGATGATGTAGGGAGAAAGAAAAGAGAACTCTACTGAGGCCAGATTCTGATCCAAAGCAGTCAGCATAAAACTTTACTCACTACAAGCTTTAGATGAAGCCCATAAACCAGCAGATACCTGTCAATGAGAGTTGAATATACTCTGCTGCAGGAATCAGTAAACATCAGCTGCTCACTTGTGTCTCAGCCTGGAAATTGTCCCTTTTCTACCCCTTTGCTCAAGCTTTTACTGCTAGAGGCAGGATAACAATCTGATCATCAGTATATTGGGAGTGCAAAAATATCCATATGGCCTTCAGCATGGCTTTTAGCATGAAGAGAAGTCAGCAAGCAGTGAAAAAATTGGAGGCTGGAAATACTGTTGTAGACTGGTCTCTACAGGGATTTCACAGACATCTACTGCAAACAATGTAACACAGAGTGGACTATAAGGAATGACCCTTTGTCAGAAAAAGCAGCAAACAAGTGCAAAAGTGACAAGCATTTTTTTCTTGTCCGTATTGAAATCATCCACAGTGGGCTGCAAAAAGCTCACCTCAGCCCCAGCACAAGATTGGCATTTTAATCTTTAATTCACACTCATATCTAACAAAAGAAATAGCATAGCTTTCTGTCAAGGGTTAACAAGAAATGAAACTGGGCAGCCACGTTTCTAGAAAAGTTTAAACTTTCTTCTCCAACACTGTGTTACAGCATTTATACCTATCTATCCCTTACTATGACCAGCTTGTACTTTAATTACAATATTAACTTGAAATATTTCTTGAGGTTTCATCTAACCTAATTTTAAGACTTACTGTTTTGATGACTTCTTCCTAAAAAAAGAATGAGTGTGTGGCATAAGACAAGCCTGCTCAAGACAGAATTATTTTTAAAAGCTCATTCTTTTCACTGGAGTGCAATAATTTGCATGAAGAAAAAAAACAAATCTGTTTTAATTTCATGATTTAAAAAAACCTAATTATATTCTGGTGTTATATAAATCTTATCTCATGGCAAAGAATCCACAGGTCTGAAGTGTAATCCACGTTTCATTAGTTTGTGTATTCTGCCACAGAATATAATATTACATTCTTAAATTAGTTGGAAGCCACACTGTGCTGCAGAGTATAAAAACAAAAGTGAGGGCTCAAGCTAGGTCAAGCATATTTTGTATAGGTCCATTAAAAATCTCATTCTATTAATATTAATAAAGATGTTGAGACACAAAAGTCCTTCAATTAACATATATTAAGCAGGCAGGCACAAGCATTCAAGTGATCCCACTGTGAACAGCAAGAATCCCGTCCTCAAAGAATAAAGCCATGAGTGTGCTGTGTACATAGTGGGGCAGCAAGAAATGCTAATGCCACAGAAGAGTGAAAAGGCAACACCCTATTGTCTATGCAAGCAAATATCACTTTATTGCCTCAGCTTCCTCTTCTATTAAGCAGGTTTGTGCTGGGCCTTGTTATTCCAGTAAGAATAACTTCAAGACCTATTACCTTCGCCATCAAACTTTTTTCTTTTACTATTTTTTGGCAGGAACTAGCTGGGCAGCCACATATGAGACTGAGAAAAAGGATTTTCATCTGACTGTAAAACTTGTTTGTAGATTTCCCTAGCTTATGAACTAACATTGTAAAAAAGAAATTAACTTGCATGTTCCAGAAATTACTCTGAACAATAATGGTTCCCACGGTACTGAGCTTCAACCATCAAGACTCATTCACTTGCATATGACCTGATTATTTGACATTTCTTCACCCTCATTCTTAGTGACTTCCGAGCATGATAAACAATAAAAGGTTACTGATGTCAACCTATTATGAGCCAAGATGCTGTTCTCGTCTAACACACAGTAAAGCCAGCACTGAAGCTTAATTAATACATGTTTGTAAATTATGCTGAGCTCCAAGGAATTACGATTTCAGGTTTCTTCTGTAAATGTTTACCTCGAAGCTTTACTCAATGCTCTGCTGTCTGAACCAAAGATAAGTTCTGCTTCCATCAGCTATTCACATAGCTGGTCAAATCACTGTCAGAGCAAATCAATAGGAAATTCCTTTAGCATACTGTAATTTATGGTAGACCTGCAGCAACAGAATTGGGATTAAAATGGGATAAGAAAAGGCAAGAAAGAACCAACACTTCTGCTCCCAGTGACATGATCAAAAAGACAGAGGAAAACCTTGTTTGTAATGTAATTATCCATTAAAGTTCAATTCAGATACCATTTAAGGGCTAGTCAGAGCCTTCCTAACACAAAATGAGTGGTTTTCAGAAAAAAATATACTGACATCTGACTTTCAGTTGATATAACTCACCTTAGGTCCACTGCTAGCTCTCACTGCAGAGTTTAACCCCTCTCCTGCCAGCTCACTGAGAGAAGGCCATTACAAAGTGAGGCACATAGAGCTAACAGCTTCTATATGTGGTCAGGAGTCAAGTTAGAAGGAACACTTCTGATAAATAAAAAGGCTGCTGACTTTAGCGAGGTTGCTCTCAGGTTATCATCAGACACTGCAACTTCTAAAAAGAGAAAGCAGGTATTTTCTAGAAAATCCCTAGAGAGTTATAAATTTAAGTCAACAACATTACTCATGCTCAGGAAGGAATGACATCAGATGCAAATAGCTCTGAAATTGTCTTGAAGAATTGACTGGTACATTATTGGCACCAGAGCTCTGGATACCTTTGTCTAGCATGGCTCCAGTTTTTATTTTGCCCCATCCATAGACTGCAAATTTCCAAACCACAGACACTAAGAACAGTCCTTAGAACTCCATCCTTCTCTCTGTTTGCAATACTGGACAGCAGTCCCAGTGATCAAACTACCACCTCTTTCAAAGAATGTGGGACATGCCATGCATCAGAAACACAAACCCTTCTCTAAAAAGTTGCTAATTAGAAAACATTATCTGAAATATCTTGTAGACTTAAACATAGCTGTGAGAAACAAAAACCATAGGTGCTAAAATGGCTTGGGTACTCATGGAGCTGGTAACCAGTTATGACTTAGTGGCCTATGTTGAATCAAAGTCAAGTTCCCAACTGAGTATAGGTGTGCAAATTACAAAGTTGTCATAATCAGGGCACAGGTTTTGCAGAGAGGCTAGGGAGGGAGTAAGCTTGGGAAAAAAAGGGTGTTTAAGAACAGTTCTGATACCCCTGTTCACTCAAATTAAGTGAGCTTTGCAGCAGGGCTAGGGCACAACCAAAATATTCCTGTTCTTTCCACTCACTCTACTGCTATGTGTCAAGTACAGAGCCCTAGGAGTGGGCTGCTTGAGTTGGACTTGAACTACAGTTTCACAGACTGTCATTGTGTTTTGGGTAAACAAAAGCCTTTACACTCCAGGTCTGCAAACCTAGTATCTTCCTCAAACAGTTCTGAAGTGGAGGAAGAAGGGGGAAAAGACAGAAATAAAACCGTGTTTAGGTTAATTATTAGTGACTGAAAGCTGCTACTAGTTACTAGAATCTGCCTCTAAAAAGAGAAATGCCTTAGATGTTCAGCAGTTCACAGCTGTGCAGAAGAGTCTATGTTGCATCTTGGCAGCAGAGATGGTATGGTCCAAATGAAAATAGTGGCGCTTAAAATAAAAATCCTCATTTACATCAAAGACATCCCGTTATGAAGAGGTCAAGTCTGTGCAGACAGGTCATCCTCTCCTGACCCTTATGAGGGCATTTGACTATAAGCTTCTCTATAATGGACTAGGGAAAGTGTGGGAACTAAGCTTTGTGGAAACACTGCTACAGCAAGAAAAATGCTGATGTTTCAAGTATAGATAGAGTCTCCTGATTGCTTTAGAAGTTATGAAAAGACTGCTGCTTAACAAGAAAGGCCAGGATGAACTGTCTATCTATGTAGAAGTGGGTGGCTCCTTGTTTTAAGGGTGCTTTAAGCTGCTTTAAGGGTGCAAGCGGTGGTGCTCACAACAGTCTGAATTTTGGTCTGATGTACACTGATGGACAATTTCCATGCTCTTACTGCCAGCTGAGCAATAATGGAGCAGGCAAAAATGACTGCAGGGACCAGCTCCTGTGGGCACTCTTGCGAGCTGCTCCATGTCCACAGCCCACTGTGTTCAGGCTGATGGAGCCAAAGTGACATAGTATTTCCTCTATGTATCTTCAAGGATTCCATTTTTTGTTTTTTAATATAAAACCTGGAAGAAATGCAACCTCTATTACTTTTCTTGTCCAGTGGAAGCAGATTATTTCTCCATCATTAATCCTCTTCAATTCCATTTCTTACCCATCAGGAATCAATAGGGTCCAAATGCCTAGGATAACACTGTCTTTGTCTTGCAGAGCTAAAGCCAGAGTTAAACAGAAAGCTTATCAGACAGATATGGAGAAGGGCAATCAATAATCTAATCACACAATTCATTCCCCATCAACAGACAAGTTGAGCCTGAGACCAGAAATAATGTCCTGTATTTGCCTAGCATAATTAAAAATATCTTCAAGAATATGTCTTTTTGACATTGTCACCTGATTTTCCTGTAAAGATTTTTCTTACTTTAATCTTTACCATATTATGGAGAGAACAATGGCAAAATGTCCATCAAAACAGTGGACAAAACGATGATCCTGTATTACATAGTTTGTGTTTTATAAAGGGTAGAGATGTAATGGTGTGTGAATATAAAGAAAGTCAAAGAACTCATATACCAGATGCTGTTCATGTTGTGTTGGATAATGGCAGAAAACATAGGATTTATATATTGACTTGTGGATGGACTAAAAATAGTTTTGAGAATGAGTCAAATCACCAGTTCTGTACTTAGTTTCTCTTCAAGGTCTCACTGGGCCAAATTTTGTCCTATTTTTACAGCTGTAGGTTTCTAAAGGAACCTCATTGCAAACAGCAATTATTTTGTACTTTTACCAGCAGTCTGGCTCACTGATTTTGATGGGACTTTGTCTGCATAAGAACCTTGGGATTTGTCTCAACATATTTAATTGGACTTAAAGTGTGAGCTCTAGGAATGAGAGGCTGTTGTTAGCATGAACTTAAATAATGCTAATACAGGATGCAATTAAATGACTACAAAGAATGGGTACATGAGTTGCCTTGCTTGCCTGCCTCTTAGGTGGCCAGACTGTGTTAAGAAGCTTTAATTTTGTGGCTTCTTTGATACTTAGAGCAAAGTCCTGCCCTCAGACATGCACACACAACTTCCATTGAATTAATACATCTCCTGTTTATCTCTCAGTGCTACATCAAACCCCTTCTCCAGTCGTAGACTCCTGACAGCTCAGCGAGTGTAACATGATTCATCCCTCCCTCCTCTTTCTCTTCCCTTGACTAGACACTAACAAACAACAGAACTTGAGACAAGAGAAAGAGGCCCCTTATAATGAAAGATTCAATCACATCTTACCAAAAACAAAGGAGGGCACTAGCTAGTGCATGAAGCTGACTCCACTCTTCTAATTGAGGTACATAAATAAAAGGGAGAGAATGGGCCACATTCACCTCTAGTGTAAGCAGGTGCAGCCTCTCAGGCCTCCAAGCTAGCGCATTTGCTTAGGGCTGATTTTGGCCTGAACAATAAAACTGTATCATAGAGTTTTAAAGGACTTGTTCCACTGAACTGTACTGATTTTCTCTCTGACCCAAAATACACATGCACATCTCCTCTGCGATGTAATGGTAGGAGAGTTCCTTTATGTTGTACGTGTGTTTCCTTCCTCTGGGCACACATTTTGTATACTTGCTATATACCCTCACCTGTCACTTCCACCAAATAGCAGCAACATCCCCACAAATACTATATAATAAACTACTCTTAATGCCCACTATTTTCTATGTTGTGTATTGGACTATAGTGTAAACTTGCTTGACTTTGTAAGAGAGAGTTCCTGTTCACAAGAATGTGTCTTCTGCTCCTAAACGCACAGTTATAAATTACTTTAAGAACATCTCTAGAACACAACTGGACTGCTGACAGCTCTGAGGTTCTCTTGTATTTCTGCCCTGATTTACTGTGTGACTGCAAACAACTCACTTTATAGAAGAAATTATGTACACTTAGCCCTAACATAAGAAGACAGACAAAAACTAGCATATAAAGAGAGACAAACAACACACGGTAATACACAGACTAGGAAGACAGTAGTAAGGCTTTTAGAGACAATGTCATCGTGAAAGTGGAGTTAAGGATGGTGAACCTACAATAGATATCAGTTTTTAATGCAGATGATATAGCACAACATGTGGATGAGAATGTGCGAGGGGGCAGGAGGAATGAGGTATGAATACAGACACAGCCACACTTAGTAAGTCCTAAAAACAATTTCTTTTTCTAACAGTGGCCAGCACCATCTCCATCAGAAAAACTGAAAACCCCTGCATTCTGTGGGTTTGGCATAGTCTGCATCCCAATTAGATCGCTAAAGAGAATTATAAGTAATAATATATTACTAAATAATAATAATAGTAATAAAATACATAATTAGGATAATTAAGAATTAGCTCAACTCAGGAGTTTAGAAAAAAATAATAATAATTTGGTAAGAATGAACAGGTTAAATTGGAGCATGTAAACAGAAGATGAAGCAGCAAGACAGCCAGTGGCCTAGACATATCAACTGGGAGAGCACAAGGGATTGAAGGGAACTCCAAGAAGTCATGCTGGAGTAACAGAAGAGTTTTATTAAAGCAATAATGAATATCAGTGGAGAAAGGAGTTGAAAATTTTGCATTAGTTTCTATTCAGGTCACATTAAGATGATGCCAAAGAGAAAAACTAGTTTTGTATTTACTAATATAAATGAACTCATTGACTCAAAGCTGTAAGAGTTGAAAAAAAAAACAAACCCTTGAGAGTGAGAACATATTAACAAAATATATGAAAAAGACTTATCACAACTTCTTTGGAGGGAATGAATCATATTCTCCACAGAGAGACTAGAACATGTTTTTCTGAAGGTGTACAAAATACATCCATCTTTTGAGCATTTTTGATAAAACGCTTGAGCAAATCTGTGTGATGTACAACATCAACCTGAATTTTAATAAATCTGTCATACTCTTTTATCGCTAAGTATGATGCTGCTACTCAGTGCCTGATGGTCAGACACCTAGGAAGATCTAAACAAGATTTCTTGCATACAAGACAATTTCATTTAAAAACAAAATTAAAAAAAATCACAGCTTTCCTGCTGCAAAACAGATGCTTCATCAAGTAAAGGATGCTGACTGAAGCCAGAAAGGGCAGAAGACAGAAGAAAGCAAGTTTCCTGTTGAAAATCAAAGCACTTAAGCACTTTGATGATGAAAAGGCAAGAGACAGTACTGATAGTACACCTGAACACATTCTCCTAAAATGCTAACTTAATGTATTGGAATATTTATTCGGATAAAGAGCATAGATCCAGTTTTGCCTTCTGACATGTCAAGAATATTGTGTTGACTGATGGAAACATTTGAACTCAAATCAACAAATCAGCATAAAAATGTGGGGCCTTACTGTCAACTAAGCTTTTAAAATGGAGTAAGATATGCACATCTCTTAATAGATCTATACCAAGGCAATGAATTCTTGTTCCTTTCCAGTGTTAAGTTAAGGTCATCCTGCCTAACAAACCATTTCATATAGACTCTCTCAAAAGTGTACTCTGCAGGCAATGGCAGATAACAGACAGCTGAATGACTGAATACTCTAGGTCATCCAAAAAATTAGATCAAAGAGTCCCCGTAGTCTATTGAAATGCAATTGCTTCCAAATCACATTGTGGTGTTCCAGGCTTGAAAGAATGGGTCACTGCAGTTTTATTGTAGAGAAGCTATTGCTAATGAAAGGAACAATGGAAAGATTAGTGCTACCAACCATATAGAAGAAACACCACTTTCGGTTTAATTGCAGTGAACAAAGCAAATAGGAAAGAAGGGCAACCAAGTGACAAAAGTAGTTGGTGTAAAGAGGATATAGAAGCTATTCACAAGGTTCTCTTGATCAGAGTACAGCGTCCAGACTTAACATATGATTACTGAATTTGGATCACAGCAAAAAAATGACGTGGTTGTCATTACAGACAGCTGATGACACATTTTTAAGAAGGCAGTCTTGTAAACTGAAAGATTAAGAATCCTGTTGATAATTTGCCCGAGATTCATTAGGTGCACTGAAATGAATAAATGGATAGGGAAAAAGGAAGAATTATACTTTGTGATACCTACTCTGCAGGAGATTATTGTACATAAAGGTTTACTTCACTTACCAGTTTAAAATAACAATTTAAGGTGAAACCTATTGACCCTTGGAACTGCTAAGGAAAGAGAGAGACTCTAACTGGTGATAATCTAGGTACTGAGAAAGGTTCTGCCATAATAAATGTATTTGTGCCACAATATTTATTCTCTTTTGATCAGTTTCTGGATCTTTCCTAAGTGAAGCCTACCAGTCATAACAATCTCTATGTCGAGACAGTGGTAAAAGATCCATTTCAGTCTCAGTTAAGATCACCACATTCTGTTTCTCTGTGACCTGAGGCAGACTTGAACCTTCCTTCTCCAGACAAGACTTGACAAGTCCAGCTTCACTTAGCTCATAAAGAATGTTAAAAAACAAAACGTGACCAACAGGGGAGATCACCCAAACTGTTGTGTGTACGTAGAGTACTTCTCTTGGAGGAAAAAAACACTGCAATAAGTGAAAAGGAGCTTTTTATCTGAATAAATATGGTAAAAGCTAGCAGTTGTGAAAATGAAGCTTCCACAGAAACAATTAAGCACATCCAATATCAACAGTTCAGCACTACAAACACAACTTAAAGAACAAAAGAAAGCTTCGTTCCAGTTCCCGGCACCTACTCCAAAGTCACATCTGCAACTGTTCAAATGAACTGTAAAATACTAATTCCTCTAACTTGCTGAGAAAAAAAAAAAACCCAAACGTAGAGCAGTCAAAATATAATCCAGACTACTTCAGCCAGTTATCAGTATTCAACAGCTCTTCCTAATGAGCCACCCTCTGCTCAAGTCACTGATTACTGTCTCAAAGGAAACACTGGGTGTCTCAAGTGCTCCTTTTTTGGTCCGGTCACACAGTTTAATAGCCCTTATGGACAAGTACCTTTGCAAAACAGATTTCTAGAGGGTGACCCAACATATCCTCCGCACCTAAAAGCACACAGATAGCTTCATATACCTAACATTATTAAATGCCACTGCTTTAACCTGCCTCCAGAGGAGATTGCTTTGTAAGTGCAAGGGCTTAAGCCTAAAAACATTAATAACTATTAATTCTGCAGATGATACTTCTGAATTACATCAGCAAAGACTTCTCCGCAGGCAATGAGCAATATCAAACATTTTGAAAAAATCATTTGTAAGTAATAGTTTTTCATGAACTTGGATGACAGCCATAAATGGAAAACATGAAATGTTAATATTTAACACATTCATAAGATATCAACTAATCAAGACTTATAAACCCAAATAAGGCTGGAGTTGTCAAAGGAACAAAAGGAAATCAGTTCATAACTCCCACTGAGCTAGGAAATTCACCCTTCCTTAAAACAGCTGACAAACCCAGGTTTATATTTTTTTATCACAAGCTTATGGACTGATTTTTTTTTTTTTTTCTTTACTCATAGTAGTTCACAAAGGCAGGAAGAGTATTTACTTAACAGCAAGCAAAAGCGTATAAACTATCACAAACTAGAATATATGAAATGTAGTATGGGATAATTACTAGGACTACCAGCCAGTCTTCTGTTTGGTTTTGGGTTTTTTTTCCTGAAAGACAGTGATCAAAAAAAATACAAAGGTTGTGATGCAGTTCATTGGCTATAACTAAATGTCTTCACTTAAATGCAACAGCGACTGGTGGTATTAGGAAAATCACCAAGTGATGTACGGCATCCTGAAAATTATACTAATTACATACTTTCTACTGTTCCATGTATGAAAATACTTTTAATGCTGATTTGTTTTAAATAAACACTTACCAAACCTACACATGTAGATATTGCTACCGAAGAGGTGCTATCATTCCTTATAAATCCCTGGTAGAAACACTGCTCAATTTCATGTTCCTGAGAATTTGAGACTCCATCTTTCCCAAGTACCTGGACAATGAAACTGTTGCTTAAAATGGTCGAAGGTTTAAGTTCTAAGTGAAGTTCCTGTCCAAATGCTGAAAATTTGTAGTGCAAGGAACTCTTTGAACTCTGAGTTGATCTCTTTCTCCTAGTACTGTGCAAAACATCATGTGAAATGTACGATCCACTGGAATCCACTTTGACAGGTGTCACAAATACATAGTCTGTAACGATAAAAAGTTAGCCATCAGCTTCTGTATCCAACAAATAAGGTAAGTGTCATGCTAATGTGGTAAGCATCACACATTCCCTATGGCATGAAGCATTCCCTCATTTAGGGAATGGCCTGAAAGCTCTGCAGCCTATGTGTGTACAGTCTGGACCACATGAATTCACCCCTGTAAGTCACACAGGCTCTCAAACAGTGTTTGTTTCCTTTCTGCCCCACTGAGAGGTACGGACTAACTAGCATAGCTGTGAACATTCCCACAATCGCTCTTCTGAAGACATTTGTCATCACCAGCAGATCTGTAGATTTTCCCCTCCCCCTGTATTAATTGCTGTCAAATGTGAAGGCCACTCCGGTTTGAGAGTTTTTTTCCTTCCCTAAGAAAGCAGCAAATATTATATCACTGTAGGCGTAACCTTGACTGAGACTTTGTAGAACTGTACCACTTGTTCAAATGGATTAAAGGATTAATTTATTAATGCCTTAACAGAGTGAGACCTCATCTCTTTGTAGTGACTTGATTAGACTGAGTTTCAAATTGTAACTGACCTTCAGCAGAAAGAGATTACATCCTACCTAATAACCTTTAGTCAGCCATTGCTAATTGCATGTCAAAGAAGTTTATTGTTTTGGATAAAATAGATGAAAAATTACAAAACTGTTTGTGAGGAGAAGACTAAGATCTACTCACAGCCACCCAAGAAAGGAAAAAAATCAGAGGCCACGATTCAGCTTGCTGTATAAGCAGGTGCCTAGCTTGAAGTACATTACCACTGCTGTTGATCTAGCCATACGGGGATTACTTGTATGACTTGTATCCTGGAAGCTGGGTCTGAATTTTAGCTGTTTGCTGAACTAGGACTTTGCACCTATTCCTGGTTACATGAGTAATTATGCTGAATAAACCTCTTCCCAACCCCATTTCATTTTTGACCTGTATTTCCCCATGAATACTTAAAGATGTTTTACTGACAAATGCATGGACAACTCATTTATCTTCCTAAATTGAAATAACAATGTTAAAAAAAGAAGAAAACCCCTTCTTTCTTGTGTTGTAACAGATGTTGCAAAACCTATCAATCTCTTTGCCTGAACAGACTTTATTGGACACACATTAAGCTGAAAACATAACTAGTGACAGGCTGTTTTCCTTTAGACAGTGGAACCAATACATCAAGAACTTTCACTTTCCTCGAGTGGTGTTAACCAGCGGCAGAAGTTGAGGACGCCAAGCAGGCTGGTGGCCAAAAAATGCAAGCAGCTGCTGGAGAGAGGGAATCCCCCAGCGAGCAGACGATAGGGTGCGAGAGGGTTCTCCTTTCTGCAGCCTGGTGTGGTTCTCTATTGTACTTTGTTTCCACTCGCGCACACAATAAAAAGCATACACTGCACTTCACACTCCCCACAGTCATCAGCATCTAAGTGTTAGTCTCTGCAGCCTGGGAACAAACCTCTCCTAAGCTCTCACTCACACGAGTCCTTTCTCTCCAGGTTTGTTTTCCCTTCAGCTGCATTGCACGGCTTCTTCTGCTCTCCCACCCAAATCTTTTCATTACTTTTGTCTCATTGCTTCCTTAACAGGCACATGAGGTTTTCTTGTTGTGGCTACATAGACATTCATCTTTCTAATCGCACGTGTAAACGTGGATGCATTTACCATCTCATTTATTTGCTTCTCTATTACATATCATTCCTTTTACCTTCTGCACACAGGGCTTAACAAGTTAATCTCTGCCCATAATTAGCTTTTTTAAACAGCAGCCAACTTGCTTTCACTTCATTTTCCCCAAACACTGTGGCTTCTTCCCTTTAAATGCTCAGTCCACCAAAAAAAAAAAAAAAAAAAGCATCCATGCAAATGTTCATATACACAGATACAGAAAGAGCTATACAAACCATGATTCAATTCACTGATGCTGTCACTGGTTAAAGTTGCTGCATGAGACATGCAACAGAGGCAGCACAACTGAAGGGTCTGCAAGAGAAAAAACAAAAAAAAAAGAGAGAGAGAAAAGGAGTATTGGGCGAGATTTACTTGTCGAGGGGAGCCAGAAAGACAAGGCACCAGAAGCTGTGCAGTAACCTGGTATGAAAGTACACCAGGCGACTGCAAAAGAAAGTCCTCTCGACCTGCCTTTACAGCGCTTCCAAGCCACGGGAGGGTCGGGAATTGCATGGAGCTGCCGCTGAGAACCGCAACAGGTAAAGTCCAGACGACAAGCAGGAGACAGTCCATGTTCCGCCGCGCACCTGGTGTGCTACCTGCTCCCCGGGGCGTGCGGCGGGCCAGCCCGGCTCCCCCGCATGGTCACCTGGGCTCTGCCCCGCAGCAGCTCCGCCGGCCGCCTCGCAGCGCCGCACCCCCGCCGTGCGCGGCGGCGGAGCCCATGGAGCGGCGCCCAGGTGAGCGCGCCCCCGCCGCCGCCGGCGCGCACGCTTTAAGCCGCCGCCGCCGCCGCGGGGCAGCGCTGCCTCCGGCGCCGCGTCTCGGCGCGGCCGCCGGCCGGGGGGCGACGCGGAGCGGAGCGGGCGGGACCAATGGGGAGGCGGCGGGGCCGGGCCGGGACTGGCGGGGGCAGGCGGGAGGCACCTGGGAAAGGGGGCGGCTGGCGTCCCCCCCAGACGTGGGGGCCGGGAGGAAGCGGCTGGGCTGAGGAAGGGCAGCGCCGGTGCTGGCACACCTGTGGGGACCGGCCGAGAGATCGGGGGGACCGACCGCCGCTGGGGCGGGAGGGGTGCAGAAGCGGGGGACACAACCCACGGGGCTTAACCAAAAGGACCAGAGCTTTCATGAGGATGCCGGGAGAAGAGTCCGGTATCGGCCATCCCGCTCCCAAAGCGCCGGTCACCCCGAGAGAACATGCGGTTATTTTCTATTGGGTTTACTGGTAGCTTCATGGGGAAACAAAGAAAGAAACAAGAGAATCAAACAAAGCGTAGGTGTCCTGGGATAGCCGGGGCAGTCACCGAACACCCATGTCCCTACACCTGAGCACAGTGGCTGACATGTACCGAGCCACATGCAGCTCCAGGTTCTGGTTTCCACTCACCCAGCCTATGCTATTGGGTTACACTTTCCCTTCTACAGAAAACTTCAGCAAGGCATCAAAGATGTAAATAACCTGAAAGGAAACTGAAGTACTGCACTGAATGGGACTGGTCCAGGCTGGAAACCAACACAGAACTTGATGATGTTGTTTTTGGCTGTGCTTGGAGAAGTGTCCCTCACCTCATGATCTCCCTTTTGTGCTAGAGAGTTTTCCAGTATGTGCCCCAGTCCCATCTCACTCACAGCCTGCCTTGGCCCAGGGTCACGCTGTGAAATCGAGCAGTAGCCGTGTCAATGTAAGGTGCCTGGCTGCCCCAGTTGGCACACAAGCTGGAGAGCACAATGGAAGCTGAGGTGAGCTGGAGGTCATCTCCGCTATCTACCTCCTTCACCAGGGGTTTCGTGGTAACTAGTTTGGGGCAGTGGATTAGACAGATCAGAGATATTTTCCCTTCTAAAGCATTTCCTGTCTTTAAACATTAAATAAGTTCCCAGGTGTGGAATTTCTCCTTCACCTCACTCTATTTCCCAGTGGGTTTTACATTATCATCTTGCTGAATATATTATGATAAAGTTTCAAGATCTTTCTGTAATGGTGCACCTGTCACCTCCCACTGAGTGTATTCAAACCAAATAGCTGGCTACAGGTTTATGATGGTCCCAGTGGAGCAGAACACATAAAACATGCTCTGCATTGCAGAAAACAGGAGAAAAATATAAAATTATTGGGCTGTAGCTTTATTATGGGCCCTCAACACCCTGAACAGACAGACTTGACTGTTTTCAGCAGACTACCTGCCTGTGAAGCCTGACATTTCATTTGTTGGGAGGGGAGGGAAATACATGCAGTTCTCTAGCAATGACAAGAATTGTTTGAGAAAGACAACTTTCACCATAAACCCAGCACCACTAAAGGGAGTTTTGCCCTTGATTTCTGTGGAGTTAAGATTTCACCCTGGGGATTTATAGTTTCTGTCTATGATCAAAGAAGAAGAAGAAAAAAAGTGACATTGCTTTGCATGACTATAAATGACACGCGTCCAAATTTGTGTTGGCATTAGGTAGGGGACCCCAACCTTTTTTGGCCTGTAGGCAGCAACTTCGATCAGTTAACAGGCTCAGACAACATCATACTTTGCTCCCCAAGTCAATCAAGACCCTAGCAGTGATGGTCATAAACATCAGAGAATCCTGCAGGCAGCTCGTTATCATGTGCAAACACAGTTACCATGCAGAGAAATAAAGCTCCACAGTCAGCAGTGTAGTAAACAATGCAGCCAGAGGGTTTTTTTTACTCCCCCCACTCCCTAGCAATTCCCACCTCAGATGACCAGAAGGCATATATCCCTTCAGAGACAGCAATTACCATACTACAGTCTGTTATCGGACTATTCTCTATTCTTCCTAAACTGTTGGGTTGGATGCTACTATCACTTTTTTATGCTGATCAGTTTTGTCATGTTTTCAGTAGATCTTTTTCGTCCCCTACTTGTTTGTACACCTGTTGTAATTGTGTTCCACCTACATAAGAAACTCCTCCATTAATGGTGAATACAAGAAAGTGTGGGGACCCAGCAATTCTTGTCACCCTTAAGCATCTTTGCACTAGAGACAATGATATCCTTCTTGGGGAGGGATCTCCAGCACAAGGAGATCATCTATGCACCATAACTCAGGAAGCTGGGATTTCTTTCATATCTACAAGGGAAAGTAGAGTGTTTGCTATACTCTACCAGCAGTGAGCTACTACTTCACTTTCACCACCACACCGAGGCTCTCAATAGGATAGCCCAAGTTTCACCAGGGCTTCTGTTTTGCCAATCACTAGGCCTATCGCAAAGGACACAGCCAGCAGCAAAACAATCCAGTAACCAGAGTCTATTGCACACAGGAAAGTCAGTACATGGGGGATTGCTGGGGGTACAAACAAGTCAAACAGATCACAAATAATAGATATCAACCCCAGCAACCCCAGGAATGACACAGCACAACCAATAATAGGTGGAATAAACAAAGTCTCCCATAAAAGAGATGGGAGACAACCAAGTCAATAGGCTGATCATATAGGATAGAAGTAGCCCCATGTTGTCCCCCCACAAAGCCCATATTTGCAAATACCAAACCTGACTGGGGACCAGTTGCAGGGAGAATCAGGAGGTCCTTCCCCAACAGGGAAACTCTGCAAAGTGCACCCACCTCACAGACAGACACTCCACCCTTCCTGCAAGTGGTCCCAGCTTTTATGCCCAAAGCAGGACACCTGGCACTCATTTACCCAATGCAGGGCACCTGGGGCTTGTTTACCCAAGGGCTTTACCTACAAGGCCAGCCACACCTTGGAGGAAAGCCAAAAGGCAAACTCATCCCCTCCTTTTAAAGGACCGTGGGAACCACCCATATGTCAACCTTAATTCAGGGCTCGGGGTTCAGACCCCAGAACTTCAGCTTCTCATCCACTTGCTCTCACAGGTCACACCTACATGCAAAATGTCCATTGTCCTGATGTCTAGATGCAAAGATGTTGGATGTTCTTGTTTCCACTTGCTAGCTTACCAGAGAAAATGGCTTGTTTGGATTATTATTTTTAATATTTCTAATTCCAAATGTCTCTTTTCCTGTGAATTTCTATAGACTTTTCCCCCCGAGAATTATGCTGTCCTGGCCATCATGATAGAGTCTAGCCCCGCACGGAACTCACATTATCAGTACCATGACTGACAGGCATGCAGAAGAAATATGCCGTGAATTAAAATGCCATTGTGTTTGCTTTGCTGTCTTTGTTAGAGCAAATTCTTTACCATGTGAGACATTTGTGACCACTGAGATGAGTGAATGATTCACAGAAGTCTGTTGTCTGAGAGCTGTCACCTCTTCCTCTGTCAACCTTGATTAATTTTCCAGATATATTTGTATTAGAAATTAATTTGGATAATTTATACCATATTTAAATCATATATGATAGAATGACTGGAAGCAGAGTACTTCTAATGGGAAAATTCTGCAGTGGGGGCTTGTTTTAGTCAGGTAGCCACATCGTAACGAGTGAATATGCACAGCAGAATTGGAGCAGACAGATTTTTTGCTAACTCAGCATTCAGTTTCTGCAACTGTCCATTCCTACTTTACCATTTCTGTCACTATTTCTTACCAAACTAAATACTTGTTGGGTTATTCAGGGTACATGTAAGCACTCCACAGGATTCTTCCAGCTCAGTCTTTGTGCTCTCTTTGTGTTTATCCTCATGAAGATGTCTCATTCTTGTGAAGTCCTTTGCCTTCATTTATAATGAGTGGTGATTAACCACATGCTGGGTGAAACTCCTTGTGGAGAAGTCTTCATGGAAACCCCTGTACAAATGAAAATTAACCTCTTTAGAATGAGCTTGTAGTTTTCAAAACCCATCAAATACATCTTTGGCCCAGGTTGAAGAGGCTCCAAAATTAAGTTATGCTCCAAAGCTGGTTATGCTCCGTACATACCACTACTGCTAAGGAGGCTTTTCTTTCCCATTGTGTTATTCATTCAATAATCTCAAGGCATTTTGTGAATTTCTATAATTTGTCTAAAGAGTTCAGCAAGTGTTACTCAGTTGTAGCAGGACATAACCTCTAGTTGAACAAAATACATGCAACCCAAAAAAGAACTTGTGGAAGGGTTCACATAGATTACGCGTAGTTCCATGGAAAATGCTAGTCTAGTGTGTTCCCCAAAGCGTATTTCTGCATTTCTAACCAGTGTTCAGTTTATAGTATGAGCTGCTGTAGTAAAGGTGCTTTTGCATGGTGGCTAATTGCATTCTTCAGTGACACATGGCATGGGCTACACCATGTCACTGGTTATTCTGTTTATGGGTGCCTATATTTCAGCTGACATAGAAACTGTTTAAGTAACAAAAACATCTATTGGTTGACTTAGTGTGGTTCCTCCATTAATTCCTGTTCCATAAGGGCCTGAAAATTCACAGAATAAAATTCCACTGTCTCACCAGTTTCTATATTAAATTCTGCTTTCTGCAGAAGCCCCAAAACATGGTGTTAGGACTGAAGTTATTTCCTCGAATGGTCTCTAAACCCACAGTTTTCAGATTGCATCCTATAAATTCTAGCAAACGCCATGCAATACAGAGTAATTTCTGTGGAACAGGTTTTCACCACCATTTACAGTAATATTTTCTGTCAATAAGCCTCTAAATTCATTTCACATAGCTTTTTAATCACAGCCACTGGAAAAGGAGCTTGATCCAGCATTCCTGCTGTACCCTAACTCCCAACAAAATCAAAGAAACAATGTTTACATTTTTTCCTCACCCAATTTGCACGTAGCATTGGGCTGTTTTAGTCCCAAATAAATGCTTTTGATTACAAATATTAAACACAATTTTCTGCTTACATGCATTTCTCTGTATTGCACAGCATGTCCATCCTAATTTGATTAGTTCTACACATTTATTTGTGCTAGCTGGACATCCTACTTTCTGGCATGGAGTATGAAGTTCCAGCTCTCCTGCTGACTTGTTACCATTGTACTTGCTCTATCCTGCTACGCAAGAGATTTGGGCTCAGGAGCGGAACTAAAACCACCTCCACGCTGGGTGCTTACGGCTGACATACAGAAACTTCACAGAGCAATGTTCTGTATTTCTCTTGCAGTCGGTGCTGTAGGTTAATGCTTAGATTTTAGAAGAGATTAACTGACTTGCACTTCTAATGTCACCAGCAATTTTTAAAAGGGGGAGGGGAGAGCAAGGAAGCAAGAAAGACAACCTAAAAACTTCACAAATAGCATTCATTTGGCTTGGATCCAAATGTCACAAGTTGCTGCCACAGTGTCCCGACAGTCTGCGGCTGAAAAGTGAACAGAGGGAAGCTGCAGCTCAGTACATGGGGGCTCTGTCACACACCCAGACCAAAATTAAATGAAAATGTCCATCACTAATAGAAGAAAAATAAAAGCTGTCATTGTGGGTGGCCCAACCAAGGCTTTGCAAGCACTACATTTTAGAAGAGTTTTCCTGGAAACTTGCCAAGTGTAATTAAAGCACAGGTACTTCCAAACTCACAGAACTCTAATAAAAACAATTATGCAGTTTATAATGTTGTGCACATGCCAAAATTCGTATTTATACAATGGATCAAAAATGGCACGGGAGAAACCATGCAGTCCAGCAGGTTCACAGAGCCACTTTGAAAATGCTTTTTATAAATACTGATTTGCACTACACCCGGAAGGCTGTGTAGCCTACGGACTCACCAAGATATATTTTAAACCCCTGCAAATTACTTATAAGACACCAGTACTGGTTTCAAACATACTTTGGCATCACGTGCAGGAAGGAAAGCCCAGTCTCTGTTACAGTCAGCCACCATCTGCACCCCAGAAAAGGATAAACCGGGCCAAGAAAGAAAATCCATATGGAAGTTTCAACCTCTGTCTTCCATGATAGGAATGTATGAGGTTACTCCACCCCCCCAAAAAACGGCATTGGGATGAAATGGTACCTTATTAATTTCTTACTGGTTCTTCTTTTCATGTCTGTAAACAAAACATACTTGTTTCATGCAATATATGCTAGAAGTTGTTTTTGTTCTCCCCTACTCCTAGTAGCGTTGCTTCATTTCACCCAAGCCTAACATATTATCTTGATTTTTCACTTCATTTCTGAACTGGAACGGTAGCCTCTGCTGATGTGACTTGTTCCCACAAGTGCTATCATCAGTTTGCATTGCTTTTGCAAGATAAGATCTCTGGTGACAATTTTCCTCCTTATCCAGTTAGTTTCAGGGTGAGATGAAAATTTCAAGTGCACTCTGGGGACTTAATTTTCCAAAGTACCAAGAATTCACAGCTCCAGTTGAGATCAAGAGGAACTGAACCTGCTCAGCATCTCTGAACATGAATCCCTGTATTCTTTTGAACAACATAGCCTGAGAAGAACGTTGCTGGGAAGATTTAGTCTCCAGTCCTTTTTACATGTGTTTCTTCTTTTATTTGCTACTAACTTCATGGGCCAAGCAAAGAAGAAAATTGGCTTCTCTCTCCTCTGAATTTCATTATTTGCAGATTTTTTTAATACAAGATAATGCTTCTTTGGCTGGCTCTTGGGATTCCTCTATTAAAAACTTCCCCCCCTTTTCTCATCAATGAGCCTTTGTTACTTCAGCCTTCTTTCTGAGAACATAGATTGCAAAGAAGTTCAGGAGCCTTTTCAGTGCCTTCTGTGTAACAGTTGCAGTATTGCCACAAATACTGTGTTTTACCATTTTCAATTAATTATCAGCCCATTTCCTATGAAAATTAGGTGCTTTTACTTCTGGTTCAGTGTGTGTTCATCTTCCCTTTGTAGCTGTCTGCCCAGACCCACCACCCTCATCTCTTTCTTACTCAAAATGGACGTCTCAGTGGGAATTTTAACTACAGCTTGGCAATCAAACAGGAAAATGTCTCCCACAGAATTATGGAGCTGTTCCATATTTGCTTCTATAAGAAAGGGCTTACAGCACCATGCAATTCAATACAAAGAAGGCGTTGTCTAATAAATCTGCATAGATATTCTATTTGCTGTGTAGTGAAAGACTTCAAACTCTTGTACCATAACAAGAGTGGGGTTTGTGTTAGACATTGGAAAGCTGTATTTTTTGAGGACTACATTCTCATTTCTTGTAGGCTATTTTGCACCACAATGGCACTGAGCAATTCCTTCACAGCTTTGTGTAAGGGTATTAACTCTAAATATTTAACTGGCTTTATACCCTTTCACCAGGAAAACAAGGCCTTCATGACTTACCTTTTATTTTCTGCAAAGAAGGGTATTTTTACCACTATGTTTCTTGCCAGAAGATGACGATAACAGATGAGGAATATAGTAGCAGTAGTTGTACAGGACTCCTTGAGCTAGGTGCTGAACACACACAGAACAGAAAATTGGTCCCTGTCCCAAGAGCTCAGCTTACAGTTTCTAATTTACCACAGCCTTCTTTGCATTCCTAATTTGCAAATGAAACTATTCCCTGAGTGTGGTGTTGATTTCCAAAGTGATTTTAGCACGTTGAGGAGTCAAACAGTTGTTTTACAAATTTGGTGTTGCAGTGGTTGCTGTGACAACATTTAATAATATCTTACTCTGTGTGTGAACTGAGTGGAAATGGCTTGATTTTTGTCTATTTTCAATAGAGTTGGATGTTCGGAAGAAAAAGGAATGAAATCATTTTAGGCTGTATGCCTGTAACATTGAAATTAACAGCCCTTCTTCAGCTGAATTCTATAGGGTAGAGTTGGACCTATATGGTGGCAATTCTGAACTTGCATATTAAGACAAGTGCTCTAGTGGAGCAAGAATGTAAAGGCAGCTGGGAGACTTAAAGAATAAGTGATTTTTAGGCATATTACAATAAGAGAAATGTATAATAGAATATTCATGAAAATCAGAATCATGCAGGCTGAAGCTCTACTCAGCAAACCCTTATGTACGAGTCTAATGCTAGGTATGTTCATGTGTGCTGAGAGGTGCCTTATCATCAAAATCCTTCCCTTCCTCTCCTTTAAGAAATACCAAATACTGTGAAAGTGCTGTTGTTTTGCTCCATGGATGAACTCTTTAAGACTGTAACATTAATGAAAGTGATTTCATGGCCTTTTCAATCATTTTACTTCTACTGAGAGCAGGGTTTTTTAGCTTGAACTTAAATGAGATTTAAACCTTCTTGGCAACACAGACACTGCAACATTGTGCTAGAGCTTCATAACCAGAAACTGAAACTGATCAGTCTAGTTGAGGGTAACCGGATTATTTTTTACTCATGCTCACTGGATAATTTTACTGAGTTGTATCTAGCAGGAAGAAATGCGCTGACTCCAGCTCTGCCAGGCCAGCTATCAGGGCCTGCTGCCCTCATGAAACTGGAGTCTCACACTGCTTGGTGTGTACTGGGATATGCACAGGATCTTTCAGAGCACTATGGAAGACATCACACATCTAAGACTTAGCCACCTTCAAGCAAAAATTATTTGCAGTCAGAAGCCTACGCACTAAAGTCTACAACCTGAGTTACCTTGGCTTATTTTCATGATCCAGAATAACACAGAATTCAAAGTAAACAAAAACATGTGACAGGTAAAATATGAATTAGGTTGACAAAGTACTTTTATTTTCTATGACCTATAATAGTCTAAACTGCAAGACTATTTTTTCTTTTTCAGGATCTACCTTTTGTGTCCCTTTGATTATATATATACATATGTGTCTTTCTCGTTTGCAATTATACACTAAGGGTGTCAAGAGTAGCAAGACATAAATGCTGTTCTCATGAGTACAATTTTCTCGTTGCAAACTAAGGAAAACTGGCAGTTTATTAAGTCCCTGTTTTCCAGATATATTTTTTCTGAAACCTGCCTCATCACAGTATAGAGACAATGTGATCTGAAAGCATATTGCTTTGGATGAGGGCCAGCCATCTGGGAATCCTTCACTAGTACCTGAAATAGAAGTAAGGTAGGGCATATTGAGGTGAGCGGCTTCCAGATTTTACCTGAAAGCTCTGTAGGTGGCCTTAGGCCACTTGAATCTAATCCAAAACAGGCACCTGGCTCGGGCCTGGCTGCCTGCCAGTTTCATAGCATATTCTATCCCTGAATTATGGTGTCTGGACTCATTTCATGGCTTATTGTTGTATGTCTTTTAAAACTAATTCCTCACTGAAAGATGTTTGAAATTCAAAGCTTTCTTCAGTTTCCCACTTTATTCTGGAGCTGCAGACACTTGCCTTATTAGGTCCAGGACAAACCTGCTCTAACAATTCACTGGGTAGAGTTTAATACTTTGGTAGTGTGCAGGTTGCTGTTCTTGGGAGAAGGAAAAAGAGGGAGAATGGAGGTTTGTGTTATGGCTTTACCTTGCTGATAAACATGACGAGGTATAACTTTGGTAATGTCAGAGTTCTCACTAAATGCCTCTGCTGCTTAACTTTCAAAGCACTTTTTTATAGGTGTAAAGGGAGCAATCTACGTGCAGTGATTAAAGCTTGGTTGTTTATTAACTACAAATCTGGCTTGTATATGCTAGCCCTTGAATTATCACAGTGGTTTTATTATAGCTCAGTCTTTCATATTTCGGTGAGATCATTCTAACTTCTTCCTTGTGGGCTGCCCAGAAGCAACTCTGCTATGGTGCCTCACAACTATTGGACTTCTTTGGAATCCCAAGTCAGACTTACTCATACTCCAAAGCTCAAAATGGAGAAATCTCCTAAAATCCAAATGTAAGCAGTAATAGTCGATATTTCCTTCACAAAGGAATAAAATACCATTAAAATACTTAAGAGAGAATTTAGCAATGGGTGACACACATAAATATGAGAACTTTTCCCTGTCAGCCAAATGTTTAGCTTTTGATGTTGAAATATTTTAAGTGGAAAACACTACAGAATTTCTCAGTGCTAAAAGGGAAGCTTAAATGGTAATATATTCATCTTCCTTCTCCATATCAGAGCTGTCAAAATCATTTGTATCATCTTCATGATTCTGTATAACCAGCAAATCTAATCCTTACCAGATGCCTGGACTTTATATTGCAGTGTTGCATATTCTTAATTGTGCTGCTATTTGCCTATCTTAATACTTGATTATCATTATCACACTGAGAAGTCTACTTACCTAAACTTCTAAAGAAACAGAAAGGCAGACTTCTGCAAACTCCTTCCCTAAGTTAGGTAGCCTCTTACAGAAAATATGTTGCTCTTTAAACAGCCCAGAAAGGAATTACCTGACCAGAATAAATAACAACTGCCTTAAGGCATGTTCCGTCTCAAAAGTTCATTTGAAATTGCTGATCAAGTGTGAGATTAACTGAATTACTTACAACTCTCAATTAATAAATACCAAAGCAACTTGGCTAACAACAGCAAACATTAAAAAAAGAGAACAATGCACACGTCTGCAAAAATCACTTGGAGTGGTTTGTCAGATACCAGGGCATTACACAGAGAAGAGGTTTCTACTGAGTCATCCTCAGAGCTAAATCAAGGGGAGTCTGTTATTTCCCACCTAAAAGTCTAATAAGTGACTCAGAAGGATTTAAAGACTGTTGGGCCTATAGGAAAATGGCAAATAACTGCAAAGTCAGGAGAACACTTTCCCTGAGATTTATGTGTTGTATCAACAATAATGGAAAGCCCAAGAGAGACTAAGGGTTCAAGACATAAACCTATTATGTGTGTGTGTAGTGTGGAATGTGGGAAGCTTAGGGCTACCATATTTCTGTCCAGGTTTTCCCAGACAAAATGAAATGCAGTGAGACTAATGTGTCTGGGATGCATCCTTGATTTATACACATACAGTAAGTTCAGTGTATTGGATTTACTGTGCTCACACAGATCACCTATTCATGTGCACACGTTAGATCCCATGCATCCCAAATGCACAGGATCCATTCTCCATATACCGTAGAGTAGATCTGACCATCAGTCAGATGTACTCATCAGTCATCAGCTCATCAGTCGTAAACAGGCATCACTTTACCTCAATTTTTCCTGGACAAAATATCTAGGTAGAAAAAGAGGACATACATTGATGCAGTCCTAGGTAAACTGCATAAGTACAAATTTCATTTGCTGTGCTTAATGGTATCATTATAAAAACATCTGAAGATATCATTCATATCAGGTAAAAAAAAAAAAAAGGAACTGAATTCATAGATACTTGAAATGGAGAATTTCATTTTATTGCCCTGAGTAAGCCATTTTCTTTCCAGCCTAATCGATGTGTCTGATTCATATACTCTAAAAACCTTGACCTTAACCATAGATATTAAGGATTTTAAGCACTTTTGGAAATGTACTTCAATGTATTTGTAGTTTGATCAGGCTCTGCAGTCCTCAGATGGGGAAAGAGAGTCCTTCCTATTCAGTGTGACTGGAATTTTCAGAACTCCAGAATGTCCACTTGCTGTATAGTCAAGTCAAGGAAAGTCAAATGATGAAGTAATTGTACCCTCAGCAATATACCATTAATACTTTGGATTTGGAATGATTAGGGCAACATTCTACTCTAGTGTGGCTGAATGACCGCAGCTCAGAAAGCTACGCTGTCTGTATGCCTACTTCCCTGAACACTGTCTAAAGTTGTTGTACCATGACACAAATTCTGCACATACTTACTGACTGGCAGTTACAGAAACAGTTACAGTTAAAGTTAAGACAGAATCTGATTTTATTTGGCAACATACACTGATGGCTATCATGCTATGGTATCTTATCTGACTCCTATTTCTTTGGACTAAAACAAAAAATAAAATAGGGTTACTTTTTCCTAAAATCTGTCTCATTACAGCTTAAAATGCCATAAGGACGCTAAATGTTCAACTCCAAGCTTATCTGTCTAAGTAGCCTAACTCAAAGCATACCCACAAATATTTTTTAAAACAGTATGAAAATAATGCTAAGTAATTTTTCTAAATTCATTCAGGCAATCACAAACCCAGAAGCATTTATCTGGTGACTTTTGCATCCAGAGCACCCTCTGCATGCTCTAGCCTGAAAAGCAATCAGCGTGGAAATGGAACTTGCTACACACATCCTAAGGTTATGCTAGACTTAGTATGTGCATAAAGGAACCATAACATTTTATATCCTGACTCTGCTGCAGCCAAGAAGCATGTCAAGACAAATTCCCTTCACCAGTAAACCTGAAATTCCATCCAGCAGTTGTCAGCAGTGAACCTGCACACTCATCTTCAGGTTACACACTCCTCTGTAGTTTCTTCCAGGGCATTTACTGAACTCAATTTATACAAAAAGTGGAAGACAAAGTCATCAACATATAAATCAAGGAGGAAACATCTGCATTAAAAAACCCAATATTTCCATTGTAAAGGTGATTATGTGGGAGGCCTTTTGTCTTTTTAGGGATCTCTGTCTTCCACCTTTTGACTCTCAAGCTGAAAGATGCTATTTAAAACTACTGTTTCAGCATATAACTTCTATTGCTTTATGCCTTGTTTTCTTAGATCTGCTGCTATCTTTTATAGCTAAGCTTTTTAGATTTTTCATGCTGCTATATAACTCTGAAACATGGAAATTCTGTAACACCAAGCATTATATCAGTGAATTGAACTGTGGCATTATAGCCCCACCATTACCAAGTCATGATGGGCTCGGTTCTGTACATGCTCCAGATCCTTCCCTCTATTGAAACTGAAGTGAAGGTCTATAAATAACAAAAAAAATTCCTGCACTACTTTTCCCCTTCAGATGAGAATCTTCCTGACTGATGTTCTGTTAATGCACAAAACTAACGACTCTTACACAGTGCTCTGAATTTCACACCGCTTCACAGCAAACATATTTGTAGTAAACCTGAGTGTCAGTCTACTAAAAAGCATCAGTGAGACTTCATAGGCTTCTCGCTGTGAGCAGGGGGTTAGATTCTCCTGAAAATCTCTGCTGGTGTGAACTAGTATAGCTTGACTGAAGACAAGTTTTTGCTGAAACCTATTGCTAGACAGAATTTCAGTCCAGCTCAGAGTGTCACAAATCAACAGAACTGGAGCAATGTGTATCAATAGCAAATTTCGTCTAGGGAATATAAAGTAATCCAAGAAGCTTTTTAATCCAATCTGGATGTCTCATATTGTCTAAACCCATAACCAAACTTAATATCCAGTAAATCCGACGGCCAGAATTTCTTGAGGGAAAGAGCTTGCTCCCTTTCTGCTGAAGGAGAGAAGCGAGTGCCCTCACAAAAAGCTTTGCACAGCCTACATACATGGAATTATTGCAGTGGTTCTTGGGGAGTCACTATGGAGGTACATCGATACTTTAGGGGACAGCTTCCAGAAAGACTCATAATTAGAAATGAAGACAATTACTCTTAGCAAGTAACAGTTAGTATTCAAGTAGCTAGCACTTTTACTATGGTGGCCTAAACACACTTTTCTATCTTCATGGGAAGACTTTGCTGAAAAACTATGTTACTGGGGATTTTCTTGTGGAAGACTGTGCAAGATTGAAGACTACTCTAGAATGCCATCAATCACAGCCTAAAGAGCTCATCCCAGTAGCCTATCTATAGTTCCTGGAGAGGAAGATGGTCCTCCAGAGGATGCTTCAGTGGAGGTCTAACTTGGATGGCATTCCAGAAGAGCCTCCAGCAATGGCAAAGTATTTTTCTACTCCAGTAAATACACATACATAGGTTTAGGGCTAGCAGTGGCCTCAAAATCAGCTACACAAGGTCTGTTGAAACCTTTAAATTGCACCAAGTCCACATGCTCAATCCTCTGAGAGCCCTGCTTGAATAATTGGGTTGGTGACATTCATTATAAAAAAGGGGTAGAATTTGTTCAGTGTCCTTAACTTCAAAGAATTTTGGTAGTTCATTTTGTTTAAAAAATTCTCATTCCAAATTTTAATCTCTAATTAGCTGTTGTAACTCTTCAGGTTAAACTTATAATTTAAATTCAAGAAACTTTAAAACTGTCTGGACAAATTAGATATGTACTTAGAATACTGGCAGTTCTCCAAGACAAACAGTGTCTGTTATTATCAACAGTGCTAATGTTACCAGAATAACTAGGAAGCTTTACAAATCAGCATGACAAATTAAAAAGAGGAAACCCAAAAATCTCCAAAGGCAAGAAGTTTTTAGCACTCATTTAAATTTAATCTTCTTGGCTATATTTGTTTCCATAAGCATACGTTTGTTGTAATTAGCTACTGAGACTGGAGCTTAATGAGTTTAATAAATATTTCAGGCTGTTGAGATGGAAGTGGCACTGTGATGACTGGAGATTTTCTGCAGTTCAATGAAATATAAATGAAGAGTAGAAATTAATAATTAAAAGAGAATTGGAATGACTGAATCACACATTTCCTAAGGGCACCATACGACTTTCCGTGGAGTGGAAAAAGTTATTAGGACCTGGGCATGGACCATAAGCTTCTGAACACTTGTCCAGCACAAGAAGATCAGACCGCTGGAGGTATCCATTAAAGAAAGCTGAACAATTACTGCACAATGCAGGCAGAATAATTTCCCCAAACAGGAGATTGAAAAGTGTAGTGGGGATATTGCTATTTGCTTCAAAACTATTTTCACTGCAACCCCTGTGAATATCAGAGAGTTTGATGATACCCTATGAGAAAATAAGTAACAGCAGCCACACACAGAATTACAGGGTTTATAAATTTTCAGACAACACACTGCTTCATTTAGACTTCTGGCTGATAAAATATCTTCCCCTTCTTTTTGTTCCTTTATTTTAGAATATTTGGTTTTGAGATGTTCTAGGAAACAATTTTCACACTATTTGGATTTTGTAGTCTTGAGTACAGATGCAAGTATGTTTCACTTGCATGTAATCCCAGGGCTACATAGTAACAGATTTAGACTGCTTCTCACAATCCAGATATCCATGTCACCAGAATGCAGAGGGGGCCGAGGCACCATTCCAGTCCTAACTCTAGCATTTCACATTAAATAAGATGTATGAGAGCCATTTTAAAAACCACGAGAGAAGTCATTAAATCCTTATGTACTCATGTTTGCATGGGAGTTTATGCAGTAGAAGTCAGTTGTGCACAGGTTACTTTCTTTAGTTTTTCATAGACTTTAGCCTTTCTTTTACAACTACAAGATGGAAACTTCTTTTTTTAGATGAAAGGAAATATCCTTAAATGACCACGTGATTTCAAGGAAAACTGCCTCCTTACTACTCCTTACTACTATCACTAAAGTTGATAATAAGCATGAAATCTTGGACCTAAAAAGCCAAATTTTGGAGTTTGGAATTTCCTTTTAGTACTGACTGACTAATATTAGAGCAGGGACAATTTTTGGTTTTAGATGATGAAACCACTCTTCAGAGAAAACAAATTAAATGCTGCTTGTTGTGAAGATTCTAGCTCATGTGCTGCCTTCAGGCGCCTGTGACTAGAGATGCATCTTAAAACCAGCCAAGGAAAATTCACTTCCATAAACTTGGAGCAAGTACTAAAGCAGACCTTGCAGCTTGATGTAGAATGTGTGTTCACGCTCTCCAGAATCTCATGATTTGCATTGCATGGAAGATAATCTATGGATAAACTAGTCCATGCTGTATAATAATTCACTACTTCAAAGGGATCAGAGATCTTTGCATTTATTAGACAACTGTAATGTCTTGAAAGGCTGAAGGATATAAGAATAAGATTAAACTACAGAGACAGAAAGTTAAGGATTTAAATGTTAATGTGGAAATGCTACATACCATAAAATACATTAAAAAAAATCTTAAAATAGAAGAACACGTTAACAATGGAGAACTGACTTCAGGCCCATTATTTCAGATCATAGGTTATCATTCAGTAATAAGGTGTAATCTATCAAACAGAAAGCATTTTGAAATGAGGCTTTGGAAAACTACCCCTTTGATTACTAACAAATACTAAAGTTGTTACTTTAATGTGGGGAGCAAATGTCATGTCAAAGGACTCTGGTGAGGCTTTTCCTTTTCTTCCTCTCTGGCTCTTTAAATTACAGTCTGAATTTAGCCTGTAAACAATCTAAACTTTTGTTTGTAACTTTTTTTTTCCTGTTTCACTCCATCTTTCTCCATTTTATTCAGTGGGCCTGCAAATGGAGTATTGTCAAACTTGTTTTCCTGGTTTGACTCGTAGCTCATTCCTTATGCAGATGCAGAATAAGGGAAAGGGGGAAGGGGGATTTCTGCATGGGTTCAGCATGTCCTAAATTATCCTTATTATATTTAGTTCAGACAGGCGCTTTCACTGGTTAAAATATTTTGCAGAGTACATATGTCTCAAGAAATGTAGTGGCATGGTAACTATGAATATACCAACCACAAAAATCAGCTTATCTCAAGCTGTTCATAAAGACAAGTAGTATAATGAATGACGAAATTAGGAATCAGCTGTCATCACTTTGCAATACTCTCACCCCATATATTTTCATAATTCCACATGGTTCTGCCACAGAACTCTTTAATGAGTGTACAAGTTGTGTGTCATCAGGTGGAGAGATTTAAAATTGCTGAAAAAAAATTGGTATGTTTTTTCTTTCTTTTTTCCTCATGAATTTGACAAGTTTCTCATCGTTCTATTAACAGAGGGCTCAGGAGATAAAAGTTGCTAAACAGTATATTCCAATGAATATGAACATAGTTCAAATAATACAGATTAATAAAAAAAAAGAAATAATAAATGCAAATAAAGAAAGCTAAACAGAAACATGTTTGACATTTTGCAGATAAATCTTCAAAAATCAAGCCCCATGAAAGTATATTCTCACGGACTCAAGTGGAAAAATGTGATCTCAAACCCAATGTTTATTTTTCAAACAAAGGAAGAAGTAACCAGTCCATTTTATTCCAATGTCTTCATTGTGGTCTAATTAATCAAATGAAAATGAAAAAAAAAAAAAGGAACAATTTGCCAAACACATAAAAGAGATGTCTGATGCTGATGATTAAACAAACAGCTCCCCCAAAAGTCTGAATTGTTTCTATAGGAAAGAATTTCAGGGGCTTTTGAGCTTTCTGAACTTTTTCTCATAAATTGTTTTCAAAAGATCAAATAGGAATTTACCATTTATCAATCACATCACATACAGTAATTGGGGGTGTCTTTGAAATTCTCTTCACTTGAATCTCTGCATCTACTTTTTGTTTAAAAAAAAGATCTCTCTGGAATTTTTTCTTCTAGAAAAGGCCTCATTTACAAATACCTCCACTAAAATATATATGACTACAAAAACGAGCATAGATGCAGGTGTTTGGTACATCATTTATAATATGCATTCCTGATGAACTCAAGCAAGTAATTTCTATTCATCTCTCAAGTAAAAAGCAAATACCAGTACTTTTATGAGGTACCTTCATTAAAAGAATTCAGAGTTTGATAGATGCTTGTTTCTTGCCATATTTACAGCAGCTTGCCAGGGGCAGCTTTAGAGCCTGATGGCAATTTACTTACATAATTTTATACCTACGATAACAGTTGTTTCCAGTGAAATTATCTATTTTTATATTCATGCCATGTTTATGCTCCTAGTTCACAGACATGTGGCTCAGAGACATCACTGAATAGGTCTCCTAGAGCTGAAAACAAAACCTATCAGTTACCAAATATAAAATATTCCTGAGGCAGAAATGAATGTCAATGAATAACGAAGAGAACATAAATCGCTGTTTCACCTTATTCACTCCTACCAGAGATATAGAGGGAAATCATATCAAGCATAAGCAAACTGGAGACCATACTGTGGAATAATAAAAAGAATCTGCAGGTAAAATTTGAACGCTACAGCCACATGTTCCTACTCAGAGACATTATGTGAACCAACACACTGGGAATTTAAACCACAGCCTCTTTGTGCCCCATACACAATATTTTAAGGCAAATTAATCTGTGTGTTCACACACCCTATGTGTGGTCTCCTCTCTGGTCCAACCACACTGATGATTGCTGGTGTCATTAATACCTTTTCTCTGCCAGGGCAAAATAATGCACTGACCCTCTTGTAAAGCTGTTACACTGGTGCTTTCCACACAGAACCAGTTCAAGCAGAGAAACAGGAGTTTCAACACCTTCTGCACCAGAGTGGGCTTCACCTGTTTCAAAAACTGGTAATAACAAATGGAATTACTACACATGCTGTGGCTGCTGCTCTGTAACTAGAGTTACTGTGTTTCAATCAGAGAAGGGTGTAAAATGTTTTTATATTGCTTTATTTTATTTCAGCCTCTAGATAAAACAAGCCAGAGCTCTGAGACATCTTTGTGCTTTTGCAATAACCAAAATCAAATGATGTCCTGGTTAGATTTGCACACTTGCAGACAAAAACCAGTCCCAGTGTCAAAAGAAACTTTCAGCAAGTACTGACAGTCAACGGACTAATACATGAAGAGGATGTAGAGCTGTATCTGGGGGCATGTGCAGATAGCTATTATAAACAGTAGCACATACTGAAAAATTAGATACGTATGTTTGAAGTGATAATTAAGTTATTGTTATTGTACAGGGAAAACACATTTCTGATAACATAGCCCTTATCTGTCACTTTCTTATATACATCAACACTATGAGTTTTCTTAGTGATAAATATCACATCTGTTTTACAGAGAACCTGACAACAAATTATTAATATTTCTGATCTGCTTAATAATAATTGCGAATGTCATATATTGATGAGTAAACTGAGTATTCCCTGTATTTCCTGCCTAGTAGAGGATCTTTTACTAATACTGATAAATATTAACATTTATTCCACTGCATGAACACAATACTGCCATGTGCATTCTACAGAAAACAGTCCATTCCCAAGGGAAATGTCACAGAAGAGTCTTTCTCAAGGGAGTTGAACATTAGGGTAGTAAACAAATCAGTTGAGAGAGATTTGATTGCTTAAATAATTAGTTGTTCATCTCAGCACACTACAGTCTTTAAGGATCTGAAGAGCTGATTAATTTCTTAAATCAAAATCCCAATTAAACTCCAAGAGCTTTACCCAGGCTACTTTGCAGCTTTAAGTTTTGCATACAAGGTTTTGGAAATTGCACTTTTTGAGTAAAAAAAAGACTTTTGAGAATTATCTTCCTACCCAGCTGGCTGACAGCCTGAAATCCAACTGCCCACAAAGGATTTTCAAAAAACATTGAGGCAAGGAATGGTGTTGAGTGGATCTATTGTTGCAACCTACAAACATATAAAATATTTTAACAGTCTATTCCTGAAGTTCTTACTGTAAAATTGAGTTGTCCTTAACCAGCATGGAAAGAAAAGCTCTCTGACTAAGGGAGTTCTGGTCAATGTTACATCATTCCCTTCACCCAGGCTACAGTCTTCTGTTGCTTTTACTCAGTTTTAAAGGTCATTGATCCTTTAGTAAATTACCAGAGGCCACTGAAATCTGTAGGGGTCTTTTTCGTTCACTCACACACTTGTTAGATCAGGCTCGTACATATTCCCTTGCTGTAACATGGTACCCTGATAATATCCAGAGAATCAAGTCTTCCTCTTTCCATCTGTGGTACCAAGACAAGCCTATCTATCACCAGAGAACCCACTCTGTGTTAGAAACAGGAGGAATGCTCAGAATACACACTCTAGTGTTTCTCTGCCTCACCTTGCAGTTGAGTCTCATGGCACGCTGACTGACCAGGGCATTGCATCGCCCCTAAGAATAAGGAAACATTTTACTGTTCTTGCACTTACAGCTATGGACCTTTACCAAAGAATAATTTTTTAGCTTACTAAGGTCTTCAGATCTGTTATTATTATTGCTTTGGAACTAAAAATGTCTGCTTTAATCAATATGGTTATAGTTTTCTTTCTGCCATCCGTTGAAGTCCATATAGTATCTCCATTACAGCCCATCCAAAAGGACATTTCCTCTCAAAAGAAAAGAGCAGCATGTTTCATGAAACAATTTATTTAAAGAACATCTGCTTGAGTTTTCAGAATGTTGCTGTAGGATATGGTTACACTGAACCGTAAGACAAAAATGTCTGGTTTTACTGTATTCTGTATCTCAGTTATTAAGGCAATTTTATAGGACCACTTATGTAGGCTTAAAGTTCTCCTAATAAATCATTAGAGGATATTTAGGCCTCTCTTTCAGTTTGTAGTCTTTGTTTGTTTTCCAGTAACCACAAAACATCTGAATTTAATTATCTAGCAAATCTGATTTCTTGTATTCCAGAAGTTGTACATCTTCAAGATATGCGAATGTCATTGCTACATCAGCAACCTCGTGTTCTGACTGCATTTAAATCACTCTGTTCCTCTTTCAGTGCATGGCTGCCACATAGGTGTTAAATCATATACAAGCCATATTATATAGCTTCAACTTTTTCTAAAGCTGAATATATAAACTTTTAAAAACTCTATGCTTGGATCACATCACATGCCCTGTTTGACATTTTTAGCCATGCCCCTGATGCCCCTGCAGCTGATGAAATAAAAATAAGCTGTCATCTTGCATAATGGTAGAGGCTATATGGTTTTAGGATGAAGGGTTCTGAAAGAGGGTTTGTGACAATACCTAGGTGACTATTTTGCCCGTTCCAACAAATTCATTAATGCAATAGAAACACTTGAGTTTGAAAGTGCCTGAAAGTTCCATTTGGATATGCCTCACTTTAGAAGTATTTTATTGTTTTTAAAATTTTGAAGCAATCGTTGGAGAAAACTCAATGTATTTTTCAGAATTTAGTTTCTTCAAAATAATTAACAGCCCATGTTTCCATCTTAATCCAAAGTTTTTCTTTTCTACACAATCTCGAGATTTTTTATAAGTTTAGGCATTTAGGTTCCAATCAGCCGTGTTTGTTTGTTTGTTTGTTTTGTTGCAGCCATGGTGTAAATGAATTTAGCACAGAAGAGATGGTAGACGCCTCAGTATGGGATTGCAGACAGCAAGAAATAGTCCCTCTCTATTTACTAGAATTATGTCTTCATTTAAACAATACAATTTTTTGACAAATGAAAGCAAAAGTAAAAAATAAATAAATCCCAAAGATGATACAGTAACTCTTAATTTTCTTTAACAATATGAGAAACCACTATTTGTTTTAATTTGCTTTTGCTGCTTAAAAGTGAGCTCTAATTGTATGTAAAAACTCTTAAATCCAAACCCAATAATTTAAAAGCACTGATGAGCAAGTGTAACCCAAAAAATGCATTGGCTATAACCTGGGAGGTGTCTTTCCATGTTATCATTCTCCAGCACAGGGAATACAAAAGTTAACTTAATTAGATATTAAATTAAGCATAGTTTTGACACAACGCAGTTCATTGGAATTTTATACAATAAGCTTCTGGAATTACTCAGGGTCAATAAAGAATTACCTCAGCAATCCCACATGGCACAGACATTGTCCCATCAGGCAAGACAAGAATGTACCACACATTCCAGTATTCAAACTGGGGTTTTAAATGTTTAGATTTTTTGGGTGGGCAATGGAGAGGAAGAAAAGGAAAATGGTCAGTCTCTCAGCAAACAGTTTGATATAACATAATAGGGGCAAAGAGTCTTTCTATTCTGCATTGCTCCCCTGGCCCGCACAAGCAGACAAGGAGGCTTTCAAGTGTTCCATTTGTGTCGCACTCCAAGCTACATTCCACATTTCCTTGCTTTGGGCACCATCTGTAGTTTGCATATTCCTTTAGGACGCCAAACATCCCTGGGAAAAGAACAGCAAAAACCCAAACATACACAATACACAGCCCATTCTCACACAGCAAAAAAAATCTAGACAATAAAAGCTTTAAATAAAAATTATTATCTCTAGGCAGAACTGTATTTTCCTGGTCCCCTAGAGAATTTTTCTCTTGTTTCTGGCTTTGTTTTTTGCCAGTGGGTACCCTACTTCCCTGTTGTTTGAGGTAAAGAAATCTATAATGATGTCTCTTTCTCCATTAAAATGTCCCTGCAAATGACTAGAGATAAATTCACAGGACTTTTAAAAGCCTCAGTGGATGCAAAGTTGGAAACTGAAGTGTTTTACTGCCACACTAAGAATATTACACAATGTCAGCAAACATAATGAATCTTAGTACAAGGCATACAGGTTGGTTCACTGCAACACAGCTTGCCTGCAAGCAACAACTTTGTGTTTACTGATCTCCTGCCTACGCCAGACAGAGGTGCAGAGGGAGGTTTACTTCCCACATCTCCAGTGTTTGCAGAAGCTTCAGTAGCAGTGGGTTACTTTTCCACACAAATTTGCCAGCTGTTTTATCTTACAGATCACTCAGGGCTTTCAGGATAGGGGAAGGTTCCTACAGAGGAAGATGGTGAAAGCAAGCAGTGTAACACTCTTCCTTAACGTACCTCCATTTTCATTACTTGTCTTGTAGAAAAACATGATCAGGATCTCAGTTCTTTCATTTGCTCCTCTGAGGTATCATTTATATCAGCTCTTTCCATGCAAAGATATCTCACAAAACAGTACAAGATAACCAGACCTCAGCAAGGGAGTATGTATTTGAAAAAAGAGGAATGCACAGTTTACAGATGAGTATATTTTCAGCATCTAGGATCTGTGCGGTTTTGCTCTTCTCTTTTTATGGGAGCACCTTTTAAATCACACTTTAAAAGATTGACCTTTTGCTGAAGAGACATAAAGCTGGGGTGAGAATCATTATGGGAAAAGGAGTAATAAAAATCTTCATTAATTTTTACTTCTTCTGTTGCTAACAAAGATGAGTACGCATGAGAAAGCAGCCTACATGAAGTTCTGTCCATCACCTCCCTGAAGCTAAGCTTCACGTTGCAGTTAATTCTGAAAGAAGTAAGGCTGAGGAAAGACAAAGATATGTTTTACTTTGTCGTGTATGTGGTCTGGCTAAAGCAATAACAGCCCAGAAGAAACCCAGTTCAATTGCTGCAGACATGGCTCTCTGTTTACATGTCCTATGTGAACGTTAGGGGGTTGCTTTGTTAAATTTTCACAGAGTTCACAATAGTCCAGCTCCGGAGCCCATCGACATTGGAATTTTTGTTTTTCAATTTGCACCAGGTTTTCCTGCAGCTCCTTGACTTGTACAGGCTTGTACTTTGTTGTTTTGGTTGGTCAGGAAAAGCACGACAGGATTTCATAGGGAAACTTAAGAAGGTCTCAAGAATCTTTGGTTTCAAAGCTATTAGTAGGACAGTTCTATTGAATTTTTGGGTGGCTCCAGGCTCAGAGCCCTCCTGTAGTAGACCCCTATGGTACATTACTGCTTGCTTCCAGTGAACTAGTAGGAGGTGATTTGGTTTTTTTAATGTGATACGAATAGTTTTTATTAAAGAAAGTATGATGGTAGAAAGGGATGCTGTCTTGTGATGATTAAAAGATCTTTAACCTGTTCAGTGTCAGTACAAAACTGGGGCTGAACAATGTATGAACACCTTCTACCACTATTAATTAACTGCTGCATTTTAGGTTTGATATGGGACAGGAAAGATCATTGTATCTTAGAGACAATTTTCTTTCAGAATCTCTCATGTGCTTTTTATGTCCATCTATCAAGAACTTTGTTATATTTAAATTACAAACTCTTTGTTCTGGGACCATCCCTTTTTATAGGTTTGTGCACTGCCTAATGCAACAAGCTCCTACCTTTGAGGAGTTCTGCAGTGCAAATTAATGATGTCGAGTTTCCCAAAGCCTATATACAAAAGCACATTAAGTTTGTGAAGTAAGGATTCAAGAACCAGGAGGTACCAGAATTAAGGTTTCCTTTGCCTATGCAGTCTTAATTTGGCATGCATGCATACGTGTGTTATGGTACAGCCTCTCATTATACAGCCATATGCCTTGTATAGGAACAGGCAATGATCACTACTGCTATTGAGTATTTATTTTGTTGCCCTCCTTCACTACATAACCTCATTCCTTGCTGAATCTCATCAGACTCATGAGTCTTCCATAATTGCCAAATATACTATTTTGTTTTGGTTGCCTGGTTTAAGAAGCATAGGGCTTGACTTTTTAAAGCAATTACAATGCATAGCACATTTTCACTCAGAACAGATGTCAATGCAATAGAGATTTTGCCACATCTGCAAACCAGAAATGTTAGCTTAGATGTCTCAAGTTGGATCCCCATAAAATGAGGAACACAGCATTACCACCTCCAAAATCTTGGTTTAAATCACTTATTTTTACTAACTACATAGAAATGTCTGCCAAACATATAGTTCAGCAGACATACATTTCACTACACAGGCACTGATTTGTCTTAATACTTGAATACCGTGCCCCTTTCACTGTAGCCATGACATGTCTCCTCAGAGATCTCTTTGAGCTGTCAGTTACTTATCAACTTCTTCTAAGGGCTAAAAGCTTATTTTAGTCCGTGTAAACTAAGCACCTGGAAGATAGGTACAGTTCTCATTAGATTTCTGTCTGGGAGGAAAATTTAGAATGCATTTACTGCCTTGCCAAGGTCTTCAAAGGGAGTCCCTCTGTGATCCTGCCAGTTTTCTAACATGAATAGTTTGGAAAAACATGGTCTTAGAGCATGCTATGTCACACACCTGTGGCAGGGCCCAGCTATGGCCTCAATAATAAAATTCACTGCAGCACCCAAGGAGATTAATTTCTCATAAATGTCTACCAGGTAAAATGCACAGGATTCCCCTTTAGTTACCAGAGAATGATCTTTTATATGTCTCCATTGATCTAGGATTTTGCTTGTATCGTTGACTTCTTTGACCTGAATGTGCCTACTTGACATATCCCTCCTTGCTGTTTCAGGCTGTGAAGAGTGTCTAATGATCATGTTGTTATCTTACAGCAAGATCCACAGAGCAGTGATCTCCTCCTACTCTTCTCTAATCAGCCTCGAGATAACAGTTCCCTTCCCCACAGTGAGTGTACCATGTAAAGGCAGCATGACACCTACCTGGCCTGCTATAGAGTCTCCCCCTCACAAACCTTTTTCTTTGCTCAGACACTTTTTTTGCCCTTGAGCTCTATTTTATCCAAATCTTTGAAGTTCACTGCCACCTTTGAAGACAAGGAGCAAAGAATCCCAGTAACAAACTGCCTGAACTACCTACACCTGCAAAAATAATAGATATGGACCAAACAGCACTTATGTTTTAAAGTTAACCAATACTGGGATGCAGATTCACTCTCCCCTTACGGAGACAGAGATAAGAGTGTCTTCCCCTGAAATAGCTGTATTAATTAAAGAGAAAATAGTGCTTCACTGGAACAAATCCCTTGTATTACTTCCTAATTGTCAATTTACAAGTACAGATTTTGCTTTAGCAAAACAATCTGTGGGTGGTTCTGAGATCATTAACAAGATATAAATCTTTTAATAAATAATCTCATGGGTATGGCATCTTAGGAAGACTGGTACCAATTTCTATACTATTTTAAAGCCTGCTGTGCAGTTGGGATGGATGCCAGTGCTGAAAAAGAACAGCCTGAAGCTTGGCATGGCAAATCTCCAGTGGGCAGCTTTAGTCTGTGAGTGGTCATATTGTGCTCTTCCAGGGCACTTTTCTGCAGAAGCTATTAGGAGAAGAGGCCCATATACTGTAGTGGAGCATTAGTGATGTGTAAATCCAAGTGTTTTCATGCTGTCAGCTGAAGCCTACTTAACACAGACTGTGTGCACAGCATGCAAAATAACTGGGTGAGCACTTCCCTTCCCAGTGTACTACAGTCACCCTTACAGCAAGGATTGGGAATGAAAAACAGCTGCCCTAACAATTTTCATTTAACTCTTTCAATAAAAGTAAGGCTCGCATAGTCTCTAAAGGGGTATATGTCTGTGGTGACAGCAACAGGAGGAAGAACTTGCAGGGGGACCATAATTCTGAATGTGCTTTCCCTGCTAGCATGGCTCTAAGGGATGGGTGCTCTCAGAGGTGGCTGAATTCACTGCCTTTCTGACTGGAATGATAATGCCATCAGGAAGATAACAAATGAGATGAAGCATCCAAAATGCCTTATTAGCCTTTGATGGGATTTAAGGAACTGTCAGCAGAAGCAAAATATATACGATCTGCATTTCAACTGCTTTGTGTATGGAAGTGCAGTGCTGGAGCAACGTGGAGGGTGTGCATACATTAATTCTCCTTCCATGTGGCAGAGTAAGTGCAAAAAGAGCCAAGAGGAAGAATTATAGTAGTCTCCCTCTTATTGTTGTGATTTTATTTGTAGTCAGCTTTGTCCTTTCAGTCAGATATTTACAATTTTGTTGTTTGTTCTATTTATTGTTACAGGATCTTACACTTGGCCCACAAAGTCAGTGTATTTTCCATGAGTACTGTATGATTTTGATGTTTCTTTTAAGAGTCTTTTTTTCTGTTCTAAACTGTTTGCTCTGGCTATCTGGTTTGAATAGCTAATACAGAGTTAGTCTATTCTGTTGAACAGTAGCACAAGGTCTAGGATAGCTCATTGGGGTGTATTACAATGAAAAAGACCTCAACTCAAGAAAGAGGCTTTGTGTATTCCCTGTCCCAGATGACTTGACTGTTGGTTAGGAGAGCAGCATGGCATGTAGTCAGGCTCCTTCTCTGCCTCTCATTGTCTTCTCTGAGACTATGTTAACTCTATATTGCTGAGCACAAGTGTTCATTTGTTTATGCTCTCCTCCTTGCCTCCACCTTGGGAATATATATAATGGAAGAGAAGTACTTTGACCCATTTCTGCACTTTACAGTATTCTGGCATCAGCCAACCGCACCTGTTTAGCTGCTATGGTTAAATGATACAGTTATAATAGCATCTCCCCAGTGAAAAGGTGTAAGCAAGTGCTGGTACTGTAAGGTATGCAGTCCCCATGCTCCAGTCTCTGTTGATCCCAGCTGGTAAAGCCACCATCAGCCAAACACAAGATAATCAGATTCTTTTTTTAAAGATGACACGTGGAGGTCTCTCTGCCCTCTGACTTTTGAAGTTCACAATTTTGGCCGCTATGGAAGGTAGAAATACAATCTGTTACACTCTGTTATTCTTTTAATACTGATTGAAGGCTCTTCGTTCACACTACTACAAAAGATTTTTTCAAGCCAAACACTCATTCTCACAGAGTCTCACTAAGACTCAGAAATAGATGTGAGGCTTTAAAACTGAAGGCACTTGAGTTTCAAGGGACACGTGTCACAGAAATCATATGACTTGACACAATGGTATATACTATAAAAAGAGAGAGCTCATTTTATCAACAATAATGTAAGGCTGGGATATG
Organism: Podargus strigoides; assembly: GCA_028020825.1. Lineage (NCBI taxonomy): Eukaryota > Metazoa > Chordata > Aves > Caprimulgiformes > Podargidae > Podargus > Podargus strigoides. Next base: position 15,949,934 of record CM051630.1, read on the forward strand.
AAAAGGCCTGTATGTAGTAGCAGCAAAAAAATGCTTCTTAAGCTATTAGTGTGCTCTCTTATGTTCTCAGCAGCTAGCAAGTATCTTCAAAATATTATTTTTATTATTTTATATTATTTGGGGCTATTTACATTCTTATATCTGTTATATTTAATGGATTGAAAAAGAGTGGACCTGAACACATTCTTATTGATGAGTGAATTGATGAAACTGCCCAGAAATAAATGGGCTGTTCCGCTGTCTTGGCTCCTTAAACATTGCACTAAAAGTGTATTTCCTCACATAATCTCATCAGCCATACATCTCCTGTACACTATGTAACTGTTCAGTCCTTGGAAAATCAATCATTTCTTACACTAAGTAATTTAACCATTTTAGCCACATGCCCTCAAGATAATCTCCTGAACAGGATGCGCAAGCAATTTAGTTTAACAGTAAAGTATTCATAAAGAAGTATTCAATAGTAAGGCATTGCAGGAGTTGTCAGAGCAGAATAAAAGAAAGGAATAAATTCAACTCTGCTTATAAATATGTAGCTGAGCGATTTAGTTCAGCATATTCTATATCTATAGAGAACGTCTCAAATTAGATTCTCTTCACAGACCACACTCATGGTTCTGCTATGTCCACTTTTCATCACTTCAGCACTTGACAGGACTTTGTCTTAAAACTGGTGTTTATCTCAGGTAATTTACACCTCTCCTTTGCAAACATCCTACTAGTTTGAGAGAGGACAGAAATAAAAATCATGCTTGCATTTTGGACATTTTCTTAAAATTTTCTTTGCAGTAAGCATTAAAAGAAGAGTTTGTATTGAGCATGACTGAAACCCACTTGAAAACATTTTCTACTGCAGATGTTGCCATCCTGTGGGGAGGAAAGTATGTCAGGAATTCTTTTACCATCCCATATGATTATGTGACAAGCTTCCAAATGCATGTCTCACAGTCAACTAACAACTGCTGAAGCATGAGATAAGAAAGACTAGTTTAGCTGGGAGCAGACCTAACCTGAGGGTCTGTCTGTATACTACAGTCATTACTCGTGCCAAAAAAGTCCTACATCGCCCAACATTTACTACATTCACTGCATTGTATGCCAGTATATTGTAGGATTTCAGCAAAACAAATCTTTCAGATGGGAATAAGGCTGTAAGCCATGTGGCAATGAGGATTTACAGGGAAGCAAACCTGAAGGTTCAGTGCAAGTGAGCAACACCTGCTTACTCTGCCTTACACAACTTTCTGACTGGCACCCAGCTTGAGTCTACACAATATTTTCCTTGCTGAGAACAGAAGCAAAACATTAGGCCAGCTCCCTTACAGTATGGTAAGATTCAAGAGAATGAGAAGATTCCAACATTTACTGTAAATTGAACTTGACAAAAATGCAAATTATATGGTTGTTTAAGTTCAAGGGATTCAGACTGTGGTCTATCTAATGAGAGCCCATGTGAAAAGAGATCTGTCAATGGCATGTGGGTAATAAGGGTAATATGGGTGGACATGCACATTGGAGTTTTTGGTCAAGCATCCATGAGTTAATCAGCAAACCTGGACATGATTACTCCAGTGTAAAACCTAGTGTAACCATTTTCAACGAGCTGTCATCAGTGTCTTCTTTGCACTCGTATCTGATATTCCCATCTTAACCCAGCCAATACAGTCAAGACCCACCTGCCTTCTGCTTGGGAAGTGCCTGAATCTAACCCTGCAGTTTCCTAGCTCCCTCCCTTCTCCAGCAGTAAGGCTTCCTGGCTCATTTACCCTTTTCATCAAGAGAGGAAGATTGCTTTTCTAACATTCCATGGTCATCAGACAAAGCAATCATGAATCCTGATGACTGCCAGAACAGAGAGAGACCTCTTTCTGTTCACAGCTGCAGGAGATGAACAGCATTCGTAGACAAATCATGGCACTTGGTGACAAATGCTTCAAGACTCAGCAGGAGGTTTTCCCACTAGCCATCCCAATCCACAGTGCTACCACAGGAGCATATCTTTCTTATCATTAGATCAATCTTCAATTTTGCATTAATTATAAATGATAGGGTCCTTGTAATTGGATTAAGGATTATTTTATGCACTTAGAAATGGAGAAGATCTGTGAAATAGATATATTTTTAATGCCAAATGTTTTAATACCTATGAGAATGCCTTCTTTGATGAAAGATTTTAGCTATATGATCTCTACTGAAACATCTGAGGCAGCAGCTCCTGGCAACAGTAGTTGACAGGGCTTGTTGTAAGGAATTTTAACTAAGTAGAATAAGAGATAATGATATGTGGTTAAGTAATTTAGGCAGGATCTCAGAAGATAATTCAGAGTGAGATCTATTAGACAATGAAAATATTGTCCAAAGGAAGTGATAAAAGCCACATCACTTAAAATATTTAAAGCTAGTTTGTTTAAAGCTCTAGAGAGGATAATTATATTGAATCAATCTCCATTCACAGAGAATGAAATCAGCTTCTATTCAGGAGCATGAATACTTAACTGGCCATTATAGTCTCTAACTGAGGTGACTCCATGGTTTCTCTTCTCTTCAGGGGATACTGCTTCACTCTATATGTTTGTTTTCAGAGAGGAAAAACACTTCTATAAAGGAATTAATGTGGAAGCCTAGTTTAGACAGCCTCCCAAAACCACTGCTGTACTCCAGTGTATAGGACACACAATGGTGTAGTAAGGCTGTAAAATGAATAAAACAAACTATCCCACAGTATCACAGTTTCGCTAGATCCCGTACTCCTTAGCAAAATGACCACCACAAGACCAAAACTATTAATTATTTGTAACTGAATTTTTACCTCACCTTCAGTTTTTACTGGAACACGAACAGTTCTTCAACATGCTGGCTTGTAAAATCCCATTCTGCAATATTTGAGGGATTATTTATGGTATATTCTCCTTCAGTATATTTAATCAACTCATCTGAAAGTCCTTTTTTGCTTTTTTGTAATGTTGAGTCTCAGTTCTACTGTATGGATAATTGCAAATTAGGATCCCTGTGTCATTATGGCACTAGGTCATATCATAAATCAATCACTGATGGAAAATTTTGACAACAGTGATTTGTAAGTTTTCAACTCTGAGCCCCATCTAGATGTGCTCTGATTGTTTTGCAATTATTCCTTGGAGGAAACATGTAAGAACATTCATAAGTGGGGCACTGATGAGAACAATGAAAATCATAATTGCAGTACAGGAGCTGTTCTTATTCTGTAATAAGACTGTAATTGAGGGCTGGTACCCAAATGGAAGTTTTTGATGCAGACATCTGTTAATAAAATATTTACTACTTAACTTTGATATGGAAATAAACCAGCAAGCCTGATTAAGTCCTAGACAATCCTTAGGGCAAGAAGCAAAACAAAACAACCCTCCCAACCCTCAGTTTTAACCAAAATGAACAATTACACAAAACATTAGAATTACATCAGGGCTTTGACTACAAGGCCATTTTCCAATGGATTTGAATGCAACATAGAAGAAGGATCAAAGTTTGCTACAGTGTGATCAAATGTTCTCAGTATGATGCGCATTCATCCAAATCAATGTCTGTTCTTTACAATTTAGTTAATATATATTCTAACTCTAGAAAGACTTAGGTTCATATTTAACTAACTCCTGGTAGCAATCGATTGATCATAATGAGATTATCCACAGTTTATTGACTTAAGCCTATGCATGAATCTCTACAGCAATGGAAAATCAATTTTTTGCACAAATTTATATGTTATACAAAAATAGTTTGGACAAAGGTCTGACTTTTCTACAGTTTATTTTTAAAATTATGCCACTGCATTTTGTGCAATTCTTAGTATTTATGTTTACACAAATATATGTCTTGATATATTCCCTTTTTAAGGAAAGATGTGTACACAAAAGGCAAAAACTATATACCTGTTTATCCAGGAGCTTTTGACTTAACCACACAGCAATTAAATGCACACATACCTAAATACAGATACATTCATACAAACATATATACAGATGTACATATTTATGTATTCATAAATATTTATATGTATGTCTGTATGTATATGTATACATGTGTAAAAATAAATACAATAAGAAGCAGAGTAAGTGGAGAGCCAGTGCTACATAACACCATACATGTTTCAAATACATAAATACGTAGTATTAACATAGATTAATATTAGAAGGGACTAGGAAGAAAAAGAAAGAACGGATTATCATGAAAGAGTTGAGATTAATAAAGAAGAACAAATATCTGAAAATTGGAATACTTCCCCAGCAATTATGGGATCTTACTTATCCCCACTATCTTCTGCATGTCAATGACTGTGTAAGTTAAGAAATTCACGTACAAACATTCCCATCAGTCACTATCAGTCACTTTGCAGAATAGCCTAATTCTCCGATGCACAGATTTGTACTTCATGCTTTACTACTTCTTCATGTCTTTGTAGTATCACAAGTACAGTCTACTTCCTCACATAATGAGATAGTTAATATATGGTATGTCAGTAAAAAGAGAATAGTGTAGCAATTCCAGCTGTTTCACAAATGCATACTTCCACGCGGCCCATAACATTTTGTTCAGAAAAGACTGGGATTAGCTATTCAGACAGCATGCACTGCCCCAGCAGCCAGCTGGCTTCTCCCATGTCCACAGATGAGCAGCTGGTTAGTGTGCAATAGGAGCAAGGGGCTGCGCAGAGTAACACATCACCTAACTCTATGCCAGAGACAGAGCACACTAAGAGCAATCCTACCACCAGTGCTCAAAAACTAGCCCCAAACCTTGGATTATTTTTCTCTCCAGTATTAAAATAAACTTTCCAACACTTTTCTGCAATGTCAGTGTGGTTGTGACACACCTAAGCACAGATATAACCAAATGACACACCCGGTATCAGCTATCGACATGATCTTTTAGACAATTTGTTCTGGAAACTACATATTACCAATCTGCCTGGAACATCTCTGCCTGGAACGCAGCCTGTGCAACTCCACTGACTCCAGAAAAATTCCATATTTACATTTCTTTCACAGCTAATACATTTCCTCTGTAGTTAATAATGCCCAAAATTTGCTTGCCTAATCTAAACTACTAATGCTAATAAAAAAATCTACACTAGGTCTCTATATGATTCCTACTGCTAATATAATTAGACTTTAATCATCATAGTTTTAGAATAGTATTATGAAATTTGCTTTCAACTTTTTTAGCCTTAACGGTTCACATGTACATTTTTCTTTCCACAGTTAGAAGGACAAGAAAGTTACTTTTAAAAAATAAAAGAACTAGGAATCTATTGCAATTCATGCTCTAGGAGCTGGAATGGTTTTTAAAAATCCCAGTATCGTGAGAACTGGCAGCTCTGAGACTGGCTGAAAGTTGTCCAGCATTTCCTCCAATAATTGTCTGATTTTTTAAAAAAAGCGAATTTATTTCCACAGAGGTTGGGGAAGTACAAAAATGCCTAACGTTTCTGGCCTAAGAACTTGAGTGTGCTGTTTGAAGTATGATTATTTAAGAAGCTGTCTTAAACCATTTTTAGATTTTGGCATACAGTATTGGGCTGAACTATAAATTTTCCTTTCCCTTACTTTTCTTTTGAGCTGCAATTTGTGTCAGTATAAAGCCACATGGGTCTGTAAAAGCCATAACTTCAAGCATGGCCATGTGTGTTAATTGGAGAAGTCAAGGAAGATAAACAAAATAATATGCAGTGGGGACAGGATACTTGCTCTTGAATTCTAGAAATGACTAGAACTGCATTAAAATATATATGACTCCCATTGGTCTCTGCACATCAGTGTGGCAAATCCAGAATTCCAACACTCTGTGTTAACAGGCACTTGCTGGTTTTTATTTGTATAAATCTTACCTTTGATTTACACTTTCAAAACACAGAAAAAGTGAGCTACTGCATGAATTATGGTTCATTTTTTCCACTCCATACTTAAAGAAGTTAGATATAAAATCTTATATGAAACAGCTTTAAAAACAAGACTTCCTATAGAACTGATTTTCACCGCTCCTTAAAAGTCACAGCTGAGTTAGCTGTTTTCACTAAGGAGTGTGGTGTTATTTAATGTGAGAAAGTGGGTTGAAGGGGGAGGCAGAATCTAAACTAGAGTAAATATGTGCCATTCAGAAAAAGCAGTGGTAGGCATATAATATGGCACTTGGGTTGTATATAATAAAGTACAGTCTTTGAAGGATATACACAGATATATAGGATTCTCTTCTGGCATCCTTTCAAGAAAGTAGTTAACTAACCTCAGTGTTGCTATCACATTCAATCAGGTGGACCCTCTCACCCTGTGTGAAACCTGATGGATGCCTAGAACAGTTCCCTTTGCAGGGTGAGGATCATTACCTGGCTGATATAGAGACGTCTGCTGTGGTTACCAACACTTCATTTTTCTGTGAAATCATAATTGCTGTTTCCTGTGGCACTCTGAATCAAATACCTATCATCAGCCAGGTAATTATATTTGTTTCTGGAGATTGCTAGGCTTTACATCGGCCAAAATTTACCATGCCACTCACTCTAACTGCCAGCCTCTGTGAAGATCAGGGTCATGAGAAATCTAAGCAAGGAGGAATAGCTAAATTCACTCTTTACAATGGTTTTTAACAGTTGGCTTTGGCTGTTGCCTGAAACAGGCAGCCAAGTTCAGCTCCAGGAAAACCCTTCATTAAGCTTCCCCCATTGCAGACAGGTGGCAGCTGTAATGCAAAGGCCCCTTTTCGGGCTGAGAAATAGACCATGTGGGAGCATATATTTAAAAATTTAAAATGTCCTTTTTTTCTGCTTTTGCTGTTTCTGAAGCAACAGCTGCTTCAGCCGAGCTGCTGTGTTCAAAACTCTCAACATCCTTCTCATAATAACAGATGCGTTATTGAGCATTATGAAAGAGTCTCTCCAGGGGAACAGGGCCTGCTCTTGGGGTGCCAAAAACCACAGATATTAGTAAAAAGACAGATGATTTGTGAATTTGAAACTGCCTGGTTCTGTCTCTCACTGTGTTAATAATGGATTAATTACAAAAGAGCTGTAGTTCTCCCCACCATCCGAGTGAATCACCTTTTTTTGTCTGGCAACCCAGTACTTACTGACTAATAAAAGAAGTTCTGATCTGAAATTATACAGATCTTGGAGACACTCTCTGTAAGCAGCCATTAGACTCCTGTGCAATCCAAAAGTTTTCGCTATGGTTCCTATGCTACCAATAGGTAGTTTCAGACTGTTCCACCTGCGCTGAGGAAAGAAAATATGCCTGTATGGTCTGAACAGTTTACTGTAAATCAATGCTTTTAGCCTGAATTATGAACAAGAATGGTCAGGTAGAAGAGAGAAAGCTCAAGAATTGCATTTCTTTTTGACCAAGTTTACTGAAATACTTGCTGGCTTAAATCACAGGGTTTACTGAGCAGTTGCAAGGCACAACCATGGCAGACCTTAACATCCTTCTAGCCTCTGACCCCCGTGGAGCGACAATATATGAACAAGACAGTAGTTTAGCACAGGAGGTACAAAACCACCTATGACTGAAGATGCTGTCTGCACTTGTCACTGTACAGCAGTATCAGGTAATTAGGTATATTCCCTATTACTGGGAGATTAAGCAGTTCTCTGCTTTCAACCTGCCATTGGAAGTTTTTGTAATGCTCCTCCCATGGGGAAGAAGCCCAAAGGACAGCACAAAGGTGTTTCAAGCTTAACGAATAGCTGAAAATGGAGTGTGTGAAGGTATACACAAGATGGGCATGGCTGTCACATCACTGGTGAGTCTTCCCATATACAGAGGGGCAACAGTCTGGAAAGAGCCATCAGGACACACAGCTTATGCTGTGTGTGATAGATGAGAGGGACCCTGGGTTGAATCAAGTGGGTAGATGAAAGATGATTGCAGGACCATTCTGAGAGGAATGGACTATGGAAAAAAAATATCATTTGTGTACATTTTCACAAAATGAAGTTCATACTATTTGCAGAACTCCAGCTGTGAAACACAACAGCACCATTCTCTTGCAGAGCTATCAATGAAAAAGTACAAACTACCCAGCAAATGATACGGCTCTTGAACTACTGAGTGAAAAACTGCTTCATAGCACGTCAATGTAGCTTGCCAGTCTGTTGGAACTGGACAATCCTAATATTTCTTTAGTGAATTGACTTCATCAGTTCCTATTAAAAGCAGAAAACAACAGTCAAAATAAGAAAAGGTATTACAAAACAACATGGTCCAACATCAGAAAGGGGGTTTGGCAGGAATGTATTATGTCACTCACTCAGCTGTTCAGACACTATAGCAAGATAATAATGTACATTGACCTTGATCATTAGATTATGGAGTATGAATCTGAGGAAACAGATGGTGTGGTCTTGGGTACAGCATGATGATGATGATGATGATGATGACGATGATGATGATGATATCCTTCCTTAATGCTTACTTCGAGGAATTGGTTGAGGTCCTGGTCACAAAAGTGTCTAAGTTTGTGTTGTTTCTGGACTAGACATGTAATGTGAGCTTGTTTTGGTTTTCCCTCTTTGGAACTGGTAAAGTCCAACAACAATGGACACTAGTAGTGAAGTGTCTGGGAAGGAATTTCAACACCTCACTTTTCCAGCATATAAAGATAAGAGATGTACCAAAATATCTGCGAAAGATACAACCCATGAAAACTAGGAGACTGTGAAAGGCAAGTGGGACAATTACAGTGCTTGTTTTAGCCTTTCAGTGGCCTCCCTGACTCCCTGAAGAAACAAACAGGTATAGGCATGGCAGATGGGAATTATATTATTCAGGAGGTGGCACATCAGGTAAACGGTGCAAGGAACTACATAAAGAGTGCTCAGTAGAAAAGAATATTCACTTTAAAGCTTAGGTAAAATACTAAACAATGTATAACATAAAGAAGCAATCCCAAACTACAACTGCTGTTATTCCGGAGGATAATTATAAATGGTCTGCAGCTGACCAGCAGATCACCTGCCTTCCACACACAGAGCCCTTCATGTATGGAGGAGTATCATAGCATCAGTAGACATGTAGACAAGTAATTGACAATATGACATACCATACACACTGTGACACCATGTGACACAGACTACATGCTGCCATATATGAGAAGAATTTTTGGGAACTGCCAAAATATTTAATGCAGAAGCCCTATCCTATCCCTTCTCTCCAGTATGTCTGGAATAAGACACTGGCAATCATCAATTAGATGTCTGGTTTTAAGTATATTTGCCAATAATGCTCACTGATACATCACCCTGCTCATATAATGAGATTAAATCATTTACCCTCTCAGTAAAAATTCTACAGAAAACCTATGTAGCTTGTTAAAATACATAATCACTTAATGAATATGCTACTCAAAACTATAAATTTGTGGAATTTTTGCACATTTTTCTGTAACCTGCACATTAGTGAAACGGTTGACTTTGACCAAGTTAAATCAAGTTAAGTTGAGCATGGGCAGGAAGTTCACTTAAAACCATTTCGGACTGGCAAATCTGTCTAGATATTATTCTTGGCTGACCTGGGGACCTGCAGGGACAATTATGGAACATAAAGCCATATTAATCCTTTGAACATAATCAGTGTGGATTATATGTCTTTAAAAACTGATCAAAGTTCTTGCCTGACCAATAAAAATGTTTCACTTCTTCTTATGACCATTCAGATCATTATGGCCACTCTGATCCCTAAGTAGACATAGACAAAGAAAATACATTTGGATCTGAGTATTACTGCCATAGAGCCAGATACCATAAAAAATGCACTGTGTTATAGTAACATGGTTGCAATGACACTTGCTTCTTATTACATTTTTAAGAAAGAAGAATTTATTACTGCATAATTTCCAACTATAAAACAAAAGCATTCTTTTAGGATCCTGATGTAGTCAGGCTATATTGTTAATTTTAGGAAAAAAAGCTATGTTAAGATCAAAATGATAACTACTATTACATTTGATATTTTGCATGCAGCGATGAAAAGTTTTGATTCACATTTTTAGACAGAAATTCTCTTCTCCTCAAGTAATTTTTTTAACTCCTTTTGAAGGTCATACCAGCATGGAAGCAAGTTGGCCTGAGTCAGCACAGATAGTAGCTGTATCATTCTTCACACTTTAAAGCCTAACTCGTGTATTTTTTCAATTACAGAAAAAGAGTTCACAACTGCTTTTTCAACATATTGCATTTCAGCTTTAAAAATAAGCCTCAGATATATGCCCTTTGAAAACACAAAAAGGAGATTTCAGTTCAAAACTAAAACCCCATCATTCCACTTAATAAAAACCACTTGTTAAAGCAAAGATGAGCCTTGGTGGAAATGTAAGTTTAAAATTATTTGGACTAAATGTATGTGTAATAAAAAACCTCCCAACAGAGAGGATACATTTTTACAACATATTCCTGTCATTTCTTGTTTTCTAGAGTACAGAAGCACTTGTACAACTGTACGTAGAGCAAATCTCCTGGCAAACTACTACATGAAATCATTCTAAAAGCTAACGTAGCAACACAGCTTAGAGCTGAGAGCAAAACACACTTCCAGCTGCTAACTTAATACATGAATTCTTTTACTTTTATTGCCATTTTGCTAATTGGAAATATTTGCATTTCTAAGATGACTGATGTGAATGTGGTTGCAAAAAACCATAATTACTATTAAGAATAACCAGGTTTATTTCTGAAGGGGATTTCTAAGAACTTCTGTTCAAATGCAATGTTATTGTGATAACACACAGTGATTTACTTAAATATTTATGCTGGCATAAACATATCTGCTAATGTGTTTTTCCAGGATTTGACCCATGATAGTCACAAAAATTGTTTATTCAATTCACTCCATTTGTTAGGATGCTTGAATTTAGGTGCTAGCTCCTCTACAGTACCATCAGTACTTATGTCCAATATTAACTCTCTTTTTACCTTCCATTTTTCTTTTCTTGTCCCCCATTAAATCAAATTAAAGCAGCACAATATAACACAAGGTCACTGATGGTTCTTCACCCAAAGAGTAAGACCTACTCTCTTCTTACAGTTACTGGCAGCTAGGAACCCTTCTCAGATAGTGAGAATGTTCTAGGAATCTTTAATTCTTTCCATCCTAAAAGTGGAAAAAGGAACAATTGCCCTTGAAGCAGCAGGAAGCTCCTTCCCAGCTGCTAAGACAGACAGAGATAGCAGCAGGGGACCCCACTCACTCCAGCAGCTGGGAAATATCCATTCGGGCGTGTGGGTTGGCCTTGTGTGACTATTTGTGGAATCTGTCTATGTGCAGCTTATGAATTTTGCATTGATATTTTGAATCTGTTGTTATAAAAATTCTTGAAAACTGGAACGCCATGGTGGCCCGCATCCAGATCTTCGGTGGGCTGACTTGACCTCTGAAAATGTCTATGCATTATCCATATAGGCAGCGTAGGTACATGCTGCAGACCTAACTCATATATATTATGTGGTTGCCTCAATTTAGTGCAAAAAATTTGGACTTGTGTGTCCTCTTGTTGTCAAAATCTCTACCAGGTGCTCTCCAGACCAAGGATAAGGATGATTGACTAATCTGTATTTTGACTGAACAATTAGTGTGTTAAGCAGATTAGGTAAAAAATGCTGGTGTTCAGAGGAGATAGCTGAATACAGACTTTTTTCAACTAGAATCTTGCACTGGGAACTACAGTATCTCTTGGAAGGTAGGTACACACACACACTGTGGTATATGCCTCAAAGAAGAGAGGATGTAATGTATTCCTTATTCATGAAAGGATCATATGAAGTAGAGTCATATTAGAAAGAATGGCTTTACTGTGTGGTGAGTTTCCCAAAACACACACTCATCAGAAGGGAGTCATGGCACTTGGGTACTGACACAGAGATGAGACAAAGGTACATGAGGGGCTGCTACCACTCTTAAATTAAAACACACATTTTTACTGTGAATCTTTTGAAGAATTCTCTTTTATCAAAATCTCTTTTGTTTCCTTCACTCTCCATATTAATCCACTTCCACCTTTATTAGGTTCAACACTTTTTTGATAAGAAGAGAATGACAACCCAGGTAATTCTACCTCTTCTCTGGTCACTCTAGATTTTTGCAGTTTGAAGGTGTTGATTTATACAAATCCCCCTGGCTTTGTGGGTTTATTTGCATGGGTCTTTCTTTCTCCTACCTTTCAAACCCCAGTTATCCATTTATCACTCTGTCTCAGGTCCCACCCTTTCAGTAAGATCTCTGTTGGGCACAAACTATTTTTGACTCTAGAAAGTGCTGAACATGCTAAAAGTGCTTAACACAATGAATCTTTGATCCTTTGGGGACTGCACTGTTATAAAAATATTATCATTTATCAAAATGGGAGATTAAAATCTCAGTTCATAAAAAAAATACAGCAGAGACATCCAGTTGTACAAAATCTCCCAAACTACTTACAGATTAATTACAGGAATCTGTATTCACCTGTCTGAATAACATTACATCTAAGATGATGAAAATAGACATAGAAGAGGCACATCTATCTGTGCCTATTTAGGTTTTTCATCTAAACAGCTGAACTATTTACGGTGTCTTTAAAACACACAGGTTATACAATTTTATCAGTGAACTGTACTTCTTTCTGTAAGGACAATTTTGGCTTCAGTCCCATAATGACAAACCACCACCAATTCCTTTAATAAAATACTGGGTTTTTTTCTCATAGTGCCCCTTAATTTTAAGGTTACATTCAAAGAAAATATATTAGCCTCATCTTTGTTCACATCATCTTGAATAAAAATATTGTAATCAATCTTTTTGTGAGTTTCAATCCACAGTTTTCAAAGAAAAGGACTGGTTTACATTTAAATATTTCGGCTTTGTAGACATACTGAAAACACATTGCAGAGATTTATTGCTGTTTTTTTCTTACTGGTCTTATAAAGATGGGTCTGTATTGCCGACACCACAAAGATGTAAACACTCTGGATAAGAAATTAAGAGTAACCCCCACCAAGAATGAGATCCAAGCCACAAGACCTATAAAATGGCTGTGGGTGTTGCAATGTTAAAAGCATTCTTCTTTGTATTCTCCTAAACTTGTTTTAGCAAGGACTTGAAATGGACATGTTAAAATTTATTGTGTGATGTGTACAGTATGTAGTGCTGTGTTCATACTCTTTGTGAAGAATATTTAGCAGTTTCTTTTAAAAGGATAATGTGTACAAACAAATTCTACATGACAGCTTGCTTTCTTTTCACTTTTTCTATCAACATTTTCCTCTCTCTTTATTCTTTCTTAATTTTTTCCTTCATTATCTTGGCTTTTCCTCTCGTTTCAAATTTGAAGAACATCCTAGAGACGTCCTAGACATCCTCTGTGCTCATTCCTTCCCCTCTTTACAGTCAATGTTAAATGTGTGCCTAGCAAAGTGACTGGGAGCACACTTTGAGTACAACTGAGTGTCTGTGCCATGTGTGATAGCTATTAGTACAGAATACAGATTCTTCACAGTTTAGGAAAAGGTCTGCACTTCACCTTGAAAAAATATATGAATGGGCATGTACTTCCCCATAGGTTATGTATGACTTCTGCTTTATGAATATTGAAAAGATTAGTGAACATGCAAATGCCTGAGGCAATGTGTGTAAAGACAAAAAGACATAGAAGAAGAAAAGGAAAAAAGGAGATAAAAAAAGAGGAAATCTGTCTTACTAATTAATTAAAGTTGATTAATGAACAAACCTTTATTGTTTTGGGGATGACTGTAGGAGAAATTGTTTCAAAAAGAGGCAGCAATGAATTTCCGTTCCAGTATCACTCCTACTATCCAGCTGAGGTCAATGGGGTCACAAAAGCTAGGCTTAAAAGACTTTTGACCAGCCTTTTCAGTACCATGAACTCATCTCCTTTAGCCACAACTACGCTTCACTTCTTAACCAATCTACTATTGTCTTGATGCTGTTAGAATCACAAATCAGTCACTTTCCATTTTTCAAGAGCAACACTTAGTTCCTCTGCTAAAATACTGTCATCTCCTTGGCTTCCTTAGGAACGGCTACTGCCCAGAGTTTTAATTTTCCCTTCAGTCCACTGCAGCATGAGTTCTAGCATGCTGTATGCTGTTGATGCTTTTCTCCTTCCATGTCACATCTCTCCTGCTTGAAAGGTTTATCCTGTACCTTGGTCCTGTACTTAAACTGGAAGATTTGGCACCTGATTATGAGCAACTGTAGTTTTCTTGCACATACAAAGAGAACTAGGAAGATTATGTTCAAAGACTGTGACTAGCTTTATAAAGATCCAACTCGCAGGGAGGATGAAAGGAAAAGCCTTTACTTCTGCTCCTTCAGTTTGACCAGGGAGATAAACCTGCACTTCAACTAAATGTCATCACCTGCCTCAGCTTCCTTTAAAGAGAAGGATGACAGTTTGAGAGCACTGCTTGATGGAGTTGCATACAACTGGCATTAGAATTGATACAGTTCAGGCTCTTTGTCTCCTAGTAATGAACAGCTTTTCTTGCAAAGCACAAACTAATATTCTGTGTTCGGTACTGCACCTATTCTTGTACCTGAACAATCTCATCTGAAGATTTATGTAAGCAAATGGTATCTGCTATATGTCAAGCAAAAATATGGGCCATCCAACACTTTGATTTAAAGATGATGCCTTGTGCTGTGTAATACTAAATAATGTCATGTGTCTGACATACCCATTAGAGCATGTGAGACACACCCTACGACATGTTTTAAATTAATTTATCCTTATGGAGAAAAAATTGTTTTCTTGCTTGTAAGAGTTTTTTAGTATTATTAAGCAATCTTCTGGGCCAGTCTTTAACTGAAGAGCATGTTCATTTGCCTGTTCTTGGAGAGAAGGTACAAGAAGTCAAGATAAGGCAGAGAAAGGAACAACTTTGTGATTTTGCAATTTTTTTCTTGTGCACTAGATTGCTTTGGTGCAACATTCCTAATACAGACATCAGTAATGAGGATTAAAATGAAGGTAGAGGATTGAAGAGGAGGAGCTGAAGTAAATTTAATGTGATCTCTTTATTTATCTTACGCAGGTAAGATGGGTCTTTTAAGATAAAGGTTCTTCTCTGTTTTCACGTTTATGGGGTTAGCAGAGATTCCCTCTTGCCTTTTCTAGGTTACTTGTGAATCTGGAAGGATCTCCAGGAATGTGATCAGACGCCATCGATCTGCTTGGTTTTCAGGGAGGGCAAAGGAGCACAAGGAAACCTTGGAGAAGATGTCGTGGCTGTTAACTGCCAAATTCAGTCTGCTTCTGATGGCTTCTTAGAACATAACTCCTCAGCTGTTTGCTTACCCCTTCAAAGTGCTGCTGTAATATAGTGCAACACAGGTACCATTGTTCCTATAATCTGTAGGATAAAACTGTTTGAAAACTTCAAAAAGAACACTGATTTAAAATAACAAAGCAAAAGCTCTCAGTCCCAGTGCACTTTGGGCAAAGAGACACATTGACGCAGGGCTGTTATCACAAAGGTACTTCCTCTGCCTGGGTTTCACAATGCATGCCTGTGATATATTGAATTATTCATGTAATTGACTCCACTGTAGGGCACTACAAGGTTGAAAATTACCCATTTACTTTGATCTTTAGACATTACTCTTTGTAATCATGAGTACAAATGCACTTGCAGAAGCACAGAGGCAGTAAGATCCTCCAACCTAGTTTGTGACCCCCTGTAGTGGACTAGTGAACAGGAACTCTCCTGTGATTGAAGTTAGGCACACCTATACTAAACAGTCTGCTTAAACTAGACTCTGCTTTTTGTACACATTTAGAAATCAGTTACTTGTGCAATAGAAACCACTAGTATAGTGTTGACTTCCTTGTCCCTATTATAGAAATAAATATATATCTCAGAAATTAGACTTGGAGTTCTGGCTGAAGAAGGAACTATATGACCAGGCCCAAACAGAAAACTGAGGTTTCTTTTCACAAGCTTTGTTTTAAAAACTTCTGCATGCCCATGGGCTCTGGAAGACCTAACTTTGCATGGAACTGAGGAACTCTGTTTATATACTGAAGTTTTATTATATTGGAAAAGATTAAAGATAATTCTGTGTTTTGAGCATTAAGCCACCACTATTGTTCTGACATTATTGAATAATTACTGAAAACAAATGGAGCATTCACTGGGGTCTACAGCTTTTCTGACAGACACCAAGCAGTACAGAATATCCTCCATATTGGGGCCATATAACAGCATAAATAATTACAAGTTTCTTAGCTATAATAAAATCAATAATAATGTACCATGTGAAACACAGAAATACCACTCTTCAATTGGTTAAGCAGAAAGAATTGCATTGAATGTATGGCGTAAAGAAAATGGGGCTCCACTTTGGTGTGGCTGAAGGTTCAGATTCTTTCCCTCATTCTTTTGTTTTTGAACAGCATAGGGACATAAAGAGCTCTTTGGGGTCCTGAGACCTGAGACATGAAGACTCCCTTTTTGCAGACCCTATGACAACTAAGCATAAGCTATCATATGACTACTTCCAGAAGAGAAAAGCTAGGAGTGATTATTTCAAAACCTGGGCGTCAACTGGCAGCACTGACTGGATAAACAGAAGGAAATCTTAGGAAACGGGAGTCGGTGTAACTGGAGAAGATCTCCTGAGGCTGGCTTTTTTGGAATGAGAGTCTCTTTAGCCCTTGGCAATGACCAGAATTGGGAGATTTCAATGACGATTTAAAAGCACTGAAACCTTTCAGCATGGGTTATACAGTCTCTGCTTCACTTCTCAGACCCGTGGCCAGTTAGAACAATTCTCTTCAGTTCTTAATGTAAAGAAGAAAACCAGTCAGTTTACACATACATTTTTTTCAATTATTTGAGTATTTTTCTTCTAATGCTATAAACCAAAGTCATTAACTTCCTCACTAACTTTGAAAAAAGGAATCATATTATTCAATATGATCATTTCTATAGTAGTCTCACAATTAGGGACAGACTATCCCAGTGCTTTCTTAGTGCCCAAGATGCAGGAGGATTTGTATCATTCCGCAGTCAGTAATCACTGCTCCTTATCTGATAGCTCTGATACTTTACAGCTAAGATGGCAGTTTAACTAAAATATTTCAGTTTTATGCACCAAGGACCAAAGATTTACAAATGTTCACTTGCCTCTCTGTACCATAAATGAGCTAACTGTAATGACCAGACTTAGTGTTTCCCACTGACAAGCCTAATCCTTACACATGCACTTTAGCTTGCCCATCAAGTCAATCCCCATGAAAACCCAAGTTATACTTTCCCATCAATATCAATGACATGATCAAATCTTTTCTGGTACTTATCTTTGCAATCAGGTTGTCATTCCTGAAATGTCTCTCATACTTTCCCACAACAAAGACAATCAACAAAGAAGCTTGGAAAAAATCACTATTTGATGGGTACAGATTTGCCTGTATCTTTTAAAGTTAGCTTAGCCACTAAAGCTGTAATTAATTCTTATACATGATTATGTTTTTTCTTCTGATCCCAGCTTAAAGCCAAATCTGTGCAATAGGACCAGCCACATGGAAAATCCTTCAGCTATTAAACTAAAAACACACTAAATCCACATTTTAAAAGATGAAATTCAGAAACATGTAATGACTACTACATGAAAAACAATCTAAGTACATTTCATTTCAACTCAAGTAGCTATAATTTACATTGCAAGTAACCTAATTACACTGGACTTTTTAGTAATGTATTGTTCTATGACCTTTTTGATTGGACTAGGAAACATTAGCAGTCACAATGTTAAATGCTGAATCACACTGGTAAGTGATAAGTGAGTCATTCTGAAACACCATAAGAAATATCGATGGAAAAACAGTAAAAAACTTGAACTCTGAAAACCTTCTATGATTCTCTCACACGAAAAATTGCACAGCAAAGTAGTTCAGCTGTGAATGCAGTAATTCAATGCAAACACCTTTTTAAAAATTCCAACTAATTTTTCAAGTAGGTTTTTGCTTAGGTTTTGCTGACTGAAGTCCGGTGTCTTTTAATTAATTCTGTGAGGGGCAAGAAAATTAAATGTAGCTTTTGTTTTATATGTTATATCAGATGAAATATAAAATACTTAAACTGAAATACAAACATACCAGACTCCAAAGTGTTTCTTAAACAGAATGTGTGTTTCTATTCCATGGGCTTGAAAAGGCATGTTAAAGACCTAAAATCATATAAATCCAGCAATAGGCTGGAATCATACATCTGGGCTGAGGATTTTATTGGTGTACCTTTACCACAATATTAGGACTGTTTAAGGATATTATTCTCTCAGCTACTGTTTTCTGATGTTTTACATGTAAGTTTATATTTCACAAAATAAACATAAAATGTGAGTTTATTCTGTGAGGAGAATTACATGCAAGTAGTCTCATGGAGACTGGTGAAATCAAACCTCATTAGTATTTCCTGCCTTTGAACATAAATAATGACAGGGTTTCAAAGACTGACAGATCTTCGAATGAACAGCAACGATAGTAATTGTCATCTTTGAATTGTGCAGGAGACATTTTGAAAATTGTCCAAAGAGTAGGGAAAAAGTTTATACTTTTGCGGAGTGGACATTAAGACTGAGAGGAGCCTGTGTTAGGCCCTTGTCTCCAATTTTCTGCCCTGATTAATTACAAAGACTGTTAATTGTGTATTGATGTTAGTTAAAACCATTTGGCATTTGGTATCTGTCTAGTCATGTCAAAATTACAAACTTTCTGTGTAAATGTTAGGTCAAGGAAAGTACCATAGTGGTTTTCCCTCATTCATTTTTGTTTTATAAATTCTTTAAACTACAAGTATTTGTGTTGATATCATCTTGAATGAGACTACAATGGGTTAAGAAAACATAAATTAGAAAAAAATCAATTATAAAAACACGGAGTGGAAGTGGTGATTTCTAAATGTCATTAATCTATGGTGATTCCATGGCACAGTTTGTAAACAAAGAAAGGATCTGATTTTCAGCAAGTCGGACAGACAGTTATTCATGTGGTACACATCTCATTTCTGTTTACTGTTGTTGCACATCAACACACAAGCAAGAAGCCAAATTCTGTCTTCCTTTCCCGGTCTGGTAACATTGACTTTCTTACATAGAGCCTCCAAACATGACACAGCCAGTGTTCTGCACACTGACAGGACCATCTTTGTGCCTTACAGCCCACTGAATTTCAATTTCCAGCTCACGTGTATATATTGTTTGCCTTTTCATTCCTGCTTTGACACAAATTGATTGATTGGATGATTACTCCATAATGACTCACACTTCTGGGAGTCCAACATCTGGATATGTTCCCATTTAGTGCATGTTCCCAAGAGCCATCTTACAATGTCAGTGGTGAACTGCATTTGCCTCCTTCTAACTTATGTCTTGAAATAATCCAGAAGCTGCTGAATCCCATGGCTGGTACCTCAATAATTGCTTTACCTCCAAACTTAGGGTTTAAATTAGTGTTAGTTGCATTAGTGTGAGTCACTTAAATGAGCACTAAACCAAGCTACAAGTTTCTTAATTACAAGATTCAGGGATGCACTACAGACACTTGTGGTGGAAGAGCAACATATGGATTTGTCCCACCATCTTCAAACCTACCTGAAAACTACATGTAAACATGATGTATGAGAACTGATTTCTTAAAGCTTAAACGTCTTAAAGCCAATGTTTAATAGCCATTTTCCAGTGTGACAGCAAAGTATAGCCTAGAACTAAGTGCCTTGCAAAATTAGTGCATATAAGGCTGTAAGGCTGTTTGGTTTGTACAATGAAGTCCAGTCTCCCCTGTGATGTATTACTCCTGCGTGAACATGTTCAGCTACTGAGGGCTCCAAGAAAAATATGAAGCAAAATAGTTAAATAATCAGGCTTGCTCTCAAATAAAAACTACCCTCTGTAGCTGTCAGTGTTCCTGGGACTCTAAGCCACCAACATTCCACAATTTTCCTGCTTCCACGAAGTACCTGAATTCTAGTAAAGTCTTTTTCTTTTTAGTAAAAATGTTCATTTGAACATAAAATAAAAGCATTAGAGTTTAGTACTCCTCTCTGTGCAACATATATTTGGACTTTTTAAAATGAGCTTGTGTTCTAACACTCCCAGAGGCCACTTACAGCAAAGTAAGTATAATGTGAATTCTGTCCAGAGAATTATTTATTAATGCTGTGGCAAGGAGACTGAGCACATTTAAATGTGTTGTCTCCCTATTGTATTGCAAGTCATGGTGAGCAATTTGGAGGAGCTACATTTCTTAGTCCTTAAGGAGTATTATGATAGTGTTATCTAAAAGACATACAAACTGCACTGTACTGCTTATCTGAAGCCTCTTCATCTACCGTTTGTTGTCCTGAATATTAAGATAGTAACTTAACAGCTTTCAGATAAATATCAACTTTATATTAAGTAACTGCTTTTTCCACAGAACAACTGACTGAAGACAAAAGACTTTATTGTTTTAAAGTAAGCCAGGTTAATTGAATAAGAGGATTTGGATTATATTTCATGTCTCACCAAGGTACAGATAATGGAATACTGTTCCTTCAATTCCAAATATATGTCTCTCAAGATTAAGAAGAAGGATTACCATTTACCACAGCCAACTGGATCATGCTAACATGGGATACAAAAAAAAAAGCATTCTTAACAAAAAATTTGGAGTTTATCAACTTCTAAAGTAAAGTGAACAGAATATGTAACATTGACAAAAACTTTGAAGAATTCTAAGCAACTACTTGTGATGGCTTCTTCTGGCCACTTTCTGTGGGTTTGATTGTATAAACATGACAACTCCGAGAGATTATCAAATCATCAAGGGATCTGATTTTCAAATTATCTCCATTTAATAAAGCTTTTAAGGACAATCTTTCCTTCCAGATTCACCAGGGAACAAATGAGATACACAAGTTCTCTACCTGTTTTGCTGCTGTTTTTCAAAAAACAGCTTAGTTGGATGTGTCCAAAATATACCATGTCTCATAAATGCCTAAGAACACAGACAGATACACAAACTCCATTTGGCACACATAAGCAGAAGATAAAAGGGCAAAAGTACTGTAAGCCACTATTGTTTTCCCTTAGAACAGGTAGGGTCCCCAAGGGGTTCCCAGAATTGTTTAGAAGAAACTGTAAGATGCTCTAAATTCTGCCTGTTAGACTCTAGGGCCACACCTGCTTCTAATGGCCTGCAGCACAGCCTTCCCTTCCCTTCTTCTTCACGTAATGGCATAAGAAATTCATTGGCAAGGAAATGTGGTGAGAATGCTGCTGGAGACAGGAACTGCTGGAGTGCAGCCACATCTTTGGCCACAAGCCTTCTCCGGCACACCCAGCACACCCAACAAGCTGTTACATTAAGACAAGACTGGGAAGTAGCTGTTGCTGGTGGGGAACATCACTGGTGATACTGTGGAAAGTCTAATCATTCTGCATAAGTGGTTTTCTACTTGTGTGCAACATGGATCCATATTCCTGCAGAGGACGCACAGCACAACTGTAACAGTAAGGTCATGTCACTTAAACCATAACCTTGAAGCAAAGCATTTCTGGAAAATACTTTACACCACTTAGCACATGCAGAAGCAGGCTTGGAATACTTAGAAGTTGAAATGAACTCATAGCAGCTCATAGCAGCTACCATGTTATAATAACTTAATGGATGTCTATTCCAAAGTGTTAAATTGCACCTAAATTACACCTAAAGCATGACAATAAAGACACTGCAGTCTTTAGTGCTGTTAAGTTTGCCATCTGTTCAAATAGTATATAATTCAATGAGATATATAAATACTTCTGGTTTCCATGATTATATTTGTCTTTCCAACACAGTATATGACAAAAAGTGTGTTTAATTGAGTAGAACTGAGTAATCCTTACTGACTGCTCAGGTGCTTCATTTGCAAGACAATGTCAGTGACATTTAGACAGGCAGTTAGGTTAGACTGCTGTGCATGCTGATTAACTGGAGATACAGCAGAGACAGTTAAAAATGTGAATAGATTGTTGCCGCATTACCATATATTAAAAATTTACTCATTAGGGAGATTTTGTAATCCAGTTCAGACGTGGTATTCTCAACAGCTGTAACACAGAGAAGTGTGTGGTGCTTACAGCTGTCCATGTGCACTCTTGTACCTATAAATGAGGTGCACAGACTGTAGTTCTTTTTAGATTTCAGTTTGATGATCATTCTTCTTACTTGTTATTTAAAAGTTATGACTGGATAAAAGATAATGATCATGACGAGAGTAACTTTAGCATTAAGATAAAATTGAATAAGGAAAATTTCTTCATTAATAAATTAATGTGGTGAAAGATACCAACTCTATTTTTTTAAATGAGGTTCATTTAGTAAGTTCAACCCCTACCCTAGACCTTACATCTGTTTAATTTAATCAGAAAAGACAGACAGTGTTAATTACTTTCTGATGGTTGTTCTGTACTGTGGCTTTGGCAAGTGAGAAAAGACAAATTCCCATGGTTTTAAGCTAAAGGAAATGGCTTCTAAGGGATAAAAACCACTTAAGCTAGATGGCAGTGCATTATTTAAAGTTTAAAATCTTTGGGTTTTTTATTTGCAATATGCATGTTAAGATGAAAAAATGTGCTAAGATAACTTGTGTCCATTTCTTCATTGTGGATTTGCATGAACTCAGATTAGTCCTTCAGGAACACAGCAAAAAAAGCCTCTGCAGTTCTGAAAGGTGCATACTATGACTTCAACTGTTGATAGTTTGCCACCATTTAAATAATTCTACAGAAAGTCATGTTTGCCCAAAGCCTGACTTCTGAGTTAATATTGCAGAGAGATTTGTATTGAATGTATCTTGAGTTAGTAATAATGGAGCATTCATGCCAGTCCTGCTTGGAGGAGTCAAGCTCATCGGGGAACAGAAACATACCAGCCGCCATATGTGCCAAGCCAAAGCAATTTGAGCTGTTAACTGTTCACAAAGACTCATTTGTCAAATTATTTCAAAGGAATTGAACCATAATCGTTCCTGTGTCTTACAGGTACTTCTGGTCTCTAGAAAGAAAGGTAGATATCAATTGCCCCACCTCTCTCAGAGGGAGAAACTGAGGAACAAAAAGTTACTACAGATCACACATTAGGTAAAAGAGCAGAGTCCTTTACAAGTTGGTCCTAGCAATCTGTAAACAAGACAGAGGAAAAATACATCAGGCACATTATTGAACAACACCTATTCTTGATGCTTAGGGTCTGCAATATTTCTACATGTTGAAATTTTACACAGCAAAAAGACTGCCTGTGCTTCAGACACTATAGTGTGCAGTGCTTGTCCCCTTCTAATATGTTTAACTACTACAACCACTTGAACTACTTAAAAATAACTGCCTTTTTTTTTTGTGATTTTAAAGGCCATAAATTCAGGCATGCTATCTTAGAAGATCTCACATTGTTCTACACAAAATCATGTGTGTGTGCTGAGATGATGCTGCAGTATCTGTCCTATGAATACCATGGGTAGGAATCGGACTTTTCCATCTCATTCAACTGGAACGTTTTTATTCTCTTACAAGTTTAGAGGACTGTTCCAATGAAATAATGGAAAATAATACATGGGAACTTCTGTGAGGAACAATAAAGCCTATTGTTATGGATTGTTTCCTTAGTGATTTATCTGCTAGCTTCATGATCAATTGGATAAATTCCTTCTGAAACACTATATCCAGGATATATGTATTGCAAAATTCTCACTTGAATGTAGTATTTCACCCTCATTTCCTATTGGATATGATACATTCATTGTCTTTGTGCCTTAATGGAGCATTTGATTATATGTTTCTTTCTGATTAGAAATTACACTTTTTTTTATTCTTTCTCTCCACTTTGAGGTTATGTCCCTGTAATGTCAGATTCAATGACGGTCAAATTCACCTAGCTTTTTTCACCTACCTGATAGTACTGAATTCAGTGGGACTCTTAATGTGAAAATGTGAATGTCAGTGTGAAAATTCAGTGGGAATGTTAGCGTGAAAAAGGATAGATTGTTTATTTTATAGAGTATTATATCACAGAAAGAGGAGGAAGAAACTTCACATTCTATGACAGCAGCAAAACCTACATAAATAGCATGTTTCTTTCATTGCACAAATGCTATCTGTCAAGAAAGTTTGTATATTTCAACTCTCTTTATTCCTGTAAGAGCTACAAGTATCCAGCATTTGTACTTCAGTTTTAGCTAGTGACTATGTAAGTTAGGAGCTGCTTCAATTAAACTGATGGAATTATATTAGTTAAAAAAAAGGTCAGTGCAAAGTCAAACTGGGGCTGTAGCACAGCAATAGCTGTAGGTCAACATTAGCAAGTATACAGGCAATGGCAGATGACTTGTTTGTAAATAAACAGTGAACATTATACACAAAGTTGTGTGATTTCTCAGTGGTAGCTATATAGCCATCAGGGCTCTTCTTGAAACAATTGTATTTATTATTATTTTTCCTACAATATATTGAATTCTTCTGAAATCTTGCCCATGTATATGTGCTACTCAAAACCTATGCAGTAAAATAGGAGAATAGGGAGTGCTGAGATAACATCACTTATGGATTTTCCTCTTTCCTGCCCTTCAGGTTTTGCTGAAAACAGACAAAACTTCAGGATTAAAAAAATAAATCTTATTGCAGTGTAAAAAGCAAAGGAAACAGAGATCAAAGTCTTATGGAATAATATTTGATGCATATAAACATCTGCAGCCAGCAGCTGGAAGAGGTGTGAATATTTCTCTTTTAACAACTACTATGTAGTCTTTTCCCACACAGGTTTTCTCATCCTATTCTCCAAAATATTTTAAACTACTCCCAGATAACTATAATTACAAGTCTGCATTCATCTTAGTCATTAATGGAAATACTTATTTGAAAGCCAAATAAAATTGGGTAAAAATAGACTCCTGTAAACTTTAAGACTACTTGAAATACAGATTTTAACCTTCTCCAATTGCACTGACAATAATTAAAACATACGTTGCCACAAATCCTCAAAACCAACAGGAAATATTTTCCCTAGTCTTTTTTTAAATAGCACATTGACAGTGAAATCAGTATGCTTTGAATTCTGCATAATTTTAACATTTCTATCATTTCCAATACCATTTTCTGCAACTGTCTTAAGAGGAGTGCAGATGTAAAATATGTAATTGCAGTATATAATTCTGTTTCCTGAGACCAGGCTCAAATTTTTTGCTCATGTGCAGAACACAGTTATAACACCTTTTTTGAGACAAAAAGTGGTGAAACTTCTTCACAAATAACACATGACCTGTAATATCTAAACCCTGGAAACAACAGCTACAGTCCATGTATTTTATAAATAACTGCTAAGTGGTTATTTCCAACAGATTTTTTTCCATTCTATTATTTTTACAGATTTCAGCATAAGCCATTCCCAGGACACTCACATACATAATCAGAGATGACTTCTCAATGTCTTCAGTGTGGCACTAACATCTACATATGTCACCAAGCCTCCCTAGAGAACACTGCAGCTTCACAGCATCTTTCTATTCCTTTAATACAAATTGAGCCAATTTCTGAACTCAACAGTTTGGTTTTCTGTAGAAACAAAGGACTGGGACAGACCTCCTAGATCTTTGAGTCAACTTCTATTGTAAGCAACACATCCTATATTTTTGTCAGAAACTCATCAGTTTAGAGTAAGGAAGAACAATAGGATGGATCTCAATTGGCCCTGGCTCTGGGATGAACACCTCAAAGCAAACTTGGGTCGTGCAGTCACTAAGTCACTAGGACTGATTGTCTTTAACTGCTCTGTTTAAATAACCTTCTCCTCGCAGAATTGCAGCTGCCTTAAGACTCCAGCGGTGGGTGTGAAATCTGCAGCTTGCCCTTAGTAGAAACTCTTTAAACAATTCTCTGTTCTTTTTGTCTGAAAACAACTGAACTGAAGCAGTACAAAGATGTGGGATTTAGAAGCACAGAACAGATTAACAGGAATACTATGCAGCAGCTTTAATGACAACTCAAGGAATGAGAAACTATCAGGAGTTTGGCTGAGCATAATAAAACTGTTACAGTAACAGGCTAGTATGATCTACCTTCAGATCACAGATAATCTCCAGCAAATGAATCAGCCTTTAGAATCTTGCATTTAGAAAGCTTTGAGAAAATGTGGTAGAGGCCAACACTGCTGCCCACCTAGATGGATTCCATTTCTACCCTGTGCTCTCACCCTACCTGTTCATTTTTAATGTAGGGAGCTGAGGAACTTATTTTGGACTTTTACAACTTCTCTAAATGGCAGAGAAGGATCTGTATATAAAACTTTTACCACATTTCCCTAATATATGAAAGGACATGCATGATAGAGACCAACAAATTACTTTTAAACTGGAGAAAGCAGGGAATCAAGAAGTGAGAGTTAGCTTGATTTATTCCTCTGGCCAAGGTGTTATAATTTTGCAAATAGCCATTTCAGGATGATTGATAAAACACAATCAACCCAACTGTGTGGGAGGGTGAAAATTAAATAACATCAAGCACATCAAGTACATCAGCTATCCTCCCTGTGGCCATAGACCAAGAGAGGATCATTAGACCTTCTTTCTTTCCATCCTACAAACATGGAAACTCTGACTGAAAAAAGGGGGGTCACCCACTCCATTTCCAAAAAAGGACAAGATGCATTTGGCCTACATTTGTGGAATTAAACTGAAACAGCGTGACAGTAAGAGTAGGTGAGCATGTCAGACACCATCTAAGAACACCATCACATTTATTTTTTTTTCCTGCATTCACACAAGGTTTAGAGTCTTTTCAGTTTAAGTATCTGGGGAGGAACTTTTTTTCCCTGAATTATATATAAAATTCATTACACATAAAGCAAAATTTAAAAGACACACCAAAAAAATCCAATTGTACACCAAAAGATGAACATGGAAGTTTTCCTACTTGAAGAAGCAGATGTCAACCCAAATAGTTCTTAATGCAAAACCAAAGAATGTTTAGTTACTTTTGAGACAAATACAAACAGAAAACTATTTAGCAGTGCTGCTAAAGTTTGTGTTTATTTTGGCATATGCTACCATCTCAGTCAATCAAAGAGAATCAACCCATTTTCAACAGCCACTGGCTTTATACAGTCTGTGCTGAGTCAGAGCTATTCAGAAGCTAAATACAGCTTGTACAATACATGATATTTATAGATTTCTCCTGTCTGACAAGATCTATTAGAAATACAAAATGAATGTACAAGAATGTAAATGTCTATATTAAAATATATTTAAAACATGCTTAGTAGAAATATTTTAATGAAATAAGGTATCCTCCTATACATGTGGGAATTTATGGTAGAAAAACACAACTTTGATAAGATCTGATTCTTAAAAAGAAGATCAAGAATGTGGCTTTCTACACTTTTTAAATTTGCAAAATAAACCACATTTCAGGAAACCTCAATTTAAAAAAAAAATACGGCACTCTAGTAAATGCCAAGATAAAATTGGCTCATATTCAGTCCTATGATAAAATATACTTTAAAGCATATTATCCAAAATTGAAACTTCATAAGGTTAAGTAAAAGCTAACCTACACGCTAAGTGAAAAAGTACCTACACACTTAAGTTTGGCAATGACTAAAATAATTTTTAACTAGTGAAAGCAGATAGAGATTATGTTGAAATTGCTTAGTGGATAGAGCATATTAGGTGGATTCCACCCTTGCTTCTATTGCTCTTGCTTAACTGGTTCCTATGCTCCCTATTTTCCTATTTTCCTGTATGCCACATACAATAGTGGAAGAAATGTGTATTTTCTGTAGATTTAGAACTTGCTACACTGTTTGGCGTAAATCAGTACAGAAGCTGATAAGTGAACTATTAAGTTAGGAAATCTCTGAGGTGATAGGTACTGAGGAAAAAGGGGACATATTCCAGCCTCAGATGGGTAAGCTGATTGTTTTGTGCAAAATATTCCATATAACCAAGAACATGATCATTAAATATAGTGTTTCTGCCACTCCCAGAGAAATCACTGGGTAGTCAGCATCTCTTGGTGGTGTGATCAAAACATTCATCACTCCCTGGAATTCAAACAGCTCCTGCAGGCTCTCAGCTCTGCCATGGTGTACCTGATAAGTCTTTTCCCACCAGACGTCCATCTACAAGCATTAATGTTTTATGTTTGTATGACTGTGGGCTCATTTGAGCTGCATAAAGTGCTCACAGTGGACTTCCACTATATCAAGTACTCCCAGTAATCATGTTTGTTATAGAGAACAAATACAGGGCCAGCCTGTAGAAGAGTTTCCTGGCATCCACTGAACAGTCTAACAAAATGTGAGCCAATTCATAGTTTTGCATTGAAATGGGGCAAAACTCACAAATGACAGTTTTTCCTCAAAGAAACTTTAAGACTACTTCTTTAACCATTACTGCTTTTGATATTTTGCATTCACTTGAAACAGTTTTCAAAAAAAGACCCATTAAAAATACCTAATAGCTGTAAAAAATTCTTTCTTTCCTGTTTTACACAGCCTAATTCAGATACTACTAAATGGAAGAAACTACACATTCAATAATTTCTCTCTCTATCTTTTTATTTACGATACTTGGACTTGATGATCTCAAATGTCTTTTCCAACCTAGGTGATTCAGAAGTCAAGACAAAATATTAGTTATTGGTTGTGGTGAGAAAAAAGTGTGGCAATACTTCTAGTATAATTTTTATACATATATAAAGGTAGTGGAGACTCTTTATTTCTACTTATTATTTTACTTAAATTTTGTCCATATTTAACAAGTCGAATTGGCTAATGTGTGGTTTCTCTAACCAAAGTAGACCTAAATAAAACAGTTCCCTAAGCAGTTAAACTAATGAAGTCTAGATCTCTTTTGATTACATTGACTTTGCAACTTAGACACTTCCCTTTCCTTCAGCAGAAGCAGGTTTTTTCCTATACCTCGCTTACGATTTACACAAAGCCTGTACAGCAAGGTGGTCTCCCCTTTTCTTCCTACATTTAGCTGGAAGAGCACAGAGCCCAATGTCATGTGATACTGACTGGGAACTGATATATAGCCAATCTATTTACAAATCTGGCTTAAACCATATGCAAGGTTAATTTTTAAGCATGGACTGCAATGCTTTTTATTCAGCAACAAGACTGTTAACATTAAACAATTGATACTCCTATCACCAGTTTCATTTAACCCACCATCCCTTGACTCTTCTGTGACATAAATGTCTGATCGCTTTAAATCTGCAGTGGATAATATAAGCCACATGTACGAAGTTCATGGAGGAGATGTTTTGTCTTTTAAGGTTCATTCAATGCTCTTTCTTTCCTAAATCTGTCTTTTCTGTTGTTTTCATTCTGTGTAATTTGTCAACATTTTTCTTCTAATTAGTCACTAGCAAGTACTCTGGCTCAAGAAACCCAGAATATCTGGAATTTGTTAGATTAGGGAATTTCACTGATTTTGATTAGCTTTTAATTTAATGCAGTAATCTAGTATTGCATTATCTCCTATGCAGTATGACTATGTGCCATCCAAAATATATGC
Organism: Podargus strigoides; assembly: GCA_028020825.1. Classification (NCBI taxonomy): domain Eukaryota; kingdom Metazoa; phylum Chordata; class Aves; order Caprimulgiformes; family Podargidae; genus Podargus; species Podargus strigoides. The sequence continues at coordinate 15,979,482 of CM051630.1, forward strand.
TCACTTTGGGGAAAGAAACTTCCTTTTAAATTAATTTAGTCTTTTAAAATAACACTTTCTGAAAGAATGTATGTTTATGATGCACATTTGAAAGCAATTACAAACTAAAACATAACCAAAACAGTAGTGGATGGAAGCAAAAACAGATTTTAAGTGCCCCATGGCAATTAATGACTTAACAGGCCTTCATAATTAGAAGCCAAAAGAAATGCTTTGCATGAATTCAGGATAAAGCATAACCCATAGAAAGAGAACAAAGATGACTGGTTTTATCTTGGCTTTTAAAAATCTACAGCAGGAGGAAAAAAATTCAGTAAATTTCCTGTCATCAAAAATGCAGCCTTATATATTTGATTTGCATTTTCTAGAGGCTTGGGAGCATCCAAACAGAAAACAAAAACCAGCAAAGACTGTTTTGGCCTCTTTCTTTGACTTGAGAGGAAAACAGAATGGTGGGGAATATGAAAACATGCAGTATGTGGTCAGATCTGGCTCTGGATTACAACTGTTGAAGACTATTCAGGCCAAATTCCAAAGCCCAGAGAAGTCAAAGGTACCCTATCAGCTTCAATAGGATTTGGGTCAGTTATTTCCTATGGGTTCAGTTACTTTGGGTATTTCCTATTGCCATAGAAAAATGTTCTATCAAGAACTCAGCATAGTTTTTTGACACTCAGCTGATTTGTAAGAATGTGCCGTAACTAGGGCAATGCTAGAAAACCCCAAAGGGGTGTCTCCCTGGTATTTTGCAGGCACTCACGTGCTTGCTTTGTCCACATTCAGAGCTAGGTGGATGAAGTTTGCAAACAACTCTGTAGATCTGCCACTGGAAGCATCAGCTTATACAGAGCACAGAAACCCTCCTAGCTGACTGCATAGCCAACTTCATTGTAATAAATTATCGAGCTAATTTTCTAAGTGCAAATAAGTGTAAAGAAAAGAGTGGCTGGTGGCATAATATATCAGCTGGCAGAACCGTAGAAAAGGCTAGTGAAAAAATGGAGAAAACTAATTTCTTATGTCCAGCACAAGGACTGGTGCCTATAAAACATATGAAGGATGAATTTTCTCACAGAGGAAGAGAAGAGCTAAAGTCAAAAGATGACCTAAGATAACAATATAAAATTATTAATACAAGATAAGGTGAAACTGTGCAGAGAATTCCTAACTAGATGAACTCTGTTTTTAAGATAGAACACGATCATTTTGTGAAAAAATTGCATGTCGTGATATTCAAATTTTGAAGGACTCTTCTATATCTAGATGATCCAGTGCTATGGTTCTGGGTGCTAAAGGAAAAAGCAAGGTTAAGATATTAGGCTTAGACTACATTAATTAGTCAGTTTTTCTTCTATGAATATCCAAAGCGACCCTTTCAAAATCAGACTAATAAAGGCATTTGCCAAGGAAAGACAGTCTTCCTTATTTTCCCCTGTGTAAGTTTGCAACAGCCTGGCTTTCCTGTTTACAGATAAGTCAGTATGTCTAAAATATTGTTTGGTTAATTAGTTGGGAATGTGACATATGTTCTTTATTGCAACACCACAGACTTGTACTTCAGAAATTGTGCTTTGATGCAGACAGTTGCTGACAACATGTTACTGCATTTCCACTAGGTTACTGACGTCAATGTATGAGAGGTTTAGGCAAATAAGTCCATGTATGCTCAAAAAAATCAAACTGAAAGGCAAGTTTTTAATTCTTTTTTTTTTTAATATTTGCTTTGCCTCTGAAAAGTTAGTAAGAGTCACTCCCAGCAGCAACTATTTTCATAGGTAGTAAGTTCTGGAACTTTGAACCCTTATGCGGTTGTGTAGAACACAGCAGTATTCAGGAAAATTAACTTCAAAATCTATTTTCCAAGATGCAGAAAAAAAATTCACTGAACTTGCATAATAAACACCAACATGCATCTAAAATATTCTAAAACATGTCTTAAGTAATACTTCCTCTGCTTTCTGTGATTAGTGATAACATGATCTTTCTACATACTCCTCTGTGTTCTCCTACCCACTTTATGACTGAGAAGTCTGACAATCAGATCTACTCCATCTGAGAGATGTGGGTTTTCAGGATTTTCTTCCGAAGGTAGGTGTTTCCTGAGGTTCTAAAAAAGAATTCACAGGCTTTGCTTGCTGGATTTCCAACAAGACAAATCATTTAAAGTAAAATTCTTTCCCTGTTGCCTTCTTTTGCCTGATTTCAAGAGGAATACATTGGTCAGGACAACAGTGTGGTTGCCAGAACATGCCACTTTAGGTCCCTCATCTGCCATATATGTTTTAGTGTGAACTCCAGCTAATCAGCTTCTTGTGCTTTAGTTCCCTATAGGAATAATAGCATTACCCTGTCTTACAGGCCTATTTTTAAGAAAACAAACAAACACCAAGAATATAAATCTGATAGTTGTCTATTGTAATGGAAGGTAAATATCTTTTAAAGGAGGTAAACTTAATATGCCATGTTTGGTTTATTTAGCCTCCAAATTAATCAGAGCAAAGAGAATGTCATGTTCCTTTTGGTAAAGTGCAATGCAAATACACAGTGCTGCATACATATTTGTTATTAACAATAAGAGATACTTTTAGATTCAGGGATGAAATCTGATTTTCCTGGCAGAGAACTGCAATTTCAAAGATACTGCATTCTTCTACTGCATTTCCAGAGTTAGCGCACTAGGAAAGGCGATATCCCTTTGGGGGGCGGGGGCAAGTCACAATGGTTTTGGTTCTCAGTCGGTTTAAATGGCAACGTTAGCAAAATGCTGCAAATAAATGAGCTTGCTAAAAGCAGAAGATGGCCTGGACAGCCAGATTTCTGCAGGCCTTTAGGTTCCTTGGTCTAGGAAGGCAATTTACACAATCCATTCCACAGTGTGAAATGGATAATGATATGCCCTAGTGGCCTTAACTCCTACATTCAGCATTTCAGGGCATTCCTCATCCCAAAATAGATTCTGCTGACCAGTTCTTGGCTGGAATAAAGCCAAAATCACTCCAGTGATTCCAAAAGACTTAGTTCAACTTTGACAAACTGAATTCGGGTTTTACTCTGCCTCAAAATCTTCACTAAACGTTCAATAGTCCTACCTTTTAGACAGCCAACTGCTGCTTGTAATTGGGTTTTCATTTTTATATATTTTGGGGGTTTAGATTTCTTGTTAATACTGACCGTAAGACATGTATTAGGTCTAATATATGATTTTTTTTAAGCTCAATATAAGCTATGTAAGACTGACTGACTCCAACAAACATCCTCTCTTTTATTTTCTCTTTTTTAAAGACACACACTTGTCCCCAAAGACAGGACTGACAAAAAAAAGTTATTTTACATTGAATAGGATCTAATGAGATCTATAAAGCCAGCCTGGTGTATGCTGAATTTGTAATTTTTTGGAAGATACAAGTTGATGGAATGAAAAAAGAAATCCTCTGTATCACTTCTCCATCTGGTCCTACCATTCTACTGAGAGGTACCACAAGAAATAAAGTATCTAGAAATTGTCTTCCAAAGCCTATTGACTGCATCACAAATTAGCCAGTTTCTGAGCCTTCTGTTTGAACACGCCCTGTACACATGCAAAGAATAACAGACTGAAACAATGGCAAATTAGAAACATAACTGAAGAAGCATCAAGTCATCTTTTGTTGCCAGTATGTACAGTTGCAAAGCAAGAAAATTCTTTTCATGAGTACGCATCTCTATATTAAAGAGAAATTGCAGATATGTTTAATTGCACAATCCCATGAATCATGCTTTCCTTTCCAGCAGCTTCAGACAACTCTTTCTTCAGTGCAATTTGATTGATAGACCAGACAATTTTATAGTTTTTTCTTACCAGCAGTAAGTTGGCCTGATCATTAATCATAAAAAGCCTAAACAGAATTTAATTAATCTTTCTTTCTCATACCTGCTTCCTACAAATGAAATAAGTCAGGTCGCATTGGGAAGAACTTTAATCAACATAACCTAATCCTGAATATTCATTATTGGTGCACAGTGGCAAGTTGCTCACAATTAATCCATTAAAATGAAAGAAAACTCTCTCCAAGATTTTCTTCAGAAAAATCAAGAAGATTGCAAAGTGTTTGCAAAATTTCCATCAACAAAGAGACAGCCTTCGTCTGGAATCATATTCACTAGGAAATATTTCCTTGGGTCTCAAAATACGGAGTTGTCTTCTTCAACTGCAGGTGTTAGTCTACAAAACACAGCAGCATTGAAGCCAGATCACACAAAATACACCAACTGCTGATGACCCATGAGCAAATGTAAAAGGGGAGACTGGCTGTCGATACCACTAAATAGGGTTTTGCCCCGTCTCTCCCAGGAGGCCTACAGAGGGGTCCAGAATGAGCAAAACACACCTGAGAATAAGTGTCCTGCACGCTATAGTTGCTTGTCATTATGAAAGTGCATTTGCATTCACTGCTCTGGAATTTAATGACAGCCTGCTAACTCAGTGCACAAACATACCTAAAAACGTTCTGATTTTCTTTCTACATTCCTGATTGAAGAGAAAAAAGAAAAATTACACTTCAGTTGGTAGGAGATACTAAAAAAAATTAACCTCCTTTTCCCTCACTTGGAATCTCGAACATTGCTAAAACAGGAATGAGAGGTTTTGGCGCAGGCTCTCCAACTCTCAGCCATGTAATTCTACCAAAATCTTTGCATAACATTCATACAGGATATAAGTTTCTAAGGTGTACTGTGGGGAATATGGCATTTCACATCTCTTATTATTAGTGGGATTGTTCTTAATGAGAATATTAAAATTGGCAGTGATTCGAAGATGAGTAGAGATCACCAAAACTAGTATTTGTCACCTTCATTTCTCTATCAAAACGTATACGTAAACTACATAGGATACAAAATAACAGCATGGGATCCATCATTCAATTACAGGGCTCCTATTAATTCAGGCAGATAATCTGAGATTTTCAGTTACTGTGGGAATTTTCAAAGTAATTAATGGGTTTTGGACAACATGACATCATTGCAATGAGTGACATTTGGTTGAACTTAATATGTCACTTAGCATTCACTGCTAAGCAACCAAGCTTTTGGTATGCTGAATGTCTGAGACATGAGGTCAACGTCTAAAGTGTATAGGCAACACAATTACTAGTAACTACTAGTCTCTAGCAAAAGTGCACTCACTTAAATTATTATTTCAGTAATTCTCCTGTTTTAGAAAACATAAATGTTTAAAATTGTCTTTCACACAGGCAAGTGTGCCCTCCATAACTCATAGTTCCGCACTTGTTCTAAATTTAAGTATCTCCCATTTATTATCTGTATTGGTGTTTGCTGCTTAAGTACAGCAAATTAAACCTGCAAATAATAAAGACAAAGCAAGATAATTTGCTTTAACTTGGCTTCCAGTTATTTTATATTTATTTTAATTAAGGTTTGAGCTATTGATCTAGATGGGTTTCCAGGAGCAAAAGGCAGATCCAGAGCTGGGTTTGATGTCAAACTTCCACAAGGATGGACCAAGGACAGTGATTTAGTCCTGATTTGGTGAAGAATAATTTAACACAGTCTCCGTAATGGAATCATAATTCTAATCACATCGTCAGAAAGTCATTGTATTGAGTAGCAATTCAGACTTACTTCAACTGAGTATCTCAAATGAAGAGCTAACTTTGATGAATTCTCATGAAGACATTTGTTCAGTTTCTACTTTTTAGTCTGTCTGTTCTCATGCTTTCTTACAGAGTGCTGCCCTATAAAAGATCGGTGAAATGTTACAGCTTTTCACCAAATAATTTTTCCACTCACAGAATGCTGCTTCAGGAACTGGTCCCACCTTTTCCAGGAGTAATTTGGAAAGGCTCCCACCCTGACCAAATCTGACCTCTGATTGATTGCTTCAAATGCTACACATCCCAAATGAGAATAACTGTCCAGGACAAGACATGTAATAATGATCTCACCTGACAGAATGGGAATGATACAACTGAAGTAGAAGCCAGAGTAGTGGAAAAACAAACGGATCACTTTCTTACTTGCAGTGCTCATTTTCTTTGCCAAATACACTCAAACAGGAAGGATAATATAACAGATGATGGCCTGAACTCCAGAAGTTAAGGACCGAAGTATGTGATTCATATATACTACAACTAGTTAAGAAGAGACATATTAAGTAATTCTGGAAGGAAAGCAGCACTTGTCAGTATCATTTTAGTGCTAATACAAGAAACTCATAGCTCTGCTTAAAACATATGAGACATAATTTGTGTGATATACCTTCTAGGTAGTTATATGTACTTATTCAGCAACATGACCATAAATTGCTAGATATTTTTAGCATTTGGTTGCTATTAAATTATGCTTTAACTGTCCCAAAATATCAGTAAATGTCAACTCAATTCATGTTTAGCTGACTTAGCTGTAGTTAATATAATACATTTCTATTTTAAACTTGTCAACAAATATTAAAGACCAAATATTATAGACCAATCTCTGATCCCATTAACTCCAGTTTGATCACAGTGTTCTTACCTAAAATTGGGGTAAATGTGAACATTCTTAGCTAAGTTGCAAATGTATGAACTTTGCACATAAAAATGTAAATATTAGTATATGTGCATTCCTATGTTCTTTATCTTTGCATGTGATCAACCCTGAGTTACAGCTGAACCACTTTAAGTCATTAAGGAAACTTAAAAGCATGTAAAGTAGCGTCATTTTAGAAGACAAATTTATGCTCCAGTGAACATCAAGAACTTCACTGAACCTCCAGGTTTTTAAGGATCTTTCATCATAACAAATGTTTATGTTAAGCATATTACCTACTTAGAGTACAATTTTTCATTTTGGGAAAAAAATCTGCCCTTGAACTCTGAATTGCAGAAAAAATTCTTAAGCCCAACATGGATCTTCAAACCAATTCCACTGAAATCTATTTAATTGAACTCACTTCAGTGAAAAGACCGTGAGTTTGCGTGTTAATACTATAGGAAGCTGAAAGGAAGAAATTCAAGTATAGATATTTGTATATGTATAGATTTGATTTTTAAATTTATTTTAAAGCAAGTTTTCAAAAGCCTCAGGTTGGTATTTTCCATATTGCTGCCATATGAGAACCCAACATTCCACGCTCTGTACAACTCCCATTAAGTTTAATGGAAGACTCTGATACTAATTTAAGTAAGAGTTGGATGTGTCCAAAGGATCAACTTTAATCATATGATTCTGCCTATATTTTTTTCCCCCACAAATTAGATGCTTTTCACAGTTAAATGCTTCTTTTGAAACTATTTTAGGCAGCATTATAGCCCAGATAAAACTCGGAATACTTAAAATACTTAGATAAAGCTAAAAGCAATAGTATAGAACTGAATTTGGCTCTCTGTATCTTATTTCCACACTTCTCATTGTAAAGATCTACTGAAATATCTCTTTGATTAGATGGGATATGAACAAAATTACTGCACTAAACATAAACACTAAACTCTATTAGCCTCTTGGGATATTTTCAAAGAACTTTGTAACCTCAAGCAGCAAACACTAAGCTAAAGTAACTTTTTCCCTCTTCCTGCTTGTTACACTTAGAATGCATGATACTGGAATGATATGTAGCAAGTAACTATGGATACACAAATAGAACCCACCAACATTTTGTGGACATTAAGTTTTCAATTTATTAACCTCAGCTCAATCCAGCTTTCAGGCTCCTTTTCTCCTGCAGCCCCTCCTTGTGAGCTATTTTCACTAAACTCAGTGGAATTTCCACAGTTAGGATAGGACTCAAATGAACATCCAGTCACGCTCCAAAAAATGGGTAAAAGAAACCAAAAGTTCTCATCCACTTGCTGAGGACAGCTTAGTTCTTAGCTGAAAGAAAAGGAGTTGCAAGGCTCTCAAAAGGCCTTGGAATCATGGACCTAGGAAGTATCTGAGTCACGAATGGCTGATTAATCTTTGTGCATATATTTTTTTTGTAAAACTTCCACTTTTCAGCATAAAACTGCTCTTTTAATGGATTGAGAATTACATTCAATCAGCCAGCCTTCACTGGATGGACTGAATTGGAGGTACTGTTCATCTGGCTTTTAAACCTGCCAGTTTCAAGCTGGCTTCCAAAATAGCTTTATGTGGTTGAACTCTGTAGGTCATACCGCAGGTGTACTTTGGGACACTGACCAGAAAATAGAGGCTCTCTTGTTGCATACTCTGCAGTCCTCAGACTGAAAAAGTGGACTAATGGCTCACACAGAACCAGGTGTGGGACTCAGGACTCCTGGGGACTCTTCCAAGTTCACTCCATATCGGTCACATGGTCCCATGGCTTTTGCCCACACAGAGCTATGAAAACTATTTTGCTACAATTACTGCAAATGCTGCCCAGTATATTGGGCATCACTGCAACCTATGATTAGGCGAGGCGATTAGACTCTATGCTGCGTGGTCAGAGTGTGAACTGGGCTTGTAAGGCAATAGAGATATCTGCTGTCCCTTTCTTCATGACAACTGCAGGATCATAATCTATGTCTACATGGTTTGCTTCTCAAAATAAGTCAAATTAGAAATTGATTGTTAAATTGTACTTCAAAAGCAGGTATGTGTCACCTCTTCAACAGATTTTAGAAGGTAAAAATCCAGAAAATTCAAAGGTCTGATTTCAACTGATGAACTCTGAACACTTTTCAGCTGAAATATAAAAATAAAAAGCTTATCCCATTTTTTTTTATTTCAGTTTTTCCCTACAGTATATGTCTGTATATACATATTCAAGGACGTTTTAGTCTTCAAATTCAGCCTAGTATTAGACTGGGAGATTCACTGATCACTCCCCATTGTTCCCATTTCCAAGGTACTTCTCTTTGTTAGGTATTTGTACCTTTCCTCAGCTTGGTAAGACAACCAGTGTCAGTTATAGGCATAACTGTTTGAGCAGAAATGTGAGCACTTTGAACTTTCTTCTTTCACAGTGAGCTGCTAAAATCCTATTGTTAAATAGGGTTTAAACTTAATTAGATTAAGGGAAATACAGTGTCAGCTCGATTTATTTGGGACAATGAGGACACCTGCTGGCCAGTAAGCCAAACGGGCGTGCACCCCGAGGACATGGGGACACCATGCCGCCGCTGGTGCCGCACTTGTGGAAGCAGGGGGACCACAGTTCTGTGCATTTTCCAACTGAAAAAGACAGTATTTCCCACTGTTTCTCAGGAAGTATAGTTGAAGACTTGCCTCGGAATTACAATAGTAACGTTGCATATTACTGATAATTATTTCATTTCCAGAAGGTCAGTAGTAATATGCAATAACATATGCCAAGATGTAGATTTGAAGGAGGAAGTAATAGGTCTATAACCTCCCTCCGGGTCACTCACACATACATACAGCATGCACTGTTGCCTCCACCTGTTCTGGCATGTATAGTTCTGGTCATACAAAGCAGCCATGGAGAAGCTCAATTACATGTTACACCAATTGAGGAGTTCTACAGCTTATTCTTAAAAAGCAACCATGAATACCCTTCATCATTTTCAAGGGGTTCCAGTATAAAATTTACTGTTACCAGTAGCAAGCACAGTCAAAAAAGAAAAAAGGCAATATGTATACTTTGTTTGCCTTTCGCATACGATGGCACATAACATTTTTGACTTGCTGTATTATATCATAATTTTCCCCTTGACTTCAGCTGTCAACATGTCAGACTGTTCTGATCCCCTTTCAAGCTTTCATGACAAAAGCCCCCAAGAGATTAATTCTTTTCATTCATCAGTTTTCTACTTTAAAGTCTTCCGTGCCTTGAGGGAAGGAGAGCAAACACTAGAGGGTCAGTAGGGGGTTAAACATTCTTTGACCATATGAAACAAATGTGCAGGCCTACTAGTTGTCATAGGCTGGTAGTGGGGAAAATTGATTAGCAAATGAAAGAGACAAAACAGCTAACTAATTCTGCACATTTATCTGTGAAAGTTCAACATTTTAAACTACATGCTTGCTCATAAAACACTTCTGTGAGCTTTTCTGGTTTTAACTGCTTTGATATGCTTTCCACCCGTGCTTTGATTTTTCAGATAAGTGATTTCCACTTAAGTGAAAAATCTATCCATATGTAGAAGCAGCAGGTGTTTGTCACTATTTTCCATGCCTTGACCCACTGGACAGTTTTCTTTTGACTTTCACGGTATAAATGCCTTAGAAGTCTAATGCTTCTCGCAGTGATTAGTACATGGAAGGGAAAAAAAAAGGAAGCAGGATCCAGGAGTTCTTATGGTGAAAATGTTAAGTTTTAGTGACACACACCAAAATATTCTAACAATAAAAGTCCTATCTTAAACTTCTCTGAAGGTTTGACTTTCTGTGTGAAAGATTTCACACAGTTTCCTTGGGGAATGTAAACAAGCTACAGTAGCTTGGAGCAAGAAAACTCAAGGGAATATCCTTTACTGGCATTGCATTAAGAGCATTTTCCTTTCCAGATGACTGCAAATGATAACAGTCTGTATTCAGTTTGAACTCTTATACCAACTGAACGGGTTTTTTCAATTTAGCAAGATTTCAGTCATCTCTAAAAATGGGCACCATTAGGGAATCCAGCTTCATGCAGCTTTCTGGTTGATTTCCATTGGACTCAGGTTTAGATAAGATCATTGCTGTGATCTAAAGGGTACTTGACTTTTCAAACTCTGTCTGGAAACATACGATCTTACAGGTATATTCAGTGCATGACAACTGAACATCCATTTCAAAATGGAATCTACTGAAAATTTTGAAATATTGTACATAAATCAAGTTCAAAGTAAAAGAAGAAAGTGAGAGTGAAAAAACAAAAGGTGGCAAACAAAAAATACAGCTAATACAGCCTGCATGCATCAAATGCCTACCTAAACAGTAACTCAGTATAAATACAGTTACATGCTTTTTAGGCTTCTTAGTATACTCTCCTAAGAACATGGAAAACGGTCTTTAACCCTTTTTATGTTCATCTCGCATAATCTGAGTGATCCTGGAGTTTAAGCTCTTGTGAAACCCAGTATCATTTCAGTTCCCAGTTCACCTAAGGAGAGATGTCTAACGAACTTAACCACCTCAAACTGCAATTATGTAGGTAGTAAGATTCTCAAAAGTGCCTAGGTTCCTAATGTTCACTATGAATTAGATATCATGGTGGGTTTGAAAATCCTAGCAACTCTAACATCAATTTTCGGTGGCATTAGAAGTTGGGCCTTGAAAACTGGGCCATTAAATATTTTTTTAAGTGTTGTCTTCTGAATACCCAGGACTTCAACACCTAAGTTGTTGGTCTCTGCTTTTCCTGGAGTGATATTATATGTTACATCTGATTCTACCCTCCAAAGTCTTATCATATATAAAAGGAATGACATGCAATGGGGGGAGACTCTGAATGCCTCACATGGAAGGACTCTTCTTTGTTAAGAAGGCACAGTTATTTGGTAGCCATTCAATAGCATTCCCATGAATAGAAGTATGAATGGGCAAGCACACCAAGCACTGAGCATTACATTTTAGCACCTGTGGTTCCAGCATTCGGTACATGCCCTCCGTAGAACTAAGCTCGGTCTAGAACTTACCCTCCTATAGACATAACCGATGAACTTTGTGCAGAGTCCCATCTGAGCTGTGTCTGCTCTGTTCCAAGCTGCTGCTAGCTGAATTTGTCCCTTGCTGGTTTTATAGAAGCATTCATCTGTTATCACCATTTCCCTTTCAATGTATGTTTTAAGTGAGCCATTTCTGGTGTTTTGTGCAAACTTGCAAAACAAGAAATTCTTGAAGCAAACTGTGTAAACATTTCATACATGCATAACTGGAAAGACAATAATTATAATGAATTCTGCACTAGCTATCTGAATGGCAATGCGGATTTTTTGAATAAAAAGAAGCTGTGATAATGAAAATCACCTGGATACACTAGTTCTTTGTACGAGAACCCACTCCAGAATGCCAGGAAAAGATATCCTTAAAGAACAAAATAATGTGCCTGATTCTCATGTGCAGAATCCATAGATCCATACAATATTTTTTTTCCTAAGCATGCAGCTGAACTGAGAAGTTTTTGAGTACAAGCATGGATACAGCATAACATCATAGGTAATAAATGAAATGGAACAGTTAGAGGCTATACTATGGTCTACAAGGCAGATCAGCCACACAGAACAATTTGTCTGACCTTAGGTATGTTTGCTGCTGCCTTTCCCAAACAGCACATTAGTGTTGAAAATAAAGGTATATTGATAATAGAAATATTAGAATTAATTGAGGAATATTGGAATTAATTGCATAAATGTTAAAGACATAAGTGACTCGACTTAGCATGAGTAACTGGAGTAATGAGGCCTTACGCCACAAACTGTAATTAAACCTAGTTGAATTCTTGTAATTAATCCTTAAGTTAAACTGTTATACTACCACCTGGCATAACACTGAAATGAAATGTAAGATGAAGACAATAAAATAATTACTTTTTTTTTATTCTTAGACAATGGTAAAATGAATTAACTGAAACTTAGTTTTGAGAGATTAAACTATTGAAAAATTATCATGACAAGAAGTAAGTGGAGGAAAAAAAGAAAAATGATCATGACAAGAAGTAACTGAAGGTGAAAAAAGACTCTCAGATAGACAGAAAGACTCTCAGAAAAAGACAGAACCAATCAGATAAGGAAGAGGTAATCATCACAGAAGACCATTGGATAAGCCGTTGCGTGCTCTTATCGTGAACAAGCGCATGGACAGATTCTGAGACCTTAAAAGGCACAGGTAAAATATGAGTGGGGTCCCTCTTGGGAGGCACCCAGCTCGAGCTGCAATGAAACTGACTCTGACAGAACCTAGGGTACAAACTTTTCTTTACAGTCAAAGGCTAAGACTGGATCCAGCCACACCTAGACTTTTCTCTGAGGAGCACAGAAAACAAGGGATCTAGTCTGAACCTCATGACTCAGTGAAAGGGTTCTTCCCAGACTCTTCTTCAAAAATTAGACATAAGAAAGAAACAGCTTCCAGCCTTCTGACAGGGTCTAACCACTCCTTGTCTATTTTGTAACCCTGCTGCAGGTAACCTCCATTACACAATGGACAACATAAATTTGAGCAACAGGCATATGCATGAGATTACATGCAATCAGGAATGCACCAGTGTTATGAAGTCACTTGCTCACACGTGAGATGCACATCCTGCCGTGCAGGGGGAATGGGTCCTGGGTCACAAGCCTAAATGGTTCTATGTTGCCTATGTTGGTATGGTACGCACTATATTTTCAAAAAAAAAAAAAGAGTTCTGATGACTGACATGAGTAAAATATGTTTTTTGCTCCTGCAGTCTTCAGCTGAAACTGATGCATAGCAGTAAGAATGATACTGACTTGTCTAATCTAAATACACACTCTATAAATAAGGAAAGCAAAGCATTTAGTAAACATTTCCACATAATGAATATAATGTATCCTTGTTTGCGGTACCTTACTTCACCTTTTCCTGCTGACCAAGTTGATCAGTAACAAGTACTATGCATGGAGAGGGAAGTTTTACTCTGAGATGCTGCTGGGATTGCTTCACATTTCAAACCAAGAGGGGTGGTGAAATACGACATCTCACACCAGGCTGTGGGACTTAAGAAAATAAATATCTTTGCCCCTACAGTGGCTGTGGCATTCCTGCTAATTACTCTGAAGATACCACAAGAATTCTTGTTTGTTCATTTGCTTCAACAGTATTCCAGTTGAAAACTCCGAAGGCAACACCAGGCACAGTGAATTACAATTAACCAAGGCCAAGCACAGCTCAGCCATTGTGTGAATTGATGTGTTCTGAAGTAATTTCAAAGTCCCCAAAATATTTGAACATACAATTAATTGTAAACAAAGGAGCAGTTTCATGGATTTCAAAGCTTAAGTGTGTGCTGCACTGAGGTTCCATTTGTTGGGTGAACCCTGGTTTTATTTATGGAGAAGGAAGTGAGTACGTAACTATGGTTATTTTGCACAACAGAAGAAAACATCAAAAAATGTTGAGTGCACAACAGTAGTGGTATGATTTTCTAATTACTGTCTTTATAGAAACACATATATGCCACTAAGAGCTAAAGATAAACAAACACAATACACTCATTTAAGTGTCAGTACAGAACATACAGGCACGTGGAAATGCAATATGCATTCAAGCCCCCAGGCAAGCAAAGCAAGCTCTAGGGACAGCTTTGGCACACTCACTGTAGCTTTTTGGTTTTGTATCATCTTGTGGATTGTAATTAAAAGTGCAGCACCACTCCTCAAGATGGCACAGTTTAATGAGGTTTTTTGGGTGTATCCTGAACCCTGTGGATGCCAAAATAGTTTCTTGCAAGTCATGTGCTAGGCAATATTTTATAAAGAATGCTTTTAGGACAGAAGTATGATGTTCTGTTTCAATTAGAAGCTCACCAAAAATGGGCTAAAATAACTTCTTTCTGTCCTTAGCAAATCCTTAAAATTCCAAGAAAGTCCAACTTGGTTAAATCTTTATCTGTGAGGAAGTCTGTGTTTCTTGAATTAAACTGTTCTGCCTGTGTATATCCATGTAACTCAGAAGCTCTCTGTACTTTCATGCACTTCAAACCTTAGAGGCTGTCTGTCAGATTATGTTTTTACTTATAAGGATTCCTGGACAGGAAAGAAAGATGGAGGTTCATTCCTTGATTTGGAATAAATGACAAGCTAACCATTGTCAAAAACCTCCTGGCTCCTTCTGGGCAGAAAGGTCTGCAAGTGGATGTTTCAGGGTATTTTTAGATTCTGTTTGAACAGCTGACAAAGACAAAATAGTTGACAACAGATGCAAAGCGAGAGAGAGGAGGACTGAAAGAACCAGCATAACGTCTGGAAAACTTCTTATGGGGAGCTGAAGGAGGATGGGCAGAAGAGATAGAGCTTGATTCCTGGGACTGAGTTTCACATGTATTTGATCGTTACGTGGCTCGACCTCAGACTACTTTTATTTCCATTTAACATCATGAGGAGAGCCAGAACTGTGATATTTGGTTCTGGCTGAATAATCTTGGTTTGTTAAAAGGCTAAAATTCAAAGCCTTGCATTAATCCTTTAAGAAAACCAGAGATTTTACATATGTGGATGAAAGACATGTAAAGATAATTTAATTTAAGAGCAGGTCAGACTGAGTGACACAATCTATATCAAGCGACCTCTCTTTTTATAAAGTGTACACGTAGAAGACATGTTCAAGACAGACGAACTTCATTTACATGAGATGTTCAAATTAAATTACTGTGGTTACTTTTAGTCTTGGGAAATTCTTCTTGCGCTGTAAACATTCATAGAGGAATACTCATACAGTGATCTTCAGTTTTAATATATTTTCTGGCAGATCATAAATGAAATATATACTGCCTAAACATGTATAGGTTTCTAATAGCAGAAGAGCTGATATAGATTGCCTACAGCTGTCCTAACCACATGAAACAATTGAACAAGCTCCAGTAACCTGATTTTGCTGTAAATTCATTCATCAAATGTTAGATGTTAGGCCACAGATAAATAATGAACAGTTTGGCTGCATAACATTGTCTGTTGGTACAATTTTTACCCTCTACAGCAATACAATCCTTCCTATAGGATGTATACGAGGAAATAACAGAGACTTGTTTTCTTGTGCTGCTATTGAACTTCACAAATGAAGATCTATTAGAAACAGATTGTGAAAGAAAACGCCTTTATGTGAATTGATTTTCCAATCTTCATTTAACCAAATTATAAAATCTATCAAAGCCCATCAGAGTTGATATTAGCAAGCATATTGTCTATGCATAGGAATTGACATTATTATCCTTAACTGACAAGTTAACGGCTTGCTTTGTTTGGGAATGATTCTATGTAAGTTTAATCCATTCAAGAATTTTAACTGTCTTTATATAGAACTCTTTCAATTATGTTAATTATTAGAGAAGTTATTACTGAGTCTCAGACTTGAAAACATTTCCAGCAACTCAATATTTCCAGAGTCTCAAGTCAAAACCAAGAACAAACTGAAAGCCAAATTTATTCTGATGTAATTCAAATGGAGGATAAATCTGGTGTCAAGATTCCAGATCATGCTTTGTGCAAGTTTGGAAATGTCCCAACTTCTTTTTACTTACATTTGCTTATAATGTGAAGCAGGATAATGGGTGGCTATGAGTGCCACCTTTTTCACAAAGTCTTGGGAGCCATTCCCAATATTTGCCAAACATGTCACAGTCTTTCAGTGAAAGGTAGAATGAAATTTTGTATTATTCTTGATTACTTTTTATACCAAATTTCAGTGAGAATATATAAGGCACTGGTTTACCCTGAATCTGATTTACCATGTTTTCACAAGGCTAATTCTATTGTTGTCAAGTTGCACACTAATTTAACATTTGCACCAGTGAGAAACTGTTATAACAAAATGGGTTTCACCTGTATTAAACTGTTATAATGGACTGGTGAAGTTACAGAAACACAGATATGGTAAATATGCACAACTCATAACAGCTCCTATATATGCAGACCTTTGCGTTTTTATGATTGTTTTATAAGTCTGAAATTAAAAATCAATGGGCAATCTTTCCTTATGTGATTTTGAGCCTGCTGTTATGTATATACACATCTGAAGAATGGTTAAAATTTTACTGAGGATTGCCTTTGAGCCAGTCAGAAAATTCTTCCCTGAAAATCCAAAATGTATTGAGACACAAAATGAAGGTGGATTGTTAGCATGTCCATGCTGTAAGAGCACAAAATACCAAAGCAGTGCACCTCTACTAGACTCATAGGACATTCTAATCATGTTTTCTAATTGCTGTAACAGTAAAGTCAGTTCACCATGTTGTGTTTACAACTAACATGAAAAAAGTTAGCTTTTTTTCTACCATTTCTTAACCCTTTAATCTATTTATAATACCCCAGTTCAAAACACAAACGCACAGACCTCTTGCAGTATCCACAAACTCTACATTATTTGTAGCCACAACTTGTAGGAAAAAAGGGAGAGGAAAGGAGGGCCACTTTTTTATTCCTTTTTTTGTTTTCCTATTATCCTTATCTCCCACTCTGTAACTTCAATAAATAAATGAAATTCTCTTTCTCTCCTCTCCAGAAGTGTTTATCAGGTATGCTTAGAAAGTGCTAGGAAGCATTTTTCAAATGCTGGGTCTCACTCACACGTTTACATTACCCAGACTCAAGATAACGGTCAATATTTAATTCATTAGCCAGGTCCACAAAAAATTTGATTTTTTATCACCTTCCTAAGATTTCTTCTATATAATTATCTATTTTGCAATATGTAAGACTGAACCACACTACAAAGCTATGGAAATGCACATGCAGTCAATTCCTTGTAATATTAACATTGACTATAATAATCAGAATAGCTAGGGTGAGCCAGTCAGTGGAATTCAGATCAATATCAAATTATAATCAGAGCTTTGCCCAACCAATTCCTCAGGCCGCCAGTAACACTCATTAAAGGGTAAAGGACACTGAAGAAAGGACATTTGACAATACAGGTAGTCCTTTAAATACACTATAAAGGAAGAGGTGTCTCAAATGGAGTCTGAATGTTTTACTGGCTCAAGAGATTACCAATTCACATATCAGTTATTACTGATCAGAGAAAGCATTGTTAGCTTTACAGAAAACAGCACAATATACAGTTATTTACCTTCAATTAGAGAGAAAAGCCTTGCTCTTAACCAGGTGATTACACTGGAATGCAGAAGTGGCAGCTGAATTTGTAAATCCTGAGTAAGAACGTACACTTGATCACTATATAGACCTCCGACAATGATCTCTGCTCAAGGAAGAAGTTACAAGAACTTCTTTTAACAGTCTTAAAGTCTGATAAGTTATAAGGAACTAAAGTTCCCAATGCCTAATTCCCAGCTCAAACCCCTGTTTTAGCAGACACATAATCACCACAGGCCCAGAAAGATTTTTATTGAAGTCCATGGAATTTTGACCAATCTAAGTACACTTCTGGACATAGTTGCTTTTTCTCTCACCTATTCTATTTATCAATTGATACAACACAATGATGCAGTGAGGACTTGTAGACAGATCTTCACGGCCCTACAACAGTGCCGTTTTGGTTTTCATAGGTGTTCCCAGAGCTGACCTGCTGTTTTGGAATGTACAAAAACTACCATGTCTGTGTTTCTGGTCTCACAAGCCTGACAGATAACAAATTAACAATGTACAAAGCACTTTGGTTTGAAAAAATATGCATTTCCAAAACAAAGAGATTTCAGATAGCTATTTAAAACTGTATTGCAAAGAATTTCACAGGACCTCACTTTGTTCAAGGATAATATTTCTTTTTATTTCTTCAGGGAATGTATTTTCAAGTATCTTACTATGCAGCCCTTAGCACTATCCTAATCCATTAATGCACCTAAGGATTAGAATGCTCTTTCAGAGAATCATCACATAGTCCATAACAACTCATGCAGATGATTGCACAAATTGCATAAAAATTCACAAAAAACATAAACACCTTTTTGCAAAGTGAATCAAACTCCTTATAATGAAGTCTTTGGAAGCCAGTTTCTTTTATTGATTTCCAAAATTCACTTAAACAGCATTTCACTTACGAATTTGGGTAATTCAGACCAAGTTGCAGATAGTCTTGAACTTTTTTGATTAGACACATGCAAGTTTTGTTGTTATCACCATGAGGGGCTTTTGACCAAACTGAGGTGGAAAAGAAAAAAGAAACTCCTAAGATATGACATAATGGAAGTTATATCATATATTCACTGTACAGTGACAAAGCCATATGCCTATCAAAAAATGGGAGATTTGGCATGTAGTAATTTCTCATCATATTGCCTTGCGGTAAAACATTTGGGGATTCTTAAGTTGAAAAGAATTCAAGAACAGACACAGGATGGAAGGTTCAGAGGAGGCAGAACTATGGAAACCTTCAACAAGGGGAAACCTCCTGTCCTCTTGGCTTTCTGTGTAAACCCATATAACACACAAAAGTCCATAACAAAAGTTATCAGCTCTCTTCTATTTTACCATTAAATTAGGTTGACATTTTAAAATGTTTGCTTTTTCAAAATGTCCTTGTTATTCTCAAGCTCTTGTTGTTTGTTGTTGCAAAAAGCAATTACAGCTTTGGAGGCAGCTTCAGAAATGAGTCCTAGTCACAGCTGAAAATAGGCACTAAAGAGTTTGCATAAAAGTAATCTCCCTCCTGGAAAAAAGACAGCATAGCCAAAACTTGAAGAAGAGAAAAAGGGCAAGTTTTGAGAAGGGACATACTAGATTTAAAGCTACAGCTCTCTCTCGCTAGCATACAGTTCATTAAACATCTTGTGCAATCCATTTCAGCTGTTCTGAGCATCACTAGGCATACAGAAAACACAGATTTAGTCTAAGAATCAAGAAGAGAGCTGTTACTTAATGCCTGCTCCTGTACACTGTGAGAATGGATGCTGATCTGAAAGCTGAACCTTACCCCTTATTGATAATATTCTTGATTAATTTGTCCAGAGCTTTCCTACTGGGGCAGTGGGTAACTGGTTAAAAAACAAATCAAAACAAAAACTTGAAAAAGTTACAGATAGATAGAATGATACACTGTCATTGTTTGTATTAACAGATAAAGGGACTTAATTCAGGAAACTCCTTTGGCTCGCTCTTCCTACATTCATGTTCTCACCATACCACTAAATATCACTGTGTCCCTAAGAGCAAGTCACTTACACTTTACATATCAGTGTCCTCACATTAGAACTGAGGTGGCTCGGCAGCACCAACTAAACATAGACTTTGTGAAGTAAATAAAAAAAGCTGAAAAGTGCTTTGAAGTCTGGGAATTAAAAACAGAAAAGGAAAGCAAATATATATGGGCTTTGTAATGCTTTGGCCCTCAAAGACTTTGAAAATCTGCAATACATCTTAGCATCACATGTCATATCTAGAAAAGGTGTGGGACAGCCAGGCTTTACATTTGCCCTCGGCAGGAAAATTACTGAAGTGATTATATTCCAAAGATTATCATAACAAGCTATCTGAAAATTAGAATTCTTTGTTAGTCAATCAGTATTTGTGAATGTGAAAACTGGGTAAGATCCCATAGTACAATTTTCATGCATAGTAAACTGAAAAAGGCTTGACTCCTGTGATAGCATCTTCTAGCCACTAAAGCTCATAATTCAAGGTTTTGGTCTATTTTTTCAAATTTGAAGACTAGAAGGGGAAGGGGTTGGGATTTTTTTTCCATTTTCTCATCACTTGGTTGCAATTGCAGCGCTGAAAAAAATATGTTTTAGATATAGCTCTGTCACAGAGTGTACATGAGCCTGAAATACCACTTCTGTGGTGTGCACTGATGATTGCAAGTGCTTGGAATAAGCCTCTGCTTATCAACTGAGTTACACAAACAGACTATGTGTGCTCCTAGTCATCCCCAGGGTAAAGTAAAACTTGAGAGCTTAAATCACTTCAGCTTACAAATTCATTAAATTTTGGTAACTTGATTGGTTGTGAACATCCATACACATTCTACGCCTCATTTTCAAATATGTCCTGCAGACAACTTTCAACAGTGGTTAGGCGCTTGGGGAGGCAAGTGAAAACCAAATGTGATTTTCAAATGCATGTTAGCAGACTGAATGTGTAATTAAAATTGAGTATAGGCATACTCCAAAAAGTTTTACCATCCACATCTTAAAATGTCTGTAGCTGTCCCTGTTTGGACACAGGCTCCTACTCTAAATGAAAATGTTAGACCCATCTAGCTGGACAAATACACGGTGAATGTGTCAGAGTAGAGCAAAAGCAGAACTGAGGATTTTTCAATGTGAGGCTGTTTTAATGTTGTATTCATACTAAATGTAATACAGCTGCAGTCACTGAGTATAGACAAGTGTAGAGAAGCCTGGGCAGCAAGTGAGAACTGAGTTAAAATTCATTTCAGATAAGCTCCTACTTCTGTTATTTGGCAAAGGAAAAAATACCTTATTCTGAACTCTTTGCTCAGGTAAGCACTTGGCATTATGTAAACAGTCCTACTGAATTACCTGTTAGCAAACTACATCACTTCTTTACCCACTTAACTAGTTTAGTATTGCTGAACAGGCCTACAGCTATTGCACCTTTGTTTATTGGTGAGAGTTCTCTACTCACAGAGGGCTTTAATTTACATCCTGTCTCAGTTTGCTTGCCCATCTATGGTGTGCTGACCAATGCCCTTTGTCCTGCATCTCCATTCTCAGTCATACTTTATGTGTTAATCTACCTCAAGAAAATCAGAAGTATCTCAAGGAAACCAGAAGTATATTTTTTTACTCTCCAAAGTTAGAACTACACTTTGACACAACACTAACAAATTGCATGAGTAAATTCATTGTGATCAATTTACTTTTAAAGAAACATTTTGCTTAACAAGAGAAAGATCTTGTTCTTCTCCTCTCCACTGCTCTCCTCTCCCCTCCCTAATACACCCTGACAGTACCTCCCAACTGTTCTACACAACATGACTCCTTCTTGCTGTTTTTTCTCATCATCTTACAGACATGCAATGCACCCCCACAATACAGCAATTCATTTCAGTAGTTCGTGTCTTTTTCAAAGCCTATGTACATAATGCTAGTCTGATATAGTACGATAGTAAATGAAAGATGCGTGATATACAGTTGGGAGAGTATTTTAGCATTTTAAAGGGATAAACCAGGGGAAAAAAGTGGCACAACTAACAAAATGTGTTAAACTTATTCATTCAAAAAATCTCCCCCTTCAAAATGTTGTTTTGCAGTCAACTGTAGTGAACACAAAACCCAAAGCAGACAGGAAATTGTTAAGTCCTGACCCATTGCCCTTTGAGGAAAATGGGAATTAAGTCCTACAAGACTAAAGAAATAAAGGAAGGGGGCCGGGGGGCGGGGATCCAAAATGTGTATTCCTGGACCTCCTATCTGAAATCCGGAGGATGCATTCCAGCAAAAAGAAACTCATAATTTCTAAAGTACACTTTAACTCTGTAGTGTTCTTCCTGAAAGCAAAGCAAAAAGCCCAGGGTTTCACACACTGCTCCACCACGTGCTTCACTCCTGCCCTGCATAACACACTGGTAAAGCACTGTACAGAAAAAGAAAGCCAGAGAGTGCTTCAGTCTTCACATGCTTCATTCCTCTTCTGCATAATAGGCTCCTAGGGTATTTTACAGGAAGAGAAAGCCAGAATGGCAGACACAGACAGCACAACTGCAGGAGACAATTAAGAAAGAATAATGAAATTGAGTGGTAGATGAGTGTTATTATATTTTTTTTAATCTTATAAAAAATATCCTATTAGTTCTGAACGAGGCCAAACACAGTTTGGGACGGAATACATATGACTGGCTTTCCTTTGTTTTCTGAGTGCAATAATTGTTAAAAGAGCTGAAATATTTTTTCATAAAATGATTATGAGTTTTAAGAGGTGACATTTGAAAGAAGGATATAAATTATAAAGCAAACATCTAAATGCTTTCATAATGTTGAAATGGTTATTGTAAAATATGTATTTGATATAATAGGAAGCACATGTTTCATTAGGCTGAATCCACAGAAAATGTTCTCTACAGAACAACTGCATAATCATTCACATTGAATATACACTATTCACCTCAGAAAACATGGGCACTGTAGTCTTTTTCACACAACAATCATTCTGATGTTGTAAAAAGAGGGAACTTGGAGTCCAAAGTTTCTTAAAAATTTTCATCTAAGAAAGGGAATCTGCTGTCTATAATTTGAAATGTGGTGAAATAAAACTGTAGGCCAATCTAGGTTTCAAGGTATACATTTGCATACTCAAAGCTCACTTCAGCCACTGAATTCCTCTCCATTATTTGGAATCCAGAAATGTGCAACAGCCACAACTGGAAGCCTGTCCATTAAATTCATTGGACTTTGTATAAGCATCAGCTCAAGTCAAGTAACACAAGCTTGAACTCACAGTGTAATAAACCTAGGAGGAGTTTTTTCAACAGCTCTTACACCTATCTATCCTATTAGTTGGGATGTTTGGGTTGCTTGCCCCAACCATGTAATGCTCTCATTGACGTCACTGTAACAAGATAGCAGGACCTGACCTTTAAAGATAATTTAATGAGTACAAGGATGTAAGAGATTTTAATGAGTTCATGGTATATACTCTTCAAGTTACAAACAAGGCATTTTAATAGCTATTTGAAATATGCTGTCTTAGAAAATCATCATCCACAGAGAAAGAAATACACTGCAGCCATCAAGGCTTGCTGTGCTTTATTAGCATCTAGATTGGATGTCCACCAAAACCTTCAAACAAAACCTACTAATCTTTATTTTTAAAATTATACATCTTTGCAAACATGAACAGTAATATAGAAGTGAATTTTTCCCTTGTGCAAGGGAAAAATAAGCATGTAATAAGCCAAGTATAACAAAATCACAAAACCTACAGAATTACATACCCAAGTTAACTGTCCAAATGATCAGTGCTAATACAGCTATGGATGTAATTGTCCCAATCAATAAACTGACATCAGGGAGAGACAGTGGGGTATCTTTCAGGTTTTAGAGAATGAGAAGACAAATCATCACTGAGATGGCTATTCACAGTTTGGATAACAGAAGTTTCAGCAGAGGTGCCTCATGATCAAACAGTCATTTGTGCCAAAAACACATTGAGCAACAAGGCAATCTTAACAATTAGTACAGGACCATTTAGGGCCCTCAATTCAGATAAGTATCAGCAACACACCATAAACATATACTACTATGCAAGCAGCTAACAACGTGGCTGTTGACAAGGATGGCAACAGACAACACTTGGGAGTGCAGTAAGACATGCAGGTGAAAGGTTGGATTTGCCTCGCCTTTCTATGTCTAAAAGTTAAATGCTAAAGTCTGAACTTGCATCCTTTCAAAATCATAGTACTGCAGCAGTCCATCCTGTCTCTTGCTGGTGTCTATTTTTCTCTAACAAACTCACAGTACAGACCTAAGATACCACGTCTAGTTAAGACTTAGATGATTAACTTTCAAAAATTAACATAAAGGCATTTGAAGTCAATCCTTTCCCAATGAACCTTTTGGCATTTAAAGCTGTTGAGACAAATCCCATCTAAGGCAGTGCATTTTCAAAAACACGGAATTACCTTAAGATTGCTAGGAAGAAGAGGAAATGAGGTGCTTGACACAAGAGACAAATCATGCTCTGGCTTTTTTCTACATCTTTAAATCCTAAAGGATGTTAAAGAACCAGAATAAAAAGCCTGGCTCAAGTCATATAGACAGACAAGAGCTGAGCTGAAACAAGAACATAAATCTTGGTGTCCTAGCTCAGTGTCCTGTCTATCAAACTGCATAGCCTTCCAATTCATTCCTCATAAAAAATGGAGACTTGAACTGAGGCAAGGATTACTGCTTACTGTATTGTCCTCTATGTGTGCTGTACTTCGTAAATTGTATCCCCGTTCTACTTCAGGTTGATCCATATGCCACAGAATAAAAAAGTTTAGTACTATGCGGTTGTGTTCATTACTGAGGAAAAAGCAGCACTGAAGACATTCAGAAAAGTAAAACTGTAGGACAACCTGACATCTGGTGTTTTGTGCCTCTAGTGAAATTTTGACTTTAAAAGTCCAAATAAGAGTTTGGACCCAAAATCATCCAACCTGTAAATATACAATGAACACAGAAACAGGATAAAATGGCTCAATGCCAGTAAGCCTGGACATACAACTATATAAATCACCACAGCTCTGCAGTGCTTATAAACTAAATAGGCACAGATAATTCCACTTCCACTGAAGTCAAGGGAAAGATTTTGCATTATGTAGTGCAGGTAGGCAGTCTGCAGTGTCTGGCAGTCTGTGAGTTATTTATTTATAGAAAAAAAAAAAAGAGGGATAAGAGATGAAAGATCTCAAGTTCTGAGGTTTCAACAAAATAAATACATACTGGATCTACCTAAGTATGTCCTTTTATTTCTTATTACTTCCTTTCCCACTTTACCCAAATTCTAATCCATTCACAGCTCAAGTCTACATGCATCTTCCCTTCCTCCACTTGCTAGAGATATTTTCTTATCCTAATTCCCAAGACAGCTTCCCTGACCCAATTGTTTTCTGCCCCCTTGCTACTCCAGTCATGCCACCAAGAACTGAGTTCCAAATGCATACTGTGTTCTATTTAGCCATCCTTCCCACCTGTGTGATTCTCAGCATGACCCAAAGGTCTTATATTTTACTGTGATATAATCTTACTGATCATCAGAGAAAGAAGCAAGGACAGCTTGTGTGTCCACTGGTATGGATCAAGGATATAAAATGCTTATTAATGTTTGAGGCCATGTCCTCTATCTTTTGATAAAATGATAAGTGTTCAGCAAACCACCAAGTATCCATATTTTAGCTCCTTTGTTATAGTGCAAATACTTTCCTCCAACTATTCTGCTTTCTTCCCATCTGAATAAAAAAAATCATACTATTTTTCTTGCATTTATATCATTCAGCAATGTACATAATATACTAGTCCTCGTATGGACAATAATTTAACCTAAGTTTTGTCCTTCCTCCACTTAATAATGCACATGTAGCTGAAGAAGGAGCAAAAAATTAGAGGGCTTCCCCACTGAATGACTTTGAACAGAATTTACTCTTTAAGACACCTTTCACAAGATGGTTCCTCTAAGTTGTCCTAAATTTTCAAAGCTCTGGTTATTGCTTTATGAGTAAGACCTTTAGAATGTAGCTGTCATTAGAAATTTACCTTCATTAGACATAACCATTCAGTATATCAAAGTAATTACTTCTGCAGCTGTTGTGCAAATTAAATAATAGCTGATTTATCAGCTCATAATAAACAAAAATTTACTCTGCCACCTGGATGGTAACCTTCAAAACATACTTCTCATTACCACTACAACTAATCTAGGCCAGGTCAGTGAAGACAGAAGTAAAAATATTAGCACTAACAGAACACTCCCTGTTACTGTCTTTGTGAAATGAGACAGACACACCTTCTTGTTGCCCCAAAAGGGTTACATTTTCAACAGTGTCTTCAAAAGATGTATGCTCACTCTGAATACACTGCCAGCAGGTATTAATTGATGAGGGAAGGCTATAATTTAAAACTTGCTCTTGCATATTTCTGACCAGTTTGAACTGCGTTAGCACGGAGACAAAGAAAGGATCCTAGATACTAGCTGGAAGTACTCAGTACTTTTGAGGACTGGACGTGAAACTACTGATCTAGCCCTTTTTCAAGAAGTAACAGTTTAGATGATTGGCCATGACATTTTAGGGCCTGCACAACAAGCTCTGTAACTGCATCTCCTACATCAACATTTTGGTGGGTTCTAGAAGAATCTAGTGATTGTTCAAGAGAGAAAAGCTCCATGAAATCCCTGTAGCTGACATCCATAAGCACAAGCACAAGTAAGCAGTGACTGGCATTCTACCATCTGCACGTTGTCTTAAAGGACTGTCACCGAGTACTCAGTTAGAGACGGCATCTAAAGCAGCATGAAAGCCTCCATCCTGTCTGCCACAGGGAGCATAACCAAAGGTGTCCAGAGCTGAACATATGAGCCGACAAGTTATGATCACAAATGAGAGCCAAGCTATAATTTCAGTCCTCTGAAAATCAGCACAGATAGAACCTGGAATGGACATTTCCCAACAGGGTAAATAGGCCCCCTGTTATAAGTAAAAACAGAGCAAGCCTTCAAGTACAGAAATAAAATGTGATAGGTATGCACAATTTGGTATTACTCTAGCATTACTCTGACCTACCACTTTACTACTCAATATTTTATTGTAAGCCAGCTCTGAGCCAAACCGAAAACCACACTGATTATTTTACATTAGAGAGTCTGCTTCATTAAAAAACAGTAATGTGGGTAATCTGTCATTTTGTTAGGGATATATTTATACTGAAAATGAACACTCCTGTAGTGGGAAATACTTTGTGGGCAGGCGTTAGGTGAGGGTGCTAAGTGCTACTGAAATACAGGCTGAGTTGAGGAAAACTGCCACATCACGTATCAAAACTAGGTCATCCTTTGTATTTGGAATATGATCCACCCCACAGCCAGACACCAGGAACATTTTTTTCCATGAATAACTGTCTGCTGAGAAAATAAGGGGAAAAGATGATTTGTTACCCAGAATTAAAAGCAATTAAAACTGGGAGGAAGCAAGATAGGTGGGACATATGTGCTGAGTTTTTGGAAGACAGAAGGCAGAACTTCCAGGCTAAAAGGCATGTGTTGTGATAAGTTTCCAATCAGCCAGGATCCAGGTCAATAGCCACTTCAAGGCATAGCTGCAGGCTGCAAAATTTGCCCAGAAAGAAGGCTATATCCTTGGGCAGTTAGCCAGCATTAAACACATTGCTGCTGCAGCCAAAGTACTACCGGCAGTGAGGTGCCCATCAATTATGCAGTTCTGCATGAAATCCTTTAAGTATGCACTGTTCAAAAAATGCCCACTCTGATACACTCTTCCCAATTCTAACTCTATTCAGAAAGGCTATCTGCATTGGTCTCATGCAAAAGTTCTTCCTAAGACAGCTGTCCAGAAGCTTCTCACAGAATCTGCCCTGACAAAGTACCTTCTCAAGGCTTTAAGACTCCTGCACATGAAGTTACATTCTGAATGTATGTACTGAGGATGAAATGGAAGTTCCATCCTAAAGAAAACAGAGTAGAAAGAGGGAGTTATGTGTAAATTTCTGTAAGATCTGAGAGGTACCAAGAATAATGTAGCCTGAAGTGCTCCCAGAACTCAGCTTCACATGTTCTTTTTCCCACTGTCAAGCAACCAGAATGCAGACTTTCTGCAGATGTCATCTGTCCTTGGGGTGAAAAAATCTGAGGTCGTTTTAAGAAAGACTTTGTGTCACCTTATGTCCTGTATATCTGCCATTTGAAAGCACTACAAAGTCAGACAGGATAGATTAGACCACCAGGCAAGGCATAGTCCTGACAGCAGGTCAGCACTCTCTGTAGTAGAGGACTCAGTTATTTCCTCCTAGGAGTACCAGCAGGCTCCTCACAAAGCCAATCTAACAGGAATTTTTGTAAGTAAACTGTGTGGACAGATGGAAAAAATTGACCTCGATCTCAAACTCAAGACTGCTCTTGCACAGCAATAACATCATACTATTTCATAAATTATCCTAGTTCCATTGATTTCAGTTTGTATCAGTCAAGAACCTAGCTTAGTGCTTTGAGCAATATCTGAGTGATTTCCCGTGTTAAGATAATCAGCAGGAAAATATAACAGAGTTGTTAATTTCCATGCATTGTAGAAACACAATAGTAGCACAATCATCACACTAACAGACTGCCTCATGGAATTTCTTAACACAGGATGTTGTGGATGCTGGAAGATTGCAAGGGCTTGCAAGGGATTGAACAAATTCATTGAACATTTAATGAAGGCTTTTAAACAAAAAGCTGATCCTCTGTCTCAGAAAATCCCTGAATATAAAATAATTTTGGCAGCTGATTATTCTGGGAATGTATCACTAATGCTTGTTCCATTCTTCAGCATCTATCAGAAGCTATTATATTTCTGTTGTTGGTGTTTTTCTTTCAAACAATGAGAAAAAAACATTTAGATGTGAAAATTGTGATTATATTTGTGATACTTTCACTATGACCTGAAGAGACATTGTGAGAAGAAAAGAAAAATAAATCGGGAGATTAGGGAGGCAAAAAGCCTCATTGAAGGGCTTGGTACAGAGCAGAGCTAAAAGGTTTGTTCAATAGATATTTCTATGTCTCTAGTTCCTGAAGATGCTGACATCATTTTCAGTTCAGTGAGATGGTGTGCAGGCCTGGGAAGAGATGCTACCTGGCTGACCCCCTCCCAGCATAATGGTTTAGAAATTAAGTCAACAGGCTTAGACTTCTATATATAAAGAAGTAAAAGCAAGAAATCTAATCCTATAGAGGACAAGAGCAAACGAAGCCTTAGCAGCCTTTTGGTCTGACCTGCTCTGAGCCCACAACGCCACCACACACATAAGGAGCTTGCTTGTCTTTTTCAAACCTGATGTTTGGAATTAAAGGAATATAGGGACAGTCTTGATTTATGCCATTCCCCCAGTGCTCAGCAGCACTTTTCTAGAAATCCATGAAAAAGCCACGAAATTAAAATAAAAATTGCAGGGGAAAGTGATATCATGTCTCAGTTAAACAGTACAAGTTTGTGTACTGTTTTTATATGGTATTCAGTATTTAATGATATAAATTAATGGTTGGGAAATATGTTCCCAGAACCCAACAAAGTGAAACAATAGTTTGGGTTTGGATTGAGCATTTGGCATGGCAAAGATTACAACAATTTTCATTGCTATGAGGTTTGCTTTGATGTAGGGTTTTTTACTAGAAAGTCATTTATACAAATATACTTTGTGTTACATCATCCTTTATATCAGGTCCCTTTCCAAAGACAGCTGATAGTCACTGATCCATATAATGCTAAAACAGGCTACATGTTGTAGATCTTTTGCCCAATTTAAATACTAATTCAAATACTTCAGATCCAGAGTTACTGTAACTGTTTTCAGGCAACTTGCTCCTTCTCATCTACCTGTACTGAATCTTCTAAGAGGTCTAAGAAAACACCAAGCAACATTTGAAACAGCTTGTGGCATGTTACTACTTTTTCTTATTTGGAAAATTTGCAGGTGGAAATTTTTTATTATTTTTCTCATATTTTCAAAAGAATACATTTTGTAGTCAGCTCTTCACACATCAGGAATAATGCTTTTTCCTATCATTGTGTAAAAGTGCAGCTATTTTGAAGGATCTTGAGCAAGCTTCCACCCTGTCCCTCTATCTTATTCAAGGCATATCATTTAATACTTTTTATTCAGATGACTGGAAAACTAACATCTGGAAATGTGAGGCAATTAAACCTAATTCAGAACTGATTCTAGTTAAAGGGTTTACTTAAAATACGTGAATAAATGGTTAAGTAAAACGTGCTAGTTACAAGCACAAAATCGGCCATAAACAATTGTTACCATGCAATGATTCACAATACCACATGTTTTCTTATGGTTATCCAAGACAACCGCTGGCAGTTTCCAGTTCTTAGAGGTGGATATGGTTTGGAGCTCACAGCATAAGCTCCTTAAATTTTGCTGTCATGATGGGTGATTTGAATATGGCTTCAATTCTGTTCCCAAATATAGCAAACAATATATTGTGCTAACAATTGCATTCATTAGAGGTTTAATTAATAGACTTTAAAGAGCAATTAATTTTAAGAATAATACTGCAGCCTTGTCTTGGAGACTTGTGAATGACCTGTGCTCAGCATCTCATCTACATTATGTTAGGGCCACTTCATCTAGTTTCTCATGATGATAAAGTTAAGACATAAAATGTATTCCTCTATAGACAGGTTTTTATCTCTCACCAACAAGCAAAAATTTAGAAACTAAAGAAAAAATGAAGTCTCAAGAAAACACACATTTAGGTCCAGACCTAAGTCTATTTCTGTCAATTGCCAACTGAAAAAAAAAAAATAAAAATCAGTGGATCACTAACACTTGGGAAGGTTTTCCTTAAAATTGCACAGATGTTCTTATCTGACTAAATAGAGAGAGCTGTTGAAAGGATGCAGCTTGCTTCTGGACCTACATTTCAAAATTCCTCATTTTGGAATCAGCAAAGGCTGACAGGTTAGAAAGGTAATAAGAAATTAGACTCCATTTGAGATACATCTAGTCCACAGCAACATTCCCAAGAGCAGAAATATCTTGCTGATAAACGAAAGGTAACCTCCTCCCCCGTAAGTGAAGAGGACGCTAAAAGGAGGCAAACTTTGATTTACTGCAAAGGAAATGTCTGTGAAAACACAACTTACTCATCTCATTTTCTTGAGGAGTTAAACCTTTCTTTTTGATTTCTCTAATCTAGTTTCTAAAACAGTAGATGGAAAATATTCAACATTATTTAAGTCACAAACCACTAGTTCAGGTGGATTTGATTAAGAATTGCAGGAGGTGGCACATTTCCAACATGCTACCAAGTGAACTTACATGCTTGTTATTCATGTATTCTTCATCTTGCGGAATCTTATCATTTGATTTATGGACTGTTTGGGTTTAGAGTTTTTAGACTTATGTTCAAGTTTGTTTAGGTTTTGCCTTTTGTACTTTGCCCACTATTTATAAAAGCAGAGCTCTGAGTAGGATTTGGGTAGCATATCTGCACTCTAATGGGGCTGGGGAAGGTTCCTGACAGGGCACACACTTTTCACTTGCAACTTGGAAATGCTATGCTTTTTTCCAGCAAACATCAGTGGGAACAAGCAATTAAAAACCAGATGCTAAGTGAAGACTCTTCCCAATAAAACCACAGCTGTGGAACAAAGCAAACCTCGAAGAGAAAAAAAACACCACTGACACCAAACAGTCTAAAAAATGTTACCCTGAATCCTGTGGTGTCTTGGTAAAATCAGTTCTTAAAAAACCACACAAGTTAATGTCAGGCCTTTAAGTACAGCAAATAATTAGTGATGAGATAAACTTTAACAGAATCACTATATGATTTACATCAATCAAACCCTGGAAAGTCTGTGGGCCTAGTATAAACTAGAGTAGATTTCACTGAATTCATTGCATCTTCTCAGATTTACTCCAGCTGAGGTCTAGCCCTTTTGTTTATTCAGACATCTTGATGTTTTCCATGTCTCTCATATCTCTCTCTCTCCTCTTTTATGCCAAACCAGAATGTTCGCTGCTCTCCTGACCCAGTCATTCCAGTTCTGTGACTCCCAGCTTGTTCAGAGCAAAACCATTTCACATTTCATCTAGCAAGCATAATTCTTTTTCCACCACCTCAGAAACTAAGGTGTGATTTTTCTGGTTAACAAACAAAAATAGCTTTGCACAGATAGAATTATCTTCTTATTACTGACAATAACTTCTAGGCTATTATGAGCATACTGATGTTAGAATGCTTCATTCCCTGACTTAAATTAAGGAGGCAGCAGTGAAAGTGTCTGTGTGTATGTGCGTGTGTGATAGGATGTGGGAATGCAGGTACTTCTGCTGCAAAACCAGAGTAAAGCATTTATCACAGTCTGAAAACAGCAACTCCAGCTGATAAACAAAGAGAAAAACAGTAGTCATTCATGACAGAACATTTTCCCAGTAGGAGGACATAGTTAGAGATGGCACATGCCCTGTCTAAGCTGGATAGTAGGTAAATTCTGTTATCTGCAGAGCTGAAGTGTTCAGAAAACACTTCTGCACAATGTACACTGTTCTCACACCCACAGTCCCAGCGTGCTGTATTGCTAGAAAGGACAGTGGATGCCCTGCGCTCAGCTGACTCAGCAAGCTGAGTGAACTCCATGTTGAAGTGCCTACAGCGCTCGTGTTTGGGTTGGCAGAGAACAAGACCAGCCTGCAGATGAGTCTGCCTCCACTTTTGTGGTATTTTTGCATGAATTCCACTTCATGTTTCTTCTCTAAATGATAGAATGAAGACTCAGCATAAGCTTGTCTCCTCTAACATTGTTTATTCTGGGGAAAAAAGGATTCTGTTCCCATACTATCTGCATAGATTCAGTCTTAAGAATGATTTGTCTCATAGAACTGCTATGACTCACTTTTAAACTGAGTCATTAGGCACATGGATAACCATATAGTGATTGCTGATATACTGGCATTCACAATGACATCTAATTTTGATGCTGTGCTAATACACTGAATATCCAGAATGCTATTGACACTGCTCAAAGAATAAATGCCTGCTATTGTGATTTGACATGAGTACCTGCCCATGGCAGGGGGGCTAGAACTAGATGATCTTTAAGGTCCCTTCCAACCCAAACCATTCTATGATTCTATGATATTTAAATGAAGTCTCAGTTCCACTGAAATCAAGTAGTTTTGCCACTGATTTCAGCAGAACCAGATTTTTATGCATAATGATGGTAGCTATCCTAACATAAACACTTAACTTGCTGTAGGAAGTAAGACTATTTAGTTAAAATGCAGCTGAACACTTATTGTTACACTGAGGACGAAAGTAAGACCTCTCTCTATTAAAAAAAAATGTGTTTTTCATCCCTGAAGCCAACGTTGACACTAGAGATTCTCATACCATTACAGTGGCTTGGCTGCTCACCATCTGCTGCAGTACTATGGTTAAGTACTTGAGAGCTCCTACACTCCAGGGAAGAAAACACTTCCAATGAAGACATTTTTATCCCATTACTCTTCTTTCAAATATGACTCGAACATTTTATGCAGACAACACAATGACCTTTGGGGCATAGAGGCCAGCATAAATGCTGCACTACAAGCCCAGTTTGTAGTTAATTTTATTGGAAGAATGATAAAAATGGTATTGTTTTACATGAATTATGGCAAGGAGTTACTCAGTGGTGGAATCTACAGACTAGACATCTTGTACCGGGGCTTGTCACACAGCCAGCAAAAGCATTATCATCTATTTAACCAGACCTCATTTCCAACATTGTTTTCAGGATCATTTTTTTCCCTGTGTAATTAACTACATTCACAGTTATACCACTATAAATTACTGCTTAATTTATATTTTCTTTTTCTCTGAGAATTCCAAACAAGAAATAATTAGTATATGTACAAAAGAGCTTCCATACTTTTTCCTGATACTTTGACAATTAGTTTCTTGCTTTTAAGTAGTATCCACTGCAGTATCCATTTTATCATGAGTTGTTTGCATTACAACGTAAGATCATCTTACATTAAGATCAAGTACTCACTAGCCAAAGACAGCTCCCATCCTAAGAAGTCCACTAGCATCCCAGAGGAGGGAAAAGAGGCTTCCCATAAAACAAATAAGGACAAAATTTTCAGAGGTAGTCACAGGAAATCAGAGAGCCTGGCACACACACACAAACCTGTAAGAATTTAACCTTGAATTAGTAGGCCCAACTTCCACAGTGCACATGAGAAGATAAATTTAGAAATGTCACTCTTGTATCAGTTGACCCAAGAGCCATCAGCCTAGTCTCCCTCGATTTAGTCACTCTCTCTTCTCTATCTGTTCATATCGGGTACTAGTAGGATGGCAATTACTCATTTTGATTTCATTGTGTTAGCATGTTGCTGGCCTTTCTGAAGCAGCACAAAAGGAAAGAAAGTCATTGTCTTCCTGCCTGACAATATGAAGTTCATTCTGAATTTGTGTCTGCACCTTGAGCAATGCAGAGGGTGCAGACTAAGTATGTTGAGAAGGAACAGGACAAACTGGGAAAGGAACAGAAATTCCAGTGTATGCGGAAAAGCTGAGTTAGCTGGGCCCGTCGGGAAAAGCAAACATTCAAAAGCTGATAAAAAAATACTTGCTTCCTTTTGCTTTTGGAACAAGAGAAGAACCTGATCTGCCTTTGGCACATATCTAACATGGTAACGTCTCAATAGTGCATAGATTGCTCCTCAGATAGGATTTTCAATCTAGTTTATAAAACCAGATGCTGAG
The DNA here is from genome assembly GCA_028020825.1 of Podargus strigoides. NCBI lineage: Eukaryota > Metazoa > Chordata > Aves > Caprimulgiformes > Podargidae > Podargus > Podargus strigoides. Next base: position 16,013,957 of record CM051630.1, read on the forward strand.
TCCATGTATACACATTGTTACACAGGCAGACTAACTCCTTGTTCAAGGAGCAGACATATTAAGAAAACTCTAGCTATCTGTAGTGTCAGTTAAATAAAGATATTAGAATGTGGCCCAAAGTTATCACTGTGACTAAGAGGGACTAGGTCAGTCCCTGTATTATAGTACAGGTTTGCCAGAGACAATCTGTAGCACTCGGAGTCTTCTTCTCTTTGGACAGCAATACGGCAGATTATCCAGAGATGTTCAATTAAACACACAATTTAATATCTATGCACAAAACCTGAGAATCAGACATCTGATTCAAAAGGAAAGAAAAACCTTTTATTACCTTCAAATCAGCACTGAAAAAAAACATGGAAAATGAATAAAAAATGAATGTCATACAATGTGACAAGTTACATTTAGAACTGACAGAAAAATTGGTCATCTTCTAAATTATTTGTTCGATATTCTCTTTTATTCCTGTTCCTTAGATACCAGTTTTGAAATTCTCTTTTGCATATATTATCTCACATTTCTCAGAAGGTGCTATGCAAAGTTTCTCTTACAGGGCTATTATAATTAGGAAGTTTGCACTTGAAACCTGCCTGCCTCCCAGCCCCCAGCTGAAATGGTTTCTGCAATTAGACATTTTTCCTGTATGGCTGTGTCTCTGGGCTGGCAAAACAATGAATGGAAAAGGACCTTTTGTTCAATTCTACACTCTGGGTCTGAGCTAGTAAGAACACTCAGAAGTTGGGCTACACAGTGTGGAGACTCAACATGTGAGTCTCCACATGTACCCGTACTTCTAACAGGGTCACTGGAAACTGCACCAAAACTGAAATAACTGTGCAGAGCTCCTGGGGAATCCCTGCACTCAGATCTCACAATACCTGCGTGATGTCTGTTTTCCATTACCTGACCTATCCCAGTTCCTCATTATCCTGAATAACACACCTGACTCCACACATATAACAGATTACTCCATCACACCAATAAAAATGGCAAAGTAATTACCCCAAAATTCTTCTCAAAGGTTGTTGAACACAGATGCAGGATGCAAAAAATCATATAAAAGACTGTTGTATCCCAAATTTGCAGTCTACAGCAGGGAAAAATCTACATAAAAGAAAAATTAAGTTGGTGCTTTTCATATTCTTTCTGAATAATGACAAAAGAAAACAAACCCAGATAGGAATATAAATGACATCTCTGACAATGCTTGGGAGGTATGTAGTTCACTAGGTACTTGAGAGATATATATGCTTTCTGTTAATTTTGTGATGATGGGCTGTCTGAACATGCCTACAGTAAGAATAATTGTTCTAGTACTCTTTCAGCACATACAGGGATGGGGATCCAAACCAGCTGCCCTATTCTACACCATGCCATTTATCTTCTCACTTCCTCTGAAGAGGCATAGCTGTGGAAGCAATTGATGGAAACAAATTAGATTCTTCTTACCTAATTCAGAGCCTCAGTGCTAAACCTGAATGGCTAACGTCATATGTAGGTTTTTGGAAATGACTGTTTATAGTTTGAACAGGTTCTGTGTGATCTCATAACGCTCTTGCTAGAGTTACTAAAACTTCTTTTTGCTGTTCTTTTCCAGTCTTTTCTTTTGCAGTCTGTTCTTTTGCAGTCTTTTCCAGATATCTATTTCAAACATGCATAGGTATTATGTAAAAAACTATCAAAGCTGGGTCTTATTTGTGGTTTTCTCCTCTGGTTAACTCTAAGCATGACTTTTCTGGTCTTCTTGCAAGAGAAAATCTCCTGCAGTTCGGGTCCCCCCTGACATGTGGCCTGTGTCAGGGCCCTGTTACACCAACAGGTCTTACTGGCCATGGCCAGTCTCACCTGGGGCCTCCACCAACACCCTCTGGCCATGGGCCCAGAAGCTCCATTTAAGCTCAGGACTGGGCTTTCAGTCCTTGTCTGAGCTATATCATACATGTACCTGCCTCCAGCTCAGCTGGATCTCTTTTGTTGCTGTGAACTTGCCTGGTGATCACTGGACCTGACCTGTGGATTGATTTCCCAGCTTGACCTTGGACCTGCTGCATCACCACAACCTTTTCTGGTGATCTGGACTCCTGGTAGATCCCAGTCCCATCCCCAGGCCTGTCTTGTTCATCTCAGTCACATACTGTGGGACTAAGCCCTGTCCAGTGAGGCCCCTGCCCTGCCTGCTATGTTACCACGCATGGCTCCTTGTCCTTTAGACAGCAGTTGTCCCTTGCTGCTCCTTGACAGCCAGTGCCTCAACCTTTTCTAGCTTCCAGATAGAAAACACAGCTTGAGATCATGGATTTTTTTAAAAATACACTTAAGCATAACAACATACTGTGTGTTTTAACTCAACACAGGAGCCTTTGCTCTGAGCCCATTGACACAGCTGTGAGAGAGTACGATTATACCCCCTAGCTGTCCAAAACGTACTTTTCTTTTAATAGCTTGTCTTGTTTTTCCTGGGTAGAGTCATTATATGCACCATATTATCCATACAAAAACTTTGCTATTACAGCCTCTTACTGACAGTGTCTTTGTGGAATTTTTTGAACTGAAAATGTAAAGATCTTAATTTCTCAGCTTCTACCTATGACACCCAAACAACTCTCCCCTCTGCCCCTCCACAATGCAGCTGCCACAGACATTCTCTTAGAAGATGAGAGGCTGCAAAGCTACATGTAAGATTTTTTCAGTTCCAGTTTACTGTTTGCCTGAATCATTCTAATTTCTTTAGTTCCATGACTGAAGCAGACTGAAGCTGTAATACATGCCTGAAGTTAAGAATGGTTTTAGCTATTGCCTTCAATAGGGATAGCTCTTAATGTATAGTTTTGTGCTTTCCTGAATTGGAACCCTGCTGAAAAAAAAAAATTTTTGAAAAGCCAATCATGGTGGATGATGTTCTAAAATGGAAGCTGTTTAAGAAGATAATTAAAAGAATAATTGCTATAATGAAAATTTAGCATGTCTGGAAATGACCAAAATTACCACAGCTGTCTTCCATGAGTTTAACTTTTTTCTTTTTTGTTATTAAAAGCCAAGATGTTATAGATTTTCCAGCTTTACTATACAGTGGTGCATATTTAGACTTGTGGCTAGACTGAGTGATCTGCAGCCAGCATCTGAGCCTGCAGTCTTACATTCTGGTTTCTCTTGATTACCACTGCACCCTATCTTCTACAAAGTCATCTTTTTTTTCAGTCAGTGCTGGATGGCACTTTCTGAAATACATGTTAACAGCAACAAAGCAAAAAGAAAATTAAGTTGCCATGTCACATGAGGGCATCACACAACGTTACAGAAGGTGGCTCCCTCTTAGTTATTAGTTTTATGTCAGTTTTGGTATACACTCAAATGAGAAGTGGAAAAGACTAGTTAAGGAGCGACGAATGTATGCTGTTTGCCTTCATTAATATTCAACCATGGTTTTTAGCTTCATTATGATACACTCTCGTGAATCACTGAACTGAGCAAAAAACAGTTGCTGTGCCCACTGTGCCATAAAAACTTGTGTGGCTCTTCCTTATTAATAGGCTTGGAACAGACTTTTGATGACATGCAAGCCTTCTGCTCCGAATCAAGGTGCTTCTAGGAGAGCTGGAAACAAACCTAACTTGATCTTATTGAATACACCCATGTACTTAATACACTCATTGTCATTATGAGAATGAATAGGAAATTAATTTCACTGAGTTCGGAGCATGTAAGAGCAGTGCCAGTCCAGCAATATGTCAAAACTGGATAAGCAATTTTAGATGAAACAAGACTGTTTATAAATGAAAAATTCTAATTTTATCAATTTCTTTCAAACAAAACAATTTGATATAAATAGGCACAAGTCTTAACTATTAAATTTTAAATATTAGTATTATTTGACGGTTAAAATTTAGATAACATTAATTCCACTCTTTAAACAGACTCTGTCATAGGTTTAACTATTGGTGTAAATTAACTACAGTAGAACTGCATTAATTTTCAACAATTCAGATTCTGGTTTTATTACCTTTCTCACAGATCAAAGCCAATATAACAGCATAAGGGAATTGTGAAACAATGTGTTTCATTAAAAATCTTTTGTATATGCCACTAATTTTTTTATAGCCACAAAACTACCTACTCATTTTCCAAATTCTGGTCAGAGTAAAGATGACATACAAGTAATTCAAATACCTAGGCCTGAAAACCTGAGGCATAATGAACTGGGAATGGAAGCTGGCTGTCAGTGGAAGGTTAGTATCTTCAGAAAAGCTAAGAGTTCTGTATCTAATTTGCTTAAATCCCTTAAAAATCTATCTGATTTCAATGACATGGCTTCCAGTAAATATTTCAGATTTGGTCCTATGTAAAATATATAGTTTTGTACAGAATAAATCAATATTTCATATATGACTTTGTATGACAGAAGATTTAACCTGTAACACTTTATACATTTTACATAAACAAGACTTGGCCTTGCACTAGGTTAGAACAATGACTACAAAAGGAAAGCAGAGCTGAAGACACATTACAATGATGATTGTTTCTTGCACCCTTTCTAAACACTAGCAAAAGATTTTTGAAAGGGCAAATAAATAAGTCTCAGAAATATCAGTGCTGACAACTTACCCTTTTTCAGAATTACTGGTTTTAAAAAAATTTGCCTGAGGAGGTTTCATGAGAAATCTAAATTATTTTATTAACACTGAAGGATTTACTTGAGAGTAATCCAAAACTAAATATAAGAAGCCTCAGCTTAATATCTTTCCAACTTCCTGTCTTGTTTCAGTAACAGCTGTCAAGTGCCATGTCTACTTTTTAGGCTGATAAAATATATGTATTAAATATATATAAAATCTGGCAGTCTGGGATACAGGTTGTGTAAGACTGAAGAAAAAGCAATTACCTGAATCAGGGTATATGTGCAGAATAGAAATGTGGTGAACTACTCTGAGCCTCTGAACGCTTTTGCTTGCAAATGACTCTAGTAGAAATAACTGGATACAATAATTACAACAATACAACAATTCACACCATCCATTGCAGCACCAAATAAAAAATTAAAAAGTAATATATCAAATTATATGAACATAGTGTGATGTGCATTGAGGGCATAATCCATTCATTTCAATTAGGGAAGAATGTTTTATTATCTCTAATGGGGATTAAAGTGAATTATGTTGAAAGTAGATCTTGCTTATTTTTGTGTTATAGCTTTCCATCATAAAAGAAAATATGAGAAAAAAAAAATGTTAGAGGAGATCAAAAACTGTTGAGTGGAAGGAGATAAAGAAATCAAAAGCAAAACAAGGACAAGTGTTCAAGGAGGAAGACATTAACCAGGTCAAAAGCTATGCAATAGGAGAATAGAAAGATGGTATCTGATTAAGAGAATGAGATTATGCTTTTACGATGAAAAAGCTGTAATACTACTTGTAAGATGAAGAACCAGGTGGAAACAAGCTCAGTGAATAACATGACAGGATATTGGGACAGGGAAGTTCTTCTCATTACTAGAATAAGAGGAAACTTACACGGAGAATGAACCTGAGTGCTGGAAGTGGAAAAAGACAAAGTTTTCAGAAGATCGAAAAAGGCCTATCATAACATATTGGAGAGGGTCCAAAGGAGGGCCAGGAAGATGATCAAAGGGCTGGATAACTTGCCCTATGAGGAAAGACTTAAGGAGTTAAGGTTTTTCTCCCTGGAGAAGGCACAGGGGAGATCTCATCACAGTATTCCAGTACTTAAAGAGAGGCTACACAGGGGATGAAGGCTCTTTCTTCACAAGGTGCCACATGGAGAAGACAAGGGACAATGGATACCGGTTGTACCAGGAGAGGTTTCATCTTGATATAACAAAGAAAATTTTTACATTGAGAATAATCGTTCACTAAAACAACCTCCCCAGGGATGTGATAGAGTCCCATCACTGGAGGTCTTCAAGATGCAATTGGACAGAGTGCTAGATAATCTTACCTAGGCTTCCTTTCCCACAAAAGGTTGGATCAGGTGATTTTTCAATGTCTCTTCCAACCTGGGCTGTTCTATAACTCTATGAACACCTTTACTAGAATTTACTGACTTTACCACAGTGCAGGTCCTCTGCACCATTCAGGTGCTCAACTGTGTAAACAGATTCCAGAGTCACCTATGCCATCAGATTCAACAGGCAGTAACTTGAATACTTTGATGGAGATCGGAGGAAGGAGTTAAAAACATAAGAATTGGTAACTGAAGCTTTCTCTTGGTTCCCTCCATTGTCTTATGAAACCATTCTGACCAGCACTGAATTTCCTTTTTAGATTGTGGGCAAGACTGCACAGCTAGTGCACACTAGCAGTGGTTTTCACTGCAAGGTGCCAACCACTGGAATAGCCTGTAAGTGAACACAAGGAGCAGCAGTAAAATCTTTCTAAGCAAGCTCATACAAAAGTGTCATCTTCATTATTCAATCTCAAAAAAAGACACTGGCAACACTGAAATAGCTGGTTTTATAAACTTGAGATTTAGAGATGAGCTACCTTTATTTGAATGCAGTAATTGCATAGTATCTATAAAGAGCTTTTTTTTATATATAATTTTACCAAAATGCATAGTCCATATTTTTCTTACATGCTGTTATGGAAAGATGGCATGTAGCTTTTCTATTAGTCAAACATAACTTTGCAGAATAGAACATTGTTAGCAATTAAAAATGGTGATTAGAAAAGACTACAGGGAAGGATTTTAGAATATTTTAATATGTGGCCTCTCTGTGGTACGTATTTTTATACTTTATTTTAAAGTTCTCAAGTAATAGAAAAATCATACAAAGGTAATACAAATAATGTAAAATCCACTACGTGCAGTTCTATTTTAACTCGGCAATTCACACCAAATTCTTTCACCCCACTAAGAATGAATTCAGGAAAATAAATATCCAAGGAGGAATATGGATTTAATTGTTATTGCTGTTACATTGCTAAAATAAAACAGCTGTGATCACACACTCAGATAAAGCCATTGTTCAACAAATATTTTTATTAAACATCTCTGCAGTGAAGATGAGTCCGGCTCCCCAAGAGCAGAGCAGACTGCTTCCTGGACCACCCATTGCTCCCTAGGTAAAACAATTCATCCAGCTGCCGGGGGGTGGGGGGGAACTCAATCAGACACACTGGACACTATGGCAGTTATGGAGCAACTCATGTTTGCTCACTGACATATTAAACTATAACAACTGTATTTTAACATTCAAGCCAAACAGATCGCAATCTTTTTTTCAAATCATTAATTTGACCACTACCTAATGACAGCAATGGTGTTTCTTAAATGGCACCTTCCCAAAAATAACAATATGACCTGTGTAGCCCACAGAAGAGAAGTCTCAGAAAACTAAGGTCAGCTGATTACAGCAGGCGACGGGGGAAAAGCAGGCGCATAGGAAGGTCAGAGTTACAACAGGAGCAGCCAGAAAAATAAATTGGCCACGGTTGTACAGCAAATAAACTGTGTGTCAGAGCTGTGAATAAAATCCAGAAGTCCTGAATCCTTGTCTTGCTGCTCCATTGCCCCAGTTCTAACCAGATGCTCTCGCAAAATGACTTTCTAACATAGACAGTCCAGGAGACTGAAAGATTTTTGCTATCTACAAAATAAATGTAGCAAAAGGTACATAGAGGTTTCCTTCACACAGTCACTCCACCATTTATATTATGGCCAGAAAGACTTTGTTAATAAATACTGCACATTTCCACTAGGTCAGCAATCAGAATGTCTGAGTTTGCAGAATTTGTCAACCGTCTGTTTAAGAACTGATGTCAAGAATTATTAAAACTGAGTCACTGTTTACAAGGGTGTTTCCTTCAAGTTCTGTCATCAGTCAGTCTGTGTTTGCTAGATGTTGGGGGTATTAGAGGAGATGTAAAAGCAGAAGACATTTTCAAGTACAATATTTATAAATATCCAATACTGGTGAAGACTTACATCACTTTTCTGTTTCAGTAAAATAATTAAAATCTCATATTCAGACCAGAGAGAAAATAGCCAAGGAAAGTCTGAAGGTCCATACTCATGGAATTTTCTATGTAAAACAGATACATAATCTGCAGAAGCAGATATGATAAAGACTTAAAATTGTGAAATTGTTTCTAATTTCTAATTGTAAACATGCAGTTTACCACCGGGATGTGCACTGTGGCTTTTCCAAACAGCTTTTTAGCAAACCAATTAAGCAGCTGGTCTCATCTAAGACTTAAAAGTGCCAAACATAAAACAGATTTAGGATGGGCTCCAAATTACTGAAGTTGAGCCATTTCAAAGTGTATTAATCAGGTTTCCTAATAACACATCAGTCACTGAACACAAGTGCTCAGCTTTAATTTAAGGCTTTATCAGCCACTTGGAACATGGAGCCTATGGGTCAGATCTTTAGTGATGCAAATTAGAGCAGTTTTCCACAATTATGCAAGTTCAGAACTGGTTTAAATATTTAAGATGCCTATTTTAAATTACCTGATTGTAATTGTATTTCAGTGAGATATCTGTATACTTATTAATTGAACACAGAGTTTCTTAGCGTAGAAAGTCTGCTTCATAAAATGCAGGTTTTTCTTCCCCTTTGGCAAGTATTGACTTCCATGGTAGAGGCTTCCCTCTAGTGGACACTTTCTCTGATGTTTTATTTGGAAGGTTGTAACAATTTAATGGAACAGTTGTACAATACACCCAATGTCATGTATTTGCTTTCTGATTTAAAATAATTAAAAGGAAACACCTGACAGGACTTAATTAGTGCCTACACAACGCCTATACAATTTCTTGAGGACCTTTAAAATTATTGCAACAGTCTCAAGACCAGTTACTTCAACCTGTAGTACAATGTAAAACTGTTTAACAAACTCAGGTACGTAAACAGGTATGTAAACAGCAAAATCATATTCTGAAAAAACTATTGATTCAGTAGTTCAGGGACGAGATACAAGGACGAGAGCTGTATTGACTGGCTTCTGTTTTACCCAGCTATCAGTGCTGATCTAATTAATCTCCAGTCTGTTTGTATGGGCTACACTTACTGGCTCTTCCAGTATCCTGTTATTTAGAGAAGGGCAATAGATTGACAAAAACATCTATCGCACCAGTAACTTTCACAATGCAAATCTCAGCCCACCAGTAACTGAGACCACTAACACAATTATTGGATTCTCAAGCACTTGCCAGGTGAAAGTGGTCTGTGGTTACTAGTACGGTTCTATGGAATTTACTGAGAATTCTAAATTCATTTAAAACAACATGATATAGGAAGTAGTTTTCTGAGTTTCAGATAGAGTAAGCAGAGGCTTCTTGAACTAGCTTAAAGTTTAATCAAAGTGTACATTTTTCCCAATACTAAACTTCTCTATTCCAAGCCTCCCAGAGTTTCAAATATCTACCATTTTTCCCCACATGGGCAGCTGACCCAACTATTTCTCATGAATTCTTTCATAAACTTTTGGAGGTCACATGGCAGTCTGTCTGACATTTTCCATCTATGATGATTTTAGTATAATACACTTATTTTCCCAGTTTAATTAAAGGAATTTCATTCCAGCTGAACAGATATTCACATCTCAAAGCAATGTCACAAGTCTCTTCTGTTGTCAGTTTCTCTAAGGAGAAACCAATACTTGTTAAGAAAATTTAATAATAACATAACCATATAATACATGCATATATATGCATGACCCCTTTTGAATGAAATTCTTCTGCTCTTTCTAAGCATGGACTCTAGACAAAAACACTTGACTCAATTAATGACTTCAGGGATTTATAAAAGTAATTTACATAACAGAAGTGTTCTTCTAATGGACAGAACCAAAGCATACATATTACACTTGAGAATATTTAAGGTGGCCTGTTCAGAGAGAAGGCTGCCTAGTATGTGGGATCTGCAGTCAAGGTTTCCCTATACAGAGATTAAGCATGCAAAAAAAATGACATAATGTCAAGAAGAACAGAGGATTTTTAAAAAAAGGACTAAATTAGGTGCTACGAATCATACCAGGCATGCACACAATATTTATTTCTTCAGTGTAATTTGAGTAACTGTGCTCAGTTAGACTGCTGGAAATTGTAAACTGAGAGAGTGCCAATAATTAGCCCCTTCATTTGAAGGAGGATTAAAACAAGTAGTCTCAACCATACTGTTGATTTCAGCAAAACTACACTAAACTCTGTTTAAATTTGGAAAACTACAGAAGAATCAAAAAATGTGAAATCTATACAGGCCTTTTTTTATCAGAAATAATTAGAAAAAAAAAATTATTTAAATCTTAGAACTAGTCACATGAAAGCTGTAGGCGTGACACATGGTCAATCGGTATGAGCAGTATTGCAGCACTCAGTGGTCACTCATGACATCATCATCTCAGGGCTCTCCAGAGCACCAACATCATTTCAGAACAGATAAGTTACACTGAGTTGAAAAGCTCAGGAGAGAGGAAACATACAAAGCAGACTGGGAGTTCCCTCCTTTTCTTTCTATTGCTTTATCCACAGGCACTTAAAAAGGCAATGTATGTTTGCATGAGTTCCTCCACAGTGCTGCTCTTCAACTTCATTTTGGCACCTGAGAATGAGGAAGGGAGAGTATTTCTGCTTAAACAACAGCCATCACTGTTCATATGTGTGGGTTTTGTTAGTGTTTCCTTTCAAAGGAGGATTTTCTTGAGGAAATTCTCCAGCTTTTTGAACACAAGTTACTACCAAGTGGAAAGGAGAGACCTACACTAGGACTTAGAAAAGCAAGACTTTTCACAATATAGGGAGCTCACATATGTAAGGCAGGGGATTCACAGCAGGAAGGTATTGCTAACTGCATAAAATAGGGGCCAAGTAGCCCCAAGGCATTAATTGTTCCCAAATTGTACAACTATTTAACATATCACTGAAAGTTGTAGATATGCCCATTAATCCACTTGGAAGAGCATTTCAGCATTATCCCAGTGTTATTGACCATGATCAGAAAAGCACCTCTAAGATTACAAAGAAACAAGAAAAATCTTTCATTATTGTCCACTCTCCCCAAGAAAATACTAAACTAGTTGAATAAATAAAATTTACCCAGTCTAGTAAGAACATTCTGTAACATACTGTATGCAAGCTGGCTTTAGCTCATTTTGTTAGTACGATTAATTTTTAGAAATCTAAGAGTTCCATGTTAATCCCAGATAATAGTACAGTTTGGTACATTAAAATAATCAGATTACAGTGAATAGCAATGCAATTTGATTTTAAAAGATGTGGAGCATGCTACTGGAACTATCATCCCCTTATTCTATGAAAGGGTGACTTGGAAGAATGTCAGACAGGGTTCACCATGTCTCAACAACTGCAGACCTCTGCTTCAAGTAATCTTTAAAAATATGGCTTTTTCTATTCAAATACAGATTTCTGACAGCAAGTTAGAACAAGAATTTAAAAAAAACGTGAACTTTACCACAACAATGAATGTACAAATATTGCATAAGAAACTGGTATGTAAAATTACCCCCTACACACATACCACTGAATTACCATCTGCTACAACCAAACACCTGATTTGTGTTTTCAGTTTTAAAAACCCACTACCCTACCTGGTCCTTCCCACTGATTTGATTTATGTGCTTCCTTTTTTGCATCTCCCTCGTTCCCCGTATCTTTACCCTGATTGGTTGCAGCACGGCTAATGCCTATATTATTTCTGGTTAATCTGATTAAGTAAGAAACTGGGACTGTGATGTCAGTGCATTAGTAGACGGAAGTAATGTTTCCTGTAGGAAAGGTGGCAGTTTTGACCTTTTAGAAGCAGGTCATGATCTGACTGTGAGATGAAAACAGAGCAAGACAAACTGTAGTGATAATATCAACTCATTCTTTGATAGCATAGTTCAAAGTAAGATTATGGCTCATGGACTGCAGGTAAGAAAGCATAATACATTTACATTGCTTATTTGATTGAAGGGAGCTTTGGGTGTGGGGGAGAGGTTAGCTTTGGCAAAAATAGTAGAACATTAGAAATACTGACCAATGAAAGGCCTTGTTTCTTACATTTACTCAGGAGAAAAACTGGCTTTCAGAACAGAGGCATTTTAGTAGATGCAATATTTTTACAAACTTATGAAATTATTTATTTGACTTTAATGTACCTTTATTCATATTAATTCACTGTGTTGATGAAATAATACTTATTTATTAATTTCTTTGTTGTATATAATTGCTGTAGTTCCCTTTGTTGTTTTTTTCCCCCCTTAAAATCAGAAACCTACATCAGTAAAGGAACAACAGATTAGACTGAATCAAAATTAAACAACTAATTCCTCAAGTTACAAGCTCATGATTTAAAATTTTAATTACTTTGTGTGATACTTTAGTAGACTGCTTGGATGGGATGCTGCTCTATTATTTAGGATGTATGACAATACAAATGCTTTTATGAGCCTGTAAGGTATATGCAGCATGTTGCTATGGTGATGTGGTGCTCAAACTGATGCAATCCTTAAAGTTCTGTTCATGAACCTTACAACAGACCTTAAAAAATGCTTCACAGATAGCAACAAACAAGATATTAATGTAGCAGACATTGTTTGCACAAAATAGTTCCGCTGAGAATAGTTTTTAACCAAATAAAAGGTACAAACTGCATTGTTGGAGTAGCTATAAGCAGTAATCACTATACACACCTGCACACTTCAAGATTAGCTTTACACAATAGTTGCGTTGACATGAACAAAGCTCATCCCTCACTTGAGCTGAATCAGTTGTGATGCCTCTGATCCAATGCAGCAGGAAGCTAAACTCATTGGCAACAAGGCTGAACTTTAACTCGCTGTGCAGATGAAAGCCCAAATTATAACTGCAAAAGCAGACTGTAAGGCTGGAGTCCATTAAATATGGCAATCAGTATCATGACTGGGCAAAAGAAAAACTGTTCAAGTTGCAGGTATCATAGTCATTGCATTTAAGTTGCAGTTACGCAGAATGCAATAGAGATGGGGATCTTGCAGGAGGTGGAATGACACAACCACGAAACAAACATCCTACCCTACAGCATTTTTTAAACTGTTTATCATGTCAGTGACTATCCTTAAAGGTGTTCTTTCTGTACTCCAAATGAAAATGATGCTTATACGTTCCAGTAGTCTCAAATATTTTGTTTTATCTTTCACCAATGCTTCTAATTATGTCTTATTGTCACTGCTTCTTGCTGGCAGAATCCCATAGCCTGTAAGTGTATTCTGTTTGCCACTCACAGAGGCAGAAATTAGCCCATTTCAACTGGGTTAACATAATGCTCAAACAATAATAAGCAGTTCTCCACTGCATTAAAGCCTGCTCATAGATGCTCATAGACCCGAAATGAAAGACTCTCAAAACAAAGTTTTTTTGTTAGAGAGGAGACATGGCTTTATTCAGCACCAGATGTCATCTAGCCTCATACACTGATACCAGTGTAACTGCCAGTATCTCTTCAGATATTAATAAAGCATGAACAAACTTAATTTGAAAACAATCCTTCACCTGACTTCAGCCACAAAGAAAATAGTAACTAAACCAAGCAAAATAGTACTGCTGACACAAAACACCCTTGCAGTTGAGCACTGAGTCAGTCTCACTTGAAACATCAAGGCCTATCAGTTCTGAGTACTTGTAGAACAGGTTAGTTCAGCCAGGATGAGATTCTATATGCATTGCCTTGTACTACCCTAATCTGTTCTTTGAAATTCTTGTTAACACCTGTTTCTCTAGTTTTATCTTTAAATGAAGTGGGCTATTTGCAGCCAATTTAGAGTAAATGGCAGTAATTGGTTATCTCATTTTTGTGGCTGCTGTAAGTTTTCCAAGTAATAAACTGCTCCTGTTCCCTACAGTCCATTCTTCCTTTCTTCCTAAGCACTCATCTCTTCTATGCCAAAAAGGAGAATTAAAAACAATTCATCTGTCTAAAGAGTTTGCAGGTGTTAACTTGTTAGCCTTAGATTTTAATTTTTGGTTGTCTACCATATGAGCAAGCTACTGCCTACCCTATAAGGAGGGTTTTATTACTGTTTTGGGGTTTGCTATGAGTTGATGATTGAGAATTTCTCTTATAGTGACTAGAGTGAAGTAGTTATCTATCCATTCACATCTCAGACGAGTATACTAGCTCTGAATTATCAAACAGATTGAAGGTTCAAAAACTCTTGATTTTTTTTTATTTTTTTTTTTTTTACACGTTATTGGGGTGGTGTGTGGGTGTGGGGAGAATCTTTCTCTGTATTATCAGAGACTGGAAGGTTTTTACCTGTGTGTCTTTGTCTTCACCCTTAGAGCTATTTCCATTTGACTTGCAGGTAAGAGATGAAGAAACTGGCTATAACAAAAATCTGTTTTGCATTCCTAAGCATTATGAAGAAGATTTAGAAAGAGTCTTCATTCCTCATGGACTCATCCTGGACAGGTATGAGGGTAATCAACAAACAGTAGTGATAGTGACGTCAACGATCCATTTCCCTCCAAAAGGAAAGACTGATGCCCTACCCTACATAGCCCACGAGAAACATGGAAAACCTGCAGCTATAATATTTGTGTTCTGGAGTTTAATATAAGGAGTTTTATGGAGAGGACTCCCCTACAACCCCAGTTAAGTTTCCATGTTATCTCAAATATCTTTACACTTCCTTATCCTGCATTATTTAGATATATGGATTAAATCAACAGTATGTCAAGTAGAGTAGGCATCATTTCTGGAGCTGCAAATATAGAATCATAGAATGGTTTGGGTTGGAAGGGACCTCAAAGATCATCTAGTTCCTACCCCCCTGCCATGGCAGGGACACCTCCCACTAGATCAGGTTGCTCAAGGCTCCATCCAACCTGGCTTTGAACACTTCCAGCATCTGGCTGTAGCTAACTTTCCTATGTCTGAATGCGGTCGCAATTTGCTGGTTATAAAAACTTAACAGCAAGATCAGAATTTTAACTTGGACATTGCTTAATATTTGGACAAATAAATATGGTATGCAAAACACCTTAAAGGACTTGCCTTTTTTCCTTCCAGGACAGAACGTTTGGCTAGAGATATCATGCAAGATATGGGAAGCCATCACATTGTTGCACTCTGTGTCCTTAAAGGAGGCTATAAATTCTTTGCTGATTTGCTGGACCACATAAAAGCACTAAATCAAAATGGTGACAAATCTGTGCCTATTACTGTGGATTTTGTTGGAATAAAAAACTACTGTGTAAGCAACTTTCTTTTCCTTGGAAAACTGACTCTCCTCATAGATTGACGTTCTGAATAGTGGCATTTTTACATGAATACTCCACAAAAGTTGAGTTTATGCATATATCCTGTTCAAAGCAACTTATTTTATTATTACATACTGAAAAACAGCTGATTTACAAATCTGCCCCAACAATCACATGGATATTGTGTATGCACTAGAATGAACATGCAGAACACTTAACATAGGGTCAGGTGTCCAACATCCTCCTCTCCAGCCCAAAGCTTCCATACAGGTTCTATTCCACCTTTTCCATGGCACTCCTTGGTGGGAGGGAGTATGGAAAGGAACTTGTCATCAGAGATTTGCTATTGTCTCTCTGCATTGTATTTTTTATTCCTACAGATAATATGGGAGAGACCTGTTTTCATAATCTTTGTTGGGCAACAGGTATCTTTTGCCTGAACCAATCTTAGTTGGTCTGAGTCAACTACTGTAAAGCAATGACTTGTGATATCTATTTTTTTTTTCTGTTTTACCTTCTCTCTTTTAAGGCTAGAGCTCTGCACTGATCAAAATTTACCCCATGCTAAATACAGCAGTTTACAATATCCTATAATTTTTTTGTGGAATTCTAAAATGAATCTGTGATAACAAAATAGCTAAATGCAATAAGGTCTATCCATGAATATGGATGTACTCTTGTTCCATGCAAACATCTTCACTTTCTCCTCTTTCTCTCAGCTGCTTAAAAGCTGTTTTACTAATGGAGTGCTGTGTAAAGTTGCAAGCGTCATTTGATAGGCAAAAAGCAAGGGCAGTAAACTATCCATACACATACAAGATAATACTTTTGAGCATGTTTTAAGTGACTTCCCCCTCTTCTTTCTCCTTTTAGAATGATTCACCTACAGAAAAAATCAGCATCGTTGGAGAGGAACTGTCTACACTAAATGGGAAGGTATGAATTAGCATCTTCTGCTTTTAAGAGGAAATAATAGTTTTTGTGTATCTTCCAGGAAGTCCATCTTTATTAAGATTTTGATACTATAGATTTACAGCCACTTAACACTGTTTTAAAATGCCATGTTTTGAAACAGCAAGTAATTGCCACTAATCTCAGTGACAATTTAATGCAATCAGTACTGAATGCTTCTAAAGATCCTATTCCACTTTTTATCTGACAGCCCCCAGAAATGAACCATCTTAAACTGACTCATGTAGTATGGTTTTAGAATGCTATTGCTATACATAGAATAATATGTAGAACCTGACCTAAGTGGGTTTCTCACAATACTTTATGCTTCCATAAATATTTACAGAAAGACTCTTCAGAAAGCACTAAAGTAATGTAAGTAGTTAAGTGACAAGCTCCTTTGAAAATCAATTGCAACTTACTTGTAACTGAAGTTTGTACTGCAAACTTTTCCTGGCTGTATAATTCAGTGAATGTTGCCATGTAAATAAATATTTTTCTTTTCTTTCTCTACCTACACAATCTGTTCCAGAATGTGTTAGTAGTAGAGGTAAGTAAAGACGGAAGGGGGGCAGAGTTTTTTCCCCCCATTTTGCAACTTAATACCTATTGCATATAAAACAAAAATTATATTACTGTGTTGCCAGATTTGCTGACTGGTTTTTATGCTTTAAATTAATCCACAGACAATCTGGCTTTTCTTTCAGACTCAGATTATTTTTTTATCTCTTTCAGGACATTATTGAGACTGGTAGAACGATGAAAGCACTACTTTCAAAATTAAAAGACAACAAACCAAAGATGGTAAAAGTTGTAAGGTATAATAATATGGCCACTTATTAATATATTGTAACATGTAGATACAGCAAAAACATTTAGGTGAACAGTCAGTGTATGCTGGTGGGTGTTTGTTTGGTTTGAAGTCTGGGGGAAGAGGAAGTAAAAGCAGGAAGCAATCCTTATCCAGCTGGTGAAAAACTAAGTATCTATTAAACTGAGAAATCCACATATGCATTAGCACTTTCGTTGTTAAAATGAATAAAAAAGGTTTCCTGGCTTTTTTTGCATTGCCCATAAAGTCTGATGCATTCCCTGTTTCTTACCTCCTTATGTTTGAAGGAAATTCATTTCTTTCCATAGGTTTCCTAACACCTGCTCAGTTGCCTCAATACTAGAATGACAACACTCAGAATTTTTCTCAGTATCTTCAGTCATACAGGTTTTCAGAATCTAGGAGTTTGTCAGCACTTGCAAGATGATTTCAAGTGGCATTCTACATCTGCTTTTAGATGATCACTAATAGTAATTTTTTGGGAATATCCCTGTCTCTGTCAAGTAATTATGCTGCTTTGAAAAAACAATTCTTGTTTGATCTATCAGTTATGCTCCTCCTAATGACTGTCCAGGACATTCTCAGTTTCTTCAGAAGTGCACAGGAAAAGCAAGAATGGATATGACTTTGGAAGAAATCATAGTGGCATTGCACAGCTTGTCCTCTTCTCCCTCTTTCCCTGCTAAAATCTTTACATGCCACTTGAACTTGCCTACTTGTTTGTGCTATTCTAGTTTCGTGATGCATTGTTACACGAAAAGATAATGATTTGGGACACAGAATTGAAGAGAACTAAACTTAAAACAGTTGAGACATTTGGACCTTCAGAATGAACGTAGATTAGAGGCTTCACTTCTTCCTCAATTATAAGGCTGAACACTACTTTCTGTTACAATAATCTCATTGTTTTAATGTAACTGCATGATTGTAGAAGCTTATGGGGATGAGTGGGACAAGTGAAGTATACAGCTTAGAAAAAGACGTATTTCAAAAACCATAACCTCTGCTCTGCCTTGCAGCCTGCTTGTTAAAAGGACACATCAAAGTCCAGGTTACAGACCAGACTGTAAGTACTGTGTTTTTTCTGGTTGTCCAAAATACAATCTCGTAATTTCACTTCATGCAGGAAGACTGAAAACTGCCATGTAAGTTTCAGGGAGGCCAAGAGAAACAGGGAGAAAATACATTAAAACTTGTCAACTGACAACCAACTATCCCATGCTGAAACCTCATGACCACCTTCTTTTTTTCTATTTCCCGGTTGGTCTGACTGCAGGTTTGGCCATTTGTTACCAGATACCAGAAAGAGAATCAAACCTTAACTTCGCATTGTTAGGCTTTGACCCTAAAAGTCATTTGTTTTGACTCTGCATTAAACTTACCTTGTTTTCAAACTGAAGATCCCCACTGTGTTGCAGTACATCTACTTTTACACAAGTAAAATCTCAATCCTTGTCTCCCTCTCCCAAGACTATCTCATAAGTAGGTTTAAAGTAATTATTTTGTTCTTAAAATACATTCGCTTAACATTTTAATTGCTTTACTAACCAATGGGGATGGTACAGTGTCTAACCTCTGTCATCGATTTACAGCTCTAATTCTTAAAGAAGCACGCTAAGTACCTTGAAAGCAAGATGATGTATTTAAGTATTACTCTTACGAAGTTGATACAGGTGTTGAATACAAACTGTATACTTAAAAGCTATTTACACCACCCGAGTATACAAATAATTTTATTTTATTACAGATATAGGCTTTGAAATTCCAGATAAATTTGTGGTTGGATATGCTCTTGATTATAATGAATACTTCAGAGATCTAAATGTAAGTATATACATGTATGCCTTGACTGTTAGATGATATATAACTGCTACCACAGGTAACCAGCAAGAATATTAGCTTATACTAGGAGCTTCTCAACAATTAACAAAACTTCAAATCTGACTATAAGCTTCCATTAAAAGGGCAAAAACTTTATTGATGTGCCATAATTCAATGTAAATAAGAACTTTTTTCTGCCTTACCTTTTAATGAATCTACTTCACAAGTCTCATGGCCCAGCCATGCCATGCAGTATTCTGAATCCTCCAGGATGACTGGCAGCATACGATCTGCTGGCCCCATCTGAAATAAAGCAACTTGTAATTTGGCTTTGATTTCACATTTGTCTGTCTTAGTGAAATCCTATGTTGCTCTTTTCAAGCCAAGTCTTTAAGATGGCTGCCCAGACTGTGTGAAGGTTTTTCCTACACTGGATAACACGTCCATCAAGATGTTTTTTCCTTTGTTCTATTACAGTGTCCTTACACTGCCCTGAGTAGGAGACTTTGAAAGAGCCTAACTGATAGAAAGAGCTGTTTTGTTTTGGTTTTTTTCCCCCCTCCATAGTTTTCAAAAGCACTTTCTTAAATCTAGTTTAGTGGAAAAGCTTTTCCCATGAAAATCTTATTAAAAAGACAAACTAGTTCTGTTGAAGACACATAATGGATCTATGCTATTGCAAAACAACATGAAGAAGGATACAACAATTAAACAAACATGACCTTTTCAGAATATACAAATCTGTAAATTACAGTTGAGCCTGGAAGCAATATTAACATCTCAATTTTACTGCAAGTAGTAACCTTGCAATCAAACTCACAGAGATTACTGTTCTGGTGTGTTTCCTTACAATGTAAGGAATATGACTGAAAATCATTCTTGCATTTTCTTTGAAGGTAAAGATTTACTGAAGTTGTACTAACTGTTTTGTTTGTTTTGGTTTTGTGTTTTGTTTTTTTTTTAGCACATCTGCATTCTGAAAGAGAATGCCAAAGAGAAATATAGGATCTGATCACACCAGTCTTCTGGAACAACAGTTCAGTGGCAGTACAGTTGTGTGGATGAATAAGTAATCTACTAATTGTGCTCTTCACTGAAGAACTACACCACTTTCTAAAGATGCTACTCTATATACTTTTCCTATATTTATCATGTAAGAGAGCTTAGAATGAGTTCTGTTCAAGTTTCACCGAAACCTGAACACTGGCCATAAAATGGATACTGTATTCCACTGGAATCACAGGGGACACAGCCAGGGCATGTATATATGTATGTAATCATGTTTGGGTTCCAATTTACTGTATGAAGTAACATTGTGTGATTGTATATAAACTGGTTATTTTTACATGTGAGCTTGTGTGTAAATATTTACACACGTACTTTATGTAACAAATAGGCTGAATAGACACTTCACTAAGTCAATTGTACAAGGTGCATGTACAACACGTTTGCTTCTTTAGCTTAATACAATGGTGGGAAAAAAGAACTAGACATTAAGGTAACTACACTGAGATTAGTTCTTATATATTCCATGTAATTTGGGGTGTTGCGTCTTGTTTTCTGAAGGAAGGGACTGGATATGGATTGTACCTTTGTGGGGTTACTTGCAATGCAGTTATCACTGATAACTAGCTGTTAAGACTGATAAACCATTATAGCAGGAAATTACTTCTGCGAGTTGTTGTGTCCCTAATGAGAACTGGAAGTTAAATTTTACTGCCCAGAAACTCCTAAAGTCTCTGACACCTCACAGTTTCCTACCTGCACTGAATGATTAAATAAGCCCTCAGGCCTTTCCCCCCTGTGTTTAAGGGGGGAAAGGAGGAAAATTAAGAGTCTGTACAAACAGACCCCTTACCTAAATCAACAGCAGGGCTCACCCTGGAGCCCAGTGCCGCCCGCTCGCTGCCGCCGCCCTCGCCCCTCTGAGGGGAAAACCACTCCCTGGCGTTCTCTTTTTTTCTCCAGCTGCAGCAAGGGCTGTCTGTCAGCTAACACCACCCTTCTCCGGGTAAATGCAGCCCTAGGAAGCTGTTGCCGAGCGCGCCTGGACCTGGACAGGGACCCCACTGGCCTCGACGGCGGCTCCACGCTCAGCCCTCCCCTCAGCGCCAGCCCCTGGGGCGCGTGACACCCGCCCGGGAGCGGGAACGCCGCGCGCCGCCGCCTCGTGAGGGCCCGCCCCCTCGCGTCTCCTAGCCCGCCGCCAATCAGAAGGCGGAGCTCGGCGATCTCGCGTGTTGATTGGACGGGCTGCCCGTCGGTCACAGGGGAGTGCGGGGTGGGGCGGCAGGCGGTGGGTAAGGGCGAAGTCCACTCTCGGGCCGGGGGTGCTAAGGATGGCGGCTGCGGAGCGGGACGCAGAGCTGGAAAGGTAGCGGTCGTCCCTGGCTCGCTCTCCACTGCCCGTGGGTGCTGCCCCGCCCGCTGTCGTGTTCCCCTCGCGCTGCGGGGAAAGCCCGGAAGGGAGGCAGCAGTGAGGAGAGACCTTCCAGGGCCTTGCGGGAGGGGAGGGCGGTGTCAGCAGCGCCCCTTGGCGGCAGGGGGGCTGCTGGTACGCGTTCGGTTCAGCTCTGAGGAAAAAAAAAACCCTTCCCCGTCACGGCGCTGCTTTCTGTTTGTTTCTAGGAGTATCAAAGAGAAAGCCCGGCTCCGCTTGCGGCAGTTCGATGTGGGGGACAGGTTCTCCCGCCTGCCGCTGCCCAAAGCCGCTGTGCTCCTGCCGCTGGTGGTGAGGCAGGGGGAGCTGCACCTGCTGCTCACTGTCAGGTCCATGCAGGTAGGTGAGCCCTCCCGGGGCAGCGGGGAGATGGCTGGCAGGGCAGCAGCCGTGTTCTGTCCCGGGGTCTGCGCAGCCCCGTCCGTACCGCCCGTCCTGGGCCTGCTGTCGGACTCAGGCCAGGAGCGTGCCAGAGCTTACAAGCAGGTGTTTTACACACCGGTGGTTCTAGTGTTTACACGCCACAATAATGCCCGATACCCAGAAACCTGTGACAGGAAAAGATTTCCAGATCAAAAAAGAAAATTTTGATTGTTTACTATGACTTCAGTAATAAATCTGACGATGCAGTGCAGCTTTTACTACTGTGACTTACAATCGGCATTTAGTATCATTTAGTATATGAAAGGCAACAACCCAGGTCCCCCAGAACTCTTCTACCAGCATTTTGTTTTCTTTTCCAACTCGTTTTCCACACACACCCCGATCAATTGCCTATATTCAGAGATTATTTACTTGTCTGTTTTTCTGTTGCTGAAAAAAGGAAGTTTTTTGGAGTCTTGCTTAAGAATTTTAAGACCCTGATAATTCGTTACTTAGCTGGTGAACCTACTGTAAATGGGCTTTTTACTGATCTTTGATGCACAAGCCTATTA
This sequence comes from Podargus strigoides, assembly GCA_028020825.1. Taxonomy (NCBI): domain Eukaryota; kingdom Metazoa; phylum Chordata; class Aves; order Caprimulgiformes; family Podargidae; genus Podargus; species Podargus strigoides. Next base: position 16,036,137 of record CM051630.1, read on the forward strand.
CTATAATGTACTTAAAGGTACATTATTTAAACATATATTTCAGAAGTTCTTACTCTTACCTTGAGTATTTTAATCTCACTATTCAAGTTGCCTTTCTAGATTCATTTGTCAGTTTCTTATGCAAGCAAGATGATGAAAAAATGTAAATTTTGAAGTATTAAAGCAGAATGCATAGTATGAATTACACAATACAAGTGATATGTGTATTTCTGATAGTGAGGATTTATGGATTAGTTGGGTATAGGCCCAAATTTTTCATGTTCAGCTGTTGATAAGGCCAATTTCTTCTGATCTGCAGAAACCTCTTAACCACTATTTCCAGTTTCTTTGGCGGGAAAGATAAACATAAAGTGATTCTGCAATATAAACAAGTGTGGATCCAAATGTAAAACTTGTTACATTTAGCAGTATTACTCTTTTAAATTCTAGCTGAGGAGATCACCGGGGGAAGTGTGTTTTCCAGGAGGGAAAAGTGAAGCAGTTGATAAAGATGAAATTGATACTGCTCTCCGAGAAGCTAAAGAAGAAGTGGGACTCCAGCCAGAGAAGGTGGAAGTCATCTGTAGGCTTGTGCCTGGAATTGATAAAGTAAGCAATAAACTGAGTAAGTCAGCATATCATTAGAAAATAGGCTTGTTTTATTTTCTTTTGTAAGGTTGGTAATGACCTTTTCAAACCTGTGACTGTAAGTAACCACTGCTGCTTAAAGTGCACAGCCTGTGTTGCTAGCAGAGCGAAGGGAAGAGATTCTTGCTCTGTGTTTAGTATTTCTGGTGTACCATCTGCAGTTATGGACGCACTGGAGTACCAGAAGGACAGTGCTAAACTGGTAAGAGTTTAGCAAAGAGCCACAAAGATAGTGAGGGAGAGCACAGGGAGTATGAGGAGAGGCTGAGAGAAGTGGGTTTGCTCAGGCTGAAGAGGAGAAAGCTATCGGGGAATCTAGTTGTTCTCTTCAAGTACCTCCTGGGTGGTTATAGAGAAGACAATACCCGACTCTTAAGACAATGGGCACAAGCAGCAACAAATGAAATCTTGATGAGATGCAAGGAAAATGCTCTTTACCATGAGGCTGGCCAAACACTGGAACAGATTTTCCTGACAGGCTGTGTCATCTCCATCCTTGGAGACAGGCAGAACTCATCCAGACAAGTCCCTCAGCAGCCTGATATAACCTCAAAACATTTTTTATTCAATATGCTGCTGAAAGCAGAGTTAATTTAGACGGAAAGGAACCTCTGGAGGTTATGTGGACTGTGATTCTGTATGGAACTCTACTAAGGAGACTTCTCTTCTGGAGGTGTCTTTGGAGTGTAAGTCACTGTAAATTAACAGGCTGCCAATTTCCCTAACAATATTCAGTGTTACATAGCATCCATTTTCCCACAGTACAAAGACATTACTGTTTCAAAAGACTTTATTCTTGTTCTTCAGGTAACAGTTTGTTTCTCTTTATTAATATGCCTACTGTTTGGTTTGGTTTTGTATCTATTAACCACTTACTGTTAGCAATATCCTCCCCCCATTACAAAACAAAAGAACTAGTTTTAAAACTGTATTGCAAAAGGCTTTATTTAGCTTCTTAAACTATACTTTCTGTATGGGTAACATTAAAGCAACATAGTTCAGAGGCTACATGTAAAAAGGATGAATTTAGCTTTGATAACTCTTTGCAGTGTTTTCTAGCAAATTGCCTCAGTCAACAGAAATGAGGATGTGGTTTTGGACCACAAAAATTTTACCTGTTGGATTCTACTTTATGTTCTCTGTATGTACATTCCAAGGGATTCTAACTTGAATGGAGTCTCTCCAGACTTGCATCAAATATCACAGATGTTGAGTTTTGGTGTGACTGCTTTCTCTTGAACAGTGATGCTTCGTTGGTACAAATAAATAAAATTAGCAACATATCTTAAAGAATTTTGGTGTCATCTTTATGCAAGCTACTATTTCAGTAGATTTTTGCCTTGCTATGGAAGAAGAGATTGTATTCAAAATAAAAATGTCTATAAATGAGCAGTTGCAAAAAGTGTATATATTTTATAGCTAAATATACTTTTATTGTATTTCTGTATCTATAGGAGAATATTTCTGTGTCCTAGGAAAATTCCGGTATCCTAGGAAAATAGATACAGAGATATGATAAAACATAGGTGATTTGGAAAATTTGAGTTAAAATCAGAACTTACCAAAGTAAATAAGGAAGACTTGTGCAAGAGCATGCATGTTTTTTATTTCTGTAGCAGATTGATAAACTTCTTAAATTGCTACGATTATACCGGGCGACCAGAATATTAGTCAAATCACGTTTAACAAATACAAAAAAAAAATAAAATTTATTTAAATGTATTTAAAATACAGATATCTTGCCATTAGAGGGATTAAATTGTGTTACAGTTAAGAATGTTTCATAGGTTTCTTGTAGTCATTTTGTAAAAAACATCTGAAATGTTTTTAAAATAAAGAACATTGTTTTACTTGGTACAGAGTTAGTGATTGGATCTGTTTGTTTTGGTTTGTTTTTTTCCTTTTAGATGAATCATTTGGTCATACCAGTTGTAGGATTTATAGAGGATACATTCCATGCCACTCCTAATCCAGATGAAGTGAGCGATGTTTTTGTTGTGCCATTGGAGTACTTTGTCAAGCCATTAAATTACAAGACCTTGCCTTATAAAACCCCGTCTGGTTACTCAGGTCGTTTGCACTGCTTTACATATGATGACCAAGAACATAAAATGTCATTCAAGATATGGGGACTTACTGCACACTTTGCTGTATTTCTTGCTCTTGTGATTTTTGGAAAGAGACCTACCTTTGAAGTTGATTATGATCTTGACAACTTAATTTCATCCTCTGAGACCAACTTCCAGAATTTATATGCATCCTTATATGAAAGAAAGAAGAGTAATCTGTAACAAACTGGTCTGGCAATTAATTTATATTGAAGGAGGAAAAAGGGGGTTGTTTGTTGCCTTTGTACCTGTTATTTGATTTTCACACTTGAATTTCTTCTAAAGTGGGAACTTATTACAATTTATTTTTAAATAATATATTTAAGTTGACAAGCCCTAACTAGATTCATATAATTTTTAATCTGTTTTAGAGTTGCCAAAAGCACACAGTATTTTTGATAGACTTTATATACAGTTTTGGAAGATCTCTTTCAGTGTCTGCCTTTGTTTTGTGTTATCTAAGACACTTCCTGTAGTTTGTCTTCTGTATAATGAGATACTACTATTTTATCTAGTGTTTGTCTGTTTGAATTAGAATGTGAAGACTTTTGGGGGTCTGTCTCTTTCTTACTGTGTGGCATACTACATGTGGGCAACATATGCATACAGTCTTGTGTGGTATCTTTAAGCACTTACAAAATGCACAATAAAAATAAAAAATCTGGCAAGTGCTTTCACAATCTCACTTTCTTTTAGTTGGGCTTGTGTGGAGGGAAGAGGGAGGTTTAATGAGTATTATTACTCTTGCTCAATTTAATGTTTCTCCCAAGAAAATTCTGTAGGCTATGGAAAAAGTAAGCCAGCAACAGCACTGAACTTTGTTCCTCAGCATCTTGTTAGCATCACTTAGCTCCTAGAGGGAGGCATCTTAAGGAAAGAAGAGTTGAGCATTCATGAGGACTAAAGTGCTTATCTATAGTTGAACCTTTACCAGTCACTCTGGTGATGTCAGATACATGCTGTTCTTTGTGCTGTGAATCCTCATTTCCTCCTTGCTGGTGACCTAGCAGCTTATTCATAGAGGTCATGATCTTATTGCCAAATGGTCAAGTTCTTGGAAGCACAATTGACTTAGGCTGGATTTGAGATGTAGTTTGCAAGTAAACAAGTTACCAGTCCTTAAACAGGTGATCTCTGTGTAACAAATGTGGGTTGAAAGCATTCAGTGTCTCAGAATCTTGTGCCCTAGATGGAGAAAAACACTGTTATTCTCCTGGGTGTTTGCACTTGGTGCTCCCTCCCTCTGTTTACTAACAGATGCAAGTGTGATAAAACAGATGTTGGCAATTCCTATGAACTGTGCTGTAACTGAGCAGAATTTTTACATAAGGCAGTTTTTGTAGTATACTTGAAGTTGGCCATGACCAGCAAAATGCATCCTTTTTACAAATAAATGTTTCCCAAGTATGGCTTGAATAGCTAATTATGATTAGGAAACCTAATTCTGAGATTTTTTTTTTTTTTTTTTTTTAGCTTCTTGTAATTGCATCTATACCATTGTTCAGCTGCTGTGCTAGGACAGCAGCACTGAGTCACTGGAATACCAGCTTGTGTTTCGTTGGTACCTGCAGCATGACCTTTTACTGAAGGTATTTTCCTGGCATTTTTGTTGCTTGCCAGAATCTTCAGCGAACCTTCCTACCTCATTTCTACCCCCTATGAAATACATGATAATCAGTGAAAATCAATCCTGGTCACAGCATTCCAGTTAACCATTTACTTGGGCTGGATAAGACAAGATTACTTCTCAGCTCCTTTTTATATATTCCATTGTGATTGCTGTTTGTGAAGCAGCATGGCAATATTGACTCATACTCCACTTCTTCCACTAAAGTTGCCTCATCCTGATCTTAAAATGCTGCCAATTGTTCCTGTATTTGTATTGATTGCATTCTGTATTTGAACAGTTGCTTATTCATACCAAATGCAGCACTTTGCATTTGTCCATGTTGAATTACATCCTGATTTTTTTCAAAACAAATTGTAAGGATCTACTGCTGTGGTTTTCAGCAATTTCCATTTTGCTCTTATCCTTGAGTTTAATGAATACATTTACAATTTAGAGTAAGCACACTGAGAACAGGCCTCTGCAAAATCCCAGTTAGTAATTGCCACTTTGACGATGAACTACTGTGTGTGGTTTTCTAACCACCTGTGTAGCATCCTACTATCAGTTTCATGTAGACCAACCCTTCTTAGGTTGCACACAGGAACATTAGGCAGGGCTATATCCAAACCTTGAGGATTTATCATTCTCCCTATACACCTACCCTGTTGCCTGCCCCACAGAGGAAGTAAACACATTTGTCAAAACCAGTTCATGGAAAAAAGACAACAGTTGCTACATATGTCCTTGTTAATTAAAGTACTTACATGAAGGTGACTTGTTCTGACGTCTTCCCAGGAACTGGAACAATTTGTATGAGTTCTCCAGTTCTCTCATAGGGCACTGTTTGCTTTTTCCCAGCCTCTGTTGGGGAAGAGGATGATAAAGTTCCTCAAGTTTCAGAGATAATTGCTAATAATGTTGAGATTGGTTCTTGTGAGAATGGCTGTCGCACTGGGACGTTACAAAAGATTCGGCCAGCTTGAACATTTTAGCATATCTAAATACTATCAAACCTTTCATATTCCTGCATTAGCTCTTTTGGCGCCTGTGTTAATTGTATTTGATATCAGTTGGCTTTTTAAATCAAAAGAAAAAAAGACAAAATTTGTTTTTAGCTAGGATGAAATCCTTGGAGAAGCAGCAGGCACATTTATGAAGAACAACTTTATTTTTCATTATGAAACACTTGTGGAATTGTGAAAACATTTTTAGAAGCTTAACTTTAAACTCTTCATGGTATTATTTGTATCCTCAGTGGTTTCTCCCAATGCTAATGTATGCAGGAAAAGTACCTAATTAAAATAAGAACATTGTTAATTAAAATAGAGCAAAGCAATTAGACCTTTGATTAGTAAACACAACAGGTACCAAGAGACATAATTATTAACTTAACTACCCTCCTCTGTCCCAGCAGACTTCTTTCTTCATCTCTTGACCAGATCTGGCACAGAAAAAGTACAAATTGTACGAATTCAAACCTCAGTTTGGTTTTATTTCTCTTTCTTTAAACATTATTGTGTGGAACTCTAAGGACAACAAAAACAGTTACAGCTGTTGCTCCTTTTAGAAAATGCAAATGTTGTTGATTTTTGAATCAAATCAACCCTTTGAACTAGTTGAAAAATAAAACTTACAGAGGTCCAACCAAAAGTCCTTGAGTGACTTGAAGTAAAAGCACTGGGGCTTCATGCTTCACATTATGCATCCCACATAGTTTTACTGACTTTAGTTATGAAATTTGGGAAGTACGTTCTTGACTCAAAAGACTCGTTCTTTATTTAGATATCCATCAGGGATCTGAGTGCCCCAAAAACTCCTTTAAGCACAAAAAGAAAAGGAAATTCAAGTGCCTGTTCCTCAAACTGCAATTCTCCAAGTCCTGCATTTACTACTGGGAAATTGTTTCCTTGGGCAGTCTTTGGATATAATTCTTCCACAGTTCTTGAGGCAGAAACCAGAACATGACTCCCTCTGACCTAGGCAGCCCTCCTACCAATCCATGTCATGGTTGTAGTCTCTTTCCTACCTTCAAGAGGTGAGGAGTGGAGGGTGCCCCAAGCAGGGATGGTGAAGCCTGGTGAAACAGGCATTCAGGATAGTACCAGTGAAGAAAGAGAGAACTGAAAGTGTGTATCCCTCACCCCCCCTATAGAAGTGCTACTTAATGTACTAAAGGGAAGCTGCAGCTGCTCTGCACCTCATGTATTTAAAGGAGAGTGTGACTGTGCCTTGTTTCTGTGAGAACAAACTCTGGGGAGATGAATCTTTTTCCCAGGCCTTGTGCTGCAGGGAGGCTGTGTAACCTTACAAGAGAGATCTAGCAAATGTGCTGTTCAGAGGATTTCCTACTGGAAAATGCTGTATCGTGCCCTTGAACTAGTTCACAGCCTAGGACAGTTAGCTCTCCCTGGTATTGTATATAAAAGTTTAAGCATCTAAAACAAGCCCTGTTTGTTGTTCAGTGGGCCACGTGCTTTACAGTTTCACCCTGCAGTGTTATAGTCCCTCAGTTCCTTTTCAGGTCCATCTTTCAAGTCATGTAACAAAGCACTTACCTACACCTGGGTGTCCCAGTGTTCTCTCTTACTGGTCCTGTTATACCTGAGTATTATTAAACCAGATTTGTATCTATTTCAAATGTGGTGATTTTAAAGGACTCCTTTACTTTGAATTATTGATTGCAAATGCATTTATGCCTTGGTTGTTTTCAGTATGGTATGTTAATATAGCTTCCAACCTGAAAAGGTGGTTTATATGTATATATTTGCTCACTGCACTTTTACTTACAAAAAGTCACCAAGGCCTTTGCTCAGTTGAAAACAGGTATTAAATATACATTTCAGATTACATTCTCTAGCTGTGGGATAAGTCATGCCAGCATGACAGTAAAATGAGTGCAAAGGCTTGTATCAGAACAAGAAAATGACTGATATATGGTATAAAATTAACTAAAAATAAGTGGCATACAGTTTAATGTGAGTTGTTAGTCATTCTTTTAGTTAATGTGCAGTGATTCAGCATTTAACATTTCTATACTTTTGAGTGCTCAAATAATCAGGCATTTGGTATTTAATGTTTATGTGAATATTTAACATTTACACATATTTGCTATGTAAATTGTTAACAATTATAACCATATAAAAAAGAGAATTATTTTTAAAAGGATATAGTATATATACTAGTTTACAGCACTTCTGTGTGGGGAAAAAACATATATATAATGTTCATTTTATTTCAAGAAGTTCAGTGTATGCTGCTCAATTAAAATGCATAGCTGGAGTTCATGCAGGGTTAAGGCAGCTATAGTTAGATGAGAATGTAAATACTCAAGAAAGGAGATTATTTATATTCAGCCTATGCCAAAATCATATATATAAAATAGAAAATGTGGAGGTGTTTTTGTGTTTCAAGAAAAACCTCATGTGAGTGCTTACATGTCAATATGTATGTGAAGTACCTACTTTTTTTTTTAGTAGGTTGCCATGGCAATGCAGTTTTGACAACAGTACATGTTAAACCATCTCCAGTTTAAAGAAAAACAGTTCTAGTAAAAGGAGTCATTAGGTAATGCCTCTGTCCCTCTAACCTTATCTCTTCCCAAAACGTCATCTAAGAAATAAGACAGAAAAAGGGAATCACACTTGTTTCTGATTCCTTGCAGAAGATACAGTTCTGTAGCCAGAATGCTCACTTTTAGTGTATGGGATTCTGAATTTCAACATAAATTTCTTTATGCTTCATGATGTTAATTGAACTTACTATACTGTAGGGTTGCCTGTTACTTAGTACTTCAAATTCAGGGTTCAAAATGAAAAGTACGTGTGCTAGGAAGGGAAACATCCAAGTAATAATGAAACATTAATGAAGAATAATCATCTTGTTTGTTGGAATGTGCTGCAGGGGAAAGATTGTTCACTGCCTTTCTATAGACTCATTATTTTGGGCACATTTACCTCTTCTCATCCTGAATTCTGTAATCCTTTAGACTGTCCACTCATGACCATTTACTGACCCATGTCTGTCTTGATCTCCACTCTATGATAAAGCGTATTTGGACATATGTTGTATTAAAGACACACCCCTCCAGTTCATCCTGCAGCTGCTGCAGTGCTGGACCGCTAGCACAGCTGCTTTAAAATATTTGCATAGCTGTTCTTAATGAAGTGCTGGTATCCCCTTTTATGCCTATAGTAAAATCCAGAACTGCTGGCAACAAACAGGAATTGTTCTTCAGAGGAAAGCTAAATTTGTCTTTGAGCCCTGTGGTAGATCATAATGCTCCTCCAGAGCCCCGGTAAGAGTCAGATATCCAGGTGCTGAAATGAGCATTAATAATTCCAGGCAAAGAGCTCAGTGTATATTTGAAGGATTAAGGACACAGTGATGTAACTCTGTATTCAGACGAATTTGTATAAAGAAATGAACACCTATAGAAAAGGGGCTGACAAACAGGACATTTAAATACTGTTTATTTTATTCTCTGTTTTAGAGAAGACTGATGAAACTATTTTATTTTTCTAATAATTTAATTGCTGCAGATCTGCAGTTGGCATAAATCACAATAATTTAATTGACCGTAGCACAGTCATGCCAAAGTACATGCTCTGAGGCTTTAGTTTATACTGCATACCTACATTAACTGATAATGTACATTATCTCAATTGTATTTTATCTTGTATCTTGCAATTCATTATTTTATTTCTTAACATGTGCATAACAGGTGTTATCAATGGTTCTATTTCATAAATCGGTGCTTTTAAAGAAGCCTAAGTTTGTTTAGAATGTATTGTTAGTTGTTCTTAGAATATTAGGGTGTAATTCTCAATCTAAGAGCAACATGTTTTTAGATCATCTACAGTACTGATTCGCAGATATTTATGGGAAACAAACTGAATAACATGGGAGTGCTATAGTTCATTGCCAGGTTTCATTGCTAAAAATGGAAGTCATTCAGAATGCGTTAGTGTGGGTTTCAGCTAGTAGCTATTAAAATTAGAAATGCAGTAACTGATGAATTAATAACAGATGTAAAGGAAGGTCCACCAATGCTTGGAAAACTGGGAATACTATTAACAAAAAGAAAGTTGATGTTACACACCTGGCATCAAATTGTTTACTTGAGGAAAAGAAAAAAGGTGTGTGCAGAGGATGGAGCACATTCTCTACAGAAAAGGGCTAGAAGGCAGCTGGTCTGACTGAGAGCTTTGTATCTGTGAGAGCCTGATAACCTGGACAGAGCTCTAGGCAGCTGGAAAAAAAAAAAGACTTAGAAAAAAATGAGATGATTTGGATGTAAGAGCACAAGAGTTCTGTGATTAAGAAACAGAATCTATCTGGTGAGGGAAAACAGCAAGGGGCTGCTCTAGCAGGGGCTATGGTTAGATCTCCTTTCCAGTGAGGGGAAAAGACCAAAGAATTAGAAAGGTGCCTAATGTCAAGGAAGTGATGTGTGTCTGGAGAAAAGCAGGGATGAGCAGCCAGCATCTCAGCATACCGCCACAAGAGGGTGCCACCTCCCAGGTGCTTCAGAGAAGCCTGGTTCAGCCTCCAGGCAGCAGCTTGTTAGAACTACCTCGGGCTGGCTGTTGTGTTCTGTGGGGCCGCTAGGTACAGGGATATCCAAACAAGATGGTTTATAGCTATTTAGAATGGGACTATATTCGTATATCTCCTCAGCATCACACAATTAACCACATGTAACTTTCTGTGTGGCACCCGTTACGACATCTGGGATGATAGGTTTACTAAATAATTCTCCTGGAATTTGTTCTAATGTGCTAGAATAATGATATTCTTCCAGTTCATTCAGACTGACTGTACATCAATGGCTGAGCAACGTGAAGATATACTATAACCCTGGATTCATGCTTTCCTTCAAGACTGAATGAACAGCAGATCTCAAATATCCCTAGCCTGCCTTGTGTTCACTCTTACTAGTCCATTATATATTTAGCAAAGCCATGCAGATTGATAATTGCTTTTCTTAAGCCCTAAAAATGAACAAAAAAGAGCACTCTGCTAGAAAAAGTATTTCTCTCAAGTGAATGAAAAATCTCTTTAGTCTGAGAACTGTCTTCCAAATATATTTCTGTTATTTAAAACTGTAACACTGATTTTAGTAGAATTTGCTGGGGTATTTACTCTAGCTTTGACTAAAGATAACTGATTATCACACTAATTTACATACTACATAAAACATTGCCCTGAATTTAAGAGCATCAGTCACAGTACATGGTCCAGTAAAACTTCATTGAATAGCATTGTTAGATTCTTCCCAGATGGAGATACATCCTTGGGTTTTAACTGTCAGTAAGGAAGCTCTTGACATCCTCCAAGTTGCCTCTTTTATATCTGAACTGGTTATTCACAGATATCCAAGCTGAAAAGCTTTTTTTTTTTTTACTAGTTTTTTACCAGTTTTTGTTGTGAGTGTAACAGGAAGAAAAAGAAGTGAATTGAGAAATCAAAGAGAAAAGCAGGGAAGGATGAGGATGATGAATATGAATTAAAAGACGGGAAAAAAGTTTCTTAGTTGCTTGAATTATTGATCCTATTTATTAACACCTGCATCTGTGTCCAGATGCCCTGCTTAAGATACATGTCTGTCTGTCAAACAAAAACACAGGAAAACTTCCTGCTCTTGAAGCTTGCTCATTAAGAAACAGTAACTTCAGAACTTGTCTGGCATCAGAGGAGTTCCTCAGCTACATCTACAGAGGCAGAAAAGCAGCTGTGTACATTCTGTTGGCCACTTTGCACTTGGCAACTGCGCAGCCTGCAGCCTGATTTATGTAAATATTAAATATTTCATTTACTTATTAAACATTAAGGCTTATTAAGCAGGACAGGCAGATGGTTCACAATTTTGTGTGGTGGGCAGTCATATGGCTCCTGGAGATGTATTGCAGAGCTCAGGATATAAAGACATTTCAGGCACATTAAAGCACTGTGAGTCAGATCTGCAGCTGGTGGAAATCAGTGCAGTTGCAGAGATACTGATGATTCGTCTACTGTGTGGAATTGTCCATTAGAAAAGCAGGCATGGTAAATTCTAGCTTTATTCAGTGCAAAAAATGGGCTTTGTTCAAAATCTTGAAGAAGTTTTCCTTGCTTTCAATGAGACTGATCAGATAAATAGGACCAGAGCTCTTACTGAATTGGTAATCCTAATTTTCTCCCAGGTGCCTGTCAGCACAAGTCCTTTCACGCTAGCACAGTGTCTTTCAGCCATCAGGGACTCGGAGTCCTGGGTACCTTGCAAAGGCAGACAAAGCAGAGGAACACTCAATTCCCTCACACCAGCCTGGGCAGCAAAACTAATCCTTTTCACAATTTCTCATAACATTTCTGAAATGCTTCAGAATAATCGTCAGTTTTTTATTTCCAGTCTATATAATTAAGCCTTCTCTGGCCTGAATTCCTTCAATCTGGCACTTTCTATTGACTTTCAGGTGTATGTGCCTGAGAACAACTGGCTCTTGAATCCTTAGGCTTCAGGCTTTCACAGTAGTACAATGGGATGATGCACCTCAAAAACAGTCATAATATGTCTATTCTCCTACAGTGAGGGTTGTATCTGAAGTAAATGCTGACTTAGTTCATCCATCATTCTCTGCTTGGATCTGACAGCCCAGAAACGTGATACTGAAATGTGATCTTTTGAGAATACTCTACTTAAGCTTTAGGTGGGGTTTGGGGGATGATTTTTGCTAGGGTTTTGAGAAAGGAGTTGGCACTTATTCTCTACATGTTTTAAAAGCAGGAAACATATTAAAGGTAGAATTATTTCCTTTTCCTAATTTTTAAAAACTACAATCAAAGCAATGGCAGGTAAGCTCACAGAGCCAGCCTGTTTAAAACTTTACTAGTTGAATCACTAGGGACTTGAGTCAATAAAAAAATATCTATTTTTTAAAAAAATAGTGTTTAGTTTTAGGCATGAACTTATATCCCACTAGAAAAACACCAAAGGTAAGAATGACAAAAGTGGCTTAAATGCTTTCCTGAATGAGATCCTATATTATATTCTTTAAAATTTCCACTATCCTATCAGACTCAATATTGGATAAAATTCACCTCATTGTAAACTGTTTGGCACAGAATAACACGAAGCAGATAAGGGCCACTTAAGTCTCTTCTTAAAATTCAAATGTGGTTTCACTGAACTTCTTTTAGGATGAAAAATCAGTCTGGGCACTACTATGTAAGAAGGTTAAAATACTGATGATGGTGCTAACAGTTTAAGTCTATCAGGTGCTCTGTTAAGACTATGACATGTACCTTTATGCTTTGTTTTGTTATTTCTCGTCCATCTTCCTTCTGTTTTATGCGTTACCTGGGCTCCATTTATTGCTATTTTTAAGTTCCTCACAATAATATTTTCTGATAGATAAATATACAGTAGGTAAAAGATGGAACATGAAAATAGACACACTCAAATACAAAAAAAGCCAGTGGTGCTAGATGATTGCAAGTGGAGGTTACCTGTTCTTTATATTGCACTTAAGGTCTCAACCTGTAGGAACCTCAACAACTTTGATATAAGGAACCTCTCATTTTATCTGTTCTTTTCCTTGGTGATTTGTGTTTTGAGGGAGATACTGGAACAATTATTCCTTTGTGAAGCAACATTAAATTCCTTTTGTAGTGAACACAATTAAAACTTAGTTGTGTCCTGAGCATTCACTTAGATATGTCAGTTATTCCAGAGCCCGTAGATCTTTGGTGAGTGGAGCTATCTGAGCAATTTAAGTTGCTATGCTACCTATTTCTAAAAGAGCATGCATTACTAAAACTTGCTGATTTAAAGACAGCTTCAGGCTGGCAGTTATGTTTGATTGTGCTAGTTCTTTATGTAAAAACAGACTTTATTGGCAAGCAGGTAGTTTACTGTGTATTTATCCACAAGCTGTCCTTTTTCCCTTTAATTATAGTAGAACTAGATTCTGGAAAAGTGACCTTATCAGCCAGCCTCAAAGGGAGAATGGGGAAGAGTGGGAGGAAGAGGAAGATGACAACAACTTGACCTGGATTTCTGCACTGTCAGAAGCAGTTAAACTCCTGTAACGATCCCAGTTGAGGTGCTCAGGAGAAGTGAGCAGTACTGCATGGTACTCATTTCATCATTGCCTGGCTGGGAGGGGAGGAGAGGCAAAGGGATGTGGGACAGGTTCGTTTGCACATATACTCAACATGCTTTGTGCTGAGGTAAAGATGATGCAAAGGACATGAGCTGTTGCTGCATACAGATATGTTTATTTAGTTGAGTTGTCATGACAACTTCTTCATCTGAACTGCTACAGTGTATAGGTTGTCATTGGCACCTGATGACTCTCCATGAACCATTGTACTTTCCAACAAAATCAATAAACTCTGTTCAGTCTACTTAGAAGTAGTGTTAGTGAAAAAAAAAAAAAAGACTTACTTGTTAATAGTAGGTCACCACAGCATAATTTTAGTGAGTTCAGCTACAAGCTGGAAGCACTCTCCTGGCTAATCCTGAAGAGCTGGCATTTCATCTTCTAACCCACAAAATACAAAAGAATGGAGAGTTGTTCAGAACCTACAAAATAAGGCAATAAAGAATTGTAAGAGACTGATGATGCTCATAAGAGCCTCTGAGTATATAATGTAGATGACTGACTGCTCAATGTTAAATACACTGTAACCTGAAAGAAAGAGAGAACAGTTTAAATTTGAGTCAAGAAATAAAATACTATCATTTTTCACATGAAGTGGAGCTAGGAGTCATTGTAATAATGCTTATCAGTGAACCAAGTATTCACAGCTAGAAATCCACATTCCTTGGCACAACTGTCACATCTGCAGTTAGAATCCGGAGCTAGAGAGCATTCAAAAATGGGTGCTCGTGGGGATGCTTCTCTTGTTAAACTCAGAAGCAAAATGGTACAAGTTATGGCAGTGATTTTCACTTTAGAGTATCCTTGCCTTTGGGAGTGCACCTTACCGAGGTTCCTCCCCTTGAGTTTGAAATCTCAGTATTGACTGGTGGGAAAGTGTCTGGAAGGCAGAAGAGCTGCAGCATCAGGCCCAGTCCTGGCTAAAGGATACCTTTGTAACTGCAGAAAGGAGGAAAACACGTAACAGCAGGAATGCCACACCTTTGTTTGTCCTCAGCGTGGCACATGAGTGGATGTATTTTATGGAAGAGGGTCTGCAGTACCACCTGGGAAATGAAAAGGTTTGGGAAAGATATCATTGAGTGAAAAGTGAAAAAGTATGGAAACTGTTCCTCTAAGTTCTTGTTGTTGCATAGACGTTAATCTTCCTGAAGTTGACACTCAGGGGTGTTTTAAGCCCCAGCAGTTCCCTGGTGTGTCTCAGTGTGGCCACGTAAGCGGCTGGGCCAGCCCAGCTGAGGAGGCAACACCTCATGGCAGGTTGTGGGAATGAGCAGCGAGCAGCTGAACAAGGAGTAAGTGAGAATACCCTAAACTGCAGGAAACTTTGTCTTCCTGAGTTGCAACTTGATTTATATTTAGTTAGCTAGTTCCTGACAGCTCATCTTCCACAACTCTCTGTGGACTAATAACGTGCTCTTTTCCTACCCAGCTGTGAGGTACAATGTGTTGGGCTGGTTGAAAAAGAGGCTTACCTCAGAGATTGGGTGATCTGTGGATGTGCAAAATCCATTACAGCAGCTCAGATGATGGGAAGTAACTCAGCAAGGCATGATATCGATCACGGGCATAAATCAATCAGAAGAGGACTGGAAGTTGTGACTTAGGGGTTGTTCTAAGCTCTCTTACTGATTATCAGCATATGCATGCTGTGTAGGTTGTGATACAGGTGCCATGCACACACTGGATGCTGCATTACAAGATCTACTGCACCAGCACTTCCTTCTTAGATGGTGCAATTCAAAGGAGAGCGCAATGATACAGGGGAGTTACTATGAGAACACATCATGAAGCGTGTCCTGTAATCCTGTCAAGGAACATGCATGTTCAGGATGAGGATATGCTGCTCTTAGGCTGGACTGACCCTCTCAGAATGGCTTTTTACTGATGAAGGAATCTCCTGTTTTCCGTTCTGACAAAGAAACCCAGCTCCTGGCTGAGATGCTCGAGTAGAAAAATCAGACCCTGGGAGGAACCTATTCCTTCTGGGGCCATCTCTTGCACAGCAATACTGGATGATGGGGCTAATGTACTGTCACTGGTTTTGACACTGATATTTCCCAAATAAAGGCCCCTGAGTTTCCTCTTATTTTAATGATTAAAATTATCTCTTTCTCTTTTAACTTCAGTTGTTCCATTTCTGATGTTGCTCACCACCAGCCTGGGCTGTGATCACTGAAACTGTCCATCAGCATCTTTGCTAAAATTACTGGCAGTTCCCTCCAAAATTCGACAAGACTTGGCTCTGCATTTTTATCTGAGGAGGGCTTTGGTCACAAAATTCATGGCTGCCTGTTCATCCAGGAAGCTTGCTGATAGGTGTTCTGTTCAACTGTTTCTGTATAACGTTTGAAGTCTCCTGTAGAGGTCAGTCTTGGTAGCAGTGAAGCTGAAGCATCACTAAAGGAAGTGTTCTGTGTCCCTCACGGTACTCTCCCGCAGTATCTCAGACCACTGAACACTCATCCTGCTATTTAAAAGGTTTCTTGTCTGTATTAAAGGGATGTTTTATTTGGAAAGGGCATGCATTTTCAAAAGTAACTCAGGAACCTTTTTTGAACAGCTTCAGATGGATTTCTTTTTTGATGTGCATGCTTCCCGTGAAATGATACCAGATTCTTGTGCTTAGGTGTGTCCACAGGGCACTGCGTTCTCTCTTCATTCCCTCGTGTTCATAAGCATACTTCTCTCTCAAAATATAGCAAGTTCAACACCCGCCACCATCACCACCTTGTTAAATTTTATTGCAATGAAAAAAATCCTACGGTGTTGACTTTCTAGAGCACTGTTCATCTTTTCTGAACCTAACAAATAATTGTGGATAGGTTCTTGCTCCTCTTTTAACTTGATAGCCCAAGAGTAGCTTTATCTTTTCTAAACTGGAGAAACTAAACCCTTCAGTTAAATACTTGAAAGCAGTTTAAGGCCTCTTCCATCTTCCTACTCAGGAGGTGACTTCAAGGTGACTACAGGTCTGGCCTCTAGTTGGAAAAATTCCTTTCTTCAGTCTTTTGGGACTACACATGACTGACAATCCCACTGATTTCAAGGTCTCTGAGGAAACTTGGGTGACATTCAGCAGAAATAATTCTGATGCTGCAGCATAACTGAGATAGTATTGGTATTTGGATCTGATTTAGTAACCTAATCCTCCTTCTCCTCTACCTGAGGTTCCAGATACTAGTCAGCATCCCCATACCTACAGACAATGCTGGCTGCTTACTGACCATGAAAGGACATTGCTTAGCTTGTGGTTAAAACATCAGCAGTTTCTGTTTATTATTCTGTTTATTATTCTTATGCAACCAAAAAAAAAAAAAAAAAAGGAAGAGTTTTTCTATTTGTATAGTGTAAAAGTCTTATTTCCTTAGAAATTTCCTCTGTCCTGACTTCTCTCTCCTTATGTTAGCCCTTCCTGACTTCTATTTTTTAACTGTAGATGTAAACTGCATTTTGAATTATTTCTTTAAAGAGGATGGCAAATGCCAGCACTTGTGTAGTCCACCTTGTCCTGTGATTTCACAAAGTGACTCTTGGCTGCATTCCAAACTCTTGCCTAAAATGGTTTCCAATTTTAATTTAAATCATTTGATACATTGACCAGATAGACTTTAGATATAAATCTATCTCAAAGTGAGGGGGAATCAAACTGCACGCTCAGGAAGTAGTTGTGGCCCTTCCATTTTACCCTGAAAGAAAAAGATTTATCCAGACTGCCCAAATTTTCTTGCAGTTTTTCTTAGACTGGACAAAAGATCAAGCAAATGATTGTTTACATGGATATCTAATTGTGTTAGGTGAGGGAGATAGCTGGTATGATCTAAAGCTTCCACATAAAAGATAATTTTGTCAGGACTTCAAAGCCCTTTAGCAACATCTCAAAAAACCAGAATTTTCTGAAATGCACCAAAGTTCCAAATGTACTTATAAATTGTGGAATCTGAAGAATCACTTGTCTCAGCTGCAACTCTGAAGGTTTGCTATGCAAAGTTTACATTAATTTTGTCTCCAGAAATCACCTTTATCTAACATTCAGCTGATTATTTTTGAAAAGTACATTGGAAATAAACCAATATATCTTCAAAGCCCCTAATAAACAGACTGGCACAGTCAGTCCTCTTCTATATTAACACTGGTGTCAGCAAATGGGCCCCATTTCAGACTACAATACTTGTTTTTCAGTTATGTTCCAGTACTGTGACATGCAGCTACAGATGCAATAAATAAGTCATAAAACTAGAACATCTATTCTAGTGCTATTATAAATATTGGGTAGAGTGCTGTTACCAATAGTAAAGCTTACCTAAAATACTTCACTAGTATGCTTAACTGTAGTCTAAGGAACTACTTCTCTAGGTAGAAAAGACATTAAGATTTTCAGACCTGTTTCCTATTTTATCAGTTTCCCTGTTAAAATTACTATAAAAAGAAGACAGCTGTCTTCTTGGCTGTGTTGTGATGTGAGTTAACCTTGAGAGGCAGATAAGCCCCACATAGCTGCTCGCTTTCTCCCCTGCAGTAGGATGGGGGAGAGAATGGGAAGGGCAAAACTGAGAAAACTTGTGAGTTGAGATAAAGACAGATTAATAAGTGAAGCAAAGATTTGCATGCAAGCAAAGCAAAACAAGGAATTTATTCACTATTTCCCAGGCAGGCAGATGTTTAGCCATTCCGAGGAAAGCAGGACCTCAGCTGTAACCCCAAATGTTCCCCCTCCCT
Source organism: Podargus strigoides (assembly GCA_028020825.1). Classification (NCBI taxonomy): domain Eukaryota; kingdom Metazoa; phylum Chordata; class Aves; order Caprimulgiformes; family Podargidae; genus Podargus; species Podargus strigoides. Next base: position 16,054,340 of record CM051630.1, read on the forward strand.
CCTTCTTTCCCCCAGCTTTTATTGCTCAGCACAATGTCATATGGTATAGGATACCCCTTCCATCAGCTGGAAGCAGCTGTCCTGGCTGTTTCCCCTCCCCACTTCGTGTGCACCCCCAGCCTACCCACTGCTGGTGCACTGTGAGAAACAGAAGAGGCCTTGATGCTGTGCAATAGTTAAAACATTGGTGTGTTATCAGCACTGTTGTGGTCACAAATCCAAAACATATAGCATCATAGGAGCTGCTGTGAAGAAAATTTAACTCTATCCCAGCGAAAAACAGTACAGGTTCTAAAACCTGCCTGCAAACTCATGTATGTTTATTCTGTGAAAATACCTGTTTCTGCCAGCCCAAGTGAGACCTAACCTTGAAGTTTTGTAATGAACAGTTCCATTAGCATCTTAAGAGTGCTCAGAGTAAAACAATCTCCTAATAAGCTAGCATTTATGGGTTTTGTTATGGATATTTTTTTTTTCTCCAGAGGGAGAGTAGAAGAGAATACAGCAGCACACTCGGTTTATTAAAATCAATGAGTTAGAAAGCAGTAACTAGCTATGGAACTGAGGAAAAGAGACCATTAATAGACCATGATAAAACACTCCATATAAAATACAATTATGCTAAAGAGCATCCTGTTCCTTTACTCAAAAAGCCCATGACAGAGGGCACAACCAGTGTGGTACTGAAAGCTGCATCAAGGGTTTGTGACGGAAAAGGAGAGCTCTTTGTATTGTAAACCCTGCAGAAATTCTGTGCTTTGACAGAGCTCTCACAAGCACTGTAAATTAGTATGACACCTACACGTTTAAATTCAAGCTAGAAGCATTACTCCTTCCAGAGCAGCAACCTTTATGTTGCATTCTCTTGGACTGCAACTGCAGAAATACACAACACAGAGTTCAGCTTAGTAAACCTAAAAGCTCACTTTTGTTTCCTTGAGCAGATTCAGGAGCTAGCTCTGCTATATGTATAAATACTTAATAAGAAAAAAGCAAGTGCCACAAAAAGGTGAAATATCTTGGTAATTTCTAGAAGGTACCTTTGATCCAAAATCAATCATCTAATTAATTATTAGATGTAATGAGTCTGGAAGACAACATTCACAGACAGATGTTCCTGATGATGTTGTGCACCATATTGTAACAGTGGAGAACAACTGGATATAACCAGCATAATAACTGGATATAACCAGTATAACAACTGGATATGCTTTTCAAACTTATCCTCAGGAGTGGTTGAATTCTCATTCTTCTGTACACTTCAGCTCTGTTGTAAAGTTCAGAGACATTTTTTCACTAGCTTCTAACAAGTTACTCTGTATCCATAATTACTGAGACCAAATTAAGTCAAAATGCCAAGTGGGATTACTCTTTCTCAATGTCTGGAGTCACACAGAATGAATAAGGACATAAAGCATTGTGTGCATCCCCTGATACATAACAGCCCAGTTATTGAGCACAGTACTTTCAACAGGAGATTTAACATGGGCAATAGTTCTTTACTTATGCTACGAGTTATCTTAATGAACAAGGTATGAATAATGTCCTGAACCTGTGGGAATTCAGGCTGGCATTGTAATATCCTAAAAAACTCTACAGGTACTTAGTGCTTGTGCAGTACTACAAACTGCAAGCGTGCATTACTAGTTATTACTTATACGAGGTAAACACAATTCACCTCAGCTTTATGAAGACAGAAACAAGTCATGAAGAGTTGAAATGATGGAGTCAGGACAGTATAGCCAGTCTGCTTGTCTTGAGTGACACTTTTAAGCAATGACAGCACTAATGCACTCATCTCCTGTAACTCTGCTCATTGTGAGCAAATCCTTGGAGCTTTCAGAAAACACAACAGAAGTGTTAGAAAGTACAGACAGCAGGTGAAGATACTGAACAGTATTTTTTTCATTATGCCATGTATTCAGTTAGCCAAAAAGTGGACAGTATGGCTCTAAGATAAATATATAAATGAAGCTCTGTTAAAAGGGCTTATTTTGGTCTGTGCATGTTTATTGATGACTGTCATCACCATGATGTAAAGATTTCACAATCCATTTAAATTTTCTTAAATTGTATTATTTCTTGATCAACAATAATGTGATCCATTTATTTAATTTGTATTGCACCCATTGCTGAATTATCTGAGCACAATATCCGTGCCAGACAAATGGTAAAGTAATGAAGGAATATAACAACTGAGCAGTCAACAGGATAAGTCATATTGGCATATATTGGCCTCGCCAAATTCTGTCTGAATACTTTGATTTATTTTCCTCTCTAATTTAAAATGCAACACATTTTCATTACTTCTGATGATTCTGAGGAGCTTTAAACTGCTTCTGTCTACTGAAAGGAAACGTACAGTTCTTTTCAGTGACTATAAACAGAGAATTGCTTCCTTGTTTCTATGGTTCATGTGTAGGTCCACCAGTAAGGGAAAGCCCCTGGCTAAGATAAAGTAAAATAAAACTAATATCTCAATGTGAATTAACCTTAGGGAATAGAGGTCCCCTTTGTTATCCTATAGTCCTATACATTTGGAAATATCTTTGTTAATACATTCTATGGACAGATGGGGGGGGGAAAGGTCATCAAAACCATTTTCCCATTGATAAGAGCTGTTGTGGACTATAGGCTGTAACAACAGCTGAAATAGGCATTCTGAACATGCTCTCAAAACATAATACATAAGATACGTCTTCTGTCAAGAAATATGGACATTTTATAGCACACAAAGCTGTAGGGGGGAGATGTGGAATAAGATTGAAAGGTTACGAGAGTCCTGAGGATTTGTTTTCTTTGCCCGCACTAAACAGAATGTTATAACAGTAGATTGTTAAAAACCCAATGTCTTGGAACATAACATATTGAAAGCTTCCCTGTTTAGGCATTAGAACAGCCAGAACATCTATCAACATGATCTTACTAACGTTATTTGTAACTGTTAGAAAAATGCATCATTTAGCTTCAAAATATTTGTAATACTTTATTCTCTAAGACAAAATGTGATCTATGACCCGGAGAAAACTGCTGAGATAAAAAATTTGTTATTATCCATTCTAACTGAGCGTTTGGTTTTGCCATCTATGTGTTACTTCCTTTGAGCAAAGAGATTAGCCATTATTCAGGGTTTTAAATGTGGTTCCTGCTATGAAGGGAAACTGATACAATGACATCAAGTCCTTCTTGAACACAAATCTCATCCTTCTTCTTCCAAAAGAGCTGATACAAAGCCCATAATAGGTATCTAATATAGGATAGTTCTTTTTCACAAAGGTCCAAGGGTTGTTTGGTTTTCTTCATCTCTACACAGAATCAAACTTTTATCTAACTAATTTACTTTAATTTTTGGTTGACCTTCCATGTGGTCTGTGTTTCCAGTAACAACTTCTATCTCTTCAGCTATCTTACCCCCAAAGTGTGGTAATACTACAGTTAGATTTATCTTGAGTGGCTGCTCCCTCCGTGAAATTCTGGCGTGAACCCCCAGAACAGTATCTGTGAAGACGACTGTTTTGTCACATACAGTCACATACAGAGGTTCTTTTGCTGAATAAATGATTATGCTCTGAAAATAAAAGATTTGAATCAGGAAGAGATGTTGGCTGTGGCCAGCATTTAGCCACAAGTACACAGTTCTATTTTCCCTTCCTTTCTAGAAAGTATTCTTAAAAATCACTGTGGCAAAGAACAACAGCTGAATAGATTGACCAGCACATAAAGATGGTGATCAAAGAACTCTTAATTCCCTTTTGTTCAGGGTCTCACAGCATGTTCATTAATACCATCACCACTTGACTACACCCATCAAATTGAGTCCTATGTATCACCTTTACAGGTCTCACCTACCAGCCACTGAAGTCAATGGAAAGCCACCATTAGAATTCACTAAGCTTTTACTGAAGTCTTAAGTGACACGAATGGCCACCCCACAGCCTATATCTAGGGTGGTAAAACTTACAGTCAGCTGTCAGAATAAATCCTGGTTTACATCTGAGTGCAAGCTTCTGTACTGCAACATCTATTCTTAAAGAAGTGGTTATGAATTAAATTAAAATAATGGAATTGGGATCATGCAAAAATATCTGCTACTTGTTACCTCAGATGCTGCAACTGACGTTCTACCATAAGCAAGACATCATGTTTCTATAAAATGCCCATGTTTCAATCATTTTGACTTGCTAAATCACTTAGGATAAATTACTTCTGGTTCGAGACCAAGGAGGTATAGAGATGACTTTAAATCATTACAGATCGGGTCAATCAGAAAACTCCCAAGTCATCAACATAAAACAGGAGTACAGCAGCAGCCAAACCAGTGCAAAACAAACTCAGTCTAAAGGCTGAGATTCACTTCTTTGATGTTTCAGGCCTCTGGAGTGATGCGTGTGAGCTGCCCCACGGCCTCCTCATTATCCTGAGTGTCACTTAGTTGACATATGCTATCTGCTTTACTTTCCCCAGTCCCTCTGCACTTTACCATTCATTTGAGTTAGAACTGTAATAAGATGCCAGCTGAGTGAATCATTTGGAGTCAAATGCATGTTATTCTTTATTCGGCTGCTGCCCGCCTGCTCATGCATTCAGATGGCCAGATCTAAAGTGACAGAACTTTGTCTTTCCTACCACAGCACTGAATTAGCCACGTACAGGGAACAGGGAAGGGAATATTCATGGTATTGCCAGGGGAGCAAGGGAGGAGAAAAGCTCCCTGACCTTTTAAATGGTGAGATCTCTCCACGGGCTGTTACTTAGGATGCAGCGGATGGCATCACTTTAATACGTCACACAGAAAAATCTCGATGGTGTTAATGAGCTGGTTTTAAATCTTTGTCCAAAACATATCTTAAGGACAATGTAGGAGGGGTTGGAGGCATCAGACTTCACTTTTGATAAAATCTGTTTGAACTCCTTGAGATAATGCAGCTAGTGAAGCTTCCCTGTGGCTAGTACTCTTCCTTTGCTCCTAACATGTATTTGCTTACCGCTTCATTTATGACAGGCTTAGATGACAAACTCAGAAATGAGCTTTAAAAACCACTTTGTTTAACCCCCAAAGTTTTATGTACTAAATGGAAGTACAAAAACTCTCTCCACTATCTCACTTTGTTCACTGATGTGAATGGAAATGTTTTACCCCATTACTCGTTATAGCTAAGACGTTTCCAAGGTTTTTTTGCTGCCTCTAAATACAACACATCAAATAAATAGCCCAAGATGAGATCAATGCATGTTGTGAAATTAAGGAATATTGATGCACTCAGACCACAACAAATCCCCAGCCCAGAGAGACGGTGGTGCTAATCCCTACCGGGTGTCAGAAGGGTTCTGAAACGTCTCTAGATGACCTCAGGTGCTGCGGGGGGTTGATGGAAGAAGCGTGCCCACAAAGGGGTCTGCAGGAACGCTCGCGGTACACACAGCACGCTGCGATCAATTTTGAAACTCCATAACTACAGGTATCATTTGAGACGTGTGAGAAGTGGATTTATTCAGACTGAGGAGCCATCAACAAACCAATGCAGCATCTAATGCTGAGCTTAACAGGCAAAATCCAGACACCTGTGGAACCATAAGTAGCAGTCTCCCACAATCCACGTCCAGGTGTCACAGGTGAGGCTGCAGGCACCCCCCTCATTAACGCAGGGCTCAGTGGATGATGCCTGAGCCTCATTAGGGTCCTCAAATGAGGCCAGGCCCAGGAAGCTCCAGCTGGAGAAGGTCTTACGGCACACCCTGTGCTGGTGTTGAAGGGTTAGGCTGCCTGTAGAACTGAGCAACCATGGGCATCGGTCACCAGGAAAAGACCTGCTGTATAAAGGCTCAAACGTTCATTGCAGCAGTTTCAAGCTTGGGTCTCCTGCAAGTGTGCGTGTGTCAGTCGTGAGGTAACTGCGCACCCGTAGGGTGTTCCTGACGCGAACAATATTCACTTGTTGGCCTCAGACCAGCGCCAGGACGAGGAATGGGTGAGGAGTGACTTCGCACACCCAGTGCCCCAGTGGTGACCCACACCTGGGCACCTGAAGCGGAGGTTTAAGGCACGGAGAGGCCGCTCAGAGCTGGCCCCAGTGAGCACACCCACCCCGGGGGCTGCGGGCTGGGCCCGAGCCTCACATCAAAGTTACCGGGGGGGTTTCAGCCGTGCCTCGCAGGGCTGCGGGGGCACCCCAGTACCTGGGTGGGAGGAGGGCGAGCAGCAGGGCCGCGGCCAGGGTCTGCCTGCGGCTCCGGGCGCGCGGCCGCCGCCTGAGGGGAGCGCCCGCCAGGTGCGAGATTCGCCAGGGCGGCGGCCCCGGGCGCGCCCCTCACGACGCCCGCACCGCCCTCCGCTGGCTCCGGCGGCCGGGCAGGGCCCGGGGAGCGCGGGGCGGCGGATGGCGCTGCGCAGCTAGTCGGTGCATTGCGGCGGGCGGGGGGACCGTGCCGCGCCGCGCCCGCGGCCATTCCACACGGCGGCACCCAGTCTCGCATAGGAGCAGCCGGCGGGAGCCGCAGCCCCGCCATGGCCAAGGAGGGAGCGCAGCGAGCGGAGGAGACGGAGCAGATGATCGAGAAAGACGGCGGCAAGGAAGGCGCCGAGGGCAGCGCCGCCGGCAGCCTGCGGGCTGGGGACACGAAGGAGATGAGAGCCGTGGTGCTGTCCGCCTTCGGCGGACTCAACAAGCTGCGCGTGTCTAAGAAAGCCATGCCGGAGCCGCAGGAGGGGGAGCTGAAGATCCGCGTCAAAGCCTGGTCCAGTATTGCCCTCGCCCTCTCCCTGCGCGGGCGGCTGAGGGGCCGCAGCCCCGGGGGGCGGGCGGGAGCGGGGGGCAGAGCCGCCAGCGCGGGGCTTTCCTGGCGGCGAAGGGGGCCGGGGCGGCGGGTCTGAGCCCGGGGCGGGCGGCTGTTGCGCTCGCTTCCCCCACTTGTGGCTTCCCCCGCGGTGGGAGCCGAGAGCCGCGGCGGCTTTCCTGCCCCGCTGCCGCCGGGGGCACCGCGCGGGGAGCGCGGTCGGTGTGCTGTCAGCGCTGTGGCGGGGGGACAAGTGACCGGTGTTCAGGGTACCAGAAATGGGGAAGGAAACCTGGCCAGCTCTGTGCAGGGGGTGGTGGTGCTCTCCGAGCAGTGTGGGTGCCAGCCTGTGTGTGTGGCTCTGTCCCTTTCCCCTCCCGCTGTTCTCTGTCCCCTGGGGATCCCTCACTCCAGGCACTGTGATTTTCCTCTGGAGCTGAGGGCAGCTCACCAGTGTTTGATTCCTGTGCCTGGTGACAAGTGGCTCGCGATCGGGTACCATCCCAAAATGAGCTTTCCTAGAAGGCTAATTTCTTCTCCTCAGACGGCTGCAGCAGACTGCGCTTCCTCGAGAGCCGCTTCCCCATGCACACATTCCCTCTGGAAAGTGGCATTATTCATTTAAGTGAAAGAAACAGCGTTAGGATCTTATTGCACGGCTTGATGTGTACCAAAGACCGAATTAGTTTTGCCTGGGCAGGATTTTATCTGTTGTCCTCTTCCACTGGGTGAAAACATGGTGCCTCAGGAAGATAATTCCAAGGTGAAGGCCAAGTTGTTTATTTTAGAAGTAACTTGCATTGAAAATGATACTGGCATAAGGCAAGGAGCTTGTTTTGAAGGATGCATCCTGTGGATGTGCCTCAGACCTTGGAACAGCCCAGCAGGTTGATGTAGCTGGAGGTCGTGGCCTGTTCAGACACTGGGCTTTCCACCCTGTACTGATGGGGATCACAAGGTTTGTGACCCATCTGAGTATTTCCCCCCCTGCCCAGGTGCTGCCCACAAGAAATGGTGGTATCCATCAATCTGAATGAGTCTTAATAAATGAAGGGCTGAGCTTTTTTACATTCTCACTTGTTTGGTTTTTTTCCCCTCTACTAGTCACAGGGGGAAGTGCAAGAAATTCCGTGCAAAATATAAGAATACAATAATGGTAGCATAGCAGCTGCTGGGTAGCTCATTCTGCTGTCAAGTAGGGCTGTAATTCCATTTGAGAATAGGCTGTGTTGTTTTCTGTTGACTCAACAGCTGAAAAATATCCCTTAAAAGTTAACATGCAAAACTTAAAGCATGTGAGCTTGTGGGCATATTCCTTTAAACACCTGAGGGATTTATGGCACTCTCCAGTACCTGTATGAATTCTGCTTTCATCCAAGCAGTAGATATGTCTATCACATAGAGTAAGTTACCTGCAAAAGAACACTTGGCTGTAAAATAGAAATTTTCAGCTCTGCTACAAGTACAGTTCCTTGCAGGGTTGCATTATTGTTAGTGAGCTGTGTGAGTTGCGTGCTTGCTGTTTGACATCAGTAGACCAGCTCAACTGCTTCACAGTTACAGCCAGGTTGCACAATACCACGTGTGCTTTGGAAGCTTCCTTCCATGCCGGAGGAGCCTGTAGGCTCTGTAGTGTCTGCTTGTCATTCCTGGCTGGAAATGGCCATAGGGCTGAAATGTGATCAGGTCACCAAAGCGTGCTTCCAAACAAGGCAAAATCAATTTGTCAATCTTCTTGGCCTGAGTCTGTAAATACAGAATATTGGTCAGGTGATGATTGCCTTGCAGGCTAGTCAGGGAGACTGAGGAAAAGGCGTGTTGGCTTTGCCCAGTGTAGTGTGCACGTGTGAGCAAAGGCAGTGCTGAGCATGCTGAAGATGAGCTGCTCTGGTTAAGACGTATGGATGGCAAATAGTGCTTTTAGTTGAATCAGTTTTGCAGTTGACCATTATTATAGATAATGACTGTCTCGATCAACTTGTGGAGGAAAATAATCATTTATTTTAAAAATAGTATGTGAATGGATGAAAGATAGTGTATATCAGTAAAAAGTGCAAGTTCTATGTCGTCTCCACATTCACTGTGGGATGAAACCAGTTGAATCATAGGTGTACGCCAGTTAAGTCGTACGTATACGTTTTGTAGTGTGGTTCTATAAATGAAGGGGGTGGAGGGTCTGTTGCTATTAGCACAAAGACAGATGAATAATTCTTTTGAAGGTCTGGAATATCAATGATCCAATTGAAAATGTGTCAGCTGAGATGAGTCATGTGTTAGCCTCATTCAGTGACTAAGAAATGGAACAACCATCGATGTCCAAGCTGAGTCACAGCTTCTGCATATTTCCTGAAATAATTTTTGATTGATAATTACGGAGCGGTTGAAATCACTGTATTTGTTTGTATTGTAATCCACAGTCTGCAGAACACAAGTGTACATATTGTTTAAAAGATCAGACAAGTAGCTAGAACAAGCTGTAGCAGTATTTCAGATAGGATGTGTGAATAAGGAATGATGTTCTGCAGTTTAAAAAAAAAAAAAAAATTGTCAGGCAGTTTTCTGGCCAGGGGTAAGAGGAAGGATTTTAAGAATGTAAAACTCAGTGATCCTCTTATTTGCTCTGTTGTATTTCAGTAATTCATTTCAGTGGAGTCTTACAGTGAAATAAGAAAGACAGATCAAAAGCAGCACCTCTCCAAACCAAAGTGTGAAGGATGGTCTACGTGATTTGGTATTTTGCAATGGAAGGTATTGGGCATCCTTGAGTACACGGGACAGAGCAAGGAGATCCAAGCTGACCATTGTTGGTCTGATGGTGAAAGAAGTCTAGAATACAGCTTTCTATCTGCTGGACTTTCCAGACTTTAAAAAAAAAAAAAAAAAAAAAAAAAAAAATGCAGCAGAGCTAAACCACAAGTATGAAAATAATATTCAAGGTCTTCAGAATTGGTGTTAAGGCAGAGCATTGCAGACTTAGAAATTCATATTCAAAGATACTTCCATGTTTGATAAACTCTGCCTCCAGAGATAGTTCAGCCTATGCAGTCCACACCAATATCCCTGTTCTTTCACAGAACAGTTCTTGCAGAACCCCTGTGTCAATGTATTGGTCTTGGTAATTCCCTATCTTCATTTGTGACCAGCTCTTGGTTTAGGATTAAAAACACACGACTGCAAGAAATTGTGCACTTTTTGTCACTGGATCACTTCGCATTTACACTTCTCTCTCTGCATACGCCCTTACGTAAAAGTTCAGGAGTCACTTTCTCTGGCTGCACACCAGAACAGGCTATGCTGGTTTGTACTGATACAAGAAATAAATTGTGCTTATTCTCTAAAACCATCGCTCTCCATGGGACGTTTTCTTGTGTTGTTCTGTGTAGGTTGGTTCTTTTTCTGCTGTAAGTTGATTCTCAGTGAAGGACTTGATAAGGTGTGGTGGTCTTGCTGGAATGCAGAAAAGGTTAACTTTTTGTAAAATGTGCAGTGGAGAGATGTGTTCAGAAGATCATCACTGCAGTTAACGTACACAGTGGTTGCCACTACGTATGTTGTGCGTTTTTTTTTGCTTTGTGGTGTGGTTTTTTTGTTTCTGTTTTCTTGGGGGGGTTGTTTGTTTGTTTGGTTTTCCCCAAATGATGACTGCCTTGCAGGCATTTTGTTATTTGGAATTTCTCTTTCATTATCAACATTGCAGTGGTGAAGTAGGAGGTGGTCTTAGCCACTGGATAAGAAGTGGCCTTTCCAAAAGCATTTCAAAGTTCCCAACTTAACTGTGCCAAACCCCTTCTGATCTTCCATATGATTAATGTATGAGCTTTGTGTATGAGTGTGTTGGGGAGGGGGGTTTCTTTGTTTTTTTTTTTTATTTTTAATTTTTCTCCTGAGTTTGTCAATCAAGATTGTCAAAGTAATGTTTTTCAAAAATAATCTGTAATCCTCCTTTTACAGGGCTAAAAGTTGTGGGTTCAGGTTGCTCTTAGACCCTCCACCACAATTACAAATGTTTACATTAGATGGAATTTCCTTTTTTTCCCCCCCCCCAGTGACCTACATCTCATGAATGCTGTCTTGTCTTTGTGCTTATGCTGTGTGTCTACTCTGTCTTTTTGTTTGTTGGGTCTGTTCAATCTGTTTGTGTCTTGATTAGCATCTGACTAAAGCTCCATCTTAAAAATACTTGTGCAAATCAGTAATTTTATGTATCCAAGCAGTTGCTGCTGTCATATGCGTGAGTAGGACTGGCTGTGTGCATAATTTCATAGAGTTAGGGAGTTAGTATGCAGGAATTTGGGCTAACAATAAATACACAGCTGTGTTTTGGAACAATGGATTAATGCTGAAGTGTATTTTAGCTAGTTAGGAGTTTCAGAAGTTTTAACTATGTGTGACATTTGTGCCAGTAGTCAGTATCTGCACATAGTAGATAAACCAATCGAAAAGGGCACCATTTATGAGGCTGCCTAGAAAACCACAAAATTTTGCTTAATAAAATTGGATGGCACATAAAAGACAAAGCAAAGATGCTTCAAGATTTTTGCCAAACTGAGACTAGAGGGGAAGACCTATATTTTTTTTCTGAGCAGCAACCCTGAGGGCTCCAAAGACCTAAATAACCTCTGTAGAACTGCACACAAGTGATCCAGGAGGAGCAGTTTGAAAATAACAGCCTGTCTGATACTTAATAAGTTCATGTCAAAGCTTGGACTCCTGCCTGGGATGAACAGAAGATTCCTTCCTGGACTCACATTAGAGGTTAGGACACTTACATCAGGCTGCTCTTGTCCAAAAACATCTATGATGTCTGAGGTTTGGGTTTGTTGTTTTTTTTTTTTTCTTAAATTGAACTGAGTTGACTTGCCAGCTAGTAATGCATTCATAGAAATTGTAATGTTTCACTGTATTGAATTTTTAAATGGCCTTTGTGGATCTCTACATGTGACTCCTAACCAGCCTTGTAAGCTCTGTGGCTGGTGACAGGTGTGGTTGCCTTGTGTGTGTGTGCTCTTCTGCCCAAGGCCTGTACAGCACAGTGTAAAGTCAGCCTGTCCCACACATCAAGAGTGTGAATGTCTCGATGATCTTTTGAGGTCCCTTCCAATCCCTAACATACTGTGATTCTGTGAATGTCTGCTGGGTCCCTCTTCTGCTGTGGACTACAGATTTTTAATGCTGCCCTGAAGTTTTCTGACTTTCCTATCACTCAGGTCAAGTTCTACTCCTCTTCTTTGATCAATGGTAATAGCATTAATTTTACTTTTTTCCTGTGTTTTACAGTGGTTTGAACTTTATTGATTTGATGGTGCGACAGGGGAATATTGACAACCCTCCTAAGACGCCACTTGTTCCTGGGTTTGAATGTTCTGGAATTGTAGAAGCTCTTGGAGACAGCGTGAAAGGATTTGAGGTAATATTTTCTGTATTTTCATAGTAAGCCTAAATAGTCAGCAGTTCACTGAGTATATTGTCCCTCATCCCTTCTGCTCTGCCCATGACAGCAGCCTGCACCACCCTGTTGAGATTTGAAAGGGCAATTTTTCCTTGCTGCTTCCCAAGCATGAGAATGACCACTTGAGTTATTTTCTAAAGCCACCACTGTCATCTCCTTCAGATCTTTCCTGAAAAGTCTGTTATGCCACATGTTTATCCTGGTGGCTAAACAGGAACTGGAAAGCATGACCGATGTGCTTTAAGTAGAAGAAATTGAGTTAAGGTTCTTTTCTTGGCTATGTTTGCTAGCATTGTTGCTCTGTTCCTCGAAGCACACATGCTGCTGGTTCTAGTTCCAGCTTTTGATCTTGAGTTAAGGAGACCCCATGTACAATAAGCATTGCTTCATTCAACCATGTGCATTCATGAGACACAGGTAAAATTGGGACCCTGATTCTGGGTGTCTGACTTGTTCTGATCACTCAGGAAAAGGACTTATTGCATCTAACAGAATAGTGATAAATGATAAATAGTTAATGTATATAATAAAGCTTTCATAACTGTTTGGCATTATGTACTCTTCAGTATCACTTGTTACATACAAACAGCCTTCTCTCCTACCTCCTGTTCCGTTATTGATGTCAAACATCTCTGTTCCCTCCAATCTTGCGTGTTATTTCCTGAGTAGATAGAGTTAATGCACATCAATCCTGTTTTCATTTCAAAATTTTTTTATCTTAGCTGTTTGCAGAGTCAGCCATGTCATCATCTAGTACCCGTTTTATAGTTAAGCTCTGTATTGAAGAATGGAGTATATTTTGTGAAAGGAATATAGAAAGTCTCTGCTCTAGATCAGTATTCTCAGTTTCAAAGTTCTTGCTGTTTTTCAAGGGCCTCATGAGGCTACAGCATATGGTGCTTGTTTGAATAACATTGCACCTGACTGAATATACTGGGTCTCTTTCAAAGTTCTATCTTTGCTCTGACTGTAGAACATGTTTGTGCTCTGGTGTACTCCCTGAAAGTGAAGCAAGATGTGATATTTTATTTTTTACATATAATCTGCATAGCCATGGTGGTGTTTGAGTGATCTAGAAGAAGGGTTGACACTCTAAGTAACTTCTGTGCACAGCCCATCAACAGGAGAACATACCATGAGGAAGATTCAAGGTTGTTCTGTTGGTTTCTTTATGGATTTCTTGCACAGGATAGGAGTATACCAGATGCTTGTTGTCTCCTTGACATATGCTGTTACCACTGTCCATAGTGATGACAGGAATGGCAAAGATTGCACCCTACATCTTCTGACCTTCTTTCCTTTTGCAGGTCTCTTCCAGTTGAAGTCACATTAAGGTTGTGGGTGTTTCATGTTCTGGAAAAATGTGCCTTACTGGCCCTTATTCTGTGCTACCTGAGATATTGCCAGCCATTTATTGTCTTTGCTGTGATTGCATTATCATATGACAAATGACAATGTTGAATGACAGTGCATTTTGACAGCAATGTGTAAGAATGTATTTTATGTTGAGAGCCTTTTTTTAATGGAATGATGGTGTAATGCCTATTCCTTCTTTTTGGTAATCTTTTATGTTTGTTTGCAAGAATATAGGACATACTAACAGTCCTAGCAGACTTTAGATGCTTCTCTAACAGCAAAAGGGAACCACAGAGTGGTTACCAGTGAGGCATTGTTAATTTGAATGTGTTTTGCTAAAGGAGGAGGCATTTCCATGAAATTGGAATGACAGTTCTGTTTCAGCATCCTCATTCTAAAAGAGACAAACCCTTCAGAACTGTCAGCAGCACCTCAGCTTTTAGCAAACCTGCAATAGCCCAAAGCCAAAGTGATGACAAGTGCTTGGGAGACCAAAATGTGCTTGTGCTGTAAACATTTGCCTGAAGGTAAAAGTGTTGTGCTTTACTCCATTGCTGTGGAATATATTTGAAATAGTCCAAGAACAACCTGTAGTATTTCTAAAGCGTCAGTGGGTGTTAGTAGAATGTAAGATAGAGAATATCAGGCAGATAAGCAAAGGTGTTTTAGAGGGACAGCTGCTGTCAGTTTGAGTTAAAATGTGAAGTCCTGAAGTTTGATGCTATTCCTGCCTTGCACTGTGGCTCCATTGAAGAGCTCCTTTCATGGTTAAGGATGCTATTTTGGTGATTCTAGAAAGGCAAAGAGGTCTAAGACACGGTAAGAGATGCATAGGGGCTGCTGGGGACAAGCCATTATCAAGAGTTTGTGCCTGTGAAAATTTTAATATATCCTGGCCAAACATTTGCTCATTGTGACTCTTCCCACCAGCTGCAGCAGACGAGTTCCTATGTTTGTGAGTGTTGCTTTCCCAGTCTGGTGGTTCCCCTGCAGGAGCCCCAGAGCTCCAGTTGCCTTGTTATTCTTGCCCATCTGTGAGCAGTCACTATCTCCATTTTAAAATACTGAACCTGCAATGAAGGCTGTTATGCAAACATATGAAATTGATGTGCATGGACCTCTGAAAGGTTCCCAGGAGCAACCAAGTGTATCCAATATTAACATAAAAATCTCTTTCTCCATTGTGAAATACCCTTTCACTACTATATTTTTTCTAAAGAAAATTAGTAGAGAACTGTTGCTTTCAAAGGTAGTATTTCATTGTTCCTTTAAATCCTGTCAAATTCACTTTGTAGGCTTAGCAGTGTCTCAGAATCCAGAGATACATTTTTGATGCTTCAGGTGGTTTATTTGAAGTTACAGGATCAACTTCTCTGACACATAGCTGTAGGAATGACAGTCACGGAAATGTAACGGTAGAATCAGTTATTAACATTATAAAAATAGAGACTGGATACAGATGGTATTATCTTCTAAATGAGTGGTTTCCAAACCCTTTCATGTGCTCTATCTACCAGAGTACAAGGCCTCCTCCTCTTAATCCACAGAGAGGAAAAGTGGCTGTAAATTAGTGTGACGACTGAGAAAGCAAACTGCAAATTCTTAGGTGTAATTTTGTTTATTCCATATGTCTCATCAATATAATTATAATCTTTTTTTCTCTTTTTTTTTCTGTAAGCAAAGTTTCCTAGTTATTAGTAAGAATGGTGTTTTCATTGTTTGCAGCCTCATTTTATTGTTTAGGAGCTCTGCTAGCAAAAGATGTATTAAAGATGAGAGAAACAGTGCAGCAAAAAAGAAGCAGTGGCTTCAACTTTGTTTGGATATTTTTGTTAAATTCAACTTTTTAAATAAATAAAAAATGGTAAAAGCCCAAAGCTGACCAGCTTAACTGCTGTTCTGCCAAAGATGTGGAGCACTTTTATCTTCACAGTCGGTCAGTCACCCACAGCTCGACCAGGGGAGTTGCAGGTCTTACAAGTTGCTTTCTACAGTCTCAATTGCAGCCATATCCTCAATGTTGTTTTCTTCCTTGCTTGCAGATTGGAGACAGAGTCATGGCATTTGTAAACTACAATGCATGGGCTGAAGTAGTATGTACCCCAGTAGAATTTGTCTACAAGATCCCAGATGACATGAGTTTTTCTGAAGCTGCTGCGTTTCCCATGAACTTTGTAACTGCCTACATGATGCTCTTTGAAGTTGCTAACCTAAGAGAAGGCATGTCTGTGCTGGTTCACTCAGCAGGAGGTGGGGTGGTAAGTTGGAACTTTTCTTACTTTCCTGTCACCAAGTAACTGAAGCAGTCTGATGCATCTCGATTTCTGAAATGAGCCAGAACCTGCAGTTTGATTCGATATCAGACTTCCCTGTGTGAGGGATTGCAGTGGGAGGAACTGCATCTGCTTTCCCATCAAAACACTGATGTGGATAGCTGGCAGGAACTTTTGGTGAAATAAGTGTTGTGACAATAAAGTCTACTCAAAAACCCCTCCAAAAATCCATATTTAGCTGTCAGAAATCAAGGACCAAATCTTGTCCAAACATTGCATTTGTGAACTCATGCACTTTGTACTTCTCTGTTAAAGAAGGGTGCAATGAAAGGAATAAATAAATCAACTCCCTGCACAAGGTATGTATGGGTAGCTGTAATCTTCCTGGCAATAAATGGTCCTCTTGGAATACTCCTGCAAATACCATGTGTGACTGTGTGTGATACTTTCTCTGTGAAAGCCTTTTTTGGGGTTGTTTTTCCCCTTTCCTGTAGAGGGACTGAAAGCAATGAAATGCATTACCGTGCCTGAGGAAAACGTACGAATGCTGAATTTGAGTCAGTGGTGGCTGCTGTGTGTGAGAGTTTGGATCGTTAGTAAGGAGATGTTGTGTTGCGTGGGCAAAGCAACAGTAGGATGAATTCAGTGGAACACTAGGCCACGCAGTGAAATAAAAAGTCAGCATTTTGTGTTACCGGTTCTGTGAACTATCTTTTAGGAAAAACTGTCTCCTTTGGAGAATATTTAAGCTTGTGGGAAATATTAAGATACTGACAGGGGAGTTCGTTTACACTTGAAAGTATGCAGTCCTTTTCCATATGTTAGCAGATCTCAGCCTTCCAAATTGGAGTACTTTTTCTGTTTCCCTGTTATGCCTTATTTATGCTAAATTAATATTCTATTGTCTGCTGAGTTCTGGTGGGCAGCCCCAAACACCTTATCCTTAATTCTGTGCCCTTAGACCTTCTTTCAGTTTCTCATAGAAAAGAAGGCTGTAATCAAAGGAATAAATTCATGAGTTCCCTGTACAAAGTATTTTTAGTTAACCATAATCCTACTTGCAGTAAATGGTCCTCTTGGAATACTTCTGTAAATGAATGGAATTTATAATCGTATTATGCTTTGGCACAGTACAACCTAGAGTGTTATGGCTGACTTTATTGTTCTTTAATATTAAATCCTTTCATGTGGAATTTAGGTCTGTTAAAGCAATATGAGGCCACCCATTCAAGAGGACTGTATGTTTTACAGGAATGGAAGGCTCAGCTTTAGCTGTAAGGCTGTTTGCCCAGCTGACACTGTACAGACCCAGGCTGAGCATACAGAATTAGCAAAACACCCAAAAGCAGTCCCTGTGCATATACATGTATCCTAGAGAAAATGAACTCTTCCTCCTCCTCATTAAGATAAAGCATCTTTGCGAAACTACTTTATTTCTTTCTCTCTTCCTTTTTTTAACCTCGCTCACTTCTGTTATTTCTTCCTTCTCTTCCTGAAGCACTGTTAATGCTCTGCCAGCTCTCATGTAGCTGTCTGCACTAGTGCCCAGCCTCTGTACTGGGCTGTTCCTGCAAGGAGCTCCTGGCGTTTCTCTCTTCTAGCACAGATGCTCAATGAGCAGGTATTGACTGGTTCTCTGCTGTGGCTGACAGAAGCTAAAGGAAGGATGGGTCCTGGTTGGCTGCCAGGAGAACAAGGAGAAACCAGATCCATCACCTGCTAAGTAGTTAAATAAAACAGTTTCCAAGGGAAAGACCAGAGATGCAGGAAGAACAGCTAAGTTGGCCAGTAACTGATAAAGGTCTGTGTATGATCCAGAGGGGACTGTATGCAAGAGGGAGATGGGGCTGGCTGGCCTGCAAGGCAGGATGCTGAGCTCTGTGTCCTAGCAGAGACTGCCTCATGAAGCCTGTTGTTCCTCCTAAGGGAAGAGCATGTATAGCCAGAATTGGAAAGGAAAGACTTTTCCCATTGCTTTGTAAGTCTTACAGGTGAAATATCATTCTGGAGATACATGGAATTTTTTCCTCTCTGCTAAATAGACATAAATATTTCCGAGGGGTCTTTAAACAGCCCAATCTGCCTGGTAATCCTTTGTAAAAACTTAACAGCCTCAACTGAACAAGTAATTTTCACAAAGTTCTTAGTTAATAAAACAGAAAACTGGCACTGAAATTGCTATGGGAAGAGGTATTTTTTGTGCTGCTGCTTTAACAGACAGAAGGCCCACTCCTACTTTCAGCAAGTGGGGAACCTGTCCAGTTTGTTTCTAAATGTCATAGAAATTCCAGAACACTTTAATGAGACAATAGGCTCCCTGTGGACTAGAAGTTTGTAATTGTTCTGTTCTCATTATGCAAGATCATTATTTTAGCTGCTTCAGGCAGTTTATGAAAATGAACTTGTTACTTCAAAAATGTTTGTGTGGTTCTTTGTTCTGCCTCTCAGTCCTCTTTAGGAGGATCCTGCAGCTTTTTCAATAGATTGAGTCAGGGAAAATTCTCTAGGACCTTTACTTATGTATTGCCTCAGTTTATTTATGTGGCCTTATTTTGTTTATAGATATTTTTGCTAGTGAGGTAACTATAGCAATTGTCTTCCCATCTGTGCCAGGGGTATGATTAGTATGTGATGGTATCCTTTAGTGTCTGACAGAATGCTTTAGATAAGTCAGTTTACTTATTTACAGGAGTTCCAGGGACCATCAGAAGATGATGTAGAGAAAAAGGAAATGTACCAAGATAACTTACTGTGAAAAAAGTCTCATGTGCCTGTCTCTGTTACAGTGACTTCAGTCCTGTTCCACATACCAAATGTCCCCTCCCTGCCACCCACTCAGCTGAAAATCAGGGCATCATGCCATCTTCCCTGTTCATGGTAGGAAACGTGGCTGGTTGTGGAGAAGCACCTTGCCTCTGAACCAGGAGAAGAGGAGGATACTCACAAACTCCCCCCTTCTGGCACCACTGGTATATTGTAGCCTTCCACCTGTCGAGGAGGACTTGCTGCAGTGCTTAGAAAGGGGGTTTAAAAGAAGAGATTATATTTGCTTTTGTTTCCTAGGGCTGGCTTGTTGATTTTGGTTGTTTGGAAAGGGGGCTGCTTTGGGGGTTGGGTTGGTTTTCCGGTCTCTTTTTCTGTCAAGATAGGGGCAGTTAAGAGAGCCTGTCTCAGCTCTCAGCCCGGACGGTGAAGTAGGCTGCAGAGATGCTAGAGGCCTTTAGGAAAGCGTGGTACAGGCTCACAGTTGCACTGCATGATTCAATCCGACTTTGACAATAAATTAATACCTTGCAGAGCATTCTGTTACCATTGCTTGAGCTGCTACTGACCATGATATAACAAGGACAAGGGTTGTCATACGTTCCCTTTCAGGCCTCTGCTTGGCAGGATGCTGAACACTTCTGCTTCAACCGTTACATGGGGTAGCAGGCTGGTTTCATAATTAACAAAAGATATAATTGTGTAATACAAACAGAGTTTAAATGCTTAAAGCTATGGAAATTTTTAAGAGCCTTTCTGAACTGATTGCTAGAATAAGGAGAAAGTCAGCTAATACTGAACTTCAGAAACTTCCTATTATCCATATGTAGAAATTAATGCTCAGACATATGAGTTTGCAAGAACATATGAGTTACTGTAGAACATATTTTGGCCTGTCTTAACTGTGAAGCGCTGTAATTAGTGTTTGAGATGACTAAGACAATAGTAGAGTAGCTCCCTTCACAAATACACTCCCACGCCTTTCTTTCAAGTGAAGCAAAGTGGCGACTGAAGAAAATACACTGAAAAAACTGAGCAGTAGCATGCACCCCGCTGGGACTGAGCTGCTGTATGAAGCAATTAGTTCTTTAACATGCAGACTGTTTATGCAGTGTGTTCAGTGCAAGCCACAGCACAGGCTTGCATGACATTATAAAGTTGCTCTTAAAATTGTTAATGTAAACTGTATCTGGGATTAGCTGAATTAGTATGAATACAGGACTCTTGTATTTGGGAAAAAAAAACAAAACAAAAAACAAACCCACAAAAAAACCCCCAAAGCAAAATACCTTGGGCTCTTCTCTTCTAGCTTTAACAAATCCAGCCTCTACCTCTGATATCCACATGATATCTTCCTGGCAAATGGATTCTTCCAGGAGTTTAGATTTGTGAGAGACAGCCATTATGCCCATTTGCTTATTTGTTTGCTTTTAATGTGCTTCCAATTCTGAATATTTAGAGCACAAAACTTTGGTCATTTACCAAGATTGTGTAAACACTTCAATTTCATCACGTAACCCCTCAGATGGGAGGCAGAATTATTAGCCAATTCTTTAGCATTTCGCTCTTACAGATGTTAAAATTAAGCTGCCTTTCATGCAGGAGCATCGATTGCTCTCCTGAAGCTGTGATCTGACCTTTCCTTTCAGGCTCAGCAGCAGAGGAAGTACAAGCAGAGTAAGTTACAGATGCAGCTGTATGTTTGAATTTGAAGGGTAAATCTGACTTGGCAACAGATTTAGGTCATCCTGGCAGGATTGGTTACTGCTTGCCAGGAACCCTCTTTTTTATTGTGTCTCCCCTGCATAAATTGCAAATATTTGAGGATGTGTTCCAAACTGAATCACTGAAGTGGTGATATTTTATCTGACAAAGAACTGACACTCCTTAGTAAATCTAGTCACCCACTGTCACAGGAAGCATATAGGAGCCCTTTCAAGAGAATTATCAAATTTCTTCTTAAAAATATACCTATGTGTTTATCCCTTCAAATTTTCTCTGCTCTGTCTTGCTCAGTGAGAGATCTTTCCCAATTTCCAGACTTTATTTGTGGCCAGTTAATGTATCTTTGTTCTTCTGCTGGTGTTGTCCATTAATTAAAATTAGCTATTCTTTCCTCTTGGGGCACTTCTTTCAGCTCTTTCTGGTAGGATACATATGTGTTTATGGCTAGAACAAGCTCAGAATCAAATCTCTCCTTCGCCTATATTATTCAGGCTGAAAGCAGGCTGGTTTGTTCACACTCCTTTTTTGTAAGGTCAGATGCCTTTTTTCTTGGTCATTCTACAGACACTGGTCCAGGCAGACATATACACATTTCCTGGGCTCTGAGCTGGTTGGCAGAAAGCAGCAGTAGGCTGGTATGAAAGCCAGGGCCTTTTAAAATAGGTCTCACAGCATCCCTGATCCTTTTAAACATTGTATGGGCAGGCTGAATTTAGGTCTGTCTGCACCTAGCAGGTAGGAGCACATTAAAGAGCACTCTTGTGTTTGAGTCAGTCCTTCTTGAATGTGAATAATTAGAATTTACTCTGCTCTTCTGATGGTCCAGGCCAGCATACTGTTCAATGGCATTAATACTTCCCACTTTGCTGAAATCTTTACTCTATACCCCCCAGAACTGCACTTGCTATTTTCATGTTAGCAGTTCATAGCCACTCCGCATTTGATGAATACACGCCAAGTGCTTTCCTCTTATTTCATCTCCAGCAGCAAGGAAGGGAATAAATCAGCTCACACAGAGCTCTGTGTAACCAAGTCTAGGCTGCTGTAAGTACCCAAGCTGTCTCACTTAAAGCCAGACAGGGTATCTGGAGGCTGAGCTGCCCTGAGCTGCTGAATGCCTCTGAAGCAATGGATATGCTCCCTCAGCAGCTCAGGAGAGACCAGTGCTATGCCCGAGTCTATTTCCAGACACTGCCTCAGAGCATAATCTGTTAATCAAACACAAAAGCCTGGCAAGTCATACACAAAAAGCAATTTCCCTGACTAAACCAGGCTGCAGTCTGAAGGCCTTTTTTTGCCTCTCACAGCCCTGCACTCCCCAGAGGATGTGTCCTTTCCCTGAATCCCCTGCTGAGTCATGTCACAGACGGGCAGTGCTTAACTCTTCCTTGGCTGCTCTACCTTTTCAGGGAGAGCTTACATCCCCTGGGTGAGGATCTCTGCTGGGGTATGTTGTCATAGCTCCACTAAACCAAAGGAAATTTATATCAGGTGGAGATTCAGCCCTGAGGTTTGGATGCACCTCAACTGCACGATTTTGCAAGGGAGTAGGAGAAACACACCCTGCTAATTGTTGCTGAAAATAAGAGATTTTGAGGGTAGAACAGAGCATTATCTCATGGTGACTCTTTCTTGCCCTCCTCCCTCTACTCCAAAGCTTATTTGTGGTGCACTGAGTGTAGCAGATGGTGCCTGATGCTTGTTAAAGAACCACATTTCACTTTGTCCACTCTGCAATGTTCATCTTGGTGTTTGGTTTTCAGTTTCCTCTGCTGTGACTGGAAGAACGACACCTTCAGGAGATGGAGTGTTGTATATCTGACTTCTAGTGCCAGAGAAGTTTTCCTTGATGCCAGGAGATCAGGAGATGTCTTCTCTTGCGGTTTTCTTACTATTTCAGATATGGTTATGTGGCATCAAAGCACTTTGGAAACGTGGATTCTCCTCACGTTCGGTTCCAGACAGGTTTCTTATGCAAGATAAAGTCTGGATGACTTTTTTTTAAAATGCTGTAGCACCTCAGGGCTCTAACTGCATTAATTCAATGCACAGTTTGCACATCAGACTGAGGTCTGGCTTGTGCCATTAGGTCAAACCGTTTTGGAAAGCCTCTAACTTATGCCTCTTATTTCTATTTCATCCAGTGAAATTAATAAGTATTAATAAAGTGATTAGATTAATTTATCTTCTACTTATGCTTTCTGTATTGATTTTTTAAATGTCACTGACTTTTTTTTTTTACTTCAAAATTGCTTAAATGCACAAAACAGTCTATTTCATTTTTATTTCCTAAAAATCTACTTTTCTGTTCTTTTATCTCAGTATAAGAAGTTTCCAATCCTGCAGATTTAAAGTAGGGTTTTAAAACAAAGGAATGTAAGGAAATCTCAATCTTTTTACTGGATCTAAAACTACTATAAGCATATCCAGTTATAAAAAATTCTGTAATAATCTGTGTAGATTAGGTTCAACATACTGGTTTTATAAATTGACAGGATATCTTGAAAAGGAGTCTGTCAAACCGACTTTTAAGCTAAAGAGACACAAGATTTCTGTGCCAAATCCAGTATTAGGAGACATGATTTATTTCCACAAAATGCTTTAATCCAATTTATCAGTTTCTTTGAGGACTCACTGTGTGACATTCTGCATGATAAGTAGTATATAAAATATATATATTTTAAAGGAGATTATTCAATTTTAAGGGAATATTTTGTAACCATGCCTGTCCCTTCAGTGAAGCAATTGATTGTTTCTTTTTCCTAAGACCTTTAAATCCTGTTAAAGGTAGAATTAATTGTCCAAGGGAGAATTACTTTTTGCCACTTATTATTTTTCCAGGTTCAGGAAGCAAGAATCTAGTCTCTACTTAGATGTAGAAACTTGCATCATATGTGAAAAATTAGATGTGTGAAGAGTTTCATTTTTCAAATCATGCCCATCTAATCAGACACCCTCTCAGGGGGTTTTAGGGTTCACACACTATTTCTGATAACAGTGCCTGCTTCCATATCCATGTTCTGCATGGTGAAAGCTGGTAGCAGAGATGATGTGGTTTTGTCTGGGCAGGGAGAAGGCAGCAGCAAGCTCTCTTGTCTCTGCCTACCACAAAGCAGTTTTTAGGAGGGGAATGGCTTTGGAATCCAAAAACCAAGACAGTGCTTGTGTGTCCCTGTGATCAAAGGGTGCTTCCTGGTGAGGGCGTGTGGTGGGACAGGAGCTGGCATGGGTACCTCGCCTGCCCCTCCAACGCTCTGGGAAGGGGATGTCCTTCCTTCCAGCTGCAAAACCTTTTGTCCATAGTTCACAAATGAAGTATGCACATTCTGAACACTGGGGCCTCACATACTTGCAATGAAAATGTATAGCCCTCTAAACACTAGCTACTAATCCAGAGGTAGCTAGATGACTTGGGGGATTAGAAGAGAGACTTAAAAGTGAATTGCGTAGCCACAGTGCTGTTTTGGAGCTTAGTTGAATTCCACAGAAATTAGTGAAATGTTTCAGTTCACAGGTTGAGTTCAGTTCTCCTGTTTTGGTGGGGAAAGCATGAAAGGTCCAATACCAGCCTTTATTCAAAGACTTCTGAAATACCAATTCTAAGAGTATTTTGCACAAAAAAGTTAGTCAATGTCAAATTAGGATCCTCAGAAAAGCTGTGGAGGAATGTTTTGTGTAATTGCCTCAAAGTACTTCAATGATGTTCATCCAATTATAAAAGTACTGGTCATATGAGTCAGTTTTAAGCTTTAAATATCTACAGAAAGCTGGAAAGTATTCTGATCTGGGATTTTAGATAAGCTTATCTCTGTGGGGAGAGGGAGGGATGTACTAACAAGTTTGAGTTGGGAGGAAAATAGGTTATCCACATCCTGGTGGCTTTTTTTGTGCATTTCTCCCATTCATCTGACTGTCAGTTTGTTAAATGTTAAATCATCTTCTGCAGGATAAAAATCAGCATGTCTTTAATATTTGACCTTTTAAACATTCAGTGGTTTTGATTCAGGATATGCTCATTATCCCTTGTCTTCCCAAGTTAGATTGAAAATGCAGAAAACTAATTAGAGAGTAGATCAATAATGTCAGAATTTCACTTGACTAGCATACATTATCAAATGCTGACTTATCTAAATCACTTTGGGTGATGGTTTGCTGAGAGACATGAAAAGTGAGAAGAGAGGTTTGCTAGTGAAAATCACTAAGAAAAATTATTCTGGATTTTGCTTCTCTCCTTTTCTTGTTATTTTATGTTACAATATTTGTGGAGGCTAAAACCTGGGCTTCAGAACAAGACTGTAAGTAATAGAATGAGAAAACCTCTCCTGCTCCCAAAAGACATTGCATCTTGTGAGATGAGGCCCCTCAGGAATGGATTTTCCTATGATTTCTAAGAGATTAGGGATTCCAATCCTGGAAAATGGTGGATGATTTTATAAAAAGAAGTCATTTATGTTTGGTATTGGATTACCATGCTGTGAATTGCGTTCACACCTGGGTCCTGCTGTAAGTTTCTCTGGACAGGTTGTTCAGTTTGCTGTGCTATTCCACTTCTTATCTGTAAAGTAAGAATGAGAATGCATCCCTTCCCCTGCTCTCTTCCCTGTGTCTGTTGGTACCTGTCCAAAGGATCACATGAACTGGTCCTTGCTGTGTGGCTGTTTACTCACTAATCCAGGAGGAGACCAATCGGAAACTCCTGGATGCCACTATATATAAATAAAAATATTGTCCTGTCTTGCAGTGTTCAGCTCAGAGGATTGTCACTAACAATTACATTCAGCATTATATGTGAGGATGCCAAGACCCCCAGGGTATGCAGGGTTATCTAATTATTCCATTGTAAATAAAACCCAAGCACTGATTACTGGTATTTACATACTAATAATCAGTGTTTCTGATTGGAATGAACAGAAATATGTTTATCCATGGATGATTGTACTGGTCATGCATACAGTTTACAAATGACAATCTTTTGGCTGTAAATATAAGTAAGAATCTGCTGAATTCCATCAGACATTTTTAAAATGACAGTGCCATTTCATGGTAGCTCCAGTGGAATAATGTGGTTACAAGAAGAGGCAGGATGTGGCTACCAAAAGTCTGTCTTCAAGTTGTTATCTAGATGGGTCAGCATTCATGCAGTGCTTCCCTTCTTCTCTCAGCTTCCGGAAATGAGAGGTTGAAACTTTGAGAATTTAAAGCCTTTAGGCACCTGAAGCTGGAAAGTCAAAGTACAGATGTTTGAATGCACAAATTGTCTAATGCCCCCAGTCCTACCTAAACACTGTCATGGCATCTGATTGGCTCCACTGGTTTCCTGCCCGGATGCAGGAGGGGTATACTAGGAGAATGATTTGGGCCATTTTATCCCCTTTGCTATTGATCAGTTTTGAGGCTGTTTCCCTTAAATTACACTGCCTTTGTTAAAAGATTAATAAGAACTTTTTACAATCCAATTTTTGATACATTACTTTTATCCCCACAGTTGTTTGTCTTCAGAAAATCCTTTTGATTTAAGTGTTGTTTTTTTTTTTTTCCTGTGGCCAAACTGCATTGCACTGGCAAGAAGATAGTTTGGGAAGTCCTTGCACGTGTTTGGTCTTGGATTTTGCTGTGTCATGAGTGAACTGGCAACTGCAAAGCCTGTCAACTGATTTCCATGTCAGTGAACTAATATAATATTGTGTTTGCAGGGTCAAGCTGTTGCTCAGCTCTGTTCAACTATTCCCAATGTTACTGTTTTTGGAACAGCTTCATCTTTCAAACATGAAGCAATCAAAGACTCGGTAACTCACCTGTTTGACAGAAATGCAGACTATGTTCAAGAAGTAAAAAGGTAATCTTTTATTTTCCTAGGTAAGGGTTATATAGTATCTGGCAAAATAGTGTGAAATACACCAGGCTGGTCATATTTATGGGAAGAGATTACATTTGTGAATATGGGAACTGTAGGTTATTCCAGATATTCCATCTGTCCACTGCAAGGGACAAGACAGCAAGCTTTGTTAGTCTGTGGTCATGCTTGGGCATCTGTTGCAAGCAAAGTAAGTTAAGTGAAAAAGAATAAATGTCTTAACAGAAGGATGTACTTTATCTGTGTGTGTAGTAGCTCACTGTAACGCACTGAGTAAGATATTTTCAGTGGACCTGTAAGTTATCCAGGTTTTGGAGTTCTCTGGTGTATTTCCACCTGCCTGGGTTTTTATCCTCTGCCAGGGACTGATACCAGAGCACATGATGTCTGTTTTAATTCCAGGTCCTTAGATGTTGTTTGTTTGCGTTCAGATTAGAGTCATCCTGTTGGCCTTTTGAAGTCACTGTGTGTGTTTCTGTTTACACGCTGTCACTTTGTTTTTCAATTTGTCTAACTGCTTTTAGATATTGATGTTGATACAGGTGGCAAAACTTTAGATTTGATAAGAAAAATCTCAGTTAAGAATGTCTTTTTGGTTTTACTTGTCAGATCGATAAGAATAACGTTTTCCCTTCATCTTGTATCTGTCCAAATACTAGATTACGTAGCAAGGCATAAACTAAGGAATTTCTCAGAGGAGCACCCCAAGGTAGTACCATTGACAGGCTTCCTGTCAGACGTAGGTGTTCCTCAGAGTGACGTGCAGAGTCTCAGAAGGTCTCAGTACAAGGGTCACTAGCCCTCAGAGAGGGCCTTCAGGTCCACAGCATTTCTGATCTGTTAGCAATCCAGTCTGGGTTTAAAGGAGAAAGTAGGGTGTCATGCTAATATTTTTGGAGCACTCCCAAGGTCTTAACAGAACATTTGAAACGCTCCATCACAAGGGATGTTTTATATCAAAGGAAGATTTTTTTTCTCTATGGGAAGTTTCACACAAAAAGATTTGTCCAGCGGATGACACCCCTACCAATTTCTTACAGCTCTGGAGAATTGTATCATGTTTCTGCAGCCTTTTGATAGCCTTTTTCTTGGGGAAGTATACATCCCAAAGTGCTTTGCTCCCCCTGGAAAACTGAAAAGTGAAAGCTCATCCAGGGACCTGAATATAAACGCTTTATTACCCCACGTATGGCAGCAGTACCAGAGAGTAAAGTTGTCCAACTTTGTTGCTGTTTGTAACCAGTGGATGTCTGAGTATCACCTTTGTTCTGTGAGGAAATGGAAAGCTGCATTACAATCCATAAAGCTTTACCTCTTTCCTGACTTCTAATTGCAGTTATGCCCCTTGGTCATCAGGAGCTAATTGATGTTCCTGGGGATGAGAGGCTATTGACTGCCCCTTAAGCCTTTGATAGGCTCCAGGTTGCAATTTTCTTGGAGTGTTTGCACCAGTTATTTGCATAATTGTTTAAGTGTATTAATCAAGAATTTACTACTGCTTAGGCTGTTTACTTGGTTAGGAGGTAGAGTGTTTGACTTAGATCAAACTGGTGATAGGTTTTTGCAGGCTGGTGTTTTGCTAGAAAAAAACCCACCTAAATCAGGATATTTGGGTGTGTTTTTTTTCTTCTTCAGCATCATATTGACATTGCATTCACAAAGCTAATTATTGGAAAATTATAAACATGCAAACTATTTATTGAAACAGTATAAATCATTTCTGCTTTCTATAATATGGCGTGATTTGTATCCTTAGAGCTAGGTTTCTAGTTCTTGGTGACTTCTCTTTATGCTTGATTTAACTCTGCTGACATCTAGTTGATACAACACCTAAAATAGAAGACACACTAAATAACTTTACAAGGATATCACTTTATCTGAGAAGAACTAGGATAAGATCTGCTTCCTTATGAATTCAGAGGAAGAATATAAGAAGTGAATAATAAAATGTCCTTTTTCCCTTGACATTCATTGACCAAAAGACCCCATATATTCTTACATTTGCATTCACTCAAAAACAACTTTATATTTGTCAGCTGGTTTTTGATAATACAATTTTACTGAAAGCCCTCAAAAAGGGGAAGAAGATGCTTTCCCACTCTTCTAAGCCTGAAAGGTATAGGTTGGTTAGCCCAACAAACTCTCATTCCAGCACTGAATGAATTTGAATTGTCTTTTGATGTCGAGAAAATTTTCACATAGTCAAAGCCTCAGCCTTAGAGTCCATTATAAAGTACCTGGAAAAATGTTAGTATTATGTTAGCAATCAGCCTGGATCGTGCTGGCAGACCATGCTTGTGGATCATATTGCAAAATGAGACTTCTTTCTTGCTTTTTAGAATCTCGACAGATGGAGTAGATATTGTTTTGGACTGTCTTTGTGGAGAAAATACTGGGAAAGGCCTCAGTCTTCTCAAACCACTTGGGACTTACATTTTATACGGTGAGTGGAAAAAGCCAGGTATGTATTTCAAAACTAAAGGTTTGCAAAGCTTGAAATCTCTGAAAATCACCCCTGCTGCTCCTTCCAGAACCGGAGGCTGCCATGTTACACTTTCTCAATTTGATCATTTCCAATCAAGGATTTTAGTGAAGCTGAGCATAGACTAAATTATTGAGAAACAGTAGGTAATACAAGAAACTCTTAAATTTTTTTTTAAAAGGTCCAAAAGTGTAACTGAACATATGTTTCAGATTGTTAAACGTTATTGTGTGATACAGGAGAAGTGTAGGAGAGAGCTTGGATCTCTCATGTACACACCACAGGAATCACAGTGTGGCCAAGGAAACTGTAATATAGTTCTTGTGGGAGGGAAACTTGGAGGAAGATTTTGGGAAGAATGCTACAGTTTTTATTTGACATGACTGAGGAATTCAAGCTTCTGTTCACAAATTTCCATTCATGTGCATGGACTGCTCCACATACTGAGTAACCACGTGGCTCCTGCAGTGCTGCCAGGCTGCCATGTTGTGTGTTGGTGAAGCAGGCCAAGCTGCTGTAGGAGGACAGCTGAAGGGATTGCTAAACTTTTGAAATGAAGATTTGCTAGATTGTTTATGTCATCTCAGAATACCTATAAACTTGTAGGGCTTGGTCACCTTGGCCTCTTCGTTATTTATTCCCAAAGTACAAGGATGCCTACTAATCCCTTTTAAACCTGTGTTGATGTTTTTTTTCTTAAATATGAATTGTAAAAATGAATTTACATATAATAAATGGTCTGCTTGTCAGCATGTAATAAGTTGTGTGTGAATATACTCATTTTTTACAGGTTCATCTAACATGGTTACTGGGGAGACAAAAAGCTTCTTCAGTTTTGCAAAATCAGTAAGTGTCCCAATGCTGGCATTCTGCTCTTTCCTCTGACATCAGGCTTTTATGTAGCATTTTCACCTTTAGCATTCTCATTTATCTTCTATGAATGTGTTACTTCTGATATTGCTAAAGAGAGCATTTTTCTGGCTGAAGTGTGATCTGACATGTTTTCTTCTGATACAGCAGCTAAGCAGAAATTGAATCTGAGCGCTGTGTATATCCAAATTGTTTGCTATCAGACATATCTCTCTTATAGCTAAGTTTACAGTTAGGCTGCATTATTTATTTACTTAAGGCAGAATATCATATCCATGGATATGGGTAACTGTACCTTATAGGTTCCTCATATCTGAAAACACTGTCAGGACAGCGCAGTGAATTAAAGGAGATGCATCTCGTAAGATGAGGCTTGTGTCCAGTCAGTGCCAGCTTTTCAGAAGTTAATTCCATACAGAAATGCATTTTTCAGTTCTCCATGTTCATTTCAAGTGACATCAAAGCGATGATGATGTTGCATTGTTTTCCTAATCGATGATGTTAACAGATCCAAAATTCAAATGTTAATTTTTCTTCACCTTACTACAACAACAAAAGTATGCTCAGAAATCCTAGAGATTGGAAAAGGGGCGAATATATCAAATGAACTGCTAGTGAGAAATAAGTTAACTGGGGGTTAAAGTGATTCCTTCCGACAGGAAAAATAGGGAGAAGCCTTGACTGAAGATCTATCATATGATCTTTCTGCCAAGAGCTCATTTACAGCTTCCAGTAACAACCCGTTCCCAGGAGAAATGAGCTTCTAAAGTCTCTATGTAGTTGAAAACAAGATAGATCAAAGACTGTAGCAAGAAGCTATTCTTTGTCTCCTATATTTTCTTAATGGTTGTAGTGGCATGATCTTTGTTACTGTCGTGTTTGTGAACTAAACCAAGACAATCTTTACTATGCAGCCTTTTTACTGTTAATATAAACATATCCAGATGCATATAATTTGTAGGGTAGGTTGGCCCAGTGCAATCAATTTCATGTTTTTCAGATAGTCCTGGTATTAATTGACTGAATAAATATGAATAAATTGAATTAATTAAAAAATAGCATATAAAACTTTGTATAAAAATATGACTAGTTTCGTCATGTAATTATACTGCAAAATTAACTCTTGAAAATTGTAATTAAAAATTGACCCATTCAAATAAAGCTTGCTAGGAAGTGGGAATCTCAGTCTCAAGAATGCTTTTGGGCTAAATGAGATAAATTAATTTCATTAGCTGTTATGAGGCTTACTCAAATATCACAAACATAACAGATGAAAAGTAAATGGAAGCTGATAAGCAGTGCATCTTCTTGTTTTTTGAGAGAAGAGTAATAGTCAAGAATTGCTTGCAAACGTTTGGGAAGCTTACATGGCTTTCTTGAGATAGCAAAGAAGGACAGAAGAAGTAAGAGGGAGGGTCCAAATTCCTTACATCAGGATCCACATCCTAACAACAGATGTGTTCACCGTTCCTTTAACACCCTGATCTCATGCAACACAGGTCTGTGTTTTATTTCCACGTATCAGCTGCATACTTTTTTGCCACTTCCTTAAGTAAAATCTTTACTGCTTCTCTTGGCTCTTGCTTCAGATCTGGTAGATGAGTTGTGGATCACATCTGCCCAGACAGTTTTCTTGTGAACTATCCTCTACATTTCTTGACAAATGCTTTTCTAACCCTGCTGCTGTTCATTGCTTTCCAGTGGTGGCAAGTTGAGAAAGTAAATCCTATCAAGCTGTATGAGGAGAACAAAGTCATTGCTGGATTTTCCCTGTTGAATCTACTTTTCAAACAGAATCGAGGTGGCCTGATCAAAGGTGTGATGGACAAACTCCTAAATCTATATACCAATAAGAAGATCAAGCCTATGGTTGATTCATTATGGGCTTTGGAAGAGGTAGGAGCAAAATTTCTTTCCCCATTTTGAAGTTTCTGAAATATATGCACTTTCAGATGTAAAATTACATATAAATATGTTTCCTAGTTATTAACATATATTACTTTTTAGTTTGTGTACAAGTTGTCTCCAGAGCCCCTGTGATTCAGAAACTCTGTGATCCAGTTATCTACACATTTCTCTAATTAATAATCTGGAGTTTCAAATGTTCTATGCAAAGTTCGTGAAAATGCTAATAATAAATGTGGGTTTTCAGTCTTAGAAAGTTGTTTCTGTTTTCTAAGTGCATGAAACATGTGACTAACAACTGCGGTGTGAAATGCAGACATTATAATTGAAAACAACTTGAAATCTATTCTGAGGAAAAGATCTAATGCATAAGCTTTAGTTCCAGTGTCATATCTGTGCTAGCAAACCTTGGAAGCTTGGAGGTTTTCAGGAAGTTACTGAAAATGTATCACAGGCGGTGAAATCAGGAATCACTTAATGGGAGTCACATTTGTGGAGTGTGGGGTTTTGTTTGGGGTTTTTGGTTTGGTTTTGTTTTCCCCATTTCTAATTGTTCAGCTCTCCTTAATGACATGTAAAGAAAGTAATCTGATCATGGCCTGGGCAGTTATAAGCCCCTTGACCAAAGCACCGTTTCTGAGACCTATATACTTGAGATGCAGATATGTAAATGTAAGTATTTTTGGAGGTGTGAATAGAAATTAGCATGATTATAGTAGCCCTGCCAGCTTAATATTTGTTTTACATGTTTGTGAAGTACACTGAGCCTGACACATCGCTTGAGATGCATGACCTGCAAGACCTCTGCTCATTGTGGACTGTGTTTGTATTGTTATATGGTTGCCATTCAGAAGGTGCTGTGACAAAATTCCGTCTGTCTGAACACATTAGCTCGTATTACCATGTGTCCATGAGGAAACGGTAACCATCAGACTTAATACATTAATAAAATTGTATTTTATTACGATTTTTAATGCCCTATGGGCAGGGTTTTGAGCCCACCCTTGTCGTGGGCACAGGTAAGGTATCTGGAGTTGCGTGGTGGGACTCCATAGCCTATGGCAGTTCTTGGAGCAGGATGCATTCCATGTTCACTGGGGCTTGTACGTGCCTGAGTCAGGTTATATGACAAGGCACGTGCTGCTTTAGGTTGTGCTAATGTGGGATCTGTATGTGTCTCTGTGCTGTCACTGCATCTGCCCCAGTGTACCCCAATGTGCCACTTTATGTGGTACAGCAGATGCAAACGGTCCGGCATGATATGAGCTCCATTTGTTCCTCTCTAGCAAAACAGAGAGGAATGATAACTTCTCCAGGAATCTCTTCCTGTTTCTCTAAATTGTCTACCTGAGGCCACACTGTCACTGATAACAACTCAGTAACACCCCAGGGTTTTGCCAGCCAGTGGCATGGGAGTAGGTAATTCTCCCCATCAAACTGCTTACGGGAAATTAGATCTTGTGATAAAGAGCAGCTGGCTCAGGCAAGACAAAATCCTCTGCTGTGGATTGAAAGGGAGAGCGCTTTGAAGAGCAGCGTAAAATAGAAAAGGGATCAGCTTTAGGTTTTTGATGTGGGTTTTTAAACCATTAAATAAGCTTATGAAGTATTTTAAAAATGTAAGTAAGTGGCACAAGTCTCTAGATAGGCATTCTGCAATTTCTTTGTGTAAATTTGTAATTTTCATGTATGGGTGAGTAAGAAAAGAATAATTCAAGTAGTAACAATAATGTAAAAAATTTTGATCAAGAAGAAAACCTGAGAAGTTACACATGGCAGGCTGATCTGAATAGTCAACATGATGGGAAATTGTTGGGAGACTTTTGTTTGATAACATTTCGTGTAACATTTGGCAGTAGCACACACCATCCGTACCGGTAGATTGTGAAATGTGTTAATACATCTGTTAAAAAGCGCAGTCGATAAAGCTACAGCTCATTTATCATGCCTGCTCACTTACCACGAGCTATCTGGTAATTTACAAAGGAAACGTCTGGCGAGGATCTTCAGGGATATAACCATGTTAGAGCTGTCCTTAATCGGTTGCAAAGTATTCCTGAAATATTACTCATTCAAGGCATTATCATTTTGGGCAAATATATTTTTGTGGGTATAAAAATACTGTAGAGTGGACTCTTAATATGATACACAGAAAAATGTGTCATAGCTGAGGACTAAATGGAACCAGCCTGAAGAAAGGTTGGTGTGTATTTTTATTCTGGTTTGGGAGGTTTCTTTTTTTAACTCTATAGCTCTAACATCTCCCCCATCAGAGTTTGACACTTGATTGCTTTTCATTTCCTGTTGACTAAGTCTGATTTTCTCCAAATGTCCACTTCCATTTGACCATCCTCAGCGGTCTTCAGTAGAGACTAAACCAATATGACTAGTTTTTACCATTGATATCTCCTGAGGAAATTTCCTGACCCATAAGAGCACCGGGAATAAGCATGTTTAACTAGAGAGTGGCAGAAAGGTGGTGGTATTTGAAAATGAATGATTGGATAGTGTTCTATGGAAGAATATCTCCCTCTCCAGAGACTCACAGGAGAATCTTTGTCCTCTGACCAGTAATTTTGCCATAGAGGTGAGTTTAAATCCAGAAATTGATGTTCAAAATGAAAATATTTCAAGGAAAAATCTCAGAAGAGCCTTTCCTATGCGACACCTTTACCTGAATGTATCATCACGTACATAAAAGTTCTGATCTATATATGGAAGGCGTATCCCCTACACATCCCTTCAGCTTGTATTATTCAGTCTGCATCTGCATTTGTTTTCATGTGTTCCTTCTTTGTGCAAACATCAACTCACAAATTAATGCAGATTCTTTAAAGCCAACATGGAAGGCACCTGGTTTTCTTCCAAAACTGTATTACACTGCAAACATTTATCTCTTCAAACCTCTATCAGTTGCAATAGCAATCTGTGTATTGGAGCTGAAAAGCATCTTTTGCAGTCCTGGAAGAGGATGAGCTTTATCTGCAGTGTTGTTCCCCTTTGCTGCTTAAGTCTGGTTGCTACAGGACCACTTGCTGCATGATAACCCCAAAATTGAGGGCTTTATGTTCTAGTGCTTGTGAAAACGTGTAAAAAAATTTAAAAAAATAAAGAAGAAACAAACCAAAAACCCCCACAACCAAAAAACTAAAAAAACCCCACAAAATAAAACCAACATTTAATTTCTCTAAAAGCCTGGTGGTGTTCCTTGAACAGCAATGATTTCTGAATACTTTCTGTAGGAGTACACAGTTTGAATTTAAAAGAATAGGCTGATTTGAGATTAATATAATTGCAACAAGACTTTGCATTTTAAAGGGTTTTGAGTTTCAGTAATACGAGCTTTAGAGAAAGTTATTAGATTTCCATTTGTCTGTCACATTGTAGTGTGTGTTACATGATGTCTAGTTGATTGTTGAATAATATTCAAGATAGCAGTGTTCAGAAATTGTTATACAGACTTAGCTTGATATTGTTGCTGTTGAACAATGAAGGTTTGTTTGAATGTCAGTGAGATCATTCTAATTAGGATATAATCCCTTCCAGTGTTCCGATTTCTCTGGTTTAGGGCCTCATCCAAAGGCCATGGAAGTCAATGGAAAGGCTTCTGGTTTCACTGGCCTCTTTAGGATGAGGATTTCCCTGCCTCCTCAGTATAGTCTGCTGAAATGAATTTACTGATTGACTGAAGAGAAGGTGTTTAGGCAGAATTTGTTCTAGATGGAAACTTAGAAATTACTTCTTTTTCTTCAGTGCATCAGACTATTGATGGCACAAGGGAGACCAGGATCTAGACTATTGACTACTGCTGTGGGGTAAAACTACTTGTATTGCTGTGTTATCTGTTGGTGTTGGCTTGGGAAGGGTAATTTTTATCTCAAATTTAAATAAATCCTAGTAAAGTCAGGTCTGTTCTCAAGTAGGCCATTAAAGCCAATTTAGGATGTTAATACAGGAAAGATTTAACTAAGAGAGACAGTAACAAAATCTGTAGATATTTTAAAATGGAAGTCTTAACTGGGGAATTATTCATCATGAGATGAGCAAAGTCATATGATAAATCAGCTGCTGTTGTCTTGCTATTTTGCAGCTATTTGTTTATGTGTTCAAGTGTTTAAAAGACGAGATAATTTGTAGATGGTGCATGCTTAAAATACAGTTCTGTAGTAAAAAGCTGATTGTCTGCTAAGATTGCATTTCATTACAAATAGTGGAGTTTAAAACAGTTAGTATTCAGTGAATATTTGCTGAGCTTTGTGGTTGTTTCTTTGTTAGTAACCACTTACCCTTAATTTGCAGTTAGTCTCTGTTCTTCATTCTGATTAATTCGTAGTGTGCGTTTATGCATTAGCATTCTCCTCAGGGTCTGTGAATCTTTGGCTTCACACAGTAATGATTCTAGATCATTAAGCAGGATGAAAACTGAAGGTTCTCAAAAAAATCCAATGTGTTGAATAAAAATGTACATGTTGCACTTTTCTATTAAAATTCCATTTTCAGCTTTTTATAACTGCAGAAGAAAATATATACTCGAGGTAGAACAGGTTATTGACATAGAAGTTATAAGCACCTTCTTTAGGTGATTTACAGCACTGATGGCATGTGAAACAAAACTCTCAAATTCTTGCATGTGAACTGTCAGTCAGGAAAGTGACAGTGCAAAATATGGTCCACGTCATCAAAATATCTGTAGGCCCCTTTCCCTTATGCTAGACTACCTGTTTCAAAAAGGGCTCTCAGTATGTCAGGAAGTTTTCAGATCTAGGCTGTTTTGGCCCATATGGGTGACCAGTGAGATTATGGAAACCCATCCTGACTACACACCCGTTCTGCGTACCAAGGGATTCATTGCATTCTTGTCCCTCCAATGATTTACAGGGGTGCACTCTTACATAGTAATAAAGGTATCAAAGACCTCTACTGCCTTAGGGCCAGTAAGAATGATGAAGATACTGAAACCTGTGGAATAAGAGCTGCTATTTACTCTTAAAAAGCAAGAGGATAATCTGACAGTATTACAAGATCAGGCTGGTACCTTATGGTAGGCACTGAACGTCACCCCACGTCTTTGTTTTGCAGTGATAATGTAATAATGTCTTCAGCGACTCTGTACTTAGCAAACAGTAAGACAACTGTAGCCCAGATCCAGGAACATACTGTGGCACTCAGCTGTGATTGAAATCAGTGGAATCAAAGCACTAAGTACAGCTGTGGATCTTGATACGAGCATCAGAGAGCTCTAATGGCTGTGCCTCGTGGTCAGTGCAGAGAATGTTTTTGACTGTAAAGAGCCCCACACCTTAATTTAGTTTGCAAGGATTACTGTGCTATATCAGTCGCATGGGTTTTTTGGCTGAAT
This sequence comes from Podargus strigoides, assembly GCA_028020825.1. Taxonomy (NCBI): domain Eukaryota; kingdom Metazoa; phylum Chordata; class Aves; order Caprimulgiformes; family Podargidae; genus Podargus; species Podargus strigoides. The sequence goes on from CM051630.1 coordinate 16,091,150, forward strand.
AATCGAGAGATGTTGCAGGTCTAGCTGTAAATTCAGTTTTTATAGAAGTGAGATTCCCTTGTCTTGAAGCCAGAGCTTTTCTCTATAGCAAATTGCTAAAGAAAAGTCAAGCTGTGTTTAAGAACCTCAGCCTGAAAGGAGTGCAGTGCAACTGATCCCATTGTAGTATCATTATAGAATACTTGCTGGTAGAATAGTTTCCTTTAAAGGAAACATTTTCTCATATGTTGCTGTTCTCACATACTTTGTGTTAGCTTTCAATGCTATTAGTATGTGAAGGAAAGCAGTAGAAACCTTACATCTAAGATCATGGCCTTAAGTTCCAGTCCAGTGATGAGAACTGGATGAAGGAATGTTTTCCATATAGAATTTATAGCATGTTTTGGGGAGGGCAAAGCCATCACAATATGTCTGGTTTTAGCACTGCTCTGTGGCTTCAAAGGATTCAGGTACTGTAAACTCACAACCTCGTATAAATGACCATCTTGGTGCATGCTTCTAGCTATCAATGATACCAACATTATTCAGGGCTGGGGAATGGGAAATCTCAAACCCAGAATAGCAGAATACAAACTGAACCCTCTAAAGCAGAGACTCTGATTTCATCAAAAGCTGTTCATGCCTTTCACTGGTCTTAGCTTTAGGGCAGAAAGCCTTTCATGTATCACCATAGTAAGACAGAGAGAAAACTGACATATTAGTTACATTTAACATGGCAAGAGGGTAATGTTATAATATCAGATCAGACTGGTACCTTGTTGTGAATACTAAATGCCATCTCCTGTCAGGTTTTTTTATTGATAATATAATAATGGCTTGGGTAGGGTTTTTTTCTTTTCTGCTTGATGAAAGTAGGTTTTTCAGCTGAGCAAACTACACCTTTTTGGGGGGTCAGGTGACTTCTATAGCATTTAGAACCTGTATTTATTCTTCAAGGTAAGCAAAATAATCCAGAGTAACATGACAGAAGTGGAAGTTCATTTATAACCAAAGTAATAAACCACTCTGAAATACAGAAAATAATATTTTCATCAGCACAGAACGATTTACTTGGCAGTGTTAGATTGCAGAAAGAGGGAAACTCCGTGAATGGATCAGTGTTTCCTCTGCTGTGATTGCTCCTCTACAATGTGGAGTCTGCTTGTTTTGATAGTGTGAATATTTCTTTGACAGTACTTTGTTTGCATTTGTTTATGAAATACCTTCCTGAGGTACAGGTACTGTCCTGTGATACTGCCATGGAACTCTTTGTTCTTCTTATGTGTGAGATTCTCTTCCCTTTGACTGTTTGAAATAAACATCTGTAGTTCAAAGTAAACTTAAATGTTTTATCTGTACATCACCATTGTTCCTTTGTACACAAACAAGCCTAACACACGTTTAATACAAGCTTCATGCAGATATCAAAGCTTACAAAAATGCAAGGAGCTATGTCATACTGATGTAACAGGATTCAAAACAGAGATGTGGGGAAAGCAGACTGAGAAGCAAAATCTGAATAATTCAGGGTAGCTTGCTTCTGTGTTCATGATCAAATTGTACATGGTTATAGGCCAAAACATCTTAGAAATTTTGGGAAGAGTAAGGGGAAAGCTATTCAACTTCAAGTTTACCTCACTAGCATTAAATGTAATGAACACGAGTTCTAAATTGAGCTTGCAAGTTGAAAATTGAGCCATGAGTACCAGTGATTTTTAATTAAAAATTTACAAATAATTTTTCCCAAGATACTTATCTGAATTAAATATTAGTTAAAACTCCGAGTTTGGTGCTATATGCTTAAAGGAATAAAACATACCTTGAAAGTACTGAAGATAATTAGGGCTTGCAATTTTTTTCCTTCTAAAACATTATGCATACCTGATTATGGGTTCCTTGCTGCTCTTAATAATTCATGTAAGTTCCTACTAAACGCCTATATAATTTCATTTACATTTCTTCCACATTTAACAGGGCTGTTTAACAGGGCTTCATATTACTTCATAATTCATTCTACTCTTCTTACCTGTTTCAGTGGGTGATGGCATAACCCAATAGTCTTTTTGACTTCACGCACTGTTGATAGCAGAGTAACTTCATCATGATTTTATTAAGAGTGAGATAGAAAGAAGCAAGACAAGACTCAGATATAGGCACTGTGGCTCCATAATAAGGCCTCAGATATATCACACTAGCTATGATTACCACAAAGTCAGGTTGATTAAATAAACTTATAGGAAAGCCTGGCTGCACTTGTTAAGTCTGTTAAGTATATAAGCAGAAGTCAATTAGTTTCAAGTGCTATATATTATTCATAAACATTTCATGAAATTCAAGTTACACAAATGGAATTTAATTAAACAAGTAACTTATTTCAGCTCTGTGCTTCCTTTTCTTCACAGCTTCTGAAATTTAGCTTGTTCTATTTGGCCCTGCCAATTGAATACCTGTTCAAACAATCTTGCTTTCTAGAGTCTTCAGAATGTTCTGTGCACACTGAGAAGGTTCATGCTATAATACTTAGATAAATAAAAAGAGATGCTGGATATCTTTACTTGCCTGATACCATGTAGCATTTAGTGAAAAGATCATGGATCAGCCTGAAAATCTCTAATTTCCAGTTCTGCCCTTTAACAACCAAGGCCCTGGGCTGTGTCTCAGCATCTGTGAGCATTTGTGGTTCAGTGTGTGTGCTGGGGGGGCTCCAGTTTCAGAACGGTGTGTGTTCTACCCAATGTCAGTAACCTGTTTCCTTTCAGGGGAATGGCATCTTAATGTTTTGGAATAAAGTAGCAGACACAGGAAAGTATTTTGTCAATATTTCTGATGAACATGGATTCTGTGTTCAAATGTTGCTGTTACGTTGGTTAGAAGCTGACTAGTGTGAGACTAAACCTCTCTCAATTAACATAAATGCAGCCTGCAGCTACAGCTCTTTTCTAATCTACTTAGCAAGTGCTCTGCTAAGAATTAATTAGTTATGGAGATACACAGGCAGAAAATAGTTGTCTAGAAGGCATGAGACACTGGAAGTTGTAAGTGCAGTAGTGAGTCATGCTACATGTTTCTGGGTCAGGACAGATTGTCATTTCTATTTGCCCTTGTGTGCCACCGAGATAATAGCTTTCTGTAACTGCAGGCCAAAGGAAAACAACATATAGACTTGGTTCCTGGTGGATAATGTGGGGTCAGGGGGAAATAGGCAGGAAAATAATATAGGAAGCATTGATAGATGCTCACAAAAGTGTGCACTGTTAAAGATAAACTAGTCACATGCTTCCAGTTAATTAAATTGGCAACAGGAGATTGCATATGGGAAAAACTGGTTTGTCATTTATTAGAAAAAATTAGAAAAAAACCTGTTAGATGGAGCAAGCTGTTGATTACTTACTGTGGAGAAGCAGTATTTTACAAGAGCGATCTGCTTAATGAAATGTATTAGCTGTCTTTTTAGTAATAAGTTGGCACACATTCCTTATGTATTGAACTGATCCGGTGATACGGTACCCTTGCAAGAAAATAACCAGAGGCTGAGCTAGGGAAAGCCTTACCAAAGCAGAGGGGAAATACTTTAAACATCAAGGACACCTTTAAAAACACAGATGTGTATGCATAACTCCAGGAGATAAGAGTATATTTCTTCTGTATTTATTGTGAATGTTTGCCTCTAACATGCTTGTTTTACACTTCACTTTTACTGTTTCTGTCACAGAATTTAAGCTGTTCTCAACAGTCAGGAGAACAGGGTTTCATGGAGTCATTGCCCTGTTCAGAAACAATTTCTAGACTCTTCATAAAGTATTAGAGAACAAAAGCTACTTGCTTTTATACCCTTGATCCAAACATACTTTAATTCCTTTTTATGTCTACCTGATGATGCAATGAAACACCTGCCTGTCTTTTGTCTTGCATGCAGGCTGATTAAATATATGCCAATACACTGCATCCACCAGCAGAAATAACTTTAAATGGATTCTAACAGAAAGCTTATCTTGTGTTCCAGAGTTGGTAGTACCACTAACTGGTAAGGAATTCTTAAGATTTGGAACAAGGAGTGTTTTCTGTTACTTGGAGAAATTGTTGGATGCCCTAAATGAAAAACACTAGATAAATAGCAGGTGCTAAAGAAAATGTTAGAAACTAAGTATACAAAGCCACATTTAGGTGATGTTTCATTCTTATGCTGTGCAGCTTAAGCCACAGAGCCTGTGAATGCAACCTAGGATTTTCCTCTGTGTCAAAAAATTCAGCCCATGCTTCTTTGTTTAATTAGTTAACTGGTTTGGAAAGAAAGCTCTGAGCTGTTGAAGCTGAACTGGCAAGGACTGCTGATGTGTGAAAGTCAGCTCTTCTCCCAGGGTATCATGAGGAGGAATCTGAGGTTTGTGTTAATTTTTCCTAGTGATTGTTTTCATTCTGTCAGGAATTTTATTTGGTCTCAGTTCAAATTTTAAAAGACCTATTTTTCCCAGGTGCTAAGGATTTGAAAACACTTGAGGTAGAAATAAAGAAGTCTACTTGGTAATGTTGAGAGAGCCAAGAGGTGTCAGCCTTGTATGTGTGGCACAATACTGAATGCAAATAATTCAGACTCTTCCTGCCTTTGAAACTAACCCATTTTCAGACTGGAAAGAGATCCCTGATTATTTTTTATGAGCTTTTGGCCTCTGATTTGCAAAAAATCATACTAGTTATTTTGTTTGGGGTTTTTTCTGGCTATAATCTATGAATCTAGTACTTCATTAATCAATGAATGTCTAGAAAGCTATCTATGGAGTCACTGAAAAGAATCAAAAGGGAGTGGGAGATAAGAATAAGGAAAATATCGCTGTCTATTTAAACATGATAGGTGAATTTTGTGTAAAAGTTTCTGCATTGGCAGCATTGGTCCCTGTAGCCATCTTCCATGACTGACACTGAGCAGAAAGGTCAACAGAGCAGAAGGGAGTGAGATGCCTGCAGAGACTGCAGAATTCCTGTGGTGAGAAACATCAGTAGGTGCTGCACCTTCAGCATTTCTGCTGTGTGTTCTAGCTCACGTTTTTCTGCTTTGGGGAATTTTAGGGTGTTTGGCCTATAAAGAGATAAGCTTTTAGCTACAGTAGAAGGATGTTTAGTTGTCAGTAGATGCAGAAATGGTAAATGAGATTAATTGGGCCTTTTTGGTTTTAGAAGTGCCTTTCTAAAGTGAACATTCAAGCTCTTCTCCCAGGATCTGCTTATCAGTGTATCTATGGAACAGTAGCCAAAGAAAAAGTAAATTGTTAGCTCCATCAGCAAACCCAACCTTATCTCTCAGCAACTAATCATGTCGATGACTAGTTTGGCAGACTGGTAGAATTTGTGGAAGTCTTACGAGCAGTAGCACAAAATTAATCTCCTGGGTTGTTCTTTTCTTTTTTGTTTGTTTGGTTTCATACTAATAGTCTAATTAGGTTACTAGATTCTCTTTAATGCAAAGATGACACAGGTTTTGTCTTCTATTTCATACAGCTTTGCCGATATCACAAAAAAAGGAACTATTACTGTCTTATCTACAAGACTTGTACGTGAGATAATTTTGTAGTTTTATGTAGATAATCATCTATGTATTAACCAGGTGATCCTTTGCTGGTATTGATTGTAATTAGGAAGGACAGTTAAATATTAAACTTCACGAGTCAATGTATTCCAGTGTTTGAGTCCTACCTTACACACCTTGAGATTCACTACTGGTTCATCCCAATATGAACCAATTCCTTACTCTCCAGAGAGCAGGAAAATTAATATCCCAGTCAGTGGAAGCTGGCATCTTCCAGGCTGTGCTTTAACCCCACTCTTAAATTTCACCAAGAGACTCGTACAGTTTCCCCAAAGGCTGTGAAAGGTGATTGTGGGCACTTAGTAGCAGTAGCAGCACACACTGTGTACAACTCCATTCTGATGCCACCTGATTATTAGACTGTTCTAATTTGGATTTTTTTTTTATTGTCCAAAATTCCCTCTCATGTGGATTTTTTTAAAGTCTTAAAGCTTTAAGATTTTATAACATTTGACAACATTAATGCATGCTATGATTAAAAATGCATAGTATGATTAAATTCTCCTTTTCTAAGTATGGTGGAGAAACTTTAGTTGGAAGCAAGTTTACTTTTCTGGTTTACATAATTTTACCCTGATCAAAATGCAATGATTGTAGCCAAAATAACACTTTATTTTGGTGCATAACAATCATTAATCAAGATAAATGTTCTCACCTAATGAAAATGGCTCATATAGTCTTTTCAATCGTCTTAAACACAGATGAGTTTTAAAAGCAAAATTACTCTTGGGCATAAAGACATCTCTTAGCATAGTATAATCCAAATTTAATGTGATAATTGAGAGTTTTATATGGTATTGCAGTATAGCAATGATGTTATTGCTCATTACAGATAATGATATAAATTAACACCAAGGCAGCAAGGCAGATATGTTGTCAATACTAAAAGGTTCCCATCCATATTAGCCTGCTGTGAATAACTGAACACAAAGATTTCGTAGGGCAAATCTGTATGTTACATTCATTGACTTCGAGAAAACAATACTAAAAGAAGCAATATAATTTAAGAATTTCAGATGAGCAACTGATGTTCTACTGTTTTGATTTTACTGAATATGTTAGTTTGAATATCAAAGTTCAGGCTTTGAATGTGATGTTAAAGAGCACCATTTGAAAAGGGATGCATAACTATAAGAAATAAAGCCTCGCACATCACAGGCAGCTCCAAATCTTTGTTTAAAAACGTTCAGTTTAGTAGAATAAAGGTTGTGTGAAAGTGGATTCCCTACCATCAGTAAGTATGAACAGCCTTGAGAAGAAAATGAGGGTTTTTTCCTGTTTTACACATTGGTTATGTCCTGGCTAAAATATCTTAAATATCTTAAACCTTCCTGAGAAAAAAGAGCGTAACTTGGAATTCTTTAGCAGAAGTAAAACAATGCTGTATCTTGTCCTTCAATCTGAAGGAAAACACCCAGTGTAATTCTAAGAGTTCCTACAGTTAAGCCTACGTTAGCCTACAGCTAGCAAAATGTGTGTTACTAAAGTTCTTGCCTATTTTCCTGAATTACTGTAGCTAGTATACATGCTGTTTCCTTTTTTTTGGTGCATCTACGCATGCAAGTTTAATTGAATTAAATTAGAAACTGTCTCAGCTGAATCAGTGATGTTCTGTCACACGAATACTTCTGCTTTGGCTGCCCTGCCACCAATTACATAGCAATTTGACTTCAGTCGGTACAGTGTAATGCTAAGCTGAATGAGTATGCACACATGAGCATTAAACTTGTTGTAAACTAAATCAATTTTTATAGTAATCACATTGGTGCAATACTTACATGGCGTAAAGATCTTTAATATAGGCTTAGAATGAGACATTTTTTAGCAGTGCTAGGAGAAATATTAAGTAATAAAGGAAGCAGGACTGCGAAATACCATGTAAAACTGTCAACTAGGAAAAAGATAAATTCAAATACCTTTCATCTTACCTAGATGAACAATTTCAATCTTACTGTAAACTGATATAGCTCAAACTTGAGGATAAGAATGAATCATCCTGTCTAACATTACAACTGTATTACAATTTAATACATCAGTGGTTTTAGGTTTTGTTTAATTGTAATTTTAATTAAGTTACAGAGTGGCACTTAGTGGTAGGATCTGACTTGGAGAGCTTCTTGAATAATCAAAAAAAATTATGATGACTTGTGAATAATTAGCAATCCTCATGGTACTACTTTCTGAAACAAAAAATAATCTACAGGAAATCAAAGGAGAAATATTTTCTCATTTGGATCCTTAGAGATCTTTGGGATTTACCTTGATGAGTTTCAAGAATTTATATAATTATTTTACTGATTAAGGATGGATTTTACTGGAGACAATCCATTGTTATGGAAGAACATGGAAATTTTTTTCAAAGACACATTAATATTGTGCTCCTGTAATCCAATCCTAGTTGGTGGATTTGTATATAAAGCTTCTCAGATTTTGGAAATTAGAGTGTCAAGGCTTTTTGATGATTACATCTTTAATATCTGGAAGACTGAATGTTTACTGTATTTTGTAACCAGTAAGTTTAATTCCTGTGGTTTGGAGTATTGGTTCTGGAATAGAGCACAATTTCTTAGTTTCCATTGTGCCAGTGAAGGAAGACTTAAACTTCTTTGGGATAAGCAGACAGACAGTACAGGAATTTTTTTGTTGTTATTGATTTTAAGATCCCATATTGTGAAATAAAGCTCAAAATAGAGCATGAGGAATGGTCTGAGGAATACATAATAGAAGGTCTTTGGGAGTAAAAATATTTGACTCACTTTGTTTAGAAAATACGATTAAAAGTTCCAGTGGCAGAATTCATGTTGGTCACAGGTTTTGTGCATGACATCCAAAAAAAAAAAAAAAAATAGCCTGGCATTTAGGAACGGTAGAGGGAGAAGCACGTGTTGTCATGAGGCAGGATCTTATGAGGTTCAAGAGGCCATGACAGGGAATGTTAACGGGGGGGGTGGGGAGGGAAACTACTGTCATGCCATGACTTCCCTGGGTGACCTGTTCCAGTGTCTCACTACCCTCACAGTAAAGAATTTCTGCCTAATATCTAATCTAAATCTACCCTTTTCCAGTTTAAAGCCATCACTCCTCATCCTATCACTACATGCTCTTGTAAAAAAGTCCCTCTCCAGCTTTCTTGTAGGCCCCCAAGGCACTGGAAAGTGCTCTAAGGTCTCCCCAGAGCCTTCTCCAGGCTGAACAACCCCAACTCCCTCAGCCTGTCTTCACAGGAGGGGAAAGTACAGTGAAAGAAAGTGTCCTGCAAGTGTCTAGATGGTCTGCGTGAAAAGCTGTGGTTCTGGAATCGTTTCAGACATGGAGTTCTTGTATGGCTGTGAAAGTTCCAGAAAGGCTGTTTGATCTTTCACTGTGTATGAAGAGGGATCTCTGTTTGCCAGATTTCCACAGAGAAGGAACCAGACAGAATTGCTGCTGCAAGGTTGTGTGGAGGAGATCAACAGCATTCACCTTCTACAGTCTAGGCATTATAATTGGAAAGGCAACAATACAACACCTCTCAAAGCAGTATGCTTATAATTAAGACTGTGTGTTCTGGGTGTGAGTTTAATGACACTCTGTTAGAGCATGCTTATGTGAAAGAGAACAAATACTCGTGGGTTGGTGCATTTTTTCTCCAAATCTTTTTTTTTTTTCCAAGGAGATCACAAGGCAGCGTTGCTGAGGCAAGAGTTTAAAAACTGATGCTTGATAGTCAATAACATCATCAAATGTGTTTTTTAATTGCATACTGATGTCATAAACTTTATTTCCTGACATAAATTTTTCTCAGATTTTGATGGAAGACAGCAATACACCAAACTGAACATTATATATTAATTCAATTTAGGCAGGAGACTGCTGCATCTTAACCAAATACAGAGGGCCTGTTTTGCCTGCAACTGCCAGAACTCCTTTGCAGCAGCCAAAGGAATCTTCCCCAGTGTAAGAGGTGCTGCTGGGGACCAAACCAGACTCCCTGGAGTGGAATCTGAACCACTACACTTTTGAATACCCCAAGGCTCAGGAGTGTCTGGGGCATCCCTGTGTGCAGTTAGCTGCAACTTACTGAGATGCATTGGTGCTCAGAATGGAGGAGGGTACCATGAAGGCGACCAGTTCTGAGCTGCTCTACTCCTGGCTTTGATGCCCTTAAAGCCCTCTTCCTAGTACCAGCTGGGACCATGCTATTGTAATTTATACCAGCATTCCCAAAGACTCAGATGGCAGCTGGGAGGCAGTGGCTCACAGGGATATAGTGGCAACCAGAAGTGTGGTGTAGGAGGGGTCCCTCTGTGGTCAGTGGGGAACTTTTTTAACTTTGTCCCTTCCACTTTCACACTGGTGAATCTCAGTATGGAGTCGGTGTGATTGTATCGTGCTATCAGCTAGACAGACTGCTGTAGAAGATTTGGGTCCAGGAGTTACAGCTTCATTGCTGCTCTAAAGGAAATTCCAGTGCAGGAGCCTTAAAGCTTCATCCTGATTCACAAGATACGGCTTTTCTGCTTGAGTGTGTTCCAGAGGTTTCTTCACCAAATCTCTACTCCTCAGAAACAACCCTTAACTTCGAAAGTAATAAGGTAATTATTTCCCATATTAATGCAGAAAAAAATTCCCTTTTTCTTCAAGCTCATGTTAATAACAAGTGATAATGAGAAAAGCTGTGCTGTGCCAGCTTAGATCAAAAATAGCTTTCCTTCTCACTCTGTGCAGGTTTTTCTAAGGTGATACACATAGTCTTTCAGAGGTAGTCTTTCTACAGCACTTTGCTTGCAACCAAAATGCTGGTCTTTAACTGTCAAAGTGCTGAATACCCCTGAGCTGTCCGAACTTGCTGTAATTATGTGTGTTGATGGATCAAATTTCAAGGTCTTTTCCCCTCTTTTACCATGTAGGAAAGCTCCCACGAAATTGATAATCTAGGCACTGCTGTTTAGTACTTCTAAATATTTAATTTGATATTGCTTCTGCCTTTTTTTCTCTTTTATGCCTGTTGACTCCGTAAGTAAAAGCTGGCAAGATTTGGCTCAGTTATTCTGTAATTACAGGGCTTTAAATCTCTCTTTTCCTTTGACTTTTACTGAGGCAAAACAAGGACTCATTGACGTCAGCAGGAGCTTATAGGCATGAGGAAAGAGTGAAAACAGCACAGTTCTGCAGCTGTAGCTCTCTATCTGAAAGATGTATAACTTAATAGATATCTTCAGTAGTCGAGGGAGGACTCAGAGTCAGAATTTGCCTGTAGCGTCAGTTTTTATTCCTTTGACATTTTTCTCATCTTGGGTCTGGTTTTAGTCTTGCTGCCATGGCAACATACAGTGAGGCTAAAAGGTATTCCAGAGAAAAGGTCTCTCCTCGCTGACAGGCAGCAGAAGGGAGTAGAGGCCAGCGCTGCTATTTGCAGCTGTGAATAGCAATGGAGGAATGAAGAGGGATTTAAAAAGTATTTTCTATTTGCATATATGCAGGCAAAACCATTGGTGCAAAAGTTCAGCAAAACAGAGCATAAACAGGTGAGCTGGATAAACTAAGTTTTGATTTTAGGTGGATACTAGCAGGCTGACATGACGTTAGCTTCACAGCAAGGAAACAGACCCCATGACCCACGTTATTTTCCTATACCTGTGTCTAAAATACTCTAATCAGCTCAAAATTGTTGCTAATGATACTAATTTTTCAACACCTTAGCAGCTGATTTTGATTGTATCTGTGTTTTCCCTGTGTACTTTTTTTTTTTTCAGTAGATGTTTAGGAAAATGGGGCCCCAGATAGCCTGAGTTTGATGTGTCTTCCTGCATATGCTCAGTGCTTGATTTCTGCTTGTTAGGAGCTGGCTGTGTTCACCATGGGCAGGAAAAGAGCCGATTCAAAATCCTGTAAATATTATACTACTTTTCCATCTGTCTTGCAAGATGCTACATACCCTCAGCCTCCAGGAGAACAAAGAGAGTTTCAGAGGTCTCTTTAGAATTAATGATATAGGTAAGAGAGGAGAGTCAACCTGGGAAGGAGGATAATCCAGGCCAGTTGCAGATGGAGGTTTGCCAGCCTCCCATATACCCAGCTCCCATGCAAACTGGTAATTGGAGGATTTTGTCACAGCAGTTAAGTCAGTTAAATACTAGAAGCACTTTTCTGCTAGCTATTCCACTACACATTGCAAGGAAAATATTCCTATCACGAATGCAGATAATTTCCATGGAAGTGTGTTGTAGTTAATACAGGTTGTTTCATTGCTCCCAAGGGAAATAATCCCTACCAGGAAAAGGATGGTTTTGTCCAAATAACTGCATCTGTGGTCGGGTAATTGTCAGTAATCACACCCAGGGAAACAGCTTTTCTCCAAAAGCTTGTACAGAAGACTTAGCCTGAGAAAGGAAAGTATTGCAAACTCATTTAAAAAAAGGCAACTTTAAAAAAAACAGACAGCATGGTTCCCAATGAAGTATTACTCCACTAAATCATATTGCAGAAACATGAGAGAGAATTCAAGATCAGGGAGGAGGAAATATGCTGGCAAATCAATAGAACTAAATTTTGACAGATGTCAATTTTGAGAGTAGAAGGACACAGCCATTAGTGCAAAGGAGCCCGGGGTGTGTGTCACAGGGTATCCAGGCAGCCCGTGTCCTGCCCCTTCTCTTAGCCCAAGCCGTGTTAAAAGGGCTGTGGCAAATGCAGCCTAAAAGAGAGATTGACTCTTGCTCCATACTTCCCATGCCCTAATGCCCTGGCAAAACCTGCATGGAGCAGTATACCAGTTGGCTTCCCTCAGAGCTGCCAGCAAGCTAAGAAACTGGTATCCTTGAATTCTTGAGTTTCCTCCCTTCCACAGACCAAAGCTAAACAGGCATCATCCAGAAGACAGACACTACATGATTTTTCTTCATACAGAACACTGTGTTTGGTTTTAAAAGCCATATATACTAATGACATGAAGGAAAACTCTTCTCCTGGTCTAAGGAGAGCATCTGCAATTATAATAAAGCTCACAATTCATATTAAAGACACCATAGTTTTGTAATAGACCACAGCAGTGATTTTGATAATAAAAATCATGTTGCCTCTCATGGCACTACTGAAAGCTATAGTGTTAAAGCTTTGTTTATGCAGCATCTCAGCTAGAACAGACTGTAGTATGCATCTTTTTCTTCATTACTGAATACAAATGATACTTAAATAAATATTACTGATATTAGTGTTTGTAATTCTAATGGAGATAGCTCTGAGCTCATTGAAATACTGTTACGAACAGCAACAGAACAGAAACAGCCCTAGAATGAAGAGCAGGCAAGTTTTTAATTCAGGTTATTCTTTCATAAATCTGAACAAGATTTGGATCATTACCTGTGACACTTGGGTTGCCAAAGTAACCTTGACTAGCCAGCTGATGTTTGCATACCACATGACACTGTCACCATGGAGATCCTGTCCATGTGATTTTGCAGACATGATGCAGTCGCAGGCTTCCCAGACACACGACAGTGAGCACTAGAGGAATTAATTATTGGTAAGGAATGCTCTTGCAGACAGCTCTCCTCTGCCAGAGAGTGTCTGCATGGAAGTAATGCAGAAGCTAAACTTACTGTTTTAGCTGCGTATAGAGGAGTAGGGTAAGGGTAATAGGAGCGAGCTCTGTCAGCTTTTATAAGGAAACTACAGAGGAAACTGAAATACTAATGGGGAGTTCATGCTCTACCAAGATTGGAGAAGTGGTCAGAAAGCACTGACCTCTGTGAAAACTGTGTTTGAAGGATAATATTCTTTTACAGAACATATGTTAGAGTAATTGAAGCCTATTGAACACTACTGGTATTCCTGTATGAACAGAGACTTTTATCCTCTCTCAGTACCTGCTCTTCTCATTCACGTGCAACTTATTGATATCAGGGAAGTTACACCAGTAGAACAGGAAGAGAAATTTGTTGATATACACAGAATATTCCAAATTCTCCTCAAAAAGTAGGTGTCATGCTGTGTGCTTTCCTTTCCAACACCTGCTGAACCTCACAGTAGCACTACAAAGTAGATTTTGGACCTGTTCTGCACAACACTACCAAACCAAAGACCGTGTTGAGTGTTAGAAAGATCCCATGAGACTATAGGAAGAATTTGAGGGGTGTAGTGATATTACCATTTGGGGGTTTACTGTAAAGAATCACTAAAGCTTTGGAGATGTCTTTGTTGGACTGTCGTGCGGGTGCTTACAATAATACTGGGTAAAAGGGCTCATAGGAGCTGAATGTGGGCAGAAGAGGCTTGGTTTGTTGGCCAGATAGAGAGAGTAAATGTTGCCTTACATCTTCGTTTTAGTTTGAAGAATCAGCCAAAGGATTAAGGAGGGGAAGGGACATAGCTGGAAAAGTGAGACTTTGGGGTGATCTTTGCAGCACAGGTTTCAATGGATGAGGGGATTATTTCAGGGCTAGAGGGGAACCCTCTTGACATGCTGGAAGGCTTGGACATTTTCAATGTGTAAACAAGGACAAAAGGTGAATCTTTGAGCTGATGTGTGAAAATAAACGGCAATACTGAACCTAAAGGTGTGGAACTAATGCAGGAAAAATTACAGTTGTAAATCATAAACAAAATTGCTCTGTTCCACTGCCCATCTGGAGGTGAGGGAGGTTCAGTTTATCTGGGTGCTGCTGATCACCTTTTGGACAACACACGATGGTACAGTGTTATAACAACTGGCGAGTTTGAGAGATTACACTGAGATAATTGAACTAACCTCACTTCTGGCTTGGACCACTTGTAACCTTGGCATAAGGTTCTTCAGCCTTTCATACTATGGCCTAATTTACCCAAAAGGGAAATGAAGAACTCCTTTATTGTAAGCAGAAATCCTTTCGTAGACCTCAGGGAAACCCACTATCACCACAGGGACCCAAGAAAAGAAAGTACACAGTCCTCTGCCACCATCCAATAAACCTCCCTTAGCTCAGTGAGGGGGTAAAGAAGTCATCTGCAAAATGAAACTGTAATGTGTAGATGGTAGTTTGTGCAAAAAACTGCATTGCACCTCATGGAGTTAAAAGACTATCCACTCTTCTGTTGCACCAGTATCTTTCAATTCTTTTTTTTTTTTTTCCTCAAGTAAATGTATGACTTTACTAAAAAAAAATTCATAAAATTCATGATATTACTGAGCTGAACAGCTTCATGTAGGATGATGAAAGTATTATGTTTTGACATTTCCACTAGGAAGTTTTTCCATGGCATGTTGCCTTCATTGTTTCTCTCCCCTAAATACCCATATTACTAACACAGGCCTCAAGCCCCCGATGTGTGATGTTGGCATAGCGAGTGGTTCAGTGTTCCAACTTTGCAGTCTCTATTATTTTACTCCTGAGATTGGTTCCTCATAAGAGCCAAATACAGAAATGGATCATTACATTTAAAATAATATCCAAAGGCTTGAAAATAGCATCCATTTCGTAGGCAGGCTGCATTTATCTTTCACACTGTGAAATGATGCAACAGATAATTAGTAATAGATTTTCCATTTAACTTTTCCTATATTTATTAAGCAGTAGAATGCTTTTGCTATATTCTGTCAACGAAATTAAGTTCCAGAGGCAACTGTTGGCTCTTGATTTCAAATCCAGAACAGCCAACAAATTAGTTTGAAGTAAAATGGGTAAATAAGTGGAGGCTTGACTTTTGCAATACAAAGCTGGAGCATAATTGTTTCAGGCATATATTATCTATAATGGGTCAGGCTTACTTCCAGGAAAACATCTCTATTCAGGAGCTTTCCAAAGTAATCATGGTCTTGTTATAGCTTTCAAGCTTGTTCTGTAATGGAGATCCAAGGTTAAATCATAAGATACTTTCTGTAAGGCACTGCATTCCTCACTTTGTCTCACTTCAGTTGCAGGTTTCAGCAAACTGAAGGATCAGTGCCATGATTACCAGGACAGCAGAGGTGGAGACCTGAGGTGAATGGCTTAAGATGAAAAGCCAGACAGGAAATCTGTCTCAGTTACTAATTTCACCTGGGGAAAACACAGTGCTAAAAACAAACAAGAAAAATCCAAAGAGAACATAGGAAAAACCCCTAGTACTAAGGCAGGTGTACAAGATGCATTTCAGGAAAAAAGGTCTTTTAGGCAATTTAAAATTGACTGTTTTTATACACTCCCATCAAAAGCTATGGAAAACCAATGTAATCAGAAGCTAGATGCAAATATCCAAATATAATGTCATAATCTCATAGTTTATTATGTTGCTTACTCTGTTTGGCATTATTTTAGATTTGCAGAAACTATTTGAGTAAAAATAATAAATGTGTTTCAGTATGAAGATTCTTTTTCCAGTCTGAGTGGTTACGGATAATAACATGCTTAATTTTGTGCTTTTTTTACATATATTGCTCACATAGAAACGTATTACAAATTAGTCAGGAGTGCTGACAGAGCTCTTCATTAAACTTATGCAAGTCATTTGTGGGTATAATGTGATTCCTAAAAGCTGGTTTCGTAGTTGTAGGATTAGCACTTTACAATTAGTACTCTGCTGTTATTAGTACTTTACTATTTTAGAAATGCTAGTAAGAAACCAAAATTTTTGTTTTTCTCTTTTTTATGACAGATTATATTTAATTTTAAATTAGAATTACTGTCAGCTCTCTAATGACAGAATGACTGCAATAAAATTGTACCATGTTCCCAGTGCATGCACTGGTGGTGTGTTCAGTAGAGGAAAACAAGTTATGGCTGTTATTATAGAATATTCTCTTTTGGTTTTAGTGAAATAAAAACTTTGCAAATAATATGGTCTGCCATGAGGTATGATGAACTATAGAAATATGGAAATCTGTCTTTCTGTTAGAGATGCTACATCAATTTAGCATATTGTTGCTAAAAGGGACAGGATATTTTTGGCAGTCATAGCACCGTACAATTTCTCTTTAACAGTATCTAGAGCTAATGTGATAATAGCAAAATTAGCTGTTTTGTTGAGACTATGTAGGCATTTCTGTGAATTACAGCCCAGTTGAAAACATTCTCTTTGCTGCAGTGACAGGTTGTTTCACAAAAAGATACCATTTTAAAATTTCACAGACAAACTTTAAAAATTATGTAATTTTGTGTCTTTCTTGGAAATAGGTAGCATCAAGATCTCAGTATCAGTAATTTCAAGGTACGTAGTCAGTCTTTATAAAATTTTATCAAATTCCCCAAATCCAATAGAATCAGCAACACTGAATGAAATATTTTAGCAACCTCTTCTGTTGGAAACATAACTTTAAAAACCCCACAAAGTGAAGATCAGACTGATCTTTTCCCCATCATAGAGCACAGAAATAAACACTCACACAAGGAGACTACCCCAAAATACACACACCTGTCTAGTTGAAACATTGTCCTGAGACTTCCTTGCTGATGTGTTTGTGTTGCTCTTGCATGAACTGGTCAGGATTGTAATATTCAATAGCTTTATGTTTTTAATCAGTGAATGAAGGTTGAGCAGAATGTTGCATGCCATTACCCCAGCTGTGGCAGCATTTCTGAATTTGCAAACAACTGTTGCCACAGCCAGTTATTGTCAAATTTCTCACTGGGAGGAAGAAGTATTGAGCTTTCTCAATCAAAGTTTTAAAAATCTGTTAAACTCAGGTGGAATTCCAGGGTTATCCATCATTAGAAGTGCCAAAATCCTGTTCTTTATTGTATACCACTACTTGCATTGCCTTTGAAAGCCTGTAGAGCTCACATGTTTTAAAGCAGGAAGACAAGGCAGGTATCTGCTCCTTGAGTCTAGAACCCAGTGTGCCTGGTCAGCTTGCTTTTTCTTTGCTTTTCTGTTTTAGTTTGTGTGCAGACTTTTAAAAATACTAACTTTTTGCAATACTTGCCTGTTTAAAAATGGTTAGAGGAAGGCCTTGTTATTACAGCTTGTTTTTGAAGACAGAGAAAATCTAGTCTGGTAGAAGTTGAAAGTATTAAACAATATTCTGAAAATTAACCTTGTTAGTTAAGTGCCTCAGCTTGATTTTGAAAAGATTTGAGGCTGGAGAAGATGAGCCTGTTTGAAGCAAACAAGAAATTTTAAAGAGGATATAATATCCAAAGTTCTTGATCCTTTTGAGGTGTGTTCCAAGAGATACTACAGTGGTGTTGGAGCAGATTCGGTACAGCTGTCAGACTTTATACTTCCAGAGAAGACAACTGCTGTGAAACCTCTTTTAGAACATTCTCAGACCAGTAACACAAAGGCATTTCTGCCCTTACTCTCCCACCAAGGTCTATTGACAGTAATTGTTGCTCTTCTCAGTATGACACACAATACAGATGGACAGAAATGGCTCTGATCCAAGAGAAGCTCTGAGATCCTGACCATAACAACCCCTCAGGAAAATATACTTGAATGGTTTTTTTCACAATGGGCTGTCTTTGCCACCTTTGTGATATTTTCTGTCCTGTGTTTGTATCATGACTTCTTTGAAGAATTCTGTTGGTAGCATTGGTAGCATAACACCTTTTAAAATGTGCAAGTGTGTGTTAATAGATGCAATTTTTCTAAGAAATGATAAAGCTGCTAAATTTTGCCTGTAATGCTAACACAGTGCAATGGAGCTGCACATTCCCAATTAAGCTCTCTATATTTTATATTCCTGGCCTCTCTGCTTGGGTCCAGCAGAGTGGTGTGAGGAAGAAGCTCATAGAAGGCTCAGAAAATCTGCAGGCTTGGGGAGTTATGATGGAAAATGAGAATTTGAGTATTTCTCACAGGACGTGGTAAGCATGACTTCTAAAGGACCTTGAAGTACATTGGTTTTGTCTTTCTAGACCATGTTTTTCAGATGACCTCATTATTGCATAGGTCATCTTAATTTCCAGAATTGCTGTCATTGCTGAAAAGCACGTTAATGAAGTTATATGATAACATATCCACGACTGTACCATTTATAGAGCTGAAAGGGATGGGAGAAATATACTTGTTCAAAATTGTTTCTCCAATTATAAAAGCATATTCCCTAAAGCAAATGCAAATTGTTTCAAACCGAGTTAGGAAGGTCTTTTTTTCCAGTGTTTGTAATCATTTTCCACTAGACTGAACAGATAGGGGAAGATGATTCTACTCTAGAGTATGTCAGGCTAAAATACGAATTAATGCAAGTACGCTTGAGGGAAAAGGCAAACTTGGATTCCTTTTATTTCTCCTTTGCTATTAATCATTTTCCTCTTCTGGTGCCTAGGAGTGCCTGTGTTGGATTAATCAGACAGTACATGGCTGTCCAGCATTCTGGGTCTTCTTTGCTTTTCTGTAACTGGTTTGCCAACTTTCCTTCCATAAATAACAGGGAAAGTGGAAGCATTTCCTGATTGTCCTCAGAGCTCTGTGATACGTATTGTGTCAATCTGGGGGCTCTCAAGCTAAATTCTGTAGTTAGCAGTAGTTTAGACACAAACCCTTTAAGAGCTGAACTATACTGAAAGCAAACAAAGGCCAACAGAATTCTTATCTTTTATTCCAATGGGAACTGTTTATACTAGTAAACACTCCTTTGCACTATTTCCAATCCAGGAGCCCTCTGCTGATGATACTGCACAAGAAGAAATTTGATTAACTCATCAGTATAAACAATAGTATGCCGGATCCATTTACTTGGATTTGAGCTGATAAATGCAAATAGCAACCAATGTAGAATAACTGGTGAAAAGTGATTTAGGGACACAAACCTTGTAAGAAGAGGGAAACCCTTTTAATCCTTGCTACTAGAAGGGATATTTATTTTGAACGAAACATCAACCACTTCAGAGAACCTCCAGTAAATTCCAGGGTTTCCATATATGCATCACTGTACTACCAGTTAAGCCTGGGTCTGACTTTAAGTGCAGAGTGATCAGTCTTCATTGGTAATGTGCAAACACTCAGGCACAGACTTAGCAGAAGCTCGTTACCACGGTCTGCAAAAGACAGACTATACACAGCACTTAGATCTTCACATGACAAAGTCAATGCTTTTATGTATTCTGCATAGAACAACTTAAGCTTTAACCATACTTGCATAGCAAAGGCGGCTTTTAATGCTCACTGCCCTCTACAGTATAAGAGGGAATGGTTTTAACATTGCATCTTGGGAAACAAGTAGTTGCAGTCTTGGTTGAATAAGTGGACTGTTAGCAGCCATAAACATAAAAATTACTCATTTATAAAACAGCTCATGGTCTCTTGACTCAGACATAGGGTACCATATAGCATTGCACTAGTACAGAATTTGACTAACTGTGTAGGTAAGTTGCAAATAACACTAAAATATACAGATGTCCTACCAGCTCTTCAAACTTTTTTCAGGTTTTTTTATATGTTTTAATAGCTCCATCTGGATTCCATAGCCACTATTATTGTTACAAATTTTATTGTTCCCTTTGCCTCTGCCTGCTGTTTGCATTTGCAATCTACTTACAAGTGTCCTGGAACAACTCCTGAACCTTTCTCCAGAGTCTTAAATTTGATACTGTGCATATGAAAAATGCAGGAAAAGCACATTTTCTCAAATTTGCCTTGCTAAATATGATATGGTACAAATTAAAATAAATGTTGCATACCCTGCTTTCCACATGATGTTCTGGTAATAAATTTCAATGGACAGGCAAGTGCGTTTGCTGATTTCTCCAATTCTGTCACATCTAAGTTGGTTATTTATGCCATGCTATAGACTCCTAAAAGCTTATTTTGGCTAATAAGAGTCATAAAAAATAATGCAGCTGCTGCTTCTGCAGAGTCTTTGTTGGATATTCTTAAAGGAATATTGTCCATAGTGCAGAACAAGTCTTATAGGATAGTTTGATATTGTTTATGCTGTAAGGTAACTTCATGAAAGTTACTGTGATCTTGTAGGCTATATTTAGAAGTCAACCTTCTCTCCAGTGGGACTCATAAGATGGTATTTTCCCAGGTTAATTTACAATTATGGCCTAAGTAAGAAAGTCATTGTGTTTTGCAGTGCAATTTTTCTTCTGTTCTAACATATTTCTTAAGTCTGGTATTTACTAGTTGAGGGAACCACTTGGTAAAATTATGGTTGTAATATTAAGTTCACTGTAGTCAGCTTTCAAAATAAGGCCAACAGATGGTAAAGCCATTTTATGCCCAGCCTTCATCACATCTAATTGGAAGCCAAAAGCTGTATTCACTTAGTATCTTTAAAAATCTCATACCTCCTTCTGTATTAGACATTCAGTAATTATCTTAGGTGTTTGGATCCCAGTTCAAGCTTTTAAATGTACTGTGGGACCCACCTGTTCCCAAGTCAGCATATTGTTTCAAACTCCTATGCCATTATTCTTAAAATATTCAATAAAACTATGTCACAGATGGTAGATCCTATTAACATAAAACTCTTTCCTATCTCAACATATCCTGTTATGCCAGCAAAAAATGGTGTGATGAGGGTATGAAACAGCCTTTATGTGTACATTTTCAGTTCCTGAAGTTTCCCACCATGAAAGTGAGGAAACTCTTGACATTTTTCAATTTTCAGTGATTTAATAGCGGTCTGCACGCGGCACATTGAACACTCAGTGCAACACACACACCATTTCAACTCATCAACACTGAGCTCTCATGAGTTCTGAAACTTCATACATCAAAATAAGCTCCTCTCCAGTGCACTAAGAGGCAGCTTTTGTTCCTTTCTCACATGTGCTAATTACAGCCAGCTGTTAAATGTCTAGCCTTAGTGGTATCTGTATGACACTAATTATTTAAAATTTTTTTAAAAAGGAAAAAAGAAGAAGAAAAAAATGTGGAAAAGGAGGTGGAAAGAAATACTCGCTTAGGCAGTGAGAACCACAGCATTGCATTAATCGCAGCCACTGCCTGGATGTGGCATTCCCTCTCTAGGAATGCAAGAGAAATTAATTGAAAAATATCATAGGTCAATTAGAAAAACATTTCATACTTCCAGTGGAAGCAGAGTTTCTTGATAAACATTCTGCAAAGAGAAAAATCTAATGAACAGCCTGTAAGGATTAATTCCCTGAGCCTATATGTCTCTCTGCACCTCAGCTAACCATTACTTCTATACTGCATTAACGTTATGGATGTGTTACACTGTTCAGAAACTGTTGTCAAGACTCACATTCCGTTTTGGCAAACACAATACAAAAATCAGGCCTTACAAACTCACTAAAAATGTTTAACTATTAATTTTATTTCAAGCAGCTGTTTGAATCACCTTGCACATAGCATGCCTTAAATGTACCATTGGTTTTGGAAGGAAGTTCAGGCTTCTCTTAGTGTGTGCCCAAAGATTATCAATAGGTTATCTTTCTTTCAGGTGAAGGAGGCCATGCAGAGAATCCACGACCGAGGAAATATAGGAAAACTAATTCTAGATGTGGAGAAAGCACCCACTCCCCTGGTGAGTACAAAGCACTACATACATGCTGTACAGTCACACAAGTTAAAGCATCGTAGTGACTTGTGGAGACATGTCCCTTAAGAGGTGTTTTTTATACTGTTTTCTTCTAAATCCATGGTACCTAAATACAACCAATAATCATAATTTATATGTTTAACCCAAAGTGAAATATAATTGTTACTCCTAGACGCCTGGCAGTTACTTTTCTATACAGAATGGCTGTCTGCCTCTCCAAAAACATGTCTGCAAGTCTTAGATCAGGGTAAAACTGTCACATCTGTTTCTGTCCCTGTGACAGAAAAGAAATGAGCATTTGAAATAACATAAAATTCCTGTATTAATAAGTGGAGTGAACAGAAGAAGACACAGTCAATATTACTTCAGTGTACAAACACAGGAGTGCTTTCTGATTCCCATACAGAAGTCAGACAACATTAATACGTTTATTCCATCTGTTCTCTTGAAATTGTATATTCAAAATAGCCATTGGTTAGAAGGTGAGAACAAATTTGATACACTTTCATAAAGGGGTGTTAATTCAAAAATATGGGTAACTTCAGAGCAGTGCTTTTCTCCATTAAAATCAGGTTATGTTTGAGATTTTTATTTCCAGCAGAATCTAGTAATCAAACAGGGAAGGTACAGAGTCACTGCATTTCTCTTTAAAAAGTAAATGGGGCCCGCCCTTAGTTGGTTTTGAAATGGTTATAGGCTAATACAAGAATCTTCTCACGTCCTACGAGAGGTGATGTTGGTGTATAAGAGAATTCAGCCATGCTGATCTGTGCTGTTAAACACTACCACCTGTCCAGTTAACCAGACTCATGTGCCTCCAGAGACGAGTCAAACTGACATGGTGAAGTACAGGAGCGTCTTGCACCTTCACACAACTTGTAATAAATACTCCCACGTGAAGGAACATGATGTGCTTCTTAAATGCTGTCCTGCACTACTTGCCTACTACCTATGGAGGCACCTTCAATAAAATAGTAGTTTCTTCCCACTCCTGTGTGATCCAAGATTTGCACTCTGTCACAGGTATATCCTGCCAGCATCTACATATCCACCGCTCTATAACGTTTCATTGGTTTTTATATAAACAGTTGCTCTCTGAGTTTTCATGACACTGGTGTTAAAGAATAGCGTTACCTGTTTCTGGAAGAGGAGATACAGAAGGAGTTGTAAACCAGAGGTCTCACACACTCTGTGAACTTCCTACACAGTTACATTTCCTATCTAAGAGCCTTAATAAGAGTTTGCTACAAGTGCACAGATCAGAGTCCACTTGTGCAACCATCCTACAAAGCAGCTTTCTATGACAGTTCAGCTGTGAGCCCTGAGGGAAAAGCTTACAGTTTTAGCTGGAAGTGGTTTAGTACCAACAGCAGTTTTGCACAGACAGTGTTTATTTTTGTGGTGCAACCGTGTCATCTTTCATTTTTAAAGTCACTTTATCAAATGAATCAAACTGAAATAAGAATGAATACAACAATTTGAAAGGCACTGTGATGTCCTTCATCTTTCATCCTACAGATGGCCAACGACAGCACAGAGACAAGTGAGGCTGGAGAAGAGGAAGAAGACCACGAAGGGGACAATGAGAATAAAGAGCGCATGCCATTCATCCAGTAACAGCCAGCGGCGGTGGACACAGAAAGATTGATGAAGGGAACAAGACTGGGAAATCTATTCTGTGCATCAGTGAACAAATGCTGTAGTACAGTGTGTGTTGTATTTGTCTGCAGTCAGCTGAGCTATGAGCTGTTGATCATTGTTGTTTTGAACTCAAGTGCCATTCCCATCCAGTGCAGTATTATGACATTCCTGTGTGATACCCAGTTTCCCTGTAGGAGTCCCATGGATTTTTCTGTTCTGGTTTAAAAGCCTTATTAACTTACTGTGTAATTTTAGATGAGCATCTTTCTCATGCAAATTCCAACATTTTACATGAAGTTATTTGGGGGATTTGGGCTTTTTTTTCAAGTTGGAAACAGTAACCAAAAAAATTCCCTACTTACTGTCTGAAAGATTCTAGTAACTGGAGGGAGGATTTTAAGTTTGTGGATTTTCAGTGTTAAAATAGTTCTACTTTTATGAACCACAGATAAAAGTTGCAAAAAAAGATGAGTGTTCATTTTCCTCAGTCATGCGTTATCATTTTATAAGCAATCCTGTCTTCATTTTCAAAAATACCTCATTTAGAATTGTGGAATCTGAAATTGTGGAAGAAATCATTAATTGAAACTTTGATTAGTATTGTATAATCACGTTAGTCATCAGAGCCAGTAATTAAAAACTTTATTCAGAGTGCCAACTGTCATGCTTTCCTGTTGATCTGAGCTATCACCCTATACGTTACAGGCAAAGAAAAAGGTCAGTGAGGCACTCTTTTCAGATGCAGACCTTTAATTGCCTGTAGCAATTAGCAGTGTTATTGACAGATCAACGTCTTCTGCTAAGGACATGTTGGCTCATCTGTGTCCAAAATCCAAACCAATTTTAAATTTCATTTTTAAATCATATTGGTAAGGATCACTCATCAGAAATCTGGTGGAGTTTACTGCTCTGAAATGGCTAATGTGTTCATCAATTATCAAGCTGGAGCTGAACCCCTATGGAAGTTAACCCTGTTAAACATGAGTTTTGGGCCTTAATCCCATCAGAAATTATGCACAGGGATAACTTTATCTAGGTGAGTAGTTCTATCAAAAGCTTTGCTCCATATGTATGTTTATGTTTGTAATTATTTGCAGGATGAAGTATTCAGAGACCAGCTAGTCCTATCTACCTCCCACTAGTGGAAACCATACCTAAATATGACAAAAGTAAATATTTTTTCCATATCTTTTACTTACCTAAGCAGCAGCTACTCAGGTCCTCAATTGTCTTGTTAGAAGAATTATTTTAAAATGACTGCAATCACCTACAGTAGAAATACTAAAGGAATGTCAGAGACCTTGTATAATGCCATATATCTTTGAATCTATTTTTTTCAAAAGAAAGTATTCCCCCAGGCATGGCTAGTTGTTCACCTAAATCTACAAGTATCCTGTAGTGATAAAAGTTAAAAACTAATATAGAAAAGTGGAGAGAGAGGGCTTCTCAGGCTTTTCTCGGTGTGAAAGGACTTGTGGGTCTGGATCACTTTTATGTGTGGTTTTAGAAGATTCTCCCCTAATTCTTCTGTTTGTTTCAACTTGCTGCCTGTCCATCTCTTTACTCTATACTCATGAAGTTGTTCTAATACCAGATAATTGTGCAGAACGTTCATTCTGAAGGAGCTTCCCCTGGGTTAAACAAATTCAAAAATAATTGAGGAGAAAAATGCCCAAAAAGCTTGTGAAATATGAATCAAACCAGAACTTCAGTTTTCTCTAGATATTGATGCAAAACTTCACTATAGTTGATTTGCTTTTCAAGCTGGACCTGCCTACACTTACAGACCCAAACAGGGACATTATCCACAGAAAGAAATACATGCTCAGAGTTTTCCATGTATTGGGCTTGCCAATTGAGCTTTTAAGAAAGGCCATTAAGTTTTCATGACTCATAAGCTGACAGTGGTAGGAAACATGCCCAATTTTGTTTTGCAGTTAGTGTAATGATGTTGTCCTGCAACAAACTTTAACATAACTAGGAATTTTGATTTGACGCCAAAGTGAGCAATATTGCTGGTGACCTTTGGGCTGGCAGTACAGTGGCATTCTCAAGGCCTTAAATTAGTAGGGCAAGCAGAATAGCAGATCTGTTCTTCTGTTACAAACCGCAGTATGGTTGGCTCTGCAGTTAAATTACCCTTCAAAACAAACAAAGATGGGTGATCTTGGTCATGGCCACAGACACCATAGGGACAACAATCAAATGAAATAATTTTGGCTAGTTCTTTCTGGTTTTGTTAGCAAGGCAAAAATACTCTTCATGCTGATTCATACCAATTTTAGGGCCATTTTCTGATCAGCAGAATATCAGGTAATTGCAGTGAGTACAAAGGAATACTGGATCTACGTAAGTGCCACACAAATGAGTGTTACCATCAGCAAGCCAAACTCTACTTTGTGTTTTACTGGTATTAATATGGCATATATGAAGGTTACTACGGAAACAAATGGAAATTTTTCAGGTATCTGCTCTGGAATGAGGATTTGTGCTAGCAGAATTTGGCCCACAAGCCCAAAGTACCTTTTAGAATCCCACAAACAGTAGTATCACGTCTGAAGTGGTAGAGGGCACGCTATACAAAATGACAATGCTGAGACTGACAAAGTCTTGTTGTGGTAGAAAATGAAGGTTTGTGCTTACTACTGACAGTGTTGTTTAAACAACTCTAAGACAATTGGATAGTTTCTTCAAGTGAAACAAATTATTTCTCAATTTGCCTTAAAGGAACTGTGAAAGCTTCTCTTTAACTTAAGCCTGATTGAAGTGAACTGAAACACTGTTTAATTGTGTTTGTTGCTTTAGAGCTTTTGTTATATTGTGCCTACAAAGCAAATTATGTTTACATAAAAATATAAATAAAATATTGAGCATAGCATTATCCTTGACTTACGTGTTTTATTCTAATATTATGCTCACATTAGGGAACCGTCTTGGAATTGGTTAAGAGGAAAATTTGAAGTCTTATTTTCCATTTTGGTCACTGAGGGATATACAAACATTTTGGGTTTTTTTATTACAGAGTACATAGAGGTTATTAAAACAGCTGAGTGTGCTACTTTACAGAACATTAACAATTTAGATATAAATTGCTGACAGGCTAAGAAATTTAAAACATTATAGAAACCCCATTCATGAAGTGCTGAGGGAAGTGATATGGATAGAAACTAGTTTCCAGAATTTTAGTACTCAGATTGCACTGGGAGATGGATTGACACACAAGTTATCCTCAGAGAGACAGTTCCCTTCAGAAACAAAGATATTCTAAGGGAATACTCTTAAAATAGGATCCAAAACAGCCACCACCAAATTAGCTAATAGCGGGAGGACACAATTGAATCCAAAATCCCACTGCTCCCTGGGTCTTGGTCTTAAATCAGGGCTGCAAGGAGGCTTACACCTTTTCTTTCAAAGAGCTGATTATGGTTACCAAACCTTGCAGGTCATCTCAAGCCTGTACTTGAGTACATGGCTTTAAAGGTCTCCCTGCATGAAAGGAAGAAATGGTTCAATGAACTTCAGTTTAATATCTAAATAAAGAGGAAACGTTAGCTTTGGTTCATTCCAGTCATGCAGGACACGTTCTAAAGTCTGTAATGTCCCTGGAAAATGTCACTTCAGTAGTTACTGCATCCCCTCTATAATCTAAAAGCTCATATGAAGCCCTGCTGATTGTGAATAGGAGCAGAGTAAATGTCTGCCCTCTGTTTTCAAGTCTTAATAAGCAAATAATGATCAGTGCATCCCTCACCACAGGGTCAGGATAAGGCTGAAAGCAAACAGCCATAGCCTTTTGCAAACTCTCTGTGATTGCTAATAAAGCTCTGCCTTTTACCAGCTTTCCCCCTAGGCCATCTGTACTGGACTGTCATACAGTCTAACACACAAAGAGGCTGCTACCAGGCAAGCAGGGATGCAGCAGCCTGCCTTAGTGTGGCATCTGCCCAGATAAAATGCAGAAATCGTCCTAAAATACTGAGGATCCCCAAGTCTCACCTCATCCACCCTCCATTTTGTGTTTCCTCTCTCATTTTCTGCGAGTTTAGTGATTAATCCTGATTGTTTCCTGTCAGAAAAGGTTCTTCTAGTATGGCCGTGATTGCCAGCACACATCACACTTCAAACCTCCCGCTCCTAGCGAACCGTGCAGGAGTTTCTCCCCCTGGCACCACCAAAGTCCCTTGGTGTGAGCTAGTGTTTTGTTTCTGCAGAAAGAGCCAAAACAATCAGCACACTCCAATTGCTAAATGCATCAAGGCACCTTTTTTCCAATTTGTAACATCCAGGCAAACATCCTAATATTCTCCTCCGAGAGAACAGGTTAGAGTATAAATGCAAATGTAGCTTCATCCCCTCAGTCTGAGCTGTCCTGCTGATTGATTGTGCTCGGTGCATCCTAAGCCATTCCTTTCATGCTTACCTGGCCTATCTGTCAGCTACCTCTGCAGCAAATGCTGAGGGTTTCTGAACATTGCTCTGACCTCTGCTATTTGTAACAAAGCTGTTGGGCACCTCACCACCTGTACACTGTGCAGAAGCCAGAAGGTGTTGAGAGAACACTGCAGATGAAGAGTGTGAATGCATGAAAATAAATGTATGTCTGTGTCCAAGAGTAACAAGTGAGTAGAATTTGCATCATGTTACCCATTGATTTAGTTTGTATGCTTGAAAGGGAGGCTGTGGGGTGGTTTGTTACAGGTGTGGGGTTTAGTCACTGCCCAGACTGTTGCACTCCTGTGTGGCAGCCTCTAAGGCTTTCTGGTTTTGCTCTGTTTTTTATCACATCACTGGAAACCAGACTCACTGCAGGGGAAGAGTTCAATACTCAGAGTTCAGTTCAGCTCCTGTCTCTCTGGATGAAACCATGCATGTCTACCAGGCTGCAGAGCAGCCCATCACAGACAGAGGTGAACAGGGCAGTTGCACCATTGCTTCCTACCCCAGCAGCCAGGTCTGTGCAAAACCAGAGAAGAGATGGTTTAAAAGATGCTGCTTTTTACTGTTTAAAGGGGTGCCTGACACTAACACTGCTGTTGCTGAAGTCAGTACCCTCCTTGGAGCTCCTTTAACAGCCTCTCACCAGGTTTGACATTGGGGGTCCCAGCCTTTCCTTGCAGGGTTTCTAGAGTCCCTGAAATACTCCATCATCATTACTTTCTGGTAGCACTTCAGGAAAATTAATTTTTTACCTCCTGAAAAATGCTCTGTCATGTCCACTTTCATCCCTCACAAAGAGTGACAGACAAACTCTGAGCGGACTAACAGACAGATTAACCTTTCACATATGGGAACCTTTCTTCTCTTCCACAGACATCTTAAGCAAGATGAGGGGGAAAAAAGCCAGGAAGAGGCATTGACAGCCTTCATAGTGATTGGCCTGTTTCTTGAAAACTCTAACACCGGCCATCATATAAGATCAGCTTTCATTTAGGAAGGAACAGTCTTCACAGTTGTTGGTAAAAGCTTTAAAACTGACTGAAATAAAACAATCTAAAAAGACAAAGGAACACTCTTTAATCTTCCAGCTTGTGAACCCTCACAATGTTTAATGCTTGGCACAGACACCACTAGAAGTTGCAGACTAAGGATTAAATGGTTGGGCTAAGAGATGCCACTGGCACTTCTTAGTTTAGGAGCAGCACTGCCAGCTATAGAAAGGGGAAAAGGGCTGTGGTTTGGGAGGATGGGGTCTGTGATGGAGGGAGGGCTGCAGGGGTGGAGCCTGCTTGTTTACCTTCTGAGATGAGGAGGGCTCTGATCTGTCTGGAACAGGTGTTTTCTTGCTTAGTGACCATGCTGAGATGGTAGCAATCAATTAGCCCAAAAGAACTGGGAAAAACAGCTCTAGGAAAAACAGCTCTAGGAAAAACTGTTCTACTGTGAGGGCTGAGGGGTTGGGGAATAGGATGTGAGCACTGCTCTGTGGGCAGGTTTGCTCTTAGAGCTACAGCTGTGAAGTACATGCACCACCCATGCCCACAGCCCCTGCCAGTTGCCATGCCCACCAGGCACAAGGGCTCTCTGCTGGTCCCAGGTCCAAGGCCTGGCTGCCATCAATCATCCTCCTGCTACCTGCAGCCCTGCTGGAAGCAGCTCTGCCTCTGCAACCGCCAGAACTGGAAATGTGCTGCGTTCTGCCAGACACTGGCTGTGTCCCTGCCAAACATCATTTTCCTGATAAGCTGCAGGGTCCAGTACAAATCATTTTGTGCTCTTCTGCTGGGTAATCTTTGCAAATACATTTCCCACATGGAGAGCTGTGTTTCACTCTATGGTGCAGCAGTAAGTGATACAGCGTCTGAGCTGCCCTAGAAGAACAGAGTGAGACAGCAGGTATGCTAGATGCATTATTTATAACAAGGATTTCTGTACTTTCCCTGAAATGGCTAGCCCTTGGGCTGGCCAGGTGATAGGCTAACAACCAAACAATGTTTGTAAAGGCTGGTGAGTGAAGTTAGCTGAATAGTGACTGGGGTGTCTTCTGGTGATACAGGCATCATCAGACCTGGAGGATGTGTCAGATCAGTGATGTTTTCCAGAGGCTTCTAGGAGAAAACATTTCATTTCTTGCTAACACAGAAGAGGAATAATGACAAGTGAAGTTTTTTTCTTTTCTAAAGCAGTTTGCTTTGGCAGATTGTTTTTCTGTTTCTCTGCTGCTACTTTTTCCTTCTAGTGTCTGCATTTTATGTTAGGAATATTGTCCCACTGTAAAAAAAAAAATAAATCAAAACAAGTCTCCTGTGACTTGCCAAGTATCTCAGTGCTCCTGTAAAAGCATCACTTTGAGTTCCTGGATCATTTCTATTGTAGACAGGAAAAATGAAATTAAGTGACTTGTCCAATGCCATTTTATTGCCATTTGGTTTAAGGACTTATGGTTCTCTGGCATTTAATTCTCCACTTACTGAAGGAATCCTGATTAAACTTAGCAATTGAGCTGGAAGTTTTGCCTCCATGGCTGAAAGCTGTGTCTCAAACCATACCTGCTCCAAAGCAAAGGAGATGCACAGAACCTTATGCTGATACCCTCAGCTGAGGCTCAGCAAAGCCCCACAGAAATACATGCAGCCAAGAGACAATCGTCTGATTTTCCTTGCTCTCTCAAATACAATAGCTCAGAGCCTGAACCCAAACGAATATAGACATTGTAAGCGTTTTCTACTATTTTCTTGATCATCCTCTCCACATGTATCTAAGTGATTGCCTTTGGTAGGGCATCACAAGGCAAGGAGCAACCCAAACCCAGCCTTTTCCAACAAGCAGTGCCTGGATTCAGATGAGACTGCAGATCCCACCAGTCTAGCCCAGCCTCACCTCATGAGTGGAACTGGCTTGCTCCATCTGAGGATCAAAAGGGAAATAGTGTCACATACTGGGCTGTAAAAATGAGTGCCATGATAAAGTCTGATTGCCAAGTGATGTTGGACCCGTATGTCAGTTTATGCCATGTGTCACTAGAAGGGGGCAGTACACAGGCTCAGCACAGGCACGTGACAGGAGATTTACAGAAGGAATTGTCTTTAAGGTCCCACCTGAATGATCAATCTGCAGCCACTCACCTAAATGTATTAGACACCATGGGCTGCGCCTGTGACACTTGCTGTAACCAATCCTCACAGCTCACATATTAAATGTTAGTCTCATTTCAATATTTTCGATCTTGCAGCACATTCCCTGGCATTGTGGGTTAATTTAATAAAGCACACAATCAGATTCACATGAGATTTTTGATCTGTGTTTTGTTCAACATGTCAGTGATGTATAAAGTTATTACGCAGTGTTCTGTTTGCTAATCATCAAGCAAGCAAAACAGGCTAATAAAAGGATAATTGTTGCAAGCTTCCTTCCTTATTCCCATTAAGATGGTAAATTCAACTCAAACTGGAATCTCATAGGAGTTTTACCAGTGGCTTTGATAGGGACATCAAGCTGATTGGCCCTCTAAATGAACCTAGTCATAGCTGCAGTATTAAAAATTCAGGGAGTAGTATTTATTTCCCTGTCAACTTTTTTTGGTGGGAGAAAAAAGCCAACAGGATTTTTTTTTTAATCCTTACTCAATTCTCCATATTAAAATGCACTATATGCATTGCCAAAGCCAGTTATCTTTCTTGAGGATGCAGTATTGGTTTATAATGGTTTTATGGAGCTACTGGAGCAAGTAAGTGAAGTACAAAATGGAAAATCTTTGCACAGAGAATACAGCTGCTCCTCTGCATTTGCAGCTGTGCTGCTCCTGATGCTCCAGGGGACTCACAGCCCAATTCTCTGCCAGAGGCAGCATACAAAGGCTGACCAAGCTCCTCCATCAAGTGCCAAATTGTGTAAGAAGCTTAGACATGCAAAGCAAGCACTTGTCTGACAGGTCCTGCATTGAGAGATGAATTTGCTAGCCTTTCTTTAGAACAGCTGTTTTGTTTCCTGGTCACATTAGAACCCTTGCAAAGGGACTGCCTCGATAGAGACCATTCATTGCTTGCAATCTGGGGAGCACGTACATCAAGCAGCAGCGTACAGTGCCAAGTTTCTCAAACTAATGGAAACCCAAGCTGTTAAGTCTACATAGCAGCATGTAGCTCTGCAGAAGCCTGCCAGCTTGTGTCTGGAAGCAGTCTTGCCACCTCAGCAGGCCGGACTAGCTCGGATCTAGTGCTGCACAAATAGTGGCTTGCTTGTACATGTCCAGCTTTGGTGATCTGTCACCACTTTTGCTCTGCATGGGGAGATGGTCCCTGACTGTTTTGCCATTAATTATCAGAGAAGGAGCAAAGGCCGTTGCCCTTACGCAGGCAAAACTCTGTTACCTTTAGTGAGAATTTAACTCACAGGGACTTCCCTATTTCTGTGGGCTGACAGCCTTTGAGTTACATGCAAGTCTGTTGAGCAGGGGAGAGCACAGGGCTTGATAAAGCCATAAAACAGCAGCTTTCTCCACTACTTAACTGCCCATTGCATGTGAGAGGGGAGGAACCAGGGCACACAGCTGCAACCTGAGCCTGCACTTGCCAGCACCGCAGTGCAGCTATGTACAGCTGCCAGTGCTGCAAGAGGAGAAGCACAGGGCAAGGAGCAAGGCAAAGCACACAACTTGGCAGGTGAAATCTTGTCACCTTTTTGTACGAGGCTGATTTAATCTGGGCAGAGCCCACAGCATTATTTTGGGAAAGAATATTGACAAAGCCAGTACAAATGATCTCTAATTCCTTCTGAAAAAACAACTGCATAAATACACTTGACCTGATGGACGTCTGTCTGCAACTGCTTTTCCTATGGTAATGAAGCATCTAGAAACTATATTATCAAACTGAGCCTGATCCTCTACTGGATAACACTGGTGTAAGGCTATAGAACAGAACGGATTTACCCTGAGTATAAAGCAGACAAAGAGGAGCCCAGTCTTTTTTTACATTGACGGATAATCAATATAAAATCAGAGCTCTCCTAATCATTCCTAGGGCACTTAAGACATCTGCTGGAAATGAGAATAAACTGCAGTAAGAATGTACATGACAGAATGAATAATGAAATAATGAAAAATTCTGTGAAGTTTACATTTACACAGTGTCTAAATTACTTGGCCAGTGCCAGAATATTTTCCATTTGAAAGTACTGCTGGAAAATAGTTGAACAAATAGCCTGTTTATTCCTGCTGTTCTAATTGCCACCGAGGAATCAAATTTCAGTCTCAGAAAACTTCATCTCGGAATGCAGTCTTTGAACTCCCTTCTTCTCTGATGTGTAAGGTCACGCAACAGACATACAGGCACAATATGTAGCATCATGTGCTGGGAAGAAGCTCTGACACTGAAGTACAGGCCAGGTTTCAGGCTTCAGATGGATTTGAGCATCAGCTGCCTTTAAGTTGGATACAGAGGACACAAATCTCTTTCCCCCTTCACTTGCAAATCTTGCTTACAAATAATAATGAGACTCCAAGTCCTCTTTAAAGAGCTTTCCAGAACACTGTATATTTTGTCAGGGGGTGTGTTCCTGCCACTTGCACATCCTTCAGATGCTTAATCCCATACTATAAACCCACAGCTCAGGTTCTCTGGCAGCACTTGGCTCGTGGGGTCATGGCACAGGGAGAGGATGCAGCACCAGGCTGAAAATACATGCAAGATGGACAGTGATCCAGGAGTATGACATGAGGTTCACACATAACCCAAGCAGTGCACAGTGATATGTCTTACAGCATCCCCCAACACTACTAGAGGAACCTTATTTTTCAGGAAGAAAATAAGGTCAAAAGTGGGGATTTGTATCTCCATTTTCATGACCAACAGCCTCTTTAGCTAGTTATGCTATAATGTGAATTCCTTCAGTTCTGAATCCCAAAGAATGCTGTGCCCAGACCCATAACTCCAGCTTCTAAAATATCCCTAAACTGCAGATGAGTGCACCCTCTCAGCTGTACCTGCAGTTACCTTCTTGCTGATCCCTTCAGCTTTTAATTAAAACCTCAGAGGTTCTCCCAGACATGTCATGCAGGAGCTGGAACATCCACAATTTTTTGAAACAGACTAATTCTCCTCGTTAAATATTGCCAGTATCTCAACCAGGGTCTGTCTGCAGAGACAGTGGAGACAGTGTAGTGAGTGTGTTTTACATAGACATTAACAAGCTGGCTTTATACTAGACAGCTTGAGTGCTATCAGCAAATAGAACATATCAGAAAAGGCAGGTAAAAATGTGTTTTGCTAGTTTTTACTGGATCATGGTTCTTCCTGCCCAAGCTAGAATTCATCTGAGAAAAATAACCAGCTCTTCAAAAAAGCCCTCACAGATATCTGTGTGGTAATCAGGAAAATTTTAGGGACAGCGTTTGAAACTACATCTAATACAGTAACAGCATATAACTCACCTGTGTATCATCGAAGCATAGCCATAAGGGTAGGAGAGCTGAAGGTGGGAGGGAATGTTATACTGTTGACCTTTCACAAGAGGGCAGCATTCCCAGAAACGAGTATTACTTCTCAGTAGACATACTGAGCTGTTAAAGAAAATTGCACTGATACAGTTTGGTTTGTTTCTTTTCCACCCTCAGCATCCAGTAAGTGATGTGTGATTTACACCTTTATGCCATCATAGGGTCAGGGATGTGCATGGTGTGTGGAGGTAGGAACTAGGCACTGCCTCCAACAGCCCCTTTCCAGGCTTCCACTTTTCGCTTCTTGAGTTTGCTTTCAGAGACAAGTAGACATCTCCCCAGCATTTACATTTAGGTGGTATTTTTCCTTCATGACCAGGCAGCTAAAAACTTCCTTTAAATTTTAAAGAGCGGTGTTTTACTTGGACTGCATCACATGTTTCCCAACCCTGGGGCCTGGTGCATGAGCTGATTATTGCCTGTGCATGGGGGTAGCACTGCTTCTAAGACACAGTAAAGCAGGGTCAGCTGTTTGCAGATCCTGTGACAGGCTTGAACTGCAGAGCTGTGGTTTGGCTTCTTGCCCTGAGCCAGGCTGGCAGCCCCCAACTGAAGCATCTCCTTGTCAGTGGGCAGCCACACCAGCTGGGTGGGAGCAGCAGCACTGGGAATGTCTCAGAGCACCTCTGTAGAAAGACCATGGTGCAGGAGTTGGGGACCTCAAAGGTCATATGGCCATACGTGAGGTGGAAACTCGAGTTTCTGGGTTGGGAAAGCAGAAGGCCTCAGCCCCTGAGCAGAAACTGAGTCCTCTGTGAAGTACAGCCACCAAAGGGAGACATGATCACACTTCTGCGAAGGTCTGATTTTCCACCTGGTATTTTCCACCTGGTAAAGGAAAATCTGACAAACATCTACCCAAGCCAAAACGTAATCCTCACTCTGGCCAGTCCTACTGGCAGTATGCAAAGATGCACTGTTGGTAACCTGCTATGAACCTGTGAATGTGCAATTCAGACTGTCTGGAGAGCTTCACAGTGCCTAAATCAAGGCTTTGTTCAAATCATTTTGTCTGGCACATGTAAGGATGAGCAGAACCTATTAAGATCATGTTAATGTGAAGCTGGAAAACCTCATATCCGGGAGACTGTGATGATCAAAATTAAAATATTTAAAGGAAGAAATTAAATGCTCAGGATGTTTTCAGATCATTTCCAGGAAGGAAAAAAAAGGCAGCACACATTACAGGAGAAAAATTAGCACAACAGGTAATTTGTGTTTACGAAAGAGAAAGAGACACATTCTCATACACATCCCAAGGGCTAAACAAGCTGAGCTGCTGCCAGTAGCTCCCGACATGGAAACTTTGCCAAGTCTACAGGAGTAGCATTTTAAAAGACCTCATTCAACTATTTGCACTAGGACTGCAAAGAAATTGCTTTAAATTTTCTCCTAAAGTCTCTTATCTTTAGAGATGACACAGAGTCAGCTGATCGGTAAAAACATCTCCATTTTGAGGGGGGATTATGGTTTGCTCTCTTTGCACACTTCACATAGTCATCAAAACATTCATTTCTAAATAAATAGTTATTTCTTTGGGGTCCTTCCTGCCTAAAGAAATAGGCAATGACAGTCAGCAAAACACTAAGCACCTACCTATTTGTTGCAGCTAAAGGCCTGAAGTAAAAAGGGTTTGGCAACTGTGCCATTCCTTTGAGATATCTGAACCCTGTAAGAAGGCAACTTTATCAGTGCAGAGTGGCACTGGATAGATAACCAGAAAAGGAGTGCAATGGCTTTGCTAGCATTACTTCATGTAGATTTGGTGAATCTCTTCTGAATTTTGAATCTCTTCTGACTTTGATAAGCAGTATTTCTTTAGCTTTACAACCTATAATCTATATTCACTGCCATTACAACAGAATGAAAGGAGTACAGGTGAGATATATGGTCACATGAACAAGATAATGATATTTGCCTTAAATGTGTGATAGATGTAAGACAAGTCTTTCTGCTGCCTCTTGCGAATTGTTTACCCTCCTCTCTGCTTGCTAAGACCCAGGTGGGAGATGCTGTTGTGACAAAGACCCCAAATAAGAGATAGAAAAAGCACTTATTTCAGAAGCTCAAAATACTGCCCTGATTCATCTTTTCAGTACACATACATTATTTATATCTCAAATTCCTTCGTGTTTTCAAGCTTGTATTTACAGCATGGGAAGTGAAAAGAACCAGACCTGTAGGTAATAACCAGCTACCTCTGGAACTGAAAATTACCACCTCAAGAAGCCTATTTATTGATCAGTCCCATTATCAGTGCCACAGTGCCAAGGTGAGGTATGCATTTAGGATAGCAACATCACATCTAAAGAAACAAATGCCCACATTTCAACACGCAGTGACCTTCAGTGACCTCACTGGTAGGCAGTCTGGTTTTGCAATAAACTTAGAACCTCCTTTAAGTCTAATAGAGCAGATCACTTGTAGCCAGAAAATTTCCTTTCAGAAGAGCAAATTAGCATGACAGGAAAAATCTTGACCTGATTGCAAAAACCCAAAATATCATTAATAAGTTTCACAGAACCTCACATACCATGAGGTTAGCCCTTCCCTTTTCCAAACACACAGTTTGTTAGTACAAATTTCCACAAAATAACTTTGGTGTTGGGATGTCAGCCATAATCCCACCTCATACCTAGTTGGATTGAGATCAGATCCTTAAAAAAGACATTGCAAGACTTTTCAAGGCCAAAGAAACCAAGTGTACAGTAATTTTCCAAGCACGACATAATCCGTGACTAGCAGAATTTGCAATATTTGTTATAATTAATTGAAACAACTGAAAATCAACCAGTGGATCCCATTTACCACCCAAGGCAGTCAAAAAACCTGATGCATGGGAGGTGATAAACTTTTTAGTAATCTGTGTTATCTACTTTTTTTGGCTATACTGGCTCTTCATATTACTTCACTTGAAATTCCTTAGCCTGGCAACAGCTCTGATAGGTTTTCATTTTCTCTTTATACTTTGTGTAGTAGGGACAAATAGTTACCCACATACAAGCTTTTTTTTTTTCTCTCTCAAATCCTATGCTGAACTGAATTTTCCACAACTGAAATACTGCAAAAAACCCCCCAAGTATGCTATGATTTCAGCAGCAGATACAGCTGATCTGTTTCTCATTTGGTCAAACATGCCACAACACAATTAGCTCTGAAGCATGGAAGGGACTGTAGATCTCAGTAAAACATAGCCAGTCTACTAGCAATATGTGAGCACTTCACTTTTCAAAAGATTGCAGTATTAATTTTCTTTAAAGATATTTTTTTTTTACAAGTAGTGTTTTATTTGTAGCTCTACTACCTCAGGAGGTAAGTAAATGATAAGGTCTCCATACATAAGATCTTACTCCACACAACGGGAAATGACTTCTGCAGCCAGACCTATTTCAGGATCTCAGCCCAGCATCCAGTCCTCATCTCACACTGACTTCTCATACTCTGTGCCCAATTGTGTGTTCTTTCCACAAACCCAGTGATGGCTGAGAATGGAGAGGAAAAAACAACTGTATGAAGAGTTTTTTCTGAGCCAGTTTACAGGATCATATAAAGGTAGAACTGTCTCTGAGGGAAATAGACTTTTTACCTCGAAGGGCCTCTGTGGAGAAACTGAAATAAACCTTTTACCAAAGGGTGCTTATGCTCTGAATGGTTCAGTTGTCTGAAAGCAAATGGAATGAGGTGGGGAGATGGAGGCCACAGAACCAGGCGCCTGTGCTGTACAGCAGCTGTGGCTTTTGCAATATGTTTCTTATCAAACAAAGCACTTGAAGAACGCTTTTAATATGAACTAAGCACTTCAAGAGAAACTACGATTTTGTCCGTACGCAGAAGTTCTGCTATACTGGTGCATCCTAGTCTGGATGCACCTATAGAGGTATGAGGCTATTTATACTTGTATAGTACATTCTACTATGGAAAGGGGAATAATTTGTCCCGGGAAATATACATAAGTGTATAGGGCTGTATTATATTACTATAACTATGCTAGTAAAAGAAAAATTACAACTCTAAAAGACATTGTAACACTGGTTTCAAGACCATACACAAACCAGGTGTTCACGTCAGTGAGGTTCTAGGCCTCCCATGTGATTCCATTTCCTGTTTCCTCACAGTAGCACTGGGAGTTTACTTCTCAGCAGTACATTTTGACTTTAATTCTCCTGCCCACACACTGTATACAAGAACTTAAACTTGTTCCTCAGTTGCTAG
Organism: Podargus strigoides; assembly: GCA_028020825.1. Classification (NCBI taxonomy): domain Eukaryota; kingdom Metazoa; phylum Chordata; class Aves; order Caprimulgiformes; family Podargidae; genus Podargus; species Podargus strigoides. Next base: position 16,129,883 of record CM051630.1, read on the forward strand.
AGATTATTCATAAGTGTGAAACCTGTTTCTCAGGTACTCTAGACAAATTCTAGACAAACAAGCCCCTACACCCTTGCTCTCTGTCACAGCAGCTGCAAGGACAGCTTTGTGATTCAGGTTTTGGGTGTGAACTCCAGCTGAGCTACCTTCAGACTGGTAAAATGCTCAAAAAGACTACTGAAAGAGGGGTATGAAGCTTTGAAAAGAGAGTTTCAGTCTGGTCTTAAAAGGACATAAGATGGCCTACTCCAAAAAGCACAGGTTTTTACTCAGGCTCTTGACCAAGAGAATACCAAATCTGTGTTTTCTTTATACATCAATTTCTAGTGAGTTGTGAGCTTGCCTCAGAGTACAAATCTTTTTCTGTCAGACTCATTTGACAGAAAGAAAAGAAAGCCTGTGTTAGAAAACTCAAGTTCCTAGGAGCAGGAACAAATGCATTTTGGTACTGAGTCCTTAAACACACACACTAAAATGCTTGATGATCCCAGCTGCTGGTCCTGCCTCTCTCGGAGCCTGTGAGACAGCTAAGCTCCACATGAAACAGCTCCAGGGGTTTACAGCTCCCTTACTGAGGTAACCCCAAATTAGCATCAGTTTAATATGTCAGGCTACAAGCTGCAGTGGTTCAGGATCAGCTTCATGTGCAATTCTACAACCTCTGAGAAGGGACCAAGTGAAACACTAGCTTGAGGCAGTTATCGATTCAGCTGTCTGCCCTTAATTAACTTATATTGATGCCCCAATGTTACAGGGATAAAATATGGATCAACCCTGACTTAGGGTTAATTCTAAATGACAGATTAAATCTTGAGCTAGGCCCTTGTGAAGCTCCTAGTTCTCCTCTGACGGCTCACATTTCAGTTTCTGGTGTGCTAGTTGGAGTGATAGCCTTTTCCACACTTAATTGTGTACTAAAATGTGCAGTGAGTGATTTGTTCTGTGTGGGTGGGACCCTGTAATAACCACAGCTGGTATGCTATGCTCTGTAATAGCACTGAGGGCTTAGCATTGATGATCCAGATGTTTCCCTACACAATGTAACATACGTCAACATTTTGAAGCAGAATCACTGAAAATAATTTATTGTATAAGGACATATGTATGAAAAGTTTATTAACTGATTATTAATAGATGTTTACTAGTTATAGATTATTAAAATACAGCTAGTTGTTAAAGGTATCCAAAACGATGATGGAGGTGTATTTTACGTAATAAGTACTGAAGTGCTTTTAGGCTCTATGTGGGGGTTAGAAAAAAACAGCATGTATTCATGTGGTATAACAGCACTTCTCTAAATCTCATCTTTCATTTAATAAAGTAATAAGTCTCCTGCTGTTACAGTTTTGAGAAAAATCTGGCAACGTGAGCAGAATGCAACCAAGGCAGAGATGGCAAAGAGATGTCTGGAGCAACAGCTCTGAGAGGCATGAACTGTGTCTGCCAGCACCCCATCACCCAGTGATTACTTCAATGTTAACATTTTAAACAATCCTCTTTTGCTAAGGAGGGATTAAAAAAAAAGTGTGATGTATGGGCACGTTATTGTCACAACTTCATTTGTCCACCAAAATCAGTGAGAGGTTCTACTACGTATAACAATCCCAATTAAAAGGCAGCCCCACAAAACTCAACAGAGCCTGAGGGCAAATGGAAGGGATCCAAATGCAGAGAGCTCTCCAGAGAGACACTGTCCCACTCTAAGCATCTTGTGCTTTACTGAGAGCAGCACCTCTTCCTCTGACCATATAGTCAGGGCTTGGGAACCTTTGGAAGACTGTTGCTGTCTTTTGTTCCCCTGACTAGACCCTGCTGATAGCCCATACTGTTCTTAGTCAAAAGTGCAGTCATATCTGTTAGGTATTTACTATTCATAAATAAATGCACTTCTCACATGATGTTTTCTTAGTGCATATATAGATGTGTGCGTAGCTACCATGTTTTCATTTACTCAGAGTGAATTCTTTTTTTGTTTCAATGTAAATAATATCATGACCATTGTCATGACTTAGCCAGCTCAGGTCAGAGCTATGCTGGGTGAGCCTGTTATATTTATAGAAATCTTTTGGCTACCCTTCCTTAAGGCTGGCATGCACAAGGTGTTTTTGAGCATCCATCTGCTTTTCCATACGTTTTGGCTCCAAAGTTTAAACAGAAGATAGGGTGCTCATTAGTGGCAGTCAGTGCACTGTTCAGTGTTGGTACAGCCTCTGTGAATGCAACCTGTCCCAGCTGAACAAAAAAGAGGAAATAGGAATTTCAGATGAGATGTGAGAACAAGGGGGTGCCTTATGCTACAGCCAGCTTAAGTATTAAACACATTTCGTAAGCAAGGAGTAGAGCCAACCCTATCACTACACTTTTATAAAACTGACCTCAGTCAGTCCCTCCTGAGATGTGTCTGTGTGGCTTGCTCTCAGAGCTGCTAAAGAGAATCTCTTGAAGCTTCTTGTTACTTTCTTTAGAAGAGACATGGCACAAACTGGACTTAGGATTTTTCTACTCATAAGCATACTACTGCTGGATCAGACCATCATCCAGGCTTCCAAATTCAAAGCCAGGAAGCACAGCAAACGTAGAGTGAAAGGTACTGAGTTTTAACTGGAAGGAGGCATAGAAGCTTATAGACTATGCAAGTTTACTATGTACTTAAAAAACATTGCATGAATCAGAAACTAACATTATACAAATGCTTATTAACAAATTTGAGTCTATATTATATCTGTCTTTAAAATATTTTAATGTGAGTTAGCAAAGCTAGAAAAAAGGTGGCAGAATGAATTATGGAAATAGAGCTGTATAACAGTTGTAAACATATTGCTCTGTTATGCCTGTTCATCTCCATCGACATTATTTAGGACTCAGAGGTACAGCTGAGGGGGCTCTGGCCAATCATTCTTAGTTACATAGTTATATTGACTAAGATCAGAAGAATGGAAATTCGTGTACATATGGTGGAATAGAGCAGAACAAAATATTCAGTCCCCAAGGGTTGTTGTTCAGATTTCTGTACAATTTCCAAATTTTAACAGAATGTCTGTCTAATATTTGTGGAATATTACTTTAGCTGCATGACAAGTACTGTGAAATGGCAAGTCAAACTAATGAAAAAGAATTAGCAGAAAAAGATTAATCGTAAATTCCCAGAGTAAAGCTTACAGAGCAGATAAAACACTGAATGTTGTTTGGAAATGTCTATGTGTTTAACTTAAGACTTATTTCTAATAAGAGAAGGTATGATGGAGGTTGTACTAACGGCAAATATTTAAACTCCTAGTCAATGAATAAAACCACAGCTCTGATAAAGCCATTGTACAACATGATTACACTGCACTGGAGCGATACAGTTACATTTACTTCCTCCTTCTTTTGAATCTCTAGAGTTTTTAGCTTAGTGTCCTAAGAACAGGCTGCTTGTATGTTTGTTTCTCCAGCACATTTATCTGTCAGCCTTCCACTACTTTTGAACTTGAAGCAATTTGGCAGAAGAATTGAGCTCCTAAGGATAAGTTTCCCAATATTTTATGAAATTCAGAATGAGACTTGAAAAAAATTTATATATATATATATCTGCATTAGTGTCCCACTAGGAAAGAATTGCACCAGGAGCTCAGCTGGTTCTGCTTTTTGCAGCAGGCAGGGGACAAGGAGAGGTTGCTGAGAACTGGGAATCACAGGAGCATAGACTGAAGAACTGGGAGTCCTGCCTTGGGGAAACAGGGAGACATGAAGGACAGCTTGGGCTATCCCCACAGTAGGGAATATGGAGAAGAGATGAGCTTTCTGGGGTGCAGCTGGAGGAGTAGATGATGTAACACAGGTCTGTAGGAAATGTGGTTTTGTTAGTTCTGCTATGTGTGAAACAGTTTATTTATTCCTCATGTTCATTACTGTGGCTTCTGAAAGGTCTGGTTACTGCTGCAATCAAATTGTCATCTTGTGCAATGGAAACACTCCTGCTAGTTGTTTGATGGTGGAGGAATATTATAATGGTTAAGAAATAAGAATGGAATGAGGAGACATGAAAACAGTTATGTGCAAATTAACTTCTTTTCTTGTCCCACCATCATCTTGGTGCTTTTGTAAGTGGCAAAAAATGAGACTGAATTTGTGTGACTCAAGTCATCAGGCCCTCTCTGTACTGATGGAGGAAGGAATGCTCCTCCTGGGGAGGGGAAATTGCAGCTTGGCAAGCTTGTCTGCATACATTCAGACTGTGAAGTTGGATTATGTTAATTGTTCCTCACTGTGTTAAAACAAGAGTTGTGTGAAGCTTTCATGCTCACAGAAATGACATTTCTTTGAATAAGCACAACTTGTGTCCTTCTGTTATTTGTATGTCATATATATACACCATGGTGCACAGATTCAAAAGTAAACAGCCAAAGTTTGCTGTAAATTGGATACTGGCACACTAAATACTGATTAGTTGCAAAATTACATGGTTTTCATTTAGACCGTAGCCTAGTAACAGTGAGATTTAAACTATGAGGGTGAAAGGTAAAGGTGGATTCCTCCTGTTTTCTATAGGAACCCTACGGGGAACCTTTCATTATAGAAAAAAAGATTTAAAATAAATCAAAACATCTCAGTAATGCAGAAACCCATGATATTTGGAAACAGCTTTTAACATACATATAGGGTTGGGTTTTTTGTGTGTGTATCTGTTCATTTCTCTTTTTTATTTAAGAAAAAGATGACCTAAAGACCCAGATTGACAAATTATGGCGAGAAGTAAATGCTCTGAAAGAAATGCAAGCACTTCAGACAGGTAAAGTGGCTTACACTGGTCAATGGCTTCCTAAAGTTATCACTGCCTTTCCTCTCTCCTTCACTCCCATTCTTCTCTTTAATGGGGATTTGTGACCAAGAAATACAACTGCTTACAAGCATGGTATGCCAGAGCTGTAATTCAAGCATTCAAGTAAAATTAAGTCTGAGCTAATGGCATACAAGTGACAATTCTTCACTAAGAGCAAGAATTAATCTGGAGCAAGAACTATTTTTGTGTTTGCTATGCACAGCACCAACCGGTGACTTTAGGCAACGTAAGAGTTGTTGAATTTGAGAGTTTAGATAGTCAATGAGTTAGGTCCCCAGCTTTGATATGAACATGGGTTAACTATCAAGGCAAAAATATTCATGAAAAATGCTGAGAATACCCCCAAAAGGAAGCTGAAGGGACTGAGCCTTTTTAAAGTGTGGAGTTTGCAACATACAAATGTGAATGCTGCCATAAAACTTCAAAGTCTTACCTCCTGTGAGTTCAGAAATATCCTGTATCAATTTGCAAAGTCCTTTAAGTATTTAAATAGCCAGATGGAAATTTCCAAATAAAATAAGAAGGGTAAATACACATGCACCTACTAGACAGTTGAGCTTTTTCACAGCTGTTGACACAAAACTTGGAATTTAAACATGTACAAGAGGACACTACAGAGGAAATGACATCATTCACATGAAACAGAACATATTTTCCTTCGGGATGGTAATATCTGGGTTGTCCTGTTTTACATCTTGGGTTACATAGAGCTTTTTGAGCTTTACAAAATATTTTTAAATTTCTTTTAAGATGACTTTAAAAGAGGGAGCCTGTGCTAGACAAGTAACTCTTGTTTAAAAGTAATTCTTGTATTGCTTCCAGAAGGAGCTTGAGAGTAAGCATGCAGTGGCTTAGAAATGAAACCAGAGCCAGGAGATTTTCTGTCCTCAAAGCTTATTTTGAGCTGTATTCTAATTTCAGAACCCACACTGTTCAACTGGATTCCAAATTTATCAAAAAGAGATCTATCGCACCTCTAGCTCTGAGTTTATTAATGGCCTTATGATACTTGAAGAAGGAGCTGCTTTTTTAGCTTATGGACATTTCCAAGACACACATTACAATCTGATTTCTTCTTTCGCTTGAATTTCCTGGGACTCCTTTGTACATACCCTGAAATGTTGCTGCACACTATTTAGCAGCACACTTTCTCCCTAAATAGGGCCAGCCTCCATCATTATTGCAGTATTATAGAAGTAGATAAGGTCTCTCTGACCTTTCCCATGAATATAAATTTGTTACAGAATTCAACAGTTGGAAAAGTATGTTCATTACTTTCCTTTGGCCATCAGCAGTTTGGAAAGGATTAAATTTGAAGCCCTAATATAAAAATGATGACCCTGAAAACGCAGCTAAGGAATGCAATGAATACTACAACTGGAAATACTAAAAAACTGAGACATAGGATATGATCCAAAGTGGATTTCCATATCCTGTTGATCAGACACATAATTACTTTTTTACAAGACCAGATGATAGGAATTATAAACAGATTATAGAAAACATCAGGACAGAAGATGTTCATATTGTTTCATGACATATTTCTAATATAAGTACAAGATGAGTTTAAGCAATAAATGAAATAATCTGGAAGTAGTCACATGTAGGATTCTAAAAGTAGTTGTTACAGGAGTTTATTCAAGGCCTTTGCTACCTTCCTCAGCTCAGAAGGAACACTGCTTCAAGAAGAGTTCTCTTCTTGTAAGTGTTTTTTCTTGGGAGAATCAGTTTTTCCACCTATCTACATTAGGCGAGCTGGAAAGCAAAGTCTAAGGATTCACTTCTGCAAGCCTGTCCACACAGACCTTGGGCTGGAAGAACTCTGCCAATGGTTCTGCAAGGCAATTTCTGTTACAGAGCAGATGCCAAATTAATGTTCTAGTACATTTGGACTTTACATCAAGACTTCCCTGATATGTTGCAGTAGAACTAAAAGCAAACAGCTTTATAAATGTGAATGTTCAGAATATTTGGTTCAGGTTGTCATGCAAGCTCAGTAATAACTGTACACTTTCAAAAGCTTTTATAGATTTAAGACACTTTACCTCATTTCAATTTAGAGTTTGAAGGGATAGCTTTGCTGGAAAGACCAGAAATTAAGGACTAAAGAGGTGAATGTGTACTCTTTTGCAGGTAGAAATCATTCAGACAGATTTGCATTATTAATTTCAAAAAAATATTTTTCTGGTGAGCAAGACACATTTAAAATAGTACTTTTCTGTCCTGCCTTCATTTGCTAGGAACTAGGCTTAGTTAATGCATAAAACTTCACTTTTGTTTGGCACTTAAATATCATAAATATGAAAAGACCTTTCAATCTGTCTCTTTATAGTAAAGCCAAGTATAGATTTCCTGATGATCAACTCACATCTGCCACCAATATAAAAATCCATACCTCATCCGTTCCATCAGTTTTAAGACTGATGAAAGAAAGTAAAAACGTGTGAAAGCAGGACTATTTGCTAAAAGAAGACATAGGATACACTGTCAACAGGCCTGGGTTTTATTTTAGCATTATGAAACAACAAAATTAAAAAAATCCTTGGGAGAATTACATTGCTGGAGGGAATCTGGGGCTCATGCCTGAGGTTTATCAGCATAAACACAGGAAAGACTCTCCAAAGCACTTTATGGCATTAAGATCACAGCTGTGTCTGCCCTTCCTCTTAAGTGTCTCTTCTCTGGAGCAGCTATAAGAGCATGCTCTGCTTCTGGCTACCCCTTGTAGTCCAAGGTGCTTTGCAGAGTGCCTGTGAGCAGTCTGCTCAGGCTCCCCAAAGGCATGATAACATGCTGGCTACATACAAGGTCTCACATGAACAGGAGGAACAGCAGGACAGTCTGATCTTATTCCTACTTTTGGGCCCACTCTATGGAGGTAAGAGCCTTTCACTTGCTGAGGGACATGTTTGCTTAATTCCCAAAATACCTTTAGAAATTCATCATTTTAGGAAACATTATTCAAAGCTATAGCCCAAACTTTTACTGAACATGCGAATCAATATCTATTCACAGTCTGTCTTCGTGGGACAAAGGTTCATAAGAAGTGCTACCTCATATCAGAAGGCACCAAACATTTTCATGAAGCCAACGAAGACTGCATATCCAAGGGAGGGACACTGGCTGTCCCAAGGAATAACGATGAAACAAACACTCTTCGAGATTATGGCAAGAAAAGTATGCCTAGAGTGTCTGAGTTTTGGTTGGGTATCAATGACATGATAAATGAAGGGAAATTTGTTGATGTCAATGGCATGACTCTACAGTACTTCAATTGGGATCGCGCCCAACCAAATGGGGGGAAGCATAAAAACTGTGTCTTTTTTTCTCAGTCATCACAAGGCAAGTGGGTGGATGAAGTCTGCCGTTCTGCCAAAAGATATATTTGTGAATTTCTGATCCCATAATTACAAATGACCATGACTATGTTTTGGGTTATTAACATGCAGTTTTGCTTGTTAGTACCCCTCCCACTTAGACAGTGGCAAGTTAAAAATGTCCATCTCCTGTATTGTACTCACTCTTTCCTGAAACTGAAGTTTTCTCTATTAATTTATTTTCTAGTCAAATGCTAAAAATGTTATGCTTAGTGAGTGCTCTCATGATGTACAGGAATATCTATTATGTTTTGACCTACATTGTATCATATTTTGGCATATTATTTCAGCCTGATGTTCGGGTTGCTGGAATTCATCTCCTATTTCTGTACTTTGTATCTCCACAGTAGGATAGTATTTACTTGAACTAAGAACTCTAGTGAATTTATTTAAAGTTTACAAAAGATTGCTCTATGGTGACATGTGCCAATACAAGGTGTAGGGATCCTTTCAGTTCCACTGCTTAAGAGAGACTTTGGGATGATGTGAGTTCATGTGAAAAGTGGCCATCATCCTTAGAGTTTAATAGGATTGATCTGTGAGCAAGAGTTTACCTATGGGTTAAGAAAGCCAAATGAAACAGAAAAATCTTAATGTTAATTTTTAAACTACATGAGTTAAAAGTGATGTACTGCTAGAAAATGGGGGAAGTAGCTGTTCTGAAACATCAGGTAGTCTAAACATATTTGCTTCTAAATGTCTCAATTATGGTTAAATATTAGATGTCATTTGGAACATTCCCATAGAGGAAAGCTACTTGGGACTAGATCATACCTCTACTATGTAATGCCTTAATACAACGTGCAAAAACCTTCTTTCCTGCAGGATCAGAAAGAGGCTTTATAATTCAGACAGTAACACTGCCTGAAAGCACAAGTAGAGAGGAAGGATCCCCTTTCCGGGCACATCACTACTCATTCACCTCTCTCCACACAGCAGGCAGTCTGATTGCCACAGGAGAGAGGGGGGTGAAACTGCAGCTCATTAGGCCACATGCAAATTTTCCAAATGTAACACCTGACATTAGAAAATGAAGTAAAATGCGCTGGCTATTTTTTGCTGTTCACAACCTCACAATAGAGATTTGACTTCATGTTATAAATAGCAGTTTCTCTCTTGTCTAAAGGAATTTCATTTAAATATTTAAATATACTGCTGCTTGAAGGCAAATTCCTACTTTTTAATGTTTTAGTTGTGCAAGATTTTCTTAAATTATGCAATAAATTTGCAATTACTTTTATTTTATTGTAGTAGTATTTTTGACATCTTATGCATCCACATGAAGGCCATTCTTTCCCAGGACTTTTCTTGAGGAGTTAAAAGGAGTACCACCTTTGGGCACATTAAACTAATATTTTTTTTTTTACTAGTATACCTACATGCCACAGGACAAAATTTGGATCCTTGCTTCCCTAAGTGCTGTATGAGATTCAACTGTTCAGTGCACCACTGTAAAGTGTTACAATTAATTTTATTTTCCAACACAGTGTATTTGTAAAATAAGCCTGATTCTGAACTCTCTCACATAGTTCCTGAGCTAAAAAAAGGAAAAAAAAAAAAGTCCCCAGATATCTCCAATTTTCTTTCAAAAATCTACCAACCTTTGCTAAGCTTGCGATCAATATTCCTTTTACCTACATTTTAACATGATTAAAAGTCTACAGTAATTTTGTATGGCTTCTTTACCTCTGGCTTGTCTGAAATAGGTCAGCATCTCAGCATATCCCTACCTCTACAATTAAATTGAAAATTCAGCACAAATTCCAGAACTTGTCTACCTTTGAGGAGTTTATAAATTTATATCCTATTCAATTTCAGGCAAGGTTCTAAAGATGTACACAGGAATTGAAAATGTTTATAGATTTTTTTTTTTTGTGGATGTTTGTCAACTGGAGGATACAGATACCAGAGACAGAAATGACTATCTGTTTAGTAGTGATTTACTACACAAAGACAAAACCCACCATATAGAAATCAGTAATCAATTTGAAGATTCCCAGCAGAATGTTTTGTAAGAAATAAAAAATGGGACATAAAGTAAACAGGAAAAATGATGGAGGAAAACTCAGGTGGACAGAGTTGGCGAAGAGATGGGAGGAAGATAAAAAACTCCTCCAGAAGTGTCTGCAATGGGAGCAAGACAGACAGAAAATGAAGCAGAGACACAGAAGGGAAACAAACTTTGTCCTATCAAATTCACTGCCACTGTCTTTCCTCTCAATGTGCCTGTGCAAAGTGAGGTCAGAGTGAGGATGAGTGTTTGCTGCTGGTGGGCCTGCTCTGACCTGCTGCTCCACCAGTTCTTGTCCCCTGACCTTCACTCCCTACCTTTCCTCTCTCCTGATAAACAAGTGGCACTGCCCATCTTTTCCATTCAAGTAGATTAGGCTCCCTTCTCTATACCAGTCTCCCACAACGAGTTTCTGAAATCCTTTGAGGTCTCCCAGTGACGTTTTCCCTTTAAATTCCAACTCTTGAGTTCCTCATCTTTGCAAAAGTCACACAAAACTGTGCACCAAAGAGCCTTGCTCCCCAGTACATGCACGTACTGCTGGCAAAAGGGATGTAAGAGCCAGAGTTTTGCACACAGCTGGGGTACTAGACCAGTGCTATATCAATGGAGTGGGAAGTCACTTAGTGATTTCCAGTTCACACACTGGACAGTCATCATGGTTCAGTTGGGAATTGCTTGGGTCACTGGGAATTCAACAGGACAACACGACAGCAACTTTTATACATAAAACTGCAAAACTAGCAACAGAAAAAGCTCCAACACTCACACCTAGTGGCGTAACAGGAGAATGCAGAGTTACAAAGTTTGAAGTGCCAATTAGCATAAAAAATACTGCTTCTAGGGCCTTGCTAAAGGAAAAAGGTCTTATGTAACATATCCAAAAATCTAAAAACATCTTTTAACTCAGTCTGTTTCATGGACTGTATCTTGACAGACCAAGCACTCATTGTGATAAAAGCCTCAGGAACGGTGCCCTGAATATATGATAAGACAACATAAACCCCCCTGAAACTGCTCCTTGCACTGCAGCATCACAACAGCTTAAATGAGATTTTTCTTCTCGCTTATTTCATGTTAATATTTGTCCTCCTACCTTGCATCTGATGTGTCCATGGATTTCCCTTCTCCTTTGTCTCACCCCAAGAGAAGTCTCATTCTTCCACCTTTCTGCCCTAAAGAAACATAAAGCTGGCTGTAGGCACTTAAGTGAGCGAGTTCCCTCCCTAGCTTTTATGGCTCAATAACAGAAGATGTTCACATCAAGTTACCATATAGGGTCGCACAGGGTTAGGTCACCATTCTCTACTCCATCCCTATGCAACTCATCTCTTATTAGAGCAACAGTTTTTTTCTTGCAGCATTCACATCTCTTTGCTTCTGCCTTGCTGTGTGTTTTAGCAGTATTTTTTTTTCTAGCATAAGAGCTGGTAGTTACAAGAGGATGTCAGGAGGAGAAAATCTTTCATCCTGTTCATTACACGATACCCAGTATCATGTGGTCTGGCTTCAGTAGTGCTACATCTCACAGGATTTTCAACAGTTCACTGAGCTCTATGCCTTCCTCTCTCTTCTTGGCCACCTCAGTCCTGTCTGTGTATATTAAACCAGGCTGACCTTCATCCTGGTGAGCCTGCTGACATTGCATGCCAGCCAAGGGAGTGTATGAAGTGGAAGAAAGACTGTCAGCACTAACATCCAACTGAGAGCTTAGCTGTACTACAGTTACCCTCCTTGGTCTGCTCCTGAAGGGAAAGTTCTGGTATTAGCTGTGAGGTGCTCAGGAGCATCTCTCAAGCTTTTCAAACTGCACGGCAGAGTCCAAGGCTTCCTAATTTGCCCCTGACCTTCATTAGAGAATTTCATGAGCAGTATAAAGCTCAAAGTAGAGCAATGCAGAGTGGAAAGAAATTACAATTCAAAGCCAAGCCCAGAGCTAGCCTTACAGACAAAAACGTAAGCACAGTACTTTTATTTACTGGTATTTTCACCATTTTCACCTTTCTCTCTTGATTTTTACTCCCTCCATTTATTTTTCTCCATATAGTCTTTATGCACACATATTAACCCCCTAGAAAGGAAAATTTTCTAGGAGCGTAGAAGTCTGCTTCTGTCTATAACTTGCCAAGTCTATTAAAAGACTTAAGATCTAGTCTTTAGTACTCACCCTAGCACCAGTGCAAAATTCAACCTTGTTAAACTCCTTTCATCCATCAGCAACGTCCTAGTAGCTCATGGGACACTCAGTGTTTCTGAGGCATTGATGTTGTAAGCTCAGACCAGTTAGGAAGTCACCTGTTACTGTGCCACAAGGGCATACATTTTGTCAGAATCACATGCTGCAACTGCCCAAAACTGGATAACTACTGAAGGACAGCAATCACATCTGTGAAGCCGCATCCCGGGGCACCGGGACCTGCCGGGCCGGGAAGCGCAGAGCTCCACAATGCCCAGCGCGCTACTAGATAGGCTATTTGGGTTTTTTAGATTATCTTTTTGTCCCTCGAGGTCAGCAGTGCCCGAGCTGTGGCCACGCCGAAGCGCAGGGTCTGAGCACCGGGGCGGGGCGGTGCTGGGGGCGGCGCTGAGCGGGGCGCTGTCCGTCCCCCGGTGCTGAAGCCGAGGAGCGCTTCTCCGCCGTCATTCGCTGAGCAGCGCGGAGGTTGAGCTGAGCTTAGGGAGCAGGGGTATTGCTCTTCCATGAGATGGTGTTCGAGACGTCTAGAAAATTGGTTGAAATGTGGTTTTGATCATAGTTTCTGTCTAGACAAAAAGATATTTACCATGTATTAAACATGTTGGTAGGAAAATGTATCCCTGCTGGTCCTGCTGTCTGCTTTTGGAGGAACGGAGTGTAAAAAGAGCATGAGGAGGCGGAGAAAGAGGAGTTGTGGGGCCCTTGAGAAAGGAAAGAGGTAAGGATTAAAAAAGCAAGCTGTTTTCTTAGGGCAGAATCAGCTTTAACCTGACATGCCCAGCAGCTGCAGAACTAGCTCTTTTTAAAAGACGACTGTCCTGGTTCCCCAGGCACAGCCCCATGTGCCAGCCATGCAGGCAGCCATGAGCAGCCCTGAGTCAGCTGGGAGATCCAATCAAGGCAGTGACTCACAGGTGTATCCCACACCACCTCATCTGCTCATTATAAAAGAAGGGAGCTCAGTGAGGGTGGAGTTCCTCCTTTCCCTGAGGCTCCTTGTTGATGGTGCTCTGTTCCTGCCCTCAGCATTGAACCAGGCTGAGTAGAACCCTTTATGTTTTGTGTGGATTGTTGTTTTCTGTTTTGTCATTCTATTAGATCTGTCTATACTTCAACTCACAGGCCTTTTCCTTTTTTTTCCCCAGTTCTCCTTCCCATCCAGGGAAGGAGTCTTGGGTGATATATTAACTGCTATGGTTTTGCCCTGAGTACTGGCTAACTGTAGACAATGACTGATTTGTTTAACCTTTCCCTGTATGCAGAGTTACTTATTTTAATTTAAAATATTAGCATGTCCTGTGTTCTGGGCCTTCTTTTGTACATGGTAAAAAATGTGTCTGTTCCAAAAAGTTTACAGTCTAGATAGACAAAAGGAAGATTATTATCCTCATTTTACAAAGGAGAAGTTGAAGAATTAATAAATTAAGGATTGAAATAAAGCATTGTCAAGCAAGGAAAAAAAAATGAAATCTTCTGGGCCCAGTATCTCAGCCTCTTGGGTCTCTTTTTTTTCCCAAGAGTCAGATCTGTGGTGTGTGATGAATTATACCAAGTGTGTACCTCTGTCCTGAGCACAGCAGTTGAGTATGTGAGTGTAGGAGCAGCACAGGGACTGAGAAGGCTGAGTGATCTGGGTGCCAGATAACAACGATGGCATCTGGGAGAGTGAGAGGGGCAAGGACTGATCCTGCCAGAGCTACCCTCTCCTCTGACGGAGACCTTGAATTTCCCTCCTATGAAAGAGCCCATATCAAATTAATGTTATTTTTGATTCTTGGGTCATGTAATGCTATGCCAAGCATTCAGTGGATGAATGTTATATTTCATATTTACTACAGTACATCTAGAATAATTATGTCAGGTTGCGCTACATGATTAGGGTAGCCAATAATGAGTTACTGTTGAACTGCTGTATGAATCTAACAAGTTGTTATTCTAATTATGATCTTATATATTTAGTTAAGAAATAAGTCTAAGCTAGCTAAAGCAATGTGAAAAACATCAAGATTAAAAGCATGAAACAATAGTATCGAATTAAGCAGGGAATCACATGGTGAAGTATAAACATGGATACTGCACATGACTTTATTTTAGAAAACCTGCCCGTTGAAGGAACTATTCCAGTTCATTTCATTGCAGTCTGCTGAAGACTGTGGTGTTTGTCTTGGTTCAAATATGTATTGTATATTTATAATGTTATAATTTTAATTGGTTAGAAAAATGGAAAGAAGAGAAAAGTAGTTCTGTTCCTATTGCAAATACATTTCATACATGCTACAGAAAGTTAAACCTTTTCCTGTAAAAATATGGCTAATGCAAAGATTTAAGATTGTGTAGTCTATAGTCAAATATTATCTTCAAAGATGTTTCCTCACACCTAACTTTTTCTTGGCTCTGGAGTTATTGACATTATCAACCCATTCTTATTGTTAATTATCATATGTATTATCTGTAACCATCTACTATGTTCTTTTGCTGATTAAAACACAACACTTGCTGAGAATATTGCATACTAAGAATCACCGTAACCATTTTGGAACACTATAAAGTTAGTTGAAAGACATTGCTAAGAAGCCCACCATAAATCCCACATTTCATAAAATCTGTTGTGTAAAGACGATTACGTGAACATTGCTCAGTCTCCAGTTTATGAAAACTTTGGTACTAATTCTATACAAAGACCTCAGTGGAATTTCTCCACTGCTTTAAATGAAATTAAATTCTAACTGCTTAATCTCCTATGCTGCATGAAATGGAACATACATAACTAGTTTGAAGTGTATTCAGGTGCAAAATTTTACTAATACTGCTACAGTACTTTGAGATCTTTCTAAAGAACTGGCAGATGTGTTTAGACAAGGGATCTTTCAAACGAGGTGTAATGTTTTTGTTTGTTTTCTTGTAACTTATTCCTAATAGGTTTAACTGACATAGGACTACATTTTCATAGGTCATTTGGCTGGTATATCCATTATAAAGAATGTGAACTACTTCATGCATTTTCCCTAGCAAATGTTAAATAATCACATACAAATATCCTTTTAATAAATTATTTTTCAGGTCATTCTGTAAGGAAGCATTTATCTCAAGATTGGCCAAAAAAACCCTGTGGTAGTGGATGGACATTGTGGAGAATCCAGTTCAGTTCTTGGGATCAGCCCAGGTTACAATATGGAATCTTGGAATGGATATGGAGCAAGTGCAGCTTTTGAGATCAGAGACAGGTAACAAAGAAAACAGCTTCAGCTTTCTTTTGTATACTCTGCTATAGAGACATATATATGCTGATTAAGTAACATCCTCTGAATCTTGCTGACATAGCCGGGACACTAGGAGACCTAATGTAGTCCTTACACACCAGCAGACAAGCTTTGCTGACTTTTTTCAAATTTTTAAATCCAGATTTTTCATTCTTCATTAGATGCCCTACGGAAACTCGATATTCTACTAGTGTTAAAGTAAAGCCAGATGGTTGCTTAGGAAATATAAACTGTATCTGCACACATGTGTGTATGCAGCTGTTCAATAATGTTAATGACTGGAGTCTAAGTTCATGAGTACACTTTGAGTAAGAGTTAATAAAGAAACTGCTAATAGCACCTTACACAAGCAGTGTGTACCATACATCACCATGCCTCAACCTGGATCACTGACAGTTTGCCAGACATCACAAAGTAACCTGCAAAATGGTTGCTCTCTCTTCGAAAGAAATGGTCTCACAAACAATCCTATGCACATGACCAAACCATCAAGGTGAAATAAAAAGGGTTATGTTAATATGAATAATAAAATATAATGAGTTAATATGAAACACATTATTGCAGTGATGCACAAAATAGTCCATTTCTACAGGACTAAGCAGTCAGCTTTTTTTTTTCAGGATAGTAGGTGGCCCTTTGTTTTTAGAAAGCTTGAGAAGCACTCTAAGCACATCAGAAGAGCTTGTATAGTTATAAGCAATTTATTGGTTAGCTGCTCCATGTAATAGCTGTTTATTAAGGCATACATTAAGCACTCTGTAACCTTTAACAAATTATTTGTAAGTGTTAATTAATGAGAAACATCTTTTTGTTAGCATGCTGCCAGCATTATTAATCTGTTCTCAATATCATGAAAGACAGATACCCCCAATAGTCTCATTCAGCTTCCTTGGCAAGTAGGAATAAGTAGGAGTGAATAAGCAAGGTTACATGTGAAACATTGATTAGGAGGAAATGATTACCATATGAATTGGGTAATTCTAGTGAAATATTAAGGGAAGGTGAGAAGAATAGAATGTTCTGGAGACTCTGCCAGTTTCCTTTCCCATACATTTCATTAGCAGCATTGCAGTGTTAATCCATTCAGTCATTGAAAGAAAAGAGAAAGAGGCCATTAGTGAATAGGCAGGGAAATGTCAAGCTTTACACAAGATGCAGATGTTGTTCATTATGCAGGGTATGAAAACTCTGAGAAAGGAGCTCATTAGTAGAGCTGGGTGAATAATGGGTTGTCTGGTTTTGTGGTCAAACCAAAAAAACAGGAGGGAAAAATTATTAAACTAAGCAGAAAATTTTGAGGTTTTTTTAAAATTTTGTTTTCTTGGAGGGAAGAAGAGAGACTGGATGCAAGAAAGAGGGTTAGGGAGAAAGGAAACAAAAATTTGAAATGGCTGGTAGCAATTGTACAAGTTATCCTCTCCAAAACAGCTGAGGAGAACAGATACTTTTCAGAATAGAGTGAATAGAGTATGTTGACAGTGTCAAATCCTCTAAATTACGTGTCCTGAGACAGCTAGACATGAGTTTCCTTTTTGGAAGCTATGTAGTCACTAAGCACAGAGCTGAGAAGCTCTGCTGACAACAGCTGTCATCCTCAGATGCTGTAGGTGTACCTTTTGTCTTTAAACTCAATCCCGAGAAAGCAAGAGCACACAAACTGCCATAATCTGTGACTGTTTCACAAATCTTCTTTAGCCGTCATGTCAACTAGGCAGAATTCAAAGGTGTTTTTAATACTATTTTTTGTCATGATACAGTAAAATTTGCTGGAAATATCTCGGTAAGGTGAGGAACTTTGCTTCTCTTACCTGTGTTTCTTCCCACCTTCTTGCTCAACAGCGGAATGTATATTATGTAGGCATCTCTGCTCCCCCTCTTGTGTCAGGAGCTAGGATGGGTCCTCACATCCCTCTGTAAGAGCAAGATACAACTGACTTTTATTGAGGAAAAAGTTAAATAGTATGTTATCAAGCTCTTCTCCCAGAGGAATCACACTTGTTATTATAAGCTAATGAATAATGTGAAAAACATTCAGGTATATAATCTTTAGCTGAAAGGACTGAGATCTGCTTTTTAACACTGTCATATGCTACATTTGAGTATTCCAAACACTTGTTGAATATTTGTAGCAGAAGATCCCCATTAGAGTCTTGTGTCTGGCTTAGGGATACAAAAGTGTGTGTTTGAAGATTTTTATTAACGCATTTTGAGGGTTTCATTTTACCACTGAAGACAGAGTGATTGTGAAGAGTTTTGTGAGTTTGAGCAGAGACTTAAAATACTGGATTCTCTCCAACTATGGAATAGAGGCTCCAGCATAGAAATGTTTTGTGCCAAGGAAAGCAATTTAAACATGAGTAATGAGGGCACATTGTTAACCATTACTCTTTAAAGATCTATTTTTCATTTTTAAAGGCTGCACAAGCACAGACTATTTTTGGAAGTAACTTTCCCTTTGGTCCCTCTTCAAAACCACAGAACATATATTCTCATTCAGTAAGGAAAGGTGAATACCTTAATTCAAATGTCTCGTACAATAAAAGCTAGACTTTCAAGAGAACTCATGACTGGGTTTTTAGGAGTATATTCAGACTCAAGACCCAAGGTTCAACAGCATTCAACACTCAATAACTTAAGCCCTTTCGAAAATCCACCTACTTGGTGCCAACATGAGGCTTTAGCCATTTGAAATTTTTCCTCTGATAGGGACATATCAGTCAGTGAAACGCACTGTGTCTTCCAGGTCATCATGTGACATTTGAAATGAAATCCAACGTACCCATTAGTTTGCACTTCCATAAATGCTTTTGTTCTCATTAGATCATCTTAACACTAAGTTAGTAGATTAAGCAACTGTGACTGCTTTTTTTGTTTTGTTACTGAATTACAGAATCAGGAGATGTCAGGAATGTAAATGAATGTACTGCTAGCCTTTTACTGAATTCAAATAGAGTTTCAGGCAGAATGAAAATTGGCTGAAGGACCATAAACACAAGATAATAGACCACTGAGAAGTACCCAGTGAAATGCCTCAGGAACATGCATTAGGCCTCATGCTATTTATTTTATTTAGATGACAGAGCTGACTCTCCAGGACACATTTGCAGCTCTGTGAGACTGTAGACCATTTAACTTCAAACAAAGAAACATGACTAATGATTGACATGGAAATTCTACAAAAACAAGGTGTTTGTCACTAGTCTGTGCTGCCAGGCTTCTTTCTCTGTATTCTCTATCTCAGTAAGCCTTATATGAGGAGCCCTTTTCTATTGTGTGTAAACCTACTGGCTAGTTTTTCATAACCCACAAATGCCCTAAAAACTGCTTTGCCATGATTTTGTTGTCACAGGTGGGCTTACATTAGGATTTGCATGATAAGTTTTTTTACAGAAGGTCATGGGCAATACGAATGAAATCCAGCTAAACTGAGAAAGTTGCTCCCTTCTCACTTGTGGATGTTTTTCTAAGAGGTACAGTAACCCTCACGCCAAGCATATGGATATCCTGAAATGGTTGATGACGCATCTTTAAAATCAAGTTCTATCAGATAGCTTGAAATGCTGTTACAGGGTTGTATGTAACATGCATTGAGGAAGAATTCCCACAGTCTTACCAAGGAAACAAAGTTGAGTTGGTTACCTCAAACCAGATGTGATGTGCTTCACTGGGATGACCGTTAGAGATTCAGAGAGAGAAGGAAATAAAAGCAAGATTTTTAAACAGATAAACAGTGTACGGTCATCCAAAGGTAACTGAGAGGGGGGTGTAGAAGGACTTATGATGCTTCTTCATGCAAATGTATTACACACTAAAGTTCCTTTAAAATATAAGCTGGCTTCAAATCTCTCACAAGTGAAATATCACTGTCAGTTATCAACAGTTCAAGCAAGATGAGAATCGGCTCAAGATTTTTCAGAGTATTTCCAAATGAAATTTACCGCAATCCATATCTGCACTTTTTTACTGCAATCTATACTGCACTTTCTCTGACTTATTAGTCCTGTTTTCCCTTGACATAACTCAGCAGCCAGCCTCTGGAAAAAACCCCAATATGTCCACTATAATATTTTTGTAAAATTCATCAGAAATACTGTTTTTCCTTGTAGCAGTTCTATTTTTTCCTAGCAGTTTGATATGGATTAGAATGCGTTGTTTAGCAAAGATAAAGTCTTTTCCATTTGATCTTCTTGATGCTGTATCTAAATAATACCTTCTCTTCCATTGTGCTGTAAAGTGATTGCATATCATCATTGCTCAATACTTACTCTAATGATTTGCTTTCATAAATAAGGCAGTCTTGGTCACTAATCTGCTAGATCAAAGAAAGGAGCATGCAGTTACTTAGTTACAATGGGCTATTGTGCTGAAATTGAGGAGAGAACAATTTTTCTAAGAAAAATGGCAGAGTTTAATCTAAACAGCTGTGTTTGAACTATATTCATTGTGCATGGACTGCATCCATTGTTATGAGGGTGAAGAAGCTCATTAAAGATGAGATTAATCAGGAGTGATGGCTCATTTGATTAAGAAAAGGTACTGGTGATTAATATTTATAAACAGTTATAATGATTTTTCTTTTTTCTTTTAGTTGTGTTCCATCTCCTATACGTTCCAGGTCTGATGCTGCAAACATTTCCATGTTTAACTTTAGATGTGTGAGTAGTATTCCTGAACTCAAAGTGAGAGATTGCAAAACCAAGAGTTAATAAAAGTGTTAGTCACACTGAGGTATAAGAAACTTCACCATTAATCTGTTCTTTCATGAATTAATTTTATTTACCTCTAGCTTTCTTGTCTGTGCAAAGCAATTAAAACCAAATGTTTAAAGTAGTTTAGATACCTGACAACCAAATGTTTAAAGTAGTTTAGATACCTGACTTCCACTTCTTTTTTTTTTTTTTTTCCTAGCTTATCAGTGTCCAATTTTGCATCCTTGAAGATGAATAATTGCTTAGTAGGTGCAAGTAAATACTTCTCTGTATGTTCAAATATGCGTTTCGTACCTCAGGAGGCTTGACTATTGTTTGTTCTTTTTTCTAACCAGCTCATGAAGAATATTCCATCAATCTTTCAATGCCTCCAAGATAGATATAGAATCCAGGGTGAGTAAACTGACCTTGTCACATCCAGTGTAGCAGGAGACTCACTGAGATGGTGTCTCACAGGAGGTTTACAGCTGCCTTCAATGAGAAGGTCAATGACATTGCAGAAGAAGTTCCCAGAATGACAATTTTTGACACTGATAAGTTTGGAATTTATCTTACAGGATTTTATGCATGCTAATGTACATAAAATGATATGAAAAAAAAAATTCTTGATCATGCAACATGCAAGAGAGGAAATGCTTTATTATTAGTGTGTCTGTCCCTGTAAGGGCCACTACTGGTGGAACCAGAGCACTGAAGGCTAAGGGTACTTAAAGCTTAAAAGAAGCAAATAGCATGAAAAATTACTAGTGTATAAAGAAAAAAGCTTATAAGCTTTTGAAATAACATAAACATAGGCTGAAAACTTGGCTGAACACTACCTCATCTTTTGGATTATTTGACTTTTCTGCAGTGGATAAGGTTTGAGCCTGGAGTGAGAGATAGTTCTTACATGAATGATGAGCAAAAAGATAAAATCCTTTTTAGCATTTATACCTAGCTGTTAAATATCATTCCTACCATTTTTTTTAATCATGTGGAATAAGTTGCTCTTTCAAAAGGTGAACCAACTTTTTGCTGTGTCATCTGGGTGATTTTTGCAATATGTCATGGTTATTTTTCTCTTGTCCAGATAACTCTCAATACTGAAATCTGTCAGATAAACCAGTATTCAGGCCTTTGACAGAAAACAGCCATGATTCAGCAAAGCATATAAGCCTGTGACTAACGTTAAGGAAACATTAAGTTTTTGCTGCCTTTGGCTTGCCAGTGAAATTATATGACCAAATCTGTGGCTATGTTTCTCCTGGAGAAGCTAGACAAATACATTTGATTTTGATGGTTTAAAGTATGGCTAACAAAAATGAGATTAGGATTCTAACTGACATTTCTGTTATTGTGAAATAAACAACCATTTTAAAATGTTGTCTCCTTTTAATTTATCCACTTCCTGGCAGGCTGTTGAATTATCTTGGTCTGCAAGGCTCAGAATCATCACAAGAATTAATTTGCAGTATTGCTGCAGCAATGGATCAGAATATCTTTGAAGCACTATGTGCTAAAATATGACTCTCAAAGTAGGTGACAGAAGATTTGAAGCAGAATGGATTATTTACTACTCTGCCTGAATGAACATGATGACTGAGATCACTGTAATACACAGATCCAATTTGGTTTTTTTCTGCAGTGCAAGGAAATGGACAGTAACTTCACAGAACTGCTATTACAAAAAAAACCCAAACAAAGACCAAAACCCAAAAAACAACCAGAACAATGCACAGACTGTACACCTCAAAGATAAGTGTGTACACTCAGTCAATTTATATACAATTTCTTGCTTTCCTAACAGAGCTGATGGAAAAGAAGTCACAAGGAGGAAGGTCATGTTACTCCTATCATTTAGGATCTGGAGAAGTGTGTTATTTTATGGTAAAACTGTTACAAGCCTCAATCTGTGTCCTGAAGTTACAGTCCTGCTGTCATGGAAATCATGCTTTCTGGAGTTTGAGAAGCCTAACAGAACTAGTTCTGCAATTTAATACAAATGGACAGAAACTTGAACTTGCACAGACCCCACTGAAATCATACCTAAATCTCATATTTCCACATGAAGTTTCTTGATGTAATTTGGATTATGCTGGTAAGATATGTAGGTAATTGATGTGAAAAGAAAGAGCTGGAAAGGACAGCCTCTGAAAGTGAGTGTTTCATTTGCTCAAATTTGAAATTGAACTGCATGGTTGAATGTCAATATTCTTTGAAACAATTAAGTAAATACCACAAGTCACCAAATTATCAAAAATTGTGACTTTTTTTTTACCCCTGGTGAAAGTTTCCTGAAAAGTAGGAGGTAGTAAAAGTAGAGGAGAAGAAATATTTGTTATAAGCATCACAATGGTTGGAATCTCTGTTAATTCTGAATTTTCAAATATTTCTGTAGAAACTGAAACAGCAATGAACACAATATAAACCTCTAGGACTTCTGTGCTATCATATTACTTGTATATCAAGGCTTCAAGACAACTTAATATCCACATTACTCTGTCAAACAAAGCCTTTGCTTTTTCATTCAATAAATATTTTTACATGAAAGGTAGTGGTTGTATTTCATGGGTATATACACATACATGCCTAATTTTAAGATTCTCTTTCTAATAAAAAGTACACTGTATACCTTCAGCACTGAAATAGCGTAATGCTGCTCTTCACATTTAGGACATAATGCATACTTTATGCAGTACAGATGATTGAGATTAGATAGTTGTCAGACAAATGATTTCCACATTCCCCCTAGATGCTGAATACGAACAGACCACAACAGTAAGAAAACTAACTACCTTTTCCTACACTACTACCGCTAAATTAATACTCTTTTTCTGTAGTTCAGATATTGACTTAAATAGTTTATTTTCCTGTGACCTGGCTCATCTCTCTACTTGGTCAATTATGGAGTATTTCAGCAGCTTCCTGGACCAGAAGTGAGCATATAACTGATGTTTCCCTTCCCATATGTTTACCTAAGAGAGTATGGTCACAGCCTTTTTAACACTCCCAGTAATACTTGCATGAAAACTGGCTCTTGATGATGCATGAGGTTTTTTTTCCCAGTAGGAGGAAATAATTTAGTAGGTGTAATTCCTCAGGGGAATCTGTGAAGTGATGAAAGCAGCAGGGCAGAAAAAAAGTTCAGGCTGCTTTTTCTAGACAGATATGCATGCCATTAGAGGGGAGTGAGTGAGCCATATAGGTCAGTGTCTCAAATAGTGCATAAAAATGTTATCCAAAGGCGTCAGAGCACTCTCTGCATTTGTGGCGTTGCACTGCCACCTAGTGCAGTCCTCAGTTATTACAGTCTCTGTCCAACACTGCGGTTAGCGTTTTTGTTTTTTTTTTTTCCCCTCGTAAAGCACCTGCCAAAGGGCTACAACGGGAAGATGCTGTTAGCAGTGCTGACGGTTCGGTTTGGTTATATAAATAGGTATATGTCAGCGTAGATCAGGGGGTGTATGCCGTGTCAGCTGAGTAATGGGCACAGAGAGGGTAGTTCATCTGGCACAGCTGCAAAGCGGGCTGCCCTGGGTTCAGCCACCAGGACAGGAGCTACCATAGGGTACTGTCCATTCACTCACCTGTAGTGCTGTGGGTTTTGCAGCTGGCTGTATTTACACCGTCAGGTTACCCAGGCTTGGCAAGGGGCCCTGTGCAGCCGGGTGGGTGAGGCAGCCCACAGCCTGCCAGGCCGGCCTCCAGCGCCAACCGGGCCTTCCTCAGCAGAGCCACACGGAGCAGCTCTGACTAACGGGGCTGCGACAGAGAATCTCCTCCCTGGGATCAGGCGGGGACAACTAATGGCGAAAAGCTTAAAGAACAGTTCCTTTTTCATCGCTTTCCAAGCCCTCATCGTATTCACACCCATCTCTGGAAAGTGAGGGCTGGAAACACTTAATACCCCAGAATCTCAGACTCTTATGCCATCCATGACCACTTCAACTCAGTCTGGGTCCCCTTTGGGGTTTAAAATCCAGTAACACAGGTAACACCCACTAGACTGAGGGTGAGGTCACCGCTCCGCTACAGCCCCCCGGGCTGAGGAGAGCCGTGCGCCTTCCCGCCCCGCGGCGCCGGACTACACTTCCCATAATGCTCAGGGGCCGCCTCGGGGGGCCGGACTACACTTCCCATGATGCTCAGGGGCCGCCCCGGGGGCCGGACTACACTTCCCATGATGCTCAGGGGCCGCCTCGGGGTGCCGGACTACACTTCCCATGATGCTCGGGGGCCACTCCGCCGCGCGATTGGTTGGGCCACCGGAAAAGGCGGGTGTGGCGCGCGCCCGCTGGCTGGCGGCAGCGGTGGCAGTGCGGGGCTGCGCGAGCGCCCGTCCCAATGGCGGCGCTGAAGTATGCGGGGCTGGAGGACACGGACAGCGAGGAGGAGTTGCCGCCGGGCTGGGAGGAGCGCACGACCAAGGACGGCTGGGTTTACTACGCCAAGTAAGGGAGGGGGGCGAGCACGCCTGGACGGACCCCTTTGCCCACCTGCCCCTTTGCCCTGGGGCAGCATCCGTCGAGCCGCCGGTGCTGCCCCTCAGCGCAGGGGGGTGGCAGGAGGCGCCATTTCCCGCCCTTTACCACAGGGGCGAGCTGCCACCGCCGGGCGGCTGGGGCCGGAGCAGGGACCGGTCTCTGTGTGGTGCCCTCCTGGCTCCTGGGAGCGTTCTGTGTGGGAGCGTGGGCTCGGGTCTCCCGGCGACAGCCGCCCTGTGTGCGCCCGGGGAGGGGAGCGGGCAGGTCGGTCTGTGCGGTGCCGGGCGGAGCCACAGCCTCCTGCCCCGGGTGGGAGCGGTGCTGGGACACCCCCGGGTCCAGCAGGGAGCGGGCACACAGCTGTTGCGGTGCTCATGGTTCTGTGGGTCATCTGGAGACATAGGGGCAGTCGAGCCTTACACAATGTTGTAGTTTTTTTAGTTTTCCTCCCTACAGGAGTAGAGAAGAAACAGGTATGATGGAAGCTAAAAGCTGTAAATGCTCTCCTTCGGCTCTTCCGTGTACCAGAGCTTTGACAAGAAATTAAAATTTGCATTTAGCACCATCTGCTTGTGCCACTCTGAAAAGGATTGCATCCTCTCTAGTTACAAAAGGGGATGTGCTATAGGGCTAACCAACTTAGTGGAACATCTATTTTTCTTCTCTCTTGTGAGTTCTGTAACCATGCTGACCTGTTTCAGTCGGTTCAAAGCTGCAAGATTTATTCCCTTCCCCCAAAAGGGGGAAGAGTACACACTGCGTTCTCACCTGTGGTGAGTTAGTATCTTCCTCCCAAGTTCTGCTTTACAAACACTGGGCAGAATGTTTTAGTTTAACCCCACTTGGTTTGTAAACACTGCAAATTCTTTCTGGATGTTTGTTTTTCTTAGGCCAAGCTTCTGTGTGTTTCCTTTGACTTCAGAAGCTGTTTTGGAAAAGTATCACTTGTGAAAGTAACAAAGTTACAAAATAATATTACTGAGTATAATTTTTACAAAAACAGTTTCTTCAATAGGTCTGGTTTGTAACTGTTGTGAAACTTATTAGTCAGTTGACATGAATATCTTTACCAGCTGAAAATCTTGTTCTGTGTGTCTAAAAAAATATTTGACATGGTGTTAAACTGCTGCTAGCTTTAATATAAGCTCTATATCTGTGATACCTCTGTGTATTCTGGACATTTGTTTTTAAACCTCATCAATATGAACTTTAAACTTAGCTGGAGTAGGGTTACTTTGGTTTAAGATTTTGAAAGATTTTTGTGATGACCTAGGTATGCACACAGTCAGTTACTGAAGCTCACTGGGCATGCATTGGTTTGTTAAGGTATGGCAATTGGTTATGTATCTTGCATCAGACAGGAGCAGTGAAGGGTCTTGTATCTTTAGTGTATGAGTGTCCTGAAGTTCAAGTGCTACTGCAGGTCACACAGGTGTGCTTATTTAGTCTCAAACCACCAGCTGTGATTCTTGCAATACAGCATGCTGTTTCTGTAGGCTAACTGCGTGGTTATTGTATGAAGGAAAAGTTGCTTATCCTGTATGTAAATTGCTGTTGGTACTAGATCTGTAGTTTAGTGATTATTTGTGTATCTTATTCAATAATGCTGGCAGTCTTTATTTCATACTTGGGCAGCTATCAATTTGGACACTTTGAAGCAATCTCGGCCTGACTCTTAATACTAAAACTTGGTTATTATTTTAAAATATTTAATGAAAGATAAGGTTTCAATATCCAACCTGATTTTAGAATTTTGGGTATCTTAAGATCTTGATTAGGTGCACATGACTTTGCTTATTAGTCTGTAGTGCAGAAAACCTTACTATATAGTTAAAGTGTATTAATTCCGTTACAGTGATTTAAGCGAATAAAATCTCTGTATTAGGAGAAGAGATGTGATACCGTTGTCACCCATAGTAAATAGTCTGCTCGTCAAGGCCTTTGGATAAACTTTCCTGTCCAAAGCTGCAATTGCTTCTGTAGAAATCCAGGATTACTTATCTTACAGCTTGCAAACTAGACAAGAGTTTTAGAAAATTGCTTTTGTTATGTGAAAACTTTCTAATATTATTTCTACTGGTTTCTGATAAATTCTTTCCTCTTTCTTCCTTTTTCCTGCCAAGGTTCACCATCCTTCGGTGACATTTTCTGAGACTGTTAATGTTATTCTTTGGTGACTTTTGGGTTTTCTTTCTTCTCATCGTAAGCAACAGAACTTAGATTGAAAGTCAAACACTTATTTGAATTTTTATAGGCTCCTAAGCTCTCTGGTTAGTTACTTTTCCTTCAGAACTGTGGCAATATGGAAGTCTGATAACTTCTAACAGCAATTTTGACCTTTCTTAATAGGAATCAATGTGTTTCTTTTTTGCAGAAGACAAGCCATTTTTCTATTAAAATAAGAAGTTAAAAACTGAATTTACTGTTTGAAAAAAAAAAGTTTGGATTATGCCTGAAAAATTATTAGGTAATCTTTTAAAATATTAAACTTCTCTTTCCCTCCAGCCACCTGGAAGAAAAAACACAGTGGGAACATCCTAAGTCTGGGAAGAGGAAACGTGTTGCAGGAGGTTTGTGTTAAACTGAAATTATGTTACAAACATCAGTTGGAGTTTGTGCAGGAACTAGATCTTATATTGACCTTCTAGTTGACACTAATCACCTAGGCAAACTGAGCTTGCAAAATACAGCTGATTTCAGTGGGGTTTTACCTATGTGATTGTGTCTGTGTAGACTGATCACTTTACAGTTTTATGACTTTCTTGTATTGCTCCATAAAGCCAAAGTACTAATTCCAGGATAAAGGGATTGTTTTACTTGTGGCTTGTAAAGCATATAGTCAAAAGCTGGAATTCTCTTGATTGGGTTCTGATCTCCTGTTGTTGATCAGATAATATTTATAGTTGAATTATATTCATCAAAGAATATACGTGGCGCAGAAGGAAGTCCCACTAGTTTTCATTTTACTGGTTTTCCCTTATGTGATTGAATGTTTGTGCCAGAACAGAAGACAGTCAGTGTTGCAGGACACTTCCAAAAGTGTATGACTTCTTAAGGGCCTTTGATCTGTGCCTGAAATTAGATCTTCCCAGAAGCTTCTATGTGGCATTCTTAGGGGTACTCTACTGTTGACAAGCTGTGTTTCTTTTGGTTTTGGTAATGTGACTGTAACTAGCTGGAATGTTTTTCAGTAAATTCTGAGCTGATTGAATTATAATTGAATACTCTTCAGACAGAATTAGGAATACTGGGAATGCTCTCTGTTGAGTATGTCCATAGGGTCTTTTATGTAATAATTTACTTTGTGAATTTTTGCTATTTTTGTTTTGTCTGTCCTTCCAACCTCAATTTTACATATCCCATACCCACTTGAGGGTTCTGATCTTCCAACTTCTGGTGTGTGTTACATGTAACTTTTCCTACATTTAGGTCAATGTTTTTGCTATTTACTTTATTGGGGTGGGATACAAAACTGTGTGCAGTTTAGTGTATATACTAGGAAGCGTGATAGCATTTTGCTGGTTTGTGCTATAACATGAACTAATCTTTATAAATAATTTTTAGATTATCCTTAATATGACAGTCATTATACTTGTACCTTATCTCCCATACATTGTACTTTTACTAGAGAGCAATTGTGTGTGATTAGAAAAGCAATCCTTCCTTCGAGTTCTAGTATTCAAGTGCAGCAGGTAGCTGCATTACAGAAATAATACAGAATTTTGTCACATCTGTCTGAGAAATCACTTAACCTTCAAATCCTAGTGTACTCTAATGCCTGCAAAAAGATAATGTTTTATGTGTTTCCTAGGTCTGCCATATGGATGGGAGCAGGAGACCGATGAAAATGGACAAGTCTATTTTGTAGAGTAAGTATGTCAAAATGTGGAATATGGACAAGTGGGGCAACTGTTTCTTGTTAGGTCATCTTTTTGAGTTATGATACTATGCCACTATCAGCTGGGAAGGCAAAGAAATTAATAAGTACAACTTCAGAATCCATATGCACATACAAGTTAAAAAATATATCCAGAACTTCATGGCTGACTGTTAACATTGCAGTAGTGCTTTAAACATACAAGATGAAAACAAAATTGCTGCAGCTGAGACTCACTTGCAATTTAAAGCACAGAAAGAAAGGAGGACAGGGATTCAGCTAGCAAAGATTTTTTGAAAGGTGAGGGAGGAGGAAGGTCACAGAAGTGGAAGGAGATTTCGGGGAACATTTCCTTTTGTATCTTTTGAATGGCAGGGTCAAAATGGGGTGATTATCTTAAACTGAGTGGACAGAATGAAGAATATTCATAGGCCAAAATAGTAAGTGGCCACAATTATCCTATATGTATATCCTATATCCAAATGTCCTATAATTAAGGCTTGAAGACAAAGTTGTTGCTTAGTGTCTCTTTCTGATAATTGTCTGAAGAAAACTAAAACTCCATTTTAGAAAGGTGAGGCTGGCTCAAATTGTGCCATTTGCTGAGCTGATGTGAAGCTATTTGTTTTCAATTGTTTGAGGGGGAAAAAAGTGCTGAGCTACATTTCTCATTGGTATATTGTTTCAAGGGAGTAGTGTAGGCCCCTTTTATAGAGCTCCCAAGAGAACATGATCTTCCCCAGTATGAAGTGATCTTTTTCCCTTTACAGAATTCTGCTTTCTGTGTCAGGGGTTCATATGAAGTTCAGAATGGTGTTGTGAAGTATGTGAATACAGTTATTAATGGATGCTGTCACAACTGGAAAAAGAGTTGATTAAAAAAGTAATTTGGATCATTTTAACAAAACTGAAAAAAAATTATATTTTTTTGAATTTAAGTAATCCACTGGGATTGTACACAACAGTGGTCAAAATGCATTTAAAATGTAAATGTAGAGTACAGAAGGGTGAAAGCAGTTGATTTTTTTGTGTTCTTTTGCAGCCATATAAACAAAAGGACTACCTACCTTGACCCAAGACTCGCCTTTACAGTTGAAGATAACCCAGTAAAACCTCCTACTAGACAAAAATATGATGGAAACAGTACTGCAATGGAAATACTCCAGGGCCGTGACTTGAGTGGAAAAGTTGTTATCATCACAGGAGCAAATTCGGGAATAGGTAGGTTGACATTGCACGTAAGGTAAAATAAGGTAATCTTTATCTTGCAGGCTACTTTGACACAATCAATTGTAACTTAAATATCTGTGTACTTTTGGTACTCAAGCTTGGTTTGCATTATATCCATAGAAAACCTCCAGTTAGGAAACTGTTCATGTTTGTGTATTGCTTTTTTAAAAAAAGTGTGGAGAATCTGGAGCTTAGAGGAGATCCACAGGAAAGACATCAAGTTCTGAAGCAATAGATTTTTGTCTAGAAAAATATTGATGGCGAAATTTTATATTGTGTAAATATATAAAGGATGGCTTTAAAAGGAAAGAGAAGTTTCTTTTTATGATCTTGGTGGCTAGGGCAAGGAGTAAGGTTTGTACAGCTGCAGAGGAGGTCAGGTAAAGTATTCAGAAAAACTGTCTAATGGCAGCAAATAAACTCAGGTAAAGATTTTCCAAAGGGACTGTGGAATTTTTGTCTCTGAAGGTATTTTCAAGTCAACTTGATGATGAACTTGTGTCGGAATGTCATATTTGATGCTCCTTTAGGGCAAAAAATTCTGTTTATGACCTTTTGAAATCCCCATTAGTTGTATTTTTTAGCAGGTTCATAAATTCTTTTAGGCACTTGACTTGTTTAGGTATGTGCTACATAGTATTAGTTCTGTAGGGGGTGAGTGAGAGATTTTAATTAGCTGCTTTTGTTTCATTTTATAATGAAGCTTTGGTGCTTAGGGGCTTTGCCTTTCTTCTCAGAAGACAGGATATCTTCTCCAACTTAATTTGCTAGGCTGTTTCAAGTTTCACTCAGTAACCTGCACAGGATGTGTCTTTCTGTGGCTTAAATTTGTGGAGGAAGCACAAATACCAGAACATTGGTGTGATTTGGTGTTAGATTTGAACTTTTTTGGTAAATGAGGGGATCTGCCTAAGTCCTAGATAACTGTTAATCTTTTTTTTCTCTTTTGTGGTTTGTGTTTTTCTTTATGGTGGGATTGCATCAATATTGAGAGAGTCCTTATGCAAATTATTTTAATGTCTGTGAAATATGTGAACCACCACTCTGATGGTTCTTTTCATTACTAAATAGGAATACAGACTGTAAGAATCACATAGATTATATACCCACTTTCTTGACTCAGTCCTTAAAATAGCTGCAAAAGTGTGGGGAAAAAAATGCTCTAAAAAAATGCGATTTATAAGCACTTCATTAGTTTTCATTAGCAATGTGGAAAAGGTTAATCAATTATTCTATTCTAAAATGTAAAGCAATCATAGCTCATAGCAGATCAAGAGTTACTAGTAAAATGTTTTCTTTCTCCCCCCCATTTTGGAAGCTTTTTCTTCTGACAGTACAATCCAAATGTTGTTAGGATTTTTTTTTCTCAACTGTTTAAAAAAAAAAAACTCAATCAAAATTTTAATCTGATTATCTCTTTAGAAGTTGAGGTAATTTTTGGTCACTGTAAAGTTGGTGTAGTAAAAATAACTAAGACTGACTTACTGAACATGAACAGTTTAGTTTTGTGTCAATCCTGGTTTTAAAAACTTAGTGTTCTATGTACATCTAAACATGAGTAGTGTAAATTGTCTTTTTTTTTTTTTCTCTTAAAGTTAGTAAGACTTATTCCACTGTGAGGAATTAAAGATAGTGTGCAGTTTTGTGCGTGCACTGTTTTTTTTTTTGTCTCAACATCAGTTAAGTTACAGAGAAAATACTTCCCTAGCATCCTTCTTGTGTGAATTAAGCAATACTTTCTAATTTTTCCACTAGAGGGCTGTGTTGCTCTTTGAGAATACTAAACAAAAGAGACCTGGTGCTTTTTTGCTGTGTTTGGTAAATGCTCCTGTAATTTTGTTGTTTGTGTTCTTAATTATTAGGACTAGAACCCGAAATTTTAAAAAGCATGTCAGCTGTTCATCTAGGTTTAAATTTATAAAAAGATGTAGTATTTTCAACTGTATCTTTAAGCAGTCTCCTCAAATCAAACAGTTTTATTTAAAAGAGTATTACTTGGTTTTAGTACCAGGGAGACAGTTGTGTAGCTAATGTGTTTTTTCTATGACTTGTATAAATACTGCTATCTGTTTTTAAGAGTCATATAGTTATATGACCTTGACACTACACGTTTTGTTTTGTATGTCAGGTGCAGTTGCATCTAACCTATTGTGACTGCTAGACTATGCATGGGTAGCAAAATGTAAGTAGAATTGCTGTATATTATGGAAGGACAAAATGTGTAGGTTCTGTGCAGTAAGGCAGATTCCACAAAGTAGGGTGTTTCTCAATGCTTTTCCAAGATTTTATCACAAAAGTGGGTTGATAATCACAACCAAACCATTCCTTCAACTGCAATTCTAATTTTTCTGCTATATGAAGGTCAAAAGAAATCTGTTAATTGTTTCTGTAAGGGATGCCCAGAACAAGCACAAATTATCTCAAGAAAATTAAAACTACTTTTGGCTTTGAGCAGCTTAATTTTTTTCAAATACTGAAGAAAATCCAGAAGCTTCAGTCATAACACAGCTCGCTATATTGCTTTTCTTGATTATGTTTTACCAGAGTAAAGCATCTAATTTTATAATTGTGAAAATGTTTTTGATTATTTCTTCAAAATAATTGTTGGTTAATGTTTGGTTAAATGAAATTCTCTTTTTTTTTCCCCTGGCACTTTTATTGCTATGCAATGAAGAGGCCTAAGCCAGGAGAAAAGTTGTATATTACGTACTGTTAATCAGTACTTAAAAGACAAGGCACTGCTCCAGTGAGCTTTTGATCTGCAGATTCTTTTGGTGTAAGAAGTTATCATATTTCTGTTATTTCTTCTCCAGAGCTTCAGTGTTAGCAGCTTTTGTCATAGTGATGCAAAAGGTTGGGAAACGTGCTTATAATTTGTTGCAATTAAACATCTGCTTTATGATTTAAAAAGCTGTTTTGAATAACTGGCCCTTTAATTTATAAATGATAAACAGAAGCTTTCCTGTTTTATTCCTTTCTCCCATTGCTTTTTTTTTTTTTTCCCCTGATGACTCTACTGATATATTATGTTCTAAGTGTGGAAAGATAGCTTGATATAGTTAGCAAAAAATGGTTATTGCAAAACTTGTGTAAGTTAGATTGTAGCATATCACTTTAGGTTTTTGAACTCTACAAGTCTGATTACGTTACAGCTAAAAATGATTAGTAAATTTTAACAGAAGATGACATGTTTGATTGAAATGTCTTTTTACAAACAACGGAAATGCAAAACAAACAACTTTTTTTTCTCTGAACTGAAATACAGTTATCAGCTATATTCTTTCATTCTTTTTGTTCAAATTGATTTAAGGTACACCCATGGCTGCCTTGCATTCCCTTAAACAAATGTAGCCAATACTTGAAAATCAGGTATATGAAATCAGGGGCAGAGATTTAAGAGCTAAAACTGTTTTGAGCTCAACCATCAGAATAGAGCCTGTGTAGCTTTTGAGATGCATTTGTGTATTTAATGAGCTGTATTCCCAGTATCAAATGTCATAGTTAATTGCAGAGAGAGTCTGTATATGTACACAAACAAATGAACATTGTGATAGTGTAGAAGGTAACATTTTGACAATGGGTAACTTGATAATTTACTTAGTATTAATCATCATGGTAACATGTAGATGATTAGATTTTGTTCACACATGGTGGTGTTTTTGTGATAAATACAAATTACGTAGCTCTGCAATTTATCATGGGCCTTTCACTGTATCACCTGCACCTAATTCAGAAATCTCTCTCATAGGGGACACTATTTGAATGCTTTACATCTGTGAGCAATGTAGAGTGGCTACCCCTCTTAAATCATTCTGTTCCCAAAATACTAGGAACTTTTCTGTCTCCTTTACTGGAAATAAACAGTAAAGTTTCAGTGGTCTGGGATGTGGTGTTAGCTGTGTTAATTCTGGGACCAGTAGCATCTAGGATCTGAAACTGTCAGTGTGGAAGCAGAACTTCAGAGTACTGGGAAACTAGGAATCCCTCTTTTCAGTAAGCATACAGTGCTTACATTAATGCAGAAAGATCCCATGATATTTGTTTTTCTGTCATCATTTTATTGTATTAAAAAAGAAAGGTTTTGTTGGTAGTATTTTACTTTTTTCTGTTTATCAAAGGAGTATAAAAAAATAACTAAACCTGCACATAAACGATACAACACATGTAGCCAGACTGCTGTGCTTTGAGTGTGCTTTTGTACTTCATACTGGTGGAAGCTAATGGAGGTTTGTTTTATTGGGGGAGTGACATACTGCATAGCTTCATAATGTTTGGGTTCCTCATTTCTGAGCTCTTGTTTCTGTATGTCGTGTAGTAGTGTTTGAGTGCATCCTCTATTAGTATTGCTCTGAATCTTGTAGTTAAAAAGCAGAATCTACATTCAGAGCCTTGATGGAGGCACGTGTGGTTAACCTTTGTCGCATTTCTTATGCCAAGTGAGTAATAGCTAATTGAGTAAAGGCTATTTAAGCTACTACCCATAACAGGAGCAAAATTAAACTTTTAAAGCTTATCTAACTTTCTCATGAAGATCATTTAAGGTCTGTAATAGGCACTGGCTGGCTTTTGTCACTACGCCCTAAATCTATTGGCAATGGAGAGATAGGAAAAGTATGATGAGAAACAACACCTTTACTTCTTAAGAAATCAAAAACTGACTGCTCTGTACTTGCAGAGAAGGGAGCTTTGTGAATATGTAGAACCATTCTAGTTGCAGAAGTTACTGAGATTACTTGTGGGCGACATAGCATTTATACTGAGGCTGGCTTTATCGGCCTTCACAAAGAAGGTAACATTTGCTGAATCCTAATTAGACCAGTGAATGGTCTCATTTAAGTCAAACTCGGATCATATGGGAGGAATAAAACAGACCCTTACAAATACCATTGAGGACTCATTTTAATAGTATTAGGCTGACTGTCTTAAATATGTTCATTGTCTTTCACTGTATTGCGTGGAGTTTGGTGGTCTGAGCTCACAGATGTTTGTCTGAATCTGTCAGTAAGGAATTGTTCAGCTCTATTTTTGAGCTAGATTGCAAATTTTCCTTAAAATGTGCACATTTTTCTTTGAAAGCACGAAGTTTATTTTCTAATTTATCTCGTCTGTTTCCAGATGAAATATTATTTAAAGTTTATATGACTGGTAGGACTTCTACAAAGGAACTGCTCAAGATAGTCTTCTGTTTCAGATTCACTTTATGATTTCTTGTATGGTTTTGGAATTTATCTTATGCTGTAACACCTGAATTTTGTCAGCCTTGAAAAAAATCAGCCTGTTTTTGTTGGATAGTTTGTGCTGGGAAAAAAAAATCTTAAAGAGAAAATACATCTGTCTAGTTTTGGTCCCTATTGTTTTTTTCCCCCAGTTCTATTCATACATTAACTTTTCTCCAAGAAAAGCAAGCTTGTAACAATGCTTCTTGGATGGTCTTTTCCTGCTATGTATCGTTTCCTGAATTTAGTGAAAAGAGTTTGAATCAAAATTAGTTTTTATAAGTGCATGAATTACTGTGGATTAATAAGTTGAAACTTCTGTCTGTTTTTAGTAAGAAGATGTTCTGTATGTAGTTCTGTTGTAGCTCGATGGTGCAGAGAGAAGGGAAATACTGGGCTTTTGCTAAGGAGATGCATCTTATGTTCTCACTAAACCAGCATAACTTGTGGTGAATGAACTATTACAGCTTTTGCAGGGTTATATGTTTTTGTGCTGGAAGTGTTTCAAATGTGGAGAACTGAAGTGGGTATTATTTATGGAGGTTTGGGTTCAAAGCTTATTGTGAGGCAGACGGAAAGATCAGCAATATATAACTTTGGATTATTTTTCTTGGCCAAGTCCTAGCTGCCCCTGAGACTGTTTTCATGGAATACTTTTGTATTTATTGGGCTTTTAAAAGCAAGAAAGAGTTGTTCCTTGATGTATATTTTAATTTTTTTTGGTGAATTCTAGGCTCTGTGTATCATGTATTTCACTATTATAAACAGCAGAGTATATTGACAGAAAAGCAAAGCTGGCCTGGGTATAGTCAATGTG
Source organism: Podargus strigoides (assembly GCA_028020825.1). NCBI lineage: Eukaryota > Metazoa > Chordata > Aves > Caprimulgiformes > Podargidae > Podargus > Podargus strigoides. The sequence continues at coordinate 16,165,862 of CM051630.1, forward strand.
TGTATGCGTTGCCCTGGTAGAATAAAATAACCTCTCACGAGAAAAATAAGTTACCCAGTAAAACCATTGTTTTGCAGATGTAACTTTTACAGCAGAGTCTTCTGTCAGTTGTATTGCTCAGGGACTGTTTTCTTGCCATCCTTCGCCGGCAAAACAGTGGCAATGAAGGTTTGGTTTTAAACCCTTTTAAAATGTGATTGGGTGGGGACAGTGAGGGGAAAAATTAATTATCTCTCAGCCTAATACAGTTTAGTATTGTACATGCAGCTATGTGTTTGTTTCACATTGTTACTCTGGCTTCAACAGACTTACTCATTCTCTTGAAGAAAAACTGCTTGCTTAATGAAGAATTCATGGGAAAAGTAATGCTGAAAAATTAAAGGCTGAATTTAAGTCCTGTGATTCACGTGCTGTGGACCAAACTTGGTATGGATTATCTTAAACTGCATGAGTAGCCCTACCATAGAAATGTTGATGCCTGTATAGAAGCTTTGCTGTTTGCTTCTTATTTTAAAAAGCAAACTTAGACTCTGCTATTTTTTTTTCAGGCATTTTCTTTGTGGAAGTCCAAAAGTTTGTAGCAGGCATGAATTTTGTTGTACCAGTGTTTTGGGGGAATGGGAGTGCAGTGCTTTTCCAGGAGAGCCTGAATCTTGCAGGAAGTATATTTTTTGGCCAGAGTATGTTATCTGGGTAATTGGTGTAGAAAAGCACAGTTTATAGAGGGGGAAGTGCCTGGGGGGTGGAATTTTGAACTCATTCTGTTGAGGGATGTTAGTAACTGTCAGTCAAAGACTAATACTGATGTAATTTGAACAATTAGAAAAAACTACTAAAAGCTATTGTTTTCAAACTTTGGATAATGTTAGTAGGAGAGAGTTCTCTTTAATTTACAGTGCTGTATTTTGAAAATTTCTTGTAGGTCAGAGTCATGGAGTTTTCCATGAGTGCCATCACTCTGCTTTTACTCTGGCTTAATCATAGAATCACTATGGTTGGAAAGGACCTCTAGGATCATCAAGTCCAACCTTTATCCCAACATCTCCCTAACCACTAGACCATGGCCTCAAGTGCTTCATCTACTTGTTTTTTAAACACCTCCAGGGATGGTGACTCCACCACCTCCCTGGGCAGCCTGTTCCAGTGCCTAACCACCCTCTCAGTAAAGAATTTCTGATACAGACCAGGATGCCATTGGCCTTCTTGGCCACGTGGGCACACTGCTGGCTCATGTTCAGTCGGCTGTCAACCAACACCCCCAGGTCCTTTTCCGCCAGGCAGCTTTCCAGCCACTCTTCCCCAGACCTGTATATATTGTGGAATACTAACATTGCTCTGCTTTACGTAAGGCTCCAACTGTCTACTTGCTACATATTGCAAATATTAAAAGGTCCTCTTGGACTTCTGTAATTTATTTTTCTTATTGAGTAAGCTGAAAATGGTGTCAGATGTTCATACTGCTTTTTCATGTCTGTTTTGATGAATCTATTTATTACTTCTGTAATGAGTAGTACACATGGTTGGTTAGCCAAGTTATTGAACTTCATCAACCTTGGCTGAAATTCACAATGCATGTGAAACTTGTTGTAACATGTAAGAAATTACATCTGGGCTAAAAGGTTCAATAATGATTACTACTTGTAATGGAATCTTTTCACAAAGGATGGGATTGAGCTGTATGTCTGTGTTGTACTTTCTGGTACTCCTTGTACAGGTGAATAATGTATTTATAGAACAGAAGCCTTCCTATTCGTATGTGGTGCTTGCTTTCTTGTCTGTTATGTGAGTTAAAAGACTTTTCAGTGGGCTGCAGCCGCTTTTCTGTCTTTTGAAATATTTAATTTCACAAAGGTTTTTCTTGTTATTTTATGCATATTTCTTAGTCCAGAGATGAAAAGACCTTTTGCATCGTTCAGTCTGTCTCACTGCAACACAGAACTTACTCTCTGCATTGTCTTGTCTTCATGTTTTGAAGACTAGTTGTGCTGCAGGAGTTGTTTGAATAGTTTCAGCTGTACATTTGTATTTTTTTTGAATGCTTGTTAGATGTTCAGGACAGAAGGGGTTGATAAATGTATACTGTTTTTCTTACACTGTTTTCTAATGACTTCTGAGACATGTAGTGACTTTTCTAGATGCTGTCAACGCTAGTTACAGCCTAAAGATGTACATTAATGGACACGATGTTTTTGGTTTGCCAGCAAAAAAATTTTTTAGTGGCTATACCTATGCTAAGCTGTAGGGTCACAAGAAGAAAGGATTTCAGTATCTTGTGTCCCTTTCAGACTCCTCATGCTTGACCTCTGATTTTCATCCAACACAACCAAATTGAAGAAGACACTATTATATTGTGTGTTCAGAGGTCCAGGAATTGTGAGTGGTTCTGGTTAAGTTCCTCTTCTGCCATTGGCAAGCATGAGCAGCATTTATCACTTCTATACATTTGTATGTTACAGATGTTAACTATGCTACTTAAGATTTTGAGAAATGTGTGATTAGTCTTATTTTACATATGGAGCAACATATGGCTGCAGTAACTGACCTAAAATTACAGATTATGTTGATGTCCATATTCCCATTTAAAGTGGGAGTTGGTTTGTTCTGCCACAGGATGAAAAGTATACTCCTCTGAAAGCTATTCTAATTCTTTAGCAGAAGGAGTAGTTAAGATATATCAAGAGTAGAAAATATGGCATCTGGAAATGTGTAAAGAAAGGTTTTCCAAAAAATGCTTTGTTTGGTCTGTGTCCAGCTGTGAGCAGTTGCTGAGGGGTATAAATCTTATTCTTCTGGAAGGATTTTTAAGTCTGAAGGTAAATTTGGACTATTTTGTGCCTTACTAAGATAGGTGATGAAGAGTACACAAAAATGTGCATGACCTACTTGGCAGCACATTTTGGTATCCTGAGTGAATGATGATTGTGATCTGTGAGAAGGTATCTGTATTCTGTATCTGTTTCTAAATCTAACCCTTGCTCAAAGGAATAGAGACCTAGACTTCCTGATTCTGGTCTTTGTATATGGTACTTCAAACAATCATCTCTTGCAAAACAAGAAGTTATGTACCTAGAATGTAAGGCTTCATAATGGTATACAAAGTAATTTGAGTAACTATCACTTACTGGACTTTATAGTCACAAAACTAAGATTTGGTCATTTAACTGGGGAGCTTGTCACAGGCAAGGCAGATTGTATATGAGATCAGGAATTGTACAGCCTCATTTCTGTGTGACCTTGAGTGAACTATTCAACACTAGATTCGGACAATCAGTAGTAGTAATATTTTTTTACCTAATTTACAGTAATGTTGCAAATTGTGACTCAAGATTTAGTGTACAATATCATCCCAAAGCCAGTAGGTTTTAGAAAACATTTAACATTCTTGTTTACCTGGCAGTTTTTCATTTTACAGAGATAAAGTTATGTAGGCATATATATTTTTGGATTTAACACCCTCTTCCCCAAACTGGCAAGGTCTGACTTCTTGGAAGATGAAAAAAAAAAAGTGTAGAACAAGCACCTGTAATTGGTCACTTGCTTTAGAAGATGCTTGTCATTGAGTTCTTGAAGGGTTCCTGGTGTTCCAGTTGTGAGCAGGTAGACCTTAAATGCCATCAAAAAAAATATATATTAGTTTTGGTGTGAAGATGCATGATATACTTTTGTGCCCTTCTTGAAGGTGTGGCACAGAGGTCTTTGACTTTTTTTGCCCATGGCCTTACATTATAATTTAATGACTTCTAATTCTTGCTTGTTTTCCATTCTCCTTACTTTTGTGTACAGACACTTTTTGTTAATACTGTTCTTATTCTTCATCTTTTGTTTCAGAACTCCATCTCCTGCCTTACTTTGTATGTCGGAACCACATGATGGATCATTTGAGTTACATAACAGCTTCCCATCTCCCTCTTTCCTTCGTAGTTTAAAGTACGCCCAAAAGGTTTGCCAGTTTTGAACCTTGGGAGGTTGGTACCCATCCTGAATACCATCTAATGCAGAGAAACTAGAAATTTAATGAAGTAACCCAGGACTGTATAAATTCCCAAACCTCCATGTCTTGTTATCTGGCCCTTTGCTAGCTGTCTCTTATCTGCTGTTTTTATTTGCTTGCACTAGAAAGAACAATGAACTGCATTTTCCCCGTATTCAGTTCTTTTCACACGATCCTGAAATTACTCTTGTATTAGAATCCTCCTCTGCTGCTAGCTAAACAAACTGTCTTATCTCATGTTGCCCAAAGACAGAGGTGCACAGTGACTGCCAGAAATCAAGTAGTGTTGTTTTAATTTTCAGTCTGCTCATCTATTCCTTTCCCCCGTGACACAAACTGTGAGCCCTTTAGAATAGGATCTAGCTGTGTGTATTTGATTCTTTAAGACACCTCTTTTTTTTTTTGTAACCTAAATTGTGAGCTGTTGAGACAGAACCTTGTTTTATTATTTATCTGTAAAATGTCTAGTATACATTTAAAAAACTTTCACTGTTTGTGTAACTGATGTAATAAATATCAAGTTTGTCTAAAGGAAAAAAATTGGTCCAATTTATGTTGCAGTACTTTCTCGGTATCTTTACATAACACTGAATATTTCTCATGAAATTAAAGCTTGGAGGATCTAGCACTTTAGCTGACAGCACAGTATGTCTTTTAATTATTCTGCCTTGGATGAAGTATTCCTCTTTATTAAATTTACTTCTTTTATTAGCATTGCACTGTTGTACTTGCCAAAAGGAGATTCAAAACATGCAACTAATTTTTTTGTTATGTTTAATTAGGGCTCAGCTCAGCAGTACAGAAACCTATGACTCTGTTGGCTTACAGAAGAACAGAAGTGTGTTTGAAAAGAAACTAGACAACTTCTGGCTTTTTTCTCCATTTTTGCTTTGGTGGGAAAAGCTGCTGTGTTGCCTAAAGCTACTGCTGATGCAAAGAGCAGCTTTAGAGAAGGAGAGTTTGCCAACCCCATTTCTCTGAACTTGGAGCTTCTTTTTAAATATCTGATTTTAAAAGAATTAATATCTGATTAAAAAAAAAAAAAAGGCCCAAGAGAGACAGTCAAAAATGAATTTTAACTTCTCTGGGCTTTTTTCCGATCACTTGAGTAAGATTGTTTAAGAAGCTTGTGTTAAAAATAGCAACAATAAGGGAGGTAAAAAGCCCCAAAATTTTGGGGGTGAGGTGAAAAAAAAAATTATACCCCTCGAAACAGCTTTCAAAACCTAGTTGATACTGAATATCTGATCAGATTTCTTATAAGCCCAGTTATGAATGCTCTTATGCTGGCACTTCTCCAGAACACAAACCCTTCAAGGCTGTGTGGATTAGCCAGAAACTGGAGTGTCTTTATTGCTGGCCTTTGATATTGCTACTGATGTTAGGTAAATCCTTAATGGTTGTTTTTGTGTGTGTGACTGTTTTGTTGCCACTGCTTCTCTTTAGCTTGCCTCAGCTTTGCTATAAAATAGCAATGAAGCTACCGTAGCATGCACAAAAATGTTATTTATTTCCTTAATAATGTATTCAAGTAATGGTGCTTATAAATAGACTAGTTTTATTTAAACCAACAAACAAAAAAATGGTCAGTTACCCCATAGTGATTAAACATTCAGGAATGGTTACTTACTGGGAAACAGTGTGCCCTAAATGTCACGTCAAATCTGGTTACTTGGGTCCGATCTAGATTCACTGAGATGCTGGTTTGATGTTGATTTACATTGTAGGCAGATTTATTGTTTTCTGCTACTCTAGATTTCAGTTAAATGTTTATTTTAAAGTGTTTATTTTGTGGCAGACATAGTGTGTTAACATAACTGTAATCTCACAAAATATTTATTATCCCATACGAATATGTGTATGTAATTCTGAATGAAGCAATTTAGGTTTTTAACTAAAATTAGGACAGTGAGTCACACTGAAAAGAGTCCTGCTCATGTGAGACAAAGTTGCTAGCTCCGGTTTCTTTTAAAATGTATATAACTCTGTTTGACTTGACCTGGTAATAATACATGTGGATGCACTTTTAGGTGGAAAGGTTATTTTTGTCTATAAAATGTGAAGTTGTGTGCCAAGTTGCTGTGTATACAAATGCCTGTCTTCCCTCGTGATATGTTATCTGTTACAAATATATGCAAACAGAAAAATAATCTCTCTAATAAATTTTCCTTAAACATTAAATTATAAAGCCAAATCCTAAATTCTGATATATTTTTTAAACACAATAATTGATTCGTGTTAGGAAAACTGGCTGACTTGCTTGCAAGAAGCCACACTGTCGTTTTTGAAGACAATCAAAAGAAAACATGGATTTATTCTATGCATGAAGAAACACAGAGAATAGAAAGTTCAGAGTAATTTTCAGTTGCAGTTGATGCTAAGATATGCCTAGTTGTGTTAATTTCTGTAAATGGTTTTGTTATTGCTAAAATGCCACTCTGATGGTGTCCATTGGACTGATAAAATACACTTTAAGAAACATTCAGGAAAAATTTGTTTGGAATTTGCTAGGAGCATGATCCTATCATTTAATAGATGAAGAAAGGAAAGACGAAACATAAAGACTGAGGCTTTCCCTCCCTCCCCCTTAAAGGAATGTATATTATTTAAACAGAGCTTTGGAATTAGTTGAAATGGAAGATGCAAGTCTGAATCCTTTTTGACCAGGATTTTTGGTTGCTGATGTACATCTAATGCAAGGAGTAGATATGAAATATAAAACTGGGGTTTCACTGAAAATTCTGTTCTTCAATTCTCCTTCTCTTCCCTCTAGTCCCTGGCCATTTTTCATCCATTCAGGCACCTGATAGGACCTATTTGTAGTTACATGACCTAGTGAAAAAAAAGAAAAATTTTGATTGGGATGATTGTGCGGTTAAGTATTAATTTCAGTTTTGGTTATGTCTCCCTCTGTGTTTTAATTAAGCTTCTTTATGAATATCTAACTTATTTCAAAACCACAGTTTTTCAGGGTAGTTGTCTCCAAGTATTTTAGGGGCAGACATGTATAAAGGCAATTCTCACCAGCCATTACAACTAAAACAAGGTCTTGCCATGGGACACGTTAAGCAGCGTGGCTCTGTATTCAATTTGCTGTGTCTTGCAAAAGGGTTCAGTCCAGACTGGAACCCTTGGCCATTACTGCAGTGTTTATATTGGATAGTAGCACCTCTACAACAGGAAGGATAGGAAATGTGGGTCTGAATCTGCTGCTGGACTGTGCCTTTGGATAGCTGAGATAATTATCAGTGTTAAGTTTTAACAGAGCTGAAAGGACTCAAGTCCAAGCTTTGTTCATGTCTTGTGTAATTACATTTTTAAGTGAGTTGTTTGGCGTCTTTGGACAGTACGACTAGAGTAGATACCAGATCTGATGGCAGCTTTGTGCCTCTTAGTCGCAGCATATTTGTAATGTATCTGCCTGACATTATTTTTATGTGTTTGTAGTGTCTTCAGTTACGAATTTAGCTTTCTTTGCCTCAAAGGATGCATTTTTATTTTTTTACAGTAATGACAAGTCACAGGTCTTTATAATACCATCAACTTAAGGATGTTTTTTCATATTTGTGTAGTGTTGTGCTCCCTTCAGATGAAACAAAATATTTTGAGCTTTGTCAGTGACAATGGCAATGTACTTATACTGTTCTGGGCAAGGTATTCTTAATAATATTGCAAAGAAGTGTAATGTGCAGCGAGTGCATATTTTTAAGTTGGTTAGATGGAAAACAGAACCAATGTATTAGTCATCCTGTTTTGTTTTGGTTGGCTCTTTTTGTGGTTCATGGCTCCAAGAGAAACACCTTTGTCCAGTTTACACACAAAGGGAGAAGCAGTATGTGTCTTTCATATAACATCAAACTTTTCAATGAAACATATCAGTGTGTGTCGTTACCATGTGCTTGGAAACACACAGAAGCAAAGGCACATTAGTATTTTGTGTGAATTGCTCATTTTAAATACAGTCTCTTACAAATATTTTTGTTTTATTTGCTTGAAAACTTCGTTTTTGAGCAACTTAAATAATGTGTCTCTAAGATTCTACCCTACATATCTATGCTGAAGCAGAGTGATTGTAGCCAGGCAATCCTGACACAGAATGCACGGTGCTCTTTGGGCTTTGAAAAGTATGTTTGTCAGTGATGTGATGTTCTGCGTATGATGCCAGTACTCCATGTGAAAGATCTCCTGGATGTTGTACCCTTAAACCACCAGCACAGGCAATGATTATCTTGGTTGCACATAGTTGTCGAAGTATTTCAACTTGAAAAGACACTTATGTAACTCCAAATTCTTCATCACTTTATCTTTAGCACATTTGAATCTGCTTTACTCCTTTTCTGAGGAAGTGTTAGATCTGATTCATGGTCACTTGTATTTAGGTCTTTCAAGCTGAAATAAATCTAGTGATGTCTAGGAGACAAGTCTATTCCATTTACTTGCAGTTCTCTTGGGTCCCAAAAATCAAAACATCCTAGTCTCTGAGGTGCAACAGTTGGAATGAGAGTTTATTTTGGATTATAATGATAATTTGTTGCAAGTTCTTGAGTGTTTAACATTTTCACAACTCTCTTCTGTAGTAAAACTAGAATTAAATTGCATTTCGTTTAGATGACATCCATGAGAGTTTAAATGCAAACTCTTGGCTGTACCACCCTTGAGTGAAAGAGGCCAGAAAGTATAATTTTTAATTTGTTTAGTGCCAAGAATATTTTAATCAAAGTTTTGTATTTTCTGGACTGCAGAATTAATTTAGAAAGTGGTTTCGTTTACTTTATGAAGGCTATATGAAATTATTGATCCCTCCCAAGAAGAAGCAAATGGCACAAATAAAAATCTTCCTGTTCATTCGATGTTGGAGTTTTACTTGCAATGTTGTAATACCATATATGTAAACTAGTAGCTGGAAGAGCAATTCCTTTTTTGTCAAGGAATGCTTTTGTACAAGTCTCGTACTCATTTTATGTTAAAACAAAATATTTATATTTTGTTCACTTACTTGATCTCGTGTGTTTACTGGAAGGGAAGGAGGCTTTTTTCCTGGATTCCCTTTACATTTGAGCTGCTTGTGACACAGGGTTCAAGGAAGGCTGGACTCATGACAGCTTTAAATCATTACTCAAGGACATGTGAACATGTTTTAGCATCTTAGGGCCTCCAGAACTCTTCTATTGATGGAGAGAAAGGAAGAAATTGTTTTGAAGAAACTAAATGCAAGTAAACCCTGTTGGCTTTTACATTGAGAATAAACTGTGGCAAAGAAAGATAGCATCAGTGCTTTTCAGATGGGTTGTGACTGACAGATCCAAGGTATCCTGGAGTGTTTGGGAGGAGGCAGAGAAGCTGAAGAAAACTTGCTGTGGTCTGAAATGTTGTGAATTTCTTCTTGTGTATTCAAACTTTATTTTTATTTGGAATAAAGGAACGTTTTAAAACATGTAAATGCCTGATGCAAGTTCTTTACAAAATATCCCCCACTGATAAATAGACTGTATGCTGTCTATTTAAACAAGAAATTGCTGAATTACTTTTCCACTCGGTGAATTGCTTCCTCTGTTTTATAGAGGAGGTTGCACCATTCGACAGAGCCGTATACTCATCTGGTGTGTGTTGACACAATGTGGTTGGCATTAATTGAGCGATGCTAACTGCTTGTTAATTGAGACTGTTAGCTGGAAATCTGTCCCAAAATTCACTGCTAGTAGTTGACTGCAGGTAGACAATGTGAGTGTTGAACAATCATCACAGAAGATGAAGAATGAAATTAAGTGCTAATTTCTGAGTCTATGAAAAGCATGCTGTAAGTCAAGGGCTGAAGGGTTTTAAACGTCTGTATCAAATCCCATGCACTTGTTAGTTCTGTTACCTGTCCTTTAGGTTAGCTGCTGATGTAGAGAGCTGGGCCATAACGTTTATCCTCATGCGTGTCTTGTTCTTAAACCAGATTGACACTTTTGAATGCCAGATTAGAGCTCGTTCACCTAGAGCAACAGCAGCAAGAATAGTCAGTCTCAGGACAGTCACTTGAAATTTATCTTAGTTTTATAAGACATTTGCTCTGCTTTGTATTGTATTGAGTATTTAAATATACTATGTTTGCTTTTCAGAAGTGTACATCATCTAAGCACATTGTTCTTCTGTCACATTTGGGGGAAGTATCTATTGTATTCTTTGTCCTGGATGCTCAAGTATATTATCCTATGCTGATTTTGAAATGTGGTTATTCCTACTTTAAAAAGAACCCACCTCAGCTAGTATATAGTGTGTGATTTCTGTAAGAAGATACTCAAGTTTTGCAGCTTTTTTTTTGAGCTGCCTACTTTGATATGTGAAAACTGAAGCACAGAACAATAATACGTTGAAGCTGGGCACGGATTCCTTCAGCCATCCACAGCCTTTGCCAGCTGTTGCAGCCAGGCAGAATGTAAATGTCAGGAGTTTTTGTTGGCAGTAGGCTGTGCTATCTGTTCTGCTTGGGTTAAATAACTCTGCAGCTGCAATTCCCTAGCACTCTGGGACAGGGAAGATTCACCACTGGAGGATATGATTTGTTTCCTGGAAAAGAAACCAGTATCATTGCTGTTGATGTTTCTTCATTGTGAAAGGGCTGTGTCACTGTATGAGAGCACATTGGTGGCTGCAGTCTCGGATTAAGTGAAGTTTTAAAGAAGTCTTTGGTTCTTTTTAAGTCCACAGAGTTGCTCTTGTGGGTAGAATTAATGTTGCTCTGGGGTTCCTTAACTATGCACATCCTTAGCATAGTTATTTACATTTCTCTTTCTGTTTAACCCTCCTGTGTTTTTTTTGTTATATTTTTTTTTTAAAGATTTGATTGTTTGGGTGTTTATGATGTTTGTGGTTTAACTTTGGTGTACGAAACCTCATTCAATGTGGATTTTGAGTCAATATAGTTTTTATAGGTAGGCAAGTTTTTTCTTTACACAGTTTAAATAGTTTTATACTTCCAATGCTCAATCCCTGTGTTAGGCTGAGGTTTTAAAATTTGCTGAAGAACAAATGGTGTTTGCCAACCTGGCTTAACACAGTGAACCTGTTAAAAAAAGTTTTTCACCCTGCTAGAAGCTTTTCTCTATCTGTTTTTAGCTATGTGACACTGGGGATGGAAAGAAGTGTTAATTTTTGCAGAAGGAACAAAGAGCTAAAGCTGTAAAAGTACTTGAATACTGAGGTGCTTCCTAACTCCTGCTTCAGGTGTTTCAGTTAGAAGTTGCATTCTTAAAACTGTAAAGAACTGTAAAGTTCTTCCCTAAGAAGTTGTTTCTTAAACTGTAAAAGTAATTAATTATACTGCTTAATGAGGATTTTCTGGTCTATGAAAATTAATTTTAAGGACAGATATAAACATACTGCAGTCTTGGGAATGAGCAAGTTGGTAGGTAGATCATACTTAAAACTTATGAATTATGCTCCGCACAAAGTGATAGGAGGACCAAGCAGTAATAGTTATATACAATCACTACCTTGTAGTCAGTAATTCAGTAGTTGAATTGGAACCTTCTGTGGTTTGGGGTACCTGGATTTGTTTTTCTCCTTTTGCATAAATCTAGCTGTCCTAAATACAGTGCAAGAGGGTTCATGAATGAGTTAGTTTAAAATATGCCTGATGGTGAGAGGCATCAGCAGTTGAGATGTGGCAGTATTTTGAATGGAAGGATGGACTGCTGCTTAAAAATCCTCTGAAAAGAGTTTAAGTGTGTAATTTCATGGAAAGATTCAGAACACGTCTGCCTAAGGGTGGAGAATCATCCTTTGGCAGCCCAGAAGAGAGCAAGTATGTCTAAAGAGGAGTGTTTAGCACTGATCTCCAAGTTTGCAGGGAAAAATCAAGGTGGTATTAAAGTTAATTAAATTTTCAGCATGTAACTTACTTGGTTAAATTTCAATCTTTCTCAATTTAGATCAGTTTATAATGAGAATCAAGTTAACAGCTGTAACAGAGAATGGCATGGAATTTATTATTTTGCAGTGTGACATGGGGTAGAGTTAGCAAAACATCATCACGCTTAGCTAATTAAACTGGCTGTCAGCTCTAGATCTTTGTGTAACAGTAGAAAAACTGTATTCCCAGGCATTCCAGCGGGTTTTTAATAATAGGGTAAGCTGGTCAAAGTTAGTGTATTTTTTTTTTGTGCAAAACAAGAAGCATACAGCTAGCTAATAGTACTGTGGTACAACATGTCTTACATTAGTTACATGACAAATTCTAGTTAAATACACTCAAAGTGGAATTAGGAACAGGGGAAATCTTTGCATATGTTGTAGCTGAATTCATGTGCATGCAATGAATTACCCAGGTAATTAAAGGTGCTTGGTACAAAGAATGTCTTTAGAAGAGATACAAGAAAATTGCTTGGACTTAAATACAGTAAGTATGTAATTGCAGAAAATGGTATAAATCTGTCTTGGTCTGTTGTTTCTATAATGTAAGTTATGTCTTGTGCTGTAACTGAATTTTGTTGCTCCAGGGTGTTTAGGAAGTGAGACAGCCCATTTTAATAGGTTTTTTGGTAAACAATTTTTAAAAGGAAAACATGAACATGCTTTAAATGTCATAAAGCTAAAACAAGTACCTCTTCTCTTTGATTTCTTCACATACTCAGACTGCTGGGCATTTCAGTTTGATTCTTAATTTTCTTGTTTAAGCTTGTCTGATTGGAACTCTTTAAGCTACATTATGCCTCTTTCAGCTCGATGGGAATTTCTGTCATTGTTACAGTTCTCCATGGAGATGGGCACCCAGTTATACTATTGAATGCATCATGAATGTGTAGTAGCTCACCCCTGGTAGAAACTCAGTTTCTGGCCCAGTTCTCTGCACTTTATTGGCATTCTACACTCCCAAGAACTCATGATCTGGTGTAAATTCTCACTGATTTTTTTTTTTTTTTTCTTTTTTTTGATTAAACAAAGTCTACCTTGGACCAGCTTCTATGCTGTTTTTCATTGATGATTTGTAACCGTACTCTGTTTCACTGTTCAAGGCTTCCAGATGATGTCAAAGTGGAAAGAGTTGCAGATCTTGGTGGACAGTTTCATAATTTGGATCGATCTCATTAAATTGCAGTACCGTCCCAAATTAAAAAACTGAAAATAATTTCAAGTCTCCTTTTAGGAAGGAGAAATAAAGTGACCAAATTCAGAATGGGGGGAAAAAATTAACAGTATCGCAAAAAATGGTTGTGTATAGTTGTTTAGAAATTCACTGTAAAACTTTGTTCTATGGATGAATGAAAAAAACCTGGGGATACAGATTCATGCTGCACATTAGTTGCAGTGAGGCGTAAACTAACTGTCCACTTGTTTCAGATTTAGAAAGAATATGCTTGCGGATTAAGGCACATCGGTGTGTTATGCAAAAGAGGGAATTTTTTATGGAATTTTTTCTTCTCTGTATCATCTGGTACACCTGGTGACCTGTTTAGCCCCATGATACTGCAACCAGTATATCAAAGCTGCATGGTATTTGATTGATTATTCATAATGAGAACAATAAAGAAAAATTGTTCTGCATATAGCAGTTGATGATGGGACAAAAACTGAGTTGATTTAACACAGATAATATAAGGAAAATTTTAGAGAAGATTTTGAAGTGCATGGATAATAAAACATACATGTAGATTACAGATTTCCTTAGGAAGAATCTCATTTTCTAAGAATGAGCTTGACAGCCCCCTCCTGGGAATGGTTTAACACTTGGGATAATTCTCTGGCCCCTGGTTTTGTGCAGCAATTTTCTATAGATGGGGTGGTGTTCGGGTTGGAATAAGGAGCAGTTATCTCCATAAGTTTTTGATTCTTATTCCCTCACACATCCCATTGGGTGATCCTCCCCTGCCATAGATGATCTTCAGATTGATGAATCAAAGGCAAACTGTTCACCTGAAGAGCCCAGAGCTCAGTTTTAGAATACTATGTCATCATCAGTGTCATGTTGCTGGGTGTAATATATCTGCAGTCTTGCTGTATGGCTCATTCTTCATAGTCAAACAAATAAGGAGTAAGGGTAATCCTGTTCTAACACTTGAAAACATTAAGGCAGAGAAATTAAGTTTGTGTTTTGAAGATTCCAAGCCTATTTTGCACAAAATATATACAGTTATTGTCCCAAAGACATGCTAAAATTGAGGTGTTTGCCTTTTTTCATATGTGCTCTTAAAAGCTGAGTCCAGGTGACTATCAAACAGGTAGCGTTACTATACTCAAACATGTGGCTCACCTTTTCAGGTTATTTTATAGCTCTGTTTTGTTACTGAGATCTATTTCTGATTAGGAAAATGTTTTATCATAGGTTTTGAAACTGCAAAGTCTCTTGCACTGCATGGGGCATATGTTATCCTGGCCTGCAGAAATACCTCAAGAGGCAATGATGCTGTACAACGCATTCTTGCAGAATGGGTAAGTGACTGCATATAGTGTCCAGCACTAAGCAATGTTTTTCAAAAATGTGAAGTCTTTTGCACACTAGAAGCAGTTAAGTAGGTATTACATTGCCATGCAAGAACCTAAAAAAGAAGGCATTTGTCTTATTTTGTAATGTCCTGTTCAGTTACTGGGATATCAGTGACGGAGATTTTTCATTTCATATGACGGTATTGGGCTGCAGAGCTTGATGTGCTGTTATATGTTACATACTGATGCTTTGTAAGGGCGAAAATGTTTGAAAGAACCACTGAGCCATGTTTCATACATCATAGGACAGGACATTTCCAGAACCAAAGTGTATAACTAACTGAAGGAGAATGTACACACTTGGATATTAGAGACTATTTTGCCTATAGTTTTTATTCTCTTGAGAGATTTCAGAGGATCATCCTTACATGTTTCAAAACCAAGAACGCTTCACTCCTTTTCTTTCCTGGTCCATCAGGCCCAACAGCACTGTTGCCAGGCAGTCTGTCTGAATGTTTTACTTTCTTCCTGTTTCTTCCATCTTTCTTTCACTTTTCTTCCATTTTGTCATGCAAATACAAGCTCTTCAGTACCATCTATTCCCTTGTTTCTCAACTCCTAACTTCCCCCTCCCCCCTTTTAAAAAAATTTATTCAGTGTTCTTAATTTATTCCTCCCACAATAATTTACTTGCTAGTAAGGTTTGCAGGTTAGTTTTGTCTGAGCTTGCTATGACTGCTGACTTCCAGGAGATAATCTGTCGACACACTCCTATACACTTTACTTGAATAATAAATCACAGGGTCAGATTCTTGGAATTTTATTTCTTTCCTGCTCAAATTAGTGATGAGTGTTTTAGCTTTATTTCCTAAGCTCAGAAAGTATTTCAGCTGTTCCCAGATGATATGGAAGAGCACTCAGTAGTGTTAATATTTACATATAAGTAGTCTACAGATAATTATAATATTTATTAGTGCAAAACAAACAGTGCTTATTTACAAGTAAGTATTTCCAAATAAGTGATGCTTATAATTTTGCTAATTTTTGTAACCGCAAGTTTCTTAAAAAAACAGTCTTTGGATTTAGGCCTTTTCCTCTTGCCTAGATGATGTTAGTGATTTACAGTAAAGGGTCGGCAGGGAAAAATATCTTCCTTTCCTCTTCTGTACTTCACGTTAAAGCTCTCTTCTTGCTTTTTATTTCAATAGCATGGAATTCCAAGAGAATTCCAACAGGGGCAAGCATAGCATGGGTTGTTTAAAGTTTATCTCCCCTTTCTTTTTCAATAAAATTGGATTTGGTGATATTCTGTCTTTTGAATTTAGTAGTCCCAGTCCAGCTAAACATAGTTGTATATATGTTTTTTTATGTAGCTAAAATACTGAGTACCTTTTATTTTAAAAATATCCCATTACCCCCTTAATTCTAAACTTGTCTCTGAGCACTTTGAAGGCAATGGGAGTTCGGGAGCACTTGTCTCAAGACCTATATTATCTCACCAAAAGTTAATGAATTGTTAATTGAATGAGGATCACTGAAGGTCAAATTACTTCAGAAACACTGCGTTTATTTACTAACAGTTTTCAAATTCTAATTGTTCAGAAAAGAATCTCATCTGTAAACTAGGTAGCTGGAAAACCTTCAATGCATCTTTGTAACGGCTTTGTTGTTGTTTATTGAGAGGGACTAATTAACTTTGATTATTGCACTAATATTATGGCACTTTGACAGTCCCTCAGATTTATGACTCTGGGAAAATAAACAAATGAAATGCAGGTGCTGGAGCAGAAAGAATAAGTTATTACTGAACTTTAATTACTTGGAGTGTGTAACCAGGAGAGAATTAGTTGATGAATTACAAGATGCTTAAAATTTACATCAAATTGTAGGCAATCTTGAGGAAAACAAACACAAAAACCTGCCCCAAAGTTAGTTACTGAAAGAGGCAAAGATTAATTTGATTGATACTAATATTAAAATATTGATGTAAAATATTAATTTTTAACTTATAGGTGTAACAACAGAGCAGGAAGTTGTTAATTGAAAATTCTTTCCTAAAATGAAAGAGTTTAAGAAAAAAGTCAGCAACCTCTGCATCTGGTTCAGATAAACTCTCAATATGTAGCTGCAACTGTCCTGCTATAAAGAACTTCACAACATCCATACTATTTTGTCTCCTTTTTCCTAGGGAAAGCAAAATTACTGAAAGGAAATTGGTTCAGTTTTCAATTTGGAACCAATTAAAAAAAAATATACATCTGTTTAGGATGCAGCCTTACAAAGCCTCATGTTCATGTTACTCAGGTAGTATTTTTGGCAACAGTAGTGCTACCTGGTTGCTTGATGTTTTCTTGTAAATTTTGGAGATTAAGTTTCTGAGCTGCACTATAAATACTGTCTTCCTCCAATATTCTCGGGGGTGGAAATTTGGTAAATAAAATTTTTCATATTATCTGCCATTAAAAAACAATTTCAAACTGATCTTAATTGGCTGTCGGAGACAAATCTAGAAAACTTTGTTTTTAACAATTTATGTCTAAAGAACTGTTTTATAGTTTGAGCCATTTGAGTAAGGATTGCCCATATAAATTTGCTAATTACTTTAGATAACTGACATTTGTTTGTAACCTGCAGTATTCCTGTTATTTTCTTTCTAAACTACAGCAGAATTTGGCTAATATTGCAAATAGAGGGTAATTGCCTTCTGTAAAGTGCTGTGACAAGGTTTAATGTGACTAGTCTAACTAGTCTGTCAAATATAATTTTTATAGAGAAGTATAGTTGATTATATTGGTACAATCTAATGTTTTATATACATCCATATGTATATATAGAGAGAGAAAGGAAGAGAAAGTATGTAAAAGAAGCAGATAAAAAGAGAGATCAGTATAGCCTTACATTTGATATCTCGAAAATGAAAGTTGTTCACGCACTATGAGATTCAATATCAGTTTAAAACTGTTTGATAATTTCTTGCTCAGAAAAGAGGAAATTAGAATTCTAGAGTTATGATTCATTTTAATCAGAAAGAAATTGTCAAACATAAATCTCTCCTTGAGTAGTGAAAAGGCCTGAAAGCAGCCAAGAAAAAAATATCAATACTTTGCAAAGGAGGAATGATTGTTCCAATTCGTAGCTTAATTGACTTTAAGGCTTAATGAAAAACACTACAGTGCTGTTTGTACACATAGTTGCTCTGACGAACATTGAAATCTATGCTCCAGGAAGAGAAGCTAGGTAATTTATTTTACATTATTATTGATATAATTTCTAATTGAGTATGAGCAGAATGTTTGGATAAGACTGTGTAGCTCCAGATGTTAGCGGTATTCTCAAGAAAATACTTAAGTATATGAATGAATAAAATATTTCATAAATCACCGCTTTTCTTGCCAAGAAGCTCTCATTTATTTATTCCTGTCAAATAGTCTTTGAAGTAGATATTAAAAGATAAATTGTAAGTTTAATATTTCATAAAAAGTATAATGTTTCTTTTGTAATTATTCCTCAATGTTAAGCCTACAGCTACATCAAAGATAAGATTAAACTGTAAAAAGAAAATTTGAGTTTCCTTTATATGTAGAAACTTATAAGGTAGAGATGTGACAAGAGAAGAGAGAATGACTAAGAAAACCAACAGAATACACGTGACTCCTTGCTGTATTCCTTTCCCCAAGAGTATTCTCCACCTAAGGAGTGATTTATATTCCTGCTGATTAAGTAACTGAATAAAATTAAAACCTGATAAGTGAGTCTTTGTATTCCAATTGTAGACTTGCAAAGCACAGAAAAACAAGAAGCAAACCTGGGCAACAGTTTTCATGTGTCAACTATGTGTGTTTCCTCCTCAAAGAAGGGGGACTGATTCCTCACATAGTGTTTTGTCTCCACTGGTGTCCTTGGTTTATGATTTTTGTGTATGTGTGTGGAATACAGGATAGCTCTGTAAAATACTCTTCTGTCTTAGTCTATTGATACTAATGGATGCTAATCTTGATACAGAAGATAAAATTTCCTTTTCTGTCTTTTGGATGTTAATTTTGTGAGCTTTTTCTGTAAATCAGTCAGGCTATTAATACATGATTTCCATACCAAGACTATGTAAGACTACATTAGAACCAGCATAATAGATTTTTATTGGAATTAACTTACAGGAATGATTCAGGGAGGGCATCTCATCATGATTAGTGGCAGATTTACATTTATGGAAAAAACTGAGGAATGTGTAAAAGATGACTTTGGAGGTGTAGTTAATACTGACTGAAGCCACATTCTGTTAGTACAGAATTACAGTTTCAAAGTGGTGCTAAATAAAAGCTCTTAAAAGTAATCTTTTCAAAATAGAAAATATTTCAGAATATCATACTGGTAGAGCATACGTATTTCTGTGAAAATACTATTTCCAATATTGTGTTGTTATTTAATAATAAAAAATTGTATTGTTTCAAAGCTTGATATCCTAAAACTGTATATTATTGGCTCACATGCCATCACAGTGTAATATACAGTTATAAAAGCCTTCAATGTATAGACATATTTCATCTTCCAGTGCTCTGAGTAGTGACCGTGCTGAAGAATCAACATAAAAGTAGTTATCCAGACCTTGCTATTGGGAAGAGGCCTTGCAGGAAGAGGCAATATCTTTTATTAAGCTAACTGGTAATGCAATATAAAAAATTCTGCGTCAACTTCTCTCACTTGCAGCCACAGACACTCAAACCGAAGCATTTATTGCCACTGCCAAGTATAATGCTTTTTTTTTTCTTTTTAAGGATGTGATCCAGATCTTTCTGAAGTGAAGGACTATTTTAATTAACTGTAATTGCAATGGAATTGAACCCTATGTTACTAGCACAGAATTGACAGTATGAGCCTTAACCAGTACTGGTGCTGGTAACAGCTGATGGAGAACAGTACGGAAGTATCAGTAGACTTTGGCTGTAATGTTCAAGAATTCAGTAAATTCCTGTGAATAATCTGCTAATCTGAGACAATTTAACAGAGTGATGCATGCTGCAAAGTTATTTTCCAAATACAGATGGACAGTGAGTTGTGAAATAGTGGTAGGGATAATTTTTAAGCAGTAGTAGCATGCATACACAGAACTAAGAAAAACTAAATGTTATACAGTCAGCTAATACGCTGTTAATATAAGAAGGTAGAAAACACTTTTTTTTTGTATTTTGAAGTCTTCTGACACGTTCTGAGGCAGCAGTTTCTTTTCAGTTTGCAGGCTTGTACACTGGGACAGTAACTATCCACATGGACATGTCTCAACCTGTCAGAGCTATTGATCTTGTTATCAGTGAGAAATCTGTGGTTTTCAACTTTTGCCAGATTCATCTCTAAAAACAGCTGCAAATCAGTGAGTGCAGCCACTGACAAGAGCAAGAGGCTTTTTAATGATTTGTGAGGAAATTTGTGCTTAAGTCTCCCCCCAAAAGTTAAAAAACCTAAACAGTTTAACCAACATGTACGTGGATGCATTTTTGAGATCTATTCTTTGTACACTATAAACACATGGCATGAATTTGCTCTCATTACAGATGCTGAGAAAAAGGAAAGGCAAATATTTATATTACATTCATGTTTTACAGTAAAAACACTGTTCAGTTTGTTTATACTATTGCACTGTTACAGTTTTTATGGTTAGTAATGAAACCACTGTAAAACAGAGTCTGAATTATATAGCAGATGTGTTAAGCCCCTAACTCTCAGGGTTGGGCATCTTTATGAATACTGATAGCATGTAGTTGGAGAGTTGGTGTACTGGCTACAGCTGAACTGTTTCATACCTACATCTTCATCTGTAGTTACATCTGCACTCTTACTCTACTGAAGATAAGAGTTTTATTATCAAGATAAATACACTGATATTTTAAAGTAATAGGCAGTCAGTGTGAGTGAGTGTAGGAGGCTTTAAAGGATTTGATGGGCATTTTCCAAGTGTTTAGGATCTCATATGACTTGTATTTCCAGTAAACAGGGATAAATTAAAAATATTTAATTAATTTGATGTATATTTTATTTATGGTGCTCTCAAATATTTTTATTCTGGTTTAATTGATGGCTAGGTTCAAAATAAAGTGAATGCTAAATGTGAAAGTGGATAAAAAGGAATGTGACTATTAAAAATGTGACTATATTTTAGCTTTTATCTACTTGAAAAGGACTACAAATATATTTAGTCAGTTTTTGATCTGTGCTATACTGTACTCAGTGAAATACCGAGTAGTGGTTACATAAAGCAGAGATCATTAATATTAATTCTTTGTATATATGTGACAATTTACAGGAAGAATGCATGGCAAAAATAGCTTAGCTCCCTGCCCAAGGCATTTCAATTCTGGACTCTGCAGAGTTTTACTTTTCATGATACTTTATGCTCACTACCCAAAGAATTTAGTACTAAGTGTTCTCGGAACCCAGTTCTTATTTAATAAATGAGGATTAAGGAAATAGACATAAACACTTCATAGGGTTGTTTTTTTATTTTGTTGTTAAGCTTCTGGCTTATGTTATTGGCACGTCTTTTACTTTTTGATGGTGGTAAGTGATAAATGCAGGAGAAAGTTTAGTAATGCCCAGCAAGGTGGAAGGGAATTTGAAGTGGTTCAGCACCATGGAATTTTTACATGTTTAGGAAATAACATTCAGAAATTTCTGGTAATATGAATGAAGGAAGTCAGAAATATGTTTTCCTTCATCTTTTTCTCAGATATGAGAAAAACTTATATAATGAGGCGTGTTGAAATAAATTGGGACTTCCTTACAAACATAGATAAGGCAAGCAGAAAGATTTCTACTAATAATGAAAAATTGGATGCTGGTGAAGGAAAAGAATGGTGCAACAGATTAGCTTTATAGCTAGGAGAGATGATGGTACATAAGAAGAACGGATAAGTGAAGATTGTTTTTATGTCAGTAGTAGGGAAAAGTCTGTGTTATCCTCCAAGTAGGGTGTCTTGTGAATTTTGTAGGCCGTTCTGATCTTGCAGTTCAGTATAACCTCATCAAATCATGGAAGAGCTTCTGCAGTTTCATCTGTCCCTGGGACAAGCAAAGATGGCAGAGAGGGTTTCTTACTGCAAGAAGCACGCGAGGACTGTTTAACAGGGAAAAAAAAAAATAGGAAAAAAAAAAATAGAAAAATCCTGCAGAGGCAGAGACTTTGAGATTTGAATCCCACAAGGCCCTGTTGACCTGCCAGTTACAGACTTTTTGTCATGATAGTGGCTATCGTTCAGTCTGCAGATGTTCTTTCCTTCAGAATAGCTGAGTTTATTAGCTGTGGAGTGCTTCTCATTTTTTTTAAAAAAAAAAAAAAAAAAGAAAAATAATTTTTCGCAATTGTCTGGTCACTATCTCTTTGGTTTTGTGCCTACTACAAGAGGTTATTTGTTCCTGAATATATGCTTGAATAAGATGGTGAATAAATGGTATGGGAACGTACGGTTTATCCTGCATTCTGTTGTTAATTTTGGATTTTTAGGCTGGATTGGAATTTTGTGCTAATGTATGAATTCATAATGCTGTGGACAGCTAATGGAAACCAACAGAGCGTGCTCATAGCTGTGAGACTGCAGGGTTTTCAGTGTAGTTAGTGAATTTACCACGCTTTCCTCTAGTAAAGATGAAGTTGTCTTTTGAGTTGACTAAATCACTTCTGCTCTTAGAATTCTGTTCATCTCACAACATCTGGTACAGAAATGTAAAAAAAGATCTGCAATGTCATTTTGAAAGAAGTCACAGTATCTTACCATTCCCTTAGTTTTTTACTCCAGTCAGCAGACTTTTATACATAGAAAAGTTGAGGTGATCTTTTTGGTGATTTGATTCTTTAACACAGCCCTGCAGTTCTTTACCTGGAAATGTGAGTCACAAGATCCCTACCATACCTAAAGCTTTGTAATAATACTACTTAAATGCAGGACGAGATTTTTAACAAAAAACACCCTAACACCTCCCTAAACAAAATAACCCCTTCAAAACTGTACTCCATGCTCACTGTTCAAGTAAATGGCACTAGGAAATACTGTTTTCTCATCAATATTAAAAACCTGTCTGTAGGTGTCTAAAATAAATTGTAGCCTTTGTACATTGACTTGAGTTTAGCTTGTAGGGTACAGACAACTTTGGTTTTCACTGGTACTTTTTTACATACGCTACTGTAACTTCAGTTTGATCTTTTTCGGAACCTTTCTCACTCAGAATCTATTTTTTATAAACTATTTTATGTTGTTGACATCAAAACCTTATTTACTATAGTCCAGGTAGGTACATTCTTACATACACTGAGTTCTGATATCACTGGATTTCTGATTGTCAGTTCTGGGAGAGGAGAAAGAGAATTAAAGTGGTTATAATTTTTTTTTTAAACCATCTTCACAATTAATCTGATTGTTACATAAGCTTGTAATATATTCCATTAATGAAGAAGACAAGCTTAGCTTATGGTAAATACAGTACTAAGTGTTTATAGTGCATTTCATATTTTACATGATTCCCTTTATAATTCTGCTTATCTTTTCATTCTAATTCCCTAAAGGATGTCTAAAAGAACCCCTAAAGAGAGTAATTACTGCTCCATTCCTTAACCAAGGCTCCTTTTGCAAAAAAAAATCTGAGCTGCTTTTTAAAGAAGGCAGTTTTAAATAAAAATGCAAATAAGCTGCTTTGTAACCACATTAATTACCCACCTAGCCTCTTATTACCGTGTTTGTATTGTTTGCAAACACTATTTACAGTCGTGTGGAAATTACCATTCCTGGGCTGGAGGAGGGCTGTTGTTGGTAGGTTGTGCTTTGGAACCAATTAGGGTGAACCTTGTCTGCAGCGGGGCTCGTGGGAGAAGGCATAGCCTTGCAATGTCAAATAACAGCATTAACTCAGCCTGCACAGGCACCACGTTGTAATTATATTATTGGTCCTCTTTTGCTTCTGCAATGAGTTTCATTCTCTGCATTTTAAAACTAACAGGCAGCGCTGTGTCTCGCTAATGATTTAATATGTACTGTGATAATTTTTTATCAAAGTCATGGTGAAATCCAGTGGGTCATTTTTGTCCCCAAATTCGTTCTTAGGTTTTTGTTTACTTTTTATAAAATTAAAGCAAATGCTTACATTCAAGATCTCACAGATTTCCATGTAATTTCACAGTAAAACCCCAACTTTATTAGTTTATTTCACTAACAGAAGTAAACAGGACGGAGTATCTGTTAGTATTAGTTTTAAACATTGTTAGCTGGCAATAAAAGAAAACTCATAGGTCTTTCAAGGCTTTGAAGAAACTGAATGTTTCATAGTAAAATTTAGTCTTACTCCTTAAGTGAAATGCACACTTGTTGCTAACCTAGTATGTGCTGTGTTCTTTTCTTGGTTTTCTGTGTCCCTTCTGATTGTGAAATGGGCCTTTAAAAGTTGCTCAGAAATTAAAACTAAATGTCTCAGCATTCATGCTTTTGGAGCTATAAATATCTTCAGATCTCAAAGAGTTTAGTTTGATGGATCACACAGTCTGCAATGTGAAGAACTGGTTCTTTAAGATTTGTTAGTTTTCTTAGACTTGTAACCAATCTACCAATATTTTAAATGAGTCTTTTGAAATAGAGGAACTTTTCTTGGTTGAGCTTAGTATGGGGAAGAAAACAGAGAGATTATTTTCTTCTTCCTTCTGAAACTGTACTGCATGTATCTGCTGTGCTGTGATGGTGTGATAATGTTTAAAGAATACTTGCTGTTAAAGACAAAAATGTTAAGGTCTGTATCAGTTCTACTGTAATGCTGAATATAGTAGAGTAGGAATATAGCATCTCCAGCACGGTGTAGCAGCACCTCCAGCTCTGCATAATTGTTAGACATTAAATAAAGGAAAAAAGAGGGGGAAAAAAAGAAAAGGTGCTCATAGCTGGATCAGTAATAGTTTTTTACAGTGACAAGGGACTAATGTGAGAGCCTCAAAAGAAGCACTGACTTGGTTCGTGATCCACAATAGCTTATAAAACTGAAGATAATTATCTGGCTTATATGACTGTAGAGCAGCATAAATGACATAAAACAACCATAGGTAGAATTCAGCAGGAATACAGAAGATGTTTAGAAAGTAGAGTTGCTAAGTAGAGTGCTCAAAAGGTATTATTAATTTGTTTGCTTGTCAATGATGTTTCTAAATCTTGTATTACTCTGAAGCCAAAGCATCATATTGTTTGCTTCTTTTACTGTTCTTTCTAATTTCTCCTCAGCCTTTAGTTCCCTTTCGTCCTGATAATTTTCTTTGGAGGGGGTGAGTTGGGGATGGAAGAGTACTAGACTTTACTTAATTCCCTGGTCTTCTCTTTAATAGCTTGCTACTTTATTCCTTATCTCACTTTGTGATATTTAGTGCTAGCTGTGAAAATTACACTGCTTTCTTTGAAAAATCTCCATTTTAGTAATGTGTGATGAGAACTTTCATTTACCATGTGTCCAAGGAAAAAGTGGTCCAAGTGGCGTGCAAAAAGGTCAAGATTCTTTAGGTAATTTCACAAATAGTTAAAACCTTTGGTCTGTCCATGGCATACTTATTTTCATATGAATAAGATGATTTATTATCTGCTTATTTAACTCAGTTGGTTAAGGCTTTAGGGTAAGTAGTCATACCATTGTGTTGATAATATATATGATGCTTAATTTAGTAAGAGGCTCTAAATCTAAGGTATACCTACATGCTGCTATTCAAAATAATGTATATTTATCTTATTAAAAGATCTGTTTCCAAAGTCCACCAAAAATATTAATTTTCTGTTGCCTTGAAGAGTTTTGGATCAGACCTTAAATATTCGTGTGTGTGAAGATTGTTTTTAAGTTGCAGAACTTTAGCTGTATGTCTGCAGCCATTTGTCCATACTTAATTTGCAATCATTGAGATATCTGCCAATATCTGCCATAATTTGTGTTATTTAATGTCAAACATGGAAAGGTGATTGTACTCTCCTGTGCTTTTTCCTTTTTTTTTTTTTTTTTAATCTGGAGCTTTTTTACTGAGATTTATTAGAGCTGTGTTGAGGGAGTACTCACAAGATGTAACGACCCTTTCATTACGAAGCGAGGTAATTTAAAAATCTTTATTTTGCTTCTTTCTGGTTTATGTCTGGGAAGGAAGCACTTCACATCCGTGCTTTCCCGATTGTGCTAGAGGGGAAAGCATGCATTACTTCTGAATGCAATTTTTCCTGTTAAAAATTCATTTTGATTTTTGCTTGTGACTTACCATGTGAGAACTCTGGACAAGAGTAAATTAGATATAATGCTACCCCTACAGTGAGCAGATAAATACTTTCTTTGTGTTTTCTAAACAACCACTCTTGTTCCTTTAATAGTACTCTACTGATGAGATGTTCATAATGAAAAACTACATTGAAAGCACAATCTAAATGTTTGTATTTTTGCTTTAAATCACTATTAATTTAGCCCTGATGAAGACACTCAGTGCATCATTTTGCAGAAGCACCTTTACTACTCATATATAAAAATAAGCAATAGTGTACTAAACTTGTTCTTTCCTGTATTTCATTTGAGGTTACTGAGATAGAGCATTAATTCCAACAATAAACTTTGCTTATCAAAGAGAATTATTGAATTGATGTGTCAAAAGGAATGTTTGGGGTAGTTTTTATTAGTTTGGTTTTGCTGGAGACATGCAAAACAAGCCTTGAACCACCGAAATAAATCTTGAATAGCTGATCCTAGCATATAAAGAATAAAGGAGAAATTAGCATAAAATAGATAACTAAATATTTATTTTATTTTCATAAGTGTGCTTATTGAAACTGTTATTTTAATTTTGAGTATAAAAAAAAGTAAATCAGAATGTCTTTACCTTAGACTTGCACTTTGCAGATGCTTCTTTCAGGTCCTCTGAATACTCACTAATATGCAGATGCCAGCTATGTAATTTGTAGGGTAGTTCTAGTCTTTTGCTATTCCCTAATTCTTATAAGGGACACATTGTAATCTGACTGTAGTTTGGTTTTAACTGAAACATCTTTAGGTCTCTTAGGCCTTGAATATTTATTGATTGTGGTGACAAAGGGCTATTTGTACTTAAAGGTCTTAAACACATATTAGGCACCTTCAAAGGAAATCCTAGATGAGTTTTACACTACAGATCCTTGACAACATGGTAGACTGGTGAGGCATAACCGATCCAGTTTAGTTGTATTGATAGATGCTCTTTGTGAAGATGCAATTAAACTGCTAAAAAAAAGCTTATGGTTAATATCCCTTATTTTGCCAAGGTGGAACTAAAATAAATGTATCTTGCTGATGCAAGCTTTATGCATACTTGAAATGCTATAGCACTGTAATTGTAATAATAGACACTGCTGGGGAAGTGCAGCAGGTACAGATCTGATCTCAGCAAATAAATGAACACTCTTTTTGTTTGATTTTAAAAGAAAACATACAAATGACTTTGTTCCTTGCTTTCTGGAGAGTCATCTCTAGTTTGATTTCCCAGGGAACCAAGGCATGCTCAGTCACTGTATCTGCCCTTCCTGGTCTAATAACTTTTGGTCCCATAGAGTGCTTAGAAGCAATTTTTTAAGAAGGATGAAGAACCTTAGGATAATTAGGTTCCTGTAAACATTGAGCTTTATGAAAGGATAAGTGTGCAATCAGTGGGCAGAACTGAAGGGACTTCAGGCTCTTAGACATCCGAGAACCCTTGAGAATATGTGGGAAAGAAAGCACAGGACCCAGTTCAGGGAAAATTTCAGTCTGGACTTGTATGCTGCCATGGCACATTGGGTGTTAAGAGTTCTTGCAGAATTGCTAATCTGCTGTGTAGAAGAATGACCTGTATACTACCTGCAGCCTCAAAGCAGGGCATCAAGAGAACTTAAGTGGTGATGACTCTCTGTGTGCCAGGGTGACAATTATGCCTGGTGTGATGAGGGAGCTTTAAAATTTTACATGGTTATACTATCTTATAGTTTTAAGGAACTGTTCATTAGTGTGGTCATGTTTAACATGTTATGCTTGCAAACAAAGACATGAATGTATGTACTCATTTCTAATTAATTTGTGTAATTATGTTTATAATCTAGGTGTTTGCAAAGCAGAACATGGTACACCCCATTTACTGTCTGCTGTAGCTAATAAAAAATAATAGAATGAAATAAATCTTGAAACTAACTTTAATTGTAAATATAAATTAGTTGTGAATTATATCTTTGTTATGTTTATTTTTAATTCTGCAGTGTTGCAGGTTTGTAGAGCATACCAATTAGTGTAGTTACTCGAAGTAATGATGAGTTAATTACTGTAAATGCTGAATGTTATTTCTGTGACAATTTAAAATACAGTGCTGAGATACATTTTTAAAATGTAGGACTAGAAATAAAGGGGAAAAAAGGAAATGGTGACAATAATGAGACCAGTTAATGTTATAGAAAATTTTTCAGCATTGAAAGTGATAATGTGATAAGGTGCTTAAAAATATGTGAAGAATAAAGAAGTATAACAATTAAGAATAAAACCTCAGCATCTCAACTAATACCATTACAAACATGGACACAAATGAGGTAAACCTATATATCTCACTATTTATTAATGTATAAATTGAGAAAAGGCAATTTGACTGAATTCATATGAAACTGATTACTGTTCTTCTAATGCTGCTTATGTTCACTTGGTGAAGCCTCTCTCTCTCTGTAACTCATCTCGGGCTGATTGGTAGCCTTCGTGTCAGTAGTGCTTCTCTGCTACCTGAGGCAGTACGTGTTGTCAAGTTTGTTTTTGTGAATATGTTTAAAGAGTATAAAATGCCTCTAGCTTAGAGTGTTTTCCTTTCTGATGAACAGTAGTAAACCCTACCATTTTGAAAGCTGTGCTGTATACCTATGAGAAATGA
Organism: Podargus strigoides; assembly: GCA_028020825.1. NCBI lineage: Eukaryota > Metazoa > Chordata > Aves > Caprimulgiformes > Podargidae > Podargus > Podargus strigoides. The sequence goes on from CM051630.1 coordinate 16,194,151, forward strand.
GCTGATTCACAATGTTTCCTTGAGCATGCACACTGTAAGAGATATTAATAGCTTCCTTCAGCAGTGTCCCACTTAGAGTAACTTTGAAATGCAATATTTCATTCTGTCCTGGTTAAATTAACCTTACATTTTCCTGGGAAATGGCACGACTACCTAGAGAGAATTTGAAGTGTACTATGTACATTCACTCTGCAGGGGGAAAAAGGCATCCAGGGTAGTATTTATGCATGAAATATTTACCTTTCAATCCGGAACTGGTTGTCTTTCAGTTGAGTGCAGATTTGGTAATGAAAACTGGTGCAATGCACTTCTCTGGTTATCTTTTTAAATAATGAAAGGAATATTAAAACTTCCCAAGTCAGTTCTGGTGACATTAGTGCTAAGTTGGATTTTTACATGCAAAAGGCTTCACTGTATAAAGCAGCAGCAGAAAAGTGTTCCTCTGCTTCCTAAGAATGGTGCAGTAAGGGAAAAGCTCTTCTACTCCTCGGGGGAGTTTTTGGAACCCTCCCTTGCACCAGCAATTCACAGCTGTGTAAGACTGAGAAAAACAATGCACAAACCTTGAAGTCCCAGACATTCAGGTTCATCTGTTTGGTCCTGTTATGACAGAAATCATTACAAGTTTGATAGATTTATTTATAAAGACTTGCTTCAATATTTAAAGTACATCTATTCTAGCATTCCTCATTTCAAGCTCGGCTGTGGATCAAGATGAAAGAAAAATTAAATTGTATATTGAAGAGCTGTTAATTGAACTGCGCTGCATTTAGCAAGGGAGCATCAGCTCCAGGCAGTCAATACTACAGAGAATTTTTAATGTACTGTATCACTAGATTGTCAGTTTGTATTGGAGAATGCAAACAGACTGCTTTGACTGGCGATAAAGCCCTGGAAACTTTTAAGTTGTTGAGAGGAGAAAATGTTATTTTGCTTTGATATGTTGTGACAAAGTTGTTGATAGAACCAGGAGCAACATTTTTTTGGGTACATATTATTTGTATGTATTTTTATTGATAAATTCTAATTGCTAGGTATTTGTTCTTTCAGTGGGTAAAGATTGTATACTGATTTCTTTTAATGGGAGTGAAACAAGTTCCACAGAATTCTTGAACTTGCACTAATGTTTGCATTTACTAACTTTGCAATTTGAGCAGCTCTGAAAGTCTCATTTAAAAATATTGGTTCTCTCCAGATATAATTCTAAAAAATAGCATATCAAAAAGCTTTAGAAATGCTTTAGAAAAATGTTATCTCTCTTTCCTAAGGCAGTGTTAATTTCTTTTGTAGTTAATCTTTTGCTCTGGAATTTAGTACATTTATAGTTAAAGATTCTTTTAACAGCTAAATTATTTAAGCAGGTCTTCTGGGATAACATGGTCTGTTTGGTGTTAAGTATGAAATACTTCTTATTTCATTTTCTTCACTGATAAAAATGAAATAACTAGAGGCATTTGTAGAACCAGAACAGATTTAGGACTATGGTGTTAGATTAAAGATGTACTATTCTAAGACATAGCTTGTTACAGCTGTCGTGCTTCGGGATAAGATTCTTCTTACTTCTGGTGGTCCTTACAAGGCTTAAAGTCCACCTTCAGAAAAACCATAGTGAGTCTGAAACTTGTTAATAATTTTTAGATGTCAATCTCTGGACTTTTCCATAAGTGTGGTTAGGTCTCAAGAAAGTGGTAAACTTAGAAATGCCATAGGTTGCTGATGCATTATCTTCTCTTGGAGTAGAAAGATCTTTCTTAGAGGCTGGTTTTAGACTGGCCCATCTTGGTACCTGTGTGGCACCTGGGAAGTCCGGGAGTGGCTTTTTTTGCCAGCATTCCAATACTACCTAGTAGAAGAGAGTTTCATTCTAATTGTATGCAGGAAGATAGTCGTCTTCTGAAAACATGGATGGCTTCAAAAGACTTAATTTCCCCATTATACTGAAGTCTCACCAAAACAATAAAAGTCTTGTGACTCCAAAAACAAATAGAAGAGCAAAATCCTCTATGTGTAAGTACCTGACTTTGCTTCATTAATCTGGGGTTCTATGGCCAGACTTTCTGTAGATGTGATGAATGTTTAGGAAGGTGAAAGGTGTTTAAACAGATTTCATCCCATAGCGGTTAACCATGGCAGGCTGATGTTGCTGAGGTCAGTATGGATGTTGCTTATATGCGGTCAACTTACTGTTGCATTTTTTAAGTTTTTTGTTTCCCCTTAATAAAGTCTTTGAATGTTTCTTACCATGTGGAAAATTGCAAGAAGGGAGATACTGCATATTATGAACACTCTGGTATTTTGTCTTCCAGATTTCAAAAGGTTAGGGTCATGATCAAACCAGTATATTTGATTTAAAGAGCATCCTGTAAATATTTGAAGTTAGACCTGTGTGCCACTAACTTCATTTTTCAGAAAGATTACGATTACTGAAATACTAGAGTTAAAAGCTGTGTAAGAAAAAACAGACTTCGTATTAAAAGCTATAATTTTAATATCTAAAATGCTTTTATGCAATTCAAAATCATTATGCTGTATGAATATTATTTTGAATATTTGCTTGAAACAGTAATATCTAGAAACCTATTCAATGATTCTGCTACACTTGTCTGTGTGAGACAGTATTTGACAATGTGATTACATACAATAACATTCAAGAACCCTTTACATGACAGCTTGACAATCAGAGTAATTAAGAGAATAATCTGAAGCTCTGGTAAACGCGATGAATTGGAGGTCAGCTTGAAATCATGCAGAAATGAACTGAATGTTTTTATGTAGGTAAATCTTGTATCTTCTGCATAGTCTGCAGTTGTCTGATATGAGTGCCTAATTCTGAGAACCACTGTAATAGAAATAATGTAGATTACACGAGTAAATCCATTAGTGTAGTTGAAAATTTACATGGCAACAAAAAAAATGCAATTGAGATGACCAGCAACATCAGGTCTCCATAAGGTGTTCTGTTTTATTGTTGGAAGAACTGAAACTTTCTGTTGACCTTTCTGTGAAGAAGGTTAAATAAGTTGGGTGGCTTCCTTGTCGCTCTAAGGTAGTTAAAATTTAAATGTTTATAGGCTTTAAGAAGATGTGGGTTTAGACTACCAGTTTATTTGTGCAAACTCCTAATCTCTAGGCAATCTGATTAAAAAATTGTACGTTAAATGTTTCTTTATGCACTGTGTAGCTGCATGAGACAATATCTTTAAAATGTAAAAAAGCCTACAAAATGCACAGTCTGATAACAACAACAAATCTAATCTAAAGTGACAACTGGGAGACTTTCCCAGACGTTTTTCTCTTTAATGTAACATGACTTTAAATTGATGCAGCCCCACAGTGATTGAAAAACTCTCAGAGCTTGTCTCCCATGATTACATTTCTGATCTGTACAACTTAATTTTTTAACTCGGCGAATCTCACTTTTGCGAATGAGCAGTTTGTTGATGTTTTAAGAGGGTGAGTTTCATTGATGCAAAAGCAGTGGAGCTGTAATACTGCAATAAGTAATATTCCTCATAGTGATCCTGGTCAGCAGCATAGACCTGTTCTTTATCTGAATGATACAGAAGTCATCTGGTGGGTGAGGCACTGGTTTATACTTAGTGAATTTAGTGTTAAATTAGCACAGAATTAAGAGTAGACAAACTTGAGGTAACCTCCCCCCCCTCTCCAAATACCTCAGTTAAAACATTTAAAATCTGCTTAAGGTTCTTTATATCTTGAAAATTGGTTCAGGTTTTTTGAGTTTTATTGAAATAGGGTATCTGTTATGCACTACCTTAAGCAAACAAACCAAAAACCCCATTTGGGTTCCTTAGAAACTTTTTTGTGAAACAGATCAAATTTACTGATGATCTGAAACAGTATGTGTCCCTGACTGATATAATATTTTATAGAGAGAAGATATGAAGGATAAAATTACAGTATTTTTTAATTGTTATTCCATGGTTGTTATCTGGAGCTGTGGCTGTTGATTGACAATTGGGTTTCTGGTTGTAGTTTCGGTAACTGATAGTAAATTTTAAGTTAACACACCCACTCATCAAGTGGGAAAGGAGCACCTTTACTCAAGGATATTTTCTTATATCCTCCTCTCCCTAGTCGCTCCAACGCTCAGCCTCTGAGCTACTGGGACGGTGCAGTGCAAGGTCAATACTGGGGCTGTATTGCCCCAAATGGGAGGGGAATGAAGTGTTCACAGGTAGGAATGGGGGCAAGTTATAGTGTCTGCAGCTGAAAGGAATGGAGGAAGATGGAGGAGGTGACAAATGTCCCAAGTAATGTGGAAAGGACAGATAAGGTCAAAACGCTTAATTGATACTGACGCAGTTTCTGTTTAGAATAGAGTTGGAAAACCAAGAATTTGTTTGTAACTTTAAAAATCAAGTAAATTGTTGAAAAATGTATTTCTTTTTTTATAAACCTCATTTTATTCCAACTTTCTCTTGGTGCTTTTCTAGTACACAAGTACATACATTTTCACTTACCTTTTCATTTACCTTTTAAAATGTGTATGGTCTGAAGAATGATTTAAAACAATACTTTATAATTCATATAACTGCTTCTGGGGCTATCTTCTAGATCTGTATGCAGAAAAAAATGGTCGTGTATAAGAAGAAATGTCCTGTGGTCTTTTTTGTAATACAAATTCTAAAAATCTGTTATTTATTTTTGTATTGCTGCTCTCAAAAGCAGAAAATTATACCAATGGGTAGGTGCAGTGATTGGTTGATATCAGTTGGAAATAAAAAGAAATAAAAGCCTTTTAAATGTAGTAGCTCTGTTTTATATCAGTGATGCATCATAGTGTGTTGCACTTAGGAGATTGTGCCTGGCCTATGCCAGGGTAGAACAATCAGGGTTTCAGAAGACCATGGATTTAATCCATAAAATGGTGGACAAATACAGGACAAATAGGCACAACAGAGAAACTTTCCTGAAGGAGAAAGCAGTGAGGTGAATGTTAAAGTCCTTGTGAACATTTCAGCTGCCTCCATTGAAGATAATAAAGCTCTGGAGGTGCAGGAAGAAAAAACCTAGAATAACAATTGTATTAAAATGTCAAATTTTTTGAGCAGTACAATAGAATGTAAACCAGATGAAAACAGATTAGCAGTTTAAGATAGCTAATACTATCCTCACCGTAAGCTGTAGTAACTGAGCATTTTATTTGTTGCTTTCATTGCTTGAACACAGAACTTACTGAAAATCTCAGAGTATATGTGATGGTCATGAAGATTTCAGTCCTGCTTTCCAATCCTTCCTCTAGTTTAGTTTGCTGAACCTACTCATAAGAGTATTTCACAGTACATCTAAACTTAATAGTTCAGAGCCACCAGGAAGGTGGTTGTCTTGCTAACATGGTCAAGTCATTGGCCAATATAAATATAAATCTAGGGACTTCCTGACAGGCACCCACAAAACTGCTGGAAATTATATATGTGCAAACATGTCAGAATGCATATTTGTACTTTAGTTTTATAAACCTAGTGTCTATAAGTCTTAAAAAATTTGTTACCAAAAAAGTAAAGTTTTGTTTATAAGAATATAGTGAAAACTTTGCCATCTAGAGAATTATTTTTCAGGTTCACTACTTTTTTTTTTTTTTTTAAGAGAAAGTAAATATTTAATGTTCCATTGTATTTAATGTGTTTCGGAATTCAACAATTTAGTATTTAATTGACCTTTTTCTCGGCAACTTCTGCTTTATTTAAGAATAACCTGTGCTCTTCATATTACTAGTTTGTTAAAGGACCATTCTGGTATGTAAAAACCTGTGGAATCAACACTGAATTTCAAATAGTTGAGCCATGTCTTTGGTGTCTGATTCAAATCATGTCAAGTTCAATTATTCAGTCACTGGAGTGGGCTCGTGAAGTCCTGTACGGAGTTGGAAGGGATTTCTTTTTCTTTGTAGTGAATGGCACTAGAATTACTTGCAATTTTTCTTTCATTCTCTTTCCATGCCAGCTTCTAGAGAAGAGAAATGGTCAGGGAACTTGAATAATTGTGATTCCTACCTTTACTTTTATCTCTCAGTCCCACACTCTTACAAAGAACAGTTTTGACAGAGCTGTTTTCTGTGGCAAGTTGGTACAGATTCTTGTGCACAGTCTTTCTCCATCCCATCTCTCATCCTATGTTCAGCTGCCTATGGGGTTTGTATTTTGACACCTAACCTAACCCGTCGCTACCAAGGTGACTGTGGGTTTATCTGGATTTGCCCTCCAGGATATTTTTAATTAGATATAAAGGAATGAATACATTACTTTAAATTATTTTGATGAAAGAATTCTTGCACTGTCATTAACAATGAGTTAAATGAGCTAAAACTTCCCTCTAGTTCCCTATCTTTTGATGAGGAAACAAAGCAGTTCTTTGCATGATTAAGATTTGTGGTATCACGCCTGAAATGAGAAGCCATAATATATGCTTTATAATTTGTGTAGGTTTTTTTAACTCCTGTGTGACCACTCTTCTTGCAACTATTTTTACAGCTGGTTTTGTCATGTTTTCCTTTGATTTCAGAGGCTGACATAGTAAGTTTACATCTATGTTTTTATTTTTCCCTTCTTGCTAAGGAGACTGATTGATTCCTCAGGCACCTCAAAGAGAGTCGGCCTTGAAAATTCCCAAGGCTCTTTAAAAACTCCAGATCTGGTCGGTTTTAGACTCATTAGGCTGAATATGAATTTTTGATAGTGATGATTAAACCATAGTAAGGTGTCTGAAAATACATGGAAAACTGTAGGGCAACAAGATAATCCCTTCAGTCATTTGAAGTGTGCCAGGAGTTCAGAAAGCTTATTTCCAGTAGCAGTTTCACAGTATTTTACTGGCATTACAGTATAGCAGCAATTTCAACATTATATACAGAGAACAGTTAAAGAATTAATAAAGTTTATTTAGTCTTGGAGATAGATAATTATTCCAGAGAAAAAGAAAGGGATTACATTTTGTTGTTGATAGAGCTCTTGGCCAAATCTTAGAATATATTATTCTGTAACAACAGCATGCTTTGAGTTGTTGACCTTCTCAGTGTTCCTAATCTTCCTTGTTATGTAGGTCCTTGTAGAGTTTAGACAAAAGAGCTGTCCATGCCAAGAGTCAGGTGCCAAAAAATTATCAGTCAGTCTTTAATATCTTGAGGGTTTTTAAAATAAAGGTGTAATCATTTGCTGTATGGATTTTGATTCATCTCAGTGTTAACCTCTGCCTTGCAACCATGAAAAATCATTAAATATTGTGAGATTCAGAGTTTTCTCAGAAAAGTTGCAGGTACATTATTACATCTATCATTTTGTGAATGGAAATTGATTTCTATATCTTGGAGCGTTGGACCCATTGTGCATCATTTTGAATGTCTGTTTTGGAGCACGCAGAGCAGAACAACTGAGGTATTGTATCTGGGATCAGTGAGTTGTTGACATGGGCTATTTTCCTGTTGGCTTTAACTTCAATCTCGGGTACACCAAAACCTAGCATAATTAGCTTAAACTGGGAGGCTGAAGATGGCAGGTTCTTTGAAATATTGGGTAACACACACTGTAACACTAATATTTTAAGAGTAGCAAAGGTGCATATTCTGCTAAATAAACTTCAGTAATTACTTTAGGGGTTTTTTCTTTGCAACATTGTAATTTTTCTAGTTTATATTCTTCACAGACTGCTGACCACAGTGACAGTTTTGCTGTTCTTGTATAAAATATCTCACACATGTGTGCACCTGGTCTTCATTATTGTTACATTGCATATATGGTAATGGCAGAATGGGAAATTTTCTTTTCTGATTTCTGCTGATGATGCCTTGTTTTAAGTACAGCACTTTACAAATACCTTGTTCATTAAGTGTCAGTATCCATTAAGCAGCACTAACAGGCAAAAGAACTGTACAAAACATTCACATAATTTTCATAACAAAAAAAGTATTTAATATAAAATGCCAAAGAAACCCAAACAACCCTATGTTAACTTTTTTGAGCTGTCAACAATATGAAGATTCTTGTTTTACCATACCCAGGGAAATATATTTGCAATAACAAAGCATAAACAAGCAAATTTTGAGAAAACCTCTGAAGAATAGTATCCATCTGTATAAAGTACCAACTAAACAGAATAGAAACACTGAAAACCCCACTCTTTAAAAGTTAGCATTCAAAGTGTAATTAGAGGTATGTTGATTAAAATCTATTTTTGGCTGAGTGAGTTCTCTTCCATGTCTTAGTATGCTAAGGCTAATTTGGCCCGCTCTATTTTAGAAATTTCTTTTCATTTATTTTATTTTTCTTGCAAAGGTTTTTGCTAGAAATGTTTGATTCTGAGAGGTTACTTCCAAACCTACCACTTCCATGTTTGACTGCCAAACAAAAGTAGTGGTGGGGAGGTGGGATCAAGGCAGGGAAATGTGTGGACCTCTTGACCTCTTGTCTCTAAAGGGATGACTGTAACATCTGGATTGATATGGGACCTCTGTTGAACGCCATCTCTCATGGGGATAGTAGGTGCCTAGAGCTCCAGAAGCTGGTAGAGTTTGGACTGTAACTTTTAAAGAGTGGTAGGTTTGTCATCTATTTTATGCAGAAGAAATGTGATGTTCCTGAGCTAGGATTTCTGAGTGTCACCACGAGATGTCACTATTTCGTTAGAAAAAAGACTATCCAATGGCATGAATATCTGGAAAATAAATTATATAGCCCTAGAGGATGAAAATGTAGGAATTCAAGGAAGACACTTATTTAATGTCTTCTGTTGGAACATGTGCTACCTAAATACACACAATGTACTGACATTAACATCATTGTTTCCAGTTTTGTTAGTGTTCTTGTTTTCCAAGCTGGAAGGGCTGCAATAGGTTTTAACTTGTTTATAGGCCAGCAAGTATTTGGGCTTGTAACATGGTACCTGATAAGGTGATAAGTCCTGATAAGTCTTTGTTGTACTCTTATTTACAAAAATAGAAGATATCTAAATATCTGTGTCACATTGTCTTATGGAGAGTAGATACAGAACTGCCCAACGTCCATCTGTCACACTCCCTACTGACATGGAGCAATAGTGACATCCTGTGGGAAAGGTTTAAAAAGAAGACAAACAAAAGTTTACTTCTGTAGTCATCCTGGATTCTGCTTGGATTTATCCATGTCATCATTTTGTTTTTTTGAAGCCAGTGTCTCAAAAGTGAATTAATATCCATTCTGAACTGAGATTGGAGCATCATAGCTTTCTGCACTTTAATTTACACTATTTTGGGATATGGAATTATTAGTTGGCACTAAAGGAGTGCTCATGTTTTACTTTAATCAGAACTGAAAATTTAGAAATATTAATACAATTTTGTGATTATATGGCTTCCTATTATGCTAGGATATTTTTCATGTGTATTTTCCTCTAAAATTAAAGATAACACTTAGGTTTTACTATGTCTTTAAATGGACTCCAAGTAACGTATTTAAATACTTTTAAACATTATTTGTAAAATAAAAAGCCATGAGAAAAAATGTTCCTATATTTTGAAAAAAATATACTACTAAATTTAATAAAAATGTGAGCTCTAAAGTAACTTAAAATCTGGTTCTGATAACAGGAATAATGCCTGAGATTCCTGTATTTCAAAGTACATGTAGAATTATATACTTGTATTACAAGATTGCAACAAAAATTAAAGAAATTTGATGTTGTTGGAATGATGAGACTTTGGCTGCTGAGTAATCTAAATGCTTCTTGTTTCTTCCCTTAATCTTTATTAGCCTTTTTTAAAGCATGGAATAAAAGAGACTCTACCTGATAAAGTATTTATATCTTGTATTGTAATTCACTGTAAGTCTTTCAGTAAGAAATATAAAGCTGGTTTTCGGCTTTTTCTAAACACTTTTTCCTGGTTTCAAAATATAGATGGAGAAAATTACAGCATTATCCCCATATGAAAGGGTTATTTGTGCATCTATCTAAGGTTTGTATCTCTTGTGTGGTTATCAGCATCCTTCATCGTGCTTGCTGCAAAAGGACCAGATGATGAGGGATGCCTTGCAAGACTAACTTTGTACTGGTAGTCCTTAAACAGTGTGAATTTTTACAAACTGGCTGTTTGGGATGCTGGAAAAAAAAGAAAAAAAAGAAAAAAAAAAGAAAAAGGAGTATTGTAATAGTCAGTTGCACATGTAGTATCTAGAATAGACTTGGGCTACTGGCAACAAGTGTGATAGAACAGTTGGTGAACAGAAGCATAATAAATAGCTATCAGTATGTAAACTGACACCTCTGATGATGTCCAAAATTGTCTTTATCCAGCATTAATAAAACAGTTAAAGTAGAGATATGACTCTGTTTTAAAGCAAGTTAAATTACTGCTAAAATAATTACTGAAGGAAAGTATCCTCTGTTTTAACTGAAGAACATGCGAGGACCACAGAGTCCGTGCGTCCTTCCTGACACTTTGCAGTGACGTTGACAAAGCTAATTTAAAACAAATTGCTAAATGTAGGCGTTTTTCTAGGGGGATTTAAACATGTCATTAACTTCAAAGAGGTGAGTGGAGGATTCTGTCCACATGCATATGAAGGACTATAAAAGTGATTGGCAGGCTTAAATTAAATTTTGAGTATTTTTGGTAATGACCGTTAATTTGGTTTTGCAACCCTTTCCTGGCAGATAACTGTGGGAACCAGATGGCTGAGCTGTGTTGACTGGAAGCAGATTTTCAGATACTTTTTACAGAAGCTCTCTTTATAATTGATTTGCTGGCAGATTAAGAGTTACTCATGAGACATGTTTTGTTTTGCTCTTCTGTTTAAACAAGTATACTGTCTTGTGATGCTGCACTTAAATTTTTCAATCTGCAAATAACATCAGTTGTGCTGAGGATTTGTTTGTTAGTGAAAGAATACTTGAGAACAATTTGAAAATGGAGAATGAGTAGCAGTCATGAGTCAAATCCTGAAGCTTCTGCTCAGATTTATGAAACATTATTATTGAATTTTCTGTTTAAGTTGATAGAATTTCACTCTCTGAATACTTTTGTATTTTAACTGAACAAATGTGTTCATTTTCATGGTGTAACTCTGATCATCTTGTGCCTTCTTTTTTTGTTGTTGTTTTTCTGGATTATTTTATCAGAGAGCTTTTTCTTTCATGTATAAAACCAGTTCAAATTAATCTAATTCAAAATCGTATTTGAACACTTCTGCAGAAGGAAAATTCAAAGCTGAAACTTTCTAGACTTCATGACTGCTGAGGTTTACATGGATTCAAGAGCAAATAGATTAATGAAAGCAAATTAAATAAAAAAATGTTAGGTACCAAGGTACTATCTCTGACTCTGGATGTCCTAAGCTAAAAACTTGTTAGAGAGTAGGAGAGTATCCCAAGGCAGTGTCATATTTTTGTATTCTTCCTTAGGCATTAGAGAGTGGGAACTCTGCTTCTCTGAATATATGGGTATAGTCTTTAATTATGTATATTTATTTTTGCCTCAGGATCTCTGTCATAGCTTGTGCAGGCAGGATTTGAAAATTTGAGGGACATCATGGCAGCCTGTGTCATGGTGGAGAAGGTGCGTTAGTAGCAGGATGGGTGACTATCTGAGGTCCAGTTAGTGCTTGTCTTACTCCCACTTGAACATTTTACTTGTTCATTATTGTGACCTAATTTTCTTCTTCCCCGATGATTTTAATCTGCAAAGGTGATATTAAGAGAATTGGGGTTTTTTTTGGAGAATCACAGAATGTTTTGAATTTGTTTCTGGTCTGAAGTTTTGTTTTAATTTAAGTTTTAATCATATTCAAAAGAAAAAACTTAAAAGAAAATACGTCTTTAAAAGAAATTTCATTTTCATTTTATTTTGTGGTTCTTTCCTTCTAAGATGATAATGGGATTGTGTGTGCCAGGAAATATTCCTCCTGTCTTTTCAGAAATCTGTCAAATGTTCATAAAAATATACTGAGTGCTTTAAATAATATTTGTGTTTAGCAGAAAATGTGTCTGTCTGTCTGTATAGTGTAGTAATGGATGTGCAGAGCTGTAACAAGTACGGGGACTGTGGAGTAGAAAGTATTATTCATAAAGAATAACTGCAAACCCAAAGAAGCATCTCATCCTGTGAGTGCTTATCTGAGTTGTCTGCTTTTTGTAGTTAGGAGAGGGGCCCAGTAATTGCTCCGACTTCAGTGATGAAAAACTGGTATCTTCTTGTGGCTGGTTAGATGGATGAGACCTATATTTTTTTGTAGATCTGCTAGTTAAGTTTCAAAGGTATTCCAAGTTTCAGTATATTTAGCTTGTGCCTGTAAACTACTTTTTGCTTTATTGTAGTTTAAATTGTTCATTCAGAGGTTAACTTCAGTTTTATTGGGGTATTTGTTATGAAAGATGACCCTAGATTTCAAAACTTCATAAAGTATGTTTTTGTATACTGTTCTCAGCAGCCATTTAAATGAAAAGCTGGTGAGGTCTTGGAGATCTAACTTAAATATTTTTGCATTATTTTTAACTTAATTGAAAGTTGATATACTGTTTTTCTGACCTACTTGCTGTAAATAGCTACATTCTTTGGCAAATATGAACCACTGTGTGTGGTCTAAATAGATATTCGGCTAACACAGCCCAAGCCTCTCTTTCCACACATTTTTCTAAGCTATAATGAACTTTTTTATTAGTGTTTTCACAAAACACTACAAAGTTCCAGCAAAAATAAAGCCCAAATCCATTTGTATGTAAATCTTTTAGCATGAAACATTCCTTTGAATTCTGCTCTTTATTGTAGTGAACATTGTATTGTTCATTTTCAAGCAAAAGATTCTAAACTTTTAAAGTTTATAGAAACCTGTTCTTTTTTTTTTTTCCCCCCCCCAGAAATGACAGTTTAATCTCTATAGTCATTGGATCAGGAACTGCAGCTGTGCTGAGCACTGAGGTTGATGGTTCTAACATGGATAATTCTTTAAGTGAATACCTTTGGAAAGGTTTGACTTGGGGGAGAATATTTTATTGGTACTACCCGTGTGAACTAGGGCAATACATGTAGTTGCAATATTAGTAAGAATTCTACATGGTACTATTTATGACTTTTAAGTGAGGATGGGTTTTGTTTTCAAATGTACAAGGGCTCTTGATGTTGCTTATATTTTCTACGGGAATGCAGACAAATTGTTTTTTAGTGCCTTGTGTGTCATCATCTCCAAGCAAATGGGTTTAAGAAACCTTAATTTTGCAATTTGTTTCAAAGTTGTAGCTATAGATCAAGTTTAAAAAACATTATGCTTGTTCCCAATGTACTCTATTTTTTTTTTTTTTCTACTTCCTTTCTTAGCATCTTAGGTATTTTTATTTATTAGTATAGGTATCTCCTCTCCCCCTTTTAATTCAGCATCTCTTTTGCCTGAGCCATAAAGGCATACTATAGGTAACAGCAAAACATAAGATACCTGACAATAGATGTTGCATTGCAGATTAAAATCTTGCCTTCAAGGCAAAATAACCTTACCCTTGGACTGCAGCAAATTTCTCCACACCTTGGAGACAGTGCAAAATGCACTCCATCGATGGCTGTCTGGCTTGTCTCGTGTCTCTGTCTGATCCAGTTTCCATGCTGTTTCTTCTGTCTCAGTAGTCTTTCCTGACACAGCTCACCTTTATCTCATGTGTGTTTTTATCTGTTAATCTGGTAAACATTTCTTACTTGCTTTCTCCCTTGTCTTCCCTATCCGACACACTGAATACTGCTAGAGTGTAAAACTACAGGCATTTTGAAGTAGTCAATGATAAATGAGAAGAGGAACAAAGAGATTTTAATATTAAAATGCTTGAAATTCCTGACAACAAAATCCATGATAAAATCAGAGTTCTTTGGTAATCTTTGGAAGGATTGGTTACTTGGTAGTTTTGGAAATCAGCAGTTTACAGAAATGTTTAATATGAACAGAGCTGCTCAACACAAGGCACACACGTTCCACATCTTTTGGCCACGTTGTTTTGCAAGGTGTTGAGAAGACAGAGCCCTCGTCTGAATGGCGCAGTCTAAGTTGTGTGAGTGCATAAACGCCAGGGCACAGGGCTTTGCCTGTAAGGAAATCAGCTTGAGAGGCTCTGTGAAAGAAGTGGGACTTAGAGGTAGTTAAACAAGGAGAATGAATAGGAAACTGTTGAAAGAGTAGAGGTTGTCATGAAAGAGTACAGAGGGTCAAGCATGGGGAAGCAAGAAATCATCATGGAATAGGAAAAATACACTGAAAGATGTAGAGGGAGGTTGTGTAAGCAGGATTAGAGCAGCAAAGGCAGGAATGGGAAGATTGTCCATTTTTCTGTGTGTAAAGAAAACCTGGCTATGATATTTGAAGAAATATTTTTCTTTCTATTGATTCTCCCTCCTTTCCTTGCCTTTAAGAGGAGAAAAAAAGTTCGACATCTAACATCCCTTTCTCTCACATTCAGATTAGTTTTGGTTTCTGTTGTTTACCCCATTTCCAGAATTGTAAACAGCATCTGAAGTTTTTAGCCTAGCCTCAAATCTGTACAGGAAACCTTGGCTTCTCTGGTGAATGCTGTCACTGAGATAATGTATTGCAAGAGTTCCTGGGAGAAATAACACCTGTCAATTTTAGCAATTATTTTTTGCATCCTGTTTTGTTTAGGTTAGCAAGATAATGGTTGCAATTTAATTTTATCTTTTTATCAGACAATTCCTTTTGACTGCTCACAAACTTTTTTTCAGCTAATCCATCAACTGCATCACATACTATCTTCCAGTACTGAAGTCTGAAGTTGAGACGTGCTGTAGTCATTCTTTTAGCAGACTGTTATCTAATGCTTTTGTCTGAAAATTAATGTGCAGGATTTGAGAGATTTTTCTAAATAATATGTAAATATGTTGAATTAAACCTGTCTGTTTCATTTTCTTAGAATAGGAATATTTCTAGCAGCAGTATCAGAGAAGAAAGCCAAACTCATAAAATAGGAGGTAGTGGTTTATGAAATGGCTCTTTTGTTATTGCTGAAATCAATGGGAGTTTGGCAGTGATTTTAGTAGAAACAGAATTGGGATCTGCAACACTGGCGCTTATGTGCTGTTCTTTTAAATGTCCTTTTCTGTTTGTAAGGTTAAATAAAAAAAAAGGAAAGTGAAGACTCCTTGAATCTGTGTGAAGAATTTGATGGTTCACGGTGGAGTGTTCACTGTCTGCTTTGGCTCATTCAAAAAATCCCAGCAAACCAAAAATCCCTTAAAAGTGGTGGCCTGCAGGTGACTGTCTAATTTGATCTATGGTATTTAAAGAAAGAAGAACACATGTCATAACTTCTTTACCAAATTTCAAATGATGGGGGTTAGGGAGAGTACAGATGTACCTGAAGGTGTAAGCTGTATTTGTCTGCTTTCTATTCTTAAAGCATATACAGGGTTGCAGCCTACATATGTTTGTCAGAGTGATTAATGGCTTGTATCCATACATTAGAACTGAGAGTATTAAGATTTATATCTTTTTGTTTTGAAAAGCAACAGCAAGCCCATAAATACATGCTAAATGTACTCCATCTGATGAACACGTGACCTATAGTGGACATTTACAGTAAATGACTAAAGCCATTTAGAGGTTTTTTTTTTTAAGCTATTAAATACACTTTAAAATGCCATAGTATGTCATGAGCTGTGTATGTAAAGATGATATTTATATTTATCAGACACTTTAAGAACATAAAAGGTCTTGCCTTTGTACCTGTTTCTTCTTTGTTTTCTAAACTGGTGAATGCAGTACCAGTGATAGGGGAGGTCAGGATAGAAAAATACAGGCAACGAAGGTCCAAAACTTTTCATAGTGTTTACTTACATAGTTTGTTCAAAGTGCCATAAGGATGGCTGATAGGTGATATAGCTTGGTGATGGAAAAATGCTCTAAATTATGGGGGGGTTTAAAATACCTAAATTAGGTGCTGTGGGCAGTTGTCTGAAGCCTGCCAATAGGAGATGGTATGAAGAGACAGTTTGTAGAAAGTTTATGTAGGTTTTTTGCCTTCTAAATAAGATATTAAATATATTCCAGGACTTTAGAAATGTTGTAGCTCTATCTCCTTTAGTAACTTGTCCCAGAGAGCATTTTTGAGGCTTGCCTGCTGGTATCAAGCTTGGTGGCTGACCCGGAGCACTGGGTTATCTTCCCTTGGATACAGTGTCCTCTGTCTTAATTTCACCTACTTCTGCCTATTTATAGTTTCTCTTTGTACTGAGATATTCTAGTATTTTTTTCATAATCCATCACATAACAATGGGGAGAAAACTTTGTCCATTAGAAGCAATAGTGGGACCAGCACTGGATTTGAGTTACATCTGAGTGACCTTGCATGTGTCAGCACTGGCTTAAATCTGCATTTTGTATAAACATTAATAGGTTCAATACACATATGTATGAGTTTGTGTTCGAGGAGGGAATTAGTCAAACATGTGGCCATAACTGGTGTAGAAAACAGATTTTGAATTTCCGGGATTTTATTTGTGGGATATATACAAACCTGTTCATAGAAACTATTTGAAGAAGACACAGAAGATTTAATTTATTAGCTGTCCTCCTCAACCAGCCAAATCATAATGTTTATTTCTATAGCACTCACTCTCAATAGAAATCCTAGATTACTTTAGCAAGCTTAGGCAATGTGATTTTGTATGTTGGGTTTTTTTTTTTCAGTCTTGTACAGGTTTGTGAAAAATCTTTAAACAAAATATTTTCCTGAGAAGTTGGTTTAAAGATTTGTTGATATGTTGTTTGGATAATCTAGCTATTTTTTTTTCCAATACTATTGATGGATTTAAGGTATCTGAACAGACAGTGAATGAGCTGTATAAGAATCTTTTAATGATACAAGGGGGTATTGAATGACGGCAGACTTTTTTAGCATCTCTGAACAGTAGAAATTGCTAGCATCTTCACATTTCTGTAAGGAGTACCTGCTTAAGGCCCAGTGGGGTTAAGAATATTGTTTACTTTACTCTTGACTCCTGCAATGTAACAATAAAAATGTGATTAAAATTTAAGTAGTCATGAGAGATTTTTGCTATATCTAATTTCTTGAATGCTGGTGTGCATTAAAACTGGATCATTGCATTGTTGTGGTAAGTATTACTGTATTACCTTGTTTAGCAACCAGCAGAAATAAGAACAGTAATTTTTTGATAAGTAGTCTTGTCCAAATGTGCTGAGTTCAAAGACTGTTTAGCATTAAGACTGTGTTAATTGTTTCCCATGTAGCTTGTGTTAATACTTTTCTACACAGACCTCTATTTTGAAGTAGTTAACATACCACAAAAATCTTTTGCAAGACAAAATTTGATAGTGAGTAGATTTCACAAGGCAAGCAAGAAAGCTAGTCATTTTTCAGTGTCTTCCTCATGGAAAGAAAGAGGTATATATTTTAAAGTTGGCACCTGCTGATATGATCTAGATGTTCTTGGTATTAAAATTATTTTAGTATATCAAGAATATGAATGCTATTGAAAATGTGCTGCTGTAAATATTCTGTTCAATATAATTGAATCTGGATTAAACTAACTTTTCTTATTATAACAAGTACTATCATCTTGTATATTCACACTATGCTAACTAAGGAACTGTCATCTTAATTTACAGTAAGATGATACAGTATCATCCCTGCTGTTAGATAAAAAGATTTTTGACAGTAGGTGATAGCTCTGGATTCATATAACAACTGGTACAATTAATATGTGTCCAGTAGAATTGAAGCTTGAATTGTGAAAAAAATGATAGGGGAAAGTGTTTCAGGGATGGTATATTTTAAAAGATAAAACAAACCTGCATGTGGCTTCAA
Source organism: Podargus strigoides (assembly GCA_028020825.1). Lineage (NCBI taxonomy): Eukaryota > Metazoa > Chordata > Aves > Caprimulgiformes > Podargidae > Podargus > Podargus strigoides. The sequence goes on from CM051630.1 coordinate 16,211,953, forward strand.
CATAGCAGCATGTGGTGGCTGTTGTGCCTCTGCAGGTTCCATTGCTGAGCTTCCCTTAAGCTCAGTTCTTGGCACAAAGTGTGAGTGCATGTAAATGGGACAGCCCGTTGAAGAGGGGCTTGTGTCGTGTCTGCATGGCAGTGTGGGGTTCAGTGGAGGCTGCAGAACTTGCGTGAGACCCTGGAAAGTTTGAGTAGCTAGCTTGCATTTTTGTGCTGAGACTCTGTAGTTACTGAATTGAAAACTAGGTTAAAGCTAGCTCAGGATCTAGCTTGCCTTTTTTTTTTTTTTTTTAATTGTTTTTTTTTCAGGCTATACAAACTGAAAGAACAAAGAAGAAATTTCTTTTTTTTTTTCAGTTGAATCCAGGGGAAGCAGTGATGATCATCTCCTTTTTATAAGTGGCTAGGCTGTTTAATCTACTGTCTGGCTTAAGCGAAATCTAGAAACACTTGTAGTGCCAAAGGAGTTTTTCAGGACTCCCGTTGAGCAGAAAGCCACAGACTCTCCAGTTGTCATTTGGACACCAGTGGTGGCACGTGTGCTATCATTGTTATTAGCAGCATCCACTTCCAAGCGATGAGTGTATACTGTGCCCTGTACATCTGAAGCCCTAACAGAAAGCTAAGAACTGTCATTGCTACTCATTGCAGGGTCAGAGCAAAGTAGGTCTGGAAATAAGCTGCTTGGTGTGTACTAACTTTTAGCTGTACTTTTAAAAAATTTCTTCCCCCTCCCGCCCAGCCCCTACATTAGCTAAATTTCAGCAAGAGAGCTGCTATATATAGAGAGAGTCACAGTCTGTTAAAGAACTGTTTTCTTTGTGTTCGAAAAGCACTTCGTGTTCTCTGTCCTGAAGTCTGCCCAGCCCACAAAATGTGAATTCCTTGTCTGGTTTTGAATCTGCTTTTCTACTGGTTTATGACAGTTCATTATATATTTTTCCATTATGAGGAAGATGATTTAAAATACGAACAGTTCACACTTAAAGAATGCTTTCTAAACTGATTCCATTTGATTTAGTTGTCTTATATTTTTGCTACCATTAGTATGTTGTTTCTTGAATTTAAAAAGCTTTCTGAACCAAGGCTCAATCATCTGTGTATGAGATGAATGCTTTTTTTTTTTTTTTTTTTTTTTCTTCTTCTCTTTAAAAGACTAAATATCAAATACGATCCATTAAGAGCTGTGCATTGCAAGGACATCAGGCTAAGGAAAGAGACTTTCTGAACATCAGAATTACTGAAACCACCAGGACAAGCTTTTTTAAGATTCTGTTCCAAGAGAGACAAACACACACTTTACTGACTCACATATTAGTACCTACTTTGCCAGACATACCAAACCAATGAAGATTGTGGCCATCTGAAACTAGGTTATTGAGTTCACATCTCATAATTTTGCAGCATCTAAACCAGCCATGTTTTTTTTTTTTTACATGATACATGAAGTCAAACTGATATTGAAATGATAGGTTAGATTTTGTTGCCAATTTAAGATATTTCACACTTAATGTTTTTATAAATCTATTTACGGGTTTATTTGAACAATGTGCATAGATAAATGGAAACTGCTATGTTTAATTTCTGTATCTGTTGTCTTATGCCCACCACAAAATGGGTCCTTTGTGCCACTTAAAGGAGGTGTTAAATTGTCACAAGTAGAATTTGTTCTCTCATGCTGTGCAAAGGTTTTGCAGGAAAAAAGTTTGGTCTGAAATTCTAAATGTCTCCTCTGAACAAGAGGCAGAAAATTCTGAATGCTGATATTTTTTGCAGTTTTCATAATTTTTAATAAAAATTCTCATAGTACGAACACACCTGCTTCAAATGAGACACGTATGCTGAATATTTACTGCTCAAATGGATCCAATTACTCGTGATTGATAAAATCTCAAGGAAAATTAAGTTACAATTGTACTGTAAAATGGCCTAGAACAACATTGGTTTGAAATATTCATTAAGGTAAGATAAAAGAGAAAACCTTTAGGGCCCACAACACTTCTCTCAGGACACACGTGGTTGTTTTATTCTGCATTAGTTTCACTGATGGGACATTGTTAAACACAATGAGTTATAAGAAGATGTGAAGAAATTTGTATTTTAGCCACTGATTTACAGTTCTGCAATGTGGAGATGTTTAACATGAGGATGCCTCCATTCACAGATAGGATAGCATTATTTAAAATTGATTAGGAGCAATTCACAGCAGCCTGCCAAATTGCTAATGGAAGCCATTTGAATCAATTCTCTCATATAATTTAAATGCCATTTCACTGCGTATAGTTTAACCAGGAAAGAATCTCAGCTTGCAGCCAGCAAAATTAATTATTTATTATTCTTTTCATAAATATTTTCTTGGTCTGAAAAAAGTAAAAATAAAATAAATGCTTGTTCTCTGAAACTTTTTCAGTGTATGCACACTTCAAATGGCTAATTTGAGAAGTGCCATAGTATTAGTTTTTACTTACGTATGTCAAAAAGCATTTTTATCTACATGTCAGGTTTTTTTCTTACCTGATAGCTTTTTGTGGAGTGTGCATTTAAGGCTAAATTACAAATTGGATTCTGCTGTTAACTGAGGGGCCTATTCAGCAAAAATTATATATAGGCTTTTCTCAGAAGGTCGTGGAATCCATCTTTGCTGAGGTGATGAAGCGGGGAACTCCTTTTGGCCCCAGAATCACTTTTGTCCAGATCTGCCTGTCCGTCCCACGAGGGAGTTGTCTGACAGCGAAGAATTCATTGCATGAGGTTTGGTGTTGGCTATAGCACTCTCATCCATCACCGGAAGATTGTCCTATCTGTGGGTTAATTTTATTGTTATTTGCTTGAAAATCAATTGAATTAAACTTGATAACTAATGGTATATTGCCCTAGTTTAAAAATAAGCATTCTGGGGTTTGGCTGTTACTGGCTGAGATTTTGCAGAGTCAGCACTATGCAGGAGGAGTATCTTTTAATTTCATGCTTTGCCCAGTCATCTATTGCGCTGCCAATTGCAACCACTCTGGTGCCAAACAAGTGAAAATATAGATCGCATAAAAATATAGAGCAACGTTGGTGCTGCAGCAGCATAGGAAGTGCATTATGGGGGCTGCTGCTCTTCTGATGGAAATAGCATAGTGAAATCCTTTCTGGTGGTCCTTTGCTGTCCGTTGTGACTTAGAGAACCCAAGAATAACCAGTGATGACTGTTATTTTTTCTTTCCCTCAGTATAAAAACCATATTTCAAGGTCTTTTGCTCACACGTGGTGATGGATATTGTAAGGGTTAAAATATGTCTGAAAATTAATCAACCCTCAGTTCGCCTTTCGGCATTGGAGTTGATATGTAAGTTGACCTCGAGGTGTAGTAATAATATATGTCAAAGATATTTAGCAGGCTTTTGCCATGCGTGCGTGTATAGATATGGTGGGCATATGACTGGACTGATTATGGACCTGAAGGCTCTTTCCCTGCAAAATATGTGTATCAAGTCAAGAAAGGTCAGCCTGCAATAAGGGTATTTAAGAAAGAAATCTTCAGCTGCATTGGCAGAGTTGGAAATCTAATACCTGTTTAAGCAGCAAGGTCTTACAAGTAGTCAGGTGAATGTATTTGAGAGGCACTGAAATTTCATGGGTAAAAAGGGGAGAGAAAAACCTTAATAAGAGAATGTCTTGAAAATGTGGGAGAATCCTTAGTTCTGAATGTAAACCAGAGGACTTAAATGTCAGATATTCTAAAAAAGGGGAGTTAACTAATGCATGTCAAGTGTTGCCCCCCAAAACAGTACACAAAAAAGCAGGGCTGTAACAGAGATGATCTGGGTGCATTTTTTATTATTTTTTAAAATCATGGTAAGAAAATCTTTATGTTAATGAGACTGTTCTGGATTTATGGTGGAGGTTTTTTGTGGTTTATTTGTTGTTTGTTTTGTGGGCTTTTTTTGTTTTGGTTTGGTTTTGGTGGGGTTTTTTTGTTGAGTTTGATTTTTTTACTGATAACTCATCTGGAGAGAGTTACTGTATTTGTAACATTAATTGGAGGAAAGACAAATGGTCATAATGAAGGTGACCAAAAGTACATCACAAGATATGAGTTTTGAACAGGGACTGAGCTCTGGTAGAGCCTTGTAGAGTGGGACTTGCTCATCCCTCAAGCAAAACCAGCAGTCTGGTTATTCTAAGAGGATTGTGCCGTATTTCCCTTTCTTCTTTGAGACCATGATTGTTTTGTAGAAAAAAATAGCTCCTTAACTGTATCCACTGGCATTTTAAAAGTAATAAATAATTCTTCACAGTCACTCAATCACTTGCAGTGCAGACTTCAAAAGGTAATTTATTTTGCAGACAGACACCTCTGACAGCACTCTGGAGGCCATCGTTTCAGACATAACCACTTTCAAAAAACCAAGACTGAAACATCCTGCTCGATCAGGTTTTTATGTGATGAAGCCACTCCTTGATAGAGAAATCTAATTAGTACACTGGGAAGGGAGGGGGGCTCTGCTACTATCTTTTTTCATTATGGTTTCCTGTCCTGTTAACTAAGGAAAGGGTCAGTAACACACCAATCTCATCCCTTCATACACAAGCAACAACTAGGAAAGGAGAAACCTAACATTTACCCAACGTGTTCACATGTGCTCAGTAAAGCATGGGATTTTTTAACAGAAAATGCTCACTAAAGTAAACAAAGAGGATTTAAACATATTTTTATTTATCAGAATTAAGAAACAATGACCAAACAGCTATTGGTTTGGGAGGCCAGACCTGGAGGAACTCATAGATAATAGGTGTGGGAATGATGATGGGATATAAGACTTGGTTAATGGGAGAGAGCTGAGTGAGCAGTGACAGATTTTGGAGAAAAGTGACATGGTTTGGTGTCACAACACATCATTTCCATTTTAGCTGCTAGGTATTAAAATAGCTAACACTTCACAAAACTGCCTGTTGATTACACAGACTTGTCTGAAGTCCGTTGGTAGAACAGTTCAAGAAGTGCTGTCTGTCTTGGGCAAAGTCTTTTGAGGATTTAAGCAATACCTCTTGATTTTATCTACTCATTTCCCTGTCTGAAGACAAAGTTCCAATATTTTGTGGTGGTGCAGTTTGTGTAGGCTTGACTCAACACTTGTACTCCTCAGACATCAGCATGGTCTTTTGGGCAAGATTAGGAAAACGTATTAATAAACATAGTGGCAGCTCGACTCTTTTGAGACGTGTTTTTTTTTTGCTTATTTCTCTTCATATTGCAAAACAGATTACTGCATATTGAGAGATTAAAGTCTTCACTGGTACAGTAAAGAGACACCATGATTGAAAATAATTTATTTCTATACATTCTTCTTTTATCTGAGTAAATGAAGTTCGGGGAGATATACTGCCTTATTTCATCAGGAATTTCCATTCCGAAGGGAGAAGAAATAAAATAGGAACTCTGTTTCTAAATATCTAAGGTTACAACTTTGCTATAACTGGAAATGGAACTCCTTGTTATGGCAGTATTTGATCCACTCACTGATTCTGAATGCTGTCTAGATTACTTAGATATATGTCTCACCATTAAAGCATTTTCCCTTTTTCTGTTTCTTATGGTAAATGTGCTATAGAAGGATTTTATTTATTTATTTAATTCAACTCTTTTTGTAAAGTTTTAAAATAAGACTTACAGCTGGTGAGGAACATGGTTTTTACATACTGGACCTTATAATCTCAGTAACCAATTTTTTCTTATGTCTCAGAACTCTCATTAATTTTTCACAGGCTTGTGATGGATAGTTTTTATTTATTCACGTCTGAGGTTCTGTTGTGTGAAAAGGACTCATTTTATAACATTACATATTCATGGCTTGGGATAGATGGGATAAGGAACTTATTATTAATGTGTCACAGTGGGAAACTTACTCTGGGTTCATTTGCGAATCTTGTTAAATGTGGTGCGGTCAGCAGACAGTACTGAAATTTTTACTGGAGAAGGGCAAAAAGGTTCAGTGATGCTTCCTTATCTAAACAACCCAAGTGAGATGGTGTCTTTCTAAATGCATTTGAAACACTATATCAATAACACAAGGGTAGAAGCAAGCTATGCCTGAACAACAGTAAGATCAGAATGGTGCTTTTTAGTAAGGACCGTTTCCAAGTACCACTTGGATCTATTTTAAGTCCTGTTTGCTTAGTTAAATATTAACAAAAATTTAACAAAAATGCAGGATTTGCATGCAGTATAGTGAATTGATATGTATGTATTTCAAAACATAAAACTTGATTCTAGCAAGTTAGGTTTACCTATAGTAACTGACTGTGGCCATATTTCACTGAGATTTTTCTGTTAATGCACAGTGATACTGTGCAAATTCTGAATATATACATGCAATTTTTTTTTTTTAAATCATCAGACAGGCTGTGTATTGAACATATGCAGCATATAAAACAAAAATTAAAGAGGTAAAGTTTGGTGTAAACTGTTTTAGAGTCCTAGAATTGTATCTGATTTAGAAGAACCAAATATCCTTTTCATCGATCACAAAGATACTCCTCTTCAAAGCAGAACATTTTGTACTTTTTAATATTTTAAAGGAGGGGCTCTGCCCCATGTACTTACATATTCAAAATTAATTTCTTTTCAATGAAATGCTTCCATACTCATTTTCCTAGTTACAGAAATGGATGCAGAGAGGAAGTCTGCAAGTTAACTATGCTTCTGCCTCCTAGTTATTTATCACCTATTGTTACCATTGTACTTATTACAGAATCAGAATCACAGAATCATTGTTGGGAATCTAGAAGCAGGGTTTCGTTGGGGGTTTTTTTGAGTATACTGATCACTTTCTTATCAAAGCAGGTTGTGGTTGAAGGTGTTAATGTTTGTGATACCAGCAATTATTCAAAGATTTAAGAGCGTATTATCGAAATCTAACTGAATTATAATTCCCGTGTTTTGAAATATTTTCTTTCTTTTGAAATTAGTAATAAAATAGATGAAATAACTTTAAACAACTTAAGCTTAAGCTTAAGTTTGAGATGACTAGGACAAGACAATTTATGATGGCTGTATTTTAAAAGAAAATTTTCAGTGATGTTATATGTTAGCTTTATTAGTGATCCTACCAGTAGGTCAACAGAATTATATTGTCATTTATAATAGAAGAGCTGGGCAGTGAGAAAACTGTAGTCTATTAAGAGTTTGTGAGTGTGTGTCTGTGTATACAGTGAAATAATATCTAGTGTAATGTGAAGTGACAGTCAAAATTACAGCTTTTCTCTTGCCGCAAGGGTACTTCTCTGCCAAGTATAGTAATATTGTTGTAGCAGTGTTCAAGGTTGTCAGCAGTTCTTGGTTACTCTGCAGAGAGCCATAACTGTGTGTGGAAGCAAGGAGCTTCCTGTCAAGGGAGATACTATAATTTTGATATATATTTGTTGGTGCCAAACTGCAATTAAATAGGAGGCGTTGGAAGAGGTTTTATTTAACCAACTCAAATTTGTTGATTAATTAGTTAAAATAAAAAAAAACCCACAAAATGAAATACTTGTCTTTTCTGAACATAGTTTAAATTATTAATTTATCTGGTATTTGTCCGTGCAAAGTAGTGTGTTATTTTTATGGAATAAACCTTATTTCTACTCATGAATTTGGGAATGCTGGGGATGTATAGGGCATACTGCTTTTAGTTAGAATATTAGCTCTGAGGCTAATTATCATAAAGTTATTTAAAGGGATAGTTATAGATTTCAGTTTTTTAGAGGTCAGCATGAAAACTCTTCTCAAAAGCACATTTTTTCAGAATGTGTCAGGACTTTGACAAAATACTGTCACAAAAACGTGTGTTATCACCCATATTGGAAGCAGTAAAGAATTTCTCCTATTTTCCCACGTTGAAAATGATGATAATGGTGTCAGCAGTTTTATTCAGTTGAAAACTATTTTTCTTGATGATTAGATTAAACAAAATGAGGTGGGGGAGAGAGATGCTTTGGAAAACATTGCTTTAAGGAAAATCAGGAGCTCTCCTGCTGTCCTTCAGCAAAGTATTGAGAAATGAACATACATGATCTTACTACTTGCATGATGAAAATTTACTGATACACTAATATAACTGGCTGAATGGTGCCTAAAAGATTACTTAGCCAAAACCCCACTGACTTATTGAATAGTTTCCAAGTGGAGCTGCCGGTGCACATTGTGAGGTACCTCCATACCCTGCCCCTTCTCTGTCTCATGACTTGATTTCAGTGGGTATCGATAGGCTGCAGTGCCTGTGTGTGATTTGCACTCTTTTTTTTTGGATGGATGTGTAAAGAAAGAGAAGATAATTAAAAAAATAAATAACTTTTCAATATTTTTCTTCTAACTATAGCTAAAAAATTTCAAATGCTTTATATTGAGGAAGTGGAATGGAAAGCAAGAGGCTTCCTCTAAGTTATTTTTCTCCAAGAAAATTGAGTGCTCAGTGGGGAGCTTGCATAACTGGGGTATGTTGTTCCACTGTTGTCTTAAGCACTCTTGATTTATCCCAAAACACCTTGCAGGTTTAACTTATTCTGGAAATCATATGTATCTGATTTATAGGAACAGAGTATGTGCTGAACTTTATAGATGTTTCGAAGAGCTAAAGGTGTATCTTCAGGTAGCCCACTGTAAGTAAGCTTAATGAGTAAATGCAAAATGTAGCAGTAGTATTTGTTATTGCACTGGAGCCCATCCTTAACAAAAGGGCATATCTTTGACCCCTGTGCAAAAGAGTTTTCCAAGTGCATTGTAATGGCTAATTGGCCGCAAGATATAGGAAACATAGAAAAATCTTGAAAATTACAGGAAATGCCTGGTTTATGGTGTTTCTCTCTATGCCTTCCTACAATGCTTTGGCCAGTGTTTCTCTTGTTATCATCACTGAAGAACTTTTTTTTTTTTTTTCCCCAGTGGAGGGCAGTAAGCCTAGAATCTGGGCATGTTGTTAGATCTGATTTCCCCATTTTTTGTAAATATATAATCTACAGGGGTATCTTATGATTTTGTACCTGTCGCGTTTTCAGAATTTCCTGTCTGGCCAGCTCTTTGCTTTATGAACGTCTAAAGTCTTTGTTTCTAGCTCCTTTGATGTCACTAGAAATTTTGCTTTTTTTTCCTGAAAACTCTTATCTCTTTGCTGCAGAAGCATTGGTGTTCAAGGGGTACCATACAATATCTGCTTGTATACAAAAATGCACATACCAGTGTAGACCTGAGCATCTTTAATTTGAGTGTGTGTGACAAAGCAATTTACGAAATGTAGATTCCTTCCGATTGCTGTATTAATATGTTGGTTCCTTTTTTTTAATTGAATAAATATATTACACAGCAGGACAGATTATTTTCTTTGTGGCCTTGCTGTTGCAATTTGAGAACAGATACAGTTTTCTTCAGCTGATGAAGAAACCAACATCTGTTCTTGGATTCCTGCAGCTTTCCTTCTTCAGACAATGCATTTAGATGCACAATTTGAATTCTTTCTGAAGAAATAGAAAATTAAAACTTTGACCCCTCCTTCAAAGCAGTGGTTACGCTGTGACAACAGTGGGTTGAGCTAAATTCAGCTATGTCAAGCAAGAACTATAAAAGTAGATAGATTGCCCTCTAAGCTTCACTTTATTGGATATTGTAATTGACATATAGTTGTCATTTATAATCATCTGTCCATTCCTGTGAGTTGGGAGCAGTAAAGTTAATTGTGGCTGCTCATTTGCATTAATCTCACCTCTGAAGGGTACAGTAACCCATTAATATCATGTCATGATGAATTATCACAAATAACATTGAACATATTGATTAATGATCTCTGAGATTTGTATCTCGTTAAAACATTTTGTTAGCTCTTTAAACTTTTAAGTAGACAGTCAATGTATGCGGGAAAGGTTTAGAGATCACCCAAGAGGTGGTGAAAAGTTATGGCATACATTTTGGGTCACTAATTAAAACTTGTTTAAAAGGTTTCGTGCTAATTTTTAAAATGCTTTTTCTTTCTAAAGGTGTAGAGCTTTTTAATAGCAAGAATTCTCTTCTTATTGTTCGCTGCTTATAAAGATAGTATTTTGTGTTAGTTGGGATAACACAAGGTAAAATAGAAGGAGTAGTAAGACTTAGAGACTGCTGTAATTTCTGTAGTTTCTGTTCTATAACAAGGATCAAACTTAGAGTAGTGTGTGTTTGCGTGGCTTTTTAAAAAAAATATTTCCTTTTATCTAAGTTTTGTTCTTAAAGCAAAACTTCTTTTGTTGCTTTAGCACTTGAAGAAACTTGATTTTTTTCCCCTCCTATTCTTTCTTTATACATACAGATATATACATTAACATGAATGAAATGTCATCCAGTGGGTGGCCATGTAATTTGAAGTAGCTGGTAATGAAATATTTTACCATTTTGATTATTACCTGCTTAAATTTCTGTAAGGTAAGAAGCATAAAGTCTTTAGGGAAGTGAGGGAATTTACACCATAGTTCAAGAAGGTCACTTGGCAGGGCAGAAGTGACTCCTTTGCATATCTGAGTATTGTGTTTTGGGGGTCTGTGAAATGTGTAGAGTTTGAAATCGTTCAGCAATCTATCTTATTGCAAAGGTTTCTTTGTCTCCTTCTACATGAAGTTGCTTTACTTGAGTGGGTCCTTTTAAATAAATCATAACTATAGCAAGTCCTAGATCTATATTCAGGAGCCTCATTTCCCTTTCTTCCCCCTGCAGTAAGCTGCTGGTGTAATAATTTGAGGGGAATCTACTCAGGATAATAATTGTTTCTTAAAATTATTTGAATATGCTTGGTATTTCACTTCCCAATTGTTCTATTTCTTGAATCTGAGATGAACCAGATATGCAGAATATTTTGGGTTAGAGCTGCTTTGTTTTTTTCAGTTTGTATAATTATTTTACACTGGGTGAAGCTGAGGAGTCTGGGTTTTATGCTTTTGATAGCATTGTCGGTCCCTCTCAGGAATGAATCCTCACCTTTTTCTTCTAATTATTGCCCTTGTTGCCTGGGATGAAGTTCACACACTCTGCCAAATGTTGAAATAAGCTAGTTTTGTAGAGGAGTCTAATGTGAGGATTAGAGCAAGAAAACTCATCCTTTCTAACTTGAAGGTATGATATGGCAAATCTGCACAGGTGTGCCATGACTTCTGCTGCTCTGGACGTGTACGGTGGCTAATTGTATCGCATCGCCTTTCCCCAGGCTGGGATTTTTGTATGTGAACTAACACAATTTGAACTTATTTGCTAGCTTTTCCAGCCAACCCCTGCAATCTTCTTTCAGTAATTCCTGAGAGTCCGTTTCCCTGGCACACGAGGCTGTAGAGTCAAGGATTATATTCTAGCTATAATTTATGATTAACTAGATTTATGGCTGAGATCCCAAAACCAGCCTCAGTACTCTGGCCTGAGGAATTAAAGGCGAAATGGAGACTATCATTCTGAATTGTTTGCTTCTCTGGATTTAGGAAAAGTCTTAGTTCATTTTGGTAAAAACAAAAAACCCCCCCAAAAACATTTTGCAGTGGGGAAACAATTCAATTTCATACTAAGGAATTTAGCACTAAACCACCATAAAGTCCTCAGCCTTTATAGTATTAAACTATTCAGTTTAAACCTTATTGTTTGTCACCTAAAGCTGATGTAGTCAATAACGAATATTAGACCCTCCACCCACTAATGCAGCTCCCCACCCCCAACAAAAAGTAGGGGGGAACCACAGGTAGGGTTCATTTTTACCCATGATATTAATCCTTATTCATTTTAAAAACCTGCTAACGGAAATATTTCCGTTCAGCTCATTAATCAATTGTGATTTTCATTCCCTTGTTTTGTAAAAGCTGTTGCAATAAATACTTTTTTCACAAAGCGAAAATCTAAGAGATGGATGCAGCAAGCGTAATTAATAGCACCCAGTTACAGAAGATCAGCAAGTTTGTGAGATTCACATGCTGCTTTACCATATGGCTGCCCAGTAGGCGAAAAATTTGATTAATGTTTTGAACTAGGTTTTTTTCAGCAAATATTACAGCCCCAGATGAGGAATTTTACTTTCTAGTATTGTTAGACTTAACTAAAATAACAGATCTTTTGATTTAAAGCTAAATAATATTTTGATCTCATGAAAACTCAACATGTAGAAGAATTACAGTCTTGCTGTGTAAGGAATGGACACTATAACTTGTTTAGAATTCAGCCAATTATGGTTAAAATTTTGTTTAATCTGTTTTTCATAAGTTGATCGATTTAAGATAGTAGTACAAGTGTCTGAGTTTTGTAACAAGGATTTGCTTATCAAAAGTAAATTTGCAAGAAAATTAACTGAACTATTCTAACTTCTGGTACTGTTTTCCTTTTCACTTCCTTCTGTAAAAAAAAAAAAATCGATGTTAAGCAGTTTGCTGGTAAACAGTCAGAAAATAATATGTAGTCCCTCAGTAAAACATTACTGTAAATAATGTTATGTTAGCAAAACTGTTCAATGTATTCATTTTACTTTCAAGTAAGTAATCGTTGTAATAATTGTAATTAATTAATCTATTGAGACACACACCCACACCCCTCTCCATCTACCTGAAATGAAAAATATTTATAAAAATGCATCCAAAGAGTATCACGACTTAGGAGCGAGTGCTCTCATGCAAAGCTAACACACAGCAGGAAGTTTTGCTTTTCTCACAAATTCTCAGTTTCATACAAGGAGCATCAGCAGCTGGTAAAGAACAGATTCAGGGTGCTGAGCTGAAATGGAGTGGAGAGCAGCTTTGTATGGAAGTCTTGCTGAGCTTCCAGAATGCTGAAGATAAAGCATTACCTAACACTACTTTGCCACTTTGGTTTCTTCTAATTGCTTCAGGTAATGCTGAGGTTCAGAGTCTGGTGGGACGATGCTGAGGCTGGAAAATGAGAATTTCTGCGTTTAAAAAGATACCTTTTTGCAGTTTTTACAGTTACATCATATTAGAAATTAGTGCTTGATTGTAAGGATGTGCTAATGTGATTCTGATACGACTGGTTGTACAGATCCCCACATCAGAGATCTTGGCATAAAGTGCTTATCTGTATTGCTTCCAGGGGAGGGAGTGGGAAATCAAACCTAACAATAAAATAAAGCTGAGTGAAAATAAAAGCCATCGGTTGTTTCGAACCAAATCTTTTCACCATTGCCAACTCTAGGCAGTGCATGATGGTAGGGGGTGTCCAGCTGCATTAGCTACTGGTGTTAGACATCAGAGGTAGGAAACCAGCTATGAAGTCTTTTTATGAAAAGCTTAAAATGGAGTGTAGTGAGGTAGTGAAATGATGGTTATTACTTCTGGAGAATACAAATGTAGCAACAGCTTATGCTTTAGATTAATAGACAGCTCACAGATGACAAAGCAATGTGACCAGATCCATACCTTTAATGTAGAAGGATGAACTGAATTGTTTTATTCTTTCAAAGGACAGTTAAGTAAATTAATACAAGCTTCTCAGGCTTGCCCTGTTTTAAAACTGCCTCTGGAGGTTTTTTTTTCCCCCTTAATATTATCAAATTGATTACAATTTGTACAAAGTAAGAGCATTTTTATTAGGCCACTTTCCATGTGTTATCTTTTTTCTTGTCTCTATCAGTGATTCTCTTGTCAGTGATTTATTTTGAGTAAGAACACATTTCATGCTATAAATTTATGTAAAATATACCAGTGTTTCCCTCAACCTGTGACTAAACTACGTGCTGATGTTAAGATATTCTATTATACGCTCATCAAAATGTGGAGAAATTGATATTTTAGTATTTAATTTTCTTTGCTCTTAGTTTTGATTCAATCATTTAAGAAAGAAGCAGTTTTCAAATATTTTAATAGTGAGACTGAATTTTTCATTGATAGTGTCTGCAGGAAGTTGCTTGAAGCTGCTTGAACTGTATGATTAAATTATACCATTGACTGCAATTCATACTTGATCTGAAAGAATGGGGGGTATTGGGGATGGTATTGTAAGGGTTGCATGTTGCTTGGCTTTTTCATTCCAATGATATTCCAAAAATAAAGTGTTGACTGTGGTCTGTGGTGGCCAGTTCCTGCTAATGTTCACATTTTTAACTGTTTCAGAGTTGCTATTCTGCTTTAAATCTGTCGGGAAGGTCTGTAAGGGATTGTCTATATGAAGAAACTGTAGAGTGGTCACTTTAAAGAGCTCCTTAGTGTAGTACTTTGAATTTTAAATCACACACATAATTCAAAGGTAATCTAACTTTCAGTGTTGGACTTAAGTCCATTCAGTTAAATGGAGAAAAATGACTGACATAAGGAATGAGTTATTGATTTGTTGTAGGAAAATGACTTCTGTAATATAGGAAGTATGGTAAAAGGAACAGCTTAATTATTCAGGGGGCACTGTTGAAAAAAGTGCTTTTGCAGCATTGCAAATTGTCTAAATAGGAGTTGTACAACAGGGGTTTTAATAATTCTTTCCCAAAGACAAATTGTAGTAGTTTATTTTTTTCCTTATATGATAAAGCTCATCTGGTTGTTTAAAATATTTTTGTATTTGCTTAGCTGAGGTATAAAAGCAGGCAACAAAATAAATTTGTCCTCTGTGCTAAAGGCACGGCAGCGTTTAACTGGTGTTTCCCAGTTACTTGCATTATGTTTGTGCTTTGTGGAATCTTGATGTCTGAGGGCTGGGCAAAAAAGAAACATGCACAGAAAGTTATTCTGAAGCCCTTGTTTTTAGTAGATGACATGAACTTTTAAAATATTAATTTACCAAATGAATATATGTGGCAGTTTATAACTGTATGAGGAAAATTTTTAAAATATGGTTTTTGACGATTTGTAGAATATCAGATAAGATATTTGCTTTGGCTTTTTCCATATGTTTTTTCTTTTGATTTAGTGCTATTCATTGCAGAAGGACTACACTATCATGTTATTTTGACTGCAGCTCACAATTTTTGGCAGCATCTCAGATAAACAGAATATTTGTGGTTAATTGGTTGAACATGTTCAACAATTATAATTATATTAAAACCATAATGTGTTTGAACATTTGCCCACTGCAGGCTGCTAATATGTGCTAACTTAAATTTCTGTCTTTGTGACTAGAGCTAGCTTGTGGCTGGTTTTGTTGGAAGTATCTGTGCAAAGTTTAAAAGGCAGATGTATTAAAGCACATCTAATAGCACCAGTCTGTTTGTTTGCCACTGAGTCCAATATATAGGCCCTTGTTTTTAGGGATTTATAATTCAGTCTTAAAATTTCCCCTGAAATTAGGTATCTAAACTTTTAGTATTACTGAAAAGAAATGAGTCAATATTATTTTTATAAAGTAAGTTTTCAGGAATACCAGTTTGCCTTTCTATCAAAGACTTCCAAATGAAATACAGAATTGGAAGCTTTTCTGCTTACAATGTTTTAAGTCCAAAACATGTGATTTATATTTGCTACTGCACTTTAGGGGAATGGCAGTAGGCTGAGTACATAGGGAATATAGAAGTTGTTAAATTCTCAGTGTGCAAATGGAATTAGGGGTGCAGTCTGATGGATTTTCAGTGCATAATTTCCTATTTTTGTTTGCTTTTTCTTTTTTTTTTAATAAATTTCTAAGCAGAAGTCACTCTCTAATCTTGCTCAGTACTTGTTAGTTGTTCTTATTGTAGAGTAGGTAAATAGTGCTGGCTTTGAATTAAAAGCTTTGGCACTCGATTACCTGAAGAATCACCATTGTTTTGTGTGGATGATACCCTGCAGCTCTGAAAAAATAGAGGCAATTATGCTTGCAGCCCCCTGTTTTAATTGAGTGAAGCATAATGACTTCTCTTCTATAATGCTCCATGGACTCAAAGCTGCGCATGAGAGGCTCCCCTGGGACCTGCAGCAAAGCCTTTCCCAAGCACATGCTTTTTTGGGGAAAGTAGCTGAATGGAGGGGTCAGCCAGAGGCTGAAGCTGGCACAGCAGGAAGCAAGCAGCAGTACCAGCTCTGTCACTGATGATGCAATCAGCCTGCTTTCTGTTCACTTCCAGGACTTGGTCCCTGTGCCAGCTGGTGTTGAGCTCCAACCTTTGCATTCTCCACTCCTTCCCTTGCTATGTTTCTCCACCTCAGTAGCTCCCCTCCTGCTTTCTGAATCATATTATGAAGAGGTGTCTCTGTTTATATGTTCACATGCTAAACATTTTCTTATCTTTTCCCTGGTTTTGTTGGGTTTTTTTGTTTATTTTGGTTGGTTTGTTTGGTTGGTTTTTTTATTTTTTTTTTTAATTTAGATTTGAAGATATTTAGACTTCTTGTCTGTGTTTCTGTCCTCAGAGAGCCTGCAGTTTGTCCCTTGAAAACCAAATGAATTTAATGCAGTAATTTCATCTTTCTGTTCCTGGGTTTCCATGTCTCTAAAATTAATCTGCTTTTGCTCATGGCCCTGGTAAAATGCTTTGAAAGATACCTTAAGAAAAAAAAAGAAAACCTCTAGAAACCTATTTAACTGCAGTATAGCATATTGAATAAAAATGGGTTGTTCTCAGTTTTTCTGGAAGTTAACCAAGGTCTCCTCAGTACTGGACTTCTCTCCAGTCCTTGTAGTTTGACAGCAAGACGTGTTTGCATTGTGGAGACAACCTGCTCTCGCTGGGCAGGAGAGTTCAAGATCACCCTTCCAAGTTGGTAGGATGGGTACTGAGCCTTGTGTAACAGTACCTGGCTGCAGCAAAGTGCCCAAAGTAACGGAATGCCATGTAAAGCCACCAGAAAAAGAAGTGAGTTGTGGCCACTTTGTTAATGCGAGGGACTTGTGAGGAAAATCCACACTTTGCAATGGGGTGAGACTGAGAAAACAGGGGCAGGACTGGTGAGGACTGTGATAGAAATGGAGAAAAATTCCTGTGAAGTGACATCTCTGGGAGGAGTAAGTGGTTCTGAGGGGAAAGCTGTTGGTGGTGAGCTGTGATGGAGGTCACCAAATCCCACCAGCTGGCTCTTTCCAGATTAACAAATCTGCTTCTGTTTTGGTAGGATCAATTTTAATGGATTTAAGTGCTTGTGATCTAGGTAGTTTTTGGAAAATTGGCCTGATAGTCTTCAGGGAAGTCAGCCTTGTAACTCTCCTCTTAACTTCTTGCTCTCCAAAGCAAAAACTGAGCCTCTTTTGCGGAACTGAAATGTGAGGATGTTTGTGGGGGCAATATGAACAGTTAACTCTAACAATTAAACATTGCTATTTAGGTACTGGTTCTGCAACGGGATGGAAAAACATGCCTGTTGGTGGAACTCTGATGGAACAAAAGCTATTCAAACATTTCCCTTGACCAGATTAGTCTTAATTTCTTATGAGAGTTAATTCTTCGTTATATTGGAACATATGACTAATGGCTATCTCAGAATGTGGCCAAATTAAATAATTCAGGATTACCTGTTCAAGTAGAATCTCTATTTCCTAAGTCTCTACTAGTAATTGTTCTTTGGGTTTGTTTTTTAAGTTTTTTTGACTGCTGATACAAAATATAACTTTCTGTTATTATTTTAATCTTACTTTTCTTCCTGCATGGATCATTTATTTGTGAACTGGTTATTTCAGTAAGGGCTCAAAGGTAATTTCATGGTTTATAGAATTTATATCTGAGGGTTTAATGAGGAAAACATATTGTTTTCTAACACATGAAATAGAGAATCTTTCATTATATTTTTATATTCCTTCTCTAATATTACATGTATATCAAGTTCAAAGCCTTGAATACACCTAAGTATAAAATTATTCCTTTCCTACACATGGGAAATATGAATGTTTGCAACTCAAAAATCAACACACACAGACTTAGGAGGTGATTTTATTTTTAATGAATCTACGTGATATAAATGAACTACTCTTCTGTTTGTGCATTGCGCTATAGTATACATTAGAAAATACAATAACAGTATATTACTTTTCTGTGATTTAGGTTAGGAATTAATGCATTCAAATGAATTTAAGAGCCTTGGGTATAATTCATACAGGATGCAAGTCCCTCAGTAGACCTCTCATGAACATTATCAGATACAACACAGTTTGCATGGTCAAACAGATTAAAATTTGACCAACCCCCTCTTTTTGCCATCCATTAAACTCTAGAATCTCTTTGAATGGCTTTCTTCTCAATTATATTGAGTAAACTTGATTATTCAGTGCTGGGGAAAAATTAGCACAGACAAGATTTCTCTTTGGTATGTTAATTTGTGAAAGTGTCCCATTTTCAGTGTGAGTTTAGTTACCATAGATCAGGTTGGAAGTAAGGCTGCGAAATATCCAATTTCCTTTGACTCCTTCATAGGTACATTTTCCGAGAGCTTTCACTTTTATCTAGTGCAGAGTTATCAATCCCCTTTCACTCCAAATCAGAGTCATTATCTACTATCTAGATTGTGTTTGTTGTATGGCTCTTGCCTTCGATTTACAATTGTGTAAATTGGAGGATGCTTTCGGCATCAGTTTGATCTTTTGATGGATCAACAGCTTTGCTGGGCTGCCTCCTGAAGTACTTAAAATTTATCCAACTCTCTCTTTCTGATATTTTGGCAATTTTGCATCCTGTGTTAATTATACCACAAAGCAGAAAATCTATTAACAATTTTCAAAAAGTGTCTTATGCTTAGAAGGCTTTTGAGCACTTGCCACTGATTCTGGTGTGATGAAAGTATCCTTTAAAATAGCTTCTAAGTTCTGTGATACAGCAGGAACTAATTCCACTTCCTTGCAGTGAAGGTTTGAAAGGATTGTGCTCTTAAGTACAAAAAAAATGTAAAATGTGTCCGGTACTTTGAGCCATCTCACAGGGAGGCTTAAATACAGATTTTTACACTGGAGAAGAGCAAGGTTCAATAGTAATGCCCTTGTGTTGCTGATTTATCTAAAGGTCATTGGAGCATCTCAAGTTCTACAAAAGTGAGTGTTGCATACGCCGGAATTGGTACCTCTGTATGTCCTCTGTTCATCCTTGGTGGTGTTATCCTTCAAGTATTCTTACTGTCAAGGAGATAAGTAAAACCCTCACTAAACTGCTCATGCTACATTGCCAAAGGAATCAGGCCAGGAACAGGCACATAGGCTATGCAGAGTTATTCAGTCTCTGATAAGTAGGCTTATGGATGTGTGACATGGAGTAGACTGTCTACTTTGCCAAGAGTGTTTTTTCAGAACAAATTCAGCCTGGTTTGCAGGGCTTAAAGTTCCCCAAATGTCATGGGATTGAGAGGTGTACCTATCCACTGTCTGTGCCTGAGTTTTGAAAACACGAACGCACTCTTCTATCGCTGTTCTTTTTGTGTTTCTAACCTCCAATTAGTCTTTATGATAAACTCCCTACAAACATAAGTAGCTCTGGGGTTCCTCTGGTGACAATTACACTGTGAGACAGTGCCCTTATATTTCACATTTTATATTCAAACAAAATTGCACTGTTTCTTAAAATCTTGGGTATGAAAAGTAGAAGTAATGATGTATGGCACTTTTCCTGAGAGGACCAAAGAAAACATTCCAGAACTTACTTTCTTTTATATGTTGTTGAATACTGAATAAAAATATATCTGTGTCTGTGTTTTGCCTTTAAATGTGTGTGATAGTCCTTGTCTGTTGCTGGCAGTGGAGCATATTATATAGCAATAGCATGTAAGCAGTCCGAGGACAAGTTAAGGTCAGCACTTAAAGGGTGAGGATCCTAAAAGCTTATGAAACTGAAGCTCATTCTCATTGTTATGCTTTTGCATGAGAGGAGGGCTCTGCGGGTTTTCTAGCCATCCCAGAAGCCCAGAGATCAGAATGTGTTTCCATTTCTTCTTGTTGCCAGATGTGATTGATCACCCAAAGAGGGAAGGAGGAGCAGTAGATGCACAATGCTCGTTCTGGGGAGCTCTAGAAAGCTTTGTGCTTTATAGGAGATGTATACTTCTCAGAGGACTTCTTGTTTGATTGGGTTTTGGGATTTTTTTAGGATTGCAGGCTCTTGCTTATATAGCTTTCATGATGATTTAGTGTTTATAAGACATCACTGAATATCAAGGAAGCCTTAATAAATCTGAATTGGTCTCAGTGTAGATGGAAATGAAGATGCGTTTTTATTTCACATTGGGATGATAGAATGAATTATATCAGAAATCTGACTCCTAGAAGAACTGGGAATTCTTGAAAAACAGTGAAAGAATACAACAGCCAGAAAAGAACACTAAGATCCATAGAAGGTTTTTGCTGAGAAAGAGTGATTTTGGTGGTGTACTGTGTTAATGTTTGGAAGACATACCAATGCTACTGCCAGGGTGCAGGGTTGCTTCACAAGGGAGGGTGAGCCAGAAGCCAAGGGCACCCACCAGGGCCCAGCCTTACAGCATCTCCTGAGCAGGGTGGAGATAACTAGTTCCCTGAAAAGGCAAGGGGTGACTCAGGTCTGGAATCCATCTTGGGCATCCAGGCAGGAGCAACAGAAGGTGGGGCTAGAGACAGGACTGGAGATGAGGCTTCAACAGAGGTCCATCTAGAAGACAAGGTTCAAGACAGGTACACCTACGATATAGCTCAGGTAAGGACAGAAGGGCCAGACCATCAGGAGCGTGGATGGATCTCCTGGGCCTCAGAGAAGAGGGTGGAGGTTGCAGGGGAGGCTGCACAGGGTGCTGAAGACTGGAGCAGCTAGATATGTCATCAGTGATCTGGGGCCAGAAAAAGAAGTTTCCCCTAAAAGGTAATTTTGAGATTTCTAGCTTCATAGCAGGGATAAATTCTGATATACTAACTTGCCTTTAATAGAATATTACTCTAGTTAGTCCCACTGATTTCAGAATAATACTTCTTTTCCATCTGTACCCTCAATTGCAGTACTTTGACATGTATCACCACATTTTTATGGGAAAAACATTTATTTTTTTATTGTAACTTTTAAATTTTATTTTTCATGAAACCTGTTTTATTGACTTAATAAATGGCTTTTAACTATACCAGTGTAAATCCAGAGGAAGTGAATTTGTGCTGGTTTTATACCAGTAAGCATAATCTGGCACACTCTTGGAAAAAAAAAAAAATGTTGCAATTGTATAGTCAGCAGTCAAAGCTTCTTGTTAGAAAGTTCTTGATCTGTAAGAGTGCTATTGATAAAGGAGCTAAAAACCTCAAAATTGATTTATTTGTTATCAGCTCAATACAGTTTGTCTGAACACTGAACTTGCTTTTTTGTTCTTCCATGGGATAAAGGTATTTGTGTATGTTGTAAAATTTAAGCTGAGATAAGCTTGTGTACAAGCTGAGCATAGGACTGGAAACCAGCATTTCCAGTATTTTAACTCTTGTTTCTAAATGGGGTTGTGATCGTGAGCAACCTCTTAGTCCTCGTTTATAAAGAAAGCTGAATTCCCTCAGCAATTTATTTAAGAGTCACTAGGAATTCAGCATCTTATGAGATGACATCTCTTAATATTTATATATTTTGTTTCTGTAATTGTATATTGAGAAAAGAATAGTCTCTTTTGAACAGTCCAGTTATGCCATGCCCTGAGTCCTTATTAGAGGCTGTGTATTTGCAAATTGGTAAACCAAATTTTTGGAGTATTTCAGGCTTTATTCTTCTCCTTTGTGCTGATTTATATAGTTACTTGAATTGCTTATTTGCTATACTTAAATTTATCATTTTAATTTCAGTGAATGTTTTGACAGTAAATATCTGTAAAGCAGATAAATAAGTTTTTATTGAAAAGGCTAAAGGAGTACAAGTAGCATTCTTATTTTCCTGTTATTTCTGTGGTATTAAAGAGACTGAAAAATAGTCTGAATATCTTTTTTTTTTTTTTTTTTTAAAAAAAGATAATTGCTTACAAATTTTGTTGTAATTCTACTAATCCATGCTTTCAACTGGAAAACTGTTGCATGCACCATCTCATTTAATCTAAATGTGATACTCACTTGCTTTTTATGTAGTCCTTGGCCATTAACTTAGAAAATAAGTTACTCTAGGAGTGGTTTTCCTTTTTTGAGGGAACTGGAGAATGTCTTGGTCTTGTACTAAAGCAGTTTCCTATCTACTGAGCTGGTGCCTGAGACAGGGGGGCTAAGCTTGACCCAGTAATTAGCTTTCCCTTTCACTTTTGCCCAGTAGTTTCTCTTATCTGTAGGAATATGGAGAATTCATCTTCCTTGCTCCCTCCCTTCTTGTGCTGATGAAAGAGCAGTTTTCCACATAATTCCTTCTATGATGACTGGTCACACAAGTGGAATATTTTACACACTGCACAACTGAGATGTCTGGAAATACCTAGAAAAAGAGTGGCTCCTATTGCACATTAAATATCTGCCTAACTGTATCTCAGTGACCGTTTACTTGAGCACACTTGGAAGGAAAAACAATAAATATTTTTCTCACTGTGCTTGAAAACAGTCTACAGTCTGTAGATTTCCCTACTATTTATTGCCATATTTTCTCAATATTTCCATGCAGAAGTTCCTAGCACTTTTAGAATAATGAGAATAATATGTTTTATCAGCTTACTAGTGAATGTTTTTTTTTCACAGAGTATACACATTCCTTGTCTACTTTTTTTGTTCCTCTTATGATGTAGTTTAGGGATTTTTTTTTTTCTTCCTTGCATTATTAATTGCCTGTGCCTCAGAAGGAATAAGACTACCAGCAGGGCTGAAGGGTGGTTGCCTGTTCATGACCATGGATGACTTGTTTGAAGTCTTATTGTTTAACAATCCAAGGCCTTGTTTTTTTCCCCATGTAGTTTGTTTTTAAACCAATGCTTTAAAATTTGAGTTGCACTTTATTTATTTATTTAAATTATATGATCTACTTTTTGCACATGGTAGCATTCACTTAGTTTATACCATAAGTGACCTAGTTTGCATTTTCTTTCAACTCTACAAATTACCCTGGTTTTTTCTGCTGATATTGAGGATCACTACTAGTCCTTCTGAAAAATTAGGTTTTAATTCTTTTCTTCCTTGTAGCCAAATAAACATAAAGAGGGATGGGAACACAGGAACTGGGACTGGATTTATGGCTTCTTGGAGGGAGATTTTATTCATCTGTGTGCTGCTACTTTAGCTTTTGATGAAGTTAGTTATTTCATTCATCTCTGCCATGACATTGCTACCTTCAAAATGCCTAATGTGCATAGATCGTTATTTAAATTTTCTGCCCAGATTTCTTTAAATGTTGAAATCTTTGGAAGCAAGTAGCTAGACAAATGAGAAATATTTTGTAAATGCGTTAGGTACATATCATGTGCCATAATCACAATGATAACTGGCTAGAGAAGAGTAGGCTTGACTTTAGTCCATTTTTTCCTGAAGTTTCTTTGAATGCCCAAACTGTTAATTTCTGTACTTCTGCATGCTTTGATCAGGATTTTGATTTCTAAGTTTAAGTTACCTGACCCTAGTCCTTGCCATTGCTGGTGCTGTGGCCATAATACACAGTTCAGGTGCTGGAAAGGAAGTTTGTACATTTGTGGACTACTGGTCTTAAAAGCAGGAAACCGATTTTATATCCTTTACATGATAGATATTGAATCAATAAAGCATCAACCTAAGGTTACACTTGATGTCTCTAGTGAGAAGACAATAAATCATGTTATGTGCATACAGGTATATTGACTCAATTTCTCTGGGCTGCCTATGCAAAACTGAAGGTGATTGAAACTAAATGATTAGAATAGAAGTCTTAAAATGACTGGCATAAAGCTATTTTATCTGCTTTTTATGATTTGAGATTTTAGTATTAAAAATCTAAGAACAGCATTTGAGTTAAATTGAAGATTCATCAGGTCCTGTGCCCTGTCTCAAATGGTAGTCAATAGCAGATGGTTAAAGAGGGAGAGTAGGTAACAGAATATGTACAAAATGATTTTTCCCTTGGTATACACTTCTGGTCTTCCGCAATTAGCAGTTTGGGTACTTCAGAGCTGGAGGCTATACCCACTTAAAGAATTTAATATGCACCAGTGGACTCATCTTACATAAACTTGTTAGTTCTCATTTTCAACCTGTTTATATTTTTGCTTTCCCAATGGAGTTTTGCACACACATACTGGGGAAAAAGAGGCTGCCACATGTTGGAATGGGTGAGTAAAGAAAATAGTCCGTTTGTGCTTTATCTTGTTCTTACTTTCTGGGGATGAAAAGCCTGATGATTGTTGCTCCTTTTGTGTCTTGACTTGTTTGTGGTGAGAATGTGTAGATCTGCTGGCACAGGGCATTTTCATTACCATCTGCTGGATTGAAACAAGGAGCATCTGAGAAGGAAGATGGGGTTATTGATACAGCAGGTCTGTCAGTAATAATGTAATTTTTTTTTCTTGAAATTTTCATATCTCAACACCAAACAGGCAATCAATAGAGATAAACAAGTTGCATTCACTCAAGATGAAAGATTATTGCTGTATCATTAAGAA
Organism: Podargus strigoides; assembly: GCA_028020825.1. Classification (NCBI taxonomy): domain Eukaryota; kingdom Metazoa; phylum Chordata; class Aves; order Caprimulgiformes; family Podargidae; genus Podargus; species Podargus strigoides. The sequence goes on from CM051630.1 coordinate 16,236,327, forward strand.
GAAGCACATGTTTTATAATGCTGCACTGCATTGCTGAGAATCATTTCCTTGTTGTTTTAGTACTGCCTGTCCTTTTTAGTAACTGGACTTGACGTGGGCTGGACAACAGCCTGTAGTATATTGCAGTTACTGGATTACAGACGGAAACACCAGTTTTACTTCTAATATATGGAAAAATATATGGAGGATGAGGGGTGGGTGGGTGGGTCAGAAACCCACTTTCAACCCTGTTTAGGTAACAGAGCGTAACAGGTTACATTCTCTGAACCACAAGGTAGCCTTGGCATACAGTTAATGCTCACGCTGAGAGTTAGGCAGAAGCCAGTTACACAGATGAATCTGGAAAGCACATGTGCAAGGGGAGACATTCCTTGCTTCTCCCTGTGCCCCTCTAAAAGCCTGATTGTACCCTCACAGCTGGAATTTGTGCAAGAACATGTTCTAAAGGAAAAAGCACACGTTCAAGTGTTATCCTTGCGGGCAGTTTTACATCTGATCGGGAATGAAAATGAACGCTTCTTTTCTTTCTGAATGAGCATAATGGTATTTTGTGGCTTTATGGGGGATTCTTTTCTTGCACTTTAAGTAGCAAGCTGTGGTATTTTGTTAGACTTATTTTCTGCAAAATCTTTTTCCTTTTTTGCTGCCCCTCTCCAAAAGACACTCTTTTTCACTACATAGCCATTATGTATCATTCATTTGTTTGTTATAACTACTGACTCTTTTCATACAAGCCATTCCTGACTCATTATGTCTAGATGTTCAACTTGAGTACTGAACAGTAAAGGTTATGAAAAACATATAACTCTAAGGAGAACACTGATTAACTATACTGCTGTCTGTGAAATTCTGAGATGTGTCTAGGTAGCCTCATCTAGCATTGCTCTCTGCTCTTGTCTAACATCAGGCATAATTTTTTTATACTAAGTCAGTAGGGTTTGAAAATGGTTTTAGCCCTCATGTATGGGTCCTGTGAGTGATTTGAACTTCTCATGCTGCTTTGCTAACTTATTCTGTTAAAGTAGATCTTGTGTTGCTTATTGTTTAACTGGTGGGCTTGAGAGATTTTGGGGTAAAAGAACAGCATTTTTTTCCAAGCATTTTCTGTCACAGAATCCATGCAGACATCTTATGCTTCTGCTTTTGAACATTGTAAATGATGGGGCATTTCAGAACAGGAGAATGATGGGGGGATGAGTTTACCCCAGCTGCCCTGTTACCTGCTCTTCAGAATTGCTCTTTTGTTGCCATATGTGCCCATGTGATGTTCATCAGCTCCTGGTGTGGACCACAGCTGCTAGTTTAACAATAGTTAGGTATGATTTTAAAGGGATGTGAAATTCTGTTTAAAAAGAGTAATGGCTAAATATAATCTAAGTTAGAATTTATATAACAAGTTGCAAGTTATATAGGTTATAATAACTTATAAATAACTATAATAAAAGCTATGTATAAATAAGATCCTTGCTATCACTGTATATTTAATTCATGTACTATAGTCGTTCAGGGACTGTTCCCTGACTGTAAAATGTTACACATAGAGATTTGTCATTGAAAACTTTATGATATTAAGATTTGTAGTTAGAAGAATAAAACTAAATTACATTTTTTCCTAAATTGAATATGCTACTATCTTACATGTCTTAGCCTTGCTGACCTGGCCTTGCATGATGCTTCTTGACTTCCTGTCCTCCTGTCATTTTCCTTCATATTGGTCTAGCACTTAGTCTCACTGGAATCAATAAGGTTACTCACATGCAAGTGTTGAATAAATAATTGATTAAGGAGATACTACACTTGGTGCATCTTTTCCTAGCAAAGGTAGCCCAGATAACTGCTTTTTAAAACTTCTGTTCTTTCCTTTTACTGATTATCCCTCACTTCTTCCACTGAACCAGTGGAGCATTGTGTCTACCAGATAGCCTGATTGATTTGAGCTGAAATATTCGTAAAGTGATGATACCATTCAGTCTGTGCAACAATTGGGAGACATAGGTATCCTAGAAATATGTAGTTCAAACCAAACAGCTTTCTTTTATTTCTGTGTCTTTCCCTTCTAAAAATTTTAACCTGCACAGTTTTAAAAGCTGTAATCTAGAATGGCAAAGAATGCTTGGATATCAGTCACCAACCTTGGTTATTGTGCTAATCAAGTCCTAAATTAAATATTTAAATAATTTGGCGTTATAGGAAAGCTAGATGGAAAATGACAGATAAAGTGTTGTCTATTGACAAGAGTAGTCCCACTGAAGTTAGCCTGACTGCTTGACTGGGTTTTGTGTTTTTACTCTTATAGATAGAATTGCAGTAAAAATAGAAACATTTCTTGACAGCCGTTGTGTATTGTGACATCTGAAATTGAAAGAGGCACTTCTAAGTTTTCTGCACAGCTCCTCAACACAAAGGTTTTATTATAGCTCCTACTATGTTATGTTAGTGTAGTTAAACTATAGTGAACTTTCTATAATGGGAATGCAGTTATGCTGAAGACAGATCTACAGTTTCTGTAGAAGATAGAAATTAAGATATCCTGTGCAAACAGACACCTGATGACTGTGCCCATTGCAGTCACTGTACCAGTGCGATTAACCTTTTTATCTTCAATTACATTCCTAAGTGACACAATTTGTTCCAGTAAAAGAGTGTGCAAATCCAGTCTTGTTCAGTGTTCTCCACATATACACTGACTTGCCGGTTTGGTTTATGAAATCCTTTCAATCATCGTGGGTCAGTGGCAAGGGAGATGAGGTAATTAGGAAGGAGTTTGCCCACTGGTTTCTTTCTAGTACATAGCTGGAGTCAGTGCTGTTAGTCCACTCCTTTCATATACTCAATCATCAAAAAATGTAAAGAAAAAAGGTTCAAATATCCTTACCAGAAAATATGTTGATGCTCCAGAAGTTCCAACATGCATTTTATGTCATCGTACACATTGCCACGTTTGTTTTGAAGTAGTGTTTCATTATTGCTATTGTATGATTAAATATTGAGAGTATTGCTTTTCCAGTTGTTCTAGTGCAGTATTTAATGAGTGCAATTAAATGGAAAAATTGCCTTTTTAACTGATGATAGTCTATTAGTGTCTCTGTCTGTTCAGAAAAGAAAAGAAGTGAATTATTAGAATGACAAATGAGTCAAAGTTACCACGGTGATGGAGAGGTGCGATTCCCCTCCACATAATCTTCAATTAGTGATCTTTGTAAGAGGATGTTTTTCAAAAGGGTAATAGAGAAGTAATGAGATCAGAAGGAGGTCAAACCCAGCCTTCTTCGTTTGGCAGTTTGATTAATTTATTTCTCTTTCTTGCAGATTGCTGGAAGGGGCTTTTGTCACCCAGTGTTTTTTCATGAGACTCTAGTCAAAGTGACTGCTTATATTAGCCTTTTGTGTATCCAAGAATGTTCATCCACTTGGAACTGAAGGTTTTTGAATGGTTCAAATTTGATCTTTAGCACACATTGATAGTTCTGAAAAGGAAGGGGTTTTTTTGGAAGAATCCTTGACACTTCCATATATATTGTTTTGAAGAAGAAAAATAAATGGCTGGACATAGTACTTGGATGCAATGCAAGCTTATATCTTTTTGAGATGCATTGCATTTAAGTCAAAGGAAAGGGAAGAAAAGAATGGCCCAAGAATATGAAGTTGCAGTGAAGGTGCTTTTCCCACAAGTGTTCTTGTATGTGACACATGTAGCATTTTATGCATGCTTCAAGCATTCTTTCCTGGCCTTTTCTCCTTCTTACCATTTGTGTAGAAAGTTTTGCTTCAAGGAGTAATGAGCTATTTCATAATGGCAGTCTTAAACCTGAGTGACTGTAGCTCCCTGCAAGCTCCATGTAGCTTATTAAGTCTACCAGTACCCTGCGCTGTGAGTGTAGTGTTACATCCATGTTTAGTTTATTCTCAGTAGTAATTCACCTCTTTTTAAATATTCAAAATAGTTTTTCTACAAAACTGAAATGCCAGTAGCATTTTCTCAACCTTTTCCTCAGGTTTACTTACTTGTGCACCGATCAGTTTTACTCTGCTAATAGTTGAATATATTACTATGGTTTCAATTTTGATGTGAATTCGGTTATTCTATGTGAAGTCACATGGCAGTAGAGGAGCAGTAGATGCTAATTTAATATGACATTCTCTGCTAGTACATGTAGCAGCAACAGTTGCATGATATCCAAGACATTGCTATGTCTGGGTAATCTCAATTTATACTCGATGCTTGTGCAACCATTTTTAGCTTTGGTGAGGGTAACATTGTCTGTGAGTTTTCTTACTTTCTGATGCAGTCTTTGCAACAGGCTTTTAATGGATATTCAGAATTATCTCTTTAAAATGTTTCACTGATAAAAATAGATACTTTGGATCAAATAAGACACGAAAAGATTTTATTGTACTGGTGATGTAACTCTTGTTAACAGGGCTAAGCAGGCTTCTGAGCCACAAGTTGAATAGACTAGCTCTTCAAATCATCAGAATGAAAGAATATTTGGGTAGTATGTTGTAGTACATACCCTGAAATATTGGCCTAAATTCATTATTGGTACAACCCCTTTGAGTTATGCCAACAATGAATGTGGCCCATTTTCTATGCCCCATTAGGTCTGACACATACCTCTCTGGCTACTGAACACCGTTGCATCATAGGCAGTTGGATGGATGTCTTCTTAAGAGAGAGTTTGGATGCCCACTTAGCAGAAGGAATGGGCATTTGTGTGGTTGGGCTTCTAGCTTTGCCACAGAAACATTATGGCACTTCATCTGCGGATGTGACCTCTTTATGCCATTGTTTTCCTATCTGTTAAACAGGGATCACAGCCCTTACTACAGAGTAGTAGTATTATACTAGTTTAACGTTTGCAAGAAGAACGTATAAGCACTAGGGCCTCCTGCCTATGGATGGTACAACTCATTGTATGTGAACAGTTGTCAAACTATGAGGGCTTGTGGTTAATACAGGGTAAAACAATTCTCGAAGACCCCTCCCCCCAAAAAAAAACCCCAACAAACAACCCAACCAAACCAATGCATTACACAGAAAGCAAAAGAAAATCATTCTTTCTCCTTTGTTCCTTTCTTGCCCCTTTTTGGTAAAGTTTTCTTCTTTCTTTTTCAAGTGAGTTACAATTTCAGCAGTTTAGTAGATGCTGCTATCAAAATAGGAAGTGAATTAAGAAAATTAAGTCATGATTCATGAAATCACCTGGGAGATCTTCTTGCCAGGCAGTGACTGGCAGATCTTAGGAAGAGCAGAGTGTTTCTCAGGTGGACACAGGACCTCCTTGTCCAGTCAGGAGGCTTGGCTAGCACAGCACATGGTACCTCCAGTATGGAGTTTGTCCTCCTGCTTTCTGTCACAGCAGGAATATATTTCTCTTTCAGAATTTGTCTGGGGCTGCTAAGCCTTTTGAAATGGAGTTTACAGCAAGTAGTGAAGCAGACAGTGAGTTTCTGTGAAATGCAGATAGTTTTGTCTATTCTGTTAAATTTTTTTGGTACAGAAGAGCTGCTTGTATAAGCATTCAGTACAGGAGGTCATGTATACTAAAGTAAACATGATATGATACACGGTAGACATATCTGTGAAGAAATATTACTGTCTACTGTATTTATGTAATTAGACCTTGACTTAGTAAAATCTATTTATCAGTGAACTGTAAAATTACATGAATGGACAATGCAAGTTTGACTTTAGATAAAACTGTTCATTTGTTTTGCTCACATCTCTGAAAATTAGATGCTAAGAAATGTTCTTCTATCAGAGATAATTTCATCTGGCTGCTATCACGTTTTGTGGGAGTTATTATGATTCCAATTGTTTTCCAGTGTGCATAAGCCAAGACTGAGTTATGATGTTGTTTGTGATGTGGAGAATGAAATATAAAGTGCATCTGTTTGTCTATATACAGTGCAGTTATTGCAGATGAAAAGGCTAAATACCAAAGGATCTTCTGGTTGCAACCTGTGTAATCATGGCACACAGACACAAGAAAATTTTGTGAATTTCTCCTTTTTTAAGGTGCTGTCCATTTGGGGGAATTCATACATATATATATATATATATATATATATATGTATATGTAAACATGTCTCCTACTTATCAAACTTCTCTCAGAACAGGAAAAGTAAAATTAGATTTTTGTAAGATGGAGTGATGTGCATGTTCTTATTTTCAATGTATGGTAAGGTAATCTTTCAATTTTATTTTTTAACAGTGTTCTATAATATAAATAATCTAGTCTTTTCTTCTGCAGACTGTTTAATGCAGACAGGTTGAAGTTGCCTCCAAAGATTGGCGTCAAATTGAGGAAACCATTCATGTAGTAAATAAGATAATTTGTTTCCACCCAAAAAGATTAAAATATAGATTTTTTTTTTTTTTAATTTTTTTTTTTTTTTTTGGTTACCCTGTATGATTTAACACATAAAGTACCTGCATCTGTATGTTTCTGAATGCTTTTTGGAATTAAGTGCTCCAACATGGATTTCTGTTCTTCATTTTCTGCATTGCATCTTTTACTTGAATTTCCTGAGTTTTAATTAATATAGCCAATAAAGGTCTTTATATATTTTCAAGATATTTATAAGTGTTTATGTAATTTCAAAATGTGATGGGAAACTGATGCTCCTTATGAAAGCAGAGCTAGTAAAAATAAATTACAAGTCCTACAGTTTGAGTATCATTGTATATAAAAAACTAGGGAAAGATGTGTTTTGATTCTTCTTTTCTACCCCATATGGAATTGAAGAAAATATATTTCTTTGTGCTTCTCATTCTTGTGTCACTATAAAATCTGTTGTTATCTTGATTGTTCTTCAGCTGGTCTTTCAGAATATCAGTCTTTCTGCTTACAGTTAAAACAGTAATTATTAAACAAGTTTATAAGAAAATTCTGCTTAATGGAAGTGGAACAAATGTTGTGAAGCAAGAGGTTTTTATTTTATTTTTGTGAATATTTTTGTCTTTTAGCCGAGGTGGTTTCTGTAGATGGTTTCTGCAGATATATATGGTCTTAGAATACTGTATGGAATGTGATCTGTTGGGTTTCTCTTTCTTAAGCACTGCCTATGAAGGGAAGACATACCAAGTAGCTATAAACTATCTGATAGCATGTGAGTTCTTTCACTTTTATTCGAGTATAAGACTGCCTTTTCTCAGACCTTGGATGTGTAAACACACTGGCCTATTGCAAATAAAATAGTTCCAGTCCTAAAAAGTTGTAAACTCCAAAAAGTGAGTTGGTCCTGCCACGGCTTTTGCAAATTTACCCACAGGCATGTGTCTTACTGTTTGTGTGCCCATAGCCTAAACGTGGTGTCGGGAAGAGTGGTTTGGTGGACAAAGGTGGCTTTCATTCTAGAGCTGTTCTTATGGTGTACTGACAGAAATATAAAACCGGAGGCAGAATATGAATGTGTATAAGGGGAAAAGCAAACCCTTAAATATTAAGTGATTCCTATCCCGCTTGCAATAGGAGCTACGTGTCCTCAGTCTTGGTTAGTAGAATCTAACGGGACACATCTAAATAGTTAGGCAGTCTTCTGATACTTGTTTATGTTCTTTTATGTGGTACTGATAGAAGAATTAGAAAAAGGTAGTTTACCTAGAAAGAAGAAAAAGTAGCAGTCAGCTGCTGAAACTTTGGCCCTTATTGTAATGTGGTCTTTGTGGGAATTACTAACTCTTCTGTGGTGGATGTCAAGCTCATTTAGTGCCAGGGTGGTGGAAGCAAGCTTATTAACTCATGTCCCCTTAGACAATAAAGGATTTAGATCACAGGGGTCCTAGCAGAACAACTAAAGTAAAGGCTGAAAACACTTTTGAGGTGAACATTTATGTTACCATCTTTGGGCCTATAGAGAATGGCAAGAAACCTTTGCTATTCAGGCATGAAGCTTTATGGTTCTTTTGAAAGTGGGGTTCACCTCGGTCTGCTTTGGTCAGAATAGGTTCTGTGTAAGTATACTGCAGTTTTAAGTGCTTCTCAGATTGTATTAAAGTTTAGAGAAGTCTATATTACATCTCAGAAATCATTCTGGACTGCTTTAACTTTATTTTCCCTGTATCCTGAAGACAAAACAATGCATTGGCTAAACTTCCCACATGAGTTTGGCTCCTTCATTATGCAGTTTTAAGTGCATAATGGCTTCTTATCTGTTTTTGTGCAAAATCCATTCTGGATTTTTGGACTTCATATAAAGTTATTTGCTTTTAAGATTTTATTTGTTGTTGTTGTTGTTGATATCAAACTAACATTAACTTCTAGGGACTGATCAGTTCCTGAATATGCAGGTCATTCTGTTCTTATATGATGCAAGAATTTTTGTACACAAAATCTATTTGTCCAGACTGTCTGCCCACACATTTTGTCTGTAGATACGGATTTCTGAATGCTTTTTAGCCTCAAGCATTGGCACTTGTATACTAAAAATCTGTGTGAACAAAAAATTGCTCTGCAGAAGTGAAGACTGGAATATAACCGTAGTGGAAAATCACACTCAGTACAGCTGAAAGTTGAAATATCTTCTCAAAAATTTCCATGTTAGAAATATTAAACTAGTTTTTAGATGAATGCATGCAACAGATGAAGTATTTATGAGACTCCATGAAGATAGAGTGACGATTCGATTACAGCTTTGGTTTCTCTTCCATTTCTCCATGTATTTAGTGTGATTCACACTCTCCTGGCAAATCTGAACCTGGTATCTGAAATCATATCTCAGCTCTTAATTATTTAGCTAGTTGACACTAGATTGTCCCAAAGTTTTATAGAACATTAAACGATCTCATACTTCACTGTATATTACTTTGGTAGTTTTGAGTGACAAAACCACTTAGGCACCGTGACTGTTACCATATCATGGTTTGAAAGGTAAAACAGAACATTATCATCTTCTTAATAGGAACACTATGTGATTCATAGGTGGTGAATATTTCATGCACTTTGCAGTTGCCTTTGTGCATGAAGGTAAATAGAAAGTAAATCCGTGTGTACTTTAGACAGTAAAAAGGCATTACTTTGTTACATGATATAAACATGTAGATTTGATTCTCTCTTTACTCATGCTGTAAAAAGTAAGTTTTAAAGTGTTTAGCCATACCTGAAAATGTAAATGCACTAGCCTAATGTAATGCTGAAGAAAAATTAAGACAAATGATACTGCATCCTTGCCACAAACTGCAGCTTGTACAAAATTCACTTTAGTTATTATACTGTGAATACGTGTGCTAAACCTCCTCTGTGTATGCACAATTTATGTTGAATGCAACATGAATCATTTTAATAGACCAAGCAAAAAGTCCCCGAAGTCAATTTTCAAATTATGAACCTTGGAACAGAATATAACAACAATGAACAACAAATAGTTCAGATTTTATCCTGAACTACAAATGAACCATTAAAGGTACAGTATACTCATTCAGAAAAACATTTCCTCTGTATCACCACAATGGTTAAGAAGCATAACAAGAATATTTTTTTAAAGGTCAGTTCTCAATTTTCTTTTTTTCTCTACCTTATTAAGAGGGACACTCATATAAGCTGATGCCATGAAGATCTTAATGTCTATTGTGAGACCTGGATGACTCTGGTTTGATTCTGTCTCTGATCTGCCATGTAACCTTGAGAAATTATTTTGTAAGTGTGCTTTTAATGCTTTAAAACTCAAGTATCTGTTCAGAATTACTGCTTGACAAACAGCTTGGCTACAGATGGGTCATTTCATAGCTAAGCCTTTGCACTGCCTGATTGCAACTGCCCAATGTTACCAGGACACTGCAAGGTGGTAACAGATGAACACAGGTCTTTTAAAGGTTGGTGAGCAAATAAAATTTAACAGAAAGGAGGAAAAAGTATTTGAGTATCATCTAAAACCTGGACTTGATAGGTCAGGCTGGCTGTCACTTGAGAAAGAGGTGACAAATTCTGCAGCCCGCAGAACACATGGCAGGTTGGCACATGTAATAATAATTTTTTATGCCCTTTGTGAGTTCAACAGAATTCGTGTGCTCTTGAAGAAAAGCTGCAGAAAGAGGCTGGCCTCAGTGCTTGGGACTAGTTCAATTTAAAATATTGGGACCTAAATTTTGCATTACTGCTTCACCAAGCACTGCATTGCAGAATATGGATCCTCAAAATCTTTCCTTAACCTCTGGAAGAACCTAAAATTCTGAAGCATATAAACTTTTACAAAGAAATTTCCATGGTAACTTACATGCTTGGTTTTGCCCATCTTTAGAATTCAATACTCCTCATATTTCTAAATACATAAACATTACTGAACTACATGTTAACTTGGTTTATGCTCTTAGATATTGCCTACTGGATTGGGAGGCTCCGGGAGATAACATGGTTGTATCTCCTCCTGTTTTTAATCATGATCCTTAATGGGAGATCTATAGCTATCTTTTTTTGGTGCTTAAAAGGATTTGAATTAGCATCCTTGGTTTCAGAGGTGAATGTTCTGAGCAGAAGGTAATTGTATCTGAATGAACCTTCCATGGTTATTCCTTGGCCTAAAGTGTCTAAGTAGTTACTCAGCTGGAGACAGGAAAGATGATGCCATTCATTTGGGATGTTCTAGTCTTTGCTTTTTGTTTTATGCGAGAAGCGTTAAGAGTACAGCTGAAGTAGGTTAGTTACCATACAGGCATTTGGGAAGAAAATTGTATTTCTTGTGTCCTTCTATTCATTTGTCCAAGTGAGAGTGTACAGACACTGATCATCTTTTGATGAAGGCCGTGGATCCAAGCTAAATGCTCTGACTGAGATCATCAACAATCTCATACATTTAAATTAATTTTGCATGGGCAAGATAGCTAAAAGGCTTTGTGGAAGAGTCTCAGTACCGGGTGCTCCAAGAGGTGGGCTTGGCATCTGATGGACTGAGTATGGCACCTAACATGCCTGGCTCCTCTGGCCTCTCTCTTCTTCTGTCAAGTTTAAGGGTGTTTGCCCAGTTTTTAGTTCTATATCATTACTCTCTTCAAATACAGTGAGGCACACTGTCCAGAGGACAGGCAGAGAAGGTGTGTAATTAGTGTGTTTCACTAGGCTGAACAGAAGACTCAGCCAGGTGTGGAGGAGATTGGATGGTATTTATGAATGAATGTCATTATTTTGACAGGATGATGAATTAACATTTCTAGCTTTGGAGCCTAAGCTAAAGTGGTTTCATGTGGTCTGGTCAGCACAGGGGACTGCAGCTCGTGGCACCTTCGAAATGACATCGTGTAGCTTGGAAACAACCATCAACAAACTGAGATGGAAAATGATTTGCTAGAAGTGATTCAATTCGGGCCTTTACTTTGGCTGTCACCCTTCCTCTGCTCTTGATGAGATATTTAAATCTTAAATATATTTACTTATTTAAAGCAAATAATTTAACTTCTTAACTGCAACCCCCCTATTTTTAAAGGAAAGATGAAATGTTCAGTGCACTGTGGTTGCTGTCAGTTTTAATGGGAACTGAATGCACTAATAAACCTTTTAAAAGTTCACAGGGGTCAGGTATGCCAAGGTGTTTACCTTTAAAACTGCAAATAGGTACTAGCTTAAGCAATGGTACCATGTACTTTAGCATGGCTGACAGTTACTTGGTGGAACTTTATTTTTAGGTGTATATTCATCCTGTTCTTCAGGAGCAAACAACAACAACAAAAAGTTAAAACCTTTAGAAAATTATTGCATAGCTCTTTATGCAGTTCTGAGAAACAGCTCAGGTTTTTTTGTGGCTTACATATACTCATTGCCTCATATACTTCATGATGGCATTTTTCATTGCTGGATAATTTCACTTATTAAATAATCCGCAGATTTAGTTGATTATAAGGATGCTGTTGATTTTTTTTTAAACAAAATTCAGTACTTTTGGAGCCTTTTCATTTTCCTTTAACTTGTCTCTGTCCTCCTAAAATTGCCTACTTAATCAAAGTCTTATAAATATAAACCTTCTCTGCCTTATCGTCTTGGCATATCCTTTCACATGGGCCTGAGAGAATTAGTGAGTCATACCTGGAAATGCTGCATTCTACCTTGTGCAATTCAGTATTCTTTAACTGGTCAAATTTGCTGTCTAGATTGGAGAAGAGAATGAAGTAGAAGAAAGAAAGAAAGAAGAAAAAATTGTGCTGAATGGTTTTGTGGGAGGGGAGAAAAGGGCTATTTTTGTTTAACTTTGTCAGCTATGTAGTTAAAAATAGAAATTGGCAGTGGTCATAGGCTTTTCAAGCTACATATACATGAGAAAAATAATCTACTTCCAAAGTTCACGGCCATTATGTATCACAGTCAGTTCTGAAAACTTCTTATAAGATATGTCATGGCTTTTCTGTATGTAATATTTCACCATAGTTGAATCTGAAATCCAGAATAGTTTAATCTCTTGGCAAACCCTGTTTATTTTTAGTTATTGAGAAGATAATCAGAACATTATTTTTTTGCAGTTGAAGAAGCAAATTTCCCATCTACCTAATCCAGAAAGGATCAAGACAAAAAATATATTGGGTGACTTTTGGTGGTTTGGGGGTTTCCATTTTGACTTCTTGACTTGCATTCATGATATCAGTTTTATGTCAGTGGCCCACAGAAGTCTAACCAAGATCACTACAATATTGTATCAGGGACTTCACTAAATTCTAAGAGAGTGAAATTTATACCAGTAAAGACAGAATAAGAATAAGCAATCCTTAGACTTTGGGTAAAACCAAATCGGCAGTAAGGTCAGAGAAGGAGCCCCTTGGTTTGGTCCAGGCCATGATCCACTTGATCGTTCCACTCTCTGATGTGTGAGAACCTCTCCAAATGCTGGAGAGATGTGGAAACAGATCTTACTACAAAAAGCAACAGCAAAAAAATTTGAAAATCCTTTTTTTTTTCTTTTTCTTCTAGATTATGAGATGTAAAACTTAGGAAAATGTGTGTATGGATGGGAAGATGCTATTTGTACTCCATAAGAGTAACAGTTATTCCAATACGATGGCAAACCCTCCTTTATTCCTTAGCATCACATTTTTTCTTCATTTTGTGATATATTATATGGCTTTTTGGTGTAACTACACTTTTAGTTCTTATTGAGTAGAATTTATGTGTTGCCTTACAGAAAATTTGTTTCCTAATTCATTAATTATTTATTATTACTTGACCTTACAGTACATGAAAAAGCCTATCCCATAACTGTAATTTCAATTCTCTCTAGTGTGAAATCAATCACATTCCACATCTTTTATATTATTTAAAATGTGAATGATGAAATTTTCTGGTGTATTTCTCCCGTGTTAGTGAGAACTTCCAAACATTAACGTGTGGGAAATAGGCAGGCTCTCCCCTGTGGACCTGGCTGAACTACTGATGGTGTTGCAAACACTGCAAAACCATTTGCAATGAATGAGCTGTGCCTCTTTGTAGTAGAACTGGTGGCTGATGCTCAAAAAAAGGCAGTCTGGTGCTGTTAAAGATCATGAGTATTTTATAAAAATCTGCTTCATGGGATTTTTTTTTCTTTGTGTACAAGTAATAGATAAAGACATAGCTTTTAATTAGTACTTCCTCCCTTACCTACAACCTGATGCTCAAAATATTGGGGGAAGTCCCCCACTGCATACAAGAAAGTGATGAAGGTGGTGGTAGTGATACTGAGCTACAGTTTCTGATAAATTTGAGAGTAATTTATGAAAAGTAGATGAGAAGATAAAGGAAAAGGAGAAATCAGCAATGCACTTGTGATTTAGAGGATATTTTTTTCTGAAAACCTGCAAGGGAACTATTGTTATAAACCAGTTTTGAAATGGCATTTTAGACAACAGGCATATGTTTATGGAACAAGTTACTTCTGTACCTCAGCCTGCACAAGCACAGAAAAGTAAGACTTTTCTCCGTGCCCAAAAATCCTACCTCTTATTAATTCCTTCTCCTTTTGTCAGCATGTCTGTCCATATTTTTTTTGTTCTACAAGACAGTTTATCGACAAAATATGCTTTTTCTCCTTTATTATTTCTGTAGTTAAATGCCAAAAGTTGTATGTTCCAGAACATGTCCAAATGGCCATATTGCATCTTATGCAAACTCCCAGCTACTTTAGAAACATGTATAACCACATTAAGCAAAAGCTATTCCAGCTATTCACAGACACACTTTTATGAAGCTCAGATGAATTGACAATATTTAATTTTGCTTAAATGACAAAAGCTTTTTAAATGCAGGTTTTCCTGATACCTGAGTATAGTTAGGAAACAGTTTCTGAGGGTATGTATTATTATACAAGGAAATAAAGTTAATTTTCGTGAAATATGCAGTACACTATATGGATCGAGTTTGGGAAAAAAAACAGGAGAATGAAAAGTATAATGCTATTTCCCTAAGCCACATTTGCTCATTGCAGGCTTTTGCAAGGTCAGCAGTTACACTGGAGTTGAGTAGAAATGGCTTCAGTGGCTTTAACTTTACCAGTGCCCTTGATGAGGTGCAGAGTTGTCAGTATTCTCGTAAAATTCCTCAGTGATGGCTTCTTCTGTTCTCTTTATTTCCTTAAGTGAACATCTGTCTAATTGTTCACCTCCATTGCTTTAGTGCTTTCCTCATGCTTTCTCTGTTTCCAGACAATAAACTTTATTTTCTTCATAAGAATTCAGTCTACGCAAGGGTATTAGGCAGCTTGTTTGCACCTTTTAATTTCTGGAAGTTTTCCAGAAGGGCTTTTTGCTGTAGTTCCAATGGGTTCATCAGTGAATCATGTAACATAATGCAGCATTGTGTTTGGGTTTTTATCCGTTACCTTCTGTTTATAAACATCTGCTTGGAAATTTTCTTTTTGAATTTTTTTATATGTTTTACATTTTTGCATGTGGCATATGGGTAAGATATACAGTAGCTGCTATTTTTTCAGGTGTTCAGGTAGGTGCAGCCAGTATTTACCTTAAAATTTGGGAAAAGCCTAAGCTACTTGCTTAAACAGCAGAATTTTAAGGTAGAGTATGTGCCAGTTATTTAGCTATGTAACAATATCTGTTAAATTAAAACCAACTTAATAATTGAATGACTACACTGAAACGTGGCATTAACACTTATGGTTGCAGAACTGCAGAAGGCATCTAGAATTCTGTCTGTCCAGTAGAGAGAGTATTACTCACAAACTTCGCATGCTGCTTCTCTTCTCGTTCAGCTCTTTGTGTTCAGTTTTGCTTATTTATGAAGGCGAAAGGCAATAGTGGTTGAGTTTTTTTTCTTCCTTGCTTCCCTCTCCCTCTTATTATCTATAAAGCATTTATATCAATCTTGCACACCTATTCTTCAGGCAGATATTTAAAGTTCAAAGTAGGTCGTTACTATGCTTTTCTCGCTGCTTTATGTGCTGTAAAGGCAGCACTTCCTTGTTTTGCATGTACAAATACTTGTAAGAATATGATTTCTAAGGCATGTTCTCCATCCTTGTCACTGTATTGTTCGCTGGCAACTTGTATTTAGGAAATAAGTATTCTAGTGAGTAAAATGATAGGTGACTACCAGCTCACCCACTACATTTCTGCACAAGACCTTTATTGTCTGGAGTACTTCTGTTACCTAGAGTTCAAATTTTTATCAGAAAATTCATGTATATTTAGTAAATGAAAATTTCAGAGCTTTTCATGTTGACAGTGCTTAAAAATGAGACGTTTGATTTTGGACTTAATTCACATTTACACTAAAGTAATTTAAAACTTCCTTAATTATTGGAATAATGGGCCATGGCCTCGTGACCCCTCGTGTCTGTGTCTGAATGCCATCAGCTTTATGCGTCTGTAAAATACACGGTCTAGACTTTGATCTCAGATTTTTAGACCACTCTGGAATTACATTATGTTTTTAACGATGTGTTTGGTTTTATATCTATATTGCTGATTGCAAGTAGAACAAAACGACGCCTGAGATGGGCCACATTTTCACAGAAATTTAATTGCAGTCTTTGTGTTTATTTTGTTGGTATTTTCTTTGTCACTCAATCTTTATTTCTTCAGAAAGTACAGAAAAACTTCTTCCTTTTGTGATCACAAATCAAGTGGCATAAAGCCAGGTTTCTGTATCCTAGTGCTGTTCAATATGCCTGATATTTTCTTGTGCATGCAGAAAGACATAACATTTTTGTTCAAGTCTATGTTGTGTATACTGGGTGTATATTAAGAACCTGATCCTGCCAACCCTCATTTGTACGAGAAATCTTTACTAATGTGATTCGGTCCTTTTATTTCACTATCTAAAATTACATACATAACAATGTGACTGTTTGCAATGTATCTCTTAGCTAGGGGATGTGAACAGTTGTGGAAACAAAAGAATTTGTGTATGTGTTTATTTTTTTTGAGGATACTGTTCTGTAGGATATCTGTTTTATATTGTTTAAAGCTAGGAGGTTGTAACAGTGAATTGCCAATTAAAATGACTTAAATAGCTAATTATTCAGTTATTTTGTTTCTTTGTTTGTCTCATGTATTCATTTCTACTGATGTTGAAGAATCTTGATGACGTTTAACCATACTGATATTTTTATTCTCCTAGTATTAAGAGTGGGGGGAAAGAACTGTACCTTAAATCTATTGGCAAGCTTTGGCAGACTTCGGAATAACTGCAATGCATTTTGAAACCTGCAGACGTCACTATTCTGCCAATTAATTGTACTCCACTAAATGTTCATATAGCACTATGACCACATTTAAAATATATGTTGCTTCCATCTAGCAATTATAGCACTTTGTTTTTAATCTCAAACTATTTCATCAGATTTATTTTAATATTGTTACTTCATTTTCAACATTCCACTAAAGGAAATAATATGCTTTCCTTTTAACTCCTATAAGCCATGTCCTAAGACTATCTTTAATTATTGGTATTGTTGTTTCAATACAGATTTATGAACTATTTATTTTGTGTCATATAACATACCATTTTTAAGCAACATTTTTCAATCTGAACATCGCTTCCAGGAGGGCAAGCTGCCCAGAACATCAGTGATCTCACAGTTATTACTTTGTGTCATATATAATCTTGTTTTTTCCTGCAACAAATAAATCTTTGGGCCTCCCTGCAAAAAACATTTGTGGTTACAGTATAATAAAAATAAACCGTTTGTTGTGACTGCAGCTGACATTTATCAGCCTATTTGTGGGTGCTCTTTCTCTCTCTGTATAATATGGAACATAATTTGTCACTTTGTAAATACATTCCAGCCTAAATCCCTGCCAGCATCTGTTAGTGTTTGAAGGATTAATGCACTGCACAGTGCATGTCTGCACTTTCAGGCAACAACATAGCTTATGATTATGGATCATGAGAGAACAGGGAAAAAGGGTTCATTTTGTATTTACTTAAACATTGTTGCCCTTTTGACCATCATGCTTTTCTCATCTTGTTTGTCATCTGCAGTAGGGATGGTAACTTTTCCTCTGTGGATGTAAACTGTTTGTTAAATCCTGCTCTAAGTTTTATACATCAGTGTATGTATAGCTGTGCATATAAGATAACATATCTTTAATTTTATGGATAATTAACAACTAGTGTTGTATTGCAATAGGGACGTTCCTGGTTTAGTCTGTTTAGAAATACTGTTTTTTCCTCCAGCCTCTGCCATTTCCAACAAATCCATTATTCTGTTTGCCCCCTATATTGCATATTTCTCAGCAACCCATAAACTGAGTTTATTTAATCTTAAAAACTTGAATTTGAGGAAGTTTTTAAAAGGAAACAAAGCCTGTAGCTTGTAAACTACCCCAACACTGTTTGCCTTGTTGCAGTTTTTGAAAATCTATTCTGCTATCACTTCAGATCTTGCAGAATGAAAAGAATTGAAAGAATTTGAATAGGAGGCTCTCCACAGTTGAGATTCTGTTACATGTTCCCAGGCTCCCTCGATTATTCTGTAAACAAGAAGATATGTTTATTAGAATAGTAAACCATATACATATAATATATTGCCAAGATTATTTGAGATTCCCCAGGATAAATTCAAATGAGCCTTACAGGAATGAGCGTTTGGAGAGGGAAAGAAATGATCTATATCCAGGGAAAGAAAAAAATCCAGCTAAAAGTAGGCTCCTCAGTAAATACCCACAGTTCATGTATGTTAAAAGCTAAACAAATTCTTATTGCCAAAACCTAGGGTAGATTTTTTTTTTTTTTTTTTTTGAGTGCATATAACTTCTTGTTATTGAAGCAAATGTCAACTGCCTGCAATGGAATCATGTGCATCCAAGAAAAATCAGGCACATTTGGAGCCTATGAATTAAAGTATTCTGATATTTTAGTCTAGTAATTTTTCTGTGTGGTTTTTTTGTTCTCTCTCGTTAAGGAATAAATAATTTTTAAAATGTCCTTAGGAGATTGACTTCTCTTACACTTTTTAAGCGTGATTTAGGATTGCTGTGGCATAGTTTACTTCTCTAAAGATATTAATTTCCGAAAGAAATGCAGATGTTTTTCCCTTTTTTCGTTATAATTTTCTTCAGAAGATAGACAAGGCCAAATTTACAGACACGTTGATCTAAGAGTTACCTAATGTAAAGATTGTGAAATAACATTATTGCTTATTGTAGTGGTATTTATTACAGAAGATTTATTTTAAAAAGATATTAAAATCTGAAAAATTAAGCACTGCAAAGACATGAATAAGTGTATTTTGCATTTCTTTTTCTGATTAGATATTTACTAATAGAAAGAGATACCTTTTAAAAATTATTGGAGAACTGAAAATGACTATTGCATGACCAAGAAAGCCCTTTCACATCCAACTGAAGTCTCTAAGTATAGTTTGTATATTTTAGTCACATTGTTGTATTTGTGACATAAATGTTAAATTACAGGTAAATTAAGTATTTGGAAGAAGGAAAAATATTACTGTGAATAGTGATTTGTTTAAATGTGAGCACCAAGTGCCAGGATGCTGTATGGCATCCTTAGAAATTGAACTCCTTTCTATCAGGTTGTCTTTATCACTCTTCCACATCTCTCATCTTTGGAATTTCAATGGCTCGTTTGTTGCCTTAATATTGCCTCTCTAGCTAAGGAGGATCCAGACTTCTCTGTTGCTTTTATAACCCAGTTGAGTTCAACAGTTAAATCTCCAGCTCAGGTGTTTGTTCTAGGCTGTCATGTGTGGGCAACTGCCATTGCAACTTTAAGACTTTGATTTACAGCACAATCCTACTACAGCGTGATGGCTTCAGGTTTTTCTGAAGAGGCCTCCTACTGCTCTGTGTTGTAGATGATGCCAAAAAGAGAAACACTGTTCTCTGCCAGACATCCATAGAGAATGGATAGAGGCAAGGAAAATAATAATAATAATAATAATAATAATAATAATAATAATAATAATAATAATAATAATAATAATAATAATAATAATAATAATAATAATAATAATAATAATAATAATAATAATAATTTTTTCACGATAAAATGTAGGTCCAAGTAATAAGTAAGTAATCCTATCAATTTTCAGGTTCATACTGACCCATCAGCTCTTTATATATGTGTTGTTCACTTGACTTGGTTGTCAGCAATACCTGCAGGAATTCTGTGTCTGTGAAGAACATGAAGATCTAGTTACTTAAGCAGGAAAAAACAGGCTTTACAAAATCAGGTTTTGGGAGAGCTCACACACAGCATGAAAAAATGTTTGACAGGATTGAGCAAGATGAGCAGTGGAAAAATTTACACCACTAAATTGCAACCAAAACACAGGTTAAAAATGAGTTGGAAAATAGTGAAACCAAGTATTACTAAATAAATTTTCTTTCTAATGAAATAAAGAAAAAACATTTAATCTCTGATTTTCATGAGGAATCATGATTAGTCCCAGCTATTTCCTTATACATCACATATATAGGTTAATAAAATACTTAATATTTAGGAAATTGATTTGTGTCATGTACCATCTTCTTTTGCATAAAGTTAGTGAAAATTTTAAACTACTGCATAGAAATTACTGATATGGGTGGGAGGAAACTAGAAAAATGAATCTAAAATTGTTCCACCATGATGTCTTCTAATGAGCTTTATTAAGGTATATCAAATGTAGTAGAAGAGTGGATTATTAAAGCATTAGCATCTATGTTGGATTACTCTTAAAGCAGTGTGATTCGTTTGTCCCAGTCAGTTCCAGGAGAAGTAACTGCACAGCATTCAAAGCACACAAGAAGATGAGGCTGGCATTACATAAATACAGTTTTGCATGAAGCACCAAATGTTGACTACATTAGGGACAATAATGTTTACAGTCCTAATCCTGAGTGAAAGCCTTTCTCCCTATTATGCACCTCCATAAATAGTGCATGGCACTGGCTATTGACTGTCATAAGCTGTGTGTCAAATTGTCAGACGTGCTTCTAAAACATCCTCTACTTTCACCTCAACATGGAAATATGAGTTTATTTGGGCATTGCTTGTCATATGCTGAGCTCCGGTTATTTATTTACTTTACCTATTTTAAGATAATTCTACAGACTTTACATGAGCTTTGATGTCAAATTCCTTTCTTTTTCCTGAAGAGTTTCTGTTTCTCACACTGCATATAAGAGGTATTTGCATTCCAAGACGTCATCAAGATTTTTCCTTATCAAATTAAACTGCTTTTTACCAATTTATTATATTTTCAGTTCCTCAAAGTCAGATATTTTTGTTGTTGTGCTATGTATTCAGTTTTGAGTTAAGGGCTTTTAAATATCAAAGATATATACACACTAGTTTTTGAGAGTAAATTATACAGTAAATTATCTTGTGTCCACTATGTTACATTTTAAGTAGGCCCTTACAAAATGACTTGTACTTACATTAAGATACAGGGGCTACAACATATTTATTAAGATTCTTCAACTCTGTATGAAACTGGAGCAGTCAGAAGTAATGGTGTCTGCTGAAAGATTCTTTATCATATGAATTTACTTTTAGTCATCTATTATTTATTTCAACTATTTTATATGCCATTATAATAAATATTATGACAGAGAAAGCTTTTATGCTTCAACTTATTGTACTGCTCTTCACTTCCTTGCAATCCTTCAGGAAAATGTAGCTATGCTTTACCTATATTTAACGTAAATCATCACTTACATTTGAATGAAAAATTCACTATGAAAAAAGGCTCCTTCTTCAATACCGAGACACAAATGCACAATCATGTTTACTGCCAAACTACTCTACCATGCAGTGTTCATTTTTAAACAGTTTTTAAGCTGTAAAGTGAATACATTGCATATAGTGAAATTGCTTGCTTTCTGGATGTTTTCACTTTCTTGTTAGTTTCTGGCTCAATAAGCATTTTTTCCAGCATGAGTGCAAAATATAGCCAATTGCACTTAAGCAGTTTTAATATTTTTGCTCCAATAGGGAGCAGCTTACATACAAAACTAAACAAACTGTTTTCTGGTTTTATTTAGAGTAATGAAACTTACCTGGAAATATTAACACAATATTTTTAGAACTGGGCATAAAATCATGAAATATGAGATAAAATTTTTTCTTTGCACTTTTCAAAATCTTATTTTGTTGTGTTTAAAAGGCGACTTGTTAGGAACCAGGGAATGATCTGCCATTGGCTGTTTCCTCAAAGACAGGATGGTGGTGCCTGGACATTGCTAGCCTTGAACTGCTCTTTGAGTGTCATGAAATGCAGATACTCCCCATCCCGAAGGCATTGTTTCAGTTGGTTCTGGCTGACCTTGTTTTCACAAGTAGACAGCAGAAGCGTGTCGTTCTCTTGTGCCTGTTCTCCTTTTGGCCAGTTTGCAAAGCTGGTCTGAGTCTGGTTGTGAAAGGAGTGTTAGACACAGTTAGGACGTTTTTCCTGGGGATCTGCAGCGAAGGCACTGGCTCATTTTGCACCGGCTCTCAAGAGCACCACGTAGTAACGATACGGTGATTTCAAAGTGAGCTCTTTAAATTATTCTACACTCATTCTGTTGTTTAGTTCCCCTTAAATGATGCAATTAAAAACAAGGTGGTAAAAGGAGCATTAGTGTCTTTTGTTGACTTAATTTTAAAAGTTCTGGAGTTTTCTGCCTTAGCATGTTGATTTTACAGTGTCAGTTTTAAGATAGTCTTCTGTATTTGGGAAGGTGACAAGGCCCATTTAAGATTTCACAACATAAAATGAGGCATAATTCAGTACTGAAAATATGTGAAGTGAAACAGTGAAAGACATCAGCATAATACAATTATGACACATTAGATCAGGATTTGCAGCATGCTATTAACAATCAGTTCTGACTGTGGATTACAGTTACAGCTACGATGACTTTTAGCAAAAATATTTTTTAATTCTATTTTTTATTAAAACCCCCATGTTTTTGTTTTCTATAAATACCACAATATGTTCTACCTAGGCTTGTAGAGAAAGGGGGAAAACATTATAACAAAGGTAATACTGAGCTTCTGCAAGAAAACAAACAAAAACCCTTCTACTTGTCATTGACTGGAGATAGTCTTACATTATTAAAAACATAACTTGCAAGTATATTGCCTTATTCATAGCCTTAGCATTTCATTTTCTCAAACTGTCGTAGGAATTGGAGGTCTACAAAATACCTCTGCGGAGTGAGAGGTGCTTGAATCTCAGTGGACAAGGGAGAATCTGAAACAGAAAAGTTGGAGAACTTGCCTAAGCTCATGGTATATAAGCTGATTCCTTCCCCTGCTTGGAGAAAATATCTTGGCTTTTTGCATGCTTTCTGAAGCTGAGGTGGCAAGTTCTGATCTGAATGCTTTGGATGTCACATGCTCCATTTTCTCCTTTGAGAAAAAGACCTAACGGGTGTCTCTGTGCTCAGTATTTACTTTGTGTATATTAGAAGGAAAAACAGACTGTTACCATCAGGTTTTTAAAAAGCAAAAGCAGGGAGAAAGTTGAAAAAGAAATATTTTTTCATTTGCCTTTGCTAACCTGTTCAGTGGAAAAAATTACTAAAACCATCCGGGCCAATCTTAGTCTGTTTAATTTCTATTTCTGAAAGTATTTTGGAGGCGTCATACTTTTTTTTTCTTTTGGACTTGAAATACACGTACACCTCTCTTCTGTTCTTGGAATCAGTAGCAGAATCCCCATTCCTAGAGGTGTTTAGGAGACGTGTAGATGAGGTACTGAGGGACATTGTGTAGTGGTGAATTGGCAGTGCTAAGTTAATGGTTGGACTTGGTGATCTTAGAGGTCTTTTCCAACCAAGGTTAT
Source organism: Podargus strigoides (assembly GCA_028020825.1). Lineage (NCBI taxonomy): Eukaryota > Metazoa > Chordata > Aves > Caprimulgiformes > Podargidae > Podargus > Podargus strigoides. The sequence goes on from CM051630.1 coordinate 16,259,514, forward strand.
TCTGTGATTCTATGATACTGTGTGGCACCAAGAGGAAAAATATTACCTAAGTGTTATCGTGTGGGCTTGAGTCTGTGTCGCCACGAGGACAGTAACTTACAGCTTGTGGTATAGTCTGTTGAACTACTTGATTATTTTTTTTCTTGACCTCCCTGTTGTCCCTGTATTTGTAGCATTCTTGTCCTTTTACCCTTTGGAGAGACAGGAGAATGTTTCAACTGAGGAAAGCGGAAGCAAAATAAACCCAACTATGCACACTACTTCTCTATTAAGTAAACAGCTTTGAACTGCAAAGTTGAAGAGGACTTGTTATGGAGCTCTATTGCATAATGCAAGGCAGCAGCATCTTTCTCAAGTCTCTGACCATCAAACAGAAGAAAATATTTACCCAGAGGGGCAAAATGAAATCCAGAATGATGTGCGTTTTGTGAGGGTAAAAAACCCTCTTTGTAACAAAGTTTATGACTTTGGTGGAGTTTCAGACTCCATCAATTGATACTTCTAATGGGAACTGAACTTGTCAAAATTTTAGTTGTGTTTATTTTGCTGTTCTGGTAAGTCTGGCTGGAATGGGACAAAAGGAATTTGAGTGACATTCTTTATAAACCCAACCTGTAAGGTAATTGTAGCAGGCAGAATGGGTGCTAGCAAAATAGAAAACAGATGTAGGGAGAAAGGTACCAGATGTAATGAAACATGGAGATCAGATGAATTGCTGGTACTTGGGAGACAATGGGGACACTTGGCTTCCTCCTGCGCTGACATGTGTGCTGCTTCCTTTCTGTTCCTCCAGAAATGCTCACTATATAGCCTTGCAATTGCAGGAGATCCTCTGTTGCACCATAGTGCTAAAAAAGCCTCTGTTGCCTCTCCACTCAAATGCTGCCTTTGATTGCATGGTACCACTGTATCTGCTCCATCTTTCTTACTCTTTCTTTTAGCAGGGCTAATGCCCAGTCTGAACCGTGACCATTCAATGTAGGTGTAGGTAGGGTGTTATAATTACATGAAATGTCCCTCTGATTTCTTTTTTCTTGACTAAGCGAAGCAGAGTGGACTGAAAGTTGACATATTTAGGTTTGGGGAGAGTACAGGTCTTTTGCCAGATATCTTTTATGTACCAGAGAGTCTGGTGTTGGGCAGCTGTGAGTCTGAAAGTGAGGGTGAGCACAAATACACATGTTCATAATTCCTTAAGGGATCTACATGCCTTACATGTCATGACAATTGGTATTTTGCAGAGGAACATAGATGTCCTAAAGTAGAGCATTTGTCGAAGCACTAAGGACAACTGTTGGATGTTGCAGTGCAGACCCACAGCTGCAATCACATAAAAGCTGGTTGATCCTGTGATGACTTTCACTTTAGTGGTTGCAATGAAAATAGACTTTTGGTTCATTGTATTCTGAGATTTGGAGTGTAAGCGTTTCAAAAGATCTGAGAACAGGGATCTCAAAGCTGAAAATAATTGAGCAGAGTTGTTTTGGTGGTGCCTAAGGTTAGCACCTTCAGGTTAACCTCTCCTTTTGTGGGTTCGCATGTCCTCTTCTAGGTGAAAAGTTGGGTTTAAGTACATATGCAATTTCTGTAGAAGATATTATGCACTGGTTGTCGTGGTTTCCCAGGAACAGGACCATGGGCCAGCTGTGACAGGCTGGCCATGAGTAGCCCCGAGTCAATTGGGAGATCCAATCGAGGCAGCTGCCCCAAGCTGACTCACAGATGTATCCCATACGGCTTAATCATGCTCATTATAAAAGGAGGGAATTCAGTGCAGGTGTGTTCTTCTTCCTGGGGCTCCTCCATCTTCTGCTCCTGCTGCTAACACTAAGGACAAGGCTGACTATAAGCTTGTATACTGTATGTTGGTGATTATACTAGTTTTGTCATTTCATTAAATTTGTTTCTACTTCAACCCCCCTTTTCCCCTGATTCCCCTTCTCAGCAGGGGAGGGGGCATAGGGTGGTAGAACAACTGCTGCAGTTTAGCCCCGGGTACAGGCTAAATGTGGACATTGATAAACTTTTCTGGTATGAAAAAAACTGTGTAGGCTGATCTATACTTGTTTTATACTGTCTTTTATATCACCTGTTATGAACAATAGATTGTTTTGGATTAATATGTGTTTGAATTTAGCTGTTTTTATAGAGTACTGAGTATTTTTCTATTGGTATGGTATATAAAAAATAGTATGCATTAAGAATAATCCTTAGTCTACTTTTTGTTTCATGAGTTGCATAAGTTTCACCAGCTAAATGGAAGAAAAAAAGATACCATATTAACCTTAACACTACCTTGTATACATTTATTGTATTATACGAAACTGTGTCTTACATAGTGTATGTTTTTAGCAGAACCACCAAATTGCAATACTGCTTTTGGCACTAAATGCTGTACTTGTCCATTCTTTTTCATGATTTGTATTCACTTTGGGGTTACAATGTTAAACAAGGGAATCAGACAAGTTTCATAACACATGTACTGTAATGTGATACTGTGAACTAAACTTGCAGTTATTTATCTTTTTTTTATATTTTCTCTTGTTCCAGCATAAAGCTAAGGTAGAAGCAATGACCTTAGACCTTGCTTCTCTTCAGAGTGTGCAGCACTTTGCTGAAACGTTCAAATCCAAGAATGTGTAAGTACTCAGAAAATTACATGTGATAATTTCTTGTTAGTTTAATGTCTTTATCAGCTGAGCACAGGTGGCAAAATTCACCATAGTGGGACAGATCAGCAGCTACAGCTAGTGACTAATACTACAGGTAGTGAATGATCTTTTCACAGGAATTTTTTTAAACGTAAATTAAAGATGATTTGTTTTCCTCTAAAAAATAACTACGGGTATCTTATTATATTGTGTACCCCCAGCTTTAAAAGGGGCATTAATATCCCTGTGGGTATTGAAAAAGGGCAAAGCTGAACTGCATTAAAAACAGCTCAGGCAACTTTTTTATCAGTTTTGCAGTGGTTTGGCAGGCATCAGGGATGAGCAATTAGTGCACCCCTTGTTTTGCTTTCTTTTCTAACCTTCTCTCTTTCTATTTTTAAAACACTTTTTAAAAAATAGCCCTATGAGCCTGAAAACTCCATTTTCCAGATCTGTATCTGGAATAGTCCATAATAAAAAAAGAAAAAAGAAAAATGGAAAAGGGGGCAGGGGGTGATAATAACATCACTTAACAATAGAGCAATTTATATGGAGATAATCAGGTTAGCTTCTAAGTGGTTTGTTTAATTTAACTTGAACAGAACAGTGAATCTCTAAATTGAAGAAATAATATAAGAACAATAAGTGTTTTAATTTAGCTTCTTCATACTTCTAATATGCTATGTTTCACTGTACCATATAGTTTTTAAAGAAAAGTTAAAACCACCCTTCTTCCAAATGCAGCTTTTCACTTGATTTGTGTGTTGCAGATCAGATCATGGTCGTTCTAGCTAGTCTGTTTGGTAGGCATGTTTATACATCCCTGAAGTGATCATGCTTAAATCAATTTTTGCCAGAGAACTTAGAAAATGAGAAAATATAGAATCAATAAAGAGAGAGACTCAGTAAAACCTGTTTTACTTTTGTTGGCATACAATGTTTACCAGCATAGGTCTGTTAAGCTACATTGTCAGTGATGGACAAGTTTTACTAACTTTCCATTCTCACTTTGTTTGGAAAAAATTTAGTAGTAGAGAACATGTGTAGCCTCTGCCTTGCCTTCAGATATTTCTCTCTCAAATCTGTGCTCACATGTGTGTATGTTTGGCAGGACTACTCCAAGCATTGCAGGAAAGTCTAAGGTCTGTATCTGTTGTGAGACTTGTGGGATTTTGACCAAAATTAATTTCCAGTTACATGTTGTTTAGAGCTTGAGGCTGGATGGAAGCCAGACCCCCCACACTGCCTATAGCAGTAGATTTTTTTATCTGATGCAGATACAGAATAGTTACCTTACAATCATCTGCACTGGCAGGAGAATGCACTGGAAGACATACTAGGTCTTTCTGGCTCTGATTTTTTGTGATTTAACTGTGTCTGGATATGATCAGAAAAGCAATTACATGGCAGTAGTGTCTTATTAATACAATGCTAGCCCTATGTGTTTTCCAGCCCTAATGTACACTAACTACTTTTGTCTCTTCATTTATTTGTTTTGCCATAGTGTCCAGAAGCTTTTGTCAGCTCGGTCATTCCCTTGCATTAGTAGTTTTATGAGCAATTGAAAGAAATCTTACAGGCTTCAGTGACAGTCTGAGTCTTGTTCTTTATGCTTTGGCAAGTCTGTTAGCTGGTAGCCTAACTTTCTTAATAGGATTTGGTATTTCTGGTTTCATGCACCTGCAGGAGAAGGCGTGCTGAGATACACTCCTTAGTTCCCATGAACTATAAGTCCTATTATTCACCATAGGAAGTATGAGTATAGAGTTTTCTTTCTTACAAAATCTCTTACAAATTCCTTAACAATAAAGTAGTAGGAAAAGCAAATAAAGTAGTTTTTGTTTTTTCTTTTCCTAAACTATCATTTGAGTTCTAAATTGTATAGATCTTGGTTTCTGGGAAAAAAAATAGAGTAATTTTAAAGTGTGAAGCAGAAATTTTATATGAATGCAGACATTTTAGTGAAGATCTGTGTTTTTATTTCTCACAACATGTTAAGTGAAGAGGCCTTTAGTATTTAGTGGTGAATGTCTTAATCTTCTGGGTGCAGGTAGTTTTATTGTCTGTTTAATTTCTCCAGTCCACTATTGCTTTCTGGATCACTTTGTGGTATTTTACAGAATCTGTTGGTCTTGGTGACACCTGACCTAATAACTGAAAATTTATAACACAGAGAACAGATTTGCTTGTCTTTTGAAATTCTGCTTTTCTAGGACACTTTGTGGCTCTAGGTACTATTTTTTGTCAACAGATACAAGGGTGTACTCATTAGTCGCATCGCAACCTGGGAGCCTGTTCTTCCCTGGTTGACAGCTGTTGGAAAAGAGCCTTCAAGGACTGTGTTTCACAGATCTCTTCCTGGATGGGAAAACTGAAATGGAACTACTCCAGAAAAAGTATCCCTAAATTTCATTGCGTTAAAAACATCAAAACCTGTTGCAGCTGGGGAAGGTGGTGGTGGTGAGATTGCAGGGAACAGAGGGAAAATTGCTGAGATTGTAAATCTCCTGCCATAATCAAATAACTTGTAGAGAGAAAAAAACCCACCAAACCTTGAATGCGCTTGAGAATCTGAGAAGTTCTGGAAACTACGTGAAGAATGAAGAGCTGTCATCCTCTGCTCAGGGCCTGGTTGCATACAGAAAACAAATGATGCCACAGAGGGAGCGTTGAGAAAAATGTAAATAATAAATGGTAGGAAAGTTACTCTGGAAAGAAACATTTAATATAAATTGGAGTAGTCCTCAAGAGCTAAGAAGGCTTCCTTGTTTGAAAGGAGAAGTCAGATGATTCATCTTCAAGTTATCATGCTTCTAAGAGATTTGATAGGAGTCTTTTATTCCTGTTTGGATTTGTTAGGTGTTGCAGCCTTGCCCACAGATAAAATTTGGTCTCAGAGTATATAAACACTGCTAAAATATGCTGTATTCCTATAAATATATTCTAGAAAATCCTTCATCCTCACAGAAAAACATATTTTTTTGGCTTGCACTATCTATACTCTTGAGTTGACACAGCTGTTTCTCTTTCTGAGACTTTTTTTTTTTTATCCGTGGAGTTTCAAATAAAGCTTTGGGGGAGAAGGATTTTGCAGATTATTTTAGATCCTGCAGTTCTGTGATTGCAGCAGAATATAAACTTTCCTTATGAGCAGAACAGTGCTCTCCAGTTTTTCTTGCTCTCCATGTTACAAAGATTCTGTGGATCTCCCAAAGTCATCTTTGGTAGAAGACATGATAAAACAATATTGCTGTTTAATATTTGATCTACCTCTTACTCCATCGTAGCACAAACTGAACACAATGTGACTAATCCATAAAATGGAAGTCTAACATGGTAAAAGATAGGGCTGAAGGATTTACAGAGCAAATTCATTAGAGAAAGCCAGTTCATTATGTTACAGTAATGGCAAATAATTGTAGGCTCTCTTATAGTTTGAAATTCAGTGCTGTTATTTCTGTGATTTTGTTTTATTTCTTTTTTTTTTTTTAAACTGTAATTTCTGACTGTCTTTTAGTATTCCTGGTTTGTTGTCTGGAGATACATTCCCCACTGGATATTTCCATCAGGAGTTGAATGACCTCTACTGTACTTCTATGTGAAGACAGTGCTGGGATTGGGATGAGAGTAGGAAAAGAGGTCTCAGTGCACCTAAATGGCCAGATTTGTTCAAGTTACTTCTTTTATCCATATCTAGTCTTTCCCCTCTGCTAGTTTCCAGCTCAGGCAGTTGATTGAATGTCTCTGGTATGGAAAATCAAATAAATGATCTGTTTATAATAATGTTCTGGGCTAAGATGGATTTGGCATTAGCTGATTTTTGTGCAGTTGGAAGAGGCAGACCAACCAATCTTTCATATTAGGCTTTTGGAACTAAAAAACACTGAACTGAATCTCCTCTTCATTGAGTCGGCACAATGTGAGGAATTATGGTTGGTATTAATCCACTTTATAGACAAAATGACTGCCCTGCTGTGATTGTATGCCACGTAGCATTTAAATTTAGTCGGTGTGTTTGATAGTTCAGGGTCTGTAGGATTTGGTATTTGTGTAGGAGTGTGGATTTGTGGATATAATACTTTGGTATTTATTTCACAGTTTATTAATCACATATTTGACTAAAACTTTCATACTTTAATTGGGGGACAGCACTAATGTTTCAGTTCTAAGATTTCCAAAGCAGCTACCTGTTGTCAATATTTACAATCATGTTATCGTGGCATTTGCCTGATCCTCAACATAAGAACACTTCTGTGATCAAAACAGCTGGCAGAAGTGAGCAGTAAAGTTACAGATGAAATTATATGTGCATCTTTAGTTTTGAGTGGTGTGTAGTGCCACTTGGTTTGAATTAAAGTTATCTCCAGCCAAGCAGTAAGACATCAATTTAACGTTCTCAATGTTCGAGGAAAAAAAAAAAGAAATTCTTCTGAAAAATCTTGAATTACTTCAAATATATAAAATAGTGTTTGCCAACAGCTACTACTGAGAATTTTCTGAACTGGTAGCAGCAACTCACAATTATGCAGGACTCCATATGTAGATTTTCAATGCAGTTACTTTCCTATACTTTAAAATATGAACTCTTTTTGTGGTAAGAATTGGCATATGCTAAGAGTTTGTTCACTTATGCTGTGTGTAGAAATATGGAAAAGACAGCAGTGATGAATTATGATTCTCCATTTGGAACTTGAGTCTCTTCTTATTTCCCTAACCAGACCCGAAATGGAGAGGGCCAGATTTTCAGCTTGCTTCCTTAACTGAGGCCTCAAATTCTATGAGTATGTTCATTTTTCATGCTGCAAGCAGAAGCACTCTGAAATCTTGCGGGTGCAATTAAGATTTCAGAGCCTGCTAAAAATTCACTCCAGAATACTGTTTTTCTGCATTTTAATGTATTATAACTGACATATTGCATGTGCGTTGGTTTTTTTAATTCAAACTTAACCACAATTAAATCATAGACACTGTATGATAAATTCTATTCATACATAGAAGTACGTCTGTAAAAATGAGATGTTTAGCAAGTTCTTGCATAGACAAGTTAAAAGATGCAGAAAAAAATAATATATTCATTTACATGAATTATTATTATTATTAGTAGTAGTATTTGTAGTAGATGCATCTCTACCAGAGATGATTGTTGCCACTGCTTATTGTCTTTCAAATTTGAACATATTTTCTAACATTGTATAAATCTGTTAACTCTTTGACATTTATGGAAATAACTTGTGAATTAAAACTAGTAACAGCTGAGCTATTCTATTTATATTAACTTAGAATAGAGTTGGCATTCTGACAGTACCACTGAGGCACAAACTTCTGGACAACATTGTACATTTTGAGATATCAAAAAATATCCACATTGAATTAAGTATTGAGACATGCACAGTTCAGAAGTTACTGTTGCAGACAGCACATATCTTAAATTTAAATAAGATCAAAGGCTGACTGCATTTGAAACATACATAATAATATTAGGATGAAACTTTTTTTTATCATTGTCGTGGTACTGTGCCTTATTAAAGCCCAGGGATTGGCTTTCTGCATAAATATTATTTCTTTTTTCCTTCTTTCTTCTGTTTTTAAGCTCTCGTACACAATTACCCCATTGTGGTAAGCATGTGTCAAGTCATGTGGATCCAAAAACTGTTTCCAGTATTTTTTAAATTAAAAATCTCTCAATCTTAACCCCTCTCCCCTTTTACTGGAGGCAGAGATCATGATGTTTTCACCAGATCACCTTTCATTGCATCTCCTGTATCGTGGAAATAGTTCCTGCCTCAGAACACTTTTTAAAAAAATTCTGTATTATAATACAAATAGGATTGACACTTCACCATAACTTTACATATAGTTGCATCTACAAAAATATGAAGTGTTTTTGCATATTACTAACATAAAGATTTTTTTAGGTGTGTGTGTTACACAGTTTTATGACAATAACTGTGCTGTCTCCAAGTTGTGAACTTGCCACTTGTCTTTGGACACTTTGAACTCTTTTCACTGTAACCTAATGATGAAACCTTGATAACCCTTCAGTGTCTTCTGCTCACTGGTTGTTCTGGTTCCCATTTTGAGTTTAAGCTGAATCCAAGATGGTTCATAAAGTCTTGTGGCCCTGTCTTCCTAAAAAATTTCCACAAGATGCACCAGCTGTGGAGGCTGTTTTGAGTATCTAAGGGAGTAAAATATGTGTGACTTAATATGCCTGATTAAAATGTATTCTGTTGCAAATAAAACAAGGATTTTGCAGCATTATAGCTTAATGGGTTTTAAGAAGATCTGTGTGTTTGATTGATGTTGTCTTCTAAAAATTCTGAAATACAAGGCAAGACTAGCTATTTAATTACATATACATTAAAATATATTTAGTCTATTTAGTTAAAGGCTTTCTATGGGAGATAATTAAAATACATGAAGACAGAGTCTTCTGGCACTTGGGTATGGAAGCCTTAGTGCTGACATTAGACAGGCCGTGCGTATACCGCATATGTCTTAATCTTAGAATCCAAAAATTTGTGTTGTAAGCTAAAAAGGCTGTATTTCTTCATTAGCTGTTCCCAAGGCACCAAAAATCCCAGAGGATGTCAAAGTACATTAATTTTTATCACAACATGGAATTTTTCGGGTCTGAATGGCAGCATGCAGCTGCTAGGGGCTTTCCAAACTCTATTACAGCTCTGTATATCTCTAGGCAAAACAGAGGAAGGAGTTGTCATTGGCAAGTGAAATGTTCAAAATGCATGAAGTGTTTTATTGTTTGAATGATCAGCCATGGTCTCAAAAACATTTTCCAAGGAGTTAGCTGTTTTCAATGGGAAATATCATGAATATGTAATAAAAGTGGTAATTGACCTTCCTCATGACTTGTAGCCTTCTTTTTTCCTAACAAGTACTTACTGTGTACAAATTGATATATTTAGAAGTATGTGTGGAAACAACAAATCATTCCATGGTTATTGGAAAATGAATGTTCCTTTACAGCTGGCTTATGCTTATTTGTGACTCCTTCTGAATATGTGTAAATAATGATTTGCTGGTGGGATTTTGAAAAAGATATATGTGTCCACTTTGAGCTAGCAAATGTCCTTAGGGTAGCTGCTGAATGAAAATTACCAGATTCTAGGTATTTTCATTGTTGCTGTCTCTTAAGCGTGAGGGAGATTTAAAACAAAACACCCAAAATATCTTTGCCAGGCAAGGAATGGAACAAAGCGCTCGTCTTATTGTGCCAGGCCTTGGGAAAAGGAAGAGGATGCAGAATGGAGATGCTGAATGGTTGGATGGATATAGAACAGAAGTTGCAAAGCCCTATTCTGTCCCTCTTCCACCCCAACCTGGCCCCAGGACTTTGAAAATCTCTATGTGTGAAGGTGTTTTGAATCCCCAGAGATACAGAACTAGCAAAGATAAAACACCTTGACAAAGGAAAACATGTTTTCTTGGGTGGATTTTGGTTTGAAATGTGGTCCCTCATCTCAATGCCTTCTCAGGAAGAGTGGCACTGACACCTGTTTTTAACATCAATACCCTGAGTCTGCAGCATGCTGTCAGTCAGAGGGAATTTAGGGTTAGATTATGGCTGTGCAAAAGGAAATTCAGAGCTGTGGATAGTGGGCCCCCAAAAGGTGAGAGAGTCCATGGTATGAACCTAATGAAAGGAAGAAACCCACCACACACCTGTGAAATATAATTCTTCCTCCTTAATCCTGCCTTGTAGTTAAATTAAAAAGCAAGAATGCATAATAATCTTGACAATACTTTTTTATCAAAAGAAAGTGATCTGTCCCCCTGGAGCTAAAATGACAGAATTTTTCTTCAAATGAAGATAACTTATTTGTGAAGGTGTAAGATGATGTGGGGGGTTTTGTTGCTGTTTTTTTTTTCCCTCCAATATGTGTAGGAAAAGCTAAGAAAGGGAAAACCAGGACTAATGGATGTTTTCTGTTTAGTTCTAAATCTGTTGAGACCTCTGTTCCTTCTCCAAACTTTTATGAAATCGTGTAGTGAAGATTTTATAGAGGTAATGAATAATGATTGAGAGATGGCTGACCTATATGACAGTATGCAGATGATATATTATGAAGACATAGGGGCAGCTGCTCATAATAATTCCCACGTATTTGGTACGAAGGAAGAAGCAATTTCAGTCCGCTCCCATTAATCTCTTGGAAGTGGGGCAGAAGTATTTGCTGATCAACAGTGTCAAATTCTGCAAAGAAATCCAGGAGGATGAATTTAAGAGAATTTTCAATGCTTCTAGCAGGAGGTCAGCCATCAGGGCTCTAAGCCCTGCGTTAGTGGCTTGCCTTAAAATGAAGGCTGTCTGACAAGGATCCACAATTCTGCCAGCTGACAGGTGACAATAGAGAGTATTTTTGCTGACTTTTCAGTCAATATTTTTATGAAAAGAGAACTCGGATGTATTAAGCATTCATATCCAAATTTCATTGAGTTAAGCAGTGCAGTGTGGGTTTTTTTGTTGTTTTTTTTTGGTTTTTTTTTGGTTTTTTTTTTGGTTTGTTTTGTTCTTTTTTCATCAAACGAGTGAAGTTTTGGGTCAGTGTTAGATTATACACGGTTCTGAGATTTCCTGCTGCTGTCTGACTCTCGGTGATTTGCTCGTTGCTCAGTTTCCCATCAGTGCTGCCTGTAAAGCTGAGAGGGATTTCTGGAGGTGGCTGTTTAACTCCCCCTTTTTTCTGGAGAGCTGTGAGTTGCTCACCTCCCAAGTGGATACAGGCATTCCCTCACAGAAGGAAGTACCATTTTCTAACTTTGAGCGAAAGCAACATGGGTGTTCAGATTTATGAGATGGAAAAGTTCGGTGGGCTGTGACTTTGCTTCTTTATGGAAGAGAAGTCACAACTCTCTGCCTTCTTTACTGGCCGTGACATAGGTCTACAGTTGCTTATGGGACTTTGGGGATATGGCGAGGCCTTTTCTGTTGAATTTCAGTGTAATTCCAAACAGTGTGAACTTTTCAAATCACTTGAGAAGTGCCCCAGATGGTGTGACATTCTGCTTCATGGGAAGATTTGAAAGTATTCCCTTTGCATAATTTCTGGTTAACTATTTCATTACGTTTGAAATGGGAGAACACCAAAGCCAAGAACTCTGTTGACATTTTGGTGGTGTTTGTTTAACCTCCTAGTGCACAGGCTACATTTGTAGGAAAATATTATTATTACCTTTGCAAATCATCAGTAATTAATTCCCTTGGAAATATCTACTGCTGCATACAGCCAGCTTGGGAGGCTGCTGACAGATCATAGTTCTACATCAGGTGCTAACAAATTGATTATAAAATTTCATAACTAACTGATTTATAGCAACAACTTCATTTATTAGTCTTTCTAATGTATTCACTTACTGTATTTTCAAGTAGTGCAGAGCAGTTAGATTGCTTTGTTGCTTCTAATGGTGAATTAAGCACAGCATATGAGATCTGAATGACTTGCCCAGAGTGAGGGTTAGGCATGTATCACAGACCTGTGAAGTACACAAGATATTAGATGGTTTTCAGCTGAGATATTCACAATTAAAAATGTTCTTGTTAATTCTACATGCTTTTTAATTTTCACTCAGTTGTAGCTACACTTACCAGCATGGTAAGAGTTTTCTTGAGCTGCTGTATTGCTTGCAGTTAAAGCAGTTATTCTTAAGTCTCAGTCATGCTGTGAAGGGTAAGAAACAGTGACTACATCCTATGAGGGAGCAGCTTATGTTCAAGTCCCAGTGCATACTTAAATTGTAATGGCAGCCCACATTAGCTCACTTGGTGTGATGCAAGTCACTGACTGAAGACATTTGAAGGAGACATAGGGGTAAATTTTCAAAATGCTCTGCAAGGTTTTAACTCTACAGTGTTTCCAGAAATATCAAATAGGCGTCATGGTTAGAGGGACCAGCTTGGTAACGGCGATACCAGGAATAAACAGGGAAGAAAATTTTCCTTTGCTGCTGACATTTTTTGTTGGTCCTAGATGTGCTTTTGATGTAGAAATACAAAATATTTTAAACCGTGGGGGGATTTATTTTTTCCTTGGGCTTAGGAGAAAGCCTAATGTAGATCACAGCAATGTTTTTAATGAACTTGTGGATTCAAGGTCATAGTTCTGTTATCACTTAAAAATGTTCCTGTCATAAAGCAAAGCTGTAGTGCCAGATGTGTGGTGTGAATTGTCATGTATCTTAAAAAATTTGTTCCTGCATAATGATATGTTCAGTGATATAGAGCTCTGCACCACTGAGATTAGAATCTGTCATCTGTGGCTGAAATTCATAACTATATGGTGGCTGTTACATAGGTAATCTCATTCATTTCCTGGTGTGTAAATGTCCAGGTCACAAAAACTTAGATGACAGTTTTCAGTAATTGGACCTTTGTTAGCAGTCTGATGAGAGACACCGATAGCTTAATGGACATGGATCCAGATCCGAGAGGTGGTTCTTTCTGAGCTGAAATGAAGCACAGCAGCAGTATCTATTGATACGACCCTTTAGGCTTCTTTTCTGTGGTGTTTTCTACAGAAATCAGTCGTTTCAGTATGATATTAGTTTAAAATGTCTGTGTATTTATTTTTGTATTTCTTCACAGATTTTTCTGATAGAGTATTGTAAATACTTTAAACTTTACAGTCTCTTTAATTTTAATTACTTAAAAAAATTAGCACAAAATGTTGCTTGAAAAATATGAATCTCATGAAAAGGACAAAAACATGATTTTATTTCTTTTACAAAACTCAATTAAGTGCCCTGACAATTTAAAAGTGACTACATTTTATGGTTTTATAATTCTAGAATCATCTTTTTAATTAATTGAGCTGACAGATTTAGGTATAAAGTGCATTTTTTGCCTCTGGTAGTTATTGTGTAATTAGTATTAATGAAGGATACTATAACTTGAATAGGTGGTATGTAGTTTTCATTCATATGCGAGTCCTTTCTGTCTTACTGTGGTCTGCTACTTCATAGTACACATGACAATTATCAAATAGAATTATGATCTTTTTGAAAAGTGCCATATTTGCCTTTGCAGGGACCAGCAATGGTATTTATTTTTTGAATTACTGCTGCACTCGTGTGCCTCAGTTCTCATACAGAAGGCTCCTATTCCAAAAATTGCATCTATGTTTGAAGAAACTTGTTCTTTTTTTTCCCAGCAGATTTACAAATCTGTAAATTAATTCTTGCTACAGCTTTTCATAAACTTGCAGAAGAGATGATGAATCATCCAAAGTTTCCACACATACACTCTTAAGTCTTCATGAGGCTTTGTTTTAGTCTTGGCAGATGCATCTTGAACAGGCAAAATGAACTCGAGTTTACTACATTTTGATAAAATATGCCTCAAAAGGTCGGGTACCTTTTAAAAAACATGATCCATCATATCTTAGTAAATAGCTTACTTATGCTGTGTTGAGTGAGGATGCAAAGATGAAAAAATAACTGCCTTTCTTGCAAGTTGGTTTGAAGAGAAAGAGAGAACCTTGCCTTTAAAAGGACAGTCCCCCTTTATCTTCAGTTTCTTTTTCAGATATAGCATGCATGTGAAGATATTATGTGTGTGTCACTGACCAAAAGGCAAGTCAGAATTTCAGCAGTTCAGAAAATGAGCTTCCCAAAGTACACAGATGTTTCATACTGCTTCTGAAGCTTTTTGTTAAAATTTTCCAAGTTGGCAGAGGTACAGATATTAGGTTGTTAACTTCTTATTAAAGCAGACTACATTGGTAACTTCCCAGTGGGCTTAAAGCTGAAATTTATTTTAATAAGGAAGTACAGCCTACTGTTTATGTCAGTGCTTATGCAGCTTTTTCAGTATTCAGCTAAGGTGCATTTGATTCCCCCAGAAATGTTTTTTTGAAAACTGGGCTATCAGAATCTGGGGTTTTCAAACATGCCTGGAGGAATCTAATTATTTAGGTTTGTTTGACAACCTGGGGCTTCGTGTTTCACATTCTTTTCCAGAATTCTTTTATAGATGCTCAGAGTTGCAGTATACATGTCCTTCAACCATACAGAAAAGTGATCTGACTCTGGGTCTCCTGTCATGTTTTGTGTGTAGAGCTGTGAGGAAGCAGTTGAAAAGAACAGAGAGCAAGCAGCTGTATTTCCTAGTTGTGTTTCCTTTATTATCTTCAGAATTAGAGTTTATCTTGGGTGGTTGATTTTTGTATCATGAGATTGGGCCAGTTGGCAGTAAAGACATGATAGGGTGAAACAGGCTAAACAAATGCATGTGACAGATCTTAATATTGTGGTGTTAGGACATCACAGCTATTAGTGCACAGTTAGTGCACCCAGTACACACCTTGGCCCAGTTGACACAGGAATGTAATTACATGTATTTCCTTGAGATTTCTTTTTCCTGATTTGGTTTTATTCAATACTTGTGATTATTCAGGCCTCTTCACATACTGATCTGCAATGCTGCTGTGTTTGGTGCTCCCTGGTGCTTGACGGAGGATGACCTGGAGTCCACCTTCCAGGTGAACCACTTGGGACATTTCTATCTTGTCCAGCTTCTGCAAGATGTTTTATGCCGGTCATCTCCTGCTCGGGTTGTGGTGGTGTCCTCTGAATCACACAGGTTGGTGAACGTTACCTTTGATTTAGCTGAAATCCCCAATCCTTTGAACATAAAACAGTCATGGCAGAAGCGTGGAAGTTTTTGAAAATGAAAGGCCCTCCTCTAAAGTATTTGTGTTTAAATAATCTTTTTTAAAATAGAAGCATTACTAATGCCTGTGGATGTTACTGGATTTGGCTCTGTTGCTGGATAAAGAGTATTCCAGTTTTATAACAGCACGTAGGTATTTTTTGGTCATTCTTTGTATGAATGCAGATTTTCGCCGCATTTCAGACCG
This sequence comes from Podargus strigoides, assembly GCA_028020825.1. NCBI lineage: Eukaryota > Metazoa > Chordata > Aves > Caprimulgiformes > Podargidae > Podargus > Podargus strigoides. The sequence goes on from CM051630.1 coordinate 16,275,040, forward strand.
CTCATTGATTTTGCGAGGAGATGGAATAATAATTGATTAAATCTGAATGGCATGACCTATATTGATTTGTCATTCAACAACTTCAACATCTTACCAAGAAGAATGTGCAGTTATTTTAGCAGGAGAAACAATGCAATTAAAAACTGCTAGATGAAATCCAATTGTTTTATAATGAGAAATTAGGGAATTCAATGCAGACATTAGCTGTATAATTGTAAAATGGGAAGTAGTGTAGTTAATACATATTAGAAATCTGGCCATGCCTCTTTTGGTGAATTTCTTACTTAAAATGTTAGATGCTCATCTTTTCTGCTGCCAGGAGAAGTACAGTTGGCTAAAAAGACATTGATGAGGTTTGCCTTATTTCAGACATGCTTGTGGTCTTTGTGTTAATAACTGAAAAGGTGGATTTGATTTAAATAAAGTTCCTTGTGCAAAATGCATGCCCCAGTTCTGAATTTTAGTGGGCACAAACTGCCTTCTGATGTAGTTCAGGGCCTGTAGGATTAGAGCTATAATGGCCATCTTTAAACATTACTGTTGATTTCTGTTTTACTTTTGGTCATGTGTAACAGCTCCAGCAAACCAAAAGGAAGAATGTGTAAGTGGTGCCTTTTTTTTTTTTTTTTTTTCCCCCTTTCTCCTTTCCTTCCCTGCCTTCATATTTCTGAAATGTTTTAGTGACCCAGAATGAAGCTTATTTTTTTAATCATGTTTCCATAAAATGTAACCCCAGGGACCTGGTAGAGAGAGACCAGCCAAGGGTCAGGCTGAAACCTTTATCACTTCCAAACACAGGGGCTTATGGTATAAATGACACACTGCAGATAGATTTACTTTTACCACTTTAAATTTATGATGGCTGAAATGAAGGGAAGCAATAGAAAATGCCAGTAATAATCCTCCCTGGTGTTAAAAGACATGAAATGTCTAGTAATTAGGTGGTAACAAAATCTGGACATCCTTATCTTTGCAAATCACACCAGGTTTGTTAAAGCAAGTAGCAGAGTCCTGTTAAGAGTGAGGGAGGCTACTGCGGGGCAGGCAAGATAGCTCTAGAAATAAATCTGCCAACTCCAATCACTTGCCAGATGTGGAGGGCACAACGGGATATGTATAAATGAGCTGTTGTTTAATGGGAGATTATGTTGAATTGTCAGCTGCTTGTTCCCCTTTGTAAGTTTGTATCTCTGATAGTATTTTAAACGACATCTTTGTTTTTCATGGTGTTAAGTGTTGTGTGTAACTAGAGCTCACATCTCTGGACATCTTTATCTGTGTTTTCGAAAACATTTCTTAAAGTGCTCATTGCTAACTCAGTAAGATCAGCCAAGGTTTATAGAAGCCCATCAAAAAATAAGTAACAGCCTATGTTTGAATAAAATAATAAACACAACTAGTAAATTTTCCTTTTTCTAAGGGGTCCAATGCATGTACTATGGCATATCTTAACACTTTAACTGATCATTGTAAATAACTATGCTTTTTCACCCCAATCTGTTTAATGGCAAGAAGTTGATGTAAGGAGTTAGTTTAGACAGTAGGCATTATTGTGTAGTAGTACTTTCTGACCTACTTGAGAACTTTAAGCCTTAAACTATGTTGTAAAACAGAAGTGTTGGTATCTAATTACTTCCATAAACCTTGGCTGGATCTTTTTGCTGGAGTCAAGACCCCCTGTTAGGGGAAAAATAAAGTCCCATGTTTGCAGAAAATATTATACTAGACTGCTCCAAGGCAAAATATTTATTTGCCTCTCTGGTTCTTCATTCATTTTAGTTACTTCTCTGGATTCAGCACAAATGAATTCTGTTTAAATTAAGCTTTTGGGTACTTTAAGCACATCCTATTAAAATCAGAATAATAAGTAGGTTGACTTTCCTTCTGTCTTTATTTCTGTGTTGTTAATGTGATTGTACAGCCCTTATCCTACTGAATTCGATGAGATTGCCCATATGAGTAAGATTGACCCACATAAGCACAGGACTGGACTCAGTGCCAGTGTGTTTCCATTATACCGTATGCACAAAGTATTTTATTTATAGATTATTTTTGGTGTCATAAATGATTACTTGAGAAATGAATATAGGAAATTCCTCCCAGAATAGTCCTGTTAATTTCAGAAATGTATTTTATGTAACTGTAAATTATGAGAGAGAAATTTTGTTGTTGAAATTGAAGGGCTAATTCTGTAAGATACAAAACATCCTGGATTCCTCTTGAGTTATAATACTGTAGTTGCTCTTCTCTGAGTGTATTATAATTCTGCTCACAGAATGAATGTAGAAATTCCAGCTGATCTCTTCATTTCTGGGCATGAAATGCAAAATTAGTAAAGATATTTTAAAACATTTTTCTAGTGTGTACTATAATTATGTTTATCCCTCTTCTCCCCAGCTGATTCTGGAAACTCTTAGTATTAAAAAGAGCTTGGTAAATTGTTTTTATTTTTAGTAGCTCTTCTGAGTGAAACATAGATCTGTAGCTAAATGTAGTATTACTTTCTAATATTAACATATACTAGTAAATTGATAAATCAAATGGTAAGAATTGGGGGACGGGGTGGAATGCTGTGTGGAGACTTCCTTTTCTTCATTTAAATGTCTTTAGGAACATTCACTACTTTGTTATTAAAAAAAAAAAAAAAGGAAAGAAACAAACAGCTGGTGTTTAATGACTCTGTCAGACCCAATTAAAAAACATCAACTAGTTACTTTGATTTGTGTTCAGCCATGCCATGGGTATACTTAAAAACATTATACTCTGCCAGAACTCATTTTGGCTTTGTTTACATTTATCTTTTAAACATATAAGACTATTGATGGCAAGTTACCAAGGTTATAACCCCTTTATATTCATCAATTTTTAATCTAAAAAAGAGTCTAAGAGGCACTGAGACTCATCCATAGTTACTTGAACACTTAAATGAAAGTGTGCAGTATGTGAACACTGGATGAAATAATCAAGGGAAGGGTAGAAGGGGAAATGAAAGGATGGTGGTTTTCTCTGCTTCTGATGTAGAGTTATTTCATCCTACATTATTTCCTCCAAGGTAATTGTGCTTTTGTGGATCTATGGCAAAATCTTTTTTTTTTGGATTTAAAATAAAGTGATTTTTAAGTTACATATGATGCCTTTAAATCATCAAAGCCTATTTGGACTTGTTTTAATTTACTATTTGCTTTTGTTAATTATTCAGTAATTTTGCTGCCATATTATATAGGACTATTCCTTGGGTCTCAGGCAATTTCCGGTGGATGCTCTCAACTGCTAAATAAGCTGTTGTTTTATGTTGATTCTGGCCAAGTTCTACTCTGTTGTCTACATTTTATGTTGTTCTTACTAAGAGTGAAATTAACTCTGGGGTATCTGAGGCATATTTACTGGTTTTTAGATTTACAGATATTAAAGACTCCTCTGGAAAACTTGATTTCAGCCTGCTTTCTCCATCTAAGAAAGAATATTGGGCTATGTTGGCCTACAATCGTTCCAAGCTTTGCAATATACTGTTCTCCAACGAGCTGAACCGACGCCTTTCTCCCCATGGGGTGACGTCTAATTCAGTCCATCCTGGAAATATGATTTACTCCTCCATTCATCGTAACTGGTGGGTGTATACCCTGCTGTTTACCCTGGCTCGACCTTTCACCAAATCCATGGTAAGTGAATGACTTACAGTATTTTACACATCTCCGTTTTTCAAATCAGGGGAGTAAAGTTATAAGAATCCAGATATATGTATCTGCTTTGACCTGTTGCCTTTTATAACTATGACCCTGGTTTTAATGACAAACATTGTGCCAAGATAGTGAGCGCTCTAGAAGAGGATTCTTCAACTATTTTAGATAAACTTTGTAAATCTTCCATAAAGGTACCTTGTTAGGTGGAGCGCACAACTTCTTTGTCTGAATATATGATTTTCACTGTGATTTAAGGTAGGTGTACATCTTAGGTGTGCGATAGCTTAGAGTTATTTCTGTGCTCAATATATGTAAAACATCAAAAAAATTGCTTTGTTTTTGAAGTAGAATATGCTTGACTGCATTTTTTATGTAAACAGGTGCGCTACTTAGAAAAGATACTACAGACATTATTAATGGCTGAGGGAACATGCTTTCAGTGGTAAAAGCACCTTCATTCATATCAGCCCAAAATTTTCTCAGTTCTTATAAAGCACTGAAGGCAATGGGTATTTTCCCGTTGTCTGCATTGGACTTTGAGCTGGGACCATGACACAATGAGAGACTATTGAGTTCTTTCCTATGCAACATTGTGAGGCTTCATTACATATGAGAATTTGCAGCATCTCCAGAACCTGGGTGGGTTTCTCTTATCCCTTGAAACTCTGACCCAGGTTATTTATAAGGCATCCAAAGTCTTTTTTTTTTTTTTTAGGTGGTGGGTGACTTTTGCTTCATTGAGAACTGGCGTCCTTTAACCTTATTGCCTGTTTCTCACTCCTTATTTGCTGACAAAGAGGATATCCTCAAAAGGGAAGCTGGAAGAGGGAGTCTCCCTCAAATGTTTGCAGCTACAAATCAGGGAAATGAAAAGATTCATACCCCTCCAGAACTCATCTAGCCACAGCAATTTGTTCAAGCTTAAACTAGGCCCCTTTTACAGAAGATTTCACAACTGGCAAGAGTGATTGTGGTGTAGCATAACTTACTGTCTCCCTGAGCTGGTGAAACAGACCAAATTAATTGGGTTTATTTGAAAAAGAGCAGGGAACAAATTGTTGAGGCAGAGGGATCCATCCTTAAGTAGCTCAAGCTACCACATGACCTACAGTAGCTGAGCAAATCACTGGTGGAACTTGTATGTATAGCTGCACATAAAGGTTTGCTTGTACATTTCACACATTGAAGTGATGAAATTAATCTTAATTTATACTGGATTAATGTAAGTGGAAGACACATAGTGTTTAAAGCTCTGCTTACAAACAAACATCTTGAACAATGTTGGATCTTCAGCACTCTAAGTGTGGTGCACTGATGACGTGTCAGTCAGGAGTGTCTTCACATCTCTAACCTCTGCCTGCAGTTTGCAGCCTGTACATATGCAAAACCTATTTATGTCCCTGAGATAGGTAAGTAAGCATTCTGGCACCTTGGGACAAGTAATAATATCTTTCAGCAGCTTGTTTTTTGATCAGGACCTTTTAAACCATGTCTCTGCTGTGTTAGGGATAGTTTGTAAGACAAACTGTTGAAGTTCTCCTGAGAATGGATAAGTGAATGTTATCAATGTCCTGTGAAAAGGATCCAGTCTGTGGAAATTTTATGAATTGTTAGTTTTAGTTGTTCTGACATATTTTCATGAAGGAACCTTTTGTGTTAATCTCATCCTCTAAGGACCAAAATAAAACACTGAAGTTAATTTTGAATTCTTTAAAACAATTGATAGATTGATTTTTTTTTATTGGTCATAGGATCTATTTGTTTATGGGTAGTACATAAAAAGAGAATACAAATACAGTTCCCAAAATGTCACCATTGAATAATACTGCACTGTAGTTCAAGCTCAATCACTTCACTAAGCCCTTCATGTTTCTGTGTATTTCACTGAGGTTATTTGAATGTTATGGTGGAGGGCATGGGTTGAGGGTAAGCATCAGTTTTATAACTCGTACTCTGATATATGAATTGTTTTGGTCAGAATACTAGGTGTGTATCTTAGAGCTTAAAGCTGCAGTTCCAAGGCTGTGAACTGTATGTTCCTGTGCTTTGCAAGGATGTCTGCATTGCACAACGCAGCATGATGCGGCAGCATTTAAAGTAGTTGCAACTGAGCTGGGCCCATAACTGGAATTGAGAGATCTGTGTCAAGGTTGTGTGGAGAGAGGTAAGGTTTATCAGTTTGGGCACGGTGCCATGCAGATATGCCTGTACCAGTTCTGATCTCTGAGGCATTAGCTTTAACTGCTGCAGCATTGTGGTACGTGGAGAGCCTAACCCTTCTGGGGCCAGTTTGAAACTCTGCTAAGTTTGAGTGGGAGAGGCTCCTGGAGTCTGTATAGATACATGCACATCTATGCATATATACACACACAGACTGCATCTTCACACACCTGATTCTAACTGGGGTCTTTTTGTATTACTGCAGTAAAACCTGTTAATAAAAATAATTACATCTGTACTTTGTATTTCACAAAGATAGATTTAGTAGATGTTCTGAGAGTGGTGGGTAGCTCAGAATAACACTCAGTTGCAGCTCTTTTGGAAACTTTAAAGGTAGATGCAGGAGAAAATTAGAAAATACATTTGTTTCCCTACTATTTTTTTTTTTTTTCCCAGAACGTTATAATTCTCATGTTCTGTCCTGGCTGCAAGTTGTTGTTTAGAAATTAGTCTTCGTGCCTTTGACTTTATTGTCATCGTTTTCTGTGGTACTTTTAAAATCATCTATTTAAAGTTTACTTGCTAGAAATTGTAACAGTTTAGTAATTATTATTTTTTGTTTCCAGCAGTGAAGAAATATACATTGTGCATCTGCAATATATATTTTTAATGGAGTTGTTCGGTTTTTGAATGTCGAATAGCTCCACTTTGGTTGATAAGGATGTATCATTTCCTTCAGAAGCATGTGCTATTGAATACTGTGAATGGCCATTTTGGGGAGAGGTCATGGAGCCTCTGGCATGTGGCACTTGGGATATTCAGCATGACAGAATTTAGCTTAGGAAACGCTGCTGGTGACTGTTCACTTTTAGCTGATGATGGTGACTGCTACAGTTTAGCCCCAGGCACAGGCTAAACATAGACAGTAGGGTTTGTCTGTCTTTCAAGTGTGAGGCTTTTAGACACATAATTTCAGTTGCTTCTGTAAATGGTCATACCTTACTGCAAGAAGAAATGCAACTTCACATTTTCCAAACTGGTTTTATGAGCTACTACAGGATAAAAATTATGGTATCTTTGTGCTGATTATAGTCAACTCTTCTGTTGAATCACAGAGAGTTGTCTGGTCAGCTTTTGAAACATAATACATCACTGATGGTTATGGATATATAGGAAGTACTTGTGTTAAATTTGTACTTTTTTCCCACCCACTTCTTTTCAAGATCGAAAATCTACAAGGATTTGCTAGACAGAAATGGAGAACAAGTATTTTTTTTGTAGAAAGCAGTAGATGCAAATAAATTACTGTATTATTTTTGTAGTAAATGTAGCTCTACTAATGTTCAAAGGGCCTCTCTTTTACTTTCCACTACATAGTTACTCAATAAATTGGAGAAGCTTATAGTATAATTAAATGTAGATTGAAAGAAGTGGCCACTGTAAATAACATTGGAAGAGAAGCTCTGAAAGTGACTGCATAGGCCACGCATATGCTTAGATGGTTTGATCTAAGACTTTAGGTTTTGCTTTCTTGGCCTTTTTTTTCTACTCTTTCCCCCCTTTTTCGTCTTACCTCTCTTTTTCATGCTGTTTTGCTCTCATTTGTTCCTTCTCCCTCTTTCTCTCTCCCTCCTTTTCTCTCCCTGGCTCAAGAGCAGTTTGTTTCTTTTGTTTTAAATTAATGCTAGTCATTCAGAACCCATCTGATTTGCTGCTATTTACGTACAAGATAAAAATTAAATACATTTATTGTAAGTTTGGAGCTTACATGAAGTATGCTATCTAGTGTCACCCCCAGCTGATTTTGTGAGTGTAAATAAAATTCTAATAAAATTAGAAGCAGAGTGCCATGATCACACACTTGTGATAGTCTTACATAGAACCAAATATTTTTGTTGGCAGGTAACAGAGCAGAAAGAATATCATGTGTTAGAGTAGCAAGAGCTTAACAGATGTTTCGGTGAACTGAATTTTCAAATCCTTTTACATTAAGAAATGCCTAGGGTTTGTAGAAGTTCTGAGACTATTGGGTTACATTTCCTGTTGCAGTGCAAAGCCAGCCATTGTGCTAAAGTTCTAGCAGATGTTACCCCCTTTTAATGACTGGGAATAAAACACTGGTTCTGTTGCTGAGATATAAATTACAACTAGAAGAGCTCAACCTGTCACCTTTAAACAGCCAGTTAGCTGCAGTAACACCATTCTGCCCATAATTTTTCACTGTTTAAGAGACTGATACTTGAACTTCTTTTTGATTTCTTCCTTCTCTGCCAACAACAGTAGCTTTTCAGAACTGGATTTTGTATTTAAAGTATTTGCTATTGAGAATTATAAGGAATATTTTTAAGGGCCCCAAAGTCTTCTGCATGTCTTAGTTTTACATAAAACAGTTAATTCTTGTCACTCTGATATTATCCCAGGAATGTTTTAGGCAGTTGGCATGTATTGCAATGCTCATATGGGCTGGAGGAAACCCCTCTGCCTACAACTGCTTCACTGGTTTTGCTTTTGCCATATGTTGGAAGTGTCTAAATTTAAATTTCATGTGACAATTTGTGCTCACACCTAACATCAACTCAGAAATGCTATTCTGTCAAGAAATGAATCTGCATTTATAGGAGTGACTTGCTTCTACTGAATGATCACGTCTATTTGTTTTTGATAGAAGCCCAAAAGAGGCCCTGCAGTCTCATCATCTCTTCTCTTCCTCCCCTGTTCTTTGCTAAAGAAGCTGGAATAACCCTTAGAGCTGAGGGTAGTATTCCCTCCTTAAGGAAACATTTTTTGCTGTCCAAAGATCTGTGTGGGCTGTGTTGAGTTGATGTTGGCTTCCATTACTGAATTCACAGTCCAGGCCAAATTCTGCCCTCAGCTGTGCATGTTCAGCTCCAAGAGCAGTCATGGGCAGGGTGGGTATGTGCGTGTTTCAGTGTAGAATTTGGCCTGTATTTCCTCCCTAAGACATTCCTGAAAATGTACTGAGGTTCCTTGAAAAGCAACAGGCAGTTCTTTTTGAAAAGAGCCTCACAGTTTAGATTTGTTCAAAATACCAGTTTCAAATTGAGTTGTGGGTAGTAAGTGAAAAAGGAAGGGAGAGTAAAAGGGGACTAACTATCTACTGGATATTAGATATTGTTATAAAGAGTATATAAATCACATATGCACTTCTCCTGTTTTATAGATTAACGCCAAAAGTGTAAATGTTAAAACAATGCTAAGCAACAGCTCTCTTTTTAGCATGTTTGTGGACTGTGCCTCTACTAACATGTAAGGACAATTATTTTTTTGAACCTTGGTAGCATATGCTTCCTTGCAGAATACTGTTATTTAAAATCAACTGAATTGGGTAAAAGGAAAGAAGGCGTATGTGGAAGAATATTTTGATTGATTGTAATAGAATGGTAAAGAAACGCCTCCAAAGTAGTTATTAATCATTTAGGAAGGAAGGTGCAAAAATTGTTCTATGCACTTAGACTTTGTTTGTCCTATCTGGTAATAAAATGTAATATAAGCTAGTTTATTATCAAAATTACTTTTAACTGATATGTGTTTTAACTTCCTGCTAAAATGAATGTAGCATGAAATATGAGGGCAAATTAAATCCATCCCCCATAACCCATACCACAGGACTGGAAAGTCTTTAAGAAAACATATCCATGTGCCAAACAGAACAGCTCAGGGTCTCACTGTGCAGAGCGGTGTTCAGGGACGAGTAATTGCCATGGAATTTACTGTGTTCAACACATCCCCATAGCTGTTTGTGGAGCAGCTCTGTAGTGTCCTATAGTTTTTTGGAGGAAGTAAGGAATTTTTTCCTCTTCCCCTAGATCCTTGCAGAATTTCAGAGTGCCCTGCCAAGTGTGTGGGCGGCAAGGCACGGAAACATTTGGTCCATAATGTTTTATATTACATGTAATTAAATTAGAATTTGAAATTCAAAAGCATGTTTCCCTATTTGTCAGCCTGAAAAGGCCTTCTTGGATTAGAAAGCTATATATACACCTTGTGGAATGTCTGCATAGAGGTCTGAATTGCCCACAAATGCTAATCTTCTGTGCAACCTCACATCCAGCCATATCTGCTGCTACCTTATCGTCTCCTGCCTGAAATCTGAAAAAGATTGGCTTCATAGGTGGTTAACAGCATAGAACAGAATATCTCTTTCTGAAACTTACAGAAAATCAGTTGTGCATTTAGTTATCTGTGTCTTGGTTCAGATTGTTACACCATCTAGAAACAGACCTTATTGAACAACGGGGAGGTGTGTTGGATTTGTGGGTATAAGCTGCTTTACAAAACGTAATTGGTGCTTAACAAAAGGTCTTAAAAGTAAAACCTTTTTGGTTTTGCACTCTGGTATGATGCATCCATGATTTTTTTCTTGTCTGGAAGTCCCAGACTTCCCATCGCTGTACTTTTTTCCCTGTGTTCTTTTGCAGTCCTCCAAAGAAGATTTCAAGTTCCTGTTTCTTCCTTATTTTTATTCCTTCTCGTTTACTCACCATCACTTGCAGAACTGAACTGCAGCTGCAGTGCCATGGTGTCTCAGAGGTGTTACGCAGCAGTGATCTGCTCAGAATGTATTTGAGAAACCATAAGGAAGGAAATTTCTGTTGTGTTATGAGTGTTGAGATGCTTGGGTGACAGGCAAGATGTTGCAGTCTGACTGAAACAGCTGAACAGGATATTTAGCCCTTTTTTTTGTCCCTTTAGCTTTGGGTTTTTTTTTGTGTCATTACTATACTCACTATTAGGAGTTTGCATCATCCTTGTGGTAGTGTTCTTGAGATCTTCCTCATACTGAAACATCATCATTTGTTTTATTTGCTGCAAAAATTGATTATCTACTGCAATAACTGAAAACGAGGAAGGTATTGATTTTCTATGGGCGAAGATGACTAAAATGTAGACCTGTGAGTTTGAAGACACTGTAAAAAGATATATATATATATATATATATATATTTATGTGCTTAGGTAGTAAAATTCAGTACTTTCAAAATGCTTGAAATTCTGAGATTCTGAGGTTTTTTTTTTTAATTTTTGCATTTGCATTCATTTTGTGTATTGCTGTACAGCCATTCTTTTTTTCAGTGTCAAGTATTACAAAGAGGTGTGGAAGTAGGAAGTAGATTGCCTCTGCTTTGTTTCCATGCTTTTAGTTGGTGCTAATGTGAACATGTGGCCGTTAACTTGGGAAAATGGCAGCGATATGTGTCTGCCTAGGTCTTCATAATGCACCTCTGAACTAAGGGAGTAATTCTTACCTTTGCTACTGGCCTCCTGTGCTCATTCTTAAACAGTCTTCAGATTATGCCAGTATGTTGTTAGATTAATAATGTTAAGAAGCTCTGGTACACAAAAGGGATTTTTAGATATAGAAATTGTACGTTTTGCCTAATAAGGCTCATCTTTGATGACTTTGTAGCCTAGCTAGCAGTGAAAATTGCTGGCTGAAGTTACTGTGCATTGCTGAAGATCAAATGCAAGTGTGCCCCAAAGTCCTCCATTGCCTTTTGCTTTGTTGCAGAGCCTTCTGGGTGCCCCTAGCTGCACCCCAGAGCCCTCTGCTTACAGTTCCTGCAGAGGAGGTGACTCAGCCCTGCCTGTGACCCCACAGTTTCTCATTTGTGTGCCTGAGCAAGGTCACTCAGACAGTTTGTTGTAAATAACACAGTAGGATCCAGGCCTCCTTAGTTACCAGCAAGCACATAAATCATAGGATTATTCATTTTCTTTAATAACAAGAGACTAACAGAGATAACATTTTTATGAATGAGATAACTGTAATCAAAAGCAGAGTCAATGCACTGTAGTTCATTTATAATGATCCAATGATCTGTTGCTAGCATCCTAGGAAGACAGTCTCACATTCACAGTGATAAAACTTGAGTTTTTAGCAAGTGATGGGTTTCTAATCACTTTTTATAAAAAAGAAGCCCCTAAAACCTGTTTTTAATTACTGATTTTGAACTGTTTGGACATAGCTGTACTGCTATGCTGTACAGCTAGCCAGTAAATTAAACACAGCCAAACATGAATTATAGAAGGCACTTCAATTGAACCAGGTGTTTTCAGCTATTGAAATTATGGTGTTATGAGTGACACACAATGAGAAAAACAAATCCCGTGTGGGTTAAGATGTAAAATGGCAAATCTGGGTTCCACTTCAAACTGTTGCCATCTACCAAATTTTGGAAGCTGTGAGAAGACCTTCATGATGGAGGGGTGGGGTGGGGTTATGAATGAATGGCTGTAAGAAGTAATTGTGCTTCATTAGGGTGTTTTTCACATTTTCAGTTTTCTTCTCTTAAATCAGGTTTCTTACTGAGTTTAGAGTCCAAGAATGAATAATTTTTGGCTACTTTTTTTTTTTTTAAATGTAAATCTGCTCTTCATTCCTTAAATGAGGAAGACTCAAATTCAAACACCTTTGAACTGAGACCTTCTTGTCCATGTCACCTGTGTCCTGTCACATGTGGCAATTAGGCATTAGTGCATCTTTTATTTCGTTGTAGTTCTTTCTTCCTTGTGTTTTATATGCACGTACATACCTGCTGATAGATAGCTCTTTAGGAAATAGAGCTGCTGATCCACACATCTGAAATTCAGAAAAAGCAAGGTTTTTGGACAAAGTTTATGTTTTGTTTCTTTGACCTCTAGGAGTTAAAATCCTATGCCCAAATTTAAACTAGTAAATGGTAAGAATAATGGAATTACATAATTGAAGATTGTTAGCCTGTGTCATTTTGTAAGCATAGCTCACAGAGGAATAGAAATTTTATGCATTCTGGAACATGGTTTATCTTTCCTTATGTTTTTTTTTGAAGTTGCTATTTATGAATGGACAAATGTTCAGGAAACCCCAAGCTTTTATTGGCCATATTTAGAATAGACGAAATACTAACTTGTTTAAAAAAGAATGCAGTGTAGATCCTGTTTTATGGAACTATCATTTAAATACTATTTCTTAATTGAGGGATGCAGTGCTTAGTTACATTAACATTTCCCTAGAACTCCTTGGATATCTGAGATGCTTTACCATAACATGGCCTTTCCATTTATCTCTATATGATCTTTGAAGAGGTGCCATACCACTTTAAACAGTTCACCAATCAGTTTCATATGATGGATTCTCTTTAATCATTTACATTCAGAGAAAGTCAAATATTCCTTAGGAAGCCAAAGTAATCTAACAGAATGTATAGTGTTTGTGCAGCTGGATATCTTATTTATTTGAAGTTCTCAGGGAAATCTCTTCTGACTTTACAAAAAGGATTGAAGAGTAAACAGTAAGAGTGTCCAAGTAATCTGAGCTAGAAAGTCCCTCCTTTTAGAGCAAAGTCATTAAAAAAGTATATTTACAACGTCCAAAAATAATACAGTATATCAAATGCAGAGTACTACATAATGTTTTTTCAGTATTCTCACTATTTTTACGTATATATGTATGTGTTTGTGCCTGTCTATCTTACATATATATAAATGAAAAATATACTTGGGTTTTTAATCTATTTGATATTCCTGGATAGGTGAACACAATAAGAGTCTGTTTTCCTGAAAAAGTGATACATCTGTTTGTTTTTTGCGTGTGACATGTCATTCATCATCATGTTGGCATTCCCTGGACATAACTGCATAACTGAATTAACATTCCTAAAAACTTCCTTCCAGGAAAGCTGTTTAAAATGTATGTTTATGTATAGAAAATTCATATTTCTAGGCTTTTGGGAGGTATCCCACTGTGATGCTAATAGTGTTTCTAGTTCTTCTCAGTTCTTTATTCCGAAGTTTACTGTGTATATAGGCATCTTTTTTTGCTCCTAAGGAAAATGTGAGGGAACTTACTGGGTTGGGTTTGTTTGGTGTAGGGGTTTTTTTGGTGTTATGGTTATATGTGGTAATTTTCTTTTTTCTAAAGGCAAGACTCAAACTGCAGGATGTTCCTTGGCCAGCTTGGAGCATTGGCTATTTTCCCATGTGGAGGGAAATAGGTCTGTGGTTGATGAGACTAGTATTTTGTAGTTCAGTAACTTGCATTGCACATCATCCTCTGAGAGTTATTGAAAAAGCTAGAGTTAGATAATGTTCACATCCTGAACTTCTTTCTACTGTAGTCCTAATTGTTTTACTGTTCTTGTGCCTTATTTCTAGGTAAGAATGTATGTGTTTCTAAAGAAAATTAAGAAAGAGAGAACATTTATTCCAGAAAAAATAATGAAACCAAAAAGTTGTCCTTAAATTTATGTAGGTTTTACCACCAGTATCAGTGTGAGATGATGTGCTCTTCTGCCTCTCCCCTTCCTTTTCATAACTTACTTAGTTCTTAGGTCTGTGGTTTCTCACTTTCTCAAAAAAGAAAAGAAGCACAAATATATGGTTGTATGTTAAGTACTTTGAAGGTAATGTCTTGAAGAGTTGTTTTAAATGTTTATATGATGCAAGAATTACATTTAAGAATAGAGGAGGAAGATTTGACAAGAAAGAACTTGCATGAATCCATTTGCCAGTTGAAATATTTAAATGGTTCCATGTTTTATCAGTTCTATGGCCTGAGTTTGTATTATTTTTTTTGTGATAAAGTGACTCATCCTCTTCAGAGGGGAAAGTGAGCATAATACTGAATTTATCATGCTTAATTCAGTGCAAAAGTGCACAGCAAATGATGCAGTACTTATTAGTTTTGCAGTAATCTTCACAAGGATTTGTCATCAGAGAATTTCTGAATTAGCTTTCAAAGTTTCCTTTGAGACTGACCGTATTTGAGTCACTTGGATTTTCCAGTCTCTTTATTTTGCTGTTTCTAGGAAGTTGTTAGAGTAGTAGCATCAATCATTTTTTAGCAAGGAGGATAAAAGTAAATATAAACACCATAGTCAAATTCATGTTTTTGCAGTTATTGAATTCACTATGGATATAGCAGAGTCTACTGTGCATGCCAAAAAAAATCTGCAGTAATATTTGAGGAATTTTATTAATTGCCAAAGCAGCCCATTGAGATGAGATAAAGATAGCAATGTTGGATGATGCATCTTATCTTAAAAATGACTTTATATTCATATATAGAGAGAAATGTTTATCTTGAATATGCAGGATTGGTTTGCTAGTGCTGTGGATTTCCATCTCTTGTCGCAGTACTGTCTTAAGAGTTGACATTTCCAAAAATGGAGTTCTCATACATATACTGCTTCTGTGGGTGGTACTTTCAACTTTAATGCATTTAAGATGGATTTTGCTATTAATTCAGGAGAACGTTAAGCAGGCATAGGAGTTGAAACTTACTGTGAGCTTCTTTTTAATGTTTGATCACACCATTGCTAGTTTATTTTGTTTCTAATAGATGACTGTGCATATACAAGTGGCTGGTGAGGCGCCTGACTGGTTATGAAAGTATTTACTCAATGTCACAAGCAAACTATATAAAAGGAATAGATTTGAAAATCCTGGTGCTGAACTGGCATGCTGTTACTGTTATCTGTTTGAATGCTATACCCACCATTATTCAAAAAACATTGAAGAACATTTCAAGTTTACAAGCTGGAGCATAAGAATACTTGAAAATACCAGGATTAAAGTTTTCACTGAAATGCAACACTCTTGAATGTAGATATTTTTCTTAGGGTTACCTTGTCTGTCACTGTATTCTATTAATGAATGTAATTAGGTTTTTTTCATTTTGCTAGAAAATTGGAAACACTATTTCTTTCCACTGAACAGCATTACTATTAAAATGTTGTCCTAAAATGTCAAACTTACATTATGATGAATACTACCAGCAGAAGAAAACTAATTTAGCACTTCAAATAAAACAACTGTCTTGGCAATTTTTTATGATAATGACTTTGTAACAATGTCATTTAGAATCTGATTGTCTACTCATGTCAAATAGTTCATCCCATCCCAAATAGTGCTGTTGATCTAACAGTGTTAATTATGGAGCAGAGGAGCCATCTGCAAAGGGATGCTGGGTGTCCTGGTGCTCCCTGACCCTTGACTGAAGAGACCTCTTTCCATTGCAGAGCACTGTTGAGCCTGTGTAGGAAAGGAATTTCTCCTCTTCATTTCTCCTAGACAAAGGCCCCGAATATCAGTGCACTTAAGCAGGTAGGCAGGGTCATGGAGTGGCTGGGCACCTGAAAAGGTTTTTCTCTTGTGGACCAGGCACGCCTGTGTTACAATTCTGCTACTAATCTGATGGCATACATGTAAAAAGGTACAATTATTTTCTGCATACTTAATGACAGTAAAAGAAAGATTTTCCGGGAAACTCATTTATTTTGGGTTTTTTTTGGTTAAGATATCATGAGTAAACTGGAAGTGAGTAAACTAGTTCTGCCAAGAAATGAGGTGTTATCCTCAGCTGAATGGTCGTAGAGCTACAGTGATTGCATTTACTGGACTAGTATGTATAAAGTGAGCTTCTCTCTCAGCTTTTGCACCAAAAGCAGTGACTTTGTATTTGTGAGAAAAAATTATAGAGTTCTTCAATTCCTTTGCGAAATGCATGTGAATTTCCAACTTTTAAAGGAATTATAGCAGGTATTATCAAGAAAGCTGGCATTTCCACTTGTGATATAGTATTTTTTTTTGTCTCCTTTTGGCTTTATGCTTCTAAAAGAAATGTTTTTGTATAAAATGTCTTTTTATCAAAATAATATCTGACCTTATTTTTGGTGGTAAGGTGAAATTTATCATTATTGCATTACATGTATGCTTATTCAATAGACAGTAACATGGCATTTTAAATGGCCTTCAGCTAAGGGCAATTATGCTCTTCAGAACACAATCCAGACCATTGCTTGTCTTGGAAAATCAAATACTGTGCATGCATACTCAAGGCCTGCAAAGCTGAACACACACAGCTCAATGCTTTTTCTGCTGTTAGGAAGGGACAGAAGGCTCATCAGAAAACTTTGTCACTGTCCACAGCAAAGATTCCTGTAAATGCAATCTAATTGCTGATCTGTTCCCCTAAAATAATGCTTATAATTGGTAATGAAATGCGGCTGGGCCAGATTATGTGGTCATTCCTGTTCACTATCATCATCAGAAAAAAACTTCAGCTCTCCTGCTTCCGTTCCCTGTTCCCTTCTGCTGGTAGATACATCCATTAATTAATTATAATATAGCACCCAAAATCTGGAAAGAAATGGTTGTCCAGACCTGAAATAGAGACTTAGAGACCTGAAATAAAGTTTTTTTCTTTATCATGTAAATAGCTAGAGGAACAATTCTCAAATTGCTACAAACAAGTCCTTGGGTTTCAGGTGATGTATTGGAACCTTCGGTCTCATAGGTGACTGTTACCAAAATTTCTGACTGTGGTCATAAGTAGATCAATGGAAGCTGTTTTCCACTTTTCATTGCAGTGAATCTTAATGGGTGCCAATTAAATATGTTTACATATGTACTTACATGTCCCACCATAACAACATGTGGAGCCTATAACATGACTTATACTGACAGATATCCACTGTTGTTTAATTCTTCCTTTTATCCACAGGCTTTTGAATTATGAATTATATCAATCCTTAAATCTGTTTGTTTTAGAGAAGGTTCATTTTTTTTTTTTTTTCTCCTCTTGGCACACCATATATGCACTAGCAAGTGCTAGCAGTTTCAGCTGCATTTAAGGAAATATTGTTGTAAGGCTTTTATGTGCTGTACTTCAATCAGCTAGTGCCAGCAGTATCCCAATAGAAAGACCCTCAACAGACCATTTTCAGCATTTTGCTGCAATTAAACTCCTCTGGTTTTAGCCCTCAGGCAATTTAGTACCTTTTTACATATGCACATTATGAACTTTTGACCAGGGCCTGGTAGTCATATATTAGATAGCAGCTTTTGAAAGCAGACTTAACAAGTTCCTCAGAGTATTACAGTCGGAGTCAGTTGTGGAAAAGGTAATTTAACCAACTTGCAGTGAGGCCATTCAGAATCTTACTGATGATCCTAAATATGTCTCTTTTTTTTTTTTTTTTTCCCCCCTCCTGTTTCCTCTGGAAGCTGGTAGCAAGAGCTCTCAAAGAATGTGATTGATCTTTTATTCAGTAGCTAACGAGGGCTGTGATTCTATTAGTGCTCTACAAGGCAAGGGAACAGTGATTTAATGAAGTGTCTAGTGAGCTGGTCATAGATTTATCCTGTTGTCTCTAATTTGCAGTGCCGTTGTGAGTGTAAAAGAAACTGCACTCACACTGCCATTAAGCAGGTATTTCCTTAGTAAATTGTTGTAAGGTCAGGTGTAGTTATCTTAGAAAAGGCAATGCCTTACCTCCTCAATGTCTCAAGATGACAGCCGCTGTGCTGAGCACTCACTGAAGCGGAAACATGAAGATCAGAGGTCCGTCTCCAAGTCCCCCTCAGCTGATGCAGGAGCAGATGAACTGCCAAGTAGGACTAATAGAGTCATAATTGGCGATTAGAACTGGAAAGGTGCAATAACATCTTAATACAAACTGGCGTATATTATAGTTAGTGTCAGTTGTTGTGAAGTTACATGGTAGCCTGAACTAGTTACACTTCCTTTTCCCATTTTCAAAACATGAGGCAATGTGTCCTAATAGTCGCAATACAACAAAAATATAAGAATATCAAAACTGGAGTTGCTTTAAAGTGACATTAATGTCTTCAGTACATTTACTTTGGCATGTAACCTGTCAGTCTTACTCAGAAATCATGCAGTGAAATTTACCATAAAGCTATAAATAAATTAATCTCATAAATATGCTTTGGTTTTCACTTATTAGCACTAAATAGTGGATTTTATTTCTGTCTACTGAAGGCCACTGATTTTTTGTTCTGTTTGTCTTTGCTAACATGAGATGTTATTTTGATGATGCCTATGGTGTTGCAAATCTGTTTTGCACTGTTACATTTTTTCACAAACCTCTGAGTCCAAGTTAGCTAAATGCAACTACTTTCAGGAAGAATTTGTCTTTGCATGACTTGATAATTTGACAAGGAAGTTATGGTATACATTGCCAGGAACTTTAGTGCTACCTGATTAAATAAAAAAACAATATTAAAAAATATGGAAGCAGATCTCATATGTGGTTCTTTCCTAGCTTAACATAGAACAGTAGATAAATGAATGATCTTGAGATTTCTATGGCATTTTCTGGTGGCAGCTGGAGAATTTCCATGTGCAAAAGTGGTCAAAGGTGACAATTAGAGAAGAGGCAATCAGAGATGAGATTGTGGAGGCATTAGTCCAAATTTGTTTAGGTGTAACTCACAAGCCTAATTGGGATCTGAGCCTCATGTTCCGGGCTCTGTGCATATAGGTAAAGAAAACTTTCTATTTTAAGGGAAACTGCTAAAAACTATGCAGCAGATGAAACTTGGATCATGTCAAACAGCAAAAGCAAGAAGACAGTATCATGATAACTTGTATCCTCATATAAATATAGCACATGCATCACCAAATAGTTGTCCTGTGCTCGGATGGATGATTTTGTTTTTGCAAAATAAAATATTTTCAGTTGGATGAGCCCTTGAACCCCTGTGAACTTGACGCCCTATGGGATGTCATCTGGGACCTCTGTTAAATATACAGACACAATTAGTCTAGAAAAAGAGATATTGCGCTTTTAAATGAACAGCAAGAGGATTTAAAACAGTAAGCTAAACTTTCTAATTTCCTAATATTGACACTTCTGTCCCTCACAATCTTATTATTCTCTGCTGATCTACCATTTCATCAAAAAGTCTACAATGGAACTAAAAATCTAAGCCTTTTAGCCCATAGATCATTGCGCTTGGTAAATGGCTTATTGTAGATTAGATAATGTGGTTCATAGCACATCCAAATCAATAAAAGGCTAGTCTGAATGCAGTAAAGTGCTCTCAGTCTGATTCTTTTTATTAAGTATATCTGCCATGAGCAAAGTGAAAATTTTAGTCTTTTTGCTTAACTTGATATAAGAAAAAGACATTGCTTAAATTTCCACATGGTTATTTTCTTTCTTAGAGAAGATCCGACCCATAGAATTTAGTTTATTTGAATCAGAATGAAATATACTGTATGAAAAATCATAAAATTCCTATATCAGCAAAATTCAGAGCCCAATAGTTTGGTGTTTGCATTCATATCCCACTCTAGATATGAATGGCTAAGATCTCACATTTGTCAGATATTCAGTGATCTCAGTGTAATAAATACTTCTAGACATGTTCTCTTATAAAAATCACCAGAAAAATTGGCAACTTCAGCAACAAATGGAGGTGGAGAATGCTTTCATTTGGGTGAATTGTGGAATGAATATTTTGAAGACAGAATCACACAGAATCACAGGATGTTAAGAAGAAAGTCAGCAGACTTATATGTCTGTCAAGGGTGAACAGGTATGGAGGGAGTTTCTAACCATTCTAGCTGGGGTTATACTAGATACCTGGAAGAAATTGGTGGCACAGTAGGAACTAATGGCTGCCTCTGTCTTCAGGCTTTCCTCACACTCTCATGCATTGTGAGTTTTGTATTTTCCTATTTACATCCATGGCCCATGCTGCTGGGCAAAGGACAAACAGAAGTTGAGAAATATTGAAATGCCAAGCTGCTGAACCTGGTCAAGAGCTTGTCACAATTCACAGCTTTGCTAAAAAGGGTTTTTAAAAGCTATATTAAGAATCTATTGAATAACTTGGAATTTCTTGCAAACGATAAAGCCAGATTAACTGTAACTGGCTGTAGAAAGATGCTCTTAACTTACCATTCTTTGACCATGTTATTGACCAGTATGTGTTCACCCATGCTGTTAATAATTTATTATTTGAAAAATCTATGTGCATTATAGTCTTTGATCTTCTCACCAATTTCAAAGCTGAAGATGCTATTTTCTTTTTCCTTTTACGTTTTTCTTTCTTTTTAAAGAAATTTTGAAAGAGAACGGAATGAAAAATAATTTTTAAACTGTTGATTTTGGTGGGAGAACTTCAAGATGACACCCATCCTTGGTAATGAGAGGTGAACATTATTACAATAAGACTATATATGAATAAAAAAATCAAGGCAAGCTTACTGCACTTTGCAGATGAAAAATATTTGAAAACAAGACTTAATGCATCTAGTAGATTAAAACAGAAATTAAAGACTTTAGAGTAAGAAGAGATCAAAGGCTGTCTTTTCATTGTTCTTTTTATTGTTTATTGACTTCAAAAAGACTTTTTAGTTTAAGCTGACTTTAATGTCTCTTGAATGCTCTTTTGTAAAGTGACTTTGAAAACTCATGGATAATGTCTTCATTAAGTGGGGAAAAATCTTGGTAGAAATATAACTGTAACTTTGCTTTCATTATAATAGAAAGAGATAACACTTTGCTTAATTAAGGTCTGTTTTCCCTCTGTTCTGAATTTTACGACCATTTTTTTCTCTGAAATTAATGCTGATAAAAGCTTGAAGTAGACGTTGCTAAACTGAAACTCTTAGTTTTCCAGAGAAGTACGGTAATGTGAGTTCTCTGCCTATATTTGTTAATCAGTTAATCAGGATGTTTTCTTGTGTATACTAACTATTTTGGGAAACAAAAGAAAAATCAAAAACCAAAAGCATATTCAAGTTGTGTTAATTCTGAAATAAAGCATACGCTTTTTGCTTTGTTGGGAATATTAATTTAGAGACTTGCTGCTCTCATTCTGTTCCCAAATGTCTGTGCTGCTCTTACCAGTTCCTGATAACTTGATGTCTTTGGGTTATGTTTATACCTATATTAGCAATGGCAATAAAAATCATAAATATATGGAGGTAAATTGATAGATTAGGAAACTATGCTGAATATTAAGATGAGGTCCTTGGCATAGATTTCTCTGGGGAGTAGTGTGTATTTTCCCTAATATTTTGAGGTTTAGAAATGCACTTGAGGACTAGGGCTACTTTGACCTTCCCTCTCCCAGTAGTACATCATTTTCTGTGCGACTCGGTTCATGTCACTTTTAAATGGAAGGGAAGTTTTTGTTGGTTTCACAAAGTGCATTCCATCTTTTCTCAGCAGCTGTATGTGCAGCAAACTAAATGATTCCTGACAGTAGAAACATGTTCTCTAATGTAGATGACTTAATTGCCTTATTTTGGTTTATTTCTTGCCAGTATTGATTGAGATACATCCTCATTTTTGGTTGGCTCCTCACTTTTCTGTAATTATGATATAACACAATCTTATTTTTAGCAATTTCTGGGTGGGTTTATAGTGGACATCAATTGTTTGTTACTCTGGGGGTGGCAGATAATAGGGGTGGTGGTAATTTTATGAGATACACCCTTCCCATTCTGTGCATTTCTGCCAGGGTGGCATGTGCAAATATCAGAGCAATCCGTTTGGCTCTTACTGAGGATCAAAAGATTCTCACTTGCAATCTGAAGAAGTTGTTTGCCAGACCTTTTTATGTATTTAAAAAGCTCAACAACTCCTTTCAATGTGAGAGCTGAGTTTCCTGAGTTTTTTCATGAGAAATGTGTATTGCATGTTTTCTGTAACTGCATAACCTTGCTTCAGCTTTAAAGGAGATTGTCTGTTTTCAAAAGGAAAATCAACCCTACACTTGTTTCCCCTTACTTTCACTCCTGACTAGGGACAGAGCAGCAAAGCTCTTCTAGGCTAGATTTATTTTTGCTGTTTTTCAACTATGATACACATATTGGGAATCTTATGTCTGGTGCAAAAATGAGACACAGAAAAGGATATCTGATTTAATGCTGGACGAATCAGAAGGCCACTCTGTATTAATTTTGAGACTGATGCTAATGTTACTCATGTATGGGTTGGTTTGTAGTTTTTGTTTACTTCATGTTAATGTGGGCAACTGCATTTTGGATTTGGTGATTCCATTTTGCAGACTGTCTTACTATATACATCTGCATTCATAGATGTAAAAAAAAATTTGCAGTATGAATATTTTTATGGCACAAATGGTTAACTATTTTTACAAGTCTAATCTTTGGGTGGTTTAGAGGCTCAATTACCCAGTGAAATGGAGGAAATAAATGTCCTTGAGGATTTGCATTTGGATCATATGACATTGTGAGTCTCCACTTATTGTTAATAATTCTTACATCTGTGCGACGTACAACAGCAAATGGGGCTGTGCAGCCTTTGACAATGTAATGAACAGCTTTATTTTTGTTTGCCTGGTTTGGACACCTTGCAGCACTTCCACACACTCCTTTTTTCTCAGTTAATTCCCTCTTTCTACAGCATTCTGTTCCAAATGACAGTTGTTGTACGCAAATGAAGTGCTAAATTGTTAGAAGCCACCGACCTTTTCCCTAGTTTACAGCCAAAAAATTCACATCACCTCGGACTTTTCCCTACGTTCACTAATTACAGTAAGTGTCCTTTCCGTTTGATTTTTGGAGTTCTAATGATGTTTGTGTAACTTTTTTTTGAAGATAGAAGTTAACATCATGTTAGAGAGGATTTGCAAGACTACAACATCTTTCTTTTGGAAAGAGATGGTAACCAGCTGCTACTTGTGTGCAGCCACTGTGGCATAGGAGTGTGCTGCTGTGGATTCCTGCTCCTGGTACTGCAGCTTCTCAATTTTATGGTGTAATTACTATAAATCCTAAGTAAGGAAGAGTGCTAAAATTTTCGCCCAGTCATGTGTTCCATGCATGACAGTGCACATAGCTGCTTTCACAGCCTGTTCTCCCTGGGGGTATACGATTTAGTGGTGTGTCCATTTAGATCACAGTTGTATTAATTACATTTATGTAATTTTGAGCTAAGGTAGCACAGCCTTATTTCAAAGAACAGAGAGTGTGTGTGTTCTAATGAGGCTTGAGTACAATTGATCTATGACTTGGATATAAGGGATTCTTAAGGGAGTTTGCTGATTTATGTAGAAGATGGATGTCTGTGGCCATTAGGAAACACCAGTTTTTATTACCTATCAATCTCATGGAAAACCTATGGCAGCAAAATCTCCTGTAATAGTTATCTAATCTGTTAAATTAGAGATTAATGAAATGAAAACATTACAGAGGATGAAAATACACTTTTAAGAGTGGGCAGTATCAGAACAATGCAGACTATTCAAAAGCATATGCAACAGCAGTCTGAAGGCAACAAAAGGATAAATCAGTACACACGATTGTCTTAATCCATTTTTTACTTTCAGTATGCTTGTGGGTTTTAAATTGAAAACCCTGTGTGAATATATGGGTTAGTAGATTACTAGAGCAATGGAGCATATAAGACTAATTCCAAAATAGAAAGAAATAAAAATAGGACACACCTTTTAGAATGTCACACACTGATTTTTAGAATGATCTGAAAATTTAATACAGTTGAAGTTTAATTTTGCTTAACTACATCTTTATTTTCAGATTTGTAGAGTTCAAAAGTGGCTGTTTACTGAAATACATTAGTAAGACTAAAAATTAAAAGAAAAAACTTGCACATTATATGTAGCTGTGACTGTTATTTATGACAGCTGTGTTTGGAAACTGTGAGTTGTTACATGGAAAAAAACCCCTCAGTATCTTAAATATTTTGAATGGAAAAAAAAATGAGGACAATATGTCTTCTGTCAGCTCATTTCTAAGCTTCTAATTTTCAGTGTGTTCTGTGTGCTCATTTTTCCTTGCAGCTAGTGTATATACAGTGGGATATAAAACAGAAGGAGTTTTCAAAAAACCAAGTTGCATTTATCTATACATAAAAAAGAAAATAGTATTGAGGTGACCGTGTGTGTCAGTACATCACTTTATTTCCACACCACCTGCTGCAATTAAAAATGAAATCACCAAGCAGCAAGTACAGTAACTTCATCAACCAGCTGATATTATAATTAATGACTATAGAGTCTCTATTATTGTGTACTTCCAAGGCATCAAGTGGAAAGCTGTCGTAGTGCTTTAAATAATGAAAAAGTTTCAGGCCTTGATAAATGGCTCAGTTGGATGCAGTTTAGAAAGTTGAGAGCATATGCTTCTGTCATTAGAAACTAAGGGCCCTCGTTACCCTTGCTATAACTCTTCAGATTCATCTGAAACTCTTTGATCCCCTCATGTACTTACACTGTGTTTAAAATCCAAAAGTGTAGAAAAATATGGTGTGCGTGAGAAATTCAGTTAGTAGGAAGGAAGATTAAAATGAAGCTACTGTTCATTAACGTCTTTGTTTCAAACCTATTGGAAGAGATAGCATTAGGCTGTGTCCACATTTCGTTTGAAATGAGAGTAAGCAAACATTTCTTTATTGGATTTCAAGTGTTTCTTAAAAGAAAAATCTCAAAGAAATCAAAGAAAAATGTGCTTCAGAGAACAGAATATCTGCATATTTAACTGACTTAATAGAGAAATGACAGCAAGGGTATTTGTTCTTGCACCCTGTACTTCAACTCCATGGTATTCCCCAATGGTGGATGCAGAATGGGTGTAAAGATTGAAGTACTGAAGCAGAAATTTTGGCTATAATTGGTTTAAACAAGATAAACTTTTAACAGGCACGCTCTTTGTAAATTCACTTCCTGAGCAGTACAGTTTTGGTGTTAAATATCGTCATTTTAACTGAAAACTATTACTTACTTTTCAGCTACTATTTGTTTCTTCTTACTGTGAAACTTTTGTATAATGTGTTTGCCTCTGAGGATTTTTCATAGCTGAAATGCTTTGCTTGGCAGAGCATGTCACAGAGAAAATTTTGTCTAATCCCCAACTCTCATAGTTGTCATTTTGCGTTGTTTCATGTGTAGGAGCTATATGCCAAAACCATTTTTTCAGACCTTTTATAAAGAAATTATGTTTCTTCTAAAGTATTGAATTAAGATAATGAAACGTATACGTGAATACATATATGAATATATAACCAACAACAGAAATGAAGATTTCTTCCTCCGTGTCACATGAACATATGAGAATAATATGAGTGCTGTTTTTCCCCATGCATTTCATTATTTAGAATCTACATTTCATGAGCATCCAAACCCACCAAAGCACTGTGCCTAGGCATTATGAACAAGCTTTTACAGAAGAATATTCTAGTCCAAGAATTTCTCAGTAACTAAAATGTATGTTGAACAACCGGGTGCTAAATTAAGGAGTGAAATGGAAAGACCTATGAATGAATGGAAACAGACGTGAAAATTCTACCTATGCAAGGAAGGAGTCTGTGTTTACCCTCTGTGTGGAGACTATCGAGCTGCAATAACAACAGGAGCAGCCTTTGCTGTGAGTGAATCTCTTGGATTCTTCATATTTGGCAGCTCTCACTGCTTTGGTGTTTCAGTTGAGCAAAAAGGACAGTTGAGTGACCACTTTCTAATGTTCACCTCAGAATATTTACAAACTGTGTGCAGTTGGGTAGACGGATGCAGATTAAGTGCTGATGCAATGGGTCCATCTCCAGTCGTTTTGAAGCTTTACTTGCTTGCATGAGATGTGAGTTTGTGATAAGTGCTGAATATTAACTGGGATATTTGGGCTTTAATATAATGATCTTATATCACTACAGCATCTTGGCAAATTAGATTAAACCTGAAGGACACAGGACTTGATCCATCTTTAAATTCATGATGTGTGAAAGTTGCACTTCAGACAAGTGTTAGGCTAATTGCTTCCTTAGCTGGTGACTTTAATAAGTTATAAACAGAAATATTTATCTCGGTGTGCTAAGTGGCTGGTAGGCTGAGAAGGAGGATGGCAAAGGCATTCATGGCTGTAGGTTTTTGCATATATTCAAAATATTGTCAGATTGTGCCATTCGATGCCTAGGTTTTTGACATATTTCAAGACTTCTATGCCCTTGCTAGTAAATAAATTAATTATTTATACATTCTACACAGTCTTGAATTACTGTATGATTAGCTTGGGCACTTAAAAGTATAAGAACATTTGAAAGCAAAATCCAAGCATAGATATTCCATAGCACGTCTTACAATCTAAATATTGCTCTTAGTCTAATCGAAGCAGCAAGAGTAGTCACAGCAGTTGATGGACTATTTTTCAAATTGATTTCAAAAATGTATTTAAGGGGATGATCTTCTACTCTAGATTACCTATTGATTTTTAATATGAAAAGCTCATTATATAAGCAGTAACTGCATATAAAAACCTAGCAAACCTTTGCATAAATCCTTTAATTGAATTTCCAGAGCCTGTGGTTCTACTTTTTTTTTTTTTTTTAATTAAATCTATTTCTTTTTTTAAGTGTTACTGTGTAATTTGCATGCTGTGAAGTGGCCCTGTCCCAGATAAAGTGCCATTGATCCTTATTAAACCTCACCTCTGGGCTTGCTCAAAACTAACTGGAAAAATTAAAGTGTTCATGCTGCAATGCACTTATTGCTTGTGTGATAGGATTATGGAAAAAAAGAATAATGTTAATTTCCAAGAGAGAATTTATAATGCAAGATTTTATTTTTTTTTTCAGTTTGATAATTAATAGCAAAATCATATCCTAAATATAAATTGTATTTCAGTCTACAAACTGCACTAGTAATTAGGAAAGATGATGTATACCTGATATAAACCCATGATGTTGTATATGGACACTCCTTTGGTATATTAATTTTTTTAAGTGTTCAAAACGATTATGGATTCAGCCCAAAAGCTTAAATAGAGATTTGAGGGGAAAAAAAAATAAATCTGGAACCTATGCAGTACCTTGTATTAATAGCTGTTTCCATTTTATTTCTTGAGTTTAAAATGTGAAAAATGATAGTCTGCAAATATTCATGCTAACAATTTTTATATTACAATTATCATGAGAAAGAAAAGTATATATGTTGCAATACTATTTCCTATTTTATTTAAACACCTTACACTTTTTATTTGAAAAGCAATAAAATCTTCTAAAGAAATATTAATAATCAATAAGAGTACAAAGTATGGTATACATTAACAGAGTTATAAAAATGTTTGCAATATGACTCAAAATGAAAAACACAGCAAGTTATGTATGGTTTAAAGTGTAATCAATTTTGAGGTTGCATATGAGGATATAAATGATAAACACGAGTAGTAGCATTTTTAGTAAAGGCTGTTGCAAAAAACTACTGTATTTATGGTCTATTCCATTCTTTTTATAGATCATTAATGTAGAAAACAAACACAGTGTATCCATCTTCTTAGACAGTTTAAAATTCCATTAAATGATATTTTTAAATGGAAATTTTGAACTGATTTTGTATGCTGCTTTCTACAAACACATGTCATACTGACAGTGGATGTGAACTGGTTTTCCAGCAGAAGCTGATACCACAACAGTCATGTTCAGGAGTCTCCTAGGTTTGTAGGGGAAGCTAGTGGGTTTTCCCATTTCCAGCAAAGAGAACTGCTAAATCTGTTTTGTTTAAGAAAGTGGTGAATTGCATGTTTTATTGCCTGTGATATATTTGATATATTATGTACAACTAGGTTGGAATTGTCAATTGTAGCACAACCTCATTCCATGATGAGGGTATTTGTTTCAGAACATCTCATCTACAGAGTAATTAGCACAACTTGATTTCTGCACTTCACTTAATTAATACAGAACCATCTTAAATACTACTTTCTCACTGATCTGAAGCTAACCAAATTGTGTTTAACTGTATTAGCTGCTTAAATATATTGTGTTTGCTTTAAAGGCTCCTGTATTGCTATTACATGGGCACTAATTATTTCAAAATCAGCTGATAAGTCTCCTTTCATATACCTGCTAAGATGATGACAATAACATGAAATAAGTTGTATTGTGCTCTTTTTTCAGTTTATGCATTTGAGAACACTGTCCTTGTTTCCCCTGCTAAGTCGCTTGGTTAAGCCTTGAACTTTTATTGTGCTCTGTAAGGAGTTACCTTGTGGCCCCTGGAGCTCTTTGCTACTGGTAGGACCAGTCTGGACCCACAGATCATTTTTCTTTCATTCAGCATGAAACATTACAGAGTATTTAGCAACATTTCTTAGAACAAAGTAATAAAACACCTGAAATTCTGAAATTCCTCAATCTATGCAATTTGTGATATTGCATAGGTATTTATAATGAATCATATGAAATATATAGGGGGGGGGAAAAAAAGAAGCATTGTTGCTGGGGTAAATTGTTCCTGCTAGCTTTCTGAGAAGAAACCCAGTCTATATAAGGCTTTTGATAGCAAATGAAGTCCTGGATGGTTCTCTGGCTGTTTTGCAGGACTCTTACCGTTCCTATATGGGAAATTTCATGATAGGACAGCAAAGAAAGGAGATGAAGAATACAGATTGTGGATCTAGGGAATGAGTTGTGTTGTTTTGTGCCTGGTGGAAGCAGACTCATGGCTTTGAATCTCTTGAGTTTGAATATGTGAAACACTGAGCTCCTCAGGAAAAAGAGATGATGGATGGAACTGGGGGAGGCAGTGAACTGGTCCTCTTGCAGCAGTATGGAAGTTTCTTAGGAAAGCTATGCTGATCTGGATGCTTATTAATAAATGAGCATGTAGCTGGGTTGCTATCAGTTAGTTTACTCGTGAGTGAGTGGTACTCAGCTGAGTAAGGGTAGTGGAATGGTCCACTCTGTGATTCTGAGAGTGCAATAACCACAGCAGCACACCTGCGTATTTCCTCTGCAGTGTTATGAATTTTGCACTGAAAGATGGTTATCGTGCACAGCTCTAGACAGCAGTCTGCTTGCTCCTTCTCTGCAAGGGCAATATTGTCTTCAGCTTTGGGGAATTAATGTTTCAGGTCCCTCCATCAACAGGCAAACACGTGCCCATTGCAAAAGGTTTGCTCCAATTTTCATGTTAGCTCGTAAGATTAAGGTGAATGACTTGTTCGTCATCATTTGTGTTCCTCCTCTTTGTGGTCCAGCAGTTTTCTTGTGGATTATTTCTTTGAGCAGTTATTACAAATACCATGTTGCTCCTTGAAACCCGTTTCCGTGTTACCTTACATACATCACAAGCGTTCTGAATTTAGGCTTTAGCAAAAAGGGTTTAAAATTCTTTCCTGGTTGTGCGCCAGTGGGTTTGTTGTAGTTTCCTAATGGTCTTTAGTGGAGGATGTAAGTGACACTGATCAGTGAAGGTGGACAGTAAGATTTATAATGTATTTGTGCGAGCTGATTGCCAGCAGAACTGGCCTTTCCCAGCGGTGCTGTACGCATACTCGGAAAATCAATAGGGATTAGCCTCTGACCCCCTTCACATACTTATACTGTGGTCTGCATTGCTTACCAATATTTCATCTGTTTCACTTAAATGCTGTTACTTACTCAATAATGTGTGGCTGTTCTTGCAGGTTACTAATTAATTTTTAAAATGCAGTATCATTTGAAGCAGAGATAAAGCACACCTTTAGCATCCGAGTGAGTGGAGGGCAGTGGCTTACTTAGTGCATTTGCACTGGTCCCTTTAATTAAAAATCCTACTTTGAAAGATTAAAGTTATACATTCAGATTTAAGATAGTGCAGAATTAAGTACAGAGACCTTTTCATGGTGGTTGCCAACAAACTGAATTGCCAGGTTTAACTAGTTACCCACACTACCATGTGTGCCATTTGCCAGCCCAATTTGTTTGTTCAATATGTATGTCTATACTTAGAATATGCATACAAGGAACTTTTTTGGTGACATTTAGATATATGTCTCTCATAAATTGCAGGAAAAAAATATTTTATATTTATAAATGAATATATTTCATTTATATTGAGTCTAGGGCATAGTCTTGATAGTGTGTTCACGTTACATAAACCAGGTTGTATTTTAAATAGTAATGAGTTGAAAAGCTAAACAGAGATACCAGGTATTGTTTTTCCTTTGGCTAGTTTAAAAAAAACCTTTTTAACAAATAAAAATAGTATAAAAAGAGTTTGCTACACTCTTATTTCAATTTCCAGTTTACCATACAGTTTGCCAAAATCCAAACATTATGGCCTAAAGCAATTATTTTTGATGAGGTTGTTCTCCCAATAGAGGGATTTTAAAAATTCACAGTTTGTCATGCAAGTGTACCTATTCCCTAGTTACTTATAGTTTCTTATTGATCTAGTAGCTGGTATTTGAATTGGTCGATGTACTCTGTAACTTGTTTAAGATACCCTACCTGAACTATTAGTTTAAATAATATATTCATAAATTGATTAACCATTACAGTAAGAGTTATTAGCTGCATTTTTATCTGTGTGCTATCCACAAATGACTCCTAGTGCAATAATCATGCATATATAAACAGAGATTCAGGTTTAAATTGCAGTATGCCTTATAATAATTATAGTGCTGGTAATAGTATGTTTCTGCAAGAAGGAATCAACCTTTTTCTGTGTGGGCAGCAAAACTCAGTGTGTTTATTTAATGTGGATAAAGTAATTGTAAATATTGATGTGCTTATAGGCCAAGTTATGGGAGAAAGGAAAGAAAAGATGTGGCTTTTGTTGGCAGATAGCTCTTACGGTTTGATGTGTGTTTGGGTGTCACCAGGTACTGAGCGAGCTGAGTCAAGTGAGGAAGCTTTTAGGCCACATGTGCATGAGTGATAGGTGGGAGGGTATGATGGGACCTGTCTACAACTGCAGGTGGGACTGGGTGACTGGACAGCCTGTGGCTAAAGTTATGGTGCAGATCTCATAGCTTGCATCTCCTTCTTAGAAAATGGCTACAGAAAGGAGCCAGGGGAACAACCTAATCAATAGATATTTATAAAACAATACACATCAAGGGATGTAGCCACCTCTTCCTCTCAGTCATTGCAGAAAAGTATGACTTGCATGCCTTCTTTTGATAACATCTTGCCTTTGAAAGGTCTGTGTTGCTGTCAATGTACATATAGCTTATACAATTGCTGTAATAAGGGGTGGTGAAATTTGGAGCTTCAAATGAGTAAGGATTAAAGGTTTGGTATGTTATTTTATAATATATATTTTAATGTGTGTAATAGGAATGTGCTCCAAAAATTGAATGAGCAACCACCATAATTTTCATAACAAAGATCCTACTCTGGCTCACGCAGGAGTCAGTGTGAACCTTCCTGTCTACCGCAGTGTGCACGGACCACATCCCAAAGTCTTTATTAGAAAAAGAAATACTGTCCAAAAGAGGTTTGTGCGTGCAGAGGGAACCAGAAAAATCTATTTAACCAAAAGTGTCAGAACTCGCTTCCTTAGCGGCTCTCAGGTTTATTTTGCTGAATGCTGCAGAGTCCCAACAGCTTTAAACAACTTTCACTTTGATTTAATCCTAAATTCTTTGACAAATGTGAGTACAGAATACATATACATGCAATCTTACCATCACAGGCATATTCTCAAATTAATGGCCTCTTTTAGTTAATAATTTGAGTGTAGTGTGGAAAATCACACACATCCCATTTCAGCTGATTTCCTGCATAAACTATTGTCATGAGCCTTGGACTCTTGCATTTTGCAAACGAATAACTAGGGGAGCTTTTTCATATTTTAGCTTGAAAGCCATTTTGTTTCACCACATGCTTTTTCTGCTTCATAAATTCTACTTTAAAACATTCAACAACCTGCTAAATTAATATATACTGTGTTCTTTCTTTAATGGGTAGAGGAACTTGTCTCACAGCAGTGCATTTGTTCAGCTCTGTTTTGAAAAATGCTGCCTGCCGTGTGAAGGACATCTGCTCACAAATGAATGATTGTGCTTTTGATTTGGAGCAGCACCTTCACTTTAAATGCTGGCTGCAGATGAAAGGAACAGATTGCTGTGGTACCGCTTTTGTGAGGATTCCTCTACCCAGCATGTGGCTTCATACATTATTGAGAGCAAATCCACTTTATGCTACCACTCCTCGCTGCACTTATTTTGCCAGCCTTATTCAGCATGTCAGCAAGGATCACTTTTCTACAAAGGAATAAAAGGCCCGTTAGGAAGATTAAGCAGATAAATTATTTACAGTGTTTAATTATCATTGTACAGGTTTATTAAACTTCATGGTTACCTGGAAACCTAAGCAGGTGCTTGAAAAAAGTCCAATAAAGTTAAATAAAAAATGTTTTGTGTAAAATGAAATCCTTTTATGTGTACCACGTTAATATAAATGTCCAGGGTTTTTTGGTTGAGTGCCAAGCTTGACTTGCATTTAATGTTGTGATTATTATATTTTTCATAATCCGTTCCTGGCTCAAGGCTTATGATGATAGGAGATCCCACAGAATTCTCTGCTGGGTTGAGCAGCAGCCTGTTATACTACTGAGTGTCCTGGACGATAAACAGATGTACAAGGTATGCTTGGTAAATCTCCAGATTCCCCTTTTCTGGTGTTAAGGAGAGCTGAATTTTGTAGTGAAAAGAAACCACTATAGCAAAATACATTTTGGATTTTTCTTTAATGTTTATATGGAATAAATGATTTACTTTATTTCTTCTTTGCATAAAGTGACCTCATTGGTGTTTATTTAATCATAGAAGTGAAGATTTTACTTTTTTATTATTATTTTCTTTTTTTTTTTTTTTTATTTAGCCGTAGAAGTGTTGTCCTCTAGGAACAGGTTCCACATCTCTGTACACTATTCACTAATATAAACTAATGAGCTCCATTAAAGATCTGCCCACATAGTTGCAAAGAACCACCTATTAATCTGTCATCTTTGAATACTCTGAGAAAATTAAGACCACCATGCAACCATGAATTTGAAAATGAAAAAGGCAGCACCAAACCTATTATATTCTAAGGATGAGTGCCAAATAGGTAGGAAGTGACTGGTGTTACTAAAAAGCAGCAGACAAATCCCACTGATTTACTTCAGTAAAATAACCTAGAAGTGTATCAAGGTTGAAATCCTTGCTATTTTAAGGTCAAGATAGTTCTACTGCTGACAAAGGAGAATATCGGATATATGTCTTTTTGAAACTGCAGTTAATTAAAATCTCAATTATTAACAAAATAATTTTGCTAAAAACTGTGCATTCTAATACAAGACCCATCTGGTTTCCCATTCTACTGTTTACTTTTTGGATTGTGATACAGAGAATTCTTAGACTATTTATGGAGAAGGTCTTTTATCCATCTGTCATGTGATGTAGGTTTCTGGGTACGTAGTTACTTGTTTTAACAGGAAACTGGTGACCAACTAAATGCACAAATAGTTGCACTCCATAGCAATAGCAACTTGGATTAATTCTGGGTGGATTACTTTATGTGGAAACTAGAAAAGACTATTCAAATTTATCTGGTGGAATAATTCTGGGTTTAATCCACAATGTGAGAAATGAATTGTAAAAATTAATATCCATGATTCTCATTGTTTTGATTAAGTTTGATGTATGCTAGAATAGTAAATTTCTCATTCCTAAATCTGACTCTAGGAATCTGGATTTTGTTGAGAATATTCACATCTGCTTGACTGAAGCCTGCTTAAGGGATATTTTATATTATTACTTAAAACATCGAAAATATAATATTTCATTATAAAAAGCCTGAGTTTTATTTTTTTTTCCTTTTGAGGCTTTATTTTTATAAAATAAATATCCATAGCTACCAGAAGTATATTGATCTTTGATCACTTTTTGTAAATTGTCCTCTTGTTTGGGAGATGAAGGAAGGGAAGAGGCAGCCTGGGGGCTGATTTCAGTGTATCTTTTGGAAGTTGGATGAGTTTTGGTGGTTTTTTTGGTCATCAAACCACTTTTCTTATGTATGACTGATTTCACTATGGCCAGTTCTGAAAGGGGAAGCATATCACCTTAACTAGTGGAGTTGAACTTGCTGTTTCTTTATAGCTGCTCAAGATATCTTGCATATAATTAGTAAGCTAGCTGCTGACAGGGGTGGCATATTGCTGTTGACAATAAAGAGTTTGTAATACTTGGGGCTATAGTTAGTTGGTACTAATTTTTGTATTCCACTGGGTAAGCTTTGACAAAGACCTATCATTTCCCAAATAAGCCATTCTTTTAAGAGAACATCTGTTGAAAGAGGCAATTTAAAAATCTTCTGAAAATCCAGGGCATAATTAACACTGTAGGGATACAAGTATGTTTTCTAGAAGCTATTTCTATTTTGCTTTATCTTGTTGTTCAGTAACCTTTTCAAGTTTGTGTTGTTTTATTTTTTTATCACCATTTTGCATTTAGTATACAATTCTGTGTTCGGAATAAGCATCTGAACTAAACCAATAAAAATACTGAATATAGCCCACTGTTGTTAATTGAAAATGAAAGTAAGTCCTGCAGGAGGGTGGCATGGCTGTTTTCAGTAGGTTAAAGATGTAGGACATCTGTGTTTGTGGAAAGCTCTTTGTATCTCTGTCTCTGTGATGTTTGCCATCTATGAAAATCTGAAGAAAAAACCTGAATATAAGATTTGGATTGAATCACCTGCTGCAGCAGCAGGTAACTCTAAACAAGTTAGTGTGAACACTTCAGCAGTTTTCCTGGTAGCGGGAAACAGTCACCTGCCTATTTATTTGCTTACAAGATGGAAGAAAGTGTGAAGTTCAGCCCTCACTGAAGCTGATAAATACTATTATCCTTAGTTTTGGCTTTTAGCTACTTCTGTCCCTTCCCTGATTGTATTAAATATAGTGAGAGTTTTGCAGCAGGAAAAAAGAGTCCTTATTAATGCTCTTGATAAATAAAAATAGCAAAAGTACTGCTGGATTACAAGAAGAAAATATTCTCTCCACAGTTTGGATCTGAACATGTTTAAGAATATGGAATATGAATCACAAGTCATTTATGCCTATTTTAACATATTTCTATATGTCAGCCTGTTTTTACTGAGTCTTCTTTTGGGAACTCACTGTCTGTACTGATTATTAAAATTTAACATTTTCTTACATGATTTGAAAATATTTGACCACATGGCTCAAGCAAACCAATGCCTCTTAGGATACAGCAATGGAAATGGTGTACTCTCAGATCTTGTATATTTAATTGAAATGGCTACTGTACAGAGAAATAGTATTCCCACACTGGAATTCTAGTTATTCATTACCTTACGTCTTTCTGGAAAATTGCAAATTTATTCTTTATAGAGCTCAGACATAAAACCTGTCTGTTGCACTAATGTGGAAAATGTTTTCCTATTACACCGTCTCCATGCAAATAACAAATTAATGCAGCTTGTAGGGGAATCTAATCACTGTAATTCAACAATCAGGGGAGCAAAAAATGATCATGCTTGTCTTCACTCTTCCAAGAATGACACCAGATTTTAGTTTTTTAATGCATGGCCTATTTAGCTCATTAGTTTTAATATACAGGTTTAAAAGTCTTTC
The DNA here is from genome assembly GCA_028020825.1 of Podargus strigoides. Taxonomy (NCBI): domain Eukaryota; kingdom Metazoa; phylum Chordata; class Aves; order Caprimulgiformes; family Podargidae; genus Podargus; species Podargus strigoides. The sequence continues at coordinate 16,311,020 of CM051630.1, forward strand.
CTTGGGCAGTATCTTCAAAACAAGATCTTAAGCTCCCCAAGTCTGTAATCTCATATCAAGATGTGGTTATGGCCTTGCAGTTCTGCTATTTTATGCCCAGTTTTGTTTTTATGCATCAATCTTCTGTTGTATTTTGTCTTTGAGGGATTTAATTTATGCAGTGGGTCACTGCAGCTTTCATTTGCCCATACAGAGGGACCCTTGGGATAAGAATGCATTAAAATCAGCTGCCTCCCCAACCCCAGCCTTTCTGGTCATTGGAAGTCTTAACTGTGCAGCTGAACACCCTCATTTAAAAAAAAAAAAAAAAAGGGTTAGTTTATTAAACTTCTCTTTCTCACCAAGGTGTCAGAAATCAGCTACTTCTCAGGAGGTCTTTAGCTACTGTCAACCTTACTTGCATTGAAATTAAATTTCACTCCTTGTACACCTTCAAAATGTCTTTAGAAATATCTTCAATTCCTCTCTCTGGCTGCGTTCGTTCTTTGACCTTTCTGTTGCTTTTGAGCCTACTGAAGACTCCTTGCTTGTTTTTTGCAATGTTTTGTGTAACCTGTCTCATTTCATGCTGCTGTTGTCCCTATATATACTTGTCTTAGGTTCCAAAATGATTTAAGGTTAAAAAAGTTGTGGTGATCTGTTGACTCTGAGAACACTGCACTTGCCCTCCCACAGTGTTTTTTATTAGTTCTACCTGGTTTGCCTTGAAACCCATTCAAAAAATGTAAAATATAAAAGCAAAGAAAAAAAGAAGACTTTTTCACTGAAGGACCTAATGCAAAAAGGTCCAACAATTTAAATGAACAGGTGTGGCACAAGTTTTTAGTTGTTTTGTCTTTGAAAGTTCTGCTGTTTTTTTATGTTCTTTCTAAGCTTTTTCTGTACTTTCATTTGAAATACGTTGTCTCCTGAGTTGCTGCGGTAGCTCAGTGGACATCTTGGAGACATTTGTCCTGTAGATAATTTCCACTTGCTGTGCTTTCTACCCTGTGCTTGTTGGGGGGGTGTTGAAAGACTCCTTTACTGTTCTTTCAAATGCTGTGTGTCCCTGGAGAACTATGAGGGAGGAAGTGCCTGTTCCTTTGCCTGGCTTAAGGAGATGGAACCAGGAGAGAAGTGGTGTTAAAATATTTTCATTTTCCCTCTTTTGTTTTTTTTTTTTTTTTTTTTTAATGTGGGAAACAGCTGGTTTGTCCAGGCTAATTCTGTCCCTCTCTTTCTAAAATGCTGTGATCTTTATAGGTTACTCTTATTGGGACTTTTTTTTTTTGGCGACATCGTTTCGTGTGTGTGTGTATACTTAGACTTGCCAATGTGATCTGGGTGCCACACATAAAAAGAGTAAGACAGTCTTATGGTTATTTCTGCTATACATTGTAGATAGGGAAGGACTTCAGCTGGCAATACTTACTGCTTAGAAGGAGGTATGCCTTTGTCAAAACTTCTTCAGATCCAAAAGTCAACACATCTGTAGAACTGTACCTGATCCTCCTGGGCAGAAACCATGGAAGAAGCTGGGACTGACCAGGGAGTAAGTTAACAAGAGGAACAGTTTAGTGACAAAGAGGTATGATCTTGTTAGTCTTAAAGGGACTTACTCTTACTGGGATTGTGGATAAGCAGCTCCTTCTATGTTGTAATACATTTGAAAAAGCTGGCTCCCGGGATCTAGAAAGTAATGGTTCTTTGGAAATGCTGAGTGAAATAATGAAGTACTTTTTTTTTCCTAATATGCATCTTCCCCAAAGTCTTATGTTTGCTTCTTGCACTGAAGAAAAAACCAAAGTACCCAAAACCTGAAAGGCAAACTCACTTGAAATTAATCAAGTTAAATGTTAAAACTTGATTAGTTGTTGGATCATTTTCAATCTTGTCTTCTGTGTATTTGGTGACAGTTATACTGGGAAATCTATGAAAATGAGGTGGAATTTGTGGAAATATCAAAGCAAAACCCAAAAATGCTCTTTTCCTCTTTTTTTGGTAGAAACTCAGTTTTCACAGTTAACCACACATTTATAAGATTTTAACTATATGTAAATTCTTAACAGCTCATTGGCTGATAAATGAAAAGGAATTCAGAGCTGAATGGAATACAGACAAGCAGAAAAACTGCTCACAGTTGCTGGTTTCTTAAGTCGGAGATTATATTGTCAGATTTTATGGAATACTCAAAAATGATGCTGTGTTCACATGTAAACCCTCATCTGCTGAGTCTCTGTCCTTTTATATTTGCAACCGACAGTTCAGGCTTCGCAAGGATTTGTCCAAAATAAAATGGTAATTAAGATTTTTAGGCTGCTAACGAAGAGCTGAAGTTTAATAGGTTCTTCAGGCAAAAAGGATAGGTTCTGTCCTAATGCATTATATTTCTGAACTTGCAATTTATTCAGTAATTAAATTTTCTTGATGACAATGAAAATGCATAGCCTTGCATGCAAAATTCATTTCAGTCTTTCCTGAATGTGCAAAACACGTGCGAGTACATTGTACAAGATATCGGATGAGTAAGATTCTCAAAAACTTGAGGCACCACATTATTTGAAGCTGTTCCATTATTAACTCTATCAAATTATAGAGCTGATGTGCTTTATGACAGACAATTTATTGAACTGAATGTTTTGTGGAAGAAAAGCCAGAAACAGCAAAAATGTTGTCAGTAAGTTTCTTGTTGCTGTTTCCTGTTTTTTTCAAAGAGGCATAAACCCATCATTTTTTCCTTCTTACACAGTTTCATAGAATTTGCAATGCTTCTTCAGTTTCCCTTCTTTATCTTGAGAAGCCATTCCAGCTCTGTTGCTTTTAGTTTATTTGGGGCCAAAAATGATAAAGTTTTGCCTATGTTATTCAGCAAGGGAAGCTGCCCCACAGCTCATTAATGACGTTCCTTGAGTTACCAGATTTTCCCAGTGCACAAACCTATGTGTTAGCAGTGCACTCTGTATTTGATGTGATATGTGTACGTATATTCCTGTTATATATCTGCTTAATGTATGCCTGAAGTACCTGAATAAACAGTCTCAAACAAGACAGTTTTTTTCAACATGGCACCCTAAAATGAGCATAAACTGAAGTCCTTCTTTCCTGGTGTAGGAGTCTGAAGTTAAAAACAGTATCACTAAATGATTTGTAACATGTATTTCAATATCCAGAGGTTCATTAAAGTTTCAGTGCTGATCTGTGAAGGCTACAGTTTGTTAGTAATAAAAGCATTCACACCTTACATCTTCAAAGCACAGCACAAATATTAACTTGCTTTTGTTATGTAATATGTATGGGTGTGTAAAATGATGTATGAATTATCTGTCACACACCAATTTTTAAGGTGTTTGAGCTTTTTATGCCTCAGGGAGTGGCTTAAACAACATATTGTTCTTGGCTACTGATAACTTCCAAATGGGAACACATCGCTGTGTGTGGGGAACTCTGTCTAAAAGCTTGAATCAGATAACTTTAATAGCAGTGTGTGCCCCATTTCAGGAAATTCCTGATGTGACATTAGATTCCATATCACTGGCATATTTATACTAAAATAAAACTAATTGAAACAGCATGTTGGCCAAACCATGTTCACATTTGAAATCTATTAGTTCAGTTATTGAAGGGGTATATATCCCAACAGTGTTTAAAATCATCCTGAGAATCTTTGTTTATTCTTTGTGGCTCAAGCTGATGCTTCATTTAAGAAACTGCAGGATACTCACAACAAATATCTGATGGACAGTCAGATTCACAGTCTAGTTTTAAGCCATTAGACCAGTTTATGCCAATATTTATTTTCAGAAAAATACTCAATAAAGGTTAACTTCATACAGCTTTTCTTTCATGTATCTGATTTTCAGAATTCACTTAAAAAATTCGATTTGGGATGGGCACCCATTATTTAAAATAAAATAATTAACATATTGATTATTCTTCTCTATATAACTTCTTTGTAGGAAGTTAGCAGCCAACTTTGACTTTTGTTCATATGTTTATTATCGGATTATATGAATGAAGTAAATATTTCAGTCTTTGTATCAACTTCCAAGAGTGGAATAATAAATGACCTCCATATGACATGCTTTCATGTGTTAAGTAATATAAGCTAACTTGATTTTGTGAGAATGCATATAGAAATAGGTATTCCCCCTCCCAGTTACATGTATGCACACATCCTATGGATAATATGCCCTTACACGACTCTGTGCATGGATGGTATTTGGCATCCACTGTGTAGTTTATTTACTGTGCTGAGGTACAGGGAGCAAGGGATTTGCCTACTGTGGGGGGGATGTACCCCGATTTCTGACTGCTGCCTTTTCTACTCTCACTGCAAACTTCTCTCACACTGCAGATTAAGTGATACGCACTCAGCTTTAATAGCAGTACTTGTCTCATTAGCCAGAATGTTTGAAAACCATGAAAAATAACTCTCATTGTGAAAGACTGCCTTTTCCAATACAATGTATAAATGTTTTGATCAATATTTATGTAGAATTTATTTTATTTTTTTTAATACTCAACAGCAAAGAACGTAACTGAATTTTAATATTGCAAGAAACATCTGCAATGAAACCTAATTCTTATGTTTTTATTGTCCATTGGAACACCATCACCTTTTATGCAGTGATGTAGGTGTCACTCTGCATTTCAAATTAATCAGTTTCAGTTAGACCTTAAATTTCACATATGAACAATGGACACCAATAGGGAATACTGCTTCGATTGAATAAAGGGGGTTTGGGAGACTAATGTCTAATGTAGTCCTGTTCTTTAATTTGTAAAATTTCCTCCTATTCACAGAATCACAGAATGTTAGGGATTGGAAGGGACCTCAAACGATCATCTAGTCCAATCCCCCTGCCAGAGCAGGAACACCTAGGTCAGGTCACACAGGAATCTTTCTTCTTGTATTTTTTGTATTTACCCTTTTGTGGCAACTACAGGCTACTGCTATAAGTTTCAAATTTGTGATCAGTTTGGAGTGACTTTGTCTTCTTTTCCTTCTCTCTACTTCTCCCCGAACCTAGTACAACAAACCACCCTCATATTGGCGTGGTAACTTCTCTAAATGTCTCTCTTATAAATCTTTCATTCTTCTAAACACTTCATAGTGAGGAAAATTGGCTTGCAAGCAACCTTGCCCTCCCTGTGCTCAATAAGACACTGCATGTATGCTTGCTGCTTCTGAATATCTTTACTAAAAAGCTCCAGATCTTAGATGTCAGAATTTGCAAATCCATGGTCCATCTCCAGTTTAGATCCTTAATTGCTGAGATATGCAGCCCTTAGAAATTGTGCAGAGAAAACTTGTGAAGTAGAAATCGAGATAAACGTAGACATTCCCTGGTTCTGTAGCCTGTCACTGATCCACTTTACAACCAATTGCTAACAGGGACTACTTCAGAAATGTATAAATGTTAGATAAGAACACCACCAAATTAAATCAAAAGGGGAAGAAACTAAATGTTGCTTATCTGCTTGCAGGACTTCAGATCTTGTACAAGTTGTACAAAAGTGAACTTGCCATCAAACAAATGCTTATCATAATCCAGAAATGTTTCTTTGGTAGAGATGTCCACCATTTGGAGCAAAAACACTCCAAAGTGATTATGCCACCTTATTGCTTAGATATCCTCATATATTTCTTGTTATTCTAGTAGAGTACTACATGCAGACAGAGGTTGCCAATAAAGTTTATTGTAGGAGCTAAGTGTCAATATCTGTAGTACCCCCCGCCTAGGGTGCTTGTAATTAAAATGCCACAGATAGTCTGGGAGAAGCATGAAAATTTGATGGCAAATTGATTTCAGGTTCATCTTGAAATTTGTCCTCAGCTGGACTCAATACTGCTGGCAGACATTGGATGGCTTTTGTCAAAAGGGTTTGCTGGGATGAGACAGAGATGCCTTGATCTGAATATTAAATACAGTGCTCTGCTTATGACAGTTTGCTTACTGCTAACGTGTTCCTTTTTTATATACGTTTTATTGTGTGGGGAATGCTTAGAGTGGCATCACTCTATTTTACTTAAGAAAGTATGTTGCTTACAAATATTTTCGCTCACTAAGGAGCAGACTTACCAGCTTCAAGCTTCAAACCTAAACATAAAGCTTCAAGACTTCTGAATTCTATAGATGTTCCCCAGATTAAGCTGAGGTGAACAAAGAAAAGAAGTCTGATAAGGTAATAGGTAAAATTTGCATCAGTGATGATGTTGGAGGAGGGGAATCCCATGTAAAGTAATCTTTATTTAAAAGGAAGAACTGTTTTTTTCTCCCCTCAAATAATTCCATTTATAGTGAAAGTTGGAGCAAATATCAAACACCTTTTCTGCTATCAAGTCAGAATGTTATTGTAAGACCAGCATAGACACAGGTCTGTTCTTAGCAGTACACTTCTGCTCTATTAGGTATGTGAAACAATCTCATGATGACAACTGGTTATTTTAAAGTATTTTACAAAATCTGAACGCTGGTCTGTGTCCACAAAATAAAGAAAAGCTTATTTATTTGAAATATGTTCTGTTTTTCAGGAATACAACTTTGTTTCATTAAGATTATTCTACAAGTAATTCTGATTCTTTTTAAAAAAACAATTTTGCATGTTAAGGCCCCAATATTTACTTAAAGCCTTTGCTTATATTTTCATTCTTCAAAACCAGACCGGCTAACACTTAAGGACGCATTTAAGTTCAGGTGCTGCCCAAAGTGCAGCCACAAAAGCAGGGTGGTTGGAGAAGATTATCCTCCAGAACGATGGAGATAACCAGTTGGGTGGGGATGGCAGGCTGCGTGGAGCTCCGTGGTGTTGAACTGCTGAAGCTACTTTGGTCTCTGGTGCAGCTATGTGGGTGCAAACACAGTGGTGACAGTAATGTGGACATGACCATAAGTTTTGGTTTTGTTTTTCCCTAACTCCCTGAAAATGGCACTCTCAGCTGCAGTGATAAGAGAGGGAAAATGAGAGTGGACGAACCAGTGGGAAAGAAATGAGAGGGAAAAATATAACAGAATAAGAGTGGCTCCTGAGAGCTGTTGATCTTCCACCTGTGGAAGAATTAACTTGGAGACTTATCATGGCCTCCTGACTAGATCATCTCCATTTGAATTGCAACAGTGCTTCACTAATTTTTGTAATGGGTTCTTCTGTGCCTTTTTTTCACCTCATTATTGTGCTAGTATGTGGACAAATATGCAAGTGGTGTAAAATGTTAATACATTTATTTTTTTTTTTTGGACTTAGCTGGAGGTCTTTTGATACAACTCTTATGGGAAATGAACTAGTGTGGTTATGAGAAAATTAGACCTGGATAGTTCAAATTTGGCATTTATTTTGATTTTTTGAAATACCTGAACTGTTCTCTCTAAGCATCTGATACTCTGTTCTTCCTCTTCTCCTCCCTGCAATATTTAAAACTAAAATAATAATCAACTGCTGCACTAGAAGGAGACTCTCTTAGGTGCCTGAGATCCAACCTGAAGTATCTGATCTCATTTCAAATGGTCAATTTATTTCCTCCTTTCCTGACACTGGTGAAATTGTGTTTTTATTTCCAGCTATGATAGATTTGTTCACTTGGTAAATATTATATGGTACAGGAGTCTTTATTTTTTCATATAATCTTTGTTTACAAAGTCAATACAATCACTTGGAAAATATGTAGCAAACACCGCAGTATATTAGAATCTTGTGTATTGTGTTTGCTGTAGGTACAAATTCAATACAGCAACTCTCCAACAATTGACATGTCAAGTAATATATCAACTGTTGGTATATTACTTTTTGCTCATCCTATTACTACTTATCAAAACCAGCTCACACCACCCACACTCCTCTTCTCATTAAGGACTATTGCTTCAGGATGCTGAGCAGACTCAAGTCTTGCCAGTAAGTGCAGATTCTCAGGAACCTTAGTGGAGATGTCATACCTCTAACACAACTCATCCCAAATTATTTGTGCAAAGATCACGCAGAGACAATGCTGAATTTTTAATGAAGAAAATTATTATTTGGGGGAAAATTAATTTAAATAAACAGTAAACAGTTCCCAGACAAAAATAGAATAAGTAGAATAAATGTAAGTGAAAGGGGACTTTGGCATATTTTGAAATAACTTTGCTGTTACTTCTGCCTATATACTTTTCCTGTAAATGTGTTCTTAGCCTTTTCTCTGAACCATAGATTATCTTGTATGCCATGCAAAATAGAAGAAAAATGGACTGTAAATTGGAGTAATGTCAAGTGACCTTCGTTCTGTTCCTGACCCAGGCTTTGACCTGTTTGAGTGACTTTGTACAAATGAATTTGTATCTTAGTTTTTCAGTTTTACTGATATATGACTGGAAAGCAAGTCAACTGCACTTTCATATTTTTTAGAGTGTATTTAGATTCATAGATGAAAAATGCTGTGTGCTTAATATTACTATTAAATATAAAGTTTTAACTAATTTTTATTTTAGTCATGTTTCCTACCTTCTTGTTCTAAAAGTTTGACCACTGTATGCATTATTTAGATAGAGATATTCATTTTTTTCAAGGCACAAAGTTTCGTCAGGTGAACTAGTATATATACTGTGATGAAAATCAGTTTTATTTTATTTTATTTTTTTTTGGTCTGCTGACAGGACTGCTTTATGTTGCCTTGCATTCAAAGAATTACAAAACACAAGGGCCAAGAGATGACATCTGTTCTTGAGCTTGGATGCAAGCCATATTTCATCTTGTCCAGTGTTACAGCACTTTTAGAATTCACTGTGTTGTGTGACAAAAGGATGCTACTAATGTGACATCTATTTCTTAGAGGAAAAAATACTCTTATGTTTATATATGTCATTGTCCTCCTTTCTTCAAAACTGTGATGCAGGGGAAGTGGTCTGGCAGTTCTCTGTGGAAGATAGAACATACAGTTGCCACCAGGCTTGATTAGTACCCACAGATTGGTGGAATATGACAATTTGAGTACTGAGTAAGTTTTCCTGCCATCAGACACAGCTGAACAGTATCAGTTTGATGGCATGATTTCGAGAAGGTGATTCCTGTTATTGGAGGCTTTGTTATGTTAAAATTAGTTTACTGGTTGATCCAGGTTGAGACACTTTTACCACCACCAAAGACCATGATTTTGCAGTATTTCTTTAGAGGTTATTTAGGATAACTATTTTTTTTCAAGTCAGTCAAGAGTCTTTGCATCAGAACTTTATAAGGAAACATGATATTATGGGATATTTAAGGATATTTAGGTTCTCTTTTTACGCTGTCACAGCTTTCCCATGTCTCCTTCAATTGCCTCTCTGTTCTTCATTCTAATTCCTCCCTCCTCTTTCAAACCCCGTGAAAAAAACAGGAACAAAAATACTTGGAGACAGGGTGGGATGGATGTTTAATAACTGTCAGAATGATCAGATAATTATTTACTGTTTTATTACTATGATTAACTGATACATGGACATGAAACAGTAATAATTTGGAAAGCTCACCTCTATATGGCTCTACATTGGATGCTGAGCAATAGCAAGGATCAAAAATGTTTACAAAATATTTTTTTTTCAGTTATGTACTCTTATCCCCAATAAATCTTTACATACATCCTTGTAATCACACTGGTGGTGTGTTTTTTTCTACAGAACAGCAATAATTAAGCTATCCAGTGCTGCTTGAATACAATCTCTTTACTCAGTATACAATGTCATTACTATCTTTGAGCCCCTCCCTGCCTTCAAGGGCTATTACATGACCTCCAGATCTCTCTTAGACTCCATGTATTACCATTAGAAGACATTCACACTGGGAAATCACTCTGTTCCTGTTTTTGATTAATATTTTATCATCCACGAGAGGAAATGATATTCTTTAACAACACTAATAAGTAATTGAGCAGATGAGATGCCCCTGCTACTTCAAAAAAGCTGTGAAAGAACAGCTCTGGATATGAGTTCAGATGCTAAATGGAAAAAAAATCCAGAAGGTGCTGTCTACAGTGAACAGGAACAACATCAGCAAGAAACAAATAGTAAAAATGTCATTGTTAGCAATAGGTTGTCAAAACCATGGTAGAAGTGTATCTTATTCAAACTGATGTTCAGAAGATATTTTCACAGAAGTAATTGATCTATTGACTTTAAATAAATTTTAGAGAGTCAATGAAAACCACATACAATAGACAGTGAAAATTGATAGTTGCTAAACAAAGAAGTTGTTTAAAGGCTTTTTCAGCTGCTAGTAGAAAAGATCAGTCATTAAACTATCAGCAAATAGTTAGGACTAGCATTTTAAATGCTTATTAGCTACTCTAGAGTTATGTATTATGAACTGAAGGAAATGGTTAGTGGTATGAGCAGTTGTCTTTTCTGTCTTGACAGATCTCTTGGAATACCTGTCTGTTTTTCTGGCTCAGGCAAAAAAAGTCTTCATTTAATCTTTTATTTCCTTTCACTGTATTTTCCTAGGTCACTTCTTCATGAATAGAAAAGCTAAATTTGGGAAGCCCTGTCACATCATTGGCTCATAAAAATTGTATTGATCAGTATCCTTAGGAAAAAACATATGTGCCTGTGATGAATTGTATTATATCAACATGAGTGAAGACACAAGAAAAAGATATCTTAGACATCTAAGATTCACTGTTTCTTCCTGTTTCCTCCAACAGGAATATAAGTCTACACTGTTATTGGAAAGGATATTGTATAGAATGCTAGCAGTAGAGTCATGATGTTGGTGTAGTGACTTAAGATCTCTGTCATGCAGTAATTATTTTCTTTTGAAACCCTATAGGAAGTTTCCAAGTATCTGATGTTACTGTCTTTATGTACTATTTGTGCAGTCCTTTGGGTATTTATAACCAAGTATTACTTTTAAAGCTTAAATTATAAACCGGTGAGAATTTGTGTTGTCCCCAGAACAGTAGTGTGATGCACAACAGTAAATCCATTAGTCCTTGTGGTTTAATGAGCACTTCTGCCTAAATGATGCATGAAAAGTTACTTATTTTGAGTTCAGACCTCAACAGAGGTCACAAACAAGAAATACATAGTGATAGATTAACTATTTAGTTATATTAATTAAGTAATGTACATAAAATATGAAGAATTATAAAAAAAAAACCCAGGAACTACTTTATTCCCCAAAGTGAGAGAGATGCGTATGTGTTTGTGTGTATGGGGACTATGCTGTATCTTAATGCTAGGATTAATGCTAAAACGGATGTTATGAATTAATCATGGGATTTAATTTACCAGAATTATTTTTTTGGCATTGAGCCCCTGTAATTAGCATCTTAAACACAAGTGGGTTTGGTGATCTTTATGACAGTCAAAGCAAAACCTTCTGCCATTAATTTATTGAGAATTGTTTAACAGGCAAGAACTAATTTTGCAACTAGATTTGAAAATGAAATGGGTTCATTTAATGTGATGGGTGATAATGGCCTCCTTGCTTGTACATTGATCTCATTTCTGTGAGCTCATTGGACTTAACATTTAACAGAAAGCTTTGGAGAAGAACTTGGGAAAAAGAGGAAAGGGTTTGTTTTTCATTTTTCTTCCACATGTTCTGTTTTAGTGGGATGTTTTATTCAAACATTATCATGTTAGGTTAATTATCATGTGACTTCACTGCTTAGAAGCCAGGAGTCAGCTGTGTTCCAGACCAGATATCAGCTGGTCTCCTAAAGCTAGGTTTGAAGCAGGAAATGAGGCTACTAGTCAACAGTCTTCTGCTGTCAAGTTGATCTCTTCAATGTCTTTAATTCAAATTAGTTTAAAAAAACCCTACCTGAGTCTATGTCTTCTTGGAATAGTTCCTCCCCCCAATATTTAACCAAAAACAGAAGTCATTCAGTTATCCCACATACATTACTACCACCTAGTTCAGACACAGTGAGCAGAGTTCCCTTCTGTCCTTTGGAATTTGCCAACTGGGTGCTATTGGCCACCAAGAGCTAGAAACTGTTATTCCAATGACAACTAACAGCAACTAGATAATATATTTTCCTTGATAGGTTTATTCAAGTGAGAAATCTTGGTTTTCCATTCATTTCCCCGGGGTAAATCATACTTTGTGTTATACAGGTACACCTGCATGGCCACCAGTCCTAGCTCAGAATCTTCACCGTGCCACTCTTAATTTGCCTAATAGGAAAAACAACTCGCTGGCACACTTGGCGTGGTGGAAGACATTAGCCACTGCTGAGCGGGGCCGTAAGTATGATATTAGCACAGTATCTCAAAAAGGACTCAAGATCAAGTGATTCTGACTAGAATATGCTATGTCATCCATTTTTTTCTCACTGAGACCCTGAACTGTGTGTCCCTTACAAACTTTAGAGATCTCTACCCGAATGACTCTACTGGTTGTGAGTAAGAGCATTTGTGGAGATTGGAGTAGGGCTGTGAATGCCTAAGTGCTACGAATAGAGACCTGGTGTGTTTGGCCATCCTTTTACATTGCTTTGCTCTCTCCTCACTGAGCTAAGCTGTGTTTGTTTTCAGTGGTTTGGAGGGTACTGGCAGTACACAATGGCATGCTCTTTCTCTCTCTTCCAGACTTTCCTCCCTATTAAGCTAATTTTCCTTTTATTGTAGTAATTAGAAAAGGGCTTTGATCACTAATTCAGTCTTGCTCAGAGTTCAGAAACAAAATAAATTGTGCTTGGATCTTGGGCAGTAGTGTGCATCCCTCAGATATAAATGGTAAACAGTATTTCTTTACCCCATCTCTCACAAGCGTGAGTGCTCTGACTTGCAAGCCCTTACTCTGAGACTGCAGTAATTTCATTAGCCAAAAGTGTAATTACATTATGAGAAGAAACAGCAGTCTCCGATTTCATGACCTCCTCTGTTTTCTCCCTAGTGTGCCATAATCGAGATAAGCCTAGATTTAGTTTTGGGTTTATTTATATATTTAAAAATAATGTGATCTCTTGCAGCCATGAACTGGCTATGATGAAGAAAATGAATCAAGATAACTCAGGAGTTTAATGTTTGTGCTGATTTCAAATAGAATCCTTTATTTTTTATTTTACTACACCTTGGCTATTATGTTTATCACAATTACTGTAAGGAGAATTAACAAGAACAATAGATGGGAAAAGAATGATACTTCTCATTGTTATGAGAGAGAATTGATTAGTTGTAGTTAATTGGTGTATTTCTGGAGTTGTAACTACACTACCCTGTGGGGCTACACACCAGACTATCACCAATGATGGTCAGGGCACCGTGTAATATTAATGGAGTATATTACAAACACCTTCTCTTTTGCCTTTAATGGTTTTAAAATCTTCTATTCCCTTTCAATAGAATGACACTTTATGATGAAATGTGTAAATAGTTACCTTTTTTGCCAAATCCTTACATATTGTAAATAACATCAAATAAATGATAATTTAAATAGCAATTTCCTAGCTTCTTTTGGAAGTGTATAATCTAAGGATTTGCATAAGCATCCAAAAAGCATCCAAAGTATTTGTGTGTGAGTTACAATTTGGACATCAATCTGGCCTAATGACTAGGCTTCTTGATATTGTCTAAACAGCAGATTTTTTTCATACCATACTTGGCTTACATTTTGAAAAGGGCAGATCATCTATAATTGATACCAAAGTCTGTGGGAATTATGCTTAATTGCAAAATGTTCACTAACTGCTCTTGAAAGCTGCAAAGCACGTTACGGGTTACTGTGGGCCAAATTCTAACACCATCATCGTACAGAATGACTCTCCTGTCCCAGTGCTGCTGTCTAAAATTCAGATTCTATCTGAGATTATTATTTTGTAAATGTCTCTGTCTATAGTGTGCATATATATTGGTGCAAGATGATCTTAGATTGCCTTATTTAAAAATATGTAGGTAAATATAAAATTTAAAATATTCTAGTTTATATTTTTCTTAATGGTCTTATGAAAAAAATCCTGCCTTCTAGAGAATTAGAAATTAGAGACAAGATAGTTCCAGGGCTTCCAGTTCTTGTCAATTATCAGTGAAATATACTGTGCAAATACCAAAGCAAACAAAAGTTGTAATGTTTTTGTCCCCAGTTTGCAGCTGAACTGCCTGCAGTTGTGATTGCCTGCCACTTACACACAAGGTTGATTGGGTCAGTACTTGGTTTGGAGACCTGCCATGAAGACCTGAACATCTACTGCTTGTTGCTAAAGTGATTTTATCTGCACATAAAGCTAGGTGCTGAATGAGATCTGATACAAAACCAGGGTTTTGGCTTCCTCCATGGGTTATTACTTGTCTGTTTTTGAGAGCAGGTTTATCTGCTTTACATTCTAGCCAAAAATCTTATTTTGGTTTATTGAATTTAACCTGCCATTTTTTCTTTCACTGAATTTTTGACAGGAGTGGGTACCCTTGATTTCAAAAGCCAGACTTCATTATGTTATTGAAACCTTTTAGACATCTACTTACTTAGCTCATTATAGGCTACTGCATTTGAGATAACAACTGGCTTGAAAAAGTGAGTTCTGAGCTACAGTCTGGCAGGTAGAAACACTCCATTCAGGACATGCTCTGTGCTTGTGTGATGAAGAATGGGACATACTTGATAAACTGTAATTTTTAATTGATCTCACATGATGAGAAGATACAGACATTTTATGTTCTATTTGTTTTTCAAAACTGAATTAATAAGCAGAAGTTCTTATATACCTACCTATATTAAAAATACTTTTTGTTTCATCTCCAAAGCAGTGCATTGACATGCAAGTGTGAACTTAAGTGTGTGCACCAATGCTGTGACTGCACCATTGTAATGAAGATGAAATGACTGTAATGATGACCTTTCTGTGCCTTTGTCTATGCCATGCCCTTCTCTTTAACTGAACACCTTTCAAATGAACATGTTCTGAACTTTTGAACTGTTCATTCTGTTCACTGAGCTTATTGCTCAATCTGCAGTTTATCATTATGTGTCTCCAAAGACTTTGTGTTTCCTTATATTTGACATCTAGATGGAATTTTTCATAACCCTTTACTAGTCATAAATTGGATTGTTAGGGGATTAAGTTAATCTTGTTTCTTTATAGTACCTTGGATTTTTAAAGCCCTAATTTAGAGGTGTTTCTTTATTTGTTACTCTCCAATCTGCAAGAATGGAAAAAACCTCTACGCCATAACATTCTGTATTGCTGGAATTATTTATTTCTGCTCATTTTGAAGTGAATCGTACCTAAGAGGTACACTTGAAAAGTTGTTTTGTCATGTTTTTCCTATATTACTATTTCTTCCTTTCTATCTAAGTAGCAGCTCCTGAAAAGGACCCAAAGCAGTGCATCATCAGATAAGCAGAGTGTCAGTGAATAGGCTGTAGAAGAATGTGTTTTTTTCTTGTTCCACTGGGAAGGGAAATAGGAAAAAATGACTTAGTACTTGCAGAAAATTGTTATGGTGTGTTAGTCATATCTTAGCTTGTGCTTTCTTTATTAGAAGGTACTGCTCCTACAATTTATGTACTTTTTATTAACCAATTAACAGCTCATATTAAAAATGAAAGGAGCAAGGCAAACCCCCACACATTAAGAATGCTTTTTTTTGACTGGTAGTAATGTAGCAGGTAATATTTTTTATTTAATTATTTTAAATAAGTTTTTTTCAAGAAAATGAAGTATTGAATACTATAAAATGTGTGGTAAATTCAAACAATATAAAATAATTTCTCATATCCTGAGAATTATCAAACTGTTCTGTATTAAGATAGTGATATCAAAATCCTCAAAATACCATGGATAGTAGCGTGGTGCACAACAGTAAATTCAGTCATTAAAGCCAGTTTATAATATGTAGAAAGCATAATACTTGAGCCACAAATTAAGGTTAAAATTTTTATATCTTTAACATAGTGTTTGTGTTTAACCAATACACATTTATTTCTTTAACAAATAAACAGTTTTAGCCTTTTCTCCAAAAGGTTCAGAATTGTCAGACTGGTTATAGAAGATGAAAAATCTCGAGGAGTTCCTTGACCTCTTCTGTGATCCCTCCATCCCTAAACTCCATCAATGACTTGAACTCTGACACTGAGAATGGCAAGATGTAATTCTTCATCCCAATGTCATAAAACCCCACATTCTACTCTAGGCATTTCAAGTTTTTATTCTTTTCATTCAAACGTAGTTCTTGTCAGCTAGCATCGTACATAAAGGGTGAGGCTCCCAAAAGCTCTTAGGTTTATCTAACTCTGTCTCTAGTGACATCTTTGGAGAAACTTTAATCTGTTTAGCCATTATGCTGCTTATTTTCTTCTGGTTTGTTATTATTGATTGATTGATTATTTGATTTCTTCAGTGCCATCCCACCCTAAAACCTTTTAAATGTAATTTGTTAAACTTCACATAATGAAGAAGATTATAATTACAATTTTCATAACAAATATTTATACAGATGTATATATGCATAGCTATTAGAAACAACAGCAAGGCATAGGATTGCTTTAGGGAGTCAGTATTGGCAGCTGTGAGAGGAGGACATAAGGAGGAGAACAAATGAAGTCTGACTAGGTGAGGATAAGAAAATGGCCCATGTATATTAGAAGCCCTTTCAGCCTTTGTTCTAGGTGAGTACTTCCAACGAGGAAAGGTGTGAGCTGAAGACTATGGCACTTTGTCTCCCTGCCTATTTGATGCTCTGTTAAGGTAGAGAAAGATATTACTTGCTGATATGTTAGATACTTCATTTTTAAATGATCATAAATTTTTGCCGGCACTTAATACAAGTAGGTTTACAGTGCAGAGGAAAAGTGAATATACCAAACCAGTAGAACACTTATGGAAGAGGAGATATTATTGTAGAATGAAGGACTGAAAACAGTAGGATTGCTTATCTGTGAAGCAGCTGATTGGGGCATTAGATTGATTTTCAAAACAATGGTGGAAAGATTATAACTTGAAATCTTTCATCTATATTTCTGTCCCCAACAGAAATTGGGAAATGCAGGTTTCAGACTGTTAAAAGGGGGAAAAAAAGCTCAAAAGAGCTATCTGCTTGTGGAACTCCTGGCCATATATAAGACCAAGCATTTAGTAAATTCATAAGTAAATTAACTATTGATAACAAAAATACACCAAATAATGCAAAATATTTATTAAAACTTCCTTTTGAAAAATAGTCCTTTAGTTGAATATAAGGCTCTTTTTAGAGCTTCCACAACTAACCATTTTCAGAGAAAATGCTGTTTATTTCATAGTAGACCACTAACTGGTTAAATCCTTATGAGGAGTCCTATCCATCTGTATTTCAGCTTGTTTACACCAGGGGCAAATGATATGTTTATTTTGGCTATATAAACTTGTTAATTGTCTTACTGTACATTTCCATCAACCCGGCTGATGATAGAATTTTATGACTATATTTCTCAAAATTTAGGTTTAGAAGACACTTATGTTTCAGTTCTAAATACTGTAGAGACTTCTCATATTACTAATATGAAACTAACTGGCAACAAGGCAGCATTCACTATTTCCAAAGCAGTTTACCACTGTGACATTAATTTACAGTACTGAGCACTGTGGAAAGTTTCATCAAACTAAGAAGTTAGTTTTGATTTGTTACAGCACACAGTGGGTGTTCACAGCATATGTTTTTATTTAATCCTTCAAAGAGTTTTCAGGAAATAGCAGCTAGCATGTGATGAAATAATATAAAGAGACATTACTAACATTTTAACATTCTATGGATCATTATACTTTGTACATTTTGGAATTATGCTACATTATATTTATGGTTTCACTTTGTTCTTGCAAGCCACATTCTGCTTAGTCTTATGAAGCAACACAGGCTGGAAAGGAGTGCAGTGGAGCTAATAAGGGTCCTGTCTTAACTTGCAAAAGAATAAGCAACTCCTTCAAAAGATATGCTGGGCTTAGAGCAAAGGCAGAGTTGGAAGAACTTGGAAAGAACACGACTAAAATATCTCTCCTTTAGTCAGGAATGCATCAGTTCTTCCATGCTCGTTCCACCATGTAGCAAATGGTTGCACAGAGTTACTCCTTGGTATCTTCTGATTTCATTTCTGACTGCTCGTTAAAATATGTCTTCTTAATGTCTTGTAAAAAAAGCAAAGAAATAAGTGCCTAAAGAGCAGTAAGTACTGCTTGTATGGAAACTCTTTTCAGATTCCCTTGTAGAAGGTTCAGCATTAGAACAGAGAAAAGGCTATGAGTAAAAACTAAAAGCGTGATTTTTTTCAAGTATTCTTCTGCAGCACCCTTTGATAGTGCCATCTCATGGTTTCTGACACACTTGCCCCCAAAACTCTTCTGGCGAGACAATTACTGGTGACCACTGTGGTGATGATTTATTCCATGTGCTTTTAGAAATTTAACTGAGGTGCCTTAGTTAAGGTCTTTGTCTTCCAATATGGTTAATTAGTCTCTAAAACACAATTCAGCCCATCTGTAATTCCCATACCTTAGTTAAGTGTGTGAAACAAAGTGGGATGAATATGGCCCACTTTTTAGGCTGTACAATACCAGAGATTTGGATTAGATGATCTGATTTCATGACTCCTTCCCTGACCACTTGATATTCCTTCATTTTCTTCATTGCTGGGGACAAACCCTGGCATACTTGGTTTCTTAGTTTCAGTGTCAAAAAAAAAGATCATTACATACATGGAGTTCTTTCCTCCAAAACAAGAATCTCAAACATCTAACGCAGCTTCTGTGGTTGCATGTTGTTGGGGTTTTTTAATTGAATATCTTGTATATTACTGACATGACTTGGACAGGTGGGTAGGTTCATCTGCATATCCAGTAGAAATATTCACAGACTTTTTCAGCAGCTCAGTGAACAAAGGCAAACTTTCCTTTGAGCAATATATGGACAATTAGTGACTCAGAAAATGCACCTCTGGATGACTCTACTGAGAGATTGTGTGTCTGTAGTTGTTACAGGTATAGAAGGCTCTTAGAGCTCAGGTGGCAGTAGACTGAAAATTACTTCAAGATAATCTGTAAAATAAATTGTATTTTAGTGTTTAATGCCTTACATACACTGAGACACTCCAAGTGTGCTTTGGATCATATAATCTCTATTACTTTTACCCAGTTTATGACATTGATTTGATAACAGGATGGGCAACAGGGCAAATGCATGTGCTGCTTCCTTTCAAGCTTTTGTCTTCATTTTAGAAAGCAAAGTAATTTTTTAAAAAATGGTGAACTGGCAGCTGGGGAATTTGAAGCTTCCTTGAACAGACAAACAAACAAACCAGAAAAAAAAAGACTGACAAAGAGATGTAAAGAGGGGAGAAAAGAAAGTGCAATGTGGATAGGAGTAGCTAGCAGAAATTCTATGGTCTGAGTTAAGCAGCAGGTCAGATTAGATGGTCACAAAGAGCCCCTTTTGGTCTTAACAGCTATAAATTTTTGAAGCCTAACACAGGCTTCCCAGCACTGCAATTTCATTCTGACCTGAAGGGGTGAAAGGGTAAAGCCTCCATACCCTTTCCCTGCCTCCCCAACAGCGTGGTTCCTACGATGGGAAAAGCTGTCTGGTAGGAGCTGGACTGAGACCATAACTCATTTCACAACAGCAAAATTACATCTGCTGTATGATAATCACTTTTGGTCGCTGGCCACTCATAGTGTATTCAAGCTAATAATGAGGAGGAGGAGGTCTCTTTCCCAGGGCTGGTTCCATGAGCTGTTTCCTTTATGATGATGAAATAATGTATTTAGGCAGACTTTTCAGCATTTTGCTTCTTATAGTGGTCCTTTGTGTTTCCAGTTACTGAAAAACTGATATAGCTACAGGTGTATTCTCCTCACCTCTCTTGTTTCTTTATGTTTTCCTGGCCATGCTGAAAATCAGTACAGAAACTTAGTCCTGTGCTATTGTTTGTTTCAGGATCCTTAGTTTCACCTCTGCACGTCCTGCTCATCATTCTGTCACATTTTCAGGTTTGCTGATATTTAGCCTGTGCTTAAACAGTTTGGACAGAAGGACTTTTTCAGAGTGAAGCTCTTTTAAACATTTCTTTCCCTTATGTGAAATTGCATATAGCAGCAAGATCGTATCTTGACAGTCGAAAATACTAACTTGCTGGAAGCTGTAGGAACAATGTCTTTAATGCCATCCAGAGATGCTCTTCCAAAAGAGAAACCTCTCACTTAACAGTTTTCTGCCACTTTGTGACATAGAAGTTGAGAAGCAGAGGTTAGGACTCAGGACCCCATTAAGAGTTTTTGATGTGTTTAAGCAATGATGAGGCTGCTGACTTGACCTTAGTACTGAGAATAGCAAATAAAAGTCAAGATTAAAGACATTGTTCAGGAGAAAGTGGGGTTTTGGCTGGTTGGTTCTAGGTTTGTAGCCCTTTTGCTAAGTGTTAAGCGAAACCCACGTGCCACCGAGGCGCTGGCTTGGTTTGTCTTTCATGGAACACGGTGAGGTTAGGCTTTCTACTGATGGTCTGGCAGCTTTGTCTGTTACGTATTTTTTTCAACCAAATTATTTTGTGTAATAACTATAATGTTAATGGAACTATATGTTATGGTTGAGTTAAGATTTGTCAGTTTGAAAATAAACGTCTTGGCTTCATTTCGACATTTGCCTTTCAGCATCAGTCCGTTAACCTGTCACACACTATAATTTCATTAAAGCCATCATTTAATTGTAAGTTAATGTACAGCTATCTTTTATAGAAGAGCTTTACATACTGCCTGAATAATTTCAATACAAATTTTCAACTGATATGACTCAAATAATATGAAACACTAAATGCCCTCCAAACCCCTGTTTATGAATTCAGTACTGAGAAATAAGATGCAACAGCCACATTACTGTGTCACTTTAACAAGGAGACAGTTTTTCAAATTATAATAAAAGGAAAGAATAACGATCTAGGTATGTGTGTATATGTCTCTGTGTGTCTTGTACCTGCAGCATTGAGATGTGCTTCATATGTAATCTGGAGACATTTCTGTTATTAAAAGAAGGACAATGCAGATAGTGTAAGCTCTATATAACTGAAGAAAGAATTAAAATCTACTTGCTAATAGCTTTAGTGCCAGTCACAAATAGACCTGTACTTCACATATGAGATATATAAAGCTTATTTCAAAATAAATTCTGGGTAACGTTCAACCTGATTGAATCTTTGGAAGCTATGTTAATGTATTTGTTCAACTCACTTGCACTCAAAGGCTTTTAAACAGAATATCACTTTTTTATATTATCCATGATAATGTAATTCCTGCCTTTAATCTCTTCAGGGTTTCACATTAAGTCATGATATGCAGTTCAGGGGAATTTAGATCATCCATTAATCATACTATCTGTACTTTTGTGTGTCTACTTTTGTCCATCTCTTAAATCAGTCACTTGGCAGCAGCAGAGATCTGGGGAGAGTCCAAGATGTTTGACTGAAGAGGCCTTATTTATTAAACTTGTTTCCTGTGACAGTATGTGTGGATTTATGTAATGTGTGGCATGCTGAAAACAAAGTGATAGAAATATTACCATAATCACTAAATATGATCCTCTTAGTGTTTCCACTGGAAACATAGGCGTGGATAAGTATATTGAATGATGACATATGTTTTGTAGAATAATTAGCTAAAAACACCTGGGCTACTACAAAAAAACATGAGACAAAATGATGTAGTCAAGTAATCTCTTGTAATTAAAATTTTTCTACCGATCTGCATACACCAATCTAAATTTTGTATTTTCTGAAGTTTAAGGGTTTTATTTTATTCTTTCATTATTTTACTATTCAATTGATGGTAAGAAGGTGGAGGAAGGGGTTGGAAACCTTACAGTTAGTAGGTGTTGGATTCTTTTCTTTGAAGTACTGAAACTGTCTTTTGAACTGAAGTGTTCTGAAGTATTATTACACTTTTGAGTGGTTGCATCTTTCTCAACAAGCCACCAAAGAGTGGTCAGTGATGTTTTTACACTTATTTTTAAAATATTTGTGAAATTAGACCAGTACACAAACAGAGTTGTGTATTCTATCCAGTTTTTGAAATAAAGTTATGTTCACTATCCCTTTTTACTGTTTTTTCCCCCAAAAGCCTGATTTACTTTTCCTAGGCCCCCTCTGACCTTTCCTTCTTTCATCCTCTCTTCTCTCAGCTCCTTCTTTTTGTCTGTCCCATCCCAAGTTATCTCTTTTAGCTTCAGTGTTTTACAGATTTCGTTCCACTCTTCTTTCCCATAAAGCTTTTTGTTCTGTTTTTCTTTTACTCTACCTCTTTCTTGGCTTAGCACAGCTCTAATTTCCTGCATTTAATACTAGAGTAGTGGGAGTGAGCTTCTGGCTTTCCCACACTGGCTCTGCAGTCACTTCAGCAAACTGCATCTTAGAAGTAGCTGGATGTTCTGTTCCTGCAATGCTGGACTGGAATTGGAGACTTACAAGCTCCCTTTCTGCCTTAGGAGCTTGAAGGTTTCCCAGAAAACACTTGTAAGAATTTTTTGAAACTTCTGAAAATAATGTATTTTTCCCTTGTTGGCTTTTTCAAAATTATGAAAGCACGTTTGCTGAACTTTCCCACAGAACTTGTGCCTCACACAGACATCTGTAATAGGAAACTTCAGTGAGAACAATTAGAGCTTGCTAAAGTTATGAGCAACTGTACTGAAGCCTTGAAATGGGAAGTGTCAGACATCCTGAACTAGAGACTGTTTTACCATTGTCACCATAAGTAACAAATTTTAATTTAAGAGATGAATAAAACTTACACTATTGAGTCTTTAGACCTGGAAATCCATTTATGACTGTGCTGGGTTACCGACTATGAAAACATTCGTGCATATGCCATGTTATTTTTCTGAGAGAACAGTTGGAGCTAAATATATATTTTTAAAAGCTGAAAAGAAATAATCAGTTTTCATTTCTGTGTTCAGGCTTATAACTAAACCAGTATGTGGTATTTTAGCAGTCAGGTTTCTAACTGAATCAAGTGTCTAATGTTTGGGCTCAGTGTATGCTGTTGAGAACAAAAAATTACTTGAAGTATAAGCATCTATTATACTCTGTGATCTTTATACACTGAAACAGACCTAATGGTTGAATTGCTGTATTCTCTCTGATATTAAACGAAAAATGTGCTTTATACCATAATTTTAGTGGAAGCAGATGAAGCTGTGGAGGCACAATGGGAATTACTATGAAAGACACTAAGACCCCTATTTATTGTAGTAAAAAAGCTGTACGTACATTTTGCTTTTCATTAAAGCAGAATTAGTTTAACCCCAGTTGTACAAAGGTTACTGTTTTCTACTATTTAGACAAACAGCTTCCTACTGTAAATTGTGTTATGATTTATATGAATCTACCTACTGTCATAAAAGTTCCACTAGAGAGTATGTATCTTCTGCTGTATCTCAGTCATAATAAATAAGAACTTTTAAAGTAATTGTAAATACATTTGTATATTTCTATTTTGGTGAAGTTTATTATTACGTAAATTTATATCAAATATATACTACTAGTCAAACAAGGAAATTAGCTTCTCTGCTTAGTTTTGATACCATTGTAACCACAAAAGCAACTGTAGGCTGTGTATTGTGGGCGCATAGTGTACACAACACAGTTACACAGTACACCTGCTGATAGTGGGTAACGAGCATAATTTATAATGGTGGCACATACAAGCACAATATTTGTTTATAGTTATATACTGACCATTATATACACAGTCACATTTTGCTTTTTGCACAAACTGAGTATCATGGAGCGCAGGGTGTTTTGGAACATAGGTTTTGGGGTCTGAAACAAGTTCAACTCAAATGTGCAGGTGAAGACCATACATTTGTTTTGCATTAGTGATTACTGTTCTTAAACATGTGAATAAATTACTTTTATTTGGATGTGAGGCCATATATACATCTTCAATTTATGCTTAGGTTTCTACTGGATGAATTTAAACTGCATAAAAAATCTGATGGCATTAGTAGAAAGAAGACACCTCTGAGAAGTGTCAGGCTCTGTCTAGTGACAGGACAAGAGGAAATGGACGCAAAATTAAATAACACAAAATTTCATTTAAATGTTAAAAAACCCCGGCTTCTTACTCTGAAGGTGGTAAAACAGGTGGTCTGAGGAGGTTGTGGAATCTCTATCCTTGTAGATACTCAAGACCAAACTGGACGTAGTCCTGAGCAGTCTGTTCCAGTGACCCTGCTCTGAGTGGTTACAAAATATTCTTGCTTTCCAGTTGACCTCTCCCCATACTGCTTGTTTGCTGGCAGCTTAGTACAATCATCACCAGACTTGCCCAAATTGTACAATCTTTCTAAAAGCATTCACATTTTTACTGGGAGTAACTGTCAGTTAATCAGCAGTGAGACACATCTCCTGGGAGATCAGGATAAATGCCTGTAAGAAACTAAACTGCATGAAAGAGGAGGGTAGATTGCAGTAAGCAAAGATTTGTTTTCGTGATTAAATATGTATTGTATTAATCTTAGCCTTAAAGCAACATTTCTCATATTTCAATTTAGTTGCAATGAATTGAGGTATCTACTGTGAAAACTGTTGCTGTTGGATTTAAAATGCCCATCTTTTTTAGATGATCTGGGTTAGCTAAAGGCTAAATTTACAGATATTCTCTGTGACCTTGGTCAAGTCAGTTTTCCCATGATAAAATTATGGTAGTATTTACTTAAGTTCTCTGAGTGTTGTTAAGAACAGTTCAAAGCTGTTTAATGAACCTCAGGTCCTACATTTATCTTCAGTGTTACGAAAGGTTCATAAATAGGCCAACAAGTGCCAGCTTGTATCCAAGAGGGTTTAGGTTGTAGAAAACTAGATTAATGTGATCTATTTCTTCACTGAAAAGCCTGGAACGCTTCTTTTTGTTTGAGATCTTGTGGAACTTTCCTACTTGGTTGGTTTTGAAAGGTTGAGCTTAAACTACTTTGTCAGGATCAGATATCTGAATAAATGTGCACACTCCATGCTCATGTGTTTCACATTTAAAGGCGAGTGCTCATCTTTGTTGTATTTCTTAAATCTGAAAAAGTGAATTTATTTCAGCTTCCTCTTTTTATTTGATTTGTCCTTATTTTTTTGACGTATTCAGTATGTGATGCTGAATTCTAGAAAGTGATTTTCCATAGCATCACCAAATGTCATTGTGCTGTAGGAAAGATGATGTATGTGAACATTCGTTGCTGCGTGTGATTTCTTGGACTGGCATTGAGCCAGTTGTTTTACTAAGTTGTAAATATTATTTTCAAAACACAGCAAGATTTCTTTGTGGCATTTTAGAATAATGGTGTAACTTAACATATTTGTGTTTATAATTTGACAAGCCTAAAAACATTAGACATTAGAGCTATTAAATAAGAGAAGAGACATTTGGAGATGTTTTCATAATGTTTTCTGACAGCATTATAATGAAACAAAATTTAGAAGTATCTTAGCATCATAGATTTTTATTGCAATAAAGAGTCAAGAGAAAGAAATATGACGTTGTTATTATTGACTACAGTGCATAGTAAAGAAATAAATGACGTCTTCTGACAGGGATCCATTATGGTAAACTTTTTTTCTTTCTAAATCAAGCATATGAATATATGATGACATGTTACTGTATCTTCAAATGAAACATGAAAAAACACGGTGATGGGAAGCCCGTTTGAATAATGCCAATAATTCTATTTTTCTTTCCATTATATGAGGTAGCATTTAATTTTATTTAACTTTTCATGTTATTTACAACAGGACGTTTTTTGCCTCCAAATAGTTTGTTTATGAAGCATAGAGACCTGTGATGGTAAAAAAACAAACAAACAAAAGTGTTCAGTAGCACAACTCCATGAGCCAAAGGTCCAGCCAAACCCTGGCTATTAATCATCACCGTCCATTATTTACTGAGGATTCATTCATTGTTCCATAAAGGTATCTAGAGGGTCAATTAGAGACAACAGACAGGATTTTTCAAAGACACAAGAGGGTCAATTAGGCCCTTCTTGTAATTTTCTGCTTTAACAGCAAATGCCAGCCTATCCTACAACAGATACAGTGGAGTTTAGAATTAAATAGTGTGGATTTTTTTTTTTTTTTAAGCTATTACTTTGCAGCCAGTATGGAGTGTTGTCAGTCCTTGATCAAAACAAAAGAAAAATTCTATCACTACAGTTGATGAGAAGCACAGATTTGTTTTTAGAGTCAGAGTACTGCTGGTGCCCAGGAAATATCTAAGATAAAACAGTCTGTCCTTATCATAGAAGTGAATCATTTGTCTGAGGGTAGGACCAGACACAAATAATATTGCTAAATACTACTGTTAAAAATGTAAAAGCATTTGATGCAGAATACTGTTTGTTTTGGTTTTGCATCATCTGCTTGCTTGAAGCTCAAAATAAATATTAGATATGAGATCTTAATAATATAAACAACTACAGTGACATTCATTAGTGCATAGGCAGTTCTTTCAGAACAGAAAGTAGGAAATAACACGAAATATATATACACATATGTTTAAATACACAGACATATATATATATGTACACATACCTCAAAACTCTTCCAGAGTAGCACAAAATTTTGGTAAACTAACTTCACTAGCTTATGCTTTATCTGGGGACAGAACAGCTCTTCAACAGGTTTAAGGCTGCCTTTGACCATGGGCACCATATGTGCAGTAGCTGCACTGAAGCTATTTTTCTTTCTCTGGGTTTGTCTTTTCATGAGAAATGGTTGTTAGCAGTTGGCATGCTCTTCTGTATAGGTCTGAAAATCTTGGGCTATCTTTCTTTTCATTACATTGCCACTGTTTTTAATGCTGCTTAAGTCTGTTTCACCTGAAAGCAGCCTCTACCAATATGGTGTGTTAGACTTGTAAAGATTTTTATCTTTGCAGATGGGGTTTTTGGAATGTCTGAGTATTTGATGGTCTCCTGTGAGAGTAAATCTCTGAGTGTGCTACATCAGTTTGATCCTCATCGTCCTCTGAAACCCCCTATTCTCTGTAGGGTTTCAGCAGAGAGTTCTAACTAATGACTTAGGGCCAAATTCTGCCCTTAGATGCAGGCGTGTAATTCTCACTGATTCCAGAGGGACTTGTATGAGCATATCAGAGAACACAATTTTGTTCTTAGTGTGTGAAATTATAGCACAAACGGACAAAAGAATCTCATGCGCATTCATCTTGGTGACCCCAAGCATACAGGAACACACCACTAATCCACCCTCTTTTCTCTTTGCTCAGTTTGTGCCATTTCTTGCAGATCACCCCAATTCTTCAGCTGTCACCTGAGTCTACATTTTTTATGTTGTTCTGTGTTCAGAAGTTTGCTATTGTGGCCCTTCAGTGAAATTAGTGACATTGAAACGAATGTTTCTTTAAGTAGCATTAGTAACAAAGACACTTGTAAAAGATGTTTTCTTCTTTCTCTGGGAAATTACGGTACACGAGCAGTCTTGTTCATATTCTGTAGGGAATTAGTTTGCAGAGGCAGAAGGCAAAGATAGATGTGTGAGTGCATGTCTGTAAAGTGGTTTAATACATACACATACACAGAGAGGAGAGGTGGGCTTGCATCACACTTTTCCTCTGTGGCAATATGATGTGAGGAAGCATTTTGCCTACATGTGAACAGAATAGATATCACCTCCTTGTATCATTCAGTTTACAGTTCTACTCTCAGGTTTTACTTTCAGCACTGACCCTTGCAGATTCTTTATAGTGGAAGAAATCAGTTATTAATGAATTTTTAAATAGCTTTTTTTTTCCTGCTTATCTTTTAACCAAACCCTTCCACATTGGAGGTTTGTAATTTGTAATTATTTTACTAGTCTGTTTTCAGGAACAGAGCTGGTATTGCTCTGCAGGCATAAAAATTTTGCAGCTAGCTTAGTTATCTTTAAAGGACTATCTTTTACATGTGTTGATTACATATATCTGAAATATAGTGTCAAAGCTTAAACTGGCATCAGATTTGCTTATCATCCACTATTTCTACTCAGGACCTACATCTAAGGAAAATCTTCCACTTTTTACATTTTCATTGTGAGAATTTGTCTCATGGCTGAAGAGTCTGGACTGGAGGTTTTGCATTTCTGGAACTAATTGCTTATTAGGACTTTGCTTATTTGTTTTGGGTTTGTGATGTACCTGACTGCTTACCCCTTCTATCTCAGTCCTTGGCAGATATATTGATCTTCCAGAACAGCAATATGGAAGGCTAAACATTCCCAAACCAGATGTTTAGGCATATTGTGTTTACTTCCTGACAACCCTACCCAATGGATCTGGATTTGATTAATACTGGTCCTCACCAAAATCATATTGGTTTAGATGTACCTGAGTAATCCCAGATATCTTCAGCGTACTTAGAATTGACTGTCTTTAGTGTATGCCATATTTTTAATTTAGTAACTTTAATTCCCTGGCACGCTGCCGTTGATGTTCTAGGTTTCAAGCATCTGACTTAGTTAAACCTTTGAGCTTTGGTTTCCATCTCAGCTTTTTACAAAACAGCTCTGTGCTGTAGCAAAAAGCCTATCGTTTATATCTCCCACAATGATTATAGTGTCCATTTTAGTTTTAGATTCTGCTCAAGATAGAACAGAATTTGTATTACAACTCACGCAGCAGTCCTCATATGAATTGTGGTGTTTATAAAAATTCCTATTTTCAAGTTGTCTGACAATGAGCTGCTGTGTACAAGTGCCACTTGGAACGTATGCAATGAGAAATGTTTTGGTTTGCATCTTTGTCTGAATTAGATTTGGTTCAGGGTGAATTGTGCACAGGTCAAATTTTCAAATGGAAAACAGGTAAGTCTGTATCAACTTAAGGTGAGCTGGAAACAGAGTCTGATTTGTTAGGGGAAAAGCTCCATCCAGCGTAGCTCTTCTGAAAGCTGTTTCTTATCTTTGTGCCTACTTGGACTAGTTGTTAAAAAAGGACAGTCATGTTTACTCATATTTCTGTCATGCTCTGAGTTTCACAGAGAGCACATTGAGTAAAAGGAAAGAATTACCATTCAGTAGAGTAATTTCTAATGCAAATAGGGAAGGTACACAGAAATGGTTCATTCCTGGTTTGTTTCTGTGACATTCACAGTTGTGTTTAGCACTCCTGCTTATTTTCCAGTTCAGTATGACATAGTTCTAAAAAAAAGGTAATGTAAAGTATGGCTGTGTTCTATAGCTACACTACAGCAAGTAAAACCCTGATTACATACTCAAGAAAAAAATAATAAACTTTCTTGCATCAAAAGTATTTTGTATCTCCTGGGGCTTTTCATGGTCTGAATCTGCAGGGAGGTGTTGGGCCTCTGTGCAGGCACCTTTTGGCTGCCTGTGTTGTTTTCCTACTCCTCACAGCATCCCTGTTCCAGGTGTTTTATTTGCTTGCTTTGAAAAAGTAACATTGCAAAACTTACATCAGAGCTAAAAATATGCAGACACAAATAAAGAGGATGAAGAAGTGTCACTGAACTATTTATTTAGCCTGCTAGAAAACAGAGTTTTATAACTGCTACATTAAAGTGCCCTTCACCAACTATCTTCACATCACTAAAATCCTTCACAAACACTTTTTTATGGTCAGATTCAGCCACTCTTACTTGAGCTGAGGTGTGCCATATGCTTCAGGTAACCTCTCGAAAGCAGTTGCCAGTGGGACTACTTTTGTAAATGCTCACCAATGTGAGCAGAGGTTACACAATCTCACCCATGGTGAATAATAATGTCAAAGAGCCATTAACAGTGCGGAGTGACAAAGTGTGGAGAGATCCATCAGCTCATCCTGTGTTTAATGAAACAGAAATGAACATCGTATTGCCCTTGTTTTCTGTCAGATTTTCCAGGTCTCCATGAGGCTTATTAATCTTAGGGTGTAATGGAAAATGTGTTGCTATGTTACATACTACAGCAGCCTTTGTGCTGGCAGGATTGAAGGCATTATTAGTCTTTGTCTTATTTACATACTGTACTTGGGTGCGTGCTACCATCGCTGCGCTTAGAGCACAGTGGAGAGGGCAGTTATAAAATGTTTGTGGATATCTGAGGTGTGTACTGATGTGTGTGACCAGATGGCTGCATGGTAAGTCATTTTAACCTGAAGTAATGATCAGAAACCCTCTTTTGAGAGACACTGACGACACATACTACAGACCTTGGAAATTTACTGTTAAGAGAAATAGAAAATAGGAAGAGTTGCTTGATAACCACATTTTAGTGCACTCCAAAATGAATGTTTCCACATTTCTGAAAGAGAACTTTCAGACTCTCAGAAACAAGATGTAGAAAAGGAATGGGTAAATGGTATTATGGTCAGATACTGATTTCAATAAGGATATCATAAACTTTCTCTATTACTTTTATTTTTAAAATGTAAGGTCTGGTTTCAAATAAGCTCTGGCAAACCCAATATTGTGTTTACACTTGAGATCTAGTTATTGTGATTCTCTGTTAGCTACAAAAAAAATGGGAAGCTGATATTCCTATTAGGAAAAAATCATAGCTTCCAGGGAGAGATGAGTAATCCAAGCTGGACCATACGAGGATACTGTCATCTAGTAGATGCCATCACAATGAGATTTGTGTGTCTTATTTTCCTGGGCCTTTTTACCAGGATCTTTGTACAGATTCAGCTTCACTAAGGATGAGAAGGCATTGCAAAATGATGCTTCTGATAGGCAGAAAATTTATCGCATCTCTGACCACTATTTTATGTTTTAATAAGGATATAAGGATCTTTTAATTTTGTTTAAAGAATTAATAACCCTGTGACATTGCAGCTTTTTTGACTGGTGCAGCTTTGGAAATGTGTAAGGTTGAACAGAAATATCACATGTTTCTTAGAAGCAGTGGAAATACTTGCCTTTGGCATGTTCATTATGTAAGCAACGATTTTTCTCTTTCTTGCCTTTTATTTTAGAGCAGCCTTTGTTTATCAGCAAGGTACGTGTTGGTACAAGTTTCATAAAGAATCAGCTGCGTGTAGATGTTGCAGCAGTACTTCTCAACTGTTTCTGAAGTCATTTAGGTTTGGTTAGAGCCTGCTCAAGGCTTCCCAACAGTGCACACAGAAACCAAGGCTGAGAGCCCCTCTTCTGTGGCACTGCAGGACAGGTACAGAGAAGGGCTTGGGCTGGGATGACTTGCCGTGTACTGGGCTTGCTTGCTCCTGCTGATCTGGGACTGGGATGGGAGAGGAGCTACAGATAACAACAAAGATGTGCTGGCACCTCCACCATGTCTCCCTGCCCAATGTATCCACCACTGCTTCACCAAGATCCCCTGTCACACGTATCCTCGTGCAATATCAGTGGCAATGGTGACTGGCTTTTGAGTGCTGCACATAGGTGGCAGGAACAAGGTTTGGTGTCCTCAGCTGGCTGCTGCTGTGTGCAGTTGTGTTGTTTGCCCATGCCCAGCATTGGCCAGGGTGCTACTTCCCCTGCAGCATGGCTTATTTCGTGTCCGCCTGGAGCTCTGTTCCTTTCTTTTAGCACACAGTACAATTATGAAGTAATTTGCATAACATGTACACTTTGCCAAATTTTGAAAATTGCCATGTCTGAAAAGGAATTGCTGCCATTCACAGTGCCACACTGATTAATCACAATTAGGGACAAAATGCAGCACTTTTATTAAGCTTCCAGTGAGCAGGAAAATTAGCACTTCCTGCAGTGATGAGAGTAATTCCATTAGGGAGAATTCCCATTTAAAATGTGGTACTTCTGTGCGTTTTTAGAAATAATTTTCACACTTTTGAATATATTCTTCTAGCTGTATGCAAGTCACCTAAAAGTACATTGCTGTTACATTTGCACACCGACAGCATCCTGTTAGGAGTTAATTACATGGGTTTTTTCATAATATTTCCCTGATGAAGTTCCAGGTTAGATAAATGCTGATGTAACACCATCACAGTTTGAAAGATGCACATACTTCTCTGTGTATTTTACTGGAAGTCATTTATAGGGCTAAATCTCAGATGAGAAAGTTGTCATTATAGAATTTATAAGTTTTTGGGTCCTTTTTGCAGCTTCCCCAACCCGTACTTATTTTGACCAGGAGTGTTAACGCAGGCTCCCATACAACAGCTACAGGACGGTGCAATTCTTTCCCTTGCCAGTGGCAGGAGAAACTGGTGGCAGGGCTTTTACAGCAAGTGTATATGTTTAAAGATAGTAAATTATTCTAGGATGGAAGGAACCACCATATTTTCCGTGACCCCAGAAGTGTTCACACATCAGAGGTAGGTGGTCAGATAAACACTCCCAGGATACCAGCAGGGCAGGGAATCGCTTTCATTCTCTTGTCACACTGACTGTTCAGTTATTCCCTACGTAACCAAATACAAAATGACATCTTAGCTGCTCTCTTAAGTTCACAATTTCTGTCTTGCAGCCTGCCTCTTCCAGAAAAGTCTCTAAATGGCTGTGCCAAAATAGTGTTTTAGCAATAGGGCTGCATTTAATCCTGTTTTATCTTCGATGGAGTAACTACTAATTGAGAAATAAAGTAAGTGAGAATGACCCTTTTGGCTGGTGAGCGTGGCTTTTACCTGGGAAGTGGACCACTGGGGTTTTAGTACCTGCTTCAGTGAAACTTTAATTACTTACAGAAAGTGGAATTGTATCAAGGAGAGAAGTGAGGGGCCCTCAGCCACTGCATAGCTATCAACCAGAGATAGGCGATGCGCTCCAGTCCCTCCAGGCAGAGAAGGGAATTAAACCAGGTTACTCCCACATCCAAGGAAGAGGAAGATGCCTCTTTGACAAAATTGTGAACCTGATCTTGTTTGCTGCTGCTTTTCTACACAGGAGCCAAAACCAGAATGTTTTGTTGTGAATTATGTAGTATTTTTTTTTCCTGTCAAATTAAACATTATTAGGGGAATTTATTTCATCATTAAAAAAAAAAAAAGTTCAGGGTTTTAAAAAAGTTGCTTTATGAGAAATAATATTTTATTTGATTTTCTTGCATCAGCTAAAAGAAGCTCAGTGTACTCCTAATCTTGCCAGTGAATGTAGGTATAGGTAGTTTGTAGTATGTAATTTATATTCGGCGCAACACTAACGCATCACATTACTTAAAATGTAAATTTATTTATAAATATGCACACATATATAGTATATGCTTATATTATTTTAGATTTATGTAAAATATATAGAATTCTTCTTGCAATAAATTCTATACAATCACTAACAGATTTCTGTTGAACTGTGGCCAGATGTAGCAACCTCTGAGGAGTTTCCCTTTTCTTCGTCATTGTCTCTATGCTGCTTAGTTAAAAACCTAGGTTTTCCTCCTTCTTTTAAAAAAAACCTGAACATTATCATAATTTGTTTGAAATAATGTGTTGAAGTTATCAATATGTGATATATTCCAACACTCATAAAAGTAAGATTTCTAGATAAACACTGATAGAAATATTTTTAACCATGTAAAATAAAAAATCAATTTTCATAAGGTTACATCTTTTTACTTCTCTGTATATACAAGGACTATATTAAAAGAGAGATTAAATTTTACTCTGTGGAGTAAAATGCAAACAGAAAATTATTTTTCATTTTTCAGTGCAAGCAATGGATTATCATTTATTTATGAGACTTTTTTTAATCTAGAATATATGGAAATCTTTTCTTGAAGCACAATGTAATATTGAATTGGGAATGTTGTCTGACAGTTTTCTTCTTACAGTTGCATAGAATGATTCTACTGTATGAATTTTTTAAAGAGGCTTCAATATACTCAACATTTGAAAAGGGGGAAGTAATCAGAGTAATCTTGGAGAATCTTATAAATGCACCTCCTCTGTCCCTTTGTTCTTCAAACAAACTTCTGCAGAAAAGACCAGGCTGTAGCAAATTTTAACATCATGGGAAATGTCCAGGTATTTTTCACTTGTCCCAGTATGTATCTGTATGCAAGAGTTCACTGCTGTGGCCAAAACACATACTGAGTCACTCATTTCTAATGCTTTTTTCATTCTCCAAAGGGCATTACTCTAACATAATCAGTACAGAGGGCTGGGTTTTAATCAGAGGGCGAATCTGGTGGTAAATGGGTCCAGTGCTTAAAGGGTTTATTACTTTTTGCCTGAGTATGTATGGTAGAAGTCAAGTTAAAAAGCTGGTTTACCCCTCAAAAGTTTCTATCCCTCGGGACATCACTCTCTCTCTTTTTTTTTTTTTTTTTTTTTTTTTTTTTTGTGGTTGGGTATAAGTTCTCTTATTTTCAGAGGAAATTATCTTAAGAGTTACTGAGATAGCCTGCTCTTCCAGTATTTCAAGTCTATAGGTGCATAATTGGAAGGATCCTTAATAAGTCTTGTTTAATAGCATGTCCAGCTAGTATAGCAGGTTTGTGGATGGTATTAAACATTTTGGAATCTATAGTTTGTATGAGAGACCAGAGATCAGCCAGTTGCAGTTGTTTTCCTAAAAACCCAAGTGTAAAGCAGCCCTGTGAAATGTGGGCAGGTAGTCAAAACGAAGGACAGAACAAAAGATGCATAAGTAATGTCTTTATTATGAATAAAATTATGTACAACAGTATGCCCTATAATTCAACTTTTTTGGTATTCATAAATTATAGTGACAGAAAAATGTAATGCTAACCTGTTCATTTAGGTTGATATGAATGTTACATTAAAATGCTTATAGGTTTTATATATTAAAAGAGTCCTTAGAGAGAAATGAAGCCAATTAAGGAGAAATAAAGACCTGTGTGTCTTTCTGTAAGTATACCTTCATCTAAATGCAGATGTTTATTGTATAAACAATAGAAATTCAAGGTATTTATGCAACAATTGCTTTTTCCTTTCCCTTCTTCAACAATTACCTGTATACCAGTGATTATAATTTGAGTATCCTAAGAAGAAAATAACTTGTCTTTTTGCTGCAGAGGAATACTGTGACAGAAAATAGTTTTCACTGAATTTGTTTAATGCTTAATACTATGATGGCCAGATAATAAACGAAGTATTTTGTATTAATTTCAAGCAGGCATTCTGCTTTCATCTTCAGCTTTCTATTGTGTGCCATTGTACTGAACTCAGGAATCAGTTCTGCCAGTCTCTGGTCATTGTTAGTATTTTTATACTGTGTTTATCATTGGAGCAACTAGAAGTTGTATCTGGCACCAGATACTAAATCAGTGAGAATATAGACAACTTCTTACTGCAAGGAATATGGGAATATTCCTTATATAAGGAATAATGGCTTTTATGTTGTTAGGGAAGCTAATTTTCACACAGGTTCCATGTAAGCCAGTTTCTTGCTTCCAACCATGGCCAAAGCCATATGCTTCAAAAAAGGAGAGTGTAATGTAATCTACATCCTTGTCTTCATTTCTTCTAGAGTGTAACTTAAGCTGTAAAGCATGAGATAGCACTGAGAATTGGGTCTGCTGGGCTAAATCATGCTCGATAAGCGTAATGACTTTACAGGAAGGAGACGTGGTGTCTCACAAGAGTCCTCCATGCTGATGAGATCCTACCCCTGTCTCCTGCAGCCCGCTCTGGGTCGATGAAGGGACACAATGCTCTGGCTTTGCCTCGGCTCATTGCCTTTGCAGAGCTGACCTGGCAGCCACCTGGCACTGAGAGGCAGCAGCCCGCTGGCCCTGAACTGAGCACGAGCGCTCAGTGCACTTCGGGTTGTGTTGCACTGCTGCAAAGTGTGGAGGTGCCATTCCCTTCCCCACGTACGCTGCTGTCATGGCACAGTGGCTGACACGGGTAGTTAGGCTGTAGAGCCTTGTAAGAAACGTGAGGATGAAGGTTTTGCAGTGTCTACACATATGTTATGTCAGTCTGGTTTTCAATTTTCGTGTGAAGAAACCACCAAACCTGGTGTTTAACACCACAACCAAACTGGTGTTTGACATCTCTGCTGTGACCTCATCACGACTGTGTTGTTTTGCCATTACAGGAGATAACAAAATATGGAGTTCAGATTGCAGGTTCAAAAGAGCAAGTCTGCAAAATTCAACCTTACTTAAGAAACTAAATCAATTTTAGAAAGAGTCTAATAGCAAAAGTCACAGTATGTTAAACATAGGTAATTATAGAAGTCCTTCTAATGTTCAAGCTGGACATTTAATATAAACACATCTTGGTACGTTTGGCATTCTGGTCATAGTAAGAAAGAGCTATTGGTAACAAGTTACATATGGTCATCTGAACTAATTGCTAAAATGACACTACATTAATTGGATAATTAAAGATTGCGAGCATGTGGCTATTGTATTCCTTGGGCATTAAGCCAACAATTTCTGTGGCTGGGAAGATGTCTGTTAACATAATTCACAATTCATATGCTGTATCCTTTTTCATGGGAATAAATAAACAATTTGAGTCCTAAATTTAGATTAGAAAAACTTGTAACTAGTATGTTTAAATTGAGTTTTAAAACACATTTATGATTTCCATTCAGTTTATGTTTTAACACTTTTGAACGATGGCAGCTTTGATTTTTTTAGCATCCATCTCACAAATTAATAGTATTGATTTTTGGTTTAGATTTATTGTTAG
Organism: Podargus strigoides; assembly: GCA_028020825.1. Classification (NCBI taxonomy): domain Eukaryota; kingdom Metazoa; phylum Chordata; class Aves; order Caprimulgiformes; family Podargidae; genus Podargus; species Podargus strigoides. The sequence goes on from CM051630.1 coordinate 16,347,459, forward strand.
CATTTTGGAAAGTGTTCTGTAATTGTAGATACTTTGTAACATGAGACCTGGTGCTCCCTGTTTTATTTTGAAGAGGATGAGTGTTGGCACACAGTTTGAAGAACTTTGTAATAGCATTAAATTGTCTGTGTGCTTTACCTTTACCTATCAAGGTTATTTGTTAGAAAAATTATGTCTGTTAAGTGGGATTTGTTTCAGAGGGTGACAGACTAACTTCACAAATCCCTGTACCAACTAGTCCATTTTGTTTGGTTTTCGGTTGGTTTTGTGTATGTGTGAAGTTTTTTTTGTCGTTTTTCATGTTCATAATTTGAAAGTAAAATCTGTGGTCTCACAATGACCTTAAAGTGACTGACCCCTAAATCTAATCACTCCAGACTCCTTTGAAAATTGACAAATATGTCAAATTTACCTTTGACTATCAAAACATTTTCAAAATGTTTCATTTGCTAGAAGCAGTAATAATTCTTTAGTTAGTAGTTATTGTTCCAGTGTGATTTTGTCCCACTGCTTTGTTGATATGCATACTGAGTTTATAAGAATATAATCTTCTTCTCATCTTATTCTGTATTATCAATTTTGTAAGAGTAAAAAATTCATTTTTACATTCTGGATGAGAAACTTATTGATTGGTTTAGTCTGAGCAAAATGGTCATAAATGGTCAATGCATGGTCAAAAGGGTGTCAGAGGCATAAAAAATTAAATCTATATTTTTTATTTGGATGTTTGTTGACTGACATACGCTTGCTGTCTTTTTGCTTTTTTTTTTTTTTAAAGTCAGCTGTAACAATTATTTTAATGACAGGAATGCAAAGTGACTGAGGAGAAAGAAATATAGGAATGCTTCTTATCCAAACAGACAATCATAATTACACTTTGTCTATATGCACAGGTTTTAACCAGAAAAATGTATCATGCTTCCAAATTTTCACTAGGTCCAGATTAAAAAATTGTCATTAGAAGATACAGTTGCCTATGTTATTAGTTTCCCAGGATGAGATTTTTTTTTTTCTACAAAACTTCTACAGCAATATGTATTGTACACCTGTGTCTGTGTTAATAACCAAACCAATATGAGAGACAGTCTCATGTTTGTGCCAAAACCACTGCAGTATCATTTATACTCCGACAATATTATTATCCACTATATCACCACAGTGATGTCAAGATAACTATGAAAGATAAACTTGTCCAGATGAAAGCATAAGATACACTCTGAATTACCTGAAAATGCAAATTGCAGCCAGAAAGGTCAAGGAAAATGAAAGTATTTCTGTAGATGGAATTCCATCCAAGCATTGTTGGATGCTGCTACCTGAGTACCTTGTGTTTGGAATGAGAAATGATGTTGAATCATTTGTCTAAGCAATTGGTGTTGCATTAGAGATCAGTTGACTGAGATATAGAGTGTATTTTACTCTTTGTTATGAAAACTATCAAGAGATTGCAAGACAAAAAACCCTTTGCAATGTGTTTATGGGTATATCTGAATAACTGATGACAGATATAATGTACTTTGCAAAAAAAAAAAAAAAAAAAATCAGATTTACAGAGATACCCACATTTTATTAAAGGAAAAAAGCCCACAGAGTTGGCAGACTGTAGCAGTACTTTGTTCTGTGAAAGAGCACGAAACAGTAACTTTGCAGGTGGCCTGAACAAAATGTGCTGTGGCATATTCATTTCTAGTGAGCAAAGACTGGCTATGCTTTTGAGTAAAGCTGTTGCCAGATTTTGAGTCTTATTCATCATGTTTTGAACAACAGTCTGTTCACTGACATCTTTCAGAGTGGGAGAGATAAGGAAGAAGAGTGAGGATTCCCTGTGATAACCAGAGAAGCCTCTAGAAACCTGGAAGGCAGAGGGACATTGGTATATTTTTTGTTTTTTTTAAGTCAACTCTTCAGTTTCAACACTGAAGTGTGGTCTGAAATTTGTCTTGCAGTGGTGAAGCTCTGTCTCTAAGCAATGTGTACAGTGCAGAGGCTCAGTGTGCACAGCAGCACGTGTGTGTGATGCACGTTTTGCGAGTCTAAATGTTTCAAATACTTTATTTGTTTGTCACTGCTTGAATGCAGTTCAGCAGCTGACCCAGCAAGGGGAGCTGTAGATTAGTGTGGACAGTTCTGTGGTTTTATATACCAGAAATTCTCAGAGCATTTTCTTGAGGATCTATTTCACTAAATTTCTGAATTTTCACAATAATTTCAAGGGAGGGTTCCATAAACTACTTGACTGCAGGTTGTGTGAGAGAGCTGTTTATTCTCTCCCAGCCCAGCCACCCTCTCCACCCCCCACCCCCCACCCCCAATTAAAATGTTTATAAAGCTATGCTGGTTTTGTCTAATATTAAAACAGCATCGATATCTCTGTGTGTGATACAGTTCATCTGGTCCTGGATAATCTGGTACAGGAGTCAATGAACTTAATGCAGTATTGGTAATCCAAAAGGGTTTGAGTTAAGTGTTTTTGACATGCAGAATCAAGAGTCAAGGGCAAAGCAGACTTTAAATATTCCTTCAGCACAGTCTGGTAGGGATGTAATTGAATACCTCAGGTAAAGCATCTTATCAGAACTAAAGCTGGTTAGTGTCTCATCACCAAACAGGGAGGTGCTGTGTGTCTTCTCCACACAAGTGCTCTTTTGACATTGTTGAAAGTCCTTTGAGGTCTCGGTTCACACTGGAAATTCTGTCAGGAATGCATTTACACAGTATAGGATAAATTCTACTTCATCCAAGTTGCTCCATGGCATGGTTGTCATTCTAGCATTTTAGTAGTTAATGCTAAACCAGCTAAAGGATTATGAGAAGTTGCACAAAAAGGAATCAGGAAAGGAATAAATATTGCATGTTTGTGTTGTTAATGTGGTATAAATCTTCGTAGTAAAACACAGAAATGTTTCCACTCAGACTAGAATTATAGATCATATGTTCCTTTAAGAGGCATATGGAGAGAATTTACTGAAAAGACATGTATCAGGAGACTAAACTGCCAGAAATTTCTGTCACAATCTATCTCTGGGGTTGCAAAGTATTGTGCAGAGGAAGAATTCTGAGCATAAACAATGCGTTCGAATGTTGGTGAACAGACAAAGTTTTATGACACTGATTTGGGGCCAAATGGTCAGTTGGTAGGAAGCTTGTGTAGGGTATTTATTACAAAAGAATTGTGTCAACCTAAAGGTGACCCTCATTTCACTATGGTTTGGTTTGTACCCAGTTTATACCCACTTTTCCTCCCTTGTTCTAGAGACGAACAAGATCTGACTTTAAAGGCAGAACACAAGAGCTGAGAACAACCACACAAAGTGACTCACTGTCTCCATTTGTCTCTCTCCCAGCGACCCCAAGGACGTTTTGCCATTTAGAAAACTTTTAATGACATCAGTATCATTTCATTTACACTCACCGCAGTGTGAGCTCCTTGTCCCCCTCCTCCACTGCCACAGCTTGCTCACAGAATGAAGGCATGCTTTTAAAATTAAGATTTCTCTATTGTGGTTGTTGTTTTGAGTTTCAGTTATTATCTCTTCCAGTGCCTTCCCCTTTTTATCTGTGTGTGCTAAATGTTTAAATTATATGTTCTTCAGGAGCATAAAATAAAAGTTCCTTGTAGCAAGAGCTGTATTTCACAGTAGTATAGTATATAAAGCATTTTAAAAATAATATCTTTAATGTTTAGTATTCATGGAAAATGTGTTTTAGAAATAAATATGCTCAATTTTATGTTACCAGACTGATTCCTGAAGACGACGAATAATTCTGTAGAAGCATTTATTGCAGAACTCAACCATGCTGCATCACTTACAAGAGTCTGACAAGATGGAAAAAATACAACTCTCAAACAAACAAATTTCAAGCCAGTAATATTCACCTTTTTTATTTTCCTTTCCATTCATAATTGATTCTAAATTTACATGAATCTTTCAAAATAACTGTCTTATTGATTGGAAACAAGCTATAAAATGTCATTATAAGAGTCATTCACTTTTTCTCTCTGATTACTGTAAACACACGCTGATCAGGCAAAATGTTATTTTTTCTTTTCATATATTGTGTCATTTGTACCTGTTATGTATGGAAAACAGCATGAGGAAAATGTCACAGATAGAGAAGGGCATTTATCATGGGTGATATCTTGTGTTTATACATCTTAAGATTAAGGATTTTATATTTATGCAAAAGGCAAGGCACTTCTTGGTCTGTGCTGTGTTACAAAACTTCTGCCAAAGCCTTTCTCATACAAGTATAAAATATTCTAAAATATAGGAACTCATTGCTGTCAGGAGCCACTCAAATCATTAATTTCTGTCTTATGTGGCATTTACATGCATCATCTTAAATAAGGTACAATTTCTGTCTAGAAATGACTATTTCCAAAAGATACAAACCAGTTTTTAAAGGCGGGTGGTGCACGCACAGTTAATAAAAATAGACCTGAAGAAGTGTTGAAGCAGCTTACATTTTTTACTCCTTTGATAATGAAGGGTCCATTCAACAGCCATCCATTTTCAACACTTAAACCTTTGTACACTTGGAGAGGGGTTCTTTGCTATGCCTCTGAATGATGGATGTTCAGAATAAGGAGACCGAATGAAGTTTGTGCTCTATATCACTATAGGAATGAAACCAGTAAATTTAGAAGATACAGTAAGAAAGCTTGTGTTTGTTGGCAAACTGTTACTCTGACTAAATCATCGGTGTGATTCTGTGTAGGTATATATGAAAATTCCCAGAGGTAATATTGAAGAATTATTAAAAGAGCCGTTTTTCAATAAACTACCCAATGCATTTGTCCACATTCCTGGCAAACTGCAGAGATGCTTGAATTCCTTTGGATATATGTGTGTTTGGAAAGTAAGCAGAAAGAGATGGTATGCTGCCTGCAGTAAGCCAAGTGAGAAATGTTTTCCGGGAAGTAGCAAGAGTTGTTGTCTTTACTGTGAATTTACGTGCCACTTTTAGCTTTTTAGCAGGTAGATTAGTTCTCTGTAAGTTTCTAACACTAAGGATTCATCTGTGGCAAGGAGCTTTGGAGCAGTAAAAGCTGCTAGCTTATACAGCATCCTTGCTATACATTGGCTGGGCATGACAAACATTGTCCAGTCTCTTGACTTACTTATAAACCTGTAGTTTTCACTCCCTCCACTTTAATTTCAATAGTAACCAGTAGGACTCTGTAGTTCTCTTGCACTTGGTTTCTATTGCACCATAGCCAGTAATTGGATCTGCTTTTTATTAAAGATACTCTTGGCAGAATCAGCTGGGGAAGCCAAATAAAAAAATAAAAGGAAAATATAAACCGAAAGCAAGTAGTGGAGAATTTTCAGTGTTAGTTATTGATTTCCTTGATTGTGAGCACACAGGAATGCTGACACTCAGTGTACCTAATTGTGATTTTATTGACTATCATTTCTGCCTTGTTTATACTGCCAGGTCTGTTGGTCACTGTGACTGATGGTTTTCACTCACTCCAAGTCTTGCAACTCTGACCAAATAGTCCTTTGTTCTTTCTCTTCATTTTTTCTTACTACAGCATCCCTGCCTGTTCAAGTTTTGTGTGCACCATGAGCACTGCTAAAGTGGAAAATAAAAGCCTTGTAGCAGTTCCTTAGGCTTTAGAAGGACATTTGTTTTTTAAAAAAAAGTTGATCTTCATTCCTGAGAAAATTTGACAAGTCATTTGCTGCAATCTGGTCTTAAACATACAGATAAAGCAAGAGGTAGTCAGATATTAGGTGTCAGTAACAACAAATGGCTGCTATGAACATAGGTACTGATAATTTTAGTGTTTTCTCAGTTTACAGTACTTATTTTTGTTTTATTGGTAATATGTGAGCTATTTTTCCTTCTTTGCCCATTCTGATTCCCTGTGTAATGAGCAGCCACCACAAGTTACAGAACATGGCAGCAGTCCCCCAGGTTAGTAATATCTTGATTCTACTTATAAATTTCCCAGGACCAGCTCAAGGTACCCAGTCTAGAGATGGTGCTTAGCCTGTAAACAAGGCTGGACTTTTAAGATGTGAAGAACCAGGAAAAAGGCATAGGGACAGGAAACATTTTCAGGCATGGATGCCAGAGTAGTGTTCAGGAGTGGTGTGGGTGCCCCCAAGCCTCTGCAACAGCCCTGTCTTCTCACCTGCCTTATGCTGAGGCACCTCTCCTGGAAATGATCAGCTCTCTGTGCACTTGCAGAGGTGGAAAAGATGTATAGAAGTAGTGCAGTGCTCTATGGTTTTGTCTTTCTTTCCAGTATGATTTGTGGTACTTCCCTGACCCAAGGATGTTCAGTGTCTGTCTTCTTCCCAGAATAGATCCTGACACTATAATATGCTCCCATGGAGAGAGGAGATGGGAGAGATGTCTATCTTCACCCTTCTACGTGAGAAGAAAAATCTATTATAGTAAAAGATCCTTTTCCAAGGCCTTCTGCTACCCACAGGTCCTGCCATGGGGGAATTAGAAACCTTGGTGTGTGTAATTCCTCTTCTTAATCTAGTTACGTTGTAACAAAAAAAGCCTAACCAAACAAAAAAGGAGTGGTGAGCAATTTACTTTTTAAATAAACACAAACACCATAAGTCAAAAATACTAATGTTTCTCCTGCAGTAATTTTAATTTTCACATTTTTCTGGTGTATTGTATGGCAAGATGTCATTACCAGTTTTATGGTAATGATTACATTAGCCTTACAGACTATTTTTACTAGCCTTTTTTACTGTCACATTTGCTACATAAGCCTAATTTTATGTTATTGCAATGATGTTCCTTGGTGTGTTCAAATAATCGATAACAGTACAAGGGTTGTTCCAGTGGGATCACATTATATGAGTTTATAATACAATATATGCTTTGATGTATACATGGAATGTTTGCTGTTTTTTCCCCCTCTTCTTAAATACAGAAATTTCTAGTTGTGTTTATTCCCCTCGTCAGCATACTTTATCATATCAAAGCCTTTACAGACAGTGTAGAACTACTGAGTTATGTTTGGGTCATGTTTTGCTGTGTGCCCTTTAATACTGTAGCTTTAGAAATGCAATTTTCAGCCTTTGCTTATTAGAATATGATAAAGTATTCCTGGTCTATGTCCAGCTCCACTAATCTCCAGACTACACTTCATGAATTAGGCATGAAGATTTTAGTCAATGTGCTTTCAAAGACCAATGTTTAGGGAATCATGGATTTTCTACAAGCTGAGGGAGAAATCTATAATAGAAAGAACTGATTTTCAAACATCATATTCTGTAGAAGAAATGACCAGTTCTGGCTTGGAAACAGAAAACATTTCCTTTTAAAATACTCAAGAACTGGTTAAAAATGTACTATAGGTTTTAATTTATAAAAGGAGTAGCTTTTTAAAATGTGCTGTAAGTGCTGTGTAGTGTATAGAGGCTCATACATATTAGGTACCACGTAGACACCTCCTGAAGTGTGAGTTGAAAAACAAGTCACGCTAAAGTTGAGTCAGTTTAGTGGTATTAACCTGCTCACGGTTGGACGTTTGTCTGCTTTACCTGTGTGCTGTTCGTAAGCAACAGATCCTGCTGTTGTGAGGGCTGACACAGGGAAAGTAGAGGTGTTGTAAGTTGGAACATATAAATAGAGTTTAAATTCTGTCCTGCTGCTTTAGCTTTCATTGAAGGCTAAGTCCAAATTCAGCAAAATCATACGGAAAAATACACAAGTATACATTAATAATGCCATCCAGTCTGACCCTCAAGTGTCCACTTGTGACCTTTATTATCTTTTGTTTCTCAGTAAGACTCTCATCATCTTGATTTTTGTGGAATATATGCTCAAAGATGATTCGTGAGCTAAGTCATCTTGAGGAAGACCTGTAAACAATCACTCAGACTTGAGAGAACTATAAACAATATTCACCTTACTGGGAAATGTCACCTGTTGGCATACTACATAGCTTGACGTCAGTATTGATTTTTTCTTAAGAGAAAGGGGGATATCAAGGCAGTATTATTTCAGTCAGAGTCACTTTTTTTTTGTGTGCAAAAGACTAGTAGAACTATGTAGGTCAACTTTGCAGTGTTTCCATAGATTTCTCCTAGAGTGTAATGTGTAACTCTTGTCTTAGGAAACTGCAGCACTGATATATAGTCCTATAGTGGATATGTTTCTTGTGAAGCAGCTAGTTATTGAGTAAATGAGAAGGTACCCTTTCAGTTTTTTGGTGTTGGTCTATAGTAATGAGTGTTGATAGTGTCTAGCACCTTGTAGTTACTACTGAAATTATATCAAGAATTAATAAATGGTGTTTTTTAGTCACTGAAGAATTAAAGGACAAATGTAAGTTATCATGATGCGAGTGGGAACCTTTCTGCCTGCAGGAGATGGCTGTATGCCCTATCATCCATGTCCCCTTCCCCCCAGAGGGACATGTTCTCAGATGGAGGGAGAAGGGTATGTCTGTGTGCTCATGAGTGTCTTTAATAGTCATTTCTCCATCTCTCCTCTACAGTATGAAGTCATTCTATCAAAAACGGTATTTTTCCCACTTTTGATAAATCATAAATGAGATGTTGACATGGCCTTTGTTTACTTGTTCTTTTTAAATCTTTGTTGGGGTTTTTGGAAGGGAGAAATTTTTCTGTCCTGTGAGGCAGATGTGTGTAGTATTTTCTGCCTGTAGTACCTCTTGCATGTACACATGGGTACATACATATATCCACCTCCACTACCCATGTGGTGTGCTTATCTAGGAAAGAAGAGACTAAATGTTGGCTTTTATGTTGTTCTTTTCCAGAATATTCAATAAATTATCTCTGGTAAAACTGATTCCTAATCACACGTTATGTAGTTGAGGGTGATCACAGGAAACATACAAATCTATGTCTCAGATTTGCAGGCTATTGACTCCAGTGGTAATTTTTTAGATTGGACTAATCGACAGCATCACACAAGAGCTTTGTGCCCTGTTTCATCACCATGACAGCATCCCTACAAGGGAAAGGAGACCTACAGCTGAATATAATTTGTGCCAAATGTTGAACACCAACTTGCATCCTTTTGTGTTCCCTATATATAGTCAAGCAGAAAGATAAGCAGGAGAGTAGTAATCAGTGTTAGCTCTTGCTAGTAACTCTCAGAAACGTGGTAGAAAACTACCAGCAGGCCACAGGTTGTGGAAATGTCTTTCTGTAGCTTGCAGCTGTGATGGGAAAGAGGCACCCCTGCAATGTACTTTAGTGATGAAGTGTCCAAATGGAACAGGTTAGCTGGAAAAAGTTTGCTCTTGGTAGAATGAGTTACATTGTGTCCTGGCTGCATATATTCCCTGCATGCATCAGAAACCGAATCCCATCCTCTTGTTCTGCCATTTCCCTGTACATTGCCACCAGCAATCAGCCAGTCCAAAGGTTGTAATATAGCCCTTCCTTGACATCTGTGTAACCAGGGAGCAGGGAAACGTAGAGCAGTAAATAGAAATCCTCAATTAATTACACAGACTTCATCATGCAAAAGTGTGTAATAGTTTAATGGAAGGCAAGGGGATGCATTAATACACCAATAAGAATAGGATGAACATTGCAAACTAGAATAGTGAGGTGTAGCTATATAATCATGGTTTCATTAACTGATTCTTTAAATTATTTTCTCAGTGGAAAAGTAGAGACAGGTGAGATTAATATTAGGAGTATTAGACTATGCAGGTCTCAGCTCTTGGGTACACTGCTGTGTTTAAAATGCCATGCTGTGCTTTGCTATGCCATTCAGTTGTTTTGTTAGAAAAAAACATTCTGTGTTTCTCTTTGCTGTATAAATTTGCAGCGTCAGCCAACCATCAGTTGAGACACAGAGGGAGCCTGTTAGGAGGCATGGGGAATTTTAGAATTGTAGTTTTACATTACACCATGAAAGTTGGTGCTGTTTTGTAAAACTTGTTAGACAACCCATTTCTGAAATTTGCACAAATAATATGTTATCATAGGTGGAAGAGTTATACCAGTAAGCCCATAGCTTCCTTTTCAAGTTTCTAAACTTTGAAACTACAGTCAGAAGTGCCTAAAGCCTAATTCCCCATTCAAAAATTATGTTCCCAAATCTTACCAGATTTCAGTGGTGTTTACACTTCCAGTTGCTTGAGTCACTTTTGAAAATGAATTGCATGCTTCTAAGTTGCACATTTTTCTAATAGCACCTTCTTAGCCTGGGCTTGCCTTTGCCCCAAAGGGAATGGCAAGGAGGGAGAACAGGGACTCCTTGTTCTAGATTTCCAAAATTGAAATATCATTTATTCAGCTAAATTACACATACAATTTACCTGCATAATGTTGAAACCTGATTCATGCATATGTAACTGGAGTAAATATGCTTGCATGAGATTGTTTTGACAGGGTGTTTTGAGTCATATGTTAGGTGTGCTAAGGTTCCTCATTGAGTTTCACTATATGATCTTAAATGATTACCTAAACTATCTCTGTGTAACATTTTTAGCCCTTCAAGGGTCATTGTTTCCTACACATTTTAAAATCTTTTTTGGGCACTGTTAATAAAACTGTGTTTTTCAATGGGTTATAGAGATTAGAATCTCCCAATTACTCTAGTTTTTCTCTATATATTACAGGAAGTTTCTATGGTATATGGTTGGCAAATGTTGACATTGTATTGTCTTTTCCTGCATTTGTGGGCAATAATGGATTGAAGAGCATCTTATGGTTCTTTATTTTGCCAAAATCCATACTGGTTAGACATATGCCTATAATTCACATTTTCATAACAATCATTAGAACTTCTGCTGGTGATTAATAGACTGAAACTTCTGGGACTGAGTCTTGAAGGGTGCTTATCTAGAAATCCTTATGGAAGGACAAGTAATAAACTGCTTTATAAGATTTATATTTGTGCCAAATATTTAATGCGCTTATCTGTTTTCTGACTGACATGGGATACTAACTGTAAGACCACGGGAAGAACAGAGAGGCAGAAGTGCAGCCCTACTAAAGGGAAGTGGGAGTTAGTCACTACTGTGCCATCAGCCCTGTGCACTTGGAGGCAGAGAACTAGTTCCAGTGCTCTCAGTATGACAGATTTTCAGCACTAGTTGAGCTTGATGATCTTAGAGGTCTCTTCCAACCAAGGCTATTCTGTGATTCTATGATCCCATTCTTACCTTTGGAGGAGGGGATTCAGAATACCTGTAGATCAAGGTAGTTATTTTTATCATTGGTACAAAGTTTATTATTAAACTTATATGTTACCTAACTGATCATGTATATTTTTATGTCTCAGTTTGTTTTTTGTTTGGTCTGATTGGTTGTTACAGAAGCCTTAATATATTCTCCCATCTTCCTGATATTTCTCTGGACAAGCCTGAGATTGCTATATACTGGCTGTAGTGCTGTAACGTTATGCTGCTTTCAGGATCTTAGCCCAAACAAGCATATCTTATTCAAAGTCCAGAACCAATATAAAATGACTTTTTTACACCAGCTTTTTGGGTTTTTTATGATTTAAATTGTTTTTGTGGGCATGAAAATACAAAATGACCATCAAACAACAGCCAAGTATACTTTACTGGGAGAAGAAGCTGAAGCAAGCAAATTTATGACAGAAAGAATATTGAAACTGGATTGGTAACCCTGGTTTTCCCTTATGGCAATTATTCAAATTGTTTTCAGAACACACCTTAGTTACAGAATATATTCTTAAACTTACCTTTTAAATCTCAGATGTACAGTAATGTAAAGGTGTGATCTGATACCCAAAAAAGTTTTTGGGGAGCTAAGTCTTTGCTAGCAGGTGTATAGGAATTTTGGCTCTGAAATAGTCACTAAATTTAAGATAGATTGACAAGCTAATAACATGCTAGTTGTCTGGTCAGTTCCTGTATAATGTGAAAATTATGGTCCAGTTTATATTATGTTATGACTACAGAGGGATAAATAAAAACTATTGGTTTCCTATATTAAATTTAATCTAAATACAATGCTTCTTTAGTCATATTTATAAGATATTGAATTTTACCTTTTAATCTCTGATAAATGCTGTTGAATCACAATTATTTTGTACCACCATTCCAAAAACTCTATTATGCTTATGGTTCTATTTATTTTAGGACTTTCTCCTAAATCAGTGGGTGCACACACAGGTGCTCCTGTTCCTCCACAGGCACAGAGCAGTGAACTGACAGTTGGCACAGTAGGGCAGGAATTGAAAATACATGGCTTTTAAATGCAGTGTAAAAAGTCACCATTTTCAAAGCCACAGAATTATATATAAAGGTAAATATTTTTTATTTATGTATTTCCTGGTTTTAGTGATATTGGGCTTATTTATGCCAAACTGGTCATGTTAGAACTCTTTTTGTCCTGTCTGTCCCTCTCCAAGACTTCATCTCCCTGTTATCACAAGAAAAACTTCCTTCTTTTATAAAGCAGGTATTTTTGTCATCAATCCTGTTTGATTCAGCCCTACACAAGTTTGATCAAGCCACATATCCTCTCCCTAGGATCAATTTTAACCATGAAGTATAGATTGAAATATCTGTGTGTGTGTCAGTTTGACAAAGAGAACAGAGGAGATATCCTTCCTAGAACTGTATTACAGTTGACAGGTTCCTCCCCCCACCTTCAGGTATTGACTGAGCACGTGGGGCATCACGTGTTGCTTCAGCTGCAGTCTGGCTTTGCCATAGCATTACCGGTGGGTAAGAGTGGAGTCTTCTCCCATGGGCCAGCTGATTATGTACATGTTGTGTTTCTCATTTGGAAAGTGTGCATTGTGAGAGGCAATGGAAAGAGTTGGATGCAGAGCTCATAGGAGTCATGACTGGTAGGAAGAAACGCATCCCATGTGCAAGTTAAAAGCCTGTCCTCTTTGAATGCCCCCATCATTCTGCAAAAGCCTCTCAGTACATTGGGCACAGCCCACATGATATATGGGCTTTTTCAATGGCATTTCTCTGTGTGATACTGGCAGAGCTCTCGCAGGTCAGAGCTTCTACATGTCAGGCGTTCTAAAGCTGTCACTGTCGGCGTCTTTGTCAAACAAAATGCAGCACCATCCCTCTCTGCTAAGGCATGACAGGAAGGGAAATGTGTTTTTTCTTAGTTGCATTTTAGAAGCATGAGGTGAATCAAAAAGATGACAAGATTCCAAATTTGGAGACTGGAAGCATATAGCTATAAATAATAAACAGGTGAAAAAAAGATTCTATCTAATAGGTATGTAAGTAGGGCCCCATTGGCCTGTAGATTTCCAGTAGAGTTGTACTTCAAGAAGCAGATTAAAGGGGGAAAATTGTAGGAAATAAGGTATTCCCTCAATGAGAAAGCGTGAGGAAAAGCCTAGCTTGGAAGTTTCCTGACTCTTCTGTTTAGTTACCTGTTACTGCACTCTGCTTTAGGACCAAGGGTTATGGCTGTGATTTCCTCTTTGGTGTGTACCTATGTAGGAGCCCATCCCTCAGAACTACAATCTAGTGTTAAGATTTTTCTTGCTTAAAGGAAAATTACTATAATTACAGTGTATTGGCTTACTAGAGCAGTTTTGTCTATAAATCTGTTTTCAGCAATACAATATCCAGTCATCTTTATTCAGGCTTTAGTCTGTAAATTAAGTTCTCTTTCTATTACAGACTTTATAATAACAGTACATGACCTGCACTGACAACAGCTTACCATAACAGGCTAAAAGTGTCTTAAAGCTCAGATGCAAAAGATGAAAAAATACTCACACAAGTATATTTCATCTTGCAAATGAAAAAGCTCATTTGGCACATTAAAAAACGATGAGTTTTCCTAATGTTCATTTGTAGCTAAATCCTGAAACTGTGAATATGCATTTCAGCTTTCTATGCTCCGACAGGGGCAAAAGCAATGATATGCCTTTTTTAATATAAACTTCTAAAAGGCTGAATTACTGAATGTAGTGCAGTTGATATGCTCATATCACAATAGGAGATACGACTTATGAGTTTAAATCTGTTTTTAAATTTTAGGGGGTTTGCCACAATTGCATGAGTCACGTGGCATTTCATTCTTGACCATGTGTGGTAACCATAAAAGCCATGAGAGTCTGACTCTGCTCTGAAAGCAAATCTGTAGCACAATTAGCAAATGACTCCTAGCAATTGTACAGTTTCTCTTGATGGAGAAAAATGATCTGCAATATTTTCGGCCCAGAAATAAGTAGAATGCAGTTTATGGTATGAAGTTATATAGCAGAGGCAAGTGAAACAGGATTGTGAAAGTTTCCTAAGATGTGGCTATGCTGAATATACTGACAGAACTGAGCAAACATGAAGTCATCCTAATTGCTGATGAGCAAAGGGATATTTTCCACTGAATTTCTCCCCGCCCACCCCCTTTTTTTTTTGTTAATGCAGGATGCTATTGTTGTAGTTCAGAAAGCCCCAGGCAGCTTAGAAATCAGGCAAAAAATCAATAGCCCACTTGTTGAAGATAAGTGAATTAGCTTGTGTTGAATGTAACTGAGTACCTGAACACTTCAGTGAGCAGCCTTTGTTTTGTGAGAAAGGAGGTTTGTAAGGTTTCTCTTCCAAGGGCTGTGGTGGTGCACATCTCAGATTAATCAGGCTGAGTAAGAGGGAGTTGACCACTTACGTAGGGAAATAATTTGTGAATTTTCTTCCTTTCTATATTGTTCCTATCTGCTCACCATAGCTCCATGAGCAGATTCCCACATGTTTCAAAGCCGATGGTGAATCTCACAGAAGAATTTTAGTGAACAGTAAGAAAGGGGACCAGAATGAGTAGTAGTGTACAGCAATTTGCCATGGGCTAATTTCAGAATTTCTTTCCCACTCTTTGTGGGCCTGGGATCTATTTTCTTTCACAGGCATTACGTCTCTGGGAAGCTCACCTCACGTGTCTGTGTACTAAGAGAAGAAATGCTTCTGTCCATTTGGTTCACAGACCATTTCTAATTCCCATATCCAGAGACAGCAGCCCTCTTTCCTGGTCCACAGGGCTCCTGCTGGCCATGGCTGACACCGAGGACAGACAGGCAGTTCCTGGTTCCCAGCTAGCTGCACCCTGCTGTGCACTGCAGCCTGAGAGAGAGCTCAAGTCTCTTCCCACCGAAACCACTCTGCCACTGACTTTGGTGTTAATCATATCTGTCACTAAGATGATGTTGTGCTAGTCAGGCTGCCTCTGAGTCTCTGACTTGCCTCCAGAAGTGGAAGAGAAATGCAAAAATGTTCTTATCCCAACTTTACATCTTCCTGATCCTTGAGCACATGGCAGCTCAGCCTTAACAAGACAGAGTAGTGGGAAGACTCCTTGAAGTGCCCCCTGGACATCGATAACCCTGGAGGCCATATAAGCAGCCTCACCTTTTGTTGACAACTCACATAGTTTCTTTGTGAATAATCAATTAGAGAGATCTGAAGGCAGTCACATGGGATGTATCCTTGCTAGGACATCACTCCTCCTATGAACCGCAGCCCCAGTGCTGAGGAGGAGGCTCAGCCAGTCAGATCTGTCTCTGGCTGTGGTGTTCCTGTCCCATCC